>CAMRHE010000169.1:3168216-4411075 GCA_947044405.1 Leptodactylus fallax | reverse complement strand
CTCCCCAGCGCTGAGAGGGACTCCTCAATCCGTGGCAAGGGGTAGGAATCTCGTACGGTGCAAGCGTTTAACTTCTGATAGTCTACGCAAAATCGGATGGACCCATCTTTTTTTCTTACTAACACCACAGGAGCTGCCCAGGGACTCTGGCTTTCTTGGATGATCCCACCCTGTAGCATCTTAGCTAACAGTTCTTTTACTTCCTGATACAACTGTGGAGGAATTTGTCGGTAGCGCTCTCTAATTGGAGGGGTGTCTCCTGTGGGAATCTCATGGTAGATCCCTGTGGTACATCCAAAATCTTCAGCATACCGTGAAAAGGCGGCTCGGTTCTCCCACAACAGTTCATCTACCTTCTGCACCCATTCCAGAGAACATGAACTTGCATCCATCTTCATCTGTTCTCGAATTGCACGGCCATTCCATTCAGAGGTGGGTTCCTCATCTTCTCCCATGGACACAGTTACGGTCCACTCATCCCTTTCAGTCGGCTTCAGCTGCATTGGAGTTACTTTCCTTACTTCCTCCGGAGTCACATAGATGTTAGCCAGCTGCCTCCCTGGGGTCAGGTCCACACTCTGGTCCTGAGTGTTTACACATCGAAGTGGTACTCTTCCATTGCGAACTATTGCCAAGGAACGGGCCACTAGCGGATCAACACCTCCTTCGGCTGCCTGCAGTGGTTCTACCAACACAGCTATGCCCTCTAGTTTCCGACAGGTGCCTATGGGCATGGACACTATTGTCTCCCGACTGGGTGGCAGTGTAACTTTTGTATGCAAAGGAACTGAAATTCGAGCCAGAGGACGCTGTGCATCTGAACTTTTCTGTAAGCCACATGTCCGGATCAGCCGCTGGAAAGCTGTTTGAGTAGGCCGATGGGTGGTGGTTTCTTTCCAATAACCGTGACCTTTCTTTTCAAAGAGGATCTGATCTAATTCTTTTAACACATTCATCCCCAAAATGACAGGGACCTTTACTTCATGTGACTCCTGTACCACCACAATGCCTTTCCTACCTAGATCTTGGCCACATACCCGGACATTCATCCAGGCCACTCCCACGACTGGAACTGGTAACTGGTTAGCTGCGACCACTCGTACGAATGTATGGGGATCATATTTCACATGTTGCTGGAAGTACCGTTCATAACAGTCTCTACTCAAGGTCGTTACTTGGGAACCCGTGTCAATCATCCCGGTAACCGGAATACCCTCCATTTCCACCTGTATAACAGGACTTGCAGCGATCAGGTCATCATTAGGGCATTCTCCCCACATAGTCTCCTTGTCAGTCTCCCCTACTACACGCCCTACAGCAGCAGGGGACTTCAGTTTAACGGCGGTCTCTCATAAGTTTGTCGCTGCTCTGGACATCTAGCAGCAACGTGGCCCATCCGTCCACACTCCCAGCAGCGTATCTCCCGTCGTTCTGGCCATCTGTTTGGGCCCCTTCGGTAAGCCCCTTCGATTTCTCCTGAGCACTGCATTAACTGATTTGGACCCCTTCGGTAGGTCCTATCCTCATCCCTCCAGCGGGGTGGTGGGTGATTCTGATTTTCTGGGTATGGACGGCTCACCCTTTCACCTCCAGTTTTCTGGAAGTCTGCAATTTTCATAGAATGTTCATCACAACGGGTGTGCAAGTGTTCCATTTGCTCTTGCAGTTTCTGCATTACTGTGAGAATTTCTTTAACCGTCCCCTTTTCTACTGTCTCTGAGCCAGAACTAGCCCCCTGTGACAAAGTAACTCCAACTGCGGTCTGGGGCTTCGGGAACATACTATTGGCACGGGAGATGGCCTCTACCTGTACATCATGGAATTTAGCATCAGTCTCTCGTCGTATAAAATCCTGCATAGTCACAGTTAAACTGCCGTCACGTATCCCCAGGACAAACTGGTCACGGAGAGTCCGATCAGGGTTACAGAAGGCTGGCGAGCCCCCTCTTTCCTTCACTTGAATATCTCGGAGCAGTTCTTGTAGGGCATTTGCATATTGGGGAAGGCTTTCATTCTCCTGTTGTACCCTCTGGAAGAACCGAGCCTGCAGAGACCCCAGCAATGCAGTTTCTCCATAAATGGTTTCTAGAATCTGGACTACTTGCTCAAATGTCTGCCTTTGTTCAAATGGCCTCAATATCACCGTGGTCTTAGCATCCCCTTGTAATGTCAATATTGCTAGCTCTACTAGTACTTCTGGTGCGGTCTGGTACATTCGCTGTATCATTCGTATCTGTTCCACCCACATACTCACTGACATATTATTGCCATCAAATTTAGCTAACTGACTTACTATAGCCCCTGCTGGCATTCTTCCTCCAGCACCATTCTCCCGAACGGGTGCGTCACCGTCCATTCTGGTAAGCGGATCCTGCCGACTACGCCAATTTGTGAACCGAGAGCAAGGCAGGTGGTTTGGACTCCGCAACCAGAAATGAACGCACACGCGGTAGTTCTAGAAAAGAATATATATTTACTATAAGTTAATAAAGGCTATTTGAAGGTAAAATGACAGGGATAAAGACAAGCAAAATATACAATATAGCATGAACAATTTCAAGGCAAATTCTGTAATGGTTTCTACTTTTACTCTGTCCACTTCTGCAGTATGGACACTGAATGAACAATATACTCAAAACTATCCCTAACTGACCCTGACATCACATTTGGGTGCACCCCCTTTTCCCCAGTGGTCCAGGTGGACCGCTTACAGTCCGTAGAAGCGCGCGGTGGGGCCCAAAGTCGTTCCTTTCTTTTATAGTGAAGCGTCCTCTCCTCACTGTTATCAGGATCTTGGGAGAAATGAAGTCCTCTTTAACAGGGAAACCCAATGAATGCAATGTAATCCAACAGCAGATTCCACTCAGCACACTGACAGTCCTGCCGAATCCATACACTGAGCTGGGTTGTAAGCCGGGGTTTAGCAGGTGCTGTCCAGTACATCAACAGCACTGCGAGTCTCTATCTGTGGTATCCATATACACAGTCACAATGTCAGTCTCACTGATCAGCCACTGAGCACAGTTCCTTTCACATGGACTCACTAGTCCTGTTGTCTCTTTACACTCTGTTTGTCTCTGGACCAAGATACAGCTTAGCTGTACAGAAAAATCTCCACACCAGTTCAATACAACACTTGCCAAGATGGCTGCTGCTCTCTGTCTCGTCACTTCCTGCTGCTCTGCTCACACTCTGTCTGCAGAACAGGCAGGCTGACATAAAAGGGGGGGGTCTCACTCCAGCATCATGTCACAATTACAATGGCTGCTGTCTTAAAGGAACAGAATCACAGAAATACATTCAACATTAACAGTTTATACAGACAAATGAAGCTTAGGACAACATTGGCTGTCTCTTACAGTGTCAGGGACCTTCACACCAAGGGTTAAGTCTGAAGGAAGTTGACCTTGTCTTCCAAACATTAGATAAAATGGTGCGTATCCCGTAGATGTTTGGGGTGTGTTGTTGTAAATATAGGCCAAGTCCTTGATACGCTCAGGCCACTCAACACCAGGTGTAACTGCGGCTGTTCTTAGCATGCCGATGATCACTTGATTTGCCTTCTCGCACATACCATTCCCTTGAGGGTGATACGCTGTGGTTCGCAATTTCTTGCAGTCTTGGAACTGACACAACTCACGGAACAATTGGGATTCAAACGCCGATCCACGGTCGGTGAGGAGATGCTCAGGACAACCGTAATGGCGGACAAACTCTGCGTAGAAGGTCTCAGCCGTAGTTCTTGCTGTAAGATCTCTGACAGGCACGATGACAAGGAACTTGGAGTAATGATCCACCATCGTCAGAGCGTAGCTGTAGCCGCAACGTGTGGGACCCAACTTCACATGGTCCAGAGCAACAATTTCACACGGCTTTTGAGTCTTAATTGGATGTAGAGGGGCCTTCTGATCTCTTCGACCTTCCTTGGTGATACTACAGGCGGGACACTCTCGGCACCAACTCTCAATGTCACTCCTCATCCCAACCCAATAGAAGCGACGACGGATGGTAGCTTCGGTCTTTTGTACCCCGAAGTGACCGGATCTGTCATGATACGCCTCAAGTATCATCTGTGCGTCTCTTCTTGGTACGAGGATCTGATGAAGCCTTTCACCTGTGACAGGATCAAGAGTGTTTCTAAGTAGAAGGCCTCGTTGGACAAACAGGCGCTTCCTCTGTCGCCAAAGGCGTTTTAATTCCACGTCATGAAGACCTCTCTTTACACGGGTTGGTATTCTTCCTGTAAGCAGGAAATCTGACAATTCTCCTAAAACTCTGCTCTCTTCTTGGAACGTTTTCCACAGAGATGGCTCCTGGAGGGATTCGGCAGCTGTTTTCGCCAGAGATTCTCCTTCTACAGGGACACCAATAGCAACCTGTTGGGCAAACTTGTTGTAGAATGGTGGCATCTCCACCTCTTCCCAGATGTCTTCTCGGGGTGGTTCTTCTCCTACAGGCAACCTTGAGAGTGCATCAGCGTTAGCGTTGGACTTGCCACTGCGATACTTGACAGAGAACTTGTAATTCGCGAGTCTTGAGGCCCACCGTTGTTCAAGGGCTCCCAGTCGAGCAGTGTCCAGATGCGCCAACGGATTGTTATCTGTGTACACGGTAAAGGGTGTGGCAGCCAGGTAGTCTTTAAACTTCTCTGTCACGGCCCAGACAAGCACCAGAAGTTCGAGTTTGAAAGAACTATAGTTCTGGTCGTTCTTCTCCGCGCCTCTCAGACTCCTGCTGGCGTAGGCGATGACTCGCTCTTTGTTGTCCTGAACCTGGGACAACACTGCACCCAAACCTTGGTGACTTGCATCTGTGTACAAGCGGAATGGCTGACTGTAGTCGGGATAGGCTAGAATTGGTGGTTGCGTCAGAAGTGCTTTAAGCGCTTGAAAGGCTTCCTCTTGACGCGCTGTCCAGTCTACCGGAAGCTTTCGGTTGTAGTTTTCTCTGGGACAACCGCGCAACAACTCGTTCAGAGGCTCGGCTACTTGGGCGAAGTGTGGTATGAAACGCCGGTAGTAACCTGCGAATCCAAGGAAGCTTCGGACTTCTTTGACGGTTGTTGGTCTTTGCCAGTTCTGGACTGCAGTGATCTTTTCAGGATCAGGTTGGACGCCTTGTGCGCTCACGACATGCCCAAGGTAGTGAACTTGGGGTTTCAACAGGTAGCACTTGGAGGGCTTCAACTTTAGGCCGTGCTGTATAAGTACCTTGAATACCTCGGACAGGTGACGAAGGTGTTCTTGGTATGTCCGGGAGAATACGATAACATCGTCCAGGTACAGTAGCACACTCTGGAAATTCTCATGGCCGAGGCACCTCTCCATAAGCCGTTGGAATGTGGCTGGGGCATTACATAGCCCAAATGGCATACTATTGAATTCAAAGAGTCCCATCGGGGTCGTAAACGCAGTCTTTTCACGATCTTCAGGCGCCATAGGGACTTGCCAGTATCCACTGGTTAAGTCCAGGGTCGAGAAACAGGTAGCTGATCCCAAAGCCGTTAGAGATTCCTCAATCCGTGGCAATGGGTATGCGTCTTTGTGCGTGACATTGTTGAGTTTACGATAGTCCACACAAAATCGTAGGGTTCCGTCTTTCTTCTTGACAAGGACTAGCGGGGCTGCCCAGGGGCTGTTACTCTCCCGGATGACATCAGCATCTCGCATCTCTTGGATCATCTTTTTCACCGGTTGGTACATCGCTGGTGGTATTGGACGGTGACGCTCCTTGATTGGATGGTGGTCGCCAGTCAGAATGCGATGTTGTATGGTCGTGGTCTTACCAAAGTCCAATGGGTGTTTGCTGAATGCCTGTTGGTAACGCTTGGCCACATTGCGAACCCCATTGATGTGCTCTATAGGGGTATTGGCGTCTCCCACGTTCAATTCATCCCACCAGGACTTCGTGGCTCCATTCTGAATGTTCTCAGCAGCTTGGGTGGAATGCTGTGTGGCGGTAGAATCACCAGAGAGAATGTCTTCTGGTGCTAACCGGTGTAGCAGGGCCACAGAGTGGAACTTGTGGAGGTTCACTGGAGCATCGCCCAAGTTGACTAAGCGGACAGGAACACGTCCATTGGAAACTGTGACAAGGCTGCGGGCAGCCATGACAAGTGGTTGGCCATCTATCTGTATGGGTTGTAGCAAGGCCTCGTAGTCCTGATTTTCTATGCCCGGACGGGCACGGCACCACACCATAGTTTCTGTTCCAGGCTGTAGGGTTACTGGACGGGTATCTTGGATCCGGACTCGACCAATTTCACCTTGTTTGTTGGCGAACTTGTGCTGGGCATTGAGTACACGAATGGCCCCCTGAATGGTCTGCTGGTCACTGGGAGAAGCTGTAAGGAGAGAGGCATGCAAGGCATCCAACACTTCTGCAAAGCAATGGCGTAAAACATTCATGCCTAATATTACAACTGCAAACCTATCATCCTCTACATCAGTGACAATTACACCCTGTCTAGGCAGTTTCAAGTCCCCAATCTGGATAGTGGGTTCCCAATAACCCTGCTGTGGTATGGGCTGTCCATTGCTGGCACACAGATTTATCCATGTGTCAGGTGTTCTATTCAACACACCTAAGTCCCAATGTTCAAGGAACACCTGCTTGCGCAGGGTTGTTACCTGAGATCCAGTGTCCACCAACGCTGTCAGAGGGACGCCGTTCACCCGGATTGTGATGTGTGGGCAGGCTGAGACGAAGCGTGACAATGGCACTGAAGATTCACCTGGGCCCTTCTTCTTTCCTCCCGAGGGGCGGCCCGCTGCCTCGGGGGTGGCCCGTTTAACTGAAAACACTGAGGCCTGGTGTGTCCATATCTATGGCAATAGCTACAGTATGGCCTCTCACTCTGTGGAGGTTTCACTGAAGACGGACGTCTGGGCGGCGACTCAGGTGAGATGTTGAGACTTCGCAAAGGATCACTGGACGATGAAGACGGCTGGGTCAGACGATCTAGACGGACGGTGATCTGTTCCATGGCACGGGTCAGATGATCCACTCGGGCCAGAAGGTCATCTCTGGAGTCTGCTGGTGTAGTCTGCGCAGTTTGGGCAGCAGGTGAGGTACCCAGAGGTAGTGACAGGACAACTGGAGCAATGCTTGTTGAGGGTCCAGGTGAGGGAGCACAGATGACTGGGCTCGGCTGGGGCTGCTCCTGTCCCAAGACCTGGATGGCAAGGGCCTTGAAGTCAGCAAACGTGATGCTGGGATGTTGTGCAGCAAGCATTCGCAACTGACTCTGGAGCAATGTGGTACCTGCCCCTTCTATGAAGCGGTCAAGCAAGATTTTATCAGAGTCCACATTCTCACGTGGATCCACTTGCACCACAGCTCTGAACGCCTCTTGGAGGGATAAAGCATAGTCCCGCAGGGTCTCACCAGGTAGTTGTCGTCTGGAAAAGAAGCGCATCTTTACCTCGGAGACAGATCGCACGTCAAAGTTCACCTGGAGTTTGTCCAGAATTTGCCCAGGGGTTCTTTTGTCAGAGGCAGGCCAGGATTTGACCTCCCTAGCTGCAGCACCCTCAAGCTGGCCCAGCAGGATCTGTATCTGCTGTTCTGTATTCAGAGGATAGAACTGGAAGAGAGACAGTATCTTCTCACGAAAGTCCCTGAGGGTATGCGCCTCCCCTTTGTAGCGCGGCAGCCATGGTGCGCCAGGGTAAAATGGCATGGAGAATGGTAGGCTGCTCGCCATGGGCACTGCTGGATCACTAGAAACAGATGGCACAATGTCACTTTGGTCAGTCATGTTGTTTGCAGGTATGACTGAAATTAGGTCGCCGTCTCTTTAAGAAACTCAACTGCTTGCTGGCAGGGAATGGAGACTACAACTTGGAATGCTGTCCCTTTAAGAATGCTGTAGCTATTAACAGAGTCACTGTGATGCAGGCTGACGGTGTGCTCCCCCTCTTTAATGGTGGCACTCCCCACGGACACTGTACACGGAAAACACTCGCTGGGGCCGTGGGAGGACTGAAGACAAGGACAGGGAGGCACAGTACTCACTGACAGCAACTGCAGCGTGGACCAGAGATCAGCGGTGCACAACAGGGACGGTGATGCGGCACCGGAGAGTCAGAAATGGCGCTGGCACGTTCGCCTTTCACTTTCTTGTATGGGTGCGCTGGAGCATTGCGCTCAGCATTCTGGGCTCTCCTAAGATGGCGGCAGATGGGTCTCCTGGCCTCATGGGCAGTGCTAAAAATCTCCCGCACTTTTGCAAGGTACAGTTAACCCTTTGTGGGCGTTCTTACACAGCGATGTGGCGCAGCAAACAAGTCCTGGGCGTTTTAACTCTTCCAGGGCTATAACACACTGAGAGGACAGTCTTTAGGGCTTACTTCAGGGGTATAGGACTCCCCCTCTTTGTGGCAAGCACTCTCAGGGAATAAACTTGATCTTAGCAAAGTCCACAATAAAGACCGATGCTCTGGAGACAATTTGGCGCACCTTTCGTGGCGACTTTCTCAAAATGGCACACACCCGTATCCTGTTCGTGACGCCAGTTTTTCTTGCGGTGACCAGATGGAAGGTAACGCTGCAGTTGGGATTGCGGGGGTGCAAACAGCGCAGACTTGTCACGGTCTCTGGGCACGAGGGCGCAGCGCTGGTGCTGTCCCACGTTACCACCACTGGTACCGGTGATGAGGGGGCTGCACAAATGTTGGTGGTGATTGTTCCCCCGGGGCGCTTCCCCTATACTGTGCCGACTGGTGGTGTTTGGGGCGCCCTGATGTTGTCGGTGCAGAGTCAGACACAGAAACGGTTGTAAAGTTGAACTTTTACTTCCATGGGTGTGGAGGCACAAATGCTTAAACAGTTTCTTCAATACAAAACAACGGGGTACGCCTGGTGACACAGCAAAGTCCTGGGGTGCAGGGTAGACTTGATGAAAGGTGTTCCTAGCCCCTTATACTTCAGTGTTACAGCCCTAAGGTGCGTCTGGGCTCCTATTTGGCACATAGGAGGATGCCCACCATGATACTAGTACATAATATTCCCCACTCACGTTATGTGGTCCTGATAGCTCAGAGTTTCGGGGTGCAATAGTCAGGGTGGCAGGATATTCCACAGGTCTGGCCTTGGCCCCTGGATCCTGTGATACTTGCTATGGAGCACGTGTTCCAGAATGTTCTCTCCACAGTCTCATGCTGACAAGATGATGATGCTTGACTTCCTTCAGGGCGATGGCTAGGCAGACAGGGGACAGGATCTTCTGAATAGCTGGAGTCTGTCAGCTCTCCAACCTTCCTGGGCCTGTCTAGGACTTGAGATTCCTGCACTAAACTCACTGCTTTCTTCACAGGACATCACACTTATCTCCTCACCTCCTCCTCCTAACACTCCACACTTCTAACTCCTCACACGCAGGACCTTCCTGCAGGGGTGTTACCATGGGGACCCAGTGATCAGCTGACTCCTCCCCTTTTCCCAGGCAATGTCCTCCCATTGGACATTTGGTTACTATTCAATCCTATGGGAGGTGTAATGCATGTGTGAGGCTCACTAGGTGGCGCTGTGTTGTGTGAGACTCAGGACCCCCTGCTATGTCACACAGGCTATGAAGCAACAGGAAATAATACAATGCACAGAGATCACCCTCAGCCCAGCCATAGCCAGCTCTGGGATGCCACATATATATATACATATATATATATACAGTACAGACCAAACGTTTGGACACATCTTCTCATTCCAAGAGTTTTCTGTATTTTCATGACTATAAAAATTGTAGATTCACACTGAAGGCATCAAAACTATGAATTAACACATGTGGAATTATATACTTAACAAAAAAGTGTGAAACAACTGAAAATATGTCTTATATTCTAGGTTCTTCAAAGTAGCCACCTTTTGCTTTGATTACTGCTTTTCACACTCTTGGCATTCTCTTGATGAGCTTCAAGAGGTAGTCACTTGAAATGGTTTTCACTTCACAGGTGTGCCCTGTCAGGTTTAATAAGTGGGATTTCTTGCCTTATAAATGGGGTTGGGACCATCAGTTGTGTTGTTCAGAAGTCAGGTGGATACACAGCTGATAGTCCTACTGAATGGAGTGTTAGAATTTGTATTATGGCAAGAAAAAAAGCAGATAAGTAAAGAAAAACGAGTGGCCATCATTACTTTATGAAATGAAGGTCAGTCAGTCCGAAAAATTGGTAAAACTTTGAAAGTGTCCCCAAGTGCAGTGGCCAAAACCATCAAGCGCTACAAAGAAACTGGCTCACATGAGGACCGCCCCAGGAAAGGAAGACCAAGAGTCACCTCTGCTGCGGAGGATAAGTTCATCCGAGTCACCAGCCTCAGAAATCGCAGGTTAACAGCAGCTCAGATTAGAGACCAGGTCAATGCCACACAGAGTTCTAGCAGCAGACACATCTCTACAACAACTGTTAAGAGGAAACTGTGTGCAGCAGGCCTTCATGGTAAAATAGCTGCTAGGAAACCACTGCTAAGGACAGGCAACAAGCAGAAGAGATTTGTTTGGGCTAAAGAACACAAGGAATGGACATTAGACCTGTGGAAATCTGTACTTTGGTCTGATGAGTCCAAATTTGAGATCTTTGGTTCCAACCACCGTGTCTTTGTGCGACGCAGAAAAGGTGAATGAATGGACTCTACATGCCTGGTTCCCACCGTGAAGCATGGAGGAGGAGGTGTGATGGTGCTTTGCTGGTGACACTGTTGGGGATTTATTCAAAGTTGAAGGAATACTGAACCAGCACGGTTACCACAGCATCTTGCAGCGGCATGCTATTCCATCCGGTTTGCGTTTAGTTGGACCATCATTTATTTTTCAACAGTACAATGACCCCAAACACACCTCCAGACTGTGTAAGGGCTATTTGACCAAGAAGGAGAGTGATGGGTTGCTACGCCAGATGACCTGGCTTCCACAGTCACCAGACCTGAACCCAATCAAGATGGTTTGGGGTGAGCTGGACCGCAGAGTGAAGGCCAACAAGTGCTAAGCATCTCTGGGAACTCCTTCAAGACTGTTAGAAAACCATTTCAGGTGACTACCTCTTGAAGCTCATCAAGAGAATGCCAAGAGTGTGAAAAGCAGTAATCAAAGCAAAAGGTGGCTACTTTGAAGAACCTAGAATATAAGACATATTTTCAGTTGTTTCACACTTTTTTGTTAAGTATATAATTCCACATGTGTTAATTCATAGTTTTGATGCCTTCAGTGTGAATCTACAATTTTTATAGTCTTGAAAATACAGAAAACTCTTGGAATGAGAAGGTGTGTCCAAACTTTTGGTCTGTACTGTATATATATATACAGTACAGACCAAAAGTTTGGACACACCTTCTCATTCCAAGAGTTTTCTGTATTTTCATGACTACAAAAATTGTAGATTCACACTGAAGGCATCAAAACTATGAATTAACACATGTGGAATTATATACTTAACAAAAAAGTGTGAAACAACTGAAAATATGTCTTATATTCTAGGTTCTTCAAAGTAGTCACCTTTTGCTTTGATTACTGCTTTGCACACTCTTGGCATTCTCTTGATGAGCTTCAAGAGGTAGTCACATGAAATGGTTTTCACTTCACAGGTGTGCCCTGTCAGGTTTAATAAGTGGGATTTCTTGCCTTATAAATGGGGTTGGGACCTTCAGTTGTGTTGTTCAGAAGTCAGGTGGATACACAGCTGATAGTCCTACTGAATGGAGTGTTAGAATTTGTATTATGGCAAGAAAAAAGCAGCTAAGTAAAGAAAAATGAGTGGCCATCATTACTTTAAGAAATGAAGGTCAGTCAGTCCAAAAAATTGGGAAAACTTTGAAAGTGTCCCCAAGTGCAGTGGCCAAAACCATCAAGCGCTACAAAGAAACTGGCTCACATGAGGACCGCCCCAGGAAAGGAAGACCAAGAGTCACCTCTGCTGCGGAGGATAAGTTCATCCGAGTCACCAGCCTCAGAAATTGCAGGTTAACAGCAGCTCAGATTAGAGACCAGGTCAATGCCACACAGAGTTCTAGCAGCAGACACATCTCTACAACAACTGTTAAGAGGAGACTGTGTGCAGCAGGCCTTCATGGTAAAATAGCTGCTAGGAAACCACTGCTAAGGACAGGCAACAAGCAGAAGAGACTTGTTTGGGCTAAAGAACACAAGGAATGGACATTAGACCTGTGGAAATCTGTGCTTTGGTCTGATGAGTCCAAATTTGAGATCTTTGGTTCCAACCACCGTGTCTTTGTGCGACGCAGAAAAGGTGAAGAAATGGACTCTACATGCCTGGTTCCCACCGTGAAGCATGGAGGAGGAGGTGTGATGGTGTGGGGGTGCTTTGCTGGTGACACTGTTGGGGATTTATTCAAAATTGAAGGAATACTGAACCAGCATGGTTACCACAGCATTTTGCAGCGGCATGCTATTCCATCCGGTTTGCGTTTAGTTGGACCATCATTTATTTTTCAACAGGACAATGACCCCAAACACACCTCCAGACTGTGTAAGGGCTATTTGACCAAGAAGGAGAGTGATGGGGTGCTACGCCAGATGACCTGGCCTCCACAGTCACCAGACCTGAACCCAATTGAGATGGTTTGGGGTGAGCTGGACCGCAGAGTGAAGGCAAAAGGGTCAACAAGTTCTAAGCATCTCTGGGGACTCCTTCAAGACTGTTGGAAGACCATTTCAGGTGACTACCTCTTGAAGCTCATCAAGAGAATGCCAAGAGTGTGCAAAGCAGTAATCAAAGCAAAAGGTGGCTACTTTGAAGAACCTAGAATATAAGACATATTTTCAGTTGTTTCACACTTTTTTGTTAAGTATATAATTCCACATGTGTTAATTCATAGTTTTGATGCCTTCAGTGTGAATCTACAATTTTTATAGTCATGAAAATACAGAAAACTCTTGGAATGAGAAGGTGTGTCCAAACTTTTGGTCTGTACTGTATATATATATATATATATATTTAACAAATTCCTAAAAAGCATGAAGAATTGATTCTTGGCCTGGTGTTTTCTCTGTGTGACTGTAATGATGATATATGGAGGCGTTTACAAATATTACACCCCAAGGAGAAAGTTATGGAGTGAGAACTAGGAGTCTAAAGATGGCTGCTGAGGGTGTAGTGGGCGGGCTAGCCAGAGAAATAGGAAGGGGGAGTGTGTGAGAGAGGGGGGGGGGAGTGAGTCAGCTCTGAGTGCAGAGGAAGGAATCATGGGAGTTGTAGGAACAGGAAGATGCAGATGTAAACAAATGCAGAGGATGCCAGGAATTCCCAGAGAACCCAGAAATCACTCAAAACACTTTCAAAGGTATTTGGGTGCACTTATTAACCTAATAATAGCACTAACAGACCTTTTTTGAAAATGTATTTTTTGCCCGGAAAACCCCTTTAAATCAATGGACTCAAACTTCTGTGCATAGTCATCAAGATGGGTTTATCCTCTTCCAGGGTGTCAGTGACCTCATTCATTTTGTCTTCCATTTCTGCGACCCTGGAGCCAAGATCTTGGATTTGTTTGGTGAAGTTGGTTACTGCTTAAGAGAGTTCAGTGGAGAATAATTGCTGGATTTTAGTGAGGAGACTCAAAGGGTCCAATTCGGTGGCCTCGGCACCCGCCATAGATTTGTGGTCAGAGACAGCAAGCGAAGTAGTACTACTGTGAGGTGAACCACCACCGGCGGAGTCAGAAGGAAAAAGATCTGAATAGTTTGAGCAGGGTATGCCAAGCTGCTGAGTCTTCCCTAAGTTTACAAGTTTTTGGCTTCTGAGACGTGGTGGACATGTTAGCAAGGCAGCGGGCGGTAGGGTGGCCTAGAAGTTATAATCAAGTCGTCAGCGCTGGTGGGGGAGCGATGGGCGTACACCAGAGAGTAGGAGTGAGCACCATTGAGGACAGCAGGGTGCCATGGTCACAATAAAGTATAGAGTGTTCAGGCTAGTAGGCCCCTAGGTAGTGGAGAGGCAGTCCAGAGCCTGCTACCTCTTGTGTCACCCCCTCTACCTCATAGATTGTAAGCTCTTGCGAGCAGGGCCCTCAGTCCCAGTGTGTGAATTGACTATTTCTTTGTAATGTATCTTTTTTGTTAGTACTTGAACCCTACAAGTTGTACAGTGCAGCGGAATATGTTGGCACTATATAAATAAAATGTATTATTATTATTATTATTATAAAAGTAAGAAATCCAAGATGGCCACCAATATCAAGAAGGAAGTACATAAAGTCCTCCAGGGGAAAATGAAGCACTACAGGCCACTGCAGATATTTGTCAGCTAGGGTATTCAAGGAACCAGCCCAGAGAAGTGTCTTAAATCAGCAGGGCTCCACTCACAGACAGGGCAGAGGGATATTCTGAAGTAGGTGCAGGGGAAGGAGGTTCAGCAGCTCACAGGTGCTCTAGGGTATGCAGGCCCCGGGTACAGTGCAGGTGGATATCGTAGATGTATTTTCCCAATATGGTAGATGTACTTGTGGGTGCCAGAAGGAGCTGCAGGAGGGTCGCAGGAGAGGTGGTTCGGGTTGCTGTGATTCAGGCTGTACTGCATAGGTAAGCTAAGTGCAGGCAGTCAGACCATGGCGGGAGTAGCCCGAGGAGTTAGCGATGGAGACAGTAGGCAGAGACCCAAGAGGAAGCCGGATGTCAGGCAGGAACCGGCAGTGAGAGCCGTCGAGGAAGGCTCAGGATCGTCGTCCGCGGCTAATCTCGGACTCCACCGAGGAAAAAGCCTTCCAGACAGCACTCCAGGACACCACAGTAGCAGAAAGATGGCAGCATAGCACATGTGGAGGCCGCAACAGGAGCCCAAGTTGCCCAACTGTAGGTATTAAGGGACCCGCAGACCTCACCGAAGAGAGAGGCAGGGAGTGCAGGAGGGTGTCTGCAAGCTGTTGTTAGTGGGGGGACCCAGCTGGAAACCCCCAAAAACTCGAAAGCCTGGGCTAGTTGCAGGAGCTCACAGGAAACAGATAAAACATAGGACTAAAACACAAATCAAAATAATTAAACTGTAGAAGTTCAACAAAAATTGCCAACCCAATAAAGAATTCCACGTAAGTAATAAAATATATCATCATTTATTAAAGGGAGTCTATCATTCCGGTTTTTGATTTTTAGCTAAGCCTATCTTAATGTAGCCTTTAGAAAGGCTATTGTAGGCATACTTTTCGTTTCTTGAATCTTGCAGGCGTTTTCCAAAAAAACCCTTTTCTTGTTATATAAATTAGCCTTCCGGGGCTTTCCGAGCACACCCATGTCATCTTCCTCTCCCTGCATTGCCGCCCTCTTCTTCCTTGTTGTTGATGCCTTCTCCTCCTCTTTTTTGCTTCTTTCTCCCATCGACACGAACGAAATCTTGCGCATGCGTTGTGTAAGTGTTTGGTGCAACTCTATTGGCGCTGCGACCTGGACAATGGTAAACGTCTGGGTCACAGCACCAGTAAGCTTCCTGGTTGTGTTCAGAGGGGTATTTCAGAAGAATACCTCTCTAATAAGGCTCAGAGGGGAATTACATTATCCCTCTATGTGACAATCAGAGAACAAAAGTACAGTAGGCTCTCTGATTGATAGGAGAGGGGATAACATGGACAGAAGTTCCCCAACATCAGGACCCCTGCAGATCAGCGGTACCGAGACAGGGCGGCTAAAGATAATAACATGTCTGGAGCCATACCATGTGCACCACTGCACTACCTAAACCCACTGCTACACGCTGTATGGCAAGTGAACAGCGTGGCTCCTAGAGTTGTTACCTGTAGCCGCACTGTCCTGGAAACGATGATCTGCAGAGGTCCTGGCTGTTTTATCATCGCAGAAGTAATATTGCTGGCCTATCCTAAGGACAGGCCATCAATATTAGAAAGATGGATAAATCCTTTCAAGAGGTTGTCCAGGAATTGGCGCAACCCATGTCCCGTGCGGGAGGTGTAAAATAAAAAATAAAAAAGCATACTCATCTGTCCCCGGCGCTCCGTTGTTTGCTGCCAGTGTCCATTCAGTCTCATGCCAGCGCCTCCTTACTGGGAGTCCTGCACCTCATGTGACCATGAAGCACCTTCATGCAATTTTGATTTAAAGTGAATGTTTTATAAAAAAAAAAAATGCAAATAAATGTATATTAGTTGCTAAAAGTGGAAAACAAACTAAAAGTTATATGCACCTACACCTGCATGCACATGTCTTCAGAAAATCACTAGAACTGGAATGAGCAAAAATCTGTTTTAAAGCTGGAAATGTTAAAAAAAAAGTATCATCCTATAAAATGTAGGGATTACACACCATGGAAAGCAAGTGAACCCCTAAACATATATATTTTTTGAAAGTAGACAACCTGAAGATTACATGTGTCTCAATTGGTTGTCAATAAACACATCCACCTTCATGTAACTTTGTGACAAACGCAAATAATTTTTTGAAAAAATGCACTAAAACATATATTTGCACTTAAAACTCCTATTTAGTCTTACATTCACACACAAAATACATTTAAAATAAAAGATCAAGGTGTACACAATTTATACAGTATATACCACAAACATCAACTACAACAAGAGCTCGTACTCTCAAAAACGCTGATATAGAAGAGAAGCAAGATTTTGCTGTTATTCACTATGTTAAAAATCTATACTGCACCTAGCAAACTGTGACTGTGATACCAAAATCTAACTTTTTTGAGATTGTACAGCATACTGTATATAGAAACACAACTTAATATGTCATATATACAACCACCTTCAAGCAACTTTTCAGCAGAGATTGTAAGCAAAAATTGCACAAAAATTCAAATTTGCCACTAAAGTGCCGGCTCAAGCAGTCCCTTTCTGAAAACAAAATGTACTTTCCAAAAAGTGCAGTATGTGAGGAATTCATACATACTGTACATACATACATTGTTTTTGCTTTTATTTTAGCGTGTAACGGATATCGCTAGAGGTGTATTTTACTCTATAAAGATCAGGTATGGACAGGACAGGGATTGGGTGAAATGTAAACTTTATTGATGACTTTGTGTATGTGTTGTGTAAGTGTTTGGTGCAACTCTTTTGGCGCTGCGACCTGTACAATGGTAAACATCTGGGTCACAGAGCCAATAAACTTCCTGGTTATGTTCATTGGGGTATTATATAAGAATACCCCTCTAGTAAGGCTCAGAGGGGTATTACATTATCCCTCTATGTGACAATCAAAGAGCAAAAGTGCAGTATGCCCTCTGATTGATAGGAGAGGGGATAACTTGGACAGAAGTCCCTGCTACCCCCCTGGGGTCACATACAGGTTGTGCACAGATGATGATAACCATTTCTCATCTCTGTGCAGATTCCAGGGCTTCTCCTCCCCCCTCCTTCTCCTACTGCAGCTCTTAAGATGCTTCCTGAGACAGGAGGGGGGGAGGAAATTTTAGAGCCCCATATCTCAAGATCCATTAGGTCTCTTAAGAAGATCTGGAATTCATTTTAAAGATGAGAATCTCATCTTTAAAATTATACCAAGATCTTCATGATATCCCTTACAAATTCGGAGCGAATAGCTGTTAAATACGCTGTCGGGAATTGAGATCTGCAATGTGATCTCAGTGCCGAATAGCATTTTCAACAGTGAATCGCTCCTAAACTGTAAGGGCTATTATGAAGATATTGGTATCTGAGATTCTCATCTTTAAAATGAATACCAGATCTTCTTAATAGACCTAATGGATCCTGAGATATCGTCATTAGAAGTAAGGACGTATTAGATATGTGATTGGTTACAGAAGAGCCACCCTGGTAGGAAGTATAAATAAGTGGCTGGCAGGGAAAGGGTTAATATACCCCTAATGCACCACACTTTAAAGAGGTTGTCCAGTATAATTTTTTTTCTTTTTTCTAATTAGTCTGGGGGAGGTGAATCCCCCCCCCCCACAAAAAAACAAACAAACAAAAACATACTAAACATTCTCACCTGTCCGCGATGCTGTGGTGTCAGCAGATTCCAGCAAGGTCCGTTCCTGCAGCTTCGCTGTCTTCTTTTGCCGGAAGTCCTCACTGGCTCTGACGTCCCAAGTCCCTTCCTTTAGGCTGCTGATTGGCCTCAGGGGTCACATGACATCACAGGTAGTCACGTGCAGAGGGAACTTCCGCTGTAAGAAAATAGAGCAGCAGGCCGAACCATGCTGGGAGACACTGGGGACAGGAGAGAAAGTTTGTTTTTTTTCTTGTTTTTTTCACCTGCGCCTTTGTAATTAAAAAAAAAAAAATGTTATCCTGCACAACCCCTTTAATGTCCCCCAGGCTATTGGCCTCCATCACTGCCCCCCCCCCCACAATATAATGACCTCATCAATGGTCCCCATACAGTATAAGGGACCAGTGAAGGGGCCACTGTACGGGGAGGAATATTGAAGGGGCCACTGTATGCCCATACAGTGTCCCCTTCACTGGTCTCCCCTATAGCAGTACAGTATTGGAGTTTCTGCGACGTAGGTATTGTTATGCTGGAGCCCTAGAGCAGGCACCAGCATAACAATACAGTGAGAAATTAGCTGGGGGGGTGTGAAAGATCCTCAGTGCGCCAACACCGCGTTGGCCCACACCTGAGACTTCTTTACTAAAAACCACACTCACCGCCAGTGAGTGCTGGGTTCACAAGATAAATACAAGACAAGCTTTCTAAATTTTGTATATTTATTAACCCCTAAATGGGTCGGTAATAACATTTAACACATACAGTTCAGAACAGATATGCAGATATATGCAAGCATTAACAGTTACTAGTAACAATATACAGCACATAAAATAAAAAGGGAATAAAGGTGAAATAATTAATTTACCACACATATCCTTGATGTGGTTCTGTAATCCAACACTCACACATGCTCTGGTATGTGTGAATAACCAGTGGAGGCTTCTAGCAGCATCACAGCATTCCAGCCTGCATGCTCATCACAGTATATCCCAGTAGTCTCTTAGTAGTCTCATCATAGTATTCTCTCTCACTGACCTCTTACCTCATCTTTTATACCCTTGATTACACCACCCAGAATGAGGTCACCGGCGACGGCAAGTCTGATTGATTAACGCACTCAAGTCAAGATTCTTTGTAAGGAGATGGGACCAAGTGAAATGACACAATGCCTTCTATATGTTATCAACCATGTCTGATCAACAGCCCAGGCTGAACAATGCATGTGTATTTGATCACCCAGGGCTATGTAGGAATTCAATGGAGCCATTCTGGGATGGATAAAAAGCCCTATTGTTACATGGTTGCCACTACTGACAACATGCACCTAGGATTAGAGCTGCGCACATTATGAGTAAACGGAAGTAAGAGGGAGATACGATACCCAGAGATCAAAATACATCTTTGAGTTATAGCCATATTTAAGTGGAATCATCACAGGGGGAATTACAACTCTCAACAGACCCAGAGCATCTGCAGCTGCTGGGGGTTGTAGTTCTCAGAGTGGTCAGTGAAGTTGAAAGATTTGGGGGCAAAATAGGGGGAAAAGTTGTTTTTTTTTGTTTGCGTGGGTAAGTTGTACTTACCTTTCACACTGCTGGTCTGGGCTCCTATGCATAAACCCACCACCGCGCACAGCGTCAGTACGTCAGTGACACTTGCAGCAACAAGCTGCAACTGGATTGGTTCCAACGGCTGCCCATCAGGATCCAGGCTACAGGGGGAGGGTCCACAAGAAGGTAGGGATGGTCTCCTGCCGCTGTGCTACGTCGCAGCTGGCCATCTTTAATCATTACAATGTTGCCTGCAGCCTGGGGCCCCCCGAGGTTGCCGATCCGGCCCCTGACCACTATTAGTCATCATTTTGCCAATGCAAATGCATTGGCAGAGGCTTAACTAAGATCTTGTGGGCCCTGGTGCAAACTTTTGTCCCCTACCCCCTCCCTAGAGTGAATTCTTGATAGTGACGGTTATGGGTGCTGCAGCAATATCTTAGATACTTGAAAGGGAAACAGCTTTGGTACCCACAACTGCAGTTATCAATAACACGGTGAATGAGCAGCACAGCAGCCGGCATGTAAACAATACTGGGACAGTATAATATGCTCCGCAGTGGCCCCCATACAGCATTATATGCTACACAGTAGCCCCCACACACCATTATATGCTCCGCAGTGGCCCCCACACAGTATTATATGCTCACAGTGGCCCCCACACAGTATTATATGCCCACAGTAGCCCCCACACAGTATTATATGCTCACAGTGGCCCCCACACAGTATTATATGCTCACAGTGGCCCCCGCACAGTATTATATGCTCGCAGTGGCCCCCCACACAGTATGATATGCTCACAGTGGCCCCCCAAACAGTATAATAGACCCCAGAATATAATAAGTAACGGCCCAAGAGAAGTGATTAAAAATAGCAAACACTTATGCTCACCTTGTCTTACCTCTCCGTGGCATCCTCGCTCCGTCCTGCTGTCTTTCCCATCTTCCTTGGTCCCTTGATCCCCACGTCACCGCTGGGGCCTGTGATTGCACCTCAGCGGTCACGTGGGGAGCGATGACGTCATTACGCTGGCGCGTCCCATGTCACCGCTAGGGCCTAATCACAGGCCCCTGCAGTGAGCCGGAAAAGTTCCAGAGACGATGTTGAGCCCAGGACAGCCAGGTGAGTATTTTATTTTTTATTTTTTGTCACTTCCCCTGGGCTGGCATCTAATGGAAAGGAGCCCGGCTCCTTTCCATTAACAATAGGTATAGCGGTCGGGGAACCAGGCTTTCCCTGACCACTATAATGGTAGTCCAGGGCCCGGCCATTTCCAGCTGGCTGCGGGCCCTGTACCCCTCCGGTCGCAGTCACAGCCCTTGCGACCACGATCGTTACGCCACTGTCCATTGGTCAGGGGTCTGATCGGGACGGTCAGGGGCCGGATCGGGCCCCTGACAGTCCTGATAGGGCCACTGTCCATTGGTCAGGGGCCGGATTGGGCCCTTGACCGTCCCGATCAGACCCCTGACCTTTGCATTGGCAAAATGAGAACTAATAGTCGGGGCTCGGGGCCCACCGGGGGACTGACAGGGAACCTCTGAACTGTCAGAACAGACACAGTAGTGGATCTTTGAGGTGAATAAAACTTGTTTTAATATTTTACAACATTGTCATCAATGACAATTGTCATTGTCATCATTTTCAACTTTAATCTACTAGACAGCCCCTTTAAATACAGTTCTAGTTGACTTTATTTTATAGTCTTTTACTTTGTGCATTAAAAATATAAAACTGGAAAGACCATTGATAGATCATTATTAAATCTATTCTTTATGAGTTTATTGGAAATAATAATAATAATAATAATAGTCCTTTAATAGTCCCACAATGGGGAAATTCAGTGTGTTACAGCAGCAAAGATAAGCAGATACAAATACAAATACAACATGTACAGGAATGTTCCAAGGTAAGAGGCATTACTTTGATAGCAGACAGACAGATAGGAAGTAGCGGGGGGGGGGGGGGATTTAACAGGCAGAGAGATATTTCAGTTCTCTGTGTGTAATGATCTCCGCTTAGGTGGGTGTTGGTTGTACAGCCTAACCGCGGTGGGGAGGAAAGACTTCCGATAGCGCTCCTTCTCACACCTAGGGTGGAGCAGTCGGTCACTGACAGTACTGCTCAGCGCGATCACAGTCTCATGCATGGGATGGGACTTCTTCTTCTGCATGGAGCTCACCACGGACAGTATCCTTCTGTCACCCACCACCTGCACTGGGTCCAGGGGGCTCCCCAGGACAGAGCTGGCCCTTCTAATCAGCTTGTCAAGTTTATTTCTGTCCCTGGTTGATATACTGCTCCCCCAGCAGGCCACTCCAAAGAAGATGGCTGATGCCACTACTGAGTTGAAGAAAGTTCTAAGAAGTGCCCCCCGGATTCCAAAGGCTCTCAGTTTCCTAAGCAGGTAGAGCCTGCTGTGGCCCTTCCTGTACAGGGCCTCCATATGATCTGCCCAGTCCAGCTTATTATTAAGGAGCAAACCCAGGTACTTATAGGTGTTCACAATCTCGATGCCCGTCCCCAGGATGTCCACTGGTTTAGGAGGGCTTCTGCCTTTGCGGAAGTCCACCACCATCTCCTTGGTCTTCCCCGTGTTAATCTTCAGGTGGTGTACATGGTGTACATATACAAGACTGATAATGCAAGGCTGATAATAAAATTGCACACGCAGCTACAGCACACCTGTCATTGTGTCACTTCAGCAATCCAGGTAAATGATTTTGCAAACTTTGCAAAACCCCGTTCTAGCAATTAGAGAAGATGACTAAATGCTCTTTACAGTATAAGAGAACAAACATTGATGAGAACATCTTATAATCATTTTATATGGAAATACAAAATAATGACTTGAGTCTTATGAGTCAGGGTTGCCATGTTGAGTGACACGTTAATTTTCCTTTTTGCCCTTGCGTTGGTGTAGTATAGTGCAAAATAAACTGTACATAAATGAAGTCTTCAGTCTGTCAGCTGATCAATAACACCAGTGCTTTCTCAGTGGGAATCTCCAGGGACCTGACTTCACTGAACTACTCTCTCCATTTGCTTCCATCTGTTTTAATTTAATGCTTCACTCACTTAACATAATGTTATCAGAGCAATGATCTCTCAGTCTCCTTTTATAACCTTGTAAAGCTTGAGGATAAGATTTGTAGATATAATACAGCAGAGCTCTTACAGCTATAGCATACACTAGAAAGCACACCTTTAAATTAACATTGCATTTATTCAGGCCGTCAACTCGATTGAGATGTATTTTACAATTATTATGAATCATTGTCTTTTCAGTAAATATGCTGAGATTCTATACAACACTTATCCAGGATTGGGTGCATTGTTTCTCATGTTTTACTTTCTCTTTTTTTTCCACTTAGAGCCAAAGAGAATTATATCTCATATCCAGTACGGTGTATTAAGATCTTATTTTTATAGCTCTATGAATCTTTCCCCAGTATGTAGCAGTCAGTAGAAACAACTGAACAACAACTTTATATCATATCACTGATCACCTGATTGTCTATCAAACTGTGCACTTCCGTTATGTATAGTATACTCATTCCCATACAGTTCAGTCATCCATCTGCCCAAGGCTGTTATTAAGCAGAATCAAAACTCCCCCTTTATTCATTCAGAGGCTCAGATCCACAGAGTGGAGACTATAATGTATGCTAAGCGTAATATAGTTCAAAATACACTTGCCATTAATTAATTGGAGGCCAAGACCCAAAGAGAGGTGTGTCATTATATTATTTATTTATTTTGCTTACTGCTATAACGCCATCATATTCTGCAGCGCTTTACAAACGTTATAGTATAGGGTCCTATCTAATAGTGGTAACCTTGTTGCTGACAGATGGGCTTATACAATTTTATCAAAACATTAACCAAGAACCTGATTCTCATTGTCATGTATGGGCCATCCTAGTACGTGACACGGGTGCGGCTGTCAGGGGTCAACTCACTAGACTCACTCGATCTTGCACTCACCCTTCACTCAGGCTGCAAACTGAGTGTAAATCGCACCCCAACACAGACTACGAACCCCAACTACACACTGCCATCACCACTGACTTGGATCATTGGAAACCTCGCTCACATATACATGCATCTCTCGAACAGTCAGACACAAACACACTTCTAAAAGGTAATTTAATACCCAAACGGTTCAGTGCTATATATACAAGAGAAGATAACAAAATAACACAAAATTGCAATCAGCCTTAAAATAAATGGATGAAAAAAAGAACAATACTTATTATTATTATTATTATTAATACATTTTATTTATATAGCACCCACATATTCTACAGCACTGTACAATTTGTAGGGTTTAAGTACAGACAAAAAAGATACATTACAAAGAAATTGTCAATTCACACCATGAGACTGAGGGCCCTGCTCGCAAGAGCTTACAATCTATGAGGTAGAGGGGGTGACACAAGAGGTAGCAGGGGCGGCATCGGAGGTAGCATTGCTTATGCAATGGTTAGACAATTTTGTAATAGAGGTTACTGTCATTACACATATATAAAGCTGTATGAGCCGTCACTAGTCATGTCCTTTAATATGCAGATTGTGCCTGGACATATAAAGTTAGTCTGAAACGGCATCATATCCTGTGGGGTAATGTGGGAGGAGCGTACGTACTTAAAAGTCTTTGGTTCAGGAGCTTGGAGAATCTTCAGATGGAATTGGACACACCCAGCTCTCTTAGCTGACTCCACAGATATAACATCAGCTGTGGGGTATCATAGTCTCTTAAGGCTTGTGTTTAGCCACATCTCCCCTTCTCACTCCCTAAGGTGGGGTATGAACAACTCATCTTCATCCTGAAAAGCTGGAGCATGAATTGTTTCACAGAGCTGAGGTCAATGACAGGTCAACCTCTTCCATACTTGGCTGCTCATGAAGCTGTAAAGTCATAAAAGCTGGCAGGCAGGAAGAATCCTTGTATGCACACAATACATTTATTAAGGATATTGTAAGCCGATGACTGGAAAAATATTGGAAGGGATGTACATCTCATTCAGGTTGCTCAGATGGGTGAGATGACGGAAATCCAGAAAGTTTGGTTCTCAGCAGACAACTATGTTTGCTGAGCATTATTTAAGTGGTGTGCACTGGGCTGGATTTTTTATGGAATGGCGGGTAGGTTGGTAGTGGGACCTACCATTCCCATCCCCCTCCAGTTCACACCTTGTGGACACTCCTAGAAGAAACCCAGCTGACTGGGATCTCCTCGTTAAGGGGATATAAGAAATCTGCTAGGAGAGCAGACTGTGGCGGAGTTTGGCTGGAAAGCCACAAAGAAAGTGGCTACTGCTGGAAGACAATCTGACTGTTTGAACTTGTTCCTATTCTAGGTGAGGTAACTTATTTCTGTTCAGTTAGAGCCCAGACGGGTAGGTATTTATTTTTTCGGTTTCTGTTATGTTGCATGTACCAAGGAGCGTTTTGAGTGAATAAAACGCAATACTTGGACTAATACCTTGGAGTCTGTGTTCATGTCAGCCCACCCAGCACCCCAGATCCTGACAATTGATGGAGGATGCGGGCATTCGGGGGTTGCTAGGGGCAAGGCTGTTGCCGCCAGACAAGACCAGTCCCGGAATATGGAAGAGCTACTGAAGCATCTGATGCAGTCTAATATACAACAACAAGAAACCAACCGTTTATTGATGGAACAGCTGGCCATCATCAAAGAGACTGGTATCACTAGTCCACAGAGACCTATGGAGCTCAGAGATGTAAAGCAGGCTGTGCAAAGAGCTTTGAAGAAAATGACCCCAGATGATGATATAGAGGCCTACCTTACCGTGTTTGAAAGGGTGGCTGAACGAGAGAAACTGCCAGCTGCTGACTGGGAAGATGTCATAGCACCTTATCTGACAGGTGAACCCCAGAAAGCATATTATGACCTCTGCCAACAGGATGTCAGAGACTATAATAAACTGAAAGCAGAAATTCTTGCTCGGCTGGGAGTGACCACGGCTGTCCGTGCCCGGCGGGTGCATACCTGGAGTTACCATTTGGAAAAACCTGCCAGGTCCCAGATGTACGACCTTATTCACCTGGTAAAGAAATGGCTGGAACCAGACTCCTGTACCCTTGCACAGATTGTGGAGAAGGTGGTCCTAGACTGGTTCGTCAGATCTCTTCCTCCTGTGTTGCAGCGCTGGGTTGGACACGGAGACCCCAAAGATGCCAACCAACTTGTCAGCCTTGTAGAAGGGTTCCTTGCGACTGAAGCAGAACTTCGCGATGTCCCTGCAGCTCGATCACCCCCTAGGAACACCAGGTGGACGGCACCTCCCGGTAAGACTGTTGCATTTACTGAAGGCGGAGTGAAAAGAGTTTTAGAGGGGTCTCATGGGCGAAAGACTGAAATATCTCCCAAGCACTCCACTAGTCCCAAACAGGACTCTCTGCTGGAGAAACCAGGCCTAGTACAGTGCTGGAGATGCCATGAGCAGGGACATATTGCTGCCCATTGCCCTCTCAACTGTGAGCTGATGGAGTGTGATGCTGGTGGGCGTCCATCCTTGTTCACAGAACCTGTCTGTGCTGCGGCACTGGGTCAAGAGACTGAGCCTCAGGACTGCAAGATTGTGGTGAATGGTCATCCTGTCCAGGCATTGCTTGACTCCGGAAGCCTGTTAACTTTAGTACATGCCAGTTGATAGCTGGGGACTGTATGCCGGACAAGCACATGAGTTTACTTTGCATCCATTGGGATACTAAGGACTACCCCATGGCCAATATCAAAATAGGGACTATATTAGGACTTGTCTATTATGAAGTGGGTGTTGTGAAAAACCTCATGCATAGTATGATTTTAGGACGTGATTTCCCTTTGTTCTGGGATTTGTGGGGAAAAGGTAAAATCTGTAAGCCAAAGGTGGATACCCCACCTGCGCCCAAAGTACATGATGAGTGTGACCCTTTTCCGTTAGTGGTCCTAGCTGGAGAGGAGGATGATACCCTTTCCCCAGCTCCTGAGCATGATATACCTGAATTGCAGGTCTCCCGAGATAATTTTGGTACTTCACAGTTGAGAGATTCCACGCTTGCTAATGCTCGTGAAAGTGTGACAGTCGTAAATAGTGTGCCTCAGGAGCCGGATGCTGACCACCGATTTCCCCATTTTGCCATGAATAATGACCTCTTGTATCGGGTTGCAAAAAGTAATGAGGAAATTGTGGAGCAGCTTCTCATGCCTAAGCCATACCACCGCATAGTACTTGATATGGCCCATAATCATGTACTTGAGGGACACCTAGGGTCTGAGAAAACACAGGAGAGGATTCTCCAAAGGTTTTATTGGCCGGGCGTGTATAAGGAAGTGAAGGACTACTATGCATCCTGTCCTACATGTCAGGTACATGCCCCAACCCCACATTTCCGTAGTCCCTTGGTTCCACTGCCCATCACTGAAGTACCTTTTGAAAGGATTGCAATGGACTTGGTCGGTCCAATAGTCAAGTCAGCTAGAGGTCACCAATATATCCTGGTTGTTTTAGATTATGCTACTCGCTATCCTGAGGCAGTTCCTTTGCGTAAAACTGCATCAAAGAGTATTGCACCTTGTGGACACTCCTGGAAGAAACCCAGCTGACTGGGATCTCCTTGTTAAGGGGATATAAGAAGTCTGCTAGGAGAGCAGACTGTGGCAGAGCTTGGCTGGAAAGCCACAAAGAAAGTGGCTACTGCTGGAAGACAATCTGACTGTTTGAACTTGTTCCTATTCTAGGTGAGGTAACCTATTTCTGTTTAGTTAGAGCCCAGATGGGTAGGTATTTATTTTTTCGGTTTCTGTTATGTTGCATGTACCAAGGAGTGTTTTGAGTGAATAAAACTCAATACTTGGACTAATACCTTGGAGTCTGTGTTCATGTCAGCCTACCCAGCACCCCAGATCCTGACACACACACGCACACACACACACGCAAAATGATTTAGCATAATACATACACAAATGGGCTTCTTTCATCACACTGATGTATATACAATAGGAATTAGCAGTAATGCTGTTGGTGGTAGCAAAGTGCTGTTGCAACTTTTTGAGTTCACAGTTCAGCCATTCATCTGCTTCTGATCAATCTTTATAATGGATTTTCAATTTAACAGTGCTTTTCGATAAATCCCTTGATGCTTTGCCACAGCCTCACATAGGTAGCTAGAGCCAGTACAGTCTCTGCCAGCTGTGATTATCTTCCCCTTGTCAGAAGTGTTACATCTGTCATTGCTGCTTTAAGGTTGCCATGTCAACATAGGGAAGCTTCCTGTTAGGATTTGTTGTTGTTTCTTTAAGGTTGCCACGACAACCTAGGGAAGCTTCCTGTCCTAGACCTTCAGGCCTTAATCAATCAGGGCCTGAGCAGGCCTTTATTAACTCCTCACTCGTTACTCAGGTTGCTGGTAAATCCTCATTGTACTCCAGTTTGTTTGATGAGCTTGTCTTGATCACACATATTCTGACCTCTGGCTACGTTACTCGATTCCTCCCTGTCTTACGATTTTGTTCTGGTGTTCCCGATCGGTTTCAACCATTGGCTTTGTTTTCCGGATTTGTCTTTGTCTCGTGATTTGGTTCCTCATTGCCCTCTTCAGCTGCTGACCCATGATTGACGACCCTTCTTTGATCTTTGCTCCTGTGAGTAGTGTGTGGTTCTGGTGTTTGGCTTCTGCTGCAGTGCGTTTATTTGTGATACACTTTCTGTTCTGGTGACAATTCCAGTCTTCAGATTCAGTGAAAGGCCATCTCTTCTTGCAAGGAGCTCTGGTGAAGGCATCTGGGGCCGGTTTTGGCTTGCAGAGGTGTATTGCCTTTACGTACATTTTCTACTGCTCACAGTTTTCTGCCCATTATGCTGCTACTCTCCTGTAGACTCGTGCATGTCATTTTGGCCCTGCATCGGAATCCTAACACCCCTTATATGCTCCTAAATAAGCTGAGAGCCCATCTTCTGTTTTATAACTGTGTGAGAGGAAACTAATCATCATCAGTAACTGTGATAGGTGTGTAGGTGTTTTTTTTTCCTTCCCCGTAGAGAACGTGTGGAACAGTCCATGCAATTTCATCATACATGAACTGGCTGATGCCTGTGTGAGTGACACATAGGTCCCCACAGTAGAAAAGCCTGTCTGCAAAATCGGATTCCCACTGTTTCCATATAACAGATATATAGAAATAGAAACAAGTTAAAAAAAAAAAACATGAAGAGACTGACACATACAATAACTTAAAGGAGTTATACAGCTTCCAAAATTTATCTGCAAATACATCCACAGCAGTGCTAAATACATATTGTTCCTGCTTTATTATACTTATTGCTTCTTGTATCACTGTTATTTACTTGCAGTGACTCTGTTAACAAAATACATTTCCCATGACTCAATCTTTGTATTTTATTAGGATTTATAGCTGATCACTTTCTTGGGAATACTTAGTTAGAACTTCTTGTCATTAAGTACTTGGTTTGCAAAGGTTAAAAAATACAGCTCTGTGCAATACTTTAAATCCCAAGATGTTTCAATATGGCATAACATGGGCAACTAGTCAGTACTATCTTTCCATGCTGGGTTACAGTGTAATTATTCTCACTTCTAGATTTCAGAAATAATAAACTAAGGGAGGCTATACTGCCATCTTCTTCATAACTGTGTGACAAGAACGTGTCTAATCATTAGCAGCAACTGTGGTGGGAGTTTGTGCTCTAGTGTGAAAACCCTATGTGGAATGGTCCAGACAAATTCATCAAGTAAAATTTTCTGGCGCTTACATGAGTGAAATATAGATCTCCATAGACTAACTAATGTGTCACCTAAGCCTGATTTATACGGTTGCTATGCAGCAACCCTAGTGTCATATTTAGAGATAGAAATAGAAAGAAAAAGAACAGGTAAGAAACTGACACAGGGAATTCCATAATGAATACATAAACGAAGATCCTGGGAAGGTTGTGTGATTATTGAATGGCTCTGCCCAAAGAATGCCTGTAGCTGAAGACTCGGTTAAAAATGTACAAGTTTATTAAGAACGACCCGTTTCACACCCACAGGCACTTCATCATAAAGAGTATGTTCTGAATATATCCAGTCTGGTTTTATTGCACTGAAACTTCATTTTCTGCAGACTCCTGTGGACTTTGTAAATTAAAAAAGTTCTTTGGGTAGAAGGTGTTTGCCTTACCTGTTTGTCCCAATTCAGCTTCTGTAGGTCAAAGCATTGGAACAAACTGCACCAAAAGTTCAGGACACATGATTCAGGCTAAGTGAGCCACAGCAAAAAAACACTGCAGAAAAGCATCACAGTTTTTTGAGCGGCGTTTTTCACAGAAAGTCTGAAGAGATTTCCTCTGCGGACTTTCTGCCTCTATTATACCTATATGGAAAACGCCAGCGTTTTTGTATGTATAATTGAGATGCTGCGATTTTCAAAAATGTGAGCATTTTTGAAAATGCAGCTTTTCTGCTGTGGATTGTTTTCTGCAATTTGTGGATGGGATTAGCCAGCATTAAGCTGTACCTCTCTCTATGAGTAATGAGGGTATAATTTTTTTTCCCTGTTCCCATGTTCCCTGGTTCAGAGCCAGACACATATTCTGTTTTTTATCGTACATGTGTTTTTGAGGGCTCTTTTTTTCTTTTTGGATGATGTAAATAATTTGTGTATCTTTTTTCAGTAACAGCTTTATTTTTATGTTTTTATTTTTGCATGTTTTTTCTTTACTGCATGTTCAGTATGCAGTTGCAGTATTCGGAGTATATGCGCATACAGATCATATGTGGCTATGCATGTGCGAGACTTCATGGCGCATACTGCACATGCGCAAGACTTCACTACCCAGATGATGACGTCCCACTGGCCAGGGGGTGCAACAAAACTGTACAGGGGCGTGTATTCAAGAGACAAAGCTGTGCTCGGGGATCGGTGGTAATGCCCCCCTATGCTCAGAGTACATAATTTGCATTGTGATGATGCGAGACCTCCAGTTAAGTATTTTGGCTGTGTTATATTACTACTTGCCCATATTACTACTCCACAGTGGGGGTTGGTGCCTGTTATCCAAACCAGTTTGGCTACAGGAAAGTTGTCTGGCTGCTTTGTGCCCAGATCCTCTGTTGTTCTATGGCTGGCTCAATTAGCATACCCTTGTTACACTAATTATCTCCACAGGGTTTTCGTACAGAGAGGTGTAATCCCCAGACAAGTTGAAACCAGCGACTGAACAAAGGGGATATGGTTTTATGACTATCTTCCCCGGGGAACCCCTTACAGTCGCCCCGATAAATTCCTCAGGTGCGCCTGGCCAAAGCACACATTTGAAGCCCACACAAGGTACTGTTCAAAGCCAGGGAAAGGTACAGACACTGATCTCCTTACTCAAAGGAGATTGGGATGTCATTCTTGGTGTCTGCACGATGGGGAGCCCAGCACGAGCCCCATCAGACCTCTTGCTTTACAATATGGTCATCCAGCAAGGAGATATGACGAAATATGGTTCTCGGAATTTCAGGAAAGGGGGCAGGGCTCCTCCTCCTGGTGACATCACTTAGGGAGGAGACCAGTTGATTTAAATGTTCTCAGACCAGGGAAAGAAGGGTCTTTGTTATCCTGGAGAAGATGTGACCGCATGTAGGAGGCACATGCTCTATAACTTGCTTAAGGAAGTACCCTGAGGCCTGCCACATAGAGACCCAGAGAAACTGACTACAAACTTGATTTAGTATTTTCCTATCTTTTATTTCCCATTTTATTTGCTGTGCTGTATTTTGCTTTTACCCGTATTTGCTTGATAATTGATATGTATTTCTGTATATGTTAGTGCTTAGTACCGACCCACTGGGGTTAATAAATATATAAAATTTATACAGCTCGTTTCATATTATCCTATAAACCCGGTCCGCTCATAGTGTGTGAGTGGGAGGTAAAGAAGGTTGATCGCAGGTGTCAGGTAGCGTGGCAAGGTGATATCCTTCACACGCATAATGAAGAAAACGTCTATTTTTCGGCATCCACAGGACTGTGAAACATAGTGAAAGTATGATATGTATGAATGTCACAGTGCCTACAGCACTATGGTAGAAGCTTGAAGGGGTTGAGGAAGGTGATAGACTCCCTGCAATGGCTTATCTTAAGGACAGGCCATAAAAGAAATCCTGGACAACCCCTTTAAGGCCCAAAACAGGCTAGTTAGTAAGGAGTTAATCTTCTGCTCCGCTTCAGACAAATCAGGCAGAGCATTGACAAATTTTTGCTTTTCATACTTAGAATTTTCTACACTGGATAATACTACCCATTTAAACTGGTATTTTCTAGTCTTTTTTTTTTTTTTGCCCATTCACCTGTAAGCAGCAAAGTCACATAACTTTAAGCATTCAGAAATGTCCATATTCTGTCAATATTCTTTATTCTGGTCACAATTATGCACAGTTGACAACTATGTTTCTTTTTGAAGGACATCTCAAAATATACCCCATTCAATCACTGTAAGCATCATTATTCATGCATTTGTCTTGTATTACAAGTAATAGAAATAAATAATAATAATAATAATAATCCTATTTCATTTAGGCTGATCATATTTCTCATTAGTTTTCGAGAAAGGTTAAGCTGTCACTTCTCACTCTCAACATCTGATATAATAGTTTGGTTGAAATGGGAGAACAGGTATGCATACACATGAAACGCAAGAGAAGTCCTGTTTAGATTTCAGTGACATTGCGGTGTTAATATATTCATGTCATACTTGCAGTCCTGCACAGGACTTCTGCAATGCTTCCCTTCTAATCATTAAACCGGGCTCTGTGAATATGTCTTCTTTTAATCATTTCTGGAATTCGCATAACACATGATGAGACTAATAGCTTAGAGGCGACAGGATACTGCATCATATACTTGGGGTCCTAAGCAATGGCTGGAAGGAGCTTCCCTTTATCCATGTTTGATAAGCAGAAGGAGAGTGGGTGTCGGCAAATGTTGCTCAATGTAGATAAGGCAGAGACATTCACTATAAAAATGAGCAATACAAGAGAATGCACTCCAAATCTTAAAGACAATATGTAAGATGATTGCAACATACTTTGGAATATTAGTAAGGACACGTAAGAGCTTCATATGATGTTGTTCTTTGTGATGATTATTATGTTACAATAGACTGGCTGTTCTTTTACCATCTTCTTTTGCTAAATCCTGTAAGAGCTTAGGGAAACATCAATGACATGAAATTGCTTTGCATTGTTCCTTGTCTAGCCGCAGGATAATCCCTGGTGTTATAATCAGGATTTAATAAAACCTCATGAATTACACCGCTGTTCAGAGATATCTTCTTATACTGGGCAATGGTTTTTGCCACAGAAACCACATATTATTGGCATCACTCCATAGATTCCAGTCACTTGCCTTTAAAGCTGATACAATAGATATTTTGGCTTTTTAAATGTAATTTAGTCTATTATTTCGAAAATTACAGTAATTTTAGTCATTGATAGCATCAATATTCCACAATGCAAACATTTCTTTGAAGGATCTGTCTGTATTTAGTGGTTCAACTGCAGAATATTATAAGTAAAAACACATGTTATTATCAAGCATAACTTGAAGCAAAATCTGTACCCGAACCAACCAATTATCCTGTGCAATAGCATCTGTCATTTTACCTGTATTCTAAATTTGGACCATACCTCCCTGGACTAGGCTAAGGCTACACATCAACTTGTCTTGAAACAAAAATTTGTAGATAGGTTGCACAACTTAACAGTTGGTTTGGTTGCAAAAACAGTCAACCATGCTGCATAAGAGTCCCACAACTTCCATTGAAGTCTCTGGTGGAAAAGTTGCAAGTAACTTTCAACCAAAATCCAACACTATGATGGATTGCATGTGATCACAGATCGCAAGTGACTTTTTCACCTTAAACCACAATGGTTGATTGAAACTTGCATGTGGCATGTCTTTGACTTTATTGATCCTTACAGCCAAATCACAGCTCTAAAAAAAAATTGCACAACTGTAAGGTCTCTAACCTCACCTCTGAAGTGCACAGGTAAAAAAAGACCATAAATGCCACGGTTTGCCTGTGGCGGAAATGCTGCCTAAATAAATGCGGCGTTTTACAGTCACTGTGGAGTGGATGGGATTGTAGCGAATCTTATCCCCACAATGTGGTAAAATACGCACAGCGGACATGCTGCGATTTCCAAAGCTGTTGTGGTTTTGGAAATTGCAGTATGTCAGTTATACCTATGGAAACACCAGAGGTTTCCCTATAGGTATAATTAATGCAGAAAGTCCGCAGAGGAAACCTGTGAAAAGCTTTTTTGCTGCAGGGCGCTACATAGGGCCATAGCCTTAAACAAATTATACATCTTTGCATCCAAAAAACGCCCAGTGAATGCTGTAATGGGAAAAAATGAAAACGGCCTTCCATAAAATTTTTTATAAAAAGCAATCAAAACATCAGACAATTCCCCAAAATGGTATAACTAAAGAGTACATCTGGCCTCACAAAAAAAACACCATCTGCATCCCCGTACACAGAAATATAAAAAAAATTATGGGTGTCAAAATATGGCGACTCCAAGAAATTTTTTTGTAAAGTTTTACATTTTTTAAGGGGTTTAAACATAAAAGAAAATATATACATTTTTGTATCCACAGAATTGTACTGCCCCATATAATACAGGTGGCATGTCTTTTTATCTACACAATAAACACCATAAAAACAAAACCTGTAAGTTTTTCTCAAATTTCACCCTATTCTGAACTTTTTTACAGCTTCCCAGTACATTGTATGGAATATTAAATGTTACCATTACAAAATTACAATTTCTTTTGCAAACATTAAGCATAAAACATTTTGGAAGGTAGGGAGTCAAAAATGCTGGCGGAAGGAAGGGGTTACAATTGTAAACAATTAAAAGTTAATCATTTTTGCAAATATAAATAATAAATTTTTCAAAGATTTTCTCTAACCATCTAAGGCTAGGTTCACACTAGCGTTTGGGTTTCCGAAAAGGGGAAACCCAGTCTGCTTAAAAAACGGTTACCCACGGAAACCCGTGGACCTAATAGACTGTAATGGGGGCCGCCGGATTTCCACCCGAAAAATCGGAGAGAAAAGTCTTGAAAGCAGGGTGTGCAACCAAATATTAAAGTTGAGGGTGCCAGTAATTTTTTTCTGGCCCATTTTTGGAGTTTTGCATGACATATCATTTATGGCTTTTTTTCTCTTTTTGTGTTGTTTCAATACACACAAAGGAAATAAACATGTAAACTGCAATAATTTTCTGGGAGAAATACTTCAGGGGTGCCAATACTTACGGACATGACTATAGATAGGTAACAATAGGGTTTTGGGTCCCAATTGGAACTCTATTATCTTTGCACACAGACAATGAACTTACCCAGGAGCATAACTATAAGGGGTGCAGAGGTTGTGATACTTTAACTATTTGATCATTTGGCCAGTAAGAAAGCTTTCCGGATCTGGTCTACCAAAGATCAAGGAAAACCTCTAGTGCATCCAGGCTCAGACATCATGACAATGGGCCCTAAAGATCCAACACATAACTATACTTGGAGAGCTGATTTGAAAGCCAATCCTTGTTACTTTGGTCTGTAGTCAGTTCTATGGTTCTGTGTGTGCTATAATAACTAGAACATTTAGAGGAGCTGTTCTTATCAATTCCTCCATGTATGCTCTTTACAATGGAGAGTAGCAAACTATCTATTGCCAGACAAAGGATTTGCATGTTGAAATCCCTGCAGTCAAAAGAGAGTCCAATGATCTCAACCAACATTTTCTGTACTGCGAGAGACCATTTGCTGGCAAGATAATCTGTAGGACTATATATAACATTACCACTTTCCTTTCTTACTTATTTATGTTATTTTTTACTATTTTCATCTTCACTAGACTAAGGTTGGATTCACACTAGCTTTGGAGTCGCAGAATTGGCAAAGAGAAAAGACCTGCAAGAAGGATTTGTCTTGGTATTCATCTTCACAAATAAAGATCTATGGAAAAGTGAGGGATGGAGAAGGAGGCTGCTGTTGGCTAGTTAATTGATGTATTGCCTCATTCTGTGCACTGGTAGCCTCTTATCTACAACCTAGCAGTGATAAAACCACTCAGAGTAGCAGAGTGTAACAGCAGCAATCATTTGAGTGTTTTTTTTTTTTCTAGCAGCCTCATCCTACCACTCCCCTCTTCATAGACTAATTTGTAGAAAGTAACTCAGCCTGAAAAAGAGAGAAAAAAATATTTATTTAATAAGACATATTATAAACTTCACCTGAACTATTCATTTATGCATAATTGTTTCACTGGAGGTACTCTTTAAAGGGAGTCTGTCACCCGGAAACTTTATATCAACCCAGCCACAGCACATTGAAGGGGAGATTATGCTGATAATCATCATACTTTAGATAGCTCAACAGATGGCACGCTAGAGCACTTGACAGGTTACAAGTGACTGAAAACTCTCAGGGTACAAGGAAGAAAGCTGTGTGGTTGCAAGGTACAACAGAAAACCAGTTTTTCAGAAAATTGGAGATAACATGTTTTGAGATAGCTGCAGGATAAAAATTCAAAAGAAGAGGAGATCAATTCCTCATACAGAGAAGTGATAGAGATTATCATCACCTTCCAGGTGACATTCAATTCACACTCAACCTGAAAGACAGTTTACAGTAAACCAACAACTTCAGCAAAAAAACATTAACCATTTCATGCCCATGGCTTTTCTGACTATATGATCCCATGCTGTGTTTTGGAAACCTGATGTTTTAGTTGTGCATTTTTTTAAACTATATTAATGTATTGAAGTGATGGGTGTACATGGCCTTATTAGGGCTCCTTACAACCTCCAAGCTGTAAAGAACTGAAATAAAACACCATGATCTGGTCAATAAGTGATTAAAAACTGCACTGGAGTTCCATGCGTTTTTAAAATGTGCATACGGTTTCTGATATGTAGCATGGCAATGCGTTTTTTCATCTCAAATTGACCTAGTCATGTGAATCTAGCATAACATAATCTTTGCACCCTCATTATGGACACAAAGTCTGGTCCAACTGTAAGCCTGGTTAAAATTCACAGATTAATATTTCCTTATATGTTGTAAGGTTTCTGAACTACAGGAACACCCCAAGTTACAATGTTAACTGGTTCCTGGAGAAACCATTGTAAGTTGAAAACGGAGAACTAGTAAATGTCACCAAAAAAATGTGAAAAAAGAACACTGTAGAAAAATCATCAGATGACTAATAGATATAGCATATCCTTATGCCTAGAAAGAATAAAGCACTTTGAGGCCGGGGACCCACGTGGCGTAAACATCATCCACGCATTGCAGAAAAATACGGAAGGAAGGGTACAGCAAAATGAAACATGAAACCTTGAATGAAACCTGAAACAGATAAAACAAAATGAAACATGAAACATTTTATGGTGATGATTCTACGGTATTTGTGTATAGAATATATAACCTGCTGAATAAAGTAGACATGTGATCTCCAGTTTGTGAAGGGTCACATGTTGGAGAGCATGGAACTATATAAGGTAAAGATAGAACTATTTTCTGTAAAAATCCTTTTTTTTTCAGGATGATTCTACATTTTGATATATACCATATACATATACTAAAATATACACTATGTCCTAAACTACTTGAAATGTATTTTTCTATCAGTGTTAAAACACTAGTACAGCAGATGGCGCTGTTGTGTCCATTTTTAATTCCTTTTCATTGACACTGTTCCTGTGTGTGGTACGCAGAGTCTGTTATAAAAGTCAAAAGTGTGTCTTTTATAGAATGTGGGCTTTATAATGAAAGGGGAAGGTGTGGGATTTCTTGCTGTTCATGTTATATTTCTGACTAATGAATCAATCTAAGCAACATCTGTGATAATCTGCTGCCTGGTTACATAGTAACACAGCATCTAATGCATGAATGGTTCTCTTGATGGATACGTGGGTTTAAAAGTCAAATATATTTCTGACTTAAAAACAGAGACCTCTTGAGCGAGACTCCCACCTTATTTCGTGTCTTCTCTTTTGATCCAACAGAAAGCCTGTTAACTCTTTCCTACCTAACGAGATTATTGCTGCTGCTCGCTTACCTTTAATCGCTGACAATATTGATTACTGCCAGCAGTGTAAAGAAAATCTTTACATGCATTAGGTTGTGATATCCCTGTGAACCAGCAACAGCTATTAAATAGGGGTAAACATAGTGAATGCAGACAGTAACAGTGTTTGTCCACTGGCCAGGCAGGACAGTGTAGGAGCCCATTTTCCTGACTTAGTCTGGTACACAGTGGCACTGACTTACTGCTACAAAGCATCCATTCTCTTCAAGACAAATGAAGCAAACCTTTGTTCTGTCTCTTTGTGACACAGTTTGTCATAACTCCTTCACTTTACTTGACTCCCCATAAATGGTACATTCGCTTTAATTACTCTTGTATGACATTCATCCAATCTCTCAATGGCACAAGTGATGTGTCTGTCACGGTTCATACTGTGTATTGTCTGCATGTGAAACAGATACACACAAATGACTATGAAATGTTTTACTGAGAAAATATTGAATAATCTATTTTCAAGGAATTGAACAGAGTTATCTGTTCACTGCCTAAAGCAACCCCTTGGATCACAATATAAATTTCACAAAAAATTCATAATGTATAAAATAGCATTTTAATCCTACTGGTTCAATTCCTCTGATTCTGTTATTGAGCGTATCAGCCTACCAAAGCACGGTGGGGCTGATTTATCATGCCATGGATACCAGTTTTCTGGCACATAAGGCATGAAAGTCACAATTTTTCCCTAATGTGGGGGATTTGCACAAAAACTGCAACTTTTCGGTTTTCTGCCCCTCTCACCACTTTTCAAAAAAGTGGCCAGAACTGGGTGGGAATCTAGGTGAGCTAGACGTGAGGCATACCAGGAATGAGTTACACCAGAAATCTACACCAGTACTTGACTGATGTAGATTTCATTCCTGGTCCATGGGATCTTCCTGTGATGCACCAAAATTATTAAGGTACTGGAGCCTCTTAATAATTCTGGCTCATCTTGACCCAATGCACAAATGGATCAAGACCAGCACACAGAAGAAAAAGGGTACTGGGAATTACTGAAATACACCAGATGTAGTATAAAGGAGAGAAGCAAATATTTTAACTACTGAGGGTTGCTTTAAAGGTTGCTTTCTCATCAAAGGCCCGACTGATCAGATTGAAGCGGTGGTAGGGCAGCACGTGCACTGCTACATTTATTTCAAAGAGAGTGGACCCCAACTGATCTGCAAGTTATCTCCTATCCTATGGTGTCTTTGATGGTGATATAGTGCCTTGCAAAAGTATTCATACCCCTTGAACTTTTTCACATTTTGTCACCTTACAACCACAAACTTAAATGTATTTTATTGAGATCTTAAGTGATAGACCAACACAAAGTAGCAGATAAAGCTGAAGTGGAATGAAAATGTTACATGGTTTTCTAAATTTTAATCAAATAAAAATCTGAAAAGTGTGATGTGCAAAAGTATTCAGCCCCCCTTTCTCAGTACTTTGTAGAGCCACCTTTCGCTGCAAGTCTTTTGGTGTATGTCTCTACCAGCTTTGTGCATCTAGAGACTGAGATTTTTGCCCATTCTTCTTTGTAAAATAGCTCAAGCTCAGCCAGATTGGATGGAGAGCATCTGTGAACAGCAATTTTCATGTCTTGCTACAGATGCACAATGGGATTTAGGTCTGGACTTTGACTGGACTATTCTAACACATGAATATTCTTTGATCTAAACCATTCTACTGTAGCTCTGGCTGTATGTTTGGTCATTGGACAAGGTCATTGTCTTGCTGGAAGGCGAATTTCCTTCCCAGTGTCAAGTCTTTTGCAGCCTCCAACAGGTTTTCTTCCAGGACTGCCCTGTATTTAGCTCCATCCATCTTCCCATCAACTCTGACCAGCTTCCCTGTCCCTGCTGAAGAAAAGCCTCCCCACAGCATGATGCTGCCACCACCATGTTTCACAGTGGGGATGGTGTGTTCAGGGTGATGAGCAGTGCTACTTTTCCGCCACACATAGCACTTTGCATTTAGGCAAAAGTTCAACTTTGGTCTCATCTGCCCATCTTCTTCCACATGCTTGCTTGTGTCCCCTATATGGTTTGTGGCAAACTGCAAACGGCACTTGTCTGTCAACAATGGTTTTCTTCTTGCCACTCTTCCATAAAGGCCAGATTTGTGAAGTGCACAACTTATAGTTGTCCTGTGGACAAATTCTTCCACTTGAGCTGTGAATTTCTGAAGCTCCTCCAGAGTGACCGTGTGAAGGATCTCGTCCGGCCGAACCCGCGTTCAGCACACCAGAGATCGCTTCAATCACCTCACACCCACCTCCAGTGAGTGTTCTGGGCCGATAGGATAATACAAAACGAACTTTCTAAATTTATATATTTATTAACCCCTAAAAGGGTCAGCACTAGACACTTAACACATACAGAGAATACATGCAGCAATTAGCAAGCAAATAAAAGTGGAAAGCAACATGACCCGGTGCACAAAATAAAATCGGGAATTAACAGAGGGAAAGGAAATATTACCAACATAAGCCTGTGATTGGCTCTCTGGGCCCCGGATGTTGAGCTCAGGGAGCGTACTTCAATTTAGTCCAAAAGCATGCGTCCGGGCATGCTATTCCAGTGGCAGCACCTCCTGCTCTGGGCAGTGCTATCCGGGTGGCTTTCAGCAGAAGACGACCATATAGAAAATTACCAGAACAAGTAGATAGTCTGTTTCTCTGAGCCCATGTGGTAGGCTTCAGGGTTCTTCCTTAAGCAAGTTGCCAAGCATGTGTCTCCTACATGCTGTTACATCTCTTCCAGGATAACAAAGAGTCTCAGGCCTCAATGATAGGCCACATGGTGGGAGTCTGTACCATGGCCTACTCTCCCACCTCCTTCAGGAACAACAAAAAGACAAAAGACACCCCTCTTCCTGGTGTCAGAACTTTTAACTAAAAAGGTCTCCTCCCTAAGTGATGTCACCAGCAGGAGGAGGTCCCCGCCCTCCTTTCTAAATCTCTCAGAATCATCTTTCCTTATAATTCCTTGCCTGATGACTGTAGAGTTGGGCCAGAGGCATGATAGGGTTCATGGCGAGATCCCCATCACATAGACCCCAAGGATGGCACCCCAATCCCCTTTAGGTAAGGAGATCAGTGTCTGGACCTTTTCCGGGCTTTGAACCGTAACATGTGTGACCTTGAAATGTGCACCTTCACTGGGCGCATCTGGGGAATTTATCGGGGTGACTGTAAGAGGTTCCCCAGGGCAGATATTGTCATAAAACCATAATCCCTTTGATGGGTAGCTGGCTCCAACTTGTCTGTGGATTTCACCTCTCTGCAGGGGACCCCTGTGGAGATATTTAGTGTGACAAGGGTATGGTAATTGGGCTATACATTGGACTACACAGGGTCTGGGCACAAAGTAGCCCAACTCCCCTCCTGTAACCAAATGGCTGATAACAGACTGGAACCACACAATATGGAGCAAGTAGTAGTACCAGAAATACATATCTGGGGCTCTTATCACACCATGGACCTCTTGGCTGCTTCTCTCTGACCAGTGCTCTCCTTGCTCGATCTGTCAGTTTAGGTGGATGGCCATGTCTTAGTAGGTTTGCAGTTGTAGAATACTTTTTCTATTTTTGGATAATGGATTGAACAGTGCTACTTGGGATGCTCAAAGCTTGGGATATGTTTTTATAACCTAACCTTGCTTTCAACTTCTCCACAACTTTATCTCTGACCTGTCTGGTGAGTTCCTTGGTCTTAATGATCCTGTTTGTTCACTAGTGTTCTCTAACAAATCACTGAGGCCTACACAGAACAGGTGTATTTATACTGAGACTAAATTAAATACAACTGGACTCAATTAATGAAGTGACTTCTGAAGGCAATTGATTGCACTAGATTTTATTTAGGGATATCAAAATACAGGGGGCTGAATACTTTTGTACGTCACACTTTTCAGATTTTTATTTGATTCAAATTTTGAAAACCATGTATAATTTTTGTTCTACTTCACAATTATCTGCTACTTTGCGTTGGTCTATCACTTAAAATCTCAATAAAATACATTTAAGCTTGTGGTTGTAAGGTGACAAAATGTGAAAAAAATTCAAGAGGTATGAATGCTTTTGCAAGGAACTGTACTTCTTTAAGGCTGATACCCCATGTTGCAGAAATGCAGCCTATTATGCTGCGCTTTTTTGAGCCAAAGCCAAGAATGGCTACAATAGGAATGGGAAATCCCGTGGTGGGCCCAGTGCCTTTAGGGGGCACTACCGGATCCCCACTGCATTTTTTTTTAATAGGCAGTGGAGGTGCGGTAATGGCCACTATTAACTTACCTCTCCCCGCTCCTGGCCAGGGGGTCCCCACATATGCCGACGTGATGTGCGATGCGCAGGGCCCAAGCTGAAGAGGCCGCAAGCAGGAGCGAGGAGAGGTAAGTGATGCAGCCAGGTTCTGCTACTAGTAGAACAGAAAGCCATAGACTTCCTACTCTACTGCTCACAGGCTTGTAGGCCACGGGCCCCATTGAGCCTGTAGCCTACAAGCTAAGCACCAATCCTTACCTGTCTGCTCCTGTCGCCTCCTGTTTCTTCCTGCTCCAGGCGCACATGACGTCACATCAGTGCGCCCGGAGCAAGATGGAGTGGGAGGCGACAGGGGCAGACAGGTAAGTAATGACCTAATGTTGCTATAGGGGGGACTAGTGAAGGGGCTACTGTATGGCTCATACAGCGTCCTCACTATTCCCCCCCCCCCATACATTAGCCACTTCACTATCCCCCCCTATACAATGGCCCCTTCACTGGTCCACTATACTGTATGGGGACCATTGATGGGGCCATTACATTGTGGGGGGGGGGGCAGTGATGGAGGCCAATATCCTGGGGGACATTAAATGGGTTGTCCAGGATAACCACCCCCCCCCCCCATCCCCCACCACCAAAACTTACTCTCCTGTCCCCAGTATCTCCCAGCACAGTTCGGTCCTCCAGCTCTGTTGTTTTCTTTTGCACATGACCTCTGAGGCCAATCAGCGGCCTGAGGGAAGGGACCTGGGATGTCACAGCAAGTGAGGACTTCCGGCAAAAGAAGACAGCGGAGCTGCAGGACCGGACCGTGCTGGAAGGACACTGGAGAACCGGGGACAGGTGAGTGTGTTTTTTTTTTTTTTTTTTTGTTTTGTTTTTTTTTTACCTCCCCCAGACTAATTACAAAAAAAATAAATATATGCTGGACAACCTCTATAAAAGTGTGGTGTATTAGGTGGTTATATTATATTAAAGGGGTTGTCCAGGCATAATTTTTATGGTTTATCCTCAGGATAGGCCATAAATACCTGATCTGTAGGGAGCCGACCCCGGACCGATCAGCTGAACGGAGCCACTTCCAGCTCCCGTCCTGTACTCAATACGGGGCCGGAGGCAGAAAGCTCTGTCCACTGTCCACTGTACTGGGCACCTTCACTGCATCTCAGCACATATTGAAGTCAGTAGTAGCAGAGCTGCAGTGAAGGCGCCGAGCTGCTGTACAGCGGATGGAGCTTTCTGCTTCCGGCCCTGTGTTGTGTACAGAATAGCCTCAGGAGGTGGTTCCGTGCAGCTGATGGGGCCATGTGTCAGACCCCTAGCAATCAGGTATTTATGGCCTATCCTGAGGATTGGCCATAAAAAAAAAAAAAAAAAAACCCTGGACAACCCCTTTAATATGCCCCACACAGTTTAATGTCCCCCTCACAGGATGTTAGTCCCACATCACTTTCCCCCACACACAATATAATGGCCCCATCACTGTTCCCCTTACAGTATGGGGGACCAGTGAAGTGGCCATAAAAAAATTTGGCCCAAACAACCCCTTTAAAGAGGCTGTCCATAAATTGGAACGACCACTGTGGCGGCCAGGGTGGTGTACAGACTCACCTGTCCCCAACACCCCTTTGTCCCCTGCCTGTGTCTGTTCGGTCTCATGGCCACGCCTCTTTTCTGGAAATCCTATATCTAATTGGTCTTACCAGTCACATGAGGAGCGGGACTCCCAGCAAGAAGGTGCCATCACAAGACTGAATGGACACTGGCAGCGGACAACGGGAAGAGTTGAGTATGCGTTTTTTTTTTTTTTTTTTTGTTGTTTTTTTTATTTGACACCTTATGCTCACCACATGGGTTGCTCCAATTTCTGGACAACCTCTTTAAAGGATTTATCCATCTTTCTAATATTGATGGCCTGTCCTTGGGATAGGCCATCTATATTACATCTGCAGGGGTCTGACTGCCAGGACTTCTGCAGATCAGCGTTACCAGGACAGTGCAGCTACAGGTAATAACAATTCCAGGAGCCACGTTGTTCACTTGCCATACAGGGTGTAGCAGTGGGATTAGGTAGTGCAGTGGCAAACATCGTATGGCTGTGAGCAGCATGACTCCTGACATGTTAATACTTTTAGCCGCCCTGTCTCGGTACAGCTGATCTGCAAGGGTCCTGGCGGTGGGCCCCTAGAACCATTCCACTGGAGGGCCCTAGACATCCCAGTCCAACACTGATGGTATATTCTAAAGATATGCCATAACTTACTATGATAGTGTAATGGGTAAATGCCCACTTTTACAGCTGTTAGATCTCCCTTTCTTATGCCAACTACTGAAGGATCAGGACATCTAGCTCTCCATTTTCACTCTGTGCTTCTTACTATCACGCAGAGACTCACAGGACATGGTATCACCAGGCACTAGGTAGTTTCAGGTACAGATAAACTTCTCAGCAGCTTGTTTAAGTGCTAATAATGGCTCTCTCACAAGGCCTGCAGAAACAGCTGCATTTCTGTTCACACCGGGTATTCACACCAAGAACACATGGATCCTGCTTCTAAAAAATTATCAGTTTGCTCTGCTAGTTTTCGGGAAGGGCCCAGGCCTACTTCTGGCCTAACTCTCAGACTACCCCAGACATTCCACACAGAATGAAACCCCAGAACCAGACTCCCAAAAGTACTGGGAAAACTCCTAATATAGTGAGTTTTCACTGCCCTGGCATGATAGAAAACATCAAGTTGTATCTTGGGAAGCACGAAAGGCACATTTTATATGTGCTGCAGTGTGCAGGAATCATAACAGTGCCTATGCTCCAAAACTTGCTAGAACAAGATGACGACTCAGCAGTGACAATTAAAGCGACAGTGACATAATTCAGTTACACAGCATTACAATGCAGGCATTCAAGTCATCAATATTAGCAGACCATAGAGAATGCATAGTGAACACTTTAACAGTATAATGCGTAGAGCATAAAATATGCAGGTAATGGATGGTATAAAGTCTTGAGTGGAGGGGTCTACTTGTCATGAACTACATGTGTCCACTTAAGGCACAACAATGGAAGGGGTTGAAGTCCACCATCTTTATTTGTTTATCTGCTTTATGGAAGTTGTCATCACTCACTGTCCCATTGAAGGGCTCATAATCCAAATTCCCCATCAGTATGTATTTGGCATGTGGGAGGAAACCAACGCAAACACAGGGAGAACATAGAAACTCCATTCAGATGTTGTCCTTAGTTGAAATCAAACCCAGGACCCCAGTGCTGTAAGGAAACAGGACCAAGCACTGACCCACTGTGCTGAACAAAGCTCACAATAGAAACCCTCTTTTGAAGGTTAAATACACCTTTCAAGCCATTCTGTATTGCTGTGATGCATCTAAAATAAATAGTGAGGAAACTTAAATATTCTTGAAGAGGTATTCCAGTCACAGGTAATTGCAGGTAATTGGATAGGTGACAACTGCTAGACCAATGCGGTCCTATGGGTCATCCCAGTCTCTCGATCCTCCCCAGCTACAAGGCTATGGCTGCTAGGAAATTACAGTTGTGGTAAAAAGTTTACATACCCAGGCAAATTTTGTTTTTTTGGGCCTTTTTTCAGAGAATATGAATGATAACACAAAAACTTTTTCTCCACTCATGGTTAGTGGTTGGTTGAAGCCATTTATTGTCAAATTCTGTGTTTTCTCTTTAAATCATAATGACAACCAAAAACATCAAAATGACCTTGTTGAAAAGTTCACATACCCTGGTGATTTTGGCCTGATAAGATGCCCACAAGTTGACACAAAGGGGTTAGAAAGGCTACTAAAGGTAACATCCTCACCTGTGACCTTGTAATCAGTGTGTGTGCATTACTGAGTAAGTTTCTGGGATCCAAACAGAGTGTGAGTCGTGGGGAAAGCAAAAGAATTGTCCACGGATCTACGGCAAAAGGTAGTTGAACTGTATAAAACAGGAAAGGGGTACAAAAAGATATCCAATGAATTGATAATGCCAGTCAGCAGTGTTCAAACTGTGATTAACAAATGGAAACTCAGGGGCTCTGTAAAAACCAAACCATGGTCAGGTAGACCAACCAAAATTTCAGCCACAACTGCCCGGAAAATTGTTCGGGATGCAAAGAAAAACCCACACTTAACATCAGCTGAAATACAGGACTCTCTGAAAACTATTGGTGTGACTGTTTCAAGATGCACAATAAGGAGGCACTTGAAGAAAAATGGGCTGCATGGTCGAGTTGCCACAAGAAAGCCATTACTGCGCAAATGCCACAAAGAATCTCGCCTTCAATATGCCAAACAGCACAGAGACAAGCCTCAAAACTTCTGGAACAAGGTAATTTGGAGTGATGAGACAAAAATTGAACTTTTTGGCCACAACCATAAACGTTACATTTGGAGAGGTGTCAACAAGGCCTATGATGAAAGGAACACCATTCCTACTGTAAAGCATGGAGGTGGATCACTGATGATGTCGGGATGTGTGAGCTTCAAAAGGCACAGGAAACTTGGTCAAAGTTGAAGGAAAGATGAATGCAGCACGTTATCAGCAAATACTGGAGGCAAATTTGCACTCATCAGCCAGGAAGCTGCGCATGGGACGTACTTGGACGTTTCAACATGACAACGATCCAAAACACAAGGCCAAGTCAACCTGTCATTGGCTGTCATTGGCTACAGCAGAAGAAAGTGAAGGTTCTGGAGTGGCCATCTTAGTCTCCTGACCTCAATATCATTGAGCCACTCTCAAGCGCACAGTACATGCAAGACAGCCCAGGAATTTACAGGAACTGGAGACTTTTTGCCAAGAAGAATGGGCAGTTTTACCATGTGAGAAAATAAAGCGCCTCATCCACAACTATCACATGAGACTTCAAGCTGTCATTGATGTTAGAGGGTTTGCAAAAGTGGACATTTGAGATAAAAACTAAAAAATGAATAGCACAGTTTCATAACCATAGTGCCAGTTCAGCTTTAAGATTATTGACAGGTTGCTAGAAATACAGGAAATGTTAGAAAGACAGTTTGAGGCTAAGGCCACAAAGCGATGCGGGAAAAACGCTTTGCACTAAAAGTTGGCAGAGGTTTCCTCTGCGGACCTTCTGCTTCAATTATATCTATAGGGAAACCACTGGCTTTTCCGTAGATATAATTGACATGCTGCAATTTCCAAAACAGCAACTGTTTTGGAGATCGCAGTGTGTCCACTGCGCGTATTGTACCGCAAAGTGGGGATGGGATTTGCTAGAATCCCATCCACTTTTCTGTGACAGTAAAACACAACTTTTTTTCCGCGGCATTTACGCCACGTGGGGCCCCGGGCTTAAGAAGTTAGCTTGTTTCAAGGTTGAATTGACAGAAAGCTGAAGGTGCAGAAATAGTTTTAAAAAAAAAAAACTGTCAGTGCTCAGACCACAGTTTTATCTTACACACTACCTGTACAGTCATGGCCAAAAGTTTTGAGAATTATACAAATATTAATTTTTACAAATTCTACTGCTTCAGTTTTTCTAATGGCAATTTGCATATACTCCAGAATGTTATAAAGAGTGATCAGCTTAACAACAATTACTTGCAAAGTCAATATTTGCCTAGAAAATGAACTTTATCCCCCAAAACACATTTCAACATCATTGCAGACCTGCCTTAAAAGGACCACCTAACATCGTTTCAGTGATTGCTCCATTAACACAGGTGTGGGTGTTGATGAGGACAGGGCTGGAGATCAATCTGTCATGATTAAGTAAGAATGACACCACTGGACACTTTAAAAGGAGGCTGGTGCTTGCCATCATTGTTTCTCTTCTGTTAACCATGGTTATCTCTAAAGAAACACGTGCAGTCATCATTGCACTGCACAAAAATGGCCTAACTGGGAAGAGTATTGCAGCTAGAAAGATTGCACCTCAGTCAACAATCTATCGCATCATCAAGAACTTCAAGGAGAGAGGTTCCATTGGTGCCAAAAAGGCTCCAGGGCGCCCAAGAAAGACCAGCAAGCGGCAGGACCGTCTCTTAAAAGTGTTTCAGCTGCGGGATCGGGCTACCAGCAGTGCAAAGCTTGCTGAGGAATGGCAGCAGGCAGGTGTGAGTGCATCTGCACGCACTGTGAGGCGGAGACTCTTGGAGCAAGGCCTGGTCTCAAGGAGGGCAGCAAAGAAGCCACTTCTCTCCAGAAAAAACATCAGGGACAAACTGATATTCTGCAAAAGGTACAGGGAGTGGACTGCTGAGGACTGGGGTAAAGTCATTTTCTCTGATGAATCCCCTTTTCGATTGTTTAGAACATCTGGAAAACAGCTTATTCGGAGAAGAAGAGGTGAGCGCTACCACCAGTCTTGTCTCATGCCAACTGTAAAGCATCCTGAAACCATTCATGTGTGGGGTTGCTTCTCAGCCAAGGGAATCGGCTCTCTCACAGTCTTGCCTAAAAACACAGCCATGAATAAAGAATGGTACCAGAATGTCCTCCAAGAGCAACTTCTCCCAACCGTCCAAGAGCAGTTTGGCGCTCAACAATGCCTTTTCCAGCATGATGGAGCACCTTGCCATAAAGCAAAGGTGATAACTAAATGGCTCAGGGAACAAAACATAGAGATTTTGGGTCCATGGCCTGGAAACTCCCCAGATCTTAATCCCATTGAGAACTTGTGGTCAATCATCAAGAGACGGGTGGACAAACAAAAACCAACAAATTCAGACAAAATGAAAGCATTGATTCTGCAAGAATGGACTGCTATCAGTCAGGATTTGGTCCAGAAGTTGATTGAGAGCATGCCAGGGAGAATTGCAGAGGTCCTGAAGAAGAAGGGTCAACACTGCAAATATTGACTTGCTGCATTAACTCATTCTAACTGTCAATATAAGTTTCTGTTACTCATAATATGAATGCAATTATATTTCTGTATGTGATAAAAACATCTGACAAACACACATAAAAACCAGAGGGCAGCAGATCATGTGAAAATATAATATTTGTGTCATTCTCAAAACTTTTGGCCATGACTGTATATTAATCTGATTTTTGTCATTTGGAAATTGATATAGATAAATTCTGTTATGATGAAAGTAGCATTTATCTTGCTGGCCCTTGTGAAAAAATTAGATGCCCTACTAAAGTGCAGATACACCAGCAGCTAACTAACTTGTAACAAAGGGAATAAGTGTTTTTGGCATAGGCAACCAACCTTTCATCCCTATATGGTCAGTGACTCTGCTGGATATCCACAAGAGAGGCTGCTGCAAAACATCATTTTCTTGCTGCGTAGAGCATTTGTTGCTAGGTAGCCTCCTGAACTACTTTGGCCACTGCATGGAAGGCAAAGCACTTGCAAAAATCAAACATTAGAGAATCTTAACCACAATGGAGATATCCTGTTTAAAAAAGCCAAAAAAATGTCTGACGTATCTTTAAAAAAAAAAAAAAAAAAGCCATTACTTCTCTAAAAATGTACAGTTCCAGAAAGCCCATTGTTTCAATGCAGGTTGGTGATCTGAAAGGAAATTAAAACATATGAGGTATTTGTCAGCATGTCCTCTTGTGAAAAATCTTTCTGGCTCCAAAACAAGTCCTTGGTTCATTTACATACGTCAATAAGTTCTAATGAGAATAACTAGTAGCATTGCCTTTGAAGAATGCCATATAAACCTTGTGGAGTTCATTCACTTATTTTACCATCACACAATTCAGTGACAGACCATTCTTTGTCTATAGCTTTCATTGTAAAAAAAAAAAAAATACACATGTTTCAGAGTGATATTTTCCTGTTTCACTATATTTTACTTGTTAGAGTGACACTTTGTGCATCAGAGCTGCTATGACCTTAGGTTATATACAGTGCCTTGCGAATGTATTCGGCCCCCTTGAACTTTTCAACCTTTTGCCACATTTCAGGCTTCAAACATAAGGATATAAAATTTAAATTTTTTTGGTGAAGAATCAACAACAAGTGGGACGCAATCGTGAAGTGGAACGAAATTTACTGGATATTTTAAACTTTTGTAAAAAATAAAAAACTGAAAAGTGGGGCGTGCCAAATTATTCGGCCCCCTTAAGTTAATACTTTGTAGCGCCACCTTTTGCTGCGATTACAGCTGCAAGTCGCTTGGGGTATGTCTCTATCAGTTTTGCACACCGAGAAACTGAAATTCTTGCCCATTCTTCCTTGGAAAACAGCTCGAGCTCAGTGAGGTTGGATGGAGGGCGTTTGTGAACAGCAGTTTTCAGCTCTTTCCACAGGTTCTCGATTGGATTCAGGTCTGGACTTTGACTTGGCCATTCTAACACCTGGATACGTTTATTTGTGAACCAATCCATTGTAGATTTTGCTTTATGTTTGGGATCATTGTCTTGATGGAAGATAAATCTCCTTCCCAGTCTCAGGTCTTTTGCAAACTCCAACAGGTTTTCTTCCAGAATGGTCCTGTATTTGGCTCCATCCATCTTACCATCAATTTTAACCATCTTCCCTGTCCCTGCTGAAGAAAAGCAGGCCCAAACCATGATGCTGCCACCACCATGTTTGACAGTGGGGATGGTGTGTTCAGGGTGATGAGCTGTGTTGCTTTTACGCCAAATATATCGTTTTGCATTGTGGACAAAAAGTTCGATTTTGGTTTCATCTGACCGGAGCACCTTCTTCCACATGTTTGGTGTGTTTCCCAGGTGGCTTGTGGCAAACTTTTTGTGACTTTTTATGATATCTTTGAGAAATGGCTTTCTTCTTGCCACTCTTCCATAAAGGACAGATTTGTGCAGTGTACGACTGATTGTTGTCCTATGGACAGACTCTCCCACCTCAGCTGTAGATCTCTGCAGTTCATCCAGAGTGATCATGGGCCTCTTGGCTGAATCTCTGATCAGTCTTCTCCATGTTTGAGATGAAAGTTTAGAGGGACGGCCGGGTCTTGGTAGATTTGCAGTGGTCTGATGCTCCTTCCATTTCAATATGATCGCTTGCACAGTGCTCCTTGGGATGTTTAAAGTTTGGGAAATCTTTTTGTATCCAAATCCAGCTTTAAACTTCTCCACAACAGTATCACGGACCTGCCTGGTGTGTTCCTTGGTCTTCATGATGCTCTCTGCACTTTAAACAGAACCCTGAGACTATGACAGAGCAGGTGCATTTATACGGAGACTTGATTACACACAGGTGGATTATATTTATCATCATCAGTCATTTAGGACAACATTGGATCATTCAGAGATCCTCACTGAACGTCTGGAGTGAGTTTGCTGCACTGAAAGTAAAGGGGCCGAATAATTTTGCACGCCCCACTTTTCAGTTTTTTTTATTTTTTTACAAAAGTTTAAAATAACCAATAAATTTTGTTCCACTTCACAATTGTGTCCCGCTTGTTGTTGATTCTTCACCAAAAAATTAAAATTTTATATCTTTATGTTTGAATCCTGAAATGCGGCAAAAGGTTGAAAAGTTCAAGGGGGCCAAATACTTTCGCAAGGCACTGTAGTATTGTCTTCTATCACACAGAAGGCAAACTGCATATGAGTATACAAAAACACTAAGGCTAGGTTCACAGGACAGGTTCACAGAAATTCCCCCTTTTTTTTTTTTTTTTTTTTTTTTTTCCGCTGCCGCATTCCCCTGCATCAGCATTCCATCACGGATGAATTGGTCTAATTGGCAGGGCTGAATCATTCGTTGTATCCGCAGCAAGATCGATCAAGACGCTGATTCGGGGGGGAATCTGCCACAGATTCGGGGATAGAATCGGCGCTCAAATCCCTGGCAGATTCCTCTGTGTGAACATACCCTCAGGCTGAAATGGACTCAGAACCACAGCCTCTATGGTCAATATCATATCGGTTTGGGTCTGACTCCCAAAAATCCATGCTGATCATCAGTTTAACCTCTTGAGGACACAGTGATTTTCCATTTTTGTGTTTTCGCTTGTACTCTCCTCCTTCCAAATACTATAACTTTTTTATTCTTCAATTAAATGAGCCAAATCAAAGCTTATTCTTTGCAAGACAAATCAAACTTCCTAATGGTACCATTTATTTTCAGAATGCACTGTAAATCTGCTCACCATCTAGGACAAAATATTTTTAGATTTTAATAGTTTGGGCATATTTGGATGTGGGGATACCTAATGTGTTTATATTTTTTATATTTTTCACAAGTGAAAAACAGCTCTCTATATCCTTTCAGGTAATTCTTTGCAGGGACTAGGCAAGGAGGATGTCTGTGTGGTGCAGCTTCATCCAACAGCTGCAGAACAATAAGTGATGTCAGAGAAGGACATTTTATTTTGTGGTAAAGACCTACAGTATAGTGTATAGAAGATCTTAGATGCTTGCACTGGAGAGACCAGAATTAACATCCTTGGCATTTTAGATTACCATTTTATTAATTATGAATAGATTTGAAGGAGTTTGACTTTATCTGTGCTGTCACACTGAAATCCTTGGCACACTCTGACATAATGGAACAAAGTCCTGAGGCACCATCAAGTGAGGCCGGACTGAGGACGAAGGATGGAAGGGGAGGCCTGCATGACAGGAGTTTAGCCAGGAGCATAAGCTGAGGGTACAGGAAAGGGTTAAGTTGGCCATTTAGAGGAAGCGTAGGGGAGGGAACTGGGAAAGGGGGGGTTGGGGGAGGGAGTATTTAAAGTGAAGGCGGGAAGATTCCCGCCACTTTAGAGAAAGCAGGGAGTAAGTGAAGCCAACACACCTCTGCGGTTTTCTTGCTTGCCCAGGATGTCTGAGGTTGAAGATATGCTGGCCCAGCTCAGGGCTGAAGCGGATCGTAGGGGGCCGCAATGGCTGCAATCCCAGCTGCAGGGATTGATACAGGGGTCTGGAGAGTCGGCTAGCCGCCCCTCTCCTTCTGGAAGACGGCCGCGGAGGACCAGGCCTCCGGCGCGCCTCAGCCCCGAGGAGACCCCTCGGGTCCGGCGCCGAATTAGGAGCCCCTCACGGGACCCTCTGGTCCAGGGCACCGCTCGGCGCGCTGCTGAGCGGCAGTCCCGGGCCGGGAGGAATCTGCGGCCACGGCGGGACCCGCAGCGGGGGAGGGGAGTCGCCCTTCCTGCATCACTGACCTCGTTGGAGTCGGGATTGGAAGCGGTGGGCCTTCCGGCGGCGGCGGTGACTCCGGCTCGGCCTGTGGTGCGCAGGAGGATCTCCGGTGCAGCCCCTGTGCGCGGGGGAGAAGCGGGGCTGGCACCTTCAGCGGCAGAGCAGCAGGCTGGGCCTAGCGCAACATCAGCCCAAGATGGCGCCCACAGCGCGGGCGCTGGGGAATCAGAGCTTCGCGGAGGCCTTGTCCAGGAGGCCCGACGTGGATAGCGGCGAGGTGGGCCCCAGTGAGACGGCTACAGGACGACAGGACCAGGATTCAGCGGCCGCTGGGTTCACAGCGCCCAGGTGAGCGTTCATCTACTGTAACAGGGCCCTTGTTAGCGGTTTCAGGGGGGAGGGGTTTAGAGGGGAACCGCGAGGAGCTAAACAGGGGTATGTTAGCCTTTATGGGGGTGTTGGCGGAAATGGTGCGGGTAGCGGGTAGCGGCGGGGGGACGTCGTCGTCCCCAGCGATGGTGTGGGGGACGGGAAGTTCACCGGCGGTATCGCTAGGGGGGGCTTCCTCTGCGTCGGGGGTGTCTGTGTCGGTGCAAACGCAGAGTGAGGACAAAGGGGACGCGCCGCGGTTAGACGATGCGGCGAAGGGGGAAGTATATGTCTGCTTTGAGGGGCCTTTAGGGGCTCACTTGAAGCAGGAGGTGAGGGAGCGCATTTGGAAAGGCGAATATGTTGATATATTTTCGCTTTTGCCTTTGGAGCGCTTTAATTTGGACAAGCCTAGGAAGGAAGAAAAGAAGGAGGAGGAGGAGAAGAGGCGGTACCGCCTTATTCCTCGGACGTTTGCTAATTGGCTGCAAGCGTTCGCCATAATGGCAAGTGTCATAGGGGAGAAGGCGCCGGAAAATTGTTCGGCGCTTTTCTGTTATTTGGACGCAATAGGGGAGGCGCATAGGACGTATGGGGGGCAGGCATGGCTCCGGTATGACGAACAATTTCGTCAGCGGAAAGCGGTTCGGTCCAGCATTCGCTGGGACCATAAAGACATTGGGTTATGGCTGAGGATTATGGCGCAAGCGAGGGCGGGGCTGTCCTTTCCAGGGGGGACCGGGGCCCCGAGTCTTCGGGGCGCTCGGTCGCCGCACAGAAGGGACTCTGTTTCTCATTTAATGAAGGGGGGTGTAAGTTCGGCTCCAAGTGTAAGTTTAAGCATGAGTGCTCCTCTTGTGGGGGCACCCATGGAGCCAACCGGTGCTTCCGCTCCAAGCAGAAGGGTTCAGATGGGGCTGGGAAGGGGGGCGACTCCGGTGCGGCTGGAAAGGATGGCGCCATTTCTAAATAGGTACCCAGATAGGGAGGCGGCGGCCTTGTTGTCGGAGGGGGTTCGAGTCGGGTTTTCGGATACCGATTGTTGAGGCGGCGGTTTCAGGGGTGGTTAGGAATTTGAGGTCGGCACGGGAGCATCCGGAGGTGGTCTCAGACAAGCTGAGGAAGGAGGTGGACCTGGGGCGCATGTTGGGACCATTTCCGGAGCCTCCCTTGCCGAACTTGCGGGTATCTCCTTTAGGGGTGGTCCCAAAGAAGGAGCCGAATAAGTTTCGGCTTATTCACCATCTGTCATTCCCAAAGGGGGCGTCTGTTAATGACGGGATCGACCCCGAGTTGTGTTCGGTGGAGTATACTTCATTTGATGCGGCGATTTTCTGGGTCCGGCGTTTTGGCCGGGGGGCGTTGTTGGCGAAGACTGACATCGAGGCAGCATTTAGGCTGCTGCCGGTGCATCCAGATAGTCAGCACTTGTTGGGTTGTTTTTTGGGGGGGGCGGGTTTTTTGTCGACTGTTGCTTGCCAATGGGCTGTTCATTGTCGTGTTCCTATTTTGAAAAGTTTAGTTCGTTTTTGGAATGGGTCATCCGGGACGTTTCTGGGTGGGCCTCGGTCATTCACTACTTGGATGACTTTCTTTGCATTGGTCCGGGGGATTCCTCCGTTTGCTCGGTCTTGCTGCATTCGGTGGAACGGGTGGCGGCAGATTTTGGGGTGCCACTAGCGCGTGAAAAAACTGAGGGTCCGGCGACGGTTCTCAGTTTTTTGGGTATTACCATTGACACGGTCCGTATGGAGTGTCATCTTCCAGAGGATAAGTTATGTGGGTTGCGGACGGAGGTTCAGAGGGCATGTCGGCTAAAAAAGCTGCGATTAAGGGAATTGCAGTCTCTTTTAGGCAAATTGAACTTCGCGTGCCGGATTATACCAATGGGGAAGGTGTTTTCTCGACGGTTGGCAGCGGCAACGGCTGGTGTGTCCGTTCCCGCGCATTTTATCCGGTTGGGGTGGGAGTTGAGAGAAGATTTGCGGGTTTGGGATTCGTTTTTAGAACAATATAATGGGCGGTCACTGTGGATGGAGGAGGGAGTGGTAGCAGGGGAATGGGATCTTTTTACGGACGCGGCCGGGAGCGTAGGGTTTGGGGCATATTTTAAGGGTAGTTGGTGCGTAGGTTCTTGGCCGGACGAGTGGGTTTCGGGGGGGGCTGGTCAGGAACCTGGCTTTGTTAGAATTATTTCCTATTCTGGTGTCGGTGGTAGTGTGGGGGGAAATTTTCCGTAATAAGAAGATTCGCTTTCATTGCGACAACTTGGGGGTGGTGCAGGCGATAAATCAGTTGTCCGCTGCGTCGCCGCCGGTGGTTCGGGTTTTGCAGCGATTGGTGTTGGAATGTTTGAGGTTGAATGTTTGGATTGTAGCGGTCCATGTCCCAGGGGTGCAGAATGATGTGGCTGACGCCCTCTCTCGTTTGCAGTGGGATCGTTTCAGGAGGTTGGTGCCGGAGGCAGACGAGAACAGCACGCGGTGGCCGACGGAGTTGTGGACCGTGCCGGTCGGGCGGCGGAGTGTTTGATTCGGGCATCTTTGGTGGACGGTACATGGGCGGCCTATACGAAAGCCTGGGAACAGTGGGAGCAGTGGTTGGGTTCTTTGGGGGTGGAGACAGAGGATTTCGAGATGCCGTTATTATTATTCGTGGGGCATTGTAAGGAGTCGGGGTGGACAGTTTCTAGGTTGAATACGTGTTTAGCGGGTTTAACCTTCGGGTTTAAGAGTAGGGGGATGCCGGACTTTACGAAGTCATTTCTGGTGCGGCAGGCGGTAAAAGGTTGGCGCCGTTTCAAGGCGGCGAAGGACACGCGCAGACCGGTGTCCTTTTCCATACTGCTGGACTTGGGCTCCGCTTTGGGGACGGTGGGGGCGAGCCCGTGGGAGGTCTTGCTGTTCAGGGCGGCGTTTTCGCTCGCCTTTTTTGGAGCCTTGCGGTTGGGGGGAATTGGTGAGTGGATCCCGGACTCGTCCGGGGGTGTGTTTTGGGAGGATGTGACCTGTACGAGGACAGGGTGGAGTTTAGGTTAAGGCGTTCGAAGACGGACCAGGAAGGCCGGGGGTGTGCGGTGCGGCTGTTTGCGGTGCCAGGGTGCTTGATGTGTCCTGTTAGTTGCTTGAGGTCTTATTGTTCGGACAGGGGTCGGGCGACAGGCCCCCTCCTGGTCCATGAGGATGGGTCGTTTTTGTCCAGGTTTCAATTCTTGGGAGTTTTTCGGCGATGTTTGTGTTATCTGGGTTTGGGGGAGGAGTATTTTAGTGGTCACTCCTTCCGTATTGGGGCAGCTACGGAGGCGGCCCGGAGGGGTTTGGGGGAGGACGTAATTCAGCGCATCGGCCGATGGGAATCAGTGCGTTTTAGGTCATATGTCCGTTTGAGGGGGCTGGTCTGAACAAAAACACATTTTGTATCGGGGGAGGTCCGCAGGTAGGTGTGTTAGGAAGAGGGGGTTTTTGTTCGAGCGGGTGTGTTAGTGCCTGGGGCCTGTTATTGTTATGTTGCTTTTGATGTTTTACAGGTGCTGAGCCGTGCTTGGTTTGATTGATGGGCCATTCCTTTGTGTTCTGGGGCGCAGTGCGGGTGGCGGTGCGACCAGACGGTAGGCAGTTGGGTTTTGCGCGAGGGGAGGTGCGGTTGCGCTGGTTAGGCTTAAGGGGGATGGTGTGGGGCAGGGTGCTCGCGGAGTTTCATCGCTTCGTGAGGCTGGATAGATCTCCAGACATACTGGTACTGCATGTTGGAGGTAACGATTTGGGGGTCTGCCCTTTTCGGGAGCTGATTAACGATATCAAATTCGACTTATTGCGGCTCTGGGAGATGTTTCCGGGATTGGTAACAGTATGGTCGGATATTGTGCCAAGGAAAGTGTGGAGGGCGGCCCGGTCGGTGGAACGTGTGAACAAAGCCCGGATTAAGGTGAATAGGGCAACTGGGAGGTTTATGGCACGGAATGGAGCGGTCTCAGTGCGCCATAGTGAATTGGAATCGGGGGAGGGTGCATTTTGGAGAAGGGACGGGGTTCATTTGAACGCCGTGGGTATTGACATGTGGTGCCTGGGATTGCAGCAGGGCATTGAGACGGCTCTAGGGGTGTGGCGGGACGCCCGCCGATAAGGAGGTCATCGGTGGGCGTTGTGGCGGTGGGGGTCCTCGAGGCTGGGATATCGGAAATGGTCGTGGTGGGGAGGGCCCCGCGGTAGGGGCTGGACTCCCCAGACCATTTGGACTGTGGCTGGATGGCTCCGGTAGGGTTAAAGGGTATTAAGGGCTTTATGGCCTTAGGAAATAGAGCACCGAGCAGATTTATTTAAATAGGTGCCCCTGAGCTGGTGTGGAACGGCTAGGGGTAACAGCTGGTGCTCAGGAAGTATGGGGTTAACATTTTGGGTTTTGGGGCCTCGAGGTCCTCCGTCGTCGGGTCGGGTTATTTACTGTGTTTTGGGGAATATTTGTTGTGGCATTTAAATGGTTAAATTATTTTATTTAATAAACTGGCTGCTGTGCCCAATTTAATCCAACATCGGTGTCGAGTATTTATTTTAGGTAAAGAAAATAGAGAAGAGCGGGCGACTTGGCAATACCCTGGTCATGTACAGTACCATTACATAAATATGATTTAGGTGGTAAATGCCGACATAATAGATTGGAGTTAACTCCTTTTAATGGCACTTTCAAACCAGACCACAGCACAGTACATTGAGAGTACCCCTTTGTACAGCTATTCACCAACTGTTGCCTGAAGACTTAAAGGGGTTGTTCAGGCTAAAATTTTATTTATTAATTAGGCTGGGAGAGGTGAAAAAAATAATAGAAAACCATACTTCCTGTACCTTGTGCTCCGGTGTCTCCCTATGCGGTCCGGTCCTGCAGCTCAGTTGTTGTCTTCCCGTGGAAGTACCCGCTGCATGTGACAGCTCAGGCCAATCAGCGGCCTCAAGAAGGGAACCGGGATTTCACAGCCGGCAAGAAATTCTACAGCAAGAAGGCAGCCAAACTGCAGGACCGAACCGCATTGGGAGGACACCAGAGCATCGGGGACAGGTGAGTGTTTTTTTTTTAATTTTTTTTTTCACCTCCCCCCGCCTAATTATAATATATTAATAATATTATTTAGCCTTAACAACCCCTTTAACTTTTTACCACACGAAGCAGTAATATAAATGGTGACCATTGATTTGCAATAAGTGAATGTGGAGGAACTCCAAGTCAGTCTATCAAAATTGCAGAAACTGTACAATACAAGAACTGTACAATATTGTACATGGATCAAATTCCATACAAATGGAGATGGACCACTAAGATTCTGAAGTACAGGTGCATCTCAATAAATTAGAATATCTTTGAAAAGCTTATTTCTTTCAGTAATTCAATTAAAAAGTGACCTATATTTTCTAGATTCTTTACGAACAGTTCTATTTCAAGTGTTTTATTTCTGTAAATGTTGATTATAGATTACAGGTAATGAAAACCCAAATCTAAGAAAATTAGAATATTGTAAAAAAAAAGTTCAGTATTGTAAATTCAGTGTGTCACCTGCCAAGGTTTCCTGAGCCTTTAAATGGTCCCTCAGTCTGGTTCAGTAGGACACACCATCATGGAAGAAGCTGATTATGAATTGTATTACTGAATCACTGAAATGAATGAACGTTTCAAAGATATTCTAATTTATTGAGATGCACCTGTATGTGTTAGAGGGGTAACAGAAGATCAGTTCTCCATGGTGACAAGATTGGATCATAATAGTCATATTTAGGGTTTTTTTTGGGCCTAAAATATTGGTAGTTCATTAATATTGGATCGGTGGGAATCTGACATCAAGGACCCCTGCTGTTCAGCTTTTTGAAGAGGCTGTAGTGTTCCCAAATATTATGACCTCTTTCCTATGTTGCTGACGTCACGTTCAGGACTGGGATTCAAATTTTCAACAACAGGTTGCATGGGGGCAAATTGGAAGGGGGGTTGTCCTGAGGGCTGGGTGATGTGTGATGAAAATTTTACTTTGTAGAGGTACCATTTAATATTCCATACAATGTGAAGCTGGAAAAAATCAGAATGGGATGGAATTGGAGAAAAACTGTTTGTGCAGCTTTCTTACAGGCCTCGTTTTTACGGCATTCACTGTACAGCCAAAATGACATGTTACCTGTATTCTATAACCCAGTACATATACAGAGGTACCAAATTTATATAGTTTTTTAAAGTTTTAAAAAGAAATCTAAATTTTTGCAAAAACATTTCTGAATTCTATATTCTGACACCCATAACTTTTTATATATATATATATATATTTCTGTGTATGGGGATGCATAAGGCTTTTTTTTGAAAGGTCAGATATACTTTTTATTTATACTAATTTGCGGAATGCCTATTGCTTTGATCACTTTTTATTGCAATTTTTATGGGAGGCAAACAACAAAACAATTGCAAAATAATTGCAATGCATTGTAAAATAGTGGCACTTCACAGAGCAGTACAACTCTACGCCAGACAAGCCTGGGAGGCTTCAATAGACTACTAGGCTAGTACTATTATGCTGGATGTCAAAAAAAGGTTAAAGGAGTTATCCAGCTTTATAATACTGATAGTCTATTCTTAGGATAGATCATAAGTATTGCATTGGCATAGGTCTGATAGCCGGGACCCCTGCAGATCAACTGCACCAGGGCAGTGTGGCTCCCAGTAATAACATGTCTGGAGCCTTGCTGCTCACCCGTCATATGCTGCCAGTAGTGAACCTAGCCTCTTTGCTGCCTGAGGTGGACTGTAGAAAGACGCCCCCCCCCCCCCCAAAAAAAAAAAATTGAGTTTCCATGCTACTAGCTTCACACACTGTTTTCGTTGCACAAGATACACAATACACAAAGTTATAAAACAGTTTTTAAGAATTCAGTTCAAAAACACGGCATTAACCAGGACAATAACTTCACACATCTTCTGCTTGGTGGATGGACGAGCCCACGTGGCGACGCAGACAGCTGAGTACTGTACTTCCACTATCTTTGGTACTCCCATTGAAGTGAATGAGAGCTACGCGGGTTCGTCCATCCACCAAGCGACACACCTATATTCAGCCGCAGCCAGGCGGTAAAAACCCAATTCTCAGGCTCAGTGGGGGTCTCAGCAGACAACCCCAAACAATCAGGTATTTATCCGCTATCATTTAGGTGAATACAGGGCAGTAACATTTTGTGACTTACAGGTGACGTCTCTGACTAATCCTTCACATTTCCCTTCTCTTCCCTTTGGACCGCCATGACCACTTCTTCCAGCTGTAACGTGTCTCTGTAAAATTTGCAACACAGATATCTTTGGCTCCTCACTTTTCCAGGTATCCAACCCACATTGTCCTCACCTGCACACCCATCCGATCGCAGGAGAGGTGAGTAACAATGGATATGTTCCCTCACCTCCCCTGGGCCTCTGATTATTATACTTTGGGGTCTGAAAAGACCACATAACAGAAGGGGAAGTGGAGGCGGCCACGAGCAGGCGCGGGGGGTAGGTAAGTAAATAGGCCATTACCTGCTGGGGTTACTCCAGCAGGTAACGGCCTATTTATAAAAAAAAAAAAAAAAAAAAGTTATCCTCACCTACCTGCGATCCCTTGTTGGAGCCGCCTCCTCCTCTTCTTGTCAGCAACATCTGCATCTCAGCGCAGGCGGCGTGATGACGTCATTGTATCGCCGCCTGCACTGAGATGCAGACATCTCATAAACCAGCACAGGACAGGCCCCGCTCAGCTTTGTTTTTTTTTGTTTTTTTTAAAGCAGCCGGTCCTGGGCTGGTTTACGTTAAGTAAATAGTAAAAATGCCGCCCCCCAGACAGTGACGAATAGTGCCGCCTGAGGCGGCCGCCTCACTTCACCTCATTATAGGTGCACCCTTGTATGCTGCAGTACCCAAACCCACTGCTACACATGGTACGTTGAGTGAGCAGTGTGGCTTCCAGCATGTTAACATAACTGGTAGCTGCGCTGTTTCGGAAAAGCTGATCTGCAGGGTTCCTGGCTGTCAGACCCTGCAGATTTAATATTAATTACCTATCCCATCAATATTAGAAAGGTGGATAAACCCTTTAAAGGGATTACCCAAGACTTAGAGTAACCCATTTGGCTATAATATCAAGCACAGTCCCAATATAATGTACAGTATATGTTGGACCTCCATCAATCAGATATTGATGATCTCTCCTAAGGATAGGTCAGCAATATCTAAGTCTTAGAAAACCTCTTTAAGTTTATTAAAAACAAAAACTATCATCATCGGGTTGTACAGTTTGAGTAATTACAGTAATGCTATTGTTATATAATGAAAACTTGATAATCCATCCCTGGTCATATGTTGCACACAAAGGTGCGTGGCTTGTAGCCAGATTTGTACAGTGTATTTCTATATGTATGGCCTGGGGAAGGCAAGAACACCAGACTTGACTGTATCCTCCTCCATATTTTAAGATTATTTGAGTGCTGTTAAGATCTAAACTTATCAAATACATGAAACAAGAAAAAGAACCAGGGAAAAATTGATACCTATGTAATTTAATAACTTGCTTCAGTAGGGCCAACAATACCTGTTTCATGTATCTTTACAGTACAAGTGAAGGAAACCACAGGTGGGAAATAAAATAGTAATTGGATAATGGACGTATGTTAAATGGACCAATAATAGTCTTATTCATATCCCTTAATAGCACCCATGTAACATCACTCTATTTCTACCTATATAAAACAAAGCCGAGTAGAAGCTAGACTTGTGTTCCAGGGAAAGACAGATGACTATGTTTGTGGCTTCTATTCTGAGCAGAGCCTGTATGATGACATTCCTAAGGAAACATCAGCCAAGTGAATTTTCAAAGGCGAGAAACAAAGAATCTGCCTTCTTGTAGAAAACACTCTTCGCACATTGGAATGTGGGTGTTGAATGGAAACCAGCCTGGAACTGTGAGAATTCTTTTTATGGGGAGGTGGAAAAAGAAAGAATCTATTATTGAAACTTAACTCCTTGACTACAAGACCTTTCAATTTAGAAACATGAGGAATCAATGACATGCTATAACCCTTTGAGTTATGGAAGGTATAAGTGAAACACCAAACAGTTGCCCAAACTTACTAATAGTTCGACAAAATAAACTTAGGCAGTCTGAAAATACAACAGATTTATCACAGTGGCTGATAATGGATGATAAATCTGGTGTATCTTTAGACTGTCTAGTCTATGTTTAGTTGGCTTACTTTGAGCCAGAATTTTCAGACACAACTTAGATGCATTTAAGCTTCATCCAATTTTTTTTACAATCCACACCCACATGTCCCACTGAACCAGAGTGTAATGTGTTTCACAATTTCAGTAACTTTTTACCACATATCAGTGGAAATTATTAACACAAAGAATGAGAAAATTCCCATTTGACCATATCTAAAAATGGTCATGGTCCATCTAATATAGAAAATCCGGTTACTCATTTAGCTAAGTAATACATATAATGCCATGGGTACTACCAGGATTCATAACAATGTTTTACTTACAGAGTTTGCTTCTGTTATCTTCTCAACCAAATGTTGTAGTCAGCACCAGATAGCTTGCAGAAATCTCACCAATTACCCTTAGCAGTAATGAGTGTAATTTCCAGCAGCTTGGAGGTGGAAGCTCTTCTACAGAGACGGGGATAGATCATTCACAGGGGACAAGAGTAAGGGATTCTAGCCAGTCTGCTCACCACCTTGGAGAGATGCTCTCTCTTATCTTCAAATATCTATGTTGTAATAGGAATTTGTAATCTGAAATCCAACCTAAGTCAGCAGATAATAAAGAACAGCTGTAGCCATGCTGTGTCGGACAATATCAAACTGCTGATTCAAGGAAATAACCGCAGTGGAAAAGATGTTAGAAACAATCACAGACACTTTGTGCTTACACAGAATCCTTAATTAACAAGAATATCCTTTTACCAGAGAAATGCTCTCCTGAGGACCTCTCTGATGGAGTTGGCAAAAGGAACCAACTTAACACAAATAACTGTGTTATGAAGAACCCGCGGAGTGTGGGCTTCCCACAACTGTCAGCAAATAAAATCAATGACAACAATTAAAAACAATATTTGGAAAAGATTCTAAAAAGGCTGAGAAGTCTACCACAGTGACTGGTATTCATGGAATAAAATGTTTGTTAATCGTTTTAACCTGTAGTCGCTTAAAGGAGCAGTCCTTAAAGTTACTTAAAACATTGCCAAAGACAAATTGTGTAGAAAAAGTAAAGGGACACTAAAGCTATGTTTGTCTCGGCTATACAATTGATGTGCAGATCCTTTTCATAATCAGTCATTTTGGTTTTAAGAGAGGCTGACCGCATTGTTGGTAAATCCCCCATGATCAATACATCTCTAACATCTCCAGTTCAGAGAAGACTGAGAAACATTGTCAGACGTATTTCTGAATTATATCACTAGACCTTTGTACAGTCATGGCCAAAAGTTTTGAGAATGATACAAATATTAATTTTTACAAAGTCTACTGCTTCAGTTTTTCTAATGGCAATTTCCATATACTCCAGAATGTTATAAAGAGTGATCAGCTTAACTGCAATTACTTGCAAAGTCAATATTTGCCTAGAAAATGAACTTTATCCCCCAAAACACATTTCAACATCATTGCAGCCCTGCCTTAAAAGGACCACCTAACATCGTTTCAGTGATTGCTCCATTAACACAGGTGTGGGTGTTGATGAGGACAGGGCTGGAGATCAATCTGTCATGATTAAGTAAGAATGACACCACTGGACTCTTTAAAAGGAGGCTGGTGCTTGCCATCATTGTTTCTCTTCTGTTAACCATGGTTATCTCTAAAGAAACACGTGCAGTCATCATTGCACTGCACAAAAATGGCCTAACTGGGAAGAGTATTGCAGCTAGAAAGATTGCACCTCAGTCAACAATCTATCGCATCATCAAGAACTTCAAGGAGAGAGGTTCCATTGGTGCCAAAAAGGCTCCAGGGCGCCCAAGAAAGACCAGCAAGCGGCAGGACCGTCTCTTAAAAGTGTTTCAGCTGCGGGATCGGGCTACCAGCAGTGCAGAGCTTGCTGAGGAATGGCAGCAGGCAGGTGTGAGTGCATCTGCACGCACTGTGAGGCGGAGACTCTTGGAGCAAGGCCTGGTCTCAAGGAGGGCAGCAAAGAAGCCACTTCTCTCCAGAAAAAACATCAGGGACAGACTGATATTCTGCAAAAGGTACAGGGAGTGGACTGCTGAGGACTGGGGTAAAGTCATTTTCTCTGATGAATCCCCTTTTCGATTGTTTGGAACATCTGGAAAACAGCTTATTCGGAGAAGAAGAGGTGAGCGCTACCACCAGTCTTGTCTCATGCCAACTGTAAAGCATCCTGAAACCATTCATGTGTGGGGTTGCTTCTCAGCCAAGGGAATCGGTTCTCTCACAGTCTTGCCTAAAAACACAGCCATGAATAAAGAATGGTACCAGTATGTCCTCCAAGAGCAACTTCTCCCAACCGTCCAAGAGCAGTTTGGCGCTCAACAATGCCTTTTCCAGCATGATGGAGCAACTTGCCATAAAGCAAAGGTGATAACTAAGTGGCTCAGGGAACAAAACATAGAGATTTTGGGTCCATGGCCTGGAAACTCCCCAGATCTTAATCCCATTGAGAACTTGTGGTCAATCATCAAGAGACGGGTGGACAAACAAAAACCAACAAATTCAGACAAAATGAAAGCATTGATTCTGCAAGAATGGACTGCTATCAGTCAGGATTTGGTCCAGAAGTTGATTGAGAGCATGCCAGGGAGAATTGCAGAGGTCCTGAAGAAGAAGGGTCAACACTGCAAATATTGACTTGCTGCATTAACTCATTCTAACTGTCAATATAAGTTTCTGTTACTCATAATATGAATGCAATTATATTTCTGTATGTGATAAAAACATCTGACAAACACACATAAAAACCAGAGGGCAGCAGATCATGTGAAAATATAATATTTGTGTCATTGTCAAAACTTTTGGCCATGACTGTATACGGTTTACTTTTATGTTTAAACAAAGTTTATTAAAGATTTTTAAGTACAATGGAAAAAGGACAAAAACAGTGCGAGCAAACAAATGCAAAGGCTCGCAGGCCTCGCCAGTAAACAAGGAGCTTGAGGTAAGGCCCAAGTTAACACTGTGGACCACAATACAATAACAGAGGAACGGAAGGCCCAGATATACGGAACCATAAAAACAACGTCTTGAAGGTAATGGGAGAAGAACAAACAGACAAAGGAACACACAATGGGAACTGTGATCAGGAAAACACATACTGAAGAGAAAGAGTGAGGGAGGGGTGGGTAACAATGGAATGGTAGAACGACCAGTAACCTTCTCCAAAGGATAGAGGTGAGAAAACGAGAAAAGAAATAGAAAGGTATCACTGTATCAGGAAAAGAAAGAAGAGAACTTGACGATTCCTGGACCACCACCCAAGACCGCCAGAGAGCGTCAAATTTGGAGGGGTCGGGGCAATCCTCCACCACCAGGTCCTCCATTCTCCTTATTAGGAGAAGCTCCTGAAGAAATTCAACCAGGGAGGGCGCAACAATGCTCCGCCAGTGCCTGGGAATGACGGTTCTAGCAGCCGTGAGAAAGTGTCGCAGGAGGTCCTTCTTCACCGCAGAGATCCTGCCAGGGATAACTGAAAGAAGGGCCAGTTAGGGAGTTGCTGCGATGGTGCGACCACAGACTTTAGCATACAGGACAAACACAGTGTCCCAAAAGGGCCTAAGACCGTCACATTCCCACCAGATGTGATATAGGGTGCCTTTCTCAGTACCACAGCGTCAACACCAGTCAGTCACAGCAGGATAAATTCTGTGGAGGAAGTCAGGGCACCAGTACCACCGAGACAGGATCTTGAAATTATTTTTCTTGTGCACTGCAGGGCAACGGAAGCTTATGTGCGAACAGGAAAGACCTGCGTCTCGGAGAAGAATGCTGTGAAGAGCCGAGAGTGCACGCGGGGAAGAGTCAGCGTGGGAAAGGACAGACTCCAGGTCAGTCATGGTAGAGGAAAGAGGAAGGGGAAAAGAGAATTTCCGCAGGAAGGCTGTAAGTTGACCATACTCCAGCCAGGATAAGTGAAGGTCCGGGTGAGAAGCGTGCAGCTGGGTCAGTGGAGGAAGGGGCGGATCCCCAACAACCTGTCTAAGTCTAACGTCATCGCCGCTTAGCCAGCAAAGAAGCCTACAGGTGCATCTCAATAAATTAGAATATTTTTGGAACGTTCATTCATTTCTGTAATTCAGTAATACAATTCATAATCAGCAGTCTTCCATGATTGCGTGTCCTACTGAACCAGACTGAGGGACCATTTAAAGGCTATTTGAGGGAAGTGATCTTCCACTTAAACGGGAAGTAGTCTGTAAAATGGACAATCTCAGTGTGGGGTAGCGTGATGTTAAGGGCCTCACTTTTGGAAAGGTTTACTTTAACGTTACTAAGGTGACCGAATTGGCTGACGGTTTACTTTTATGAACTTAAGTGGGTTTTCCCATCTGAGTAAAGAAATAAGCCATCATTTTCAGATCTGTAAGGTAGGGGGGACAGTGGGGCTGATTTATTAAGACTGGCACATAGTACAAATAATAAACAGCCGCCCCGGAGTGAGTAGTGCCAAAATTATTAAGGGACATACACCTCTTAGTGATCTGGTACATCTTCAGAGGTTCCTGTGCCAGAAACTAAAATCTGGCATTGATTTCAGCTAATGCCTACACCCGTTTGTTGGTGCAAATAATGTTAAATTTGCTGGGCCATAAAACTCTACACCAGGGGTCAGCAACCTTTTTAGTCTGGGGTGCCGATTTGGAAAAAAAATCAAAAGATGAAGTACTCAGTGTGCCATGTAATAATTGTAAAGGTGTTGCCCTCCTAAATCGGTGATTACCAACAGGGAGCCTCAACACTCTAGAAGTATTTAGAAGGATGATCCCATGCCTTTATGCAATGTTATCTATGTCCTTAGGATGTTTTTTGACTTTTGGTTAAATTCTTTGGTAGGGGTGCTCCAAGGAATTTTTTTTTTTTTTTTCAGGGGGACCCTGAGTCTGAAAAGGTTGGGAAACACTGTCCTAGATGAAAGTCATATAACGCAAACCATAACTGCCACCAGTTAGTTAGTCGATTGAGCTTACATTTCAATATAATCCTTTAGCAAAATGATATATATTTGGACTGGATTTAGTGTAATCTGCAGTAAGCCTGCTTTGTGGGGGCAGAGGGTGCCCATCACACAGACTAGTCTTTTTGTTGAAGAAACCCAAACAAATTTTTACAGTCTTATTGAAATGAATGAAGGCAAATTTAGCTGCCATATTATACTTTGCACAGGTAGTTGCTACTGGCCTGGACACTTAGACATTGTGCCTCATGTTCCCACCACCTCCCAGTGCATCCTCCCGTCCGACTGCATTTACATCGACGGATAGAGAGAGATTGCCACCTGGAGCAGAGAGGGTCCTGTGCCAGGTAGATATGCCTTGGGTGCTGACTTCGGCACCAGTGCCGGGGGTTGCTGAACCCTGCTCTACACCCTCCTTTCCTACTTTTTTAAAATATCACAAGTGTGGCATAAATGAGCTTTGTACAAAAAATAGTGACATTAAGCATAGTAAGTAAGCATACAGAATGATAACAGGTGATGACAGTACTGTATGTGTTAAGAATTAAGAGTTCCAACTTCTTAACTTATCTACTGCATATGATCAAAGATTATATATCAATCACTTTTACATTGCATTCCCAACTTTTATAAGTGAGAAGTTCTACTGATTTTAAAAGTAAGAACTTGAGAAAATTCCATTGTAAGTTTTGAAAGTTTATATGTTGCTAGAGAACTATTAAAATGTTTCTTCTTTTACCATTACAGCCATTGTCGTCCTCTGTGACATATGATACATATGTGACTATAATCTAGGTTGTTTCTTTCCAGTAACTTGTTTTTTCATTGTGACCGCTGTCTGAGGTTGGCCTGTGTTTTTAGGGGCATTTCTTAACTTCCATTTATTTGAAGGGCTTTCTTAAAAGTTTTATTACTGTTCACCCCCAAGAGAACATTAGCCATCATAATGCTTTAACTGCACTTTCATGTGAAATACTGAATGACAAGTCTCTGTATTTATACTGCTGTTCCTCGTATGAACTGATACAAATAACTGTTAGGGGGCGTTCACACTACCGTTGGTGACCGTCAGTACTGTCTGTTGCTATTGTCCGTTACAAGATTTTAGCATCAGACACTAGCTGAACCGTCAGAAATCCGTTAAAATTTCCATTCATTTCAATGGGTTTTTATATTGTGTCCGTTAGTGTCCGTTTACACCAAATCCGTCAGAAGTCCGTTATTTTTTCACGGACAAAAAATCCTACATGCAGGACTTTTTGTCCATTTGAAAAAAACGGATTCTTGAGGGACAGCAAGTCCATTATTTTTTTAACATTGAAGTTTATGGGTAACGGACTTATAACAGACAGTAACGGATAGCCATCAGTTACTGTCCGTTATTTTACGTCCGATTTTTTTTCCTGCGCATGCTCAGAAAGCAGAAAAAAAAAACAAAAAAAACGGACAGTGTTAAAAAACGAACACTAACTGATGCTAACTGATGCTAATGTGTCCGTTTTATTAAACTAATCCATCAATTGGAACAGTTAAAAAAACGAACACATTAACATCAGTTAGTGTCCGTTAATGTCTGTTATGATGTGTCCATTTTTTTTTGTTTTTCTTTTTTTTAACAGACACTATCAGAACGGACATCAACAGTAGTGTGAACCCTGCCTTAGGCCTCATGCACACAATAGTGTGCTGTGCCAGGTCCATGGTTGAATGGCATGTGCGGCCAATGGATAATGTTTGTGTGCCACCCATGCCTCCACTGACCTGTTCATTTACTTCACTGAGCATGGACCACAAAACAGACAAATATTACTTGTCCTGAATTTTGCCCCATGCTCACTGCCCCATACACGAGCTTGTGATAATACACAGGCCTGTGTATGAGGACCATAGAATATAATGAATCAGTATGCTAGCCATGAAAAACACAGGTAGCACACTGGTATTGCACAGTCATGTGCATGAAGCCTTTTGCTTGGTTCACACTAGCATTTTCGGACACAGGGATACCTAATGTTTATGTGTTTCACAATAATATACTTTTATATGTATTCTAGGGAAAGGGGGTGATTTAGAACTTTTATTCATTTATTTTTTTTTTACTACTTGATTAGCCCCCTTAGCGTGCTTGAACCTGCAATCACTTGATTGCAAGTCCCATAGACTGCAATGCAACTGTATTGCAGTCTATGGGAGATTCTATACATTACTACTGGGGCTGGTCATGGCTGATCTCACCGCACAGGAGCCGGCCTGCAACAAGAAATGTATGGAGCTGGTGGGGACTGGCCCCGGAGTGCTTCTTTTACACTTTAGGGGGCTCACAGGTAGTAATGTCCGCGATCAGAGTGGACTCTGATCACGGGCATTAGCTATGGGTCTCCGCTACAGCAGAGCGGCTGAAATTATCTTTGCAGACCAGCGGACACTGGGATACCCTCTCAACCCAGGGCCCACAGTATCGCCCCACTCCTCCCGCTACAAGAAGCCCCGCTGCAGGAACCCAGTGGTGGCAGGAGTGGGGTGATGCTGCGACCCCACTCCTCCACCCCGCCTGCCAAAACACCACACATTCGGACTATAAGATGCACCCCCATTTTCTCCCAAATTTGGGGGAAAAAAAGTGCGTCTTTATAATCCGAAAAATACGTTATATGGCAGTTTCTCAATATTTTATAAATAGCAGCCAATCTGAACAGATGGAATGGCAGCAGCCTGAACCAATGATGATGGATTTCAAACTTCTTTAGACTCCTTGTAGGCATGGAGGTTAAACTGAAGACACAGATCTCATCCCTGTCCTAATGGGGTTGACCTAAAAAGCTGCCAATCAAGAGAGCTGTTTCCAGGCCTGCCAGTGCTATGCTACTATAGAGCCCTATGGCAGGGATCAATAGAAGCATAGGCAATTTCCTATAGACTGCAATGCTGTAGTATTGCAGTTTATGGTATAAGCAATCTAATGAATTCTAGTTGATGCCTCCTGGTGGGGGTAATTTTTTTTAAAGTTTTAAAAAGAATAAAAAAAAATTAAATCACCCCCTTTTCATATAAAGATGAAACAAAAATGAAAATAAACATGTTAAGTATTGCCATGTCTGTAAATGCCCAATTTGCTGTTTTCTCACTGTTTCGCCTCCCAAAAAAATGTAAAAATTGATCAGAATGTCAGACATTCCCCAAAATGGTATAAATATAAACTACAACTTACACTGCAAAAAAGGCACCTTCTACACACCTTCTGTACAAAAAGATATAAGAAAAGTTATAGGTATCAAAGCTGTTAATTTTTTTTAAAGTTAATAAAACAAAAAAATTTATATATAATATATATATTTGGTATTGGCGTGACATCACTAACTCACAAAATGTGCAACCACACAATGAAGGCCGTAAAAAACCCTAAGAAAATGGTGCAGCCCTTCATTTGATTGTGTCAACAAAAAAATTAAAAAGTTATGGGCTTTGAAAGATGTGGAGGAAAATCTGAGAACATCAAAATCTGGCTTGGTCCTGAAATGGTTAATGACCTTTTCATAATAGTACAACAGGCAGAAGTCTGCAGAGGACCTGATGCCTATTATTCTGACCTAATCACGTGGACACCTCCATTGTGCTCACATGATAGGGAGAATAACAGTGGATGTAAGAAAGCCATTTTGCTGTTTTAACAATGGGGATCAGAAAAACCTCTGATCTTCATTATCTAACCCCTTTTATACTGCAATCGACACTGATCGAGGCACAGTCTAATGTATTTGCATATGTTCATACATGCAGGAACATTATTATGTGAAAACATTGAAAATGTAAGGGTTTGTTCTCTATTCCTTATTGATGGCCTATGCTGAGGATAGGTCATCAGTATTGGAGTGATGGGGTCTGACACCTGGTGATCAGCTGATAGCTGCACTGTGTACATAGCTGGAAGAATCAGCTGCAGCTGACATATAAAATTACCAAATCTGACATATTTCATTTGTGGCTATGGTACAAGTCATATTTCACATGTATAGCACTAACCATATAGCATACTCTATATACTGTAGAATCATAATGCCAATCATACACGGGACTTATTCAGATGACTGTAATACAGCCATATTATACAGACTGTATTCCTTCCCGACCCAGATAGTCAGCTTTGAGGGGAGAACTCAGTACACAACATTTAGTAATGAAAGGGAAGAACGCACTAATGTAACACACTACTATTAAGGGTGACAAAACCTCAAGTGACATCCATAGCCTAGTTGACATATTTTTAGGATGCAATGTAGAACTGGCCTTACAGCATGTCATTGCCAGGTCTTACCTTTTGGAGATGGATCAAAAACCCAATTAAAAGTTGTATAGGCCTGAGTTATACAGGTACATCTCAATAAATTAGAATATCTTTGAAACACTTATTCATTTCAGTAATACAATTCATAATCAGCGTCTTCCATGATTGTGTGTCCTACTGAACCAGACTGAGGGACCATTTAAGGGCTTAGGAAACCTTGTCAGGTGACACACTGAATTTACAATACTGAACTTTTTTACAATATTCTAATTTTCTTAGATTTGGGTTTTGATTACCTGTAATCCATAATCAACATTTAAAGAAATAAAACACTTGAAATAGAACACTCTGTGTGTAAAGAATCTAGAAAATATAGGAGGACACTATTTTACTTCAATTACAGAAAGAAATAAACGTTTCAAAGATATTCTAATTTATTGAGATGCACCTGTAGTATCATGTATAGCTGGTAAAGTTCTGTGTAGACGAAGAAAGCCCAACTGTGAATGGCTGGAGAAAGGTCAGATATTCTTTTATCCACTTTTATTCCCAGCAGGAAGTGGGCTACAGCCTCTTTGATCTTTTCCACTTTGTTGGTTGATTTCTGATATTCTTTGCTTTTGTTTTAATTCTTTTATACTACCAAGGAAGCAAGAATTTTTTTTTAAGTGAAACTTTATAGTATTTCCTGTTATGCTGTTTTATTTTGTTTGCTTTGCAGTCACAGCAGGTGGTGAATGCATTATTAAAGCTTGAGTTTGGGTCACTGGGTGTCAGCATGCTGGCTGGTTATAGGATATCAGTGGCGGTCTAGTGGTAGAATTATTCTTAATAATGTTGATTTAAGAAATAAATAACTGTGGCCAACCTCCACCCATAAAGGAACATGACTTGGCATCTGTAAGGATTACGCTACTGCTGGGAAATCTGTAGCTTTTTGGAGTCAATAAACACTTGTGGTTATCATTCACTGCTATACATCCTTCCTTGTTTGTTCTGTTGAACAGCAGCCATAAATGTTTATGAATCTGTAAACTTACATATAATACTGTGTGCTACAATGCTACAATGCTCTGCTGGATCTATCATATGAAAGATACCAACAGGCTGCACTGACCTACAGTGTAGTGTGTCTGTTACTTTATGGTGTCCACCATTTTGGGGAAAAATAGCACTATACACAGCAATATTCCTCCCACCAAATCTAACAAAACTTTCAACAAAGGCTACACACTTCTGTGACTGAGAAGATTCTGCTTATACTAAGTCATTTCTGGAGTCTGGAGTTGCATTTTTGTACCCTGCATGACTTTAGCAAGCCAGCATATTCCTTCATATTGTGCTTTTGCTTGCAAGCATGTTACTAATCACTACTGTGGAATTACACTTAAAGAGTACCTCCAGCTATAAACATCTTTTCATACGTGAATAATACAGGTCAATATAAGAAACTTGTAATCTATCTCATTAAAGAAATATATTTCCTTCTCCACTTTTCAGACAGAGCTACTTTCTATTAGTTTATTAGTCTATGAAGAGAGGAGGGGTGGATAGAAAAGACACTGCTGCTGTTACACTCTGCTATTCTGTGCTCCTTTAACACTACTATTTTGTAGATAAGAGGCTACCAGTCTACCAGTCAACAGAATGAGGCAATAAATCAATTAACCAGCAGGCAGCAGCTTCCTACTCCACCCCTCCCTTCTCCATAGAGCTCTGTGTGAGGCTGAATACAGAGACAATGTAAACAAGTAGTCAGACTGAAGATAATGAGCAGAGCAGCTTAATGAGTGGTGAAGGAAACAGATGTACTTAAAGAGGACCTTTCGCCACCTCCACCAATTCAAGTGCTTAGTATCTGTTAATAGACACCAGTCTACTGATTCCAGTGCAGTTGGAATTTTCTCTCTAGCCTTCTAGGTTCCTGAGCAACAAGCGCAGTTATTTTTGGTACCCAATGTGCTGTTTCAACTCTGTAATGTCAGAAGGGCAGTCTCAGGCAGTTGGGGGGGGGGGGAATTCAGAACTCTAATCAGAGGCAGCCAGTGTCAGAGCTCAGAATCACACCCCTTGTCTGCTGCTGCCTGACCCTGCCCTCCTGACAGTACAGAGCCTAAATATCATATCAGACACCAAAACTAACAGCATTGATTGCTAGGGAATGGTGGAAGCTAGAGATAAAATTCCAACTGTTCCAGAAGCAGATGATAAGAACTGGAGTTGGTGGAGGTGGTGAAAGGTCCTCTTTGTGATGATGAGACTCTCAATTTATGTATCTTTCTTGGACATGTATCATTCTTCATTCAAATCAGTCTCACATATCTGTAGGAATGTAGAGCTGTGTTTACATTGGTGGTCAATTCGCTCCAGTGGTTTTATGTGCATACCATCGTCAGTGTGATATCCCAGATGTCCAAAAGGGGGGTGAAGGGTGGAGCTGGGGAAAGTCTCACACTGAGGGGGGGTGAGTTTTCTTTGTCTTTGTGTGGATCCTGAAAGAGACACAGCTAAGAGCAGCTGGGGCTCAGGTACTACTCTATACTTTATTCCCATTTTTGTTTTATGTGCTGTATCATCGCACTTTTGCTCATATATTTGTGCTTGATCATATTAATATTGTATATTTCTGTATATGCTATTAATTAGTACCGACCCACTTGGGTTATTAAATATATAAAATTTATACAGCTCGTTTCATTCTATCCTACGAACTCTGTCCGCTCACGGGTGGTGAGTGGAAGGTTAGAAGGGTGATCACAGGTACGCCAAGAGGCTTGGCAAGGCGATATTCTTCACAGTGGTGGCAGCGTTGTGGGATCTTAGGATAACAGTGTGTGGGTGTGGTATCACTCAGACACTGAGGATTGTGGCAATCCTGTGGAACGAGCTCGGTATGAGATCAAGCTTAAAATACGGTGAAAGTTTAGAACAGTACTGTTCCCTCCCTTCTTCTTTTTTCTGTCCTATCTTTTATTTGGCAACGACTTCTAGTGAATGCCTTGCACTCTGAGAAGTGGAGCCAGGGGACGTCAGCAACTGACTGATACAAACGCTGAGCAGATGGCTCATATGGAAGGAGCTGCAGCTGGGCAGGACGAGGAGCAAAGTCCTGAGAGGCTGGCACAAGAAAACATCACCATGCCAGACGGTTCAGCAGGCGCCCGGACCCCAGAGGTAACTGTGCCTGGAGGGACCAGTAGCCCCAGTTCTGTGGGGGTAACGGACTTATACTTGCAAATGGCCTTACAGCAGATAGACACCAGTGACTCCAGCACCCATCTGCAGGTGATTCTCCAGTACCGAGAAGCTGCAGAGCGCCAGGCGGAGAGAGAGGCCGCTGCTGCAGAGCGCCGGGCGGAGAGAGAAGCCGCTGCTGCAGAGCGTCGGGCTGAGAGAGAGGCTGAGCAAGAGGCCCGTGAACGCCAGGCGGAGAGGGATCATCAGCTTGAGCTAAAAAAGCTGGAACTTCCCCGGCAGGTGCAACCTTCTCCTGCACAAACTCCAGGAGCCCAAGGACTAAAAAACCGATCTGAGGACTTTCCAATCTTGGAAGATAACGGGGACTTGGACTCGTTCTTGCGGGGATTTGAGAGGGCGTGTAAGCAGCATCATATTCCCCAGGCAGAATGGGCCCGTTACCTGTCTCCCCGGCTGAAGGGAAAAGGCCTGGATGTTTCCAAGAGATTACCAGAGGACGCGGACTATGAAACCCTCAAAGCGGCGCTGATCCGGAGATACCAGCTCACGCCGGAGGTGTACTGCAAAAAGTTCCGGAATATACAGCGGGGTCCCACAGAGAGCTATGCGGATGTTCTGCACCACTTACAGGCTACATTCTGGCAGTGGATCAAAGGACTTACTGTCACCACGTTTGAGGGACTTGGGGACAATATGATAAAGGAACAATTTCTCCAGGTGTGCCCTCTGGAGGTCCGCCAGTTTGTGTGTGATTGGAAACCCAAAACAGCAGACCAGGCTACAGAGATTGCTGACAACTATGTGTCCACCAGGGAGCAAGGGACCAAGAGAGGAGCCACACTGCAGAGACACCCAAGCTGGAAGGAGGGGCAAAGCTGGAGTTCACCACAGCCTGCGGTCTCCAAGTGGGGTAAGACAAACTCTGTCCCGGGTGCCCCCTCTACTTCCCCTGTCCCAAGAACTCTGGGCACCCTGGGGACCACCTCCAAGTCCCAAGGAGAGGTCCGGCGGTGTCATGCCTGTAACCAGCCAGGACATTTCAAGGCGGAGTGCCCCAACCGCTCTAAGAACCCCCCTGTTTCCCCAGCCACGGCAGCTGGCTCATCTGTATACTTGGTGGGGAGGGAGGGGTTGCAATCCAATGCCAACCGTCAACAGGTCATTGTGGGGGATAAAGTGGTCATAGGATTTTGGGACACTGGGGCGGATGTTACTCTGGTGCAACCTGACTTGGTCCCTCCGGACAGTATTATCCCTGGAAAAACTCTGACCCTTAAGGGGTATTGGACAAGAACGCTTAACTGTGCCCATGGTTTGTGTCCATTTGGACTGGGGTGCGGGAAAAGGAATGCGTGATGTGGGGCTAATGTCTAATCTTCCTGCCAGTGTACTATTGGGAACAGATTTGGGGCCCTTGGTGTCCCAATATGGGGTGGGAGTAGCCCCACCTCACTGTGACCAAATGTCTGTACTGAAGGATGATTTTAATGTGGTGTTGAAGCCAGTCACACAGGCAGAGGGAGAGGTCAGCAGCTTGTTTCCCCCTGCTGTGTGCCCAGCTAAAGTAATCAGTGAGCATGTGAATGAGGGACTGTGGAATGTTAACCTGGCTGTAGCCCCGCCCACATCTGCGGGTGGTAATAGCCCCCTCAGTGTGACCCTGGCTGAGCCATTCACCCATGCAGTTCACTGTGAATCAATGAATGAATGCAATGTCAATGTAATTGCTAATTCTTGCCTTGCAGATTTCCAGGGTAGCTCTTCTGAGATGCTGGGGGCAACCCCAACTGATGACAATGTGCCAGGTGGTCAGGTAGGCCACTGGAATCTCAGGGCCGATCCGGATGAGGAACGGACTGCTGGTGTTGCTGTGGTAACCCGCAGCCAGAGTGTTAGAGGGGTGGAAGGCACTCCGACCCCTGAGCCGTTCCCTCTGTCACCCGGAGATGGCACTGAGACCGCCATGACTAGCCTCCCTACACTGGAGCCGGAGGAGCCTGGCGGGTATGTGACATGCACATCTCTTCTGTCTGGTTCCAGTCAGGAGTTCAGGGACGCTGTCCAAGCTGAACGCAGTCTGGACGCATTGAAGGGGCGTACTGCTCAACCTCACTTGGAGTCGGACAAGGACCGCGTGTACTGGGAGCAAGAGAGGTTGTACCGGGAAACGATCCCCACAAAGGGAAAAGAAAGTCGGCTCAGGGAGAAACATTTGGTAGTACCCCAACCCTATCGGGTGGAGTTGTTGCGGATTGCTCATGATATTCCACTGGCAGGCCACCTGGGGATCGCTAATACCAAGGCTCGCCTCAGCCACTTATTCTACTGGCCTAAAATGGGGACAGATGTAGCTAAATACTGCCGTTCATGTGACACTTGTCAGAGGATGAGCAAGGCAGGGCAAGGCTCAAAAGCCCCAATGATACCTATGCCCATCATAACCGAACCTTTCCAGCGGGTGGCTGTGGATCTCATTGGACCCCTGTCCATTCCCAGTCGCACAGGGAAACGTTTCATATTAACGGTAGTAGACTATGCTACTAGGTACCCGGAAGCTGTCGCTCTGTCTTCCACCCGGGCTGATGTAGTGGCCAAGGTAGGCATCTGGTAGGCATCTTCTCCCGTGTTGGATTTCCCAGAGAGATGCTCACAGACCAAGGTACCTAGTTCATGTCTGCCTTGATGCAAGGCCTGTGTAAGGTAACAGAGGTGCAACATCTGGTGTCTAGCCCGTATCACCCACAGACCAATGGCCTGTGTGAACGGTTCAATGGAACCCTGAAGCAGATGCTCAGGATGTTAGTCGAGTCCCACGGGTGCGACTGGGAGCCTTATCTCCCGCACCTGCTGTTCGCTTACCGGGAGGTGCCTCAGGCCTCAACGGGGTTCTCCCCCTTTGAGCTCTTGTATGGGAGACGTGTACGTGGGCCCCTAACTCTTGTGAAAGAGTCCTGGGAAGGAGAAACGGCCATCCAAGGTGTGCCAGTCATGGAGTATGTCCTGCGATTCCGTGAACAAATGCAGGCTATGGCGCAGCTGGTGCATGACAACATGGTCCAGGCTCAGGCTGACCAGAAGCGCTGGTATGATCAGAATGCCCGTGAGAGAACATACCAGCCGAGGCAGAAAGTATGGGTCCTAGTCCCTGAGCCCCAGGACAAGCTTCAGGCGAAATGGACCAGTCCATACGTCGTGCACCAGCAGGTCAACAGCGACAGCTACCTGGTCACTGTTGATCCAGGCCGGAACAGGCATAAGGTCTTCCATGTCAACATGATGAAGGATCATCATGACCGGGAAGCTAGTGCCTTTCTGGTATGCAGTCTGCTAGAGGAGGGGGAAGAAGACGACCTTGTTGACTTGCTTGCTCATTTTCAGGAGGATGGGTCCAACAAGAAGGCACAGGTGAACCCTCTGCTGGCTGAGGCCCAGCTGTCCCAGCTGGATGGAGTTTTGCACTCCCTACCTGGTCTGTTCTCCGCGAAGCCTGGGAGGACTGACCAGGCAATTCACCATGTGGATACCGGGAATCATGCCCCTATCCGGCGGTCGCCATATCGCGTCTCCTCGAAGGTACAGGTCCAGATGCGCAAGGAGATTGACAAGATGCTGGAACTGGGGGTGATTCAGCCCTCTCACAGTGCATGGGCTTCACCTGTGGTTCTTGTGCCCAAAAAGGACCAGACCACCCAGTTCTGTGTAGACTACAGGGAACTTAATGCGGTTACAGTCTACGACGCGTACCCCATGCCGCGCATCGACGACCTGCTTGACCGGTTAGGTAAGGCCCAGTACTTGTCCATCATGGACTTGAGTCGGGGATACTGGCAGATCCCCCTGTCCCCTCAGGCACAGGAGCGATCGGCCTTTATCACCCCTTTCGGACTGTACGAGTCCACTGTCATGCCATTCGGCATGAAGAATGCCCCTGCCACTTTCCAGCGGATGGTCAACTCCCTACTGACGGGATGTGAAGGGTTTGCCACTGCGTACCTGGATGACATTGCCGTCTTCAGCTCCACTTGGGAGGAACACCTACAGCACCTGGCGCAGGTGCTGGGGCGGATCCACAGTGCGGGCTTGACCATCAAACCGGAAAAGTGTCAGCTGGGCATGTGCGAGGTCCAATACCTGGGACACCAGGTAGGTGGGGGAACCCTGAAACCAGAACCTGAAAAGCTGGATGTAATCACGTCCTGGCCAACCCCCCCGGACCAAGCGACAGGTGATGTCTTTCCTGGGTACGGCAGGGTACTATAGGACGTTCGTACCGAACTATAGTGCTCTGGCTGCCCCCTTGACGGACCTCACCAAGAAGAAGTTGCCGCAAACTGTCCAGTAGACGGATGCTTGCGAGCACTCCTTCCAGGCCCTGAAAGCGGCCCTGGCAAACGCACCTGTACTTCAGGCGTACGATGAGTCACGTCCGCTTGTGCTACAGACCGACGCCAGCACCTACGGACTCGGTACCGTACTGAGCCAGCTTGACTCAGCGGGTCAAGAGCACCCGGTGCAGTACCTCAGCCGAAAGCTTCTGCCGCGGGAGGTGGCCTATGCCACAGTGGAGAAGGAATGCCTAGCAATTGTTTGGGCCTTGCAGCATCTGCAGCCTTACTTGTATGGGCGCCACTTCACCGTGGTGACGGATCAGAACCCTCTGATCTGGATCAAACACTTGTTGCAGGTCAGAATGGACGGTTGTTACGTTGGAGCCTGGTGCTGCAACAATACAACTATGACATCCGGCACAAGCCTGGCCAGGCCCATGGCAATGCCGATGGCCTGTCCCGGCGGGGTGAGGCTGCGGAGGTGCGGGTGGAAGAGGAACGGAGGCTCCTCCTTCTTCCCGACAAGCTCTAAAAAGGGGAGGTGTGATGAGGAGACCCTCAATTTATGTATTTTTCTTGGACATGTATCAGTCTCACATATCTGTAGGAATATAGAGCTGTGTTTACATTGGTGGTCAATTCGCTCCAGTGGTTTTATGTGCATACCATCGTCAGTGTGATATCCCAGATGTCCAAAAGGGGGGTGAAGGGTGGAGCTGGGGAAGGTCTCACACTGAAGGGGGGTGAGTTTTCTTTGTCTTTGTGTGGAGCCTGAAAGAGACACAGCTAAGAGCAGCTGGGGCTCAGGTACTACTCTATACTTTATTCCCATTTTTGCTTTATGTGCTATATCATCACTCTTTTGCTCGTATTTGTGCTTGATCATATTAATATTGTATATTTCTGTATATGCTATTAATTAGTACCGACCCACTTGGGTTATTAAATATATAAAATTTATACAGCTCGTTTCATTCTATCCTACGAACTCTGTCCGCACACGGGTGGTGAGTGGAAGGTTAGAAGGGTGATCGCAGGTACGCCAAGAGGCTTGGCAAGGCGATATTCTTCACACTCTTTAATAAAATATGTAACAAAGTCATATGCACTATTCATCTAGGAATAGGTGTTTATAACTGGAGATACACATTAAAGGGTTTGTCCACTTTCATTAAATGTTAGGCACTGTGCTGTAAACAGCATGTAATACCACCTATTAATAACAGTTGTTACCTTCTGTGTCTCCTACTGTAGATACAGTTTTAGCTCTTTGCTCTCCACATGTTAGCAATGAAGTGGCATCCAGGCATGGGCACAGATGGAGAGTCATGTGACAAAATCTGCAGCCCCTTTGTCTAACAATGCATATGCAGTGCACAATTAAATTAATATTGTTTTAATGTTATGTGATAGATTGCTTTATTAATTCACAGACACTGAACAGAGACAATAACATATAATGTATCAAAAAATTCATGAATGTTGGAGCCCTTCTCATTATCTGCAAACAACATGCTTTTCTTCTTATGTTATAGTGTAAAATCTAGGCATGGTACACTTCTGTACATCTCTTCTTGTGATGTCACTAGAATCTAGAATCTTTGTGCGCCACATTTATACATATTTTTTCTGATATCATAATCTGCAACATCAGTGTGATTTACCTACAAATACGTCTACTGATATCATAATAGAAGCATAGCAAATTATGAAATCATTACATCAGGGTTATAAATATGACACCTTGACAAATGTGTCAGTCTTATTCTGGCTCTCATTATGTCAGCACGCAAGAGAAAGACAGTGATCCTGGATGAAGAGACAGGGTTGGCAGAAGACAATAACAGCTTGATATAGATATAGATTACACATACTTTGGAAGAGAAGTGAAAAGTAGGCAGTTGAAGGATAAGATAACACAACATGGGAATTTCATTATGGAGAAAGCCAATACCCCTATCTATCTATCTGTTACTTCTATGTTAACTTTAAAATATCATCTATAATTGCATGGAGCTACATCTGCACCAATAATCCAGCCCTGGTCAAAAGTGTTGAACAGAGATTTATACACACGTGGACAAAATTGTTGGTACCCCTCGTTTAATGAAAGAAAAACCCACAATGGTCACAGAAATAACTTGACTGACAAAAGTAATAATATATAAAAATTCTATGAAAATGAACAAATGAAAATCAGACATCGCTTTTCAACCATGCTTCAACAGAATTTTTAAAAAAAAGAAAACTCATGTAACAGGCCTGGACAGAAATGATGGTTCCCTTAACTTAATATTTTGTTGCACATCCTTTTGAGGCAATCACTGCAATCAAACGATTCCTGTAACTGTCAATGAGACTTCTGCACCTCTCAACAGGTATTTTGGTCACTCCTCATGAGCAAACTGCTCCAGTTGTCTCGGGTTTGAAGGGTGCCTTTTCCAGATGGCATGTTTCAACTCCTTCCAAACATGCTCAATAGATTTTAGGTCAGGGCTCATAGAAGGCCACTTCAGAATAGTCCAACGTTTTCCTCTTAGCCATTCTTGGGTGTTTTTAGCTGTGTGTTTTGGGTCATTATCCTGTTGCAAGACCCATGACCTGCGACTGAAACCAAGCTTTCTGACACTGGGCAGCACATTTCTCTCTAGAATCCCTTGATAGTCTTGAGATTTCATTGTACCCTGCACAGATTCAAGAAACCCTGTGCTAGATGCAGCAAAGCAGCCCCAGAGCATAACAGAGCCTCCTCCATGTTTCACTGTAGGGACAGTGTTCTTTTCAAGATATGCTTCATTTTTCCGTCCGTGAACATAGAGCTGATGTGCCAAAAATTTCGATTTTTGTCTCATCTGTCCATAGGACATTCTCCCAGAAGCTTTGTGGCTTGTCAACATGTAGTTGGCAAATTACTTTTGTCAGATTCAAGTTATTTCTGTGACCATTGTGGGTTTTTCTTTCATTAAACGAGGGGTACCAACAATTTTGTCCATGTGTGTATGTGACTGACACATGTAGGGATACTGTTAGGATAGACTCTACAGTCAGAGCTCTGATATGTTGCTGGCATATTTGTATAAACAGTACTAAGTACTTTCTGGGCGTAATTTTATATATGAACTAAATGTAATTGTCAATGTATAAACCGACAATATATACACCAACAAGTTCCTGTCGTATTTATTGGGCCATTACTAAGACTGGCAAGACTAATGAAAGGAACTCTGATATTTGGCAGAAAAACTTTTCTGAGTACCAACAGGATCAGCACCTTTTGTGGCTTGTATTAATACTTGGCAATTGATATTTGGCTGACTTATTTGTGTCTGGACTCAAATGATTGCCAATTCTGGGAATTTACTGGCTTGCACGGTTGTAGGGCCACAGCCAAGGCTGACACTAATGTATGGTGACATATATGTAGCTGTTTTGATTGTTTTGGCTCAGCTAGGTCACATGCATGCATGGCTTGATTTATCAAATTTTTCTTTCAATATTATATGGTTACACAGGGAGGTATTCTAAAGATATGAGCAGCATCCCAGAGTGCTACTGCTTTTGTGCGTTTGTCATTGTGCCTCTGGGTTTCATGTTTGTATGTTCTGTTCCATGTTAAATGTATTGTACAGCTTTTCCCTCGGCATTTTACCCTCTGCAGTGTTCAAACCCAGACTTGGTTCAGCCCTGGCCTATCACAGGCTACTGGGTGGGGTTGTAGGGAGATATTATCTCCCCGGTGACGGTTGGTCAGGCAGTTCAGTGCATGCAGCAGACTAGACTTGGTGTGCAGAGCTGACCTGCCACCAGCCTCTGGACTGAAGGCCAACCGCCGCTTTCACAGCCCCAGGAGGGATATCATCAGCCCCAGGCTCACCTGAAGACAACCCAGAGCAAGGGAGTAAAGATTTCCAAGTGGCTGGATTCATTCGGTGCCGTGCTAGGAGGAGCAGGAGAGGACCCTGACAGGAGAGTTGTACTCGGGCCTAGCACACAGGTAACCAGATCCCTGTCAGGGCTCCCTGTAACTCCATCCCCAGTGTACCTAGCTGGGAGAGGTAGAGAGGAGGAGTAGAGCAAGCTATCCTGTGGAGCCTATACCACGTTTGGGCACCCTCCTAGAACCAAGGCTGGGGGTTGGACACTGTAGGACTACTACCCCCTATCTGGAAGCTGCTGTTGACCTACTGTTCCAGTTGCCTTAATAAATGGCCGTTTGGTTTACCTGCATCGCTGAATCCCGATTCGTGCCTGCTTTACCATCAGGGCTCTTCCGACCAACACCACACCGGCTCAGGTAGGAGAGGTTCCCTCTTCAACTGGAAGTGCCCTGGGGGAAAGAACTACTACTACCACCACCATCCGGTAGTGTTGCAGGACCCCCCCTCGACTTTGTCCGGCCTAGGAATGGGACTGGAGTGATTGGGGAGCGTGCTCGGCCTGCTAGGTGGAACAGCATCCGCCACTACTACTCCCATCCTCCGGTCTCCTCTAACTGGGTTGCGGCATATGTGTTGAACCATTTTGGAACTGTGATTGAATTATTTAGAGATGTGGCTTATATTACAATAAAACAGCCTATCATCTCTGAAGAGCAGGCAGAATTTACTTTCCCGCTGCTGTTACTGCCATGCTGTGCATAGAGGAGTTCATTTCATCTATTACCCAGCTTCTGTAGCTTCCAGCCAAGCAGTTACTCTCTTTAAGCTTGAGTAGAAACCCATTCAGCAATTTTCCTGCAGCAGTTAATACCTCCTGCTACTGCCTGTTTTTAGTTTGAACAACTTTGTTCATGTATTACACAATTTTTAGTAGTCGGAAAACTTCTATAGGCTGTAAGCCCCGAGTTGCAAAAACGCATTTTGACAGCGGTACCTGCAAAGTGGATGGGATTCTGGATAATCCTATCCACACATTGCAGAAAAAAATCTGCAACAGAAAAGCTGAGTTTTCAAAAATGTACGTGTTTTTGAAAATCGCAGCATATCAATTATACCCACGGAAAAGGTGTAATAGGGGCAGAATATCTGCCGTGGAAAACTCTGCGGACTTTCTGTGAAAAAAGTGTTCTTTTGTTGTGTCTCTCTACGTGGGGCCTTAGCCTTAAAGTATACCTGTCATTTCAACTGACATTTCAGAATACACTGGTGTGTTTGTGTGTGTATACATGAAAATAAGCACTATTTCTGGTCATTATCTAACTTGTTAGTGAGTGGAGAGTAGCTGCTATGATGTCTCCCATAGACCCTATATGAAGAAGACAGAAAGCTCTGCTCCCTAATTTTCTTTTAGGCTAGCTTCATTCGACCGAGTTTTATCCATACTATAACTGGAACAGGACAGTATGTCACTGGGAGGCAGGGATTCCTAGCATCATAGATAACTATAATGCTAGGAGTCCCGCTCCCAGCATGAAGTTCAAGCCGGTAAATTTGGCTAACACACTGATGGATGAAACTCGGTCATGTGAAGCTATCCTTACTCAAAGAAGTAGGATGGGGGACATTGTATAGCAGTACTAATCAGTATTGAAACTACGAGGGGAAGGAGAACAATGAAAAACACCTGATAAGTAAAAGAAGAAGCACTTTTCTGCAATAACATATATTACAAAGTTTGTTTATATCACCTCTTTCTTGAAAGTAAGTGACCATTTAATCCTTCCTAATCTGAAGAAAGGCAGGATAGCTATTCACTTACAGTTATTTAATCAATTTGTTAGGAGCTCAGATGCAGGTACAGGGTCAAGTGTAGTCAGAATTGAGAGAAACAGCAGAACTGAACCTAACCACTGCTAGCGGAAAACCTAGTATAAGTCAAAGCCAATCAACAGGACGTCTTCACCAGAGCTCCTAGTGGTGGAGATGGACTTGGCAGAATCCCAGACCAGAGTTGACAACACAGAGGAATGTGCCACAAATTGATTAACTGTGAGCAGAAGCCAGAGAGCAGAATCGCAAGCAACTCACCAGACGCAGAGTAAACGACAGAGCAGGGTCAGCAGCAGAGATAGCAACAAAGTACAGGGGCGAGTGACAGGAGAGGTCGAGGTACGTAGCCAGAGTCAAATGCCAGAGAGGGTAAGTACAGCAGAGTCGTAATCCAAAGAGAAGTCTAAGTACACAAAGCAAAGATCAGAACCAGAGAAGCACAAACAGCAGCAGGAACAGGAAACAACAGAGACGGGGGACAAAACCAAGGTGAAACCAATAGCCGGCATGGAAAAGAGAAATGCAGGGGATTATAAAGACCCGGACCGGCCCATAAATTAAAGCGCAATTTCTTAAAGTGGAATTTGTCTCTGTGGACCCAGCAGTCTTAAAGGGGCCACAGCAGATGTCACAACCCTAACACACTTTATTTACTTGACTATTTACTTATAGTACCCATCCTAACTAAAAAGAATTACAGAGAACATCTTATAAATACTGTAAATACACCAAGACAACAGAAACATTGGGGGAAATTTACTAACCAATCTATGCCAGTTTTCAGGTGTAGATGGTTATTAATGTGGCACATTTTTGGCTCACGGCCCTTTCAAGCACCAAAAATGTACCACATCCTTCATTCTGCGCATCGTTTGCCACTTTCTGAGAGTAATGCGGGCTGACGCCGTGGCCCAACAGGTTTATTATAAATCACATCAGAAAACTGGTGTGACTGTACGTGAAAAGTACGCCAATTGCTAACTACATATATTTCAGTTCTGACACGCATGAGTGCTCCTGATGTATTAATGAAGGTGTAGAAAATTCTTTTTTTCCTAAAAATTCCTCCCATTATGTTGGTAATGTATGGAAGCACAACTGTTATTGTTTTTACACCCTGCTGCCTTACTTGGCTCCTAGACTCCTATTAATGTTCCACAGTGGCCCTCGGACACTTAATAGTACTCCCCAGTGGCTTCCAGACAATAAACAATGCTCTACAGTGGCCCCCAGAAACCTTATAATGCTTCTCAGTAGCCCCCAGACAGCTAATAGTGCTCCTAGTGACCCTCAGACACCTAATAATACTCCCCACACTTATTAATGCTCTCAGTGGCCTTCAGACACTCCCCAGTGGCCCCCAGATAACTTGGTAATGCTCCCCATTGGCTCCAGACACTTAATAGAAGCTCCCAGTCACCTATAATGCTCTCTGGTGGCCACCAAACACTTAATGATGCTCCTCAGGGGTTCTAGACACCAAATAATGCTCCACAGTCCCCCCCAGACAGCTAATAATGCTCCCCAGTGCCCCCTATACACCTAATAGTGTTCCTTATTGCCCCCCCAGACACCTTATAATGCATCAGTTACTTAATAATGATACTTAATAATGCTCCCAATGGTTCTAAACACCGAACAATGCTCGTTAGTGCCCCCCAGACAGCTAATAATGCTCCCAGTGGTCCCCAGACAGCTAATAGTGCCCCTAGTGGCCCTCAGACACCTAACAATGCTCCCCATTAGCCCCCAGATACATAATAATGCTCTCCAGTAGTTAGCCTAGAGTGCTATTCAACCACAAGTGTGAATTAATGCAGTTAAACATGGCAGCTAGACAGAGCAGGAGACAGGTCGGCAGTATAATCACACCAAAAAAACTGTAAGTTTCTGAATCAATTTGTAAAATTGTCTCACTATGTTCACTGAATTTCTTGTTACTCTACTTTTTTTTTTTTTCAAATGTACCGCCCATTCCCACCTCCTGCAGTGTCTATCCACATCAGTGCCTCTCTCTTTCTGTCACCTATGTGCAGCTCCCATTCTCGGTTTACCTTCCACAATCACCTTAACCCACCTTTTGCTTCTGTGCAACAAATCAGACGCTCTCACAAGTCACTTAACCATCTGCTGTCTTTCTCTATTCTCCTTCTACTAGCTGAAGGGTACACCTCTCCAGACTGTAGTCCTCCTTCTGCTAATCTCAACTTCCTCCCTGTTTCACCCAGAAACCCTTATTCATTTTCACTGTACTCCTTCTCCTCCACCAGTATCTTTCTCTTGTGCACTCTGGAACACCCAACATTATTCAGGATCTCTTCATTTCAAAGTCTTTTAAGCTGCTGGCTATCTCAGAAACATGGATCAAGCAGTCTGATACTGTATCCCCTGCTGCTTTCTGTTATGATGGCCAACAATTTTCACATAGCCCTAGATCTGATAATATGCATGGTAGAGGGTTAGGTGTCCTTCTATCGTCACAATGCACTTCATTCCCCAAGTACCATCGCTCTCTTTCTCCTCTCTTTGGAGGTCCTCACTATCAGACTTTTCCGCACTTTCCCCCTGCAAGTAGCTGTCATTTACTGTCCCCCTGGCTCACCCTACAAGTTTTTAGATCACTTCGCTCCATGGCTTCCCAATTTCCTATCCTGTGAAATTCCTACCCTCATCATGGGTGATTTTAACATTTCCATTAATGCCCGTCTCCCCATTAGTCTCTCAGCTTCTATCACTAACCGCCTCTCTTGGTCTCTTACAGCTTACTACTTCTCCCATACACAAACATGGTAATATCATTGATCTGGTCTTCTTACGACTCTGTTGTATCTCTGATTTTACTAACGCTTAGCTACCAATTTCTGACCAAAACCTTCTTTCCTTCACTACCAAAGGCTCTTTTCCTTCTCAAAACGCATAATCCTACCACACATACAGGAATCTATATGCTGTAAACACACAGCACCTCTCAGACACCGTCCACTCATCACTATCTCCCATTTCTTCTCTTTCCTGTCCTGATCTGGCCACCAAATGTAACACCCCAGAGTGGTGTTACCCATAGCTCCCAACCGTCCCGCATCTGGCGGGACAGTCCCGATTTTTAAACTGCTGTCCCACGGTCCCGCATAGCTTACAGTTTGTCCCGCTATTCCCCTGAAGTGTTTTGCTGTTAAACTTTATTAGGGTAGGGTAAAGGTAGATGCTAAATCCTCGTGGGCTAAAGGACCTCTGATGATGTCATGACCACGTGATCAGACTCTTGTGTGGGCGGAGCTATTCTGGATACTGCGGGACACATTGTGATGTTACACAGAAAGCTGGGAACAGAGAGTGATCAAAGATAAGTAGGAGAGAAGAGAGTATGTGTGAGCAAGAGGGGGGAACTGGGGGCAGCTGTAGGGGACAATTATACTGAAGGCAGATTAAGGGGGCAATTAAACTGGTGGCAAATAAAGGGGGACATTAAATTGGTGGTAGATGGAGGGGGCAATTAAACTGAGGCAGATGAAGGGGGGCATTAAGCTGGTGACATGAAGGGGACCATTAAGTTAGTGGCAGATGAAGGGGGACGTGACGCTGGTGGCAGATGAAGGGGGACATTAAACCATGGGGGGGTAGCTGGAGGGGGACATGTCTGCCTCTATTTGCCCCCAGTTTAATGTCCTCCTCCAACTACACCCACAGTTTAATGTCACCCTCCAGCTGCCCCATAGTTTAATGTCCCCCTCCAGCTGCCCTAGTTTAATGTCCCCCTCTAGTTTCTGACAGTTTAAACTGGGGCACGAGGGGAGGGACTTAGTACTGTGGGGAAATTGGAGGGGACCATTATAATGTGGGGGCATATAATGTTAGGGTGACTGTAGGAGCATTATACTGTGTGGGGGCACATGGAAAAATAGATGAGAATGGGCGGAGTCAACATAGAAGTGGGTGGAGCTAAACTTGCTGCGGTGCGCATAGCGTGCCGCATAGTTTGTCCCTCTTTCTGTCCTTTGAAAGTTGGGAGGTATGGTGTTACCACCCCTATGCCCTGCTGCTATTTTTATCTGATAACCCAATGCCATCTTATGCACTTTCTTTCCAGGTCCTCCACCAATGTGCATTCACTATAATGTTATGCACCTGTATTACATGTAGTGTGCCTGGTTCACCAGAAGGTGGCAGAAAACTGGCAGAGTTATCTTAGATAGAATGGAATCTTCTATTCCATTAAAAATCCCCCTCTAGAGAGAAGTAGAGGAGTCTTGTTCCCTGCAGCTAAGGTGTAGACCAGTTAGAACCGGTCGAGTTCTCGTTCTAGTGTTGATTGAGACTCCATCTTGGAGCTGCGAGGAGTCAAGTTCCCTGGCACAACCGAGAGTCAGACTACAGACAGAAGTGCAGCTCACCGAAGAAACAAAGATATAGTCAGCTTGCCAGCATAGTAGAGTTGAGTTTTGATGAAACAGAGCTGAATTTGCCTGCCAGTTATATGCTAAAGCCTGCTGGAGCCAAGACAAAGCCTAAATCTGTTTGGAAAACCGTTTATTCAAGTAAAGCTGCTGTTCAACTTCATCTCAAGGTCTAGACTCAAGTTATTCCTCAATCTCTCAATTATTCCTCCTATTTATTGCATCAGAGCCAAAGCCTGGGGTCTAGCCGTATCCAAGTAGGAGCACCGTGACACACAATAAGACTCATATAGGGCCACAACATACCACTGGGGGTAGATGGAGGGTGACATTAAATTGGAGGGAAACTGGAGGAGGACATTAAACCGTGGGGCGCTCTGTAAATCGTATAAAAGGAGTACAGTAAAGTTAAATTTGATGACTGATCATAACATAAAAAACTGTATCACCTACCCAACCTCATTCCCTTGGAGCTCTCTGCTGCTTTCATCCTCTCCTCTCTGGCTCAAACCACAGACATCATTAGCAGATCCCTGAATGGTGGATCAGGAAGCTGAAGGCTTCCTGCTCACAATTATAGTCAATTATCTCCATGGTAAAGAATGATGACATGCAGCCATCTTTCCACCAGAGTGTTGCGGCAACCACGCACCCTGGGTGCTGCAGCACCTCGCTAGGGAAACATTGCCTTAAAAGAACAAAGATAATGCATATTGCAATAGTGGATGTGGATACTACCACCAGTCTGTGTGGAGTAGAGTCCCAACCCTTAACTTGTCATAGATATTGGACTCCGTACTTCAAACATTTTGTTTAGTGAAATATGTTTTATTTATTTCCCAAAACATAGTGCGTAGAGTACTATCTGATGTTCTATTTGGGCTGGTTAGTTGGCAGGTAGGGTTGTCTATCCCTTGTTCACCTCCTATAATCCATATCCTTCCGAGATACAGTGATTACTGCCTTAGATTTGACACCCTTTCCTGTTTGCATACTACTTCTATACTGTTTTCATACTTTTTAGCCTTGACTCTACATACAGAACTTAAATGGACACTATTTTTTCCTGCACACACCTTGGTTACAGTTTATATTATATTATAATGAGGCATTATGTAATATTATTACAAGTCACCACCTCAGCCTTGTTATGTGGTCTCTTCATTATACTATATATTGAATGTGATGTGACTATTGTTGATGTATATTTGATGTGTGTGTGTGTGTATATATATATATATATATATACACACACACACACTCATTGTATTCGCTCACATTTATCACTGTATGATTTATTGTCATTGTAGAGTCTGATGAAGGTCAATTAGACAGAAACATCACAACTATAATTGTACTCTGTTTTGGGAAATTAATAAAACATATTTCACTATACAAAACGTTTGAAGTACGGAGTCCATTATCTATTGCAATAAATGTACTTACAGTGCTGGCCAAAAGTATTGGCACCCCTGCAATTCTGTCAGATAATACTCAATTTCTTCCAGAAAATGATTGCAATCACAAATGCTTTGGTAATAATATCTTCATTTATTTTGCTTGCAATGAAAAAACACAAAAGAGAATGAAAAAAAAAAAAGTCAAATCATTGATCATTTTACACAAAACTCCAAAAATGGGCCGGACAAAAGTATTGGCATCCTCAGCCTAATACTTGGTAGCACAACCTTTAGACAAAATAACTGCAAACAACCGCTTCCGGTAACCATCAATGAGTTTCTTATAATGCTCTGCTGGAATTTTAGACCATTCTTCTTTGGCAAATTTCTCCAGGTCCCTGAGATTTGAAGGGTGCCTTCTCCAAACTGCCATTTTGAGATCTCTCCACAGGTGTTCTATGGGATTCAGGTCTGGACTCATTGCTGGCCACTTTAGAAGCCTCCAGTGCTTTCTCTCAAACCATTTTCTAGTGCTTTTTGAAGTGTGTTTTGGGTCATAGTCCTGCTGGAAGACCCATGACCTCTGAGGGAGACCCAGCTTTCTCACACTGGGCCCTACATTATGCTGCAAAATTTGTTGGTAGTCTTCAGACTTCATAATGCCATGCACACGGTCAAGCAGTCAAGTGCCAGAGGCAGCAAAGCAACACCCAAAACATCAGGGAACCTCCGCCATGTTTGACTGTAGGGACCGTGTTCTTTTCTTTGAAGGCCTCTTTTTTTTTCCTGTAAACTCTATGTTGATGCCTCTTCCCAAAAAGCTCTACTTTTGTCTCATCTGACCAGAGAACATTCTTCCAAAAAGTTTTTGGCTTTCTCAGCTAAGTTTTGGCAAACTCCAGCCTGGCTTTTTTATGTCTCTGGGTCAGAAGTGGGGTCTTCCTGGGTATCCTACCATAGAGTCCCTTTTCATTCAGACGCCGACGGATAGTACGGGTTGACACTGTTGTACCCTCGGACTGCAGGGCAGCTAGAACTTGTTTGGATGTTAGTTGAGGTTCATTAGCCACCATCCGCACAATCTTTCGTTGAAATCTCTCGTCAATTTTTATTTTCCGTCCACATCTAGGGAGGTTAGCCACAGTGCCATGGGCTTTAAACTCCTTGATGACACTGTGCACGGTAGACACAGGAACATTCAGGTCTTTGAAGATGGACTTGTAGCCTTGAGATTGCTCATGCTTCCTCACAACTTTGCTTCTCAAGTCCTCAGACAGTTCTTTGGTCTTCTTTCTTTTCTCCATGCTCAGTGTGGTACACACAAGGACACAGGTTGAGTCAACTTTAATCCATTTCAACTGGCTGCAAGTGTGATTTAGTTATTGCCACCACCTGTTATGTGCCACAGGTAAGTAACAGGTGCTGTTAATTACACAAATATCACCTGATTTTTCAAAGGGTGCCAATACTTTTGTCCACCCCCTTTTTTTATGTTTGGTGTGGAATTATATCCAATTTGGCTTTTTGACAATTCTTTTTGTGGTTTTCCATTGAAGACAAATTAAATGAAGATATTATTACCAAAGCATTTGTGATTGCAATCATTTTCTGGAAGAAATTGAGTATTATCTGACAGAATTGCAGGGGTGCCAATACTTTTGGCCAGCACTGTATACTTTCCCCTAAGGCTATGTTGATCGTCGCAGTCAACAATCGTTGGAGAAAAAAGTCCTGCACGAAGGTTTCAATTTTAATCAATAGGGTCCATTAGTCTACGTGTAATCGCTTTTTTTGCAGTCCACCTATCCGTTATTCTGGTCCTCCAACGGTTTAGCGACACTAGTGTGAACCTAGTGTTACTATTTGAGAATATAGTAGTCCCCCAACAAAGTGGAGGCCACAACAGCCTCTTTTTGCAGTGATGATGATAACGACTGCTGAGTTTGTTTATTTGCTGAAATAAATATTTTTTCATTGCTTGGTTTTTACTATAAATGAATGAATGATAACATAAGTGAAATATTTGCCAATCCAGTTGTTAAAGATACAGCCACGGAGAAGTGGAGTCCCAGCCAGGGAGAAGTGGAGTCCCAACCAGGTTCCCAAACCTATCACTTTCCGACTTGTAGGCAGTTAGCCACATTAGTTCTGCAGCCAGCTCCTTTTTTTCTCCAGGTGCACATAACACATCACAAGCGCCTGGGAGTGGGGGAAATGTTCAGCCACTGTCCTGTGGAAACTGTCATTGATGGGGCAGTGATAAAAGCCACTGATGGGGGGCATGATATGGGGACATTGATGGGGTCATTATATTATATTATATTATATTATATTGGTGGCAGTGATGGGAGCCAGTATATTGTATGGATACACTAATAGGGCTATTATACTGTATGGGGCAGTGATGTGGGCCTTTATAGTGTATCAGGTCAGTAATAGGGGACATTATACTGTATGGAGGCAGTGATGGAGCCATCATTTTGAAACAGGGAAGGGATAGGTGTAACTATACTGAACAGGGACATTGATGGGGTCATTATACTTTACGGGAACAGTAATAGGTACCATTATATTGTATAGGGGTAGAGATGGGGCCAATATACTGTGGGCGGGGGGTATTAAACTGTGTGGGACCTTAGGGGAAATTTTTAAGTGGTTGTCCATCTTTATAATATTAATGGTCTATCCTTAGGATAGTTAAACAAAACCAAGAAAAAGAATATGGGAACAAACAATATATATGCAAAAATGTAAAGAATTTTATTATAAATACTCAGCAATAAAAAAAATGTATAAATAAGAGGGGACAGACAGACTAAGGTCACTGTAGCAACAGTGACCCTGATACCTAACCCTCACCCCCTATGATATATCGGAAACACCATACACATAATAAAGGGAAACATTACAAACAGCAGAGGCATACAGTCCCTGACAGAAGTTATGTTGCTTATCCATGTTGTGGAATCAAAAGCTTATAACCTGACTCTAAATTCATCCATTGGTTTTAGAAATGACTCATATGAAACTCAGAAAGGTCAGATTTTGGCAAGACAAAAGTTTTGTCGCACACATAAAGTAATGTGAAAATCAAACCAATAATTCTGTTCAAAAACAAAGATATGTTTCATAAAATTGGTGAATGAAGTTGTGGTGCTATCAGAGCCATGTTTAATATTTTGTGTGACTTCCATAAGCTTGAAGGACTGCATCCTTGCGTTTCAACAATGATTCATACAATTTATTGATGAAGTCATCAGGAATAGCAAAGAATGCAGTCTTCTATGCCTCAATGATGTTCATGTCTGGTGACTGGGCTGGCCAGTCCTGGATCACCTTGACCTTCTTTGCCTTGAGGAACTTTAATGTAGAGATGGATGTATGAGATGGAGCACCATCCTGCTGCAAAATTTGACCCCTTTTATGATTGGGAATTTAAGAGGAAGCTAATACTTCTTGATATTTTAGGCTATTGATATTGCCTTCCACCTTGCAAATGTTTCGCACACCCCCATACTGAATGTAACCCCAGAACATGATCTTTCCACCACCAAACTTAACTGTTTTCTGGGTGTATCTTGAATCCATAAGGGCTCTAGTAGGTCTCATGCAGTATTTGCGGCGGCTGTGGTGTAATTCAACTGAAGATTCATCTGAGAAATCCACCTTCTGCCACTTTTCCAGCGTCCATCCGTTTAGCAGGCTGTGGGCCTTGGCAAATGCCACACATTTTTTTAATTGCCTTTTGGTTAGTGCTGACTTCTGGGCACGGATTCGACCATGGAGGCCATTTCGAGAAAGAATACTACAAACTGTTCTAGTTGACACAGGGACTTGAGGTGACCAGGCCTGTTGGAGCTCTTCTGCAGTGGAAGAGGGGCTGGCTTTTGATTTTCTAACCAACAAACGTTCCTCCTGAGCAGTTGTCTTGCAGGGTCTGCCGGACCTGGGCTTGTCAAAAACATCTCCAGTCTGTTAAAATCTTTTTTTAATTCTTTGTACTTGACGCAGAGACACATTAAAGGTGCCAGCCACCTCTGCAGTGGATCTGGTCTTCAGCCTCTTGATAATCAAGGCTTTGGTCGCAGGGTTCATTTTTGGCATGTTGTCAGAGGTGAAGTTGCAGTTCAAGTGAAGGTCTTGGGTGCTGGAGTTCTTTTTATACACACCCACTAATTAACCGATCAATTAGTGAGCACAGGTGAGGCTTTAAACTAGGATTGGGTGCATTATATGACAAGACGACAAAACTTTTGTCTTGCCAAAATCTGACCTTTCTGTGTTCATTAAATGATGAATATTTCAGCAGTGAAGCCAATTTATTTTCTTAACCAAAAAAATCATTTGGGAGGGTTTCAGCTTTCATATGAGTCATTTCTAAAAGCAATGGATGAATTTAAAGTCAAGTTATAAGCTTTTGATTCCACAACATGGATAAGTGACAGAACTTCTGTCAGGGACTGTATATAATGGTATACATATAGTGTACATATATAGGTAGAACTGAGGGCCGGAGGAGGCGTGGTAGCGCGAAACAGCCATTGCCCGAACAGTTTGTGTCTATGGCATGCTGCTACACTATGTTTGTCCTGCAATGAGCTACCAATAAAGCAAGAAAAAGTTTTAGAGAATCGTGAGTGCTGCTTCACTTTTTTCTACTATAATTATATATATATATATATATATATATATATATATATATAACACACACATAGATACATACATACACACACACACACACACACACACACACAGTGGGGAAAAAAGTATTTAGTCAGCCACCAATTGTGCAAGTTCTCAAACTTAAAAAGATGAGAGAGGCCTGTAATTGACATCATAGGTAGAGTGCCTTGCAAAAGTTTTCGGCCCCCTTGAACTTTTCAATCTTTTGCCACATTTCAGGCTTCAAACATAAGAATATAAAATTTAATTTTTTTGGTGAAGAATCAAACAAGTGGGACACAATTGTGAAGCGGAACAAAATTTATTGGATATTTTAAACTTTTGTAAAAAAATAAAAAACTGAAAAGTGGGGCGTGCCAAATTATTTGGCCCCCTTAAGTTAATACTTTGTAGCGCCACCTTTTGCTGCGATTACAGCTGCAAGTCGCTTGGGGTATGTCTCTATCAGTTTTGCACATCGAGAGACTGAAATTCTTGGCCATTCTTCCTTGGAAAACAGCTCGAGCTCAGTGAGGTTGGATGGAGAGCGTTTGTGAACAGCAGTTTTCAGCTCTTTCCACAGATTCTCGATTGGATTCAGGTCTGGACTTTGACTTGGCCATTCTAACACCTGGATACATTTATTTGTGAACCATTCCATTGTAGATTTTGCTTTATGTTTGGGATCATTGTCTTGTTGGAAGATAAATCTCCGTCCCAGTCTCAGGTCTTTTGCAGACTCCAACAGGTTTTCTTCTAGAATGGTCCTGTATTTGGCTCCATCCATCTTCCCATCAATTTTAACCATCTTCCCTGTCCCTGCTGAAGAAAAGCAGGCCCAAACCATGATGCTGCCACCACCATGTTTGACAGTGGGGATGGTGTGTTCAGGGTGATGAGCTGTGTTGCTTTTATGCCAAATATATCGTTTTGCATTGTGGCCAAATAGTTCGATTTTGGCTTCATCTGACCAGAGCACCTTCTTCCACATGTTTGGTGTGTCTCCCAGGTGGCTTGTGGCAAACTGTAATCGAGACTTTTTATGGATATCTTTGAGAAATGGCTTTCTTCTTGCCACTCTTCCATAAAGGCCAGATTTGTGCAGTGTACAACTGATTGTTGTCCTATGGACAGACTCTCCCACCTCAGCTGTAGATCTCTGCAGTTCATCCAGAGTGATCATGGGCCTCTTGGCTGCATCTCTGATCAGTCTTCTCCTTGTTTGAGATGAAAGTTTAGAGGGACGGCCGGGTCTTGGTAGATTTGCAGTGGTCTGATACTCCTTCCATTTCAATATGATCGCTTGCACAGTGCTCCTTGGGATGTTTAAAGTTTGGGAAATCTTTTTGTATCCAAATCCGGCTTTAAACTTCTCCACAACAGTATCACGAACCTGACTAGTGTGTTCCTTGGTCTTCATGATGCTCTCTGCGATTTAAACACAACCCTGAGACTATCACAGAGCAGGTGCATTTATATGGAGACTTGATTACGCACAGGTGGATTATATTTATCATCATTAGTCATTTAGGACAACATTGGATCATTCAGAGATCCTCACTGAACTTCTGGAGTGAGTTTGCTGAACCGAAAGTAAAGGGGTCGAATAATATTGCACACCCCACTTTTCAGTTTTTTATTTTTTACAAAAGTTTAAAATAACCAATAAATTTTGTTCCACCTCACAATTGTGTCCCACTTGTTGTTGATTCTTCACCAAAAAATTAAAATTTTATATCCTTATGTTTGAAGCCTGAAATGTGGCAAAAGGTTGAAAAGTTCAAGGGGGCCGAATACTTTCGCAAGGCACTGTAGACCTCAACTATGAGAGATAAAATGAGAAAACATATCTAGAAAGTCACATTAAAAAATCCGACAAAGAATTTATTTGAAAATTATGGTGGAAAATAAGTATTTGGTCAATAACAAAAGTTCATCTCAATACTTTGTTATATATCCTTTGTTGGCAATGACAGAGGTCAAATGTTTTCTGTAAGTCTTCACAAGGTTGGCATACACTGTTGCTGATATGTTGGCCCATTCCTCTATGCAGATCTCCTCTAGAGCAGTGATGTTTTGGGGCTGTCTCTGGCCAACACGGACTTTCAACTCCCTCCAAAGGTTTTCTATGGGGTTGAGATCTGGAGACTGGCTTGACCATTCCAGGACCTTGAAATGCTTCTTACGAAGCCATTCCTTCGTTGCCCTGCTGGTGTGCTTGGGATCATTGTCATGCTGAAAGACCCAGCCACGTTTCATCTTCAATGCCCTTGCTGATGGAAGGAGGTTTGCACTCAAAATCTCACGATACATGGCCCCATTCATTTTTTCTTGTATACGGATCAGTCGTCCTGGTCCCTTTGCAGAGAAACAGCCCCAAAGCATGATGTTGCCACCCCCATGCTTCACAGTAGGTATGGTGTTCTTTGGATGCAACTCAGCATTCACTCTCCTCCAAACACGACGAGTTGTGTTTCTACCAAACAGTTCTACTTTGGTTTCATCTGACCATATGACATTCTCCCAATACTCTTCTGCAACATCCAAATGCTCTCTAGCAAACTTCAGAGGGGCCCGGATATGTACTGGCTTAAGCAGGGGGACACGTCTGGCACTGCAGGATCTGAGTCCCTGGCGGCGTAGTGTGTTACTGATGGTAGCCTTTGTTACATTAGTCCCACCTTTCTGCAGGTCATTCATTAGGTCCCCCCGTGTGTGTCTGGGATTTTTGCTCACCATTCTTGTGATCATTTTGACCCCACGGGGTGGGGATCTTGCATGGAGCCCCTGATCGAGGGAGATTATCAGTGGTCTTGTAGGTCTTCCATTTTCTAATTATTGCTCCCACAGTTGATTTCTTCACACCAAGCAGCTTGCCTATTGCAGATTCAGTCTTCCCAGCATGGTACAGGTCTACAATTTTGTTTCTGGTGTCCTTCCACAGCTCCTTGGTCTTCACCATAGTGGAGTTTGGAGTGTGACTGAGGTTGTGGACAGGTGTCTTTTATACTGATAACAATTTCAAACAGGTGCCATTACTAAAGGTAATGAGTAGAGGACAGAGGAGCCTCTTAAAGAAGTTACTGTTCTGTGAGAGCCAGAAATCTTGCTTATTTGTAGGTGACCAAATACTTATTTTCCACCATAATTTGCAAATAAATTCTTAAATAAAAAAAAAAAAAAAGAAAAAATCAGACTAATTTTCTAGATATGTTTTCTCATTTTGTGTCTCATAGTTGAGGTCTACCTATGATGTCAGTTACAGGCCTCTCATCTTTTTAAGTGGGAGATCTTGCACAATTGGTGGCTGACTAAATACTTTTTTCCCCACTGTAATAGTATATCATAAATATCAGTATACATTGAATAGGACAAAGACACTCCCCTGGCGAAACGCGTGTCGGGCACTAGCGCTATTCCCTCCCTATGTTTTGTTTCTGGCTCCACATTCATCTCAAATTTATCATTATGACTCTAGGTATGTGTTTGCTTTGCCTTTCTTATGTTACTTTTGAGCATTATTGTTTGTGACTTTTGGCTTAAAGTCCTGCACACATACTTAACAGACAGCGGGCTTTTTATCTATTCCATGTAGATTCCATGTCTGTCCCCTCTTATTTATACATTTTCTTATTGCTGAGTATTTATAATAAAATTATTTTTATTTTTGCATATACATTGTTTATTTCCATATTCTTTTTTGTTGGTTTTGTTTAGATTTCCTTTTTTTTAATTGGATTTTTTTTTTTTCGTTATTTTGGCTTAACTTTATTGGTCGTTGTTTATCCTTAGGATAGGTCATCAATATTTCATCTTTGGGGATCTAACAACCAGGATCCTTGCAGATCAGCCATTCCAAGACAATGCAGCGACCAGTAGTGTTAATATGCTAGGAGCTGCACTGCTAACTTGATGTAGAATGTATAGTGGTGGTTTTAGGTACTGCACCAGAGCAGATCAGAGGAATGGTGAGCAGCACAGTTCCCAGCATTTTAACATTACTGGTAGCTATGCTGCCTTGGTACAGCTGATCTACAGGGGCCTGGCTGTCAGATCCCCGCAGATGTAATATCCCACCCCTAACATTTTTGCAGTGCACTTGGCACACCCCTCCTACTATGGACCCTGTTAAAAAATCTGCATTACACCCGTACCTTCAAGTCAGGGCCAGCTCTCGGTTTGTGTGGGCCCTTGGGCGACAGAGCCTCAGTGGGCCCCTTTTGGAGCAACCCATGCGCTCCACAGCAAAAAAACTACAGAAATTGATTGGTTTTTTTTGCTGAGGGAGACCTACTGCAGTGAAGTGTAATACAGTCCATTTCATACAAGTAGATAGAACCTCTTTACTTTCTGATGTCTGAACAGGAATATTAGGCAGACATCTGCCCCAGATTCTTCTTTATTTTCTGCTCCCCGGCTCACGGTGGTGGATGCAGAGTATCAGCATGGCCTTGCGGCTTTCCACCGCTGATTAGGCCCAAATAAATGGGTCTAATCAGTGGGGGTCTCAAGCCACAGCCTCTGAATCAGCTGCAGAATCTTCGGCAAGATCCAGCAGGACACTTTTTTTTTTTCAGCATCCTGCACTAATTATTTTCAATGGGAGGCAGAATGAGGGAATAATATGCCACTGATTTGGTGGCAAAATACGCGCTAGATGCCACCGTGTGAACAGGTCCTGATTTTGTTAACAGTGCAATGAACGTTTTCATCTGTATTAATGGAAGTGCTCAATGAAGAAACTGAGTTGGCCCTCACAGATACTTACATATATAAATATATACACAGACAGGGTATAATAAATATATGCAGAGACATAACTAGCAAAGACTGGGCCCCATAGCATACTTTTTACATGGGTCCCCCCATAGCACCTGTTCCACACAGTATAACGCCCCATTTAAACACACTATATTATCCCACAGTGGCTCCTTTACACAGTATAATGTCCCATAGTGACCACTTCACAAGGTATAATGTCCCATAGTGGCCCCTGCACACGGCATAAAGTCCCATAATGGGCCCTCCACTTGGCATAATGTCCCATAGCGGCCCCTAATATGGCATAAAGTCCCATAGTGGCCCCTCCACACAATATAATGGCCCATAGCAGCCCCTTCACAAGGTATAATGTCGTACAGTGGCCCCTTCACACAGTATAATGATCTGAGGCCTAGGGGAGGTGACAAACATAAAAAAACATGTTATCTCTCCCGAGCTCCGGCGTCTCTCCCTGCTCAGTCTTCCGCTCTCTTCAATGACGTTAGAGACGCTTTGCGACGCCACCTGTGAAAGATCCTCAGTGCGCCAACACCGATGTGGCCACCCCTGAGGCCACCCCTGAGTCTTCTTTCATATAAAACCACACTCACCTCCAGTGAGTATTGGGATCACAAGATAAATACAAGACAAGCTTTCTAAATTTTATATATTTATTAACCCCTAAATGGGTCGGTATTAACATCTAACACATGCAGTTCAGAACAGATATGTAGATATATGCAAGCATTAACAGTTACTGGTTACAATATACAGTACAATAAAAATAAAAAAAGGGAACAACATTGAAATAGTTACTTTACCACACATCTCCTGGATGTGGCTCTATAGCCCAACACTCACACACGGCATGTGTGAGTAACCCAGTGGAGGCTTCTTGGCATGTAGCATTAACTTCCAGCTTGTGGCATCAATCCAATAATCCAGCCTGCATGCTCTCATCACAGTCTCTCAGTCATAGTCTCTGCCCAATCTCCATAGCATAATCTCCTCCCACAGACCTCTTACCTCATCTTTTATACCCTTTATGCCACCTCCCGGAATGATGTCATCAGCGGCAGCAAGTCTGATTGAATAATGCACTCAAGTCCAGATTTTTTGTATAGAGCTGCGACCAAGTGAAATGATACAATGTTATCAGCCATATCTGATCAACCAGTGCAGACTGATCAATGCATGTTTCTTGGATCACTCAGGGCTGCGTATGAATACAATGTAGCCCTGCTGTGATGGATACAAAGCCCTATTGTTCCAGTGTTGCCACTACTGCCAATATACACCTAGGATTATGGCTGCGCACCTTATGAGTAAATGGAACTAGAGAGAAATACACTACCCAGAGACCAAAATACAGCTCTGAATTATCGCCATATTTAAGCAGAATCATCACACCGCCCTTACCCACGTGAGGTCATTGAAGAGGGCCAAAGATAATACGGAGTCGCATAGGAGTGCAGGAGAGCTAAGTAACACTGTTTATTATTTTCGCTTACCTCCCCTGGGAATCCAATCATCAAACTTCGGGATCTGAAGAGACTCCGGAGTATCATAATAGCATTTTCGGTTCAGACCTATTTGGTCTGAACCAAACCGCCTAGCGTAGGACGTTTTAACACATTGGTGGGCCCTGTGCAAAGGTTTCATAAGTGGGCCTCCCCCCCTCCCATCCCCACCACTTAGAAATACTTGACCTGCACAAATTATAATGCCACCTTAATGGCCCCCACATAGAATAATGCCCCTTAGTGACTCGCATACAGTATAATGCCTCGCTAGTGTCCCCATACAATATAATGCCCCTCATAATCTCCCCTTCCAGGTTAACCCCCCAGATTTATGTCCCCCCACCCCCTGGTTACCCCAACAGTGTCATGTCCCCCTCAGTGTCATGTCCACCCATCCCCCAGGTTGCTCCCACAGTATCATGTCCCCCCCCACAGGTTGCCCCCATAGTGTCATGTCCCCCCCCAGGTTGCCCCCACAGTGTCATGCCCCCCCAGGTTTGCCCCCACAGTATCATGTCCCCCCACCCCTCATGTTGCCCCCACAGTATCATGTCCTCTCACCCCTCAGAGAAAAAAAAAACAAACCTTAATACTCACCTTTCCCAGTTCCCCGAGTCTTTAAGGAGTAACAGGCACAATGTACGTGACTTAACTACATCGCGCCTCCTGCTCCCATGACACCGGGAGCAAAGACAGCGGCCAGGTGGTGAAGCAGGGAGTGGATAGCTCCCTACTTCATCACTGGCTTCAACTCATCGGTATCCTCCGGACGCTGATGAGTTGGTGCAGCAAACTCAAAGGGGCCCCGGATACCATAGGGCCTGGTTCAAATGCACCGTTGACCCTATGGTTAAAGCGGCCCTGGCCTGGCGATCTCTGCCTTACTTACTGATCCCCGCTACTGAGTAACCCCAGCAGGTAACGGCCTATTTAAAAAAAAAAAAAAAAAAAAAAAAAAAGCAGTCAGCACCAGGCAGCCCAGTGGGCCCCCTCAGGAGCTTGAGGCCGGGCCCCGACACTTGCCCGGGTACCTCGGGTGCTGACGCCGTGCCTGCTTCAAGTCACATACACAACACATAAGCTAGTTTCGTTCATTTAGTTTTTCTTCTCAATATCTCCCTGCAATGCTGTCAAATATACAAATTCTACTTCTTTCTCTTACTTTATATACTCCCACATGATACTTTGTTGTGGCTATGTAAAGATCATTCTGTGGGCAGACCTTTATTCCATGTTCGTGATCTGACAATAATGCCACAATATTTTAAGATTCTAAAAGGAACACAGATATCATCATAAGTAAATATAATAAGGATCTGGTAAAAGTAATTGAGAATATTATAGTGCAAATACTATATTAGGCTAAGGCCCAACATAACGAAACGCAGCAAAATAACTATACCGACCCATAGTATAACATTAACATGTTACTTAATGGGTTAGTTTTTTTTTGTTGTTTTTTTTATTTTAATCTCCTCTAGAAATTTAGTCAGTGCATCTCTTCCCTCAAAAATCAAGCCCTCATATGGCTATACCACCAGAAAAAAAATTATAGCTTGTGCAATGTGACAGCAAAAAACAACCAAAATCATTTGGTTGCAGCAGGAACAGATTAACTGTGTGAATTTTTATCAGGGTAAACTCTAGGATTAGAGATTATGAGGAAAAAGACACCATAACTGACCCCCAGAATCCTAGGAGCTAGTGGGAAAAGAGTGGGGAATTTGGTGTTCCCAATGTACTCAGAACAGCTTACAGTGCCACTTCCCAGTGGATTCCACTTTACTGGCCTCAGCAAAAGTGACATGGTGTCCAAAAACCAAACATCTAAATGAACGATCCAAAAACCAAATAGCGCTCCTTCACTTCTGTGTCCTGCTGTGTACCCATACATCAGTTTATGCTCATATATATGACATTGTTGGGCCCAGGGTAACCCACTTAAAGAGGACCTTTCATTTCCTCAGGCACATGCGGTTTTATATACCGCTAGAAAGTTGACAGCGCGCTGAATTCAGCTCACTGTCGGCTTTCCCATTATGTGCCCCGGGGCTGGAGATATCGGTGCCGTTACCAATCTCAGCCCACTGTCAGAAGGGCGTTCCTGACAGTCTAGCTGGGCTGTGAGAAACGCCCTCCCTGACAGTACTGGTCCATAGCCCTTGTGGTAAAGTGCTGGATGGGGTGTATATCTCGCCTGGTTTCCTCAGCCAGGCAAGGTAACGGAAATCCAGGAAGATACCTGTCGCCTTAGCGGAACATAGTCTGCTACGGAATTTCTTTAACTTACATGGGCGGATTTTCTGGACTGGAGGACAGGTTCGTAGTGGTAGTCTTTTAGTCCACACCCCTGGTCCACTACGGGGTTTACCTCTACTCACAGGTGCTCTCAGCTGAGGCTTCCTGTCATTGATTACTGAGGAAGGAAGCCTGGCAAAAGGAGGGCTGACAAGTGGCAGGTTGGAGAGAGAGCACCCTTGGAATGGAGGTTTGCACACTTTGACACTGTCTGATGTTATGCATTTGCCTGCACTAGGCTACTGAGGGGCACGGTGCTGTTTAGCTAGAGCCGGACAGGCTTAGGCTTTTGTTTTGTTTATGTAATGTTGCTTTGTGCTGAAGTGCCTAAATAAAGCACCTTTGGAGATTTTAAACCCCCCTCCCTGCGTGAACTTGGTCATTGCCGCCCCCACCATGTGAGCTGTTCTCTACAGCCTGTATTGGGGGGGCATTCCTCACAGCTCAGCGTCATCACTGGGCGGTAAGGAATGCCCTCCCTGACTGTACTAGTCTATAGCCCTGTACTGTCAGAGGGGGCGTTCCTCACAGCCAAGCTAGACTGTCAGGAATGCCCTTCTGACGGTGGAACGTGAAACTAAGACCCTGGATAGCTCCAGCCCTGGGGCACATAACGGGAAAGTTGACAGTGTGCTGAATTCAGCGCACTGTCGGCTTTCTAGCGGTATGTAAAACCGCAAATACATGAGGACATGAAAGGTGCTCTTTAACAATGTCATATGGGATATAAACTGTTTGTGCACATAGCAGGGAACAGAAGGTAACAAGTGCTATTTGGTTCTTGGAGCACAGATTTAGATGTTTTTTGTTTATTTTTGGATACCTACTTTTACAGAGCTCCTAAAATTCCGACACATGACCCCATTTTGGAAACTACATCCCTTGGGGAATTTATCCAGGGATGTAGTGAACATTTTAAACCAACAAGTGTTGCATTAATTTATTTTATAACAAGGAATATGCAGCATATCAAATTTCTAGCTCTTAAAGGCAAACAAATGAAGTTATGAAAGTGAAATACATGTCTATGGAAAAATGGATGCAAGTGGATACAAATTCCAAGTTTAACCATGCACTGTGCTGACATGCGCTTTTATGCATTTTAACATTTAAAACACTCCATAAATTACTCTTTTTTTTTGGGGGGGGGGGGGGGAGATCCCTTCGTGCGTGGTTTTTTTTTTTTTAATACACATGTGGCAGTTATATTGCAAAAAGCAATGGCTTTATAGATGTTTTGATGACTTGTAAATACTACAGGCTTCTTGTTATTTGTTAGACAGATTTGTGGCCACTTGAAAAGTGATCAAGAATTGGCTTTTCAAAGAAAAAGCCACCAAAAATTATCCCTTTATGGGAGCAGATATGAAATCCAATTTTTTTTATTTTTTTTTTATGACAACAATGTGGCACCAACAGTTTGCTATAGTGGAATGTGATAGACCTAGCCAAAGGAGTGGTGGTAGCTGTAGCAACAGGAGTGGCGTTGCAGCATGGACGGTGTTACCACTATTCAGAGCCATCAGCTGGAGGTGTGTGAAAATCCTCACAGATCTATGCCTGATTAATTTTGACAAAAGTAATTCTTACCATTCTAGCTGTGGACTATGTGGGGAACCGCTCAGGTAGATGCTTGGTAGCAGTGCAGGAAACAGGGACACAGAGGCTGGATCACACTCAAGTCAGGTGTTTATTTGGATTCAGGTGCATAAAAGGTTTTCCTTTACAAAGGCACAAACAAAAACAAAACCTTCTTGGCTGAGAACTACCTACTACAACAAATGTTCCCTATCTATACAGGAGTCTGGCTACCAGACTCCCACTTAGGTTATTCAAACAGGGGTGGCACAGCGTTACCTTGTTTCAGGGCAAGATACACAGGTCAGTTTCCTCAGTGTAGTGCCACACCTCCTAGTTCTGAGACACAGCCTATATCAGGCCTTAATTAGTCAGGTGACCTCCCTGCTGTGGGCTTCTACCACACACCCTTTAACTGCCTGGCTGGAAAATACCTGTTCTCCCAAACCACGCCCTTCACCTTCTCACATAGCCTCCCCCTCAGTTCTGACCCCTCGGGGCGAACTCCAGACATTAAACAATGAGTCCGGGACAAGGCATCCGCATTGCCTTGCAGTTTCTCGGCTCTGTGCTCCACCGAAAAACTAAAGTTTTGAAGGGACAAGGACCACCCAGTGACTCTGGCATTCTTGTCCTTGGATCTGCTCATCCAAGTGAGGGGTGAGTGGTCGGTCACTAGACGGAACTGCCTCCCCAGCAAGTAGTACCTCAGGGCCTCTAACGCCCATTTTATCGCCAGACACTCTTTCTCTACTATGCTGTGGTTTTTCTCTGCTGGCGTGAGTTTCCTGCTCAGATAGGTAACTGGATGCTCTTCTCCATTCACCTCCTGAGACAGGACAGCTCCCAGAACTACATCTGATGCATCTGTCTGTACCACAAACTCTCTGTTGAAGTCGGGTGTAATGAGAACAGGGGATCCACACAAGACCACCTTTAACACCTGAAAAGCACATTCGGCCTGGTCATTCCACTGTACCATAACGGACTTTTTACCCTTTAGAAGGTCCGTCAGGGGAGCAGACACTGTGGCAAAGTGTCTGTAATACCCAACAATGCCCAGGAATGACCTAACTTGTTTAGTGCTCACAGGTCGAGGCCATTTCTGGATAGCGTCGACCTTGTTGACTTTGGGTTTGATTATACCGCGGCCGATCACATATCCCAAATAGCGTGTCTCCTCCATCCCCAAAGCACACTTCTTGGGGTGAGCGGTCAGGCCAGCTGCTCTCAAAGAATTCACTAACGCTTGTACCTTGGGCAAGTGACTTTCCCAGCTATTGCTGAAAATGATGATGTCATCCAGATATGCCGAAGCGTATCTTCTATGAGGTTTTAACACTATGTCCATTAACCGCTGGAATGTGGCTGGGGCCCCGTGGAGCCCAAACAGTAACACAAGATAGTGAAAAAGTCCCTCAGGGGTGATAAAGGCAGTTTTTTCTTTGGCGCTATCTGTTAGGGGTACCTGCCAGTGTCCCTTAGTGAGATCAAGCGTATTGAAGTACCGGGCCCCTCCCAGTCTCTCAATAAGTTCGTCTACCCGTGGCATGGGGTAGGCATCAAATTTAGATACCTCATTCAGTTTCCTTAAATCGTTGCAGAAACGCAACGTCCCATCTGGCTTGGGAGCTAGGACAATTGGTCTAGCCCATTCACTTTTGGACTCCTCAATGACACGTAATTTTAACATTTTCTGCACTTCCTCCGAAATGGCTTGTCGACGAGCCTCGGGGATCCGGTACAGTCTCAACCATACTTTCACCTGGGGCTCGGTAACAATATCATGTTTTATTATGGACGAACACCCGGGTAGCTCGGAGAACACGTCTGTATTCCTTGCTACAAACTCTCTGGATTCTTGCTGCTTGGTTTTCCTGAGGGACTCTACTATTGTTACCCCTACTGTGTCCTCTGTATTCCTAACCGCAGGCTGTGGGGATAGTACAGGAGGCAGTTTAGCCGGAGATCTTTTCATAAGCAGACTCTCTCGGTCTTTCCACGCCTTTAACAGGTTTGCATGATAAATCTGTTCTGGTTTTCTCCTACCGGGCTGATAACCTTGTATTTCACTTCCCCTATTTTCTCCAACATCTCATAGGGTCCTTGCCATTTGGCAAGGAACTTACTCTCCACTGTGGGAATGAGTACGAGTATTGGTCACCGGGTTTAAAAGTCCTTACCTTCGCAGACCTATGGTAAACCCGGCTTTGAGCCTTTTGAGTCTCCTCCAGATGCTCTCTAACTATGGGCATAACGGCCGCCACCCTGTCCTGCATACCAGCAATGTGTTCAATAACACTTTTGTGGGGGGTGGGCTCTTGCTCCCATGTTTCTCTGGCAATGTCCAACAGACCCCTAGGATGTCTGCCGTAGACAAACTCAAAAGGGGAAAACCCAGTGGAAGATTGTGGTACCTCACGGATGGCAAACATCAAATACGGTAACAAAACATCCCAGTCCTTTCCATCCTTGTTTACCACCTTTTTTAACATACTTTTTAGGGTTTTGTTAAACCGTTCTACTAACCCGTCTGTTTGGGGGTGGTAAACAAATGTACGTAACTGTTTGATATTAAAAAGTTTACATAGTTCCCTGGTGACTTTAGACATGAACGGGGTACCCTGATCCGTGAGGATCTCCTTGGGTAGACCCACTTGGCAAAACATGGTGAACAATTCTTTAGCAATCAACTTCGCCAATTTGTGCCGTAGTGGGATGGCTTCAGGATATCGGGTAGCATATCAAAATATACCAAAATATGCTGATGCCTACCAAGTCCATGACAATCCTTTCAAAGGGCATCTCAATAATGGGCAGAGGTACCAGGGGGCTTCAAAAATGTGCCTTGGGGGCATGCAACTGACACTCCGGGCATGTTTCACAATACACTTTGACTTCATGATATACCCCCGGCCAATAAAAATGCTGCAATATGCGGTACAGCATTTTTGTGGCACCGTCCGGCAATAAGGCTGGGGTACCAGTAACTGCTCTAAGGCCTCACCTTGCACCCTGTCAACTCGGTATATCAACTCCTAGTTGACAGCCATGCGGGGAAACACCTCATCAGCACCTGGGCGCTGAGACACACCATTAATAACAATAAAATTCTACCAGGCCCTTTTAAGAGTGGTGTCCTGGAGTTGTGCAGAACCAAAGTTATCGCGGGACACCTCCAAGTGCAACATCTGAGGTTCGGTACCAGCCTCCTCGGCTTTGCCTACCATTACCTCTAGGGGAAACAGAGTTACCATTTTCCCCTAAAATGGTCACCCCTATGGCAGGAACCCTAGAGTCCCGGTCATTGGGTTCAGGCTCCAGGACCTGACCAGACAATACTTGTGGTATTACTGGGGGTGTGTTCTCTGAATTTTGCTTTCCCTGCCACAGAGTCCAAAACAGGGGAAAGTCCCGTCCCAGAATGAGGTCATGGGGTAAGTTCTGAACAACCCCTACCTCGTGTCTGCTCTCCCCACAGGGGGTCTGGATGGCAACAATCACAGTTGGGTAGTCTCTTATATCACCATGTATGCACAGGACCCCGACTGTGAGTGTGGTGACAGTCTCTAGGTCGACACAGGACCCATTAACGAGGGTCACTCAACTGCCAGAGTCCAGTAGTGCCACCACTGGGCACCCAGCCATGGTCACTTGGCATAGGTGGCGCCCATCAGCAGTGTCCGAGGTGGCAGCAGCATAGGCTGGGGCAGCATAGAGGGACACCCTCTGACCCACGCTGCAGTCCATGGGCTCCAAGGCACGGGGACAATTAGCCGCAATATGGCCCGGCTCGTGGCAATCCCAGCAGATGACCGTCTCTCTCCTCCTCCTCCCCTGTAGCACTATTTTATCCTGGGGAGCTCTAGGAATGTTGGCCCTCCGGGTCTTGGGGACTTGTGGGACCTGGGGGGGCTCCTTCCTGAGGGACTGTGTAGTCCAGTAGCGTTCCACCTACCCCACCAATTCATTGGCGTTAGTTGGGTCTCCATGCCCCACCCACTGCTGGATCTTACCCGGTAAAGCCCTCAGTTACCGGTCTATGACGACCCGTTCCACCATCTGGGCTGGGGTCAACGTCTCCGGCTGGAGCCACTTACGGACAAGCTGTACAAGGTGGTGCATTTGTCACCTCGGTGGTAACGCCTCCTGATATTCCCAATTGTGGACTCTTTGAGCCCGAACGTGCTGGTCCACACCCAGTCGGGCCAGGATCTCCGCCTTCACCCACTGGTAGTCTCATGCATCCTGTTCACTCAGGTCAAAATAGGCTTGCTGGGGCTCAGCGACTAGAAAAGGTGCCAACACCTCGGCCCAGAGGTGTCGTGGAAGCCGCTCTCGGTTGGCCACTCTTTCAAACCCTGTCAGATAGGCCTCTATGTCGTCCTCTGCCGTCATCTTGGTCAACGCTTTATGGACCTCTTTCCTGACGTCCCGCTCTGCCTTTGGTGGGTCAGCCTTTTGCTGAGCAGCCAGCAATATCGACATCTGCTTGGCCAGAAGTCGGTTGGTCTCCTGTTGCGCTGCATTAGCCTGTATCAGCTGCTTCACAACCTCCTCCATGGCTGTGGCTCTTTATTTCAGTGCTATCAGCTACAGGACACGCAGCCCATGTATATCTCACTACACTTATGCCTGCATCCGAAGCACCATATGTGGGGAACCGCTCAGGTAGATGCTTGGTAGCAGTGCAGGAAACAGGGACACAGAGGCTGGATCACACTCAAGTCAGGTGTTTATTTGGATTCAGGTGCATAACAGGTTTGCCTTTACAAAGGCACAAACAAAAACAAAACCTTCTCGGCTGAGAACTACCTACTACAACAAATGTTCCCTATCTATACAGGAGTCTGGCTACCAGACTCCCGCTTAGGTTATTCAAACAGGGGTGGCACAGCGTTACCTTGTTTCAGGTCCAGATACACAAGTCAGTTTCTTCAGTATAGTGCCACACCTCCTAGTTCTGACACACAGCCTATATCAGGCCTTAATTAGTCAGGTGACCTCCCTGCTGTGGGCTTCTACCACACACCCTTTAACTGCCTGGCTGGAAAATACCTGTTCTCCCAAACCACACCCTTCACTTTCTCACAACGGTTTCATCCTTTTAAATACCATGGGCAACACTGAGCACCCTCTCAGCCATTACTCTTGAGGCTGGTCAACACAAAACTCCCATGGCAAACTGGGCCAGCTCCTTCTACTGATCTAACCTATTGGCCCAGAATTCCTTTGGGTCAGAGTTATCTACTGGAATATAGGTGCACTGTAGGTACCACTGCACCTGCTGGTGCAGTGGGTGGATGTTAGTTGCCTGTTGTAGCTCTAGTTGGTGCTGCAAGCTGAAACATTTTTTGTTCATCATGTTCCAGATACTGTACAGGCTGTTGATGCTGCTGCTTTAACTCCTGATGCATGTAGCTGTGGCACTGGCTAAGGTGGAGTGGGAGCGGGAAAGGCCACCTGGGTAAGTGCCGACTGGCACTTGCAGTGGTCTCCCTAAATGCTGCAGAAGGCTGGGTATATAGCCTATCTTGATGATGATCCAATTTTTCTTCCATTTGGGAGACAGGGAAGAATTCCTCCATTTTGGCTTTCTAACAGTACATACAGTATATCCCTTTGCTTGATGCAAATAATAAACTTATCACTGTGTAAACAGCAGAACATACAGCCTGCCATGCTTGCCAGCTTCTGCACATACCCAAGGGCATGCCATGGTTGGTGTTCTTGGCCAGCAAGGCGGTTGTCAACATTAATCATCATCTTGAAAGAAATACAGTGGGGAAACAAAGTATTTAGTCAGCCACCAATTGTGCAAGTTCTCCCACTTAAAAAGATGAGAGAGGCCTGTAATTGACATCATAGGTAGACCTCAGCTATGAGAGACAAAATGAGAAAACATATCTAGAAAATCACAATGTCTGATTTTTTAAGAATTTATTTGCAAATTATGGTGGAAAATAAGTATTTGATCACCTACAAACAAGCAAGATTTGTGGCTCTGAGACCTGTAACTTCTTCTTTAAGAGGCTCCTCTGTCCTCCACACATTACCTGTAGTAATGGCATCTGTTTGAAATTGTTATCAGTATAAAAGACACCTGTCCACAACCTCAAAATGTCACACTCCAAATTCCACTATGGTGAAGACCAAAGAGCTGTGGAAGGACACCAGAAACAAAATTGTAGACTTGCACCAGGCTGGGAAGACTGAATCTGCAATAGGCAAGCAGCTTGGTGTGAAGAAATCAACTGTGGGAGCAATAATTAGAAAATGGAAGACCTACAAGACCACTGATAATCTCCCTCGATCAGGGGCTATACACAAGATCTCACCCCATGGGGTCAAAATGATCACAAGAACGGTGAGCAAAAATCCCAGAACCACACGGGGGGACCTAGTGAATGACCTGCAGAAAGCTGGGACTAATGTAACAAAGGCTATGTTAGTAACACACTATGCCACCAGGGACTCAGATCCTGCAGTGCCAGACGTGTCCCCCTGCTTAAGCCAGTACATATCCGGGCCCGTCTGAAGTTTGCTAGTGAGCATTTGGATGTTCCAGAAGAGTATTGGGAGAATGTCATATGGTCAGATGAAACCAAAGTAGAACTGTTTGGTAGAAACACAACTCGTCGTGTTTGGAGGAGAGTGAATGCTGAGTTGCATCCAAAGAACACCATACCTACTGTGAAGCATGGTGGTGGCAATATCATGCTTTGGGGCTATTTCTCTGCAAAGTGACCAGGACGACTGATCCGTGTACATGAAAGAATGAATGGGGACCTGTATCGTGAGATTTTGAGTGCAGACCTCCTTCCATCAGCAAGGGCATTGAAGATGAAACGTGTCTGGGTCTTTCAGCATGACAATGATCCCAAGCACACCGCCAGGGCAACGAAGGAGTGGCTTTGTAAGAAGCATTTCAAGGTCCTTGAGTGGCCTAGCCAGTCTCCAGATCTCAACCCCATAGAAAACCTTTGGAAGGAGTTGAAAGTCCGTGTTGCCCAGCGACAGCCCCAAAACATCACTGCTCTTGAGGAGATCTGCATGGAGGAATGGGCCAACATACCAGCAACAGTGTGTGCCAACCTTGTGAAGACTTACAGAAAAGGTTTGATCTCTGTCATTGCCAACAAAGGATATATAACAAAGTATTGAGATGAACTTTTGTTATTGACCAAATACTTATTTTCCACCATAATTTGCAAATAAATTCTTTAAAAATTAGACAATGTGATTTTCTGGATTTGTTTTCTCATTTTGTGTCTCATAGTTGAGGTCTACCTATGAAGTCAATTACATGCCTCTCTCATCTTTTTAAGCGGGAGAACTTGCACAATTGGTGGCTGACTAAATACTTTTTTTCCCCACTGTAAGGGTTAGCCTTCTCCCCTGGCTGTGCTTGTGAAATATCAAGGACCCCCTCTGCATCCAAAGGAGTCTTCCTCTTCCTCCTCTTCCAGGCTAAGAGTCCCATTTCCTTCGCCATAATAATCCTGACCCAAATCCTCATGCTCCTCCATCAACCCAGGGCAACGACGTTGACTAAGAGGTGGAAACTATTCCTCCTCTTCCTTCCCTCATTGCATGATTGTGTTTCCTGTAAGATATACAATAAAGGGATCACATTGCTTATACTGCAGTTACCCCTGCTAAGAAATTTAGTGGCCTCTTCAAAGGGCTTGAGAAGCTGACACACTTCTCTCATGAGCCTTCAATGACTTATCTCGAAGTAACACCTTTTGCTGCTCACACAGTTGCTCCAGCATGTTTAAGGTAGAGTTCTATTGAGTTGGAACGTCGTAGATAAAGCAGTGCAAAGGCAAACGTTTTGTTGCTGCAAATCGAGCATGGTGTTTTTTGCAACATAAGAGACTGAAATGCACAGAGACTTTTCTGGCCATGAAGAGCACCTCTTTTAAACCACTATACAGCTTAATAAAATGGAGAACTACCAGATTAAACACATGCACTAAACAGAGACAATGTGTTGTTCGACCTAACTGCAGCACAGCAACAATATTGGCGCAATTGGCGCTGGCAATGCTGACAAGTTGGAGTTCCCTGCTAGATACAATGAAGCATCTCCTCTGATTCAGGCTTATTAATTGTAAAACAGTATGGCAGTGCTTCACCTTACACCCAGGAAATGTGTGTGGGGGGGGGGGAGTTGAAGCAATCCCTTGTCCTGGTGGAGATGGTGGCCGGAAAGGGTCCAGAGATCAGGATCAAGAGGTGGTGGATTTTTTTTTTCTTTTTTTTTACCCCATTTAGGTTGTTGTGTTTAACAGATTTATATATATATTTTTCCTTATTATTCCAAGATTGTCCTCTTTGTCGGATTTGATGCATCTACAAGCCCCACTGCAGCAGAAGAAGATTTGTAGACGTCAACATCTATTCTAATTTTCTACATCCCTACAAAGATGGTGTATTGCACCCACTCAAAAAACATAGTTCCAAATGGGGAAACGTTTGTCACTTACTGCCTAATCTTCAAACAACTATGTGGAATACTTATTCCTTTATAGATATTAATCCTGGACTTTAATGATCTTGGGACCTCAATCAGCCTTGCAGAGTATTTACTTTCCTATAATTGACTTTGGATCTTTATCAAGGTTGTTTTCATTACTGAGGATATCCATGTAGTGTGTCTGTGGGTTTTTTGGGTTTTTTTATTGTTTGTTAATATTGTAAACGGCAATGTGGTTTTGTGCTGTCTCATCAGTGGAGAACTTATTGATACTATTATTTGCTGAAAATCTTATTTATTAGAGATCTTAAGCTTCTATGCATAAATAGCACTAGTAGATAGAGATAGTGTTAGTTGAAAACCTTATATAGAGAAGATCTAGTAGCTTGTATGCAGGGCCGGTTTTAGACAAAGTGGGGCCCTGGGCAAAATTAAAAGTGGGGCCCCAAATGCTGATATGCAAACACCATCGTCTTCCAGTGGCAACCCCTATAATAACGCCTCCTTTCTGCCAACAAAAAAGTAATAACGAGCCCCATTTTACCACACACAATTCAAATGAGCACCTTTGTACCACCTAATAGATTTTTGTACCCAGTCATCAGTTATTATAGCGCCTCCTTATAAATAATATTACACCTTTATCAGTAATAGCTCCCTTATAAATGATAAATAGTACCCTGTATCAGTAATATTCCCCCTTATCAGTAAGTCACCCCGTAAAAATGATACTGCTCCCTTATAAATAATAGTCCTCTCATAAATAATAGTTACCCTTATAAATAATAGTCCCCATTATCACTAATAGCCCTCTTTATAAATTAAGCCCACTAAATTATACCCCCCTTATAAATAGTTCCCCCCTTATAAATAATAGCCTGTCTTATAAATAATAGTTCCCCTTTATAATAGCACCCTCATATTTAAGTTTCCCAATTATATATAGTAACCCACCCTTATATATAATAGTTCCACCCTTATAAATAAGAGCCCCCTTATATATAATAGTTCTCCATTATACAGTGTAGGACTGAAGGGCCTTAGGCCCACCAGAGGAACTTGTTCTGGGGCCCCACCCAACAGCTTCCTGCTAATAGCCTACACCACGGCTCCTTCACTGAAGTCTTACATATGTGCTGACTATCTGGTGTTACTGAGTATGTTCCCAGTATAGTCAGCCCCTATAGTACTGTGCAGGCCCCAATAACTCCATGGCCAGTTCATGCACAGTACTGTATGGGGAATGACAAGGCCATGGAGCACTACACGTATGTGCAAGATTGTATTGAGGGAGCTGTGATGCAGACATAGCAGACAGGGCTGCCATCAGGAATTTTGAGCCCCCCCACCACAGTATAAAATGCTCCCCTGAGCCCTCCACTTTCCCCACATGGTATATAAGGCTGCACACAGTATAATACTCCACAATGGCTCACACAGTATACTAACCCTTAGTGGCCCCAGTCAGTACAATATGCTCCACAGCAGCCCCACACAATATATTATGCTCCATATAGTATAATATGCACCCCACAGTGCCCACCCCCAGTATAATGCTCCAGAGTGGCCTAACACAGTATAATATGCTCCATAATGGCCTCCACACAGTATAATATACTCCCCAGAGGGGTTCCCCAGTATAATGTTCCACAGTGGTCCCCCACAGTATAATATGCTCCCCACATTCCCCCCAAGTATAATGATCTACAATGGCCCCACAAAGTATAATATGCTCCCGAGAAGCCCCACACAATATAATACACTCCACAGTGGCCCCACACAGTATAACAGGCTCCCCACACTGCCCCTTCCCCCCAGTATAAAGCTCCACAGTGGCCTATAGTATAATATGCTCCCCAGAGGGCCCCCCAGTATAATGCTCCACAGTACGCCCCATGCAGTATAATATGCTCCCCAGAGGGCCCCCTAGTCCCCCCCCCTGAATAATGCCCCACAGTGGCGCCACGCAATATAATATGCTCTGCAGATGGCCCCCCCCAGAAAAATACTCCACATGCTCCAGAATGGCCTCCACACAGTATAATATACTGCCCAGAGAGGTTCCCCCACTATAATGCTCCACAATGGGCCAAAACAGTATAATATAATAATAATGCTCCAAAGTAGCCTCACAGAATATAACATGCTCTCCAGCGCCCCCCACATTATAATAACATGCTCTCCAGAGGGCCTCTTCCCCCAATATAATGCTCCACAGTGGCCCCACACAGTATAATATACTGGGGGCCCCTCTGGATAGCATATTATACTGTGTGGGGTCACTATGGAGCCTTATATTGGGGGAGGAGGCCCTCTGATGAGCATGTTATATTCTGTGGGGCCTCTGTGGAGCATTATAATGTGGGGGGGGGGCTCTGGAGAGCATGTTATATTCTGTGAGGCCACTTTGGAGCATTATACTGGGGGGCCCTCTGGAGAGCATATTATACTGTGTGGGGCCACCCTGGAGCATTATACTAGGGGGGGCCTCTGGAGAGCATATTATACTGTGTGGGACCACTATGGAGCATTATATTGGGGAAGGGGCCCTCTGGATAGTATATTATACTGTGTGGGGCCACTCTGGAGCATTATACTGGGGGGGGCCCTCTGGATAGCATAATGCTCCACAGTGGCCCCACACAGTATAATATGCTATCCAGAGCCCCTCCAGTATAATACTCCACAGTGGCCCCACACAGTATAATATGTTATCCAGATGGCCCCCTCCCCAGTATAATGCTCCACACAGTATAATATGCTATCCCGAGGGGTCCCCACAGTATAATGCTCTCCAGTGGCCCTACAGACTCCCTTAGTGTAAAGCACCATGGAATTAATGGTGCTATATAAATAAACAATAATAATAATAGTGCTATTATTATACTCTGGGGTCTCTTCAGACCCCAGAGTATAATCAAAGGCCCGGGGGAGGTAAGGGAAAATAATAAACAGTTATACTCACCTTACCTTACCTCTAATGGGCCTCGTAGCGATGCTCCGCTGTCCCCGCCGGCGCTGGCTTCCTCTTGTTTGCGGCTGACGTCACGCGTTGTGGACGTCACCTCTGAAGCCCAATCACAGGCCTCAGCGGTGACGTGAGCACGCTGTTAGCATGCCCCACGTGACGGCCTGGTCTCAGCGGTGATGTCCGGAACGCCAGAAGATGATGTCGGACGCAAGGACAGGTGAGTAAAAATGTTTTATTTTTACTCACATCAGAAAGGGGCCCTGCGGCACATGGCGCTGGATCCCTTTCTGTTATTGATATGGATGGGCCTGACTCCGGGATCCGGAGTCATCAGGCTCTGGATCCCGGGGGCCCTTTGGGGACGGGGCCCTGGGCAATTGCCCAGTTTGCCCCCCCCCCCTAACGCCGGCCCTGCTTGTATGTACAGTGTGCTAGTAGGTAGCTGGCAAATTGCTTTAATAGCATACATTATTATTGAGGGTAACTTCTCCCGCGTGATCTCGCAGTTCACGTGCATGCTCAGTTAGTAGAGACTCACAGCAATTAACACACCTTGTTGCCATTACTCCTTTCATATATAAAGATTTAGCATGGTACAATTTACTGTTGTTATCCCCTGAGGAAGCCCTTGCATGGGCGATACGTGTGGGTGACTGTTCATGGAGTCTCATATGGGTAGGTTCTAATACCATTTGTGTTATAATGGGTCCTTTTTATTGCTCTGTTTTTTGCTCTCTTGTTATGTAACTCTAAATGTGCATATATCACATGCACCTTGCTAGATAAGTTTTCACTGTTTGTATTTCATTATTGCACAGCTGATATATTTTGTCTCTTCAGCAATACTGGTTACTTTATGCACTATTTATATGTATTTATTATATTTTTTTTCTTGTTTTTTCCTTTTTTTTTTTTTCAGATGACATATTTGTAATCACTATTATATTATAGGGACAGCACGTTAGGGAGAGCCATATTCACTTTATCTAGCAAACAGTGCACATTCAGATATATATTATTATAGACCCAAATTTATTTCCCTACTCTAACATGGGCTCCTCTGTTTGTGTAAAAATTTTTTAAAATTTTTTTTCCAGTACATGCTCAATAAAGATTTATTTTTTTCATTATTTGGGTTGTGCATCTTTTGAAGACCTGCATTTTTTTTCTTTGGTTTTGTGCATTTACAAAAAGCATGGTCCTGATGCACCCCACAATTTAATTTAGCAGTGGTGCCCACTATTCAATAACAAACTGTGGTGGATGGACCCTGCATGGTGTTGGAACTAGGCCTGCACAAACTTGTTGGAACTACCACCTGGCCTTGTTGTGTTTCTGGACAGTGGCCACTGCTGTGCTCAGAACATTGACCCTGTGGGCTGTGAAAGCCATATATTCTCCTTGTCCATTATTGACGGCGTGCACCATTCCCCCGACTGACATATCAAACAAAAGGCCAACATTCAACGACACATGCCGATACCAAGCAGGGATATGGTATGCTCCATCGAGGTTGAGCGCATGCCATGAGTTGGCGAAACACAGTGGAATCCACTGGTACAGCAGCGTCTACACCACCAGCAGCTTGGCCAGGTGCAAGTTAAGTTACAGAACCGCCGGATGACTGGAAGCATTTGCTGTTTCCTGGACACACTGTTATGGTTCTATGTTTTGTTTCTGTTGGTTTTTGTTTTTCCTTTTCCTGGTTTCTTGGTGTTATGTGAGTTCCTGGAGGATGGGTTTTGGTTTGGTTAGATTTTTGGCTCAGTCTCGGCTGGACTCTGAGCGGGTCATCTTCCATTCAGCGATCAGCCTGATTCGGTCTTATTGCTTTTCTGAAACCTTGAATCTAGTAACCAGTTCCAGTAGTTATTTGTTGCATGTGAACCATGAGTAGCAAGAATATTAGATTCTAGGCTTCTCACTGCGGGCAAGTGTTTTTGTAGTGTGAACAGACCGGGCTTCTTTTAAATGTTAGTATTTCTCTCTACTAGACTTTCCTGTCTAGGCTCAGTTAGTGTCCGTTCCTTCTGATGCCATTTTAGGGAGAAAACATGGCCAGAAGTGTTCTTTAGTATTTTCAGTAGATAGGAGTCTGTTCACGCATGATTTTGGTCTGCTACCTGTTTTTGGGTGTGGTTCTCTGCAAATCTCTTAGAGAGGTTGTCTGTGATTGCCTCACAGTCTTTGCTGGTTTGAATTCGCTGCTGCAGGTTGTTAGTAAGGTCTATTATATGTTTGTTTATTGAAACTCCCCATTTCTCTGCTTGCTTTCTATTGCAGGATATTTCCTATATAGTTTAATGTTTATTTTTTGTGTTAACCTTACTGCTTAGGTCCCCTGATCGTAACACACACATTCCATTATGGATGACTGATGTTGGCGTGGAAGAGGAGGAGGAGGAGAAACAGTTGGTGATGATGATAACAACAACCATGTGCTAGGTATAGATGTGGCCTGCTAGCAAGGAAGATCACAGGGAGGAGTAGAACATTCTTGCTCAATTTCCTTGCCAGTGTCAATGCCAAGTCTATTTTACCAAATGAGATGGTGATGTCTTTTCATGTGAGTATGTAGAGATGTAGTTCCTACATTTCTTCCTGCATAGCCATGGCTAGGTTTCTGCTTGCAGATCTTGCCCATTGCCATGGATTTATCATTTGGCAGTGTAGAAACAAAATTTCCACACAGGAAATGACAAGTATAGTGGCTGCCATCAACTCCAGCAGTAGCATAAACATGTCTGTCACCTAGCATCAGCAGTGCCACCACCACAACATCGCAAGCTTCCCCTAGGTTTGCCCCAGGCAGGCTTTTTGGATGTTGGGCCTGCGCATTGGCTGGAATCATTACTATCACCACTGCCACAACCTTCCTCATCTTATGTCACCTTGTTACCCTGGCCCAGTTAAGAAAATAACATTTTTTTCAAATTGGCACACTCTGTCACACGTTTGTGTATTGGATGAGCACAGCAGAGAAAAATCCTTAAATAACAGAGATTTTTTTTTTAGACTAGCAGAGGCGGAATTAGCGTTTTGCTGATAGAACAGCAGTTTCAATGTATTTAAGCTTTTCAGAACTCACTGTATGATGCAGTGAGATGAATCACAGATCTTTCCTTATCTCCACCATTACTGCAAATGCTTTGTGATCATGCTTACAGCAACTTATATAGTGTATATCAGCACTGTTAGGTGTCTACCTACCACTGTCTATTGGTTTAGAGGCTGTCAGCTGATGTCAGGTGGGGCTAAAATGTCACACTGACTCAATCGACACATGTCTCTTCTGTATTTTTCCAATACATGTGTTGGTGTTTTTCTCCAGTTCTACTCCATTCTGAATTTTATCCCAGTAGATCAGAGGGAATATTAAATGGTACCATTATAAAGTACAATTTGTCCAGCAAGCATTTAGCCTTTTTGTGAAAAAACTAAAATTTAAAAATGCCTGCAGCATGAAGGGGTTAACATTAGTTTTCTACTTGCTCATCTCTATTATTTAAAATAGTAATCACACTTACACTTTACACCCACTCATATGCCAAACTCTCAGCTTTCATATCTACTCTACATTTTATTTCATTTATACCTTCATGTGCAGTTTTGTTTCATTTATAATTCTTTTGCACAAAAAGTGTAATAATGATTTATATTAGTAACATGTAATCCTTTATTATCAGATGATTGTATTATTGTTATATATGCATGTCCAGTAATAGTCTGTTAAGCTGTTTCTGCTTTATCTTTCCTGTGCAAATTGTACAGTGCTGCGGAATATGTTGGCGCTATGTAAATAACTATTATTATTATTATTATTACAGTGTTCATAAGGATTTTCATCCAATTTTGCAGAGACCCAGAATGGCCTATTAATCCATACTGTTAGCTAGTGTTATTTTGTCATATCCCTAGAACTTTAATCCACTGCCCTTTGTGTCATAGTAACTATGGCAGGCCAGTAAGTTTTGACATACTATTCATATCCTAGAAACAGTGGCATAACTAAAGTCTTGTGGGCCCCGGTGCAAACTTTTGTCCTGGGCCCCCTACCCCCTCCCTACAGAAAATTCATGATAGTGACAGTTACGGGGCTCCAAACAGTATAATATGCTCCACAGTGGCCCCCACACAGCATTATATGCTCCACAGTGGCCCCCACACAGCATTATATGCTCCACATTGCTCCCACCACACACAGTATAATATGCTCCCCACAGTGGCCACGCACAGTATAATATGCTCCACACAGTGGCACCACCCAGTATTATATGCTCCCAACAGCCCCCCTCCGCTTCGGTGCTATTATTATACTCTGGGGTCTCCTCAGACCCCAGAGTATAATAATCGGAGGCCCAGGGAAGGTAATTAAAAATAACAAACATTCATACTCACCTTGCCTTACCTTTCCTTGGCATCCTCGCTCCATCCTGCTGTCTTCAGGCCCTCTTCCGACATCACTGCTGAGGCCTGTGATTGGGTGCACACTGAAGTCATTACACGGCCGCGCCCCATGTGACCGCTGGGGCCTAATCACAGGCCTCCGTCACATGACGGAAGAGCACCGGGGAGAACGCTGTGCCCAGGAGAGGTGAGAATATGTATTTATTGTTTTCAGTCACCTACCCTGGGTGCCCTGCCATCTATTGGAAAGGGGCCTGGCAATAACAGTATGTATAGCGGTCGGGGGAACCAGGCTTTCCCCAACCGCTATCATAGTGGTCTGGGGCCCGGCCGTCTCCAGCTGGCCACGGGCCCCATACCCTGCTGGACCCGGTCGCGGTCGCACCCCCTGCGACTACGATCGTTACACCACTGCCTAGGAATTTCAGTTTTATAATTTCCTTTCAAATAAAGATGTTATTCAGTGCATCAAATTGTAGAAAGCAGTACATTTTGATATATTAATATGCATGAATTTTCCTGAAAACATATCCATACTTAAATTTGTAGACAATTAAAAGTTAAGCATTTTTGCAAACATAAGTAATTAAAAATTTTACAGAATTTTGAAGAATTCCTCTAACCAACTTAGTAATGACAGTCTTTTGTCTTGATTGGTTGCCAGTGGATACGGCCATGAATTCAGGAACTTTCTATGATCTAGGACTTGTCAGAAACAAGTGGTTACCGTACGGGAAAATATTTTTATAGATTTGTAGACCAGGCGTTTTCGGACACAGGGATACCTAATGTGTATGTGTTTCACAGTATTTAACTACTTTTATATGTGTTCTAGGGAAAGGGGGATGATCTGAACTTTAAATTTTTTTTTTTTTTTTTGCATTTATTAGACCCCCTATGGGTCTTGAACCCCAGAAGGTCTGATCACTAATGCAATGCAAAAAAACTGCTCTTCTTTTGCAGGCTACATAGAGTAGCCTGCAATAGGAACTAGTGAAAGACAGGCCTGGGAGCTTTCACAAGGCTCCCGGCTGTCATAGTAACGGGACGCCAGCCCCAAGCGGCCGCCAGATTTAAGCACCCGGCATCCGCTGTACTATTACGGCGAATGTCGGGAAAGGGTTAAGGAAATATTGACTGATTTTCTAACAATTGTCATACCATAGAAAGTTCCTGCTTTCATAGTCATATCTGTTGGTAACTAATCAAGACAAAAGACTACCATCACTAAAATGGTTACAGAAAATCTTTCAAACTGTGCAAAATTTTCAATAGCTTATTTTAGTAAAAATTTTTATTTTTTTAATTGTCTAGAAATTTAAATATATTTTTAGCAATACCCCTGTAAACAGACCTTTTACCACCTCTACCAACTTCAGTTCTTTACATCCATCAAAGCAAATTTTTCAGCAGGAAAATTGGTATTAAAATAATTTCCAAAGATGCCTTTCTTATTCTGCATTGCAGCTTAATTTTAATGAAAATCAGTGTTTTAATCTTATGCAAACTAGTTAAAAATGGCTTATGGGGCTTATTCTGCTCGGGCATCATTCTCTGCTCCAGATAACTTCCACAAATTGCGACAAAGTGGAAGATGCCTTTCAAGCAATGAAGGGCGGAACTGCACAGCAATTAGGCTGAGGCCCCACGTTGCGGAAAAGCTGCTTTTTTTGTTGTAGATTTTGCTGCGTTTTTTGAACCAAAACCAGGAATGGATTGAGCAGAACGGATTCATATAAGAGCTTCCTATATATTTCCAATTCCTTTTGTAGCCATTCTTGGCTTTAGTCGTCATGAAAATGGAGCTGAAATGCAGCATAAGAAAGGCATCTTTGGAAAGTGTAAAAGTAGTTCTACAGGATACTGTCATTAGTTTAATATCAATTTTCCTGCCGACAGACTCACTTTATTCCCTTGACAACATGGTGCAGTCTCCAAGGGCTTAGCACAAACCACTTTAATAGTTCAGCAGCGCATTAAGCAGTTACCGTGTCTCTGGAAACAGTGACCAAGAGAATAACAATACATATTTGGTATCACCACGTCCGTAACAACTCATACAATAAAACTGACACTAGGTTAACTTCTGCATTCTGGTTTCCGTTCTCCGGGTCCACTTTTTAACCCCTTGTAAAAATGAAAAATTTGGGGCTAAATGGAGAATTTATTGGAAAAAAGTAATTTTTCATTTTTATGTCCCAATGCTAATAAAATCTGTGAAACAGCTGTGGTCTCAAAATGCACACCATACCCCTTAATAAATTCCTTAAGGGGTGTAGTTACTCTAGAGGCTCCACAAATATTACATGGCACCCAAAAACTATTGCAGCAAAATCTGCCTTCCAAAAGCCACATAGTGCTTTTTTATGACCACATATGGGGTATTGTTCAGGAGCAATTGCTGAACAAACTGTGGGGTGCTTTTTCTCCTTTAACCCCTTGTGAAAATAAAAACGTTGGGGATAAAGTGACATTTTAGTAATTTTCTATTTACACATCCCAATGTTAATAACATCTGTGAAACGGCAGTGGGGTCAAAATGCTCACTATACCTCTTGATAAATTCCATGAGGAGTGTAGTTTCCAAAATGGGATCACTTTTGGAGGGTTTTCAGTATATTAGTACTCAAGGGGCTCTGCAAATGAGACATGGCACCTGAAAACTATTCCAGCAAAATCTGTTTTCAAACTCCCAGTGTCGCTCCTTCCCTTCCATTTGTTGCCGTGTGCCCAAACATCAGTTTACATCCACATGTGGGGTATTTCCATGCTCAGGAGAAATTGCTTAAGAAATGGTGAGATGCATTTTCTCCTTTAACCCCTTGTGAATATGTAAATTTTAGCACTAAATGAACATATTATTGAAAAAAAAAAAATGTCTAAATTTCACCACCATATTGTTTGAATTCCCCTGAAATCCTTAAAGGGTTAACACATTTCCCAAATGCTGTTTGGAATTATTTTTGTGGGGTACAGTTTTGAAAATGGGGTGATTTATGAGGGGGTTCTAATATATAGGCCTTTATAAGCCCCTTTAGAACTGAAGTCGTCACTAAGTATGGGAAATTTTCTTGTAAATCTGGAAAATTGCAGTTACACTTATAAGCCTTCTAACGCCCAAAGTAAACGGAAGGGAGGTTAATCATGAACAGAGGAAAACACAGATAAAGGAAGGGGTTGGGAAACAGAGGGAACACAATGGAAATGAAATAGGAATAGAGTGTATCCATATCAGTACCACAATCATACCATAATGAGCAGTCAACAATTAAAATTAATCTGCCACACAGTCTTGCTCCCAGGCAGTCCAGACAGCTAGAACCATGAAGAGTGGTTGTGAGGTGCTCTATAGAGTGCACGTCCTTAATCCTGGAGTAAAGATCGCAATCAAAAATTGCTATATTGCGAACATATATGACTGTTATATTGAGATTAGTCCTGATATGCACAGCTAAGGGTTTCATACTTGGGACATAGCAGGGATAGTGGGCAACCCCGTCTATTGCAATTCGAGAAAGGGAATGTGGGGAATGGGGATGCAGTAGAAGGACTAACGCTCTGGATTTATATAGGCCCTCCAGTGCTCGAAGGAAGGGTCCCCTGAAGCCAAAATGATGTAAGGTGCAGAACATGAAAGGGCAAAAGACACAATCAAAGGCCTTCTCTGCAACTAAGTTTAGGAGGAGGACCTCCACACACCCCCAGTTAGCAAGCTCCACCAGGTCAACCACTTCTCAGGTGTTGCCCCCTGCCTGGCAGCAGCAGACAACGCCTGCTTGGTCCTTTTGAACTATTGTTGGTTGATTCACTGGGGTCTTAGTAAAGATTTTTTAAAACAGAGTTTAACAGGGCAATAGGGCAATAGCTAAATCACTTCTGGGGGTTCTTTGACTGTTTCGGAATAACCAAGATGTGGGACTTAAGCATGGGTCTGGGCATCTCAGAACCCGACATAAAACCATTAAATAATTTAACCATATGTGAGACCAGGATGTCCGTATATGTTTTGTAAGATAAGTCAGTCCATTAAAGTCCTCGGGATTTACTTGCAGGAAGTTCTCTAAGCACCTCTCCCAATTCTTCTACTTTGATCTCTTGGCAATAAAGTAGGGAATGCACAAGCACCAAGGTAATCATATAAAGTGCGGTGTCTAAGAGTCTTGTCTTGTGGCACAGCATTGGGGGCAGAGTAAAGTATAATATATGTATAATAATCATGAAATAACTGGGCTAATGTGCGTGAGGGACTCCCAGCAGATTCTTAATTGTTTAAGGGTCTAGTCACAGAGCTGATGTGCTAGGAGGGTATGTGGCTTATTGCCTTATTCATAATAACACTGTTTGGAGTATCTCACCAGTGACTCCACTGTTGCTAGAGAGAGGTCCCTGATCTTTGCTCTAAGAACGATGACTCATTTAACAGAGATCTTGTGGGATTTATAGCAAGGGTTGTTTCTAGTTGGCTCTCTCTGGGCACGAAGGAGTTGTTGTCAGGATTTTGCCCCAAGGCCTCTGACCACCACCACCTTATATGCCTTCCACAAGTCCGAAGGGGCAGTAAGGGCAATTTCTTTATAGTAATTGAGTTGGATATGACTGACACCGTTTATCTCACGATAGAAAGTTGGATAATAGGGATTGATTAAGTCACTAGTGGTAAGGTCATGGCACTGAGGCTTGAGAAAGCTAGATCTACAATGGCAGGGACATGGTCAGATCAAGTGATGGGACCTATATCTGCTGAAGCAAAGGCTTGTAACATTAATTATGGACCATGGGGTTATCAATCCTCCAAAGGTTGTATAAGTCATGGAGGTGCATGAGTGTGCCAAAATTTTGGGATATGCAAGATATTGAACCCGGTAATAAGGTGGAAGAGAGTGACTTTGTATCTCTGGTATCTGGGTATTTCACGTTAAAGTTTCCCCCAGCACCAAGGCTACACCCCTCAGTGAGGATAAGCAATCCAGAACTGATGTCAAGAACCATGGCTGATCAGAGTTAGGGGCATAAACTGTGCAATGGACCACAATGAGGCCATATAGTGTATCTTGTACCACAATGTACCGTTCCCCTAGAACAGCCTGAAATGGGCAGGATCACGCTACCAGTACCGCCACCCTAGCAGTTTTGTTTGGGGCATTTGCCATATACACTAGAAGAAACCAGTGTTTAGTGAAATTAAAGTTACCCTCCGGACCTATGTGTGTTTCTTGTGTCTGCACGAGATCTGCAGAGCTCTGGCAGGGTCAAACGGCATTTAATGTTGGAATTTAGTCACTTCATGTTTAATGTGAGTATTCTAGTATTAGTACTCTAGTATTAGTACTCTCATGGCCAGGTAGGGCCAAGGATAATGGATTGATGGTTTTCAGAGACAAGCTTGGGGGGAGGTATGCCAGGGTGCTCCTCAGGTAGCCCACAGTGGACTACCTGAAGGAGAGGGGGTGCTTTTGCAATGATCTCCTCTTTCAGAAAAAAGTCAGTCACACGGCAAATTATGTCCTAAGGCAAAGCTTTGGGTCTTTTTTTGAGTGAAAGACCCAATGTGCTCTGTCCATTTTTATGGGTGTAGTGGCAGGATGTTGAAAAATCATATTAAAGAGCATTTGTAGGGTTGTAATAACATCTTCTTCACCTTGCGCCTCTGAGATACCACAAACCCTAATATTATCTCTGTGCCCTCTATTATCTAAGTCCTTTAGATGTCTCCGTATATCTCGCAGCACTGTGGCATGGGAGGTGGTTGTAGTTTGCTATGCAATTGGTGAATTGCTGTTCTAGTGGAGTTATGGTCACTTCCAGTTGGTTCAAACAGAATGGAAGCTACTTAATATCTTGGTGGATCGCTGCAATCTCCACCCTGCATGCAATTTTTTTATTTGCTTAGTAGGTTGTTGCCACTTAATCTTACTGAAAGCATGGAGTAGATCGTCTGAAGCGAGGTCTGACAGATTCTATAAACAAAAGAAAGACGCCAAGCAGCACATAGCGTAATACTGCCACACAATAATTTGTGTGTAAAAGTGAGCAAGAGGAGGGAGGAGTGCACACGAATTAATGAAAATGGTAGTCATGGTGGACTCTCACATCATTTTGCTGTGATAAGCCACAACAGCTTAGCAGAACATTGTATGAAACAATTAGGGTACTGCGGCAGGGTCCACAACCATCATGGGAGGAATCCAGACGAGAGAAGCATCAAGAACCACCAATGGAAACAAAATTTCAAAAAAAAGGAAAGATGTCCGCACTTACCCAAAGTAGAGGCTTTATTATATCCAAATCCACACCACAGCCTTTGATATGATTAAGACTGTGACCCCTTCCCAAAGGGAGGCTCTTACACTAGTATGTTTGCATAAAAGGATGCATTTGTACCTATGTTGTTTATATACCAATCTGTATACACTTGATAAAGGGGGGACTTCCCCCAAAACACTGTGTGAATTTGGGTATAATAAAAACTCTACTTTGGGGGTCTCAATGGGCGCTAGAGCACGCTGCCTGAACCAGACTGCATTGGTATGAGGTGAGCTGGCTGGAGTCCCTTTAAGAGGAATTGAAGGCTGCACATGGGATATGGCGTCTGCCAAAATATGCAATAGGGGAGCTGACATATCCACATTAAGGGGCGCTGGTTGCCTCTCATGCAGGGTGGGAAGTGGTGCAGCCTCCTGGGAGAGCTGTGTTGAAGGCACCTGTAGAACAGGGAGACACATCAGCGGGAGGTGACTGCAGCAAGTGGGAGGTCGAGGAGTGTATGTTGAGGACTCCCACTGATGTAGTACATGACTCGGCTGATGTCCCACTCACTGAAGGTTCCAGGGGACAGAAAGCAGAGCCCGCCATTACCAATATGCATGGCATATCAGGTCTCCATGACACCTCAGGTAAGTGTTCATGATTGTAATGGGCAGCGAAGGGGTCTCCTGGGGTGTTTAGAAACCCCACTCGCAATCTTTTCTTCCCCATTGGAGTAGCCAGGGTGCCAATTTGGAGCAAATGCAGGTGGCTGAAGATGGAGCAGTAGAGTTACGCAACCATCCTCACCCACATCCAGCCACGCCCCCCTGAGATTGCCGTCTTAATAAACAATACTATACACCAGTCTTAATAAATCAGTCCCAGTCTGTTTAAACAGTTATCTACAGGTTCATAACTATAAGGACGTATCTGGAGCCTAAAGGTATCCCAAAAGATCCTTTTAGCTCATATAGGACCAGTACAATTAAGAGATGTGCAGACGTGGACAAAATTGTTGGTACCCCTCGTTTAATGAAAGAAAAACCCACAATGGTCACAGAAATAACTTGACTGACAAAAGTAATAATATATAAAAATTCTATAAAAATGAACAAATGAAAATCAGACATTGCTTTTCAACCATGCTTCAACAGAATTTTTAAAAAAAGAAAACTCATGTAACAGGCCTGGACAGAAATGATGGTTCCTTTAACTTAATATTTTGTTGCACAACCTTTTGAGGCAATCACTGCAATCAAACGATTCTTGTAACTGTCAATGAGACTTCTGCACCTCTCAACAGGTATTTTGGCCACTTCTCATGAGCAAACTGCTCCAGTTGTCGGTTTTGAAGGGTGCCTTTTTCCAGATGGCATGTTTTAGCTCCTTCCAAACTTGCTCAATAGATTTTAGGTCAGGGCTCATAGAAGGCCACTTCAGAATAGTCCAACGTTTTCCTCTTAGCCATTCTTGGGTGTTTTTAGCTGTGTGTTTTGGGTCATTATCCTGTTGCAAGACCCATGACCTGCGACTGAGACCAAGCTTTCTGACACTGGGCAGCACATTTCTCTCTAGAATCCCTTGATAGTCTAGAGATTTCATTGTAACCTGCACAGATTCAAGACACCCTGTGCCAGATGTAGCAAAGCAGCCCCTGAACATAACAGAGCCTCCTCCATGTTTCACAGTAGGGACAGTGTTCTTTTCAAGATATGCTTCATTTTTCCGTCTGAGAACATAGAGCTGATGTGCCTTGCCAAACATTTCGATTTTTGTCTCATCTGTCCATAGGACATCCTCCCAGAAGCTTTGTGGCTTGTCAACATGTAGTTTGGCAAATTCCAGTCTGTCAGATTCAAGTTATTTCTGTGACCTTTGTGGGTTTTTCTTTCATTAAACAAGGGGTATCAACAATTTTGTCCACGTGTGTATAATGGTTGTGGGCCCTTTGGCAATCTTTGCATTGGGGACAATTTGCAATTTTACACCACTGGTTACAAAGTTATAAAATGGACATAGTCTGAGCACCTAGCAAGGAAAATAGCGGCCACTATCCAGTAACTGTAGCCACCGTGCATCAGACCTGTAAGTTAAAGCTTAACTAAAATTTCAAACAGCTTTTGATATTTTCTGGAATCATTTGTGTCCTTAATAAATGTAATTGATTAATAAATTTAATTGAAATAAAATAAATTGTTGAACTGTTTAGTTATGCTTTAAGACATTAGCATTTTTTCTGTTTATACACAAAGCTTTATCTGGTGATCTACATTCTGTTAAGTGTGTTGTTTACATAATGCATGGTACAGTAATCTCTTGAAAGAAAAGTTATCTGTCCCACTGTAAAAAAAAAAAAAAAAAAAAAAAGGCTTAGGATGTGCCGTCAAAAGGTTTGTTGACTGTTTCCAATGACAACTAGCATTGTTGCTTCTCCTAGTACAATCTGTAATGCATCATCTGTGCAAGGTACTGTAAGTATTGTTATATATTTAGAGAGTTACTTCCCTTTTCATATAAAATATATCTACATGTAAACTATAAAATGGGGTTTAATGAGGAACATTCACATTTTAAGAGGCTTTTCTTGAGCGTGTACAGAACCAGCTGCAATATCAGAAACATCAGAACTGAAGATCTAACACTAAGGCACCAAACCTCATAAATTCTCTCAGTAACCTGACAGTAATTTCTATACTCTTATTCACAGCTTGATAAATCTAGGGCAGAGTTAGATGTTCCCTCTAAGAGGTTTTAGGATTGCAAAATAATCAAATGAGTGGTGTTGTCAGGGCAAAAGAATTTAATCATGAACCTTTAATCCTGGCATTGGGCAAGTTTGAGACAGAATAAAATCATTTAGTTATTGGCATAAAAATGAGGTCAAATGTGGCATTGATCAGTTTCTTCCACACTTATTACAAGAAAATCCTCTTACATCTAAAGCATGGAGCTAACAGGAATTACAAATATTTAGACAAGGCATAGCCATGTTCTAGGAAATGAAAGTCAATCGAGGTATGAGAGATGTATGAATTGTAATAAGCTTTAACCCTACAATGGAGGGAAGTCTGCATAACACCCTAAGGCTAGGTTCACACCTGTGCCTGGTCTCTGTTCAGGGATTCCATCCCCCGAATCCACTTGAAAAATGCGGAGAGAAAAGTCTTTTCTCTCTGCATTTTTTGGTTGGAAACCCGGGGTCCATGGAACCGCTTTTTAAGCGGATTGGGTTTGCGTTTTTCGGGTCCCCAAGCGGACCGGAATTATGGAAACTAGAACGCAGGTGTGAACCTAGCATCAACCTGGCTTTATAGTTAGTATAACACATATAATGGCTTTGTCATATATATGGAAGCTTTCTGAATGTCCACCACCAGTAGGTATAGGGGAAAACAATGGTCAGGAGGAGCAATTTAAAGCTACTGAAATCTAAAGGGGTTTTCTGGGCTTTTTATGGCCTGTCTTTAGGATAAACCAAAAACACCTGATCAGTGGGGGTTAACAGCTGTTCCCTGCACAGATCAACTGTATGGGTCCCATGCCCATACTATACAGTGCATGGAGCCAGAGGCAGATAGCCCCATACACTATATAGTGGCCCGGTGCAGTTACTGCAGCTCAACTCCCATTGACATCATCCTCTTGGTTTTAACTCATTTCTTGCAGGATACAGCCAAGATCTGTTATGTTGGTTGAGAGATAGTGGGGTGCTGGGGTCTGTAAGTATATAGGTAGTGTACAGCCCACCTGATCAGCCAGTATCGGTGTAACTAATAAGCTGTAAGATAGCATTGTGGACCCCACCAGGGCCTTTGTAACTCATTGGTGGGCCCAGATAACCAAAAAAATCATAAGTGTTTCCCCCATCACTACCACTTAGATATACCTTATCCACCCAAATTATAATGCCCTCCATTGGGCCCCATACAATATAATGCCACTCAGTGGCCCATCACATAGTCAAAAACCCCTGCAGTGGCCCCATATAATATGGCCCAAAGTGGCCTATTACACATTAACCTATCCCCCCAGTGGCCCCTCAAAACAAAAATAAAACTCACCTAGTGCCGTTCCAACAGTGCTGATTGCAGGCTCTAGCTTTAGAGCTGTCTGTGGATTGGCTCTCATTGCGCCTCCCTGCCCCAGACAGCACTAGTCAAGGCCTGTATAATAGAGCAAAGAGCTTGTAGCTAATAATCCACCTTCCTAAGGAAGCATTATCTGTGTACATTTGGAATACTAGGCATCCACCCCCTCGTGTATTATAAGTGTGTGAGCAGATGTTTTATCAGCACTATGCACCAGTGCAGCATCCACCATTCACTACTGGGGTCTGTCTTCATCATGCTATGAACCTTTGCTTCATTTAACTTCAAGTAAATATAGCCATTCTTTCAGTGATATGATTAAGACTACGTTCACATCTGCGTTGGAGTCTCCATTTGGAGATAGTTAATGGAGTCTAATGAGCTCCGTATGTGACTGCTGTTGTAGTGATCTGCCTATCCTTTGTTCTGGTCCTGCAATGGACCAGAACAACGGAAAGGCTATGATGGTGTGAAACTTGCATAATAATTTTAAGCATAAAATTAATGGGGTTGTCCAGGCAAAATTTTTAGATTCTTAAATATGCCGGGGGAGGTGAAAAAAAAAAAAAAAAAAATCATAATCACCTTTCCCTGCTGCTGCTGTGCCTCCCAGTGCGGTCCAGTCTTGCTGGTCCAGTGTTGTCTTCCGCCTGAAGTCCCATGATAGGGAGTATGATTTATTTTTTTTTTCTTCAACTCCTCCGTCCTATTTTAAAAATATTTTTTTTGCCCAGACAACCTCTTCAACCACTTCCGGACCGCCCATTGGGTTTTTATGTCCGGAAAGTGTCTAGTTCTGCAAGGATGTACCAGTATGTACTTGCAGATTTAAGCAGAAATGGGGAGCCAGCTGTAACTACAGCCGGAGCTCCCCTAGAGAAGGCAGTGAAGGTTTATTACCATCCCTGCCTTCCTGATCGCCAGTGGCGTAAATACCGGGGGTAGCAGTGTTAGCAGATGCCACAGGGCCCGGGACGTTAGGGGGCCCAGCGGGCCCCTGATGTTTTTTTTTCTTTTAATAGGCTGTTAAGTAACGGGCCTCATTTACTTACCGATCCCTGCTCCTGCTCATGGCCACCTGCGCTTCCCCTTCTGCGGAGGCGGCTGTAAGCAGGAGCAGGTATAGGTAAGTAAGGCCGCGGGCCTCGAACCCCACAAACATTGCTATCATTATAGCGACGCATGCCGGGCTCATGTGACGTCTGGTCCAACATTGAAGAAGGCCGAAAGTAGTGGGGGAGTGCGGCGGAGCCAGGGAGAGGTAAGTAACATTGTTTTTTATGTTTGTATCCTCCCCTGGGTCGCTGATCATTATATTCTGGGGTCTGAAAATAATAATTGTTCATGGGTGGTCCACAATGGGGCATAATAGTGTGAGTAGGGTCCACTATGGGGCATAATAGTGTGTGCAGGTGCCACTATGGGGCATAATAGTGTGTGTAGGGGCCATTATGGGGCATAACAGTGTGTGAAAGAATGCGGTTTGTGGGGGGGGGGGGACGGTTGCCGGGGGTGGGGCCATGTCAAATGTTTGCCTTGGGGCCCAGCCATTCCTAGTTACGCCACTGCTGATCGCTGTGTACACAGTGCTCAATGAGCACACAAAGCTATGGGAGCCGCCATGATGAAACCTCCCCAGGAGGCTGTATTCCTCCTGCAATTGGGGCTAAATGTAACAGCCCCAGTTACAGGGGAAATCAGTCACCCCCACAAAAAAAAGTGATCAGATGTCCCCAAAGGTCTGTTATGACCTTATGGGGACACAATGTAAAAAATAAATAAATAGAATGAACATAAAAGTAAAAAAAAAAAAATAATAATAATATGCCAATAACATGCCCTTATTACAGGCTTTAGCCCCATCCCCGACTACACAATACAAAATAAAAATTACCATAATGGAAAGGAAAAACTATTTTCTAAAGTTTTTTAGTAGCACCTTGTGCTATTAAATAAAAAAAAAGTGAAAAACAGACACGTTTTCCCTCCTCTTTTGTTTTTTTTTGTTGTTGTTTTCATATGTTTTTATTGAAGTTTTCAATGTTACAGAAAAAAGAAAACATTGAATTAACTGCAAGTGTTCAAATAATTGGGCTAACCAAATTGACCCAATTATACAAAGACAATGGAACAGGAAAGAATATAAACAGTGAAAGCAAAATAATACATACTTTTCATAAAGTGAATATGATCAACAAGATTAATACAATCAAATTCAATGCATAGATTATAGAGAATATAATAATGCCTAATAGGGATTTACTGGCTATGAGCCGAGCAAGAATCGGATGAGTGTGGTAGAAAAACAGGTGGGGTAAGAGGAGAGGTGTTAGTATTGTTAATAAGTGGGAAAAAGGAAGAAGTAAGAGGTTTAAATAAGAAAAGAAGGAGAGAGAGTAGAGACGAGAGGAGGAACAGAAAAAACGAGTGAGAGGAGGGTAGACTGTTTCACTTGTGGTGCTCCAACCAGGGAAGCCAGGTCTTCCTGTATTTGGAGCGAGTTCTATTTTGCCAGCTTGAGAGTTCTTCAAAGTGGGAAATTTGGGCTACTTTGGCGACCCAGAGTGCTTTAGTGGGGGGTTCAATGTGGAGCCAAAGCCGGGGGATGAGGAGTTTATCTGCAGCCAGGAGATGGGAGATCAAATTCAATTTAGAAGGTTTGTATTGAGCGGAGGGGAAGGAAAGGCATATAATCTCTGGAGTTAAATTGAAGGATATATTCAGAACCTGTTGAATAGTTGACCAGAAGGGTTTTATAGCCGGGCAGTGCCACCAAATATGTGAGAGCGTGCCCTCCTGGGTCTTGCAACGCCAACAGAGATTTGTGGAAGATAACGCATGACGATAAAGCCAGTCTGGAGAGTGATACCACCTTGTGAGTAGTTTGTAGTGATTTTCCTGGGTCTGCACACATTGGGAATGGCTATGTGCTGAGAGTAATATGGATTCTGTGTCCTTTTTGGAGAGGGAGACGCTCAACTCGGATTCCAAGGCAGATATGAAAAGTGGTTTGGAGTAGGCAGCAGGATGGATATATCTGTCTAAGATGAAGGAAATTTTCCATAAATATGGATCCGTGGCAGAGAGGGCCTTCTCAAATGGAGTGAGGTGACGTTGGAAGCTCTGAAGTCAAAGCAGCTAATTGAAATTATGTTTGAGATGATGGACATGGAGGAAGTAGAATTGTGGGTCTGCAAGCAAAAAGAGAGCTTGCGAAGTCAAGGTGTGTATTGCCAAATGAAAGAGATTCTTTAGATTCCGTATAATAGAATAAAGTTATAGAATAAAACACTAGACTATCCCCAAATGGCTTAACAATTTATTAAGAAGAGTATAAGAAGATAGCAAAAGGTAAGAAGATGTCAAAAGGTAACATTTCACTAAGAAGAGTATAAGAAGAAGGTCTTACAACAAGGAAAAGTATAGCAGATATTAGAAGGTATAATCAAACCTTGCAATATATATATATATATATATATATATATATATATACATATATATATAAAATCAAATCAACATTGGCAATAAAGCAAGATATAATCAAATCTCAGTCAATCAAACTATGATATATTCAACACTTACTATACAACAGGTATAGTAAGGTAATCAAACTTAGTCAAACTGTGACTTAATCAAAACTTGTACTAATGCAAGGTATAATCAAATACCAAAGTCAATCAAACTATGATATATATATATTCAACACTTACAATACAGCAGGTATAGTACAGTAATCAAATCAAATACTTACAACACTGCCAAGCTTCATAAATAAGGGTATCTGTAGGAAGCATCACTTAGCCAATGTGCCAGCATGCAGCATCAGCAGGCATCCCCAATGATCTGCCATCAAGAAAAATGCAACACTAATGCTGAGGGAATGTCTTCCAAACTTATGTGTATGTCATACAGTGGGCGGTTACAGAAGTGATACACCTCTGTAAGGCCTCACTTATCTCCAAGATCATATTCATGTGAAAGGGGCCAGTTTTCACTAGAATATGTCTTGTGACATATATGCTTCAAACAGAGTTGCTCCTTTCATGCAAATATAACCTGTTGATCTGGTTGGTGTAGATATGTAGATATCACCCTAGACAGCATTGAACTAATTTGTATAGGTATGTAAATATCACTTCAAACAGAGTGGCTCTTTTGATCTAATCTGTATAGACATATAGATATCACCTTAAATAGAGTCTATTGATCTAATCTGTATAGGTATGTAAATATCACTTCAAACAGCATCTTTTGATCTGTATAGACATATAGATATCACCTTAGACAGCGTTGATCTAATCTGTATAGGTATGTAAATATCACTTCAAACAGCGTCGTTGATCTAATCTGTATGGATATGTAAATCTCAGTACAGGTACTGGGTTCAAATTGAGGTTACTTATGGCCTGGCTATCATACATTTTGTCATAAGCAGCCATTTTTTTCAAGGGCTGCTATTTTGCAATACATTCCACCCTAGACAGGTCAAGTAACCTTATATGCACTATAAGCTACTTTTTAACATAGTGTATAAGGATGGAATACATTGTAGACAGCAACTGCTCATAATTAAAAGAGTTATTATACAAAGGATGACTCCGACAATTTGTCGAAGATATCCGAAATCGGGTAGGAAGGCTAATAGCCAATCCCACCACCCTTTATCTACATCTTGTTTAATGTGAGTAGTCATTTCCTGCAGTTGCTGCAACCTGTCATAAACATCTTCTGAATGATCAGACAAATTGAAGCAACACATTCCTGTAAAACTGTTGCATCCATAACCATGTTTAAGTAATAAGTAATCTATAGCAGCTCTATTTTGTAATATTGCTTTCTTATATGATTGTAAATCTAACAAAACATCTTTTATAATGGCCCTAGTAATATTTATATCATTACAACCAGAAATATAAGTTTTATCACATGTAAATTCAAAGCATAATTCTGCTTTTGTTACTGCCCCAGTTGATATTTTGATCATATTTTCCTCTAGATCTGTATAAGTGGGGCAGTTCATACAAGCATAATAAGGACTTATCCAATCCACATGGAAATGTAGATCAGCTTCCTGTAAGTCAGTATCATTTAACTGAATTTGTAACAATTTAGTCCATACTGCCACAGAAGTTGGTACAGTGACCAAACAAGTTTCCAGGACATTGCTGGAATACGTATTTTTCAGGCAAAATTCTGTCATATTCAGTACTCGAGCTAGATACAGCCACATATTTTCTTTTGTTCTCCACAGTTGTCTTTCCAACTCCCTCACTCCCGAGTTGGATTGTCCTCTGACCCGCAGTGGTCTTGATAATGCTCGTGCCAAATCCATAATAATACTACCAGAAGGCATCCACTGAGGGCTAACAAAATCCACACCTGAGGGGAACACAAATTACTCACGTAAATACACATTATTGGCTGGAGTGTACTGATATCAAGTTGTACCTGGAGTCATAGTAACTAGCACATTGTCAGTACCCTTTGTAATCACTTCAGCTGGTGTGGGAGGACCTTGTGGCGGTTTCACCCACACTTTGGCTCCATCTGAGTGTCCAAAAACCACCAGCGCCTTGTACAGTCAGCTGTGTAGGAGCCTCTCCTTTAGCTAATGTGATTAGTAAATATAACAAGACTAACAATTGTGGTAGTTTTTCTCCCTCCTGTATCCCCAATGCTTCTGCTCTAACATTATGTAAAATCACTTTAATTTCACCTTGGTAATCAGGATTAATTACCTCATCAGTTAGCTATTGCAACTGTTGTTTAAACATCCCATTCATCCGCTCAATTAAGCCTGCAGCCCGGGGGCAATAGGGGACATGAAAGATCCACTCCACATTGTGCTCCTGGGCAAATTGCTGCACTCTATTGTTTTTAAAATGGCTACCATTATCTGATTGCATATGCAAAGGTATGCCATAATACAGCACTATATTTTCTAGCAGGCGGATGGTTGAATTAGCATTGGCAAACTTACAGGGGTGTACCATCAGTACACCTGAGTATGTATCCACTGCTATGCAGGCAGATTTACATCCTTTGGACTCAGTTAATGATCCAATGAAGTCTATCTGCCAAATCTGGCCAGGCAATGTGCCTAGCAAGATATATCTCTTTACCACCCTAGGCACTACCCTGTGTGTGAATGTTGACACACAGGACACTGTTATATTATTGTTTTTATAACCTCTAACCTGAGGGGAACACCTCTGGTCTGTTCCCACTGGAAGGTGGCTTTTTGGCAATCTTTGATTGTTCATCAGCTATGCTGTTGTAAAGTCTGTCAAGAGAATTGATATTAGTATGAGCATCCACATGAAAAACAGTTACATTCATTTTATGACATATTCCCTATATTTCTTTGGTCCCTATTTTCCAATCATGAGAATGCCAGGTGGGCATCCAGTTTACCAACCCATTTGCCACAGACTATGAATCAGTGTTTTTGTGGCTCTGGGAATCTTAACAGGTTTCATTTTCAATTTCCCTATCAAAACAGTATTAATTTGCACAGATTTTACTCCAAAAGAATACTTACCATCAGGCAAGTGTAACTGCATTCCTTTCAAAATGTCTTCAGGCACTGGAACTACAATTATACTGTACTGCCTAACAGGAAGGTCTCCTATTGTTAGCCAAATTTGCTTATTTGGGTTCCCATAAATGAGTGTAGCCTCCGCCCCCGTATCTACTAATGCGGTTACATTTTGTTCATTTTTGTGTTTATATTCAATCCTCAAATTTACATGGGGTCGGGCATCTACACAATGGGCTTGGCTAATCTGTCAATCATATTGTTCCCGGGAAGAATCTCCCTGGAACATTCCTTCTCTCTCCTGTGCTTTGTGTTCTAATAACAATGCCCAATCACCATCCCCCTCAAAATCACCTGGGGGGTCTTCATCAGTGGAGGAGAACACTGAGGCATCAATTTGTTTCTTATCCATTTTCCCTCTCCTCTTCCTATATTTATATTGAGCAATCCTAACCGCTGCTCGTTCATCATAACACTTGTATTGATCCACTTTATCAGCTAAAATCTGCGTTTGACATTTATTCATAGTTTCCTGAGACTGAAGGGTTATCAATTGCTGTGACAACATCTGTTCCTCATTCTGCTGTCTGTAAGCTGAAGCAAAATCCCGCCCCTCCTCCTACACACATCAACATATTCATTGTTTACCAACACCCTTTGTAAACATTTCACTGCCAGGCTGCCAGATAATTGATCTTTCCAATCCTCCCCCATCCCTGTGAATTTAGCACATTCCTGAGCTAGAATCAAGTAAAGAGCCTGAATAACATCAGGAGACACATTGGAACTAGCTTGTGCTTTACGCTTAAACATTTTATTCTATAAAATGGAATCCTGCCGACTACGCCAAAAATGTATTGCCAAATGAAAGAGATTCTTTAGATTCTGTATAATAGAATAAAGTTATAGAATAAAACACTAGACTATCCCCAAATGGCTTAACATTTTATTAAGAAGAGTATAAGAAGATAGCAAAAGGTAAGAAGATGTCAAAAGGTAACATTTCACTAAGAAGAGTATAAGAAGAAGGTCTTACAACAAGGAAAAGTATAGCAGATATTAGAAGGTATAATCAAACCTTGCAATATATATATATACATATATATATATATATATATATATATATATATATATATATATATATATATATATATATATATATATATATATATATATATATATATATATATATATATATATATATATATATATATATATATATATATATATATATATATATATATATATATATATATATATATATATATATATATAAATATATATATATATATACATATATATATACATATATATATATATATATATACATATATATATATATATATATATATATATATATATACATATATATATATATATATATATATATATATATATATATATATACATATATATATACATATATATATATATATAATATACATATATATATACATATAAATATACATATATATATATAAATATACATATATATATATATATATATATATATATATATACATATATATATATATATATATATATAAATATACATATATATATATATATATATATGAAATCAAATCAACATTGGCAATAAAGCAAGATATAATCAAATCTCAAAGTCAATCAAACTATGATATATTCAACACTTACTATACAACAGGTATAGTAAGATAATCAAACTTAGTCAAACTGCGACTTAATCAAAACTTGTACTAATGCAAGGTATAATCAAATACCAAAGTCAATCAAACTATGATATATATATATATATTCAACACTTACAATACAGCAGGTATAGTACGGTAATCAAATCAAATACTTACAACACTGCCAAGCTTCATAAATAAGGGTATCTGTAGGAAGTATCACTCAGCCAATGTGCCAGCATGCAGCATCAGCAGGCGTCCCCAATGATCTGCCATCAAGAAAAATGCAACACTAATGCTGAGGGAATGTCTTCCAAACTTATACCCTTTGTGTATGCCATACAATGGGCGGTTACAGAAGTGATACACCTCTGTAAGGCCTCACTTATCTCCAAGATCATATTCATGTGAAAGGGGCCAGTTTTCACTAGAATATGTCTTGTGACATATATGCTTCAAACAGAGTTGCTCCTTTCATGCAAATATAACCTGTTGATCTGGTTGGTGTAGATATGTAGATATCACCCTAGACAGCATTGAACTAATCTGTATAGGTATGTAAATATCACTTCAAACAGAGTGGCTCTTTTGATCTAATCTGTATAGACATATAGATATCACCTTAAATAGAGTCTATTGATCTAATCTGTATAGGTATGTAAATATCACTTCAAACAGCATCTTTTGATCTGTATAGACATATAGATATCACCTTAGACAGCGTTGATCTAATCTGTATAGGTATGTAAATATCACTTCAAACAGCGTCGTTGATCTAATCTGTATGGATATGTAAATCTCAGTACAGGTACTGGGTTCAAATTAAGGTTACTTATGGCCTGGCTATCATACATTTTGTCATAAGCAGCCATTTTTTTCAAGGGCTGCTATTTTGCAATACAAGGTGGAGACAGACTTTGTGAGCGCATCCCAGATGGTATAAGAACCAAACTGCTTCCATACATCAGTGTAAGCAGCAGGAGTGCCGGGTTGAACCAGAGCGGGAATAAATTGCAAAGGGGTCAAGAGAGAGGGTGAGGGAGCCAGAGTGTTTTGTAGTTCCTGCCAGGTCTCACAGGCCCCCCTGAGAAGTTGATCCATGTTCCTTGGACGTTGCCCTTTTGAACCGTGGAGCCACAACCGTTCTATCAGAGAGTGACCAAATGTGCAAGTAGCGAAATTGTGCAATGTTTTCCTTGAGCCAAGTAGATCTATCCATCGGGAAAGTTGAACTGCCTTATAGTATATTTGGACATCTGGAAGGCCGATTCCTCCGCTGTTTTCCTTTTCAGCAAAAGAGATATTGCTAATCGAGGATGTTTTCTGCGCAACAGGAACTTTGAGAATATGCTCCGAATACTTTTAAAAAAGGATTTTGGCAGATGGATAGGTAGCATATAAAATTTTTGGAAGGATGTAGGCTTGCAAAAGGTTTCTTCTACCAAACCATGAAAAGGGGAGGGATTCATAGGAGGAAAGCAAAGACCGGATGTCGTTTAGAACAGTGGAGAAGTTCTCTTGGTGGATGTCTTCAGGGTTTGCGTTCAGGTTGATACCCAGGTGCTTGATTGAACATAAAGATCAAATAAAGGGGGTGCAGGGTTTAAGTCGTTCATTTTATGATTGTGGTAGGGTCATGTTTAGAACCTCTGATTTGTCTAGGTTGACTTTGTATCCTGAAAGTTTCCCATACGAGGATATGAGGTCTGAGAGCTTCTGGAGATCCGCTGCGGAATTAGACAGTAAAAAGAGAACATCATTGGCGAAGGCTGTAGATGTAATTTTTGAGTTGCCAATTTGGAAGCCTTGAATAATAGGATGAAAGTGAACAGCCTGAAGTAGAGTTTCTAGGACTAGATTGAAGAGAGAAGGGGATAACGGGCATCCCTGTGTAGTTCAATTTTGAATTGAGAAAGTCGATGAAAGGGTAGCATTACTTCTAAGCTGGGCAGAGGGTTTTGAGTATAGGGAGAAGATGGCAGTGATGAATTGTGTAGGGGTCCGAAATGCCGATAGGGTGGCCCTCATAAAGCCCCAATTCACTCTGCTCTGTCAAAGGCTTTTTCTGCATCGACTCCTAATAATACCAGGGGTGATTTCTTCTTTCGGGCATGGGTAATGGCGTGTAGAAGTTTAACCGAGTTATCTTTCCCCTCTCTACCTTTTACAAAGCCTGTTGGTTCAGCATTGGTAAGGAAAGGGAGGAAGGGCTTGAGTCTGGTGGCCAGTAATTTCACCCATATTTTCAGGTCGACGTTGAGTAAGGAGATAGGTCGATAGCTACCACATGCAGAAAGATCTTTGCCATCTTTAGGGATCAAGGTGATGTGGGCTACAAGGGCTTGAGGTGGTAGCGAGGTGCCCTGTAGCATGGCATTGCAGGTGGAAGTGAAGTTTGGGAGGATGATATCCTTAAAGGTCTTGTAGTAGGTTAGTGGGAAGCCATCAGGGCCCGGGCTCCTACCTATAGGAAAGCTTTTCATAACTTTTGTGACTTCCTCTAGGGTCATTCCCTCCTCTTTTGTTTATAATTTCCCGGATATAAAAAAAAATAAAAAACCTGCAAAAATAAAAACAACACCGAAAAAAGACACAGAAATTAGTTGAATAACGCAAATGATAAAAATTTTATAGCCCTCAAAACCGCACATACAAAAAACATGAAAATGTGTCTGGTCCTGGACCAGAAATTGGCCCAGTACTGAATTGTTTAAGCATAAAACACACTCCTTTTGAATCAATGGGTTCTCAGTGTAATGTATTTACAGGACAGATCCTGTGCTTCACCCTTGCCAAAGATGAGCAGCCAGAAGAAAGTATCTAAAGCACAATCCCTTTAAAAGGGTTTCCAGCACATTTGTTTTTCTTCTTCCTTATAGTAACTTTTACAAAGGTGATATACAGTGCTGGCCAAAAGTATTGGCACCCCTGCAATTCTGTCAGATAATACTCAATTTCTTCCAGAAAATGATTGCAATCACAAATGCTTTGGTAATAATATCTTCATTTAATTTGTCTTCAATGGAAAACCACAAAAAGAATTGTCAAAAAGCCAAATTGGATATAATTCCACACCAAACATAAAAAAGGGGGTGGACAAAAGTATTGGCACCCTTTGAAAAATCAGGTGATGCTTCTCTAATTTGTGTAATTAACAGCACCTGTTACTTACCTGTGGCACATAACCAGGGTCGGACTGGCCCACCAGGGAACCGGTGAATCCACCGGTGGGCCCCGAGCCCCGACTATTAGTCCTCATGTCATAGGTGCCCGATCGGGATCCTGACCATCCCGATCGGGCCCCTGACCTGAGGCGTATGGGACCCGCGGCCAGCTGGAGATGGCCGGGCCCCGGGCCACTATGATAGCGGTCGGGGAAAGCCTGGTTCCCCGACCGCTATACATACTGTTATTGGAAAGGGGCCCTGGCATATTGCAGACCCCTTTCCAATAGATGGCAGCCCAGGGGAGGGGACTGAAAATAATAAACACATATTCTCACCTCTCCTGGGCACAGCGATCTCTCCGGCGCTCCTCCGTCATGACTGAGGCCTGTGATTAGGCCCCAGCGGTCACATGGGGCGCGGCCGCGTAATGACATCAGTGTGCCCCCTTGTGACCGCTGAGGCCCAATCACAGGCCTCAGCAGCGACGTCGGAAAAGGTCCTGAAGACACTGAAGATGACAGGATGGAGCGAGGATGCCAAGGAAAGGTAAAGCAAGGTGAGTATGAATGTTTGTTATTTTTAGTCACTTCCCCTGGGCCTCTGATTATTATACTCTGAGGTCTGAGGAGACCCCAAAGTATAGTAATAGCACTGAAGCGGAGGGGGGGCTATTGGGCGCATATAATACTGGATGGGGGCCACTATGGGGCTTATAATACTGGGTGGGGGCCACTGTGGAGCTTATAATACTGGGTGGGGCCCACTGTAGAGAGCTTATAATACTGGGCGGGGGCCACTGCAGAGAGCATATAATACTGGGTGGGGGCCACTGTGGAGCTTATAATACTGGGTGGGGGCCACTGTGGAGCTTATAATACTGGGTGGGGGCCACTGTAGAGAGCATATAATACTGGGTGGGGGCCACTGTGGAGCTTATAATACTGTGGGGGCCACTGTGGAGCTTATAATACTGTGTGGGGGCCACTGTGGAGCTTATAATACTGTGTGGGGGCCACTGTGGAGCTTATAATACTGCGTGGGGGCCACTGTGGAGCTTATAATACTGCGTGGGGGCCACTGTGGAGCTTATAATACAGGGTGGGGGCCACTGTGGAGCTTATAATACTGGGTGGGGGCCACTGTGGAGCTTATACTCCATACAGTGGCTCCTTCATTTTATTTTAAATTACGCCGGGGCAGGTGAAAAAAACAAAACAAACCCCAAACTTTCTCTCCTGTCCCCAGTGTCTCCCAGCGCGGTTCGGTCCTGCAGTTCTGTTGTTTTCTTCCAGCTGACGTTCCCTCTGCACGTGACTACCTGTGACATCACGTCACCCCTGAGGCCAATCAGCGGCCTAAGGGAAGGGACCTGGGATGTCACAGCCAGTGAGGACTTCCGGCAAAAAGAAGACAGCGGAGCTGCAGGACCGGACCGTGCTGGGAGGACACCGGAGCACCGGAGACAGGTGAGTATGTTTAGTGTGTTTTTTTTGGGGGGGGAGGGGTAGGGGAGATTCACCTCCCCCGGACTAATTATTAAAAAAGAAAAAAAATTATACTGGACAACCTCTTTAAAGTGTGGCACATTAGGGGGGCCCTGGGGGGTATATTAAAGGGGTTGTCCAGGCATAATTTGTTATGGTTTATCCTCAGGATAGGCCACAGATACCTGATCTGTAGGGGGCTGACCACGGTCCGATCAGCTGTACGGAGCCACTTCTGATGCCTGTCCTGTACACAATACAGGGCCAGAAGCAGAAAGCTCTGTCCACTGTATATTAGCCGAGCACCTTCACTGCATCTCAGCACTTATTGAAGTCAGTAGGAGCTGAGCTGCAGTGAAGGCGCCGGGCTGCTATACAGCAGATGGAGCTTTCTGCTTCCGGCCCTGTGTTGTGTACAGAACGGGCTCCGGAAGTGGCTCCGAACAGCTGATGGGGCCGTGTGTCAGCCCCCTACCGATCAGGTATTTATGGCCTATCCTGAGCATAGGCCAAAAATAGATTAACCCTGGACAACCCCTTTAATATGCCCCACACAGTTTAATGTCCCCCCCACAGGATGTCAGCCCCCATCACTGCTCCCACACAATATAATGACCACATCACTGTTCCCCATACAGTATGGGGGACCAGTGAAGAGGCCACTATGTGGGGGGACCAGTGAAGTGACCATAGAAATATTTGGCCCAGATTACCCCTTAAAATAGGTTGTCCATAAACTGGAGCGACCACTGTGTCGGTCGCCAGGGAGGTGTAAAAATAAGAAAATTAAAAAAAAAAAAGCATACTCACCTGTCCCCAGCACCCCGATGTCCCCTGCCTGTGTCTGTTCGGTCTCATGGCGGTGCCTCATTTCTGGAAATCCTGTACCTAATTGGTCTTAGCGATCACATGAAGTGCAGGACTCCCAGCAAGGAGTCGCCGGCACGAGACTGAATGGACACTGACAGCGGACAACGGAGCACCGGGGACAGGTAACTATGCTTTTTAATTTATTTATTTTTTACTTTACACCTCCCGCCAGCTACATTGGCTGCTCCAATGCCTGGACAACCTCTTTAAAGGATTTATCCATCTTTCTAATATTGATGACCTGTCCTTAGGATAAGCCATCAATATTACATCTACGATGATACAACAGCCAGGACCTCTGCAGATCAGCTTTTCCAGGACAGTGTGGCTACAGGTAGAGGTAGCAATTCTTGGAGCCACGCTGTTCACTTGCCATATAAGGTGTAGCAGTAGGTTTAGGTAGTGCAGTGGTGCTCATGGTATAGTGGGTGAGCAGCATGGCTCCCGGCATATTATTACCTTTAGCCGCCCTGTCTCGGTACCGCTGATCTGCAGGGGTCCTGATGGTGGGCCCCTAGAAACAATTCCACTGGTGGGCCCTAGACATCCCAGTCCGACACTGCACATAACAGGTGGTGGCAATAACTAAATCACACTTGCAGCCAGTTGAAATGGATTAAAGTTGACTCAACCTCTGTCCTGTGTCCTTGTGTGTACCACACTGAGCATGGAGAAAAGAAAGAAGACCAAAGAACTGTCTGAGGACTTGAGAAGCAAAATTGTGAGGAAGCATGAGCAATCTCAAAGCTACAAGTCCATCTCCAAAGACCTGAATGTTCCTGTGTCTACCGTGCGCAGTGTCATCAAGAAGTTTAAAGCCCATGGCACTGTGGCTAACCTCCCTAGATGTGGACGGAAAAGAAAAATTGATGAGAGATTTCAACGAAAGATTGTGCGGATGGTGGCTAAAGAACCTCGACTAACATCCAAACAAGTTCTAGCTGCCCTGCAGTCCGAGGGTACAATAGTGTCAACCCGTAATATCCGTCGGCGTCTGAATGAAAAGGGACTCTATGGTAGGATACCCAGGAAGACCCCACTTCTGACCCAGAGACATAAAAAAGCCAGGCTGGAGTTTGCCAAAACTTACCTGAGAAAGCCAAAAACTTTTTGGAAGAATGTTCTCTGGTCAGATGAGACAAAAGTAGAGGTTTTTGGGAAAAGGCATCAACATAGAGTTTACAGGGAAAAAAAGAGGCCTTCAAAGAAAAGAACACGGTCCCTACAGTCAAACATGGCGGAGGTTCCCTGATGTTTTGGGGTTGCTTTGCTGCCTCTGGCACTGGACTGCTTGACCGTGTGCATGGCATTATGAAGTCTGAAGACTACCAACAAATTTTGCAGCATAATGTAGGGCCCAGTGTAAGAAAGCTGGGTCTCCCTCAGAGGTCATGGATCTTCCAGCAGGACAATGACCCAAAACACACTTCAAAAAGCACTAGAAAATGGTTTGAGAGAAAGCACTGGAGACTTCTAAAGTGGCCAGCAATGAGTCCAGACCTGAATCCCATAGAACACCTGTGGAGAGATCTCAAAATGGCAGTTTGGAGAAGGCACCCTTCAAATCTCAGGGACCTGGAGAAATTTGCTAAAGAAGAATGGTCTAAAATTCCAGCAGAGCATTGTAAGAAACTCATTGATGGTTACCAGAAGCAGTTGTTCGCAGTTATTTTGTCTAAAGGTTGTGCTACCAAGTATTAGGCTGAGGGTGCCAATACTTTTGTCCGGCCCATTTTTGGAGTTTTGTGTAAAATGATCAATGATTTGACTTTTTTTTCATTCTCTTTTGTGTTTTTTCATTGCAAGCAAAATAAATGAAGATATTATTACCAAAGCATTTGTGATTGCAATTTCTGGAAGAAATTGAGTATTATCTGACAGAATTGCAGGGGTGCCAATACTTTTGGCCAGCACTGTATACTGCTGTGTCACTGGGGGATAGGCTAGAACCTGTGATGTGGAGTTGTTTTTTGATTTTTTGTTTTTTTTTGTCATTTCAATTATATATAAAATAATACACTTTGGGGGCATTTTAACATTACTTTTCTTTTTTTTTTTTTCTGCTGATTTCCTCTATAACCGTGGCGGATACATTAGCCCCAGTTACACTGGTTAAGCTATACTGTAAAGCTGATCTGGGTTCTCTAGGATCCAACAGCTCATACAGGCTCTGGCCCCTGGTGTGTCATGTGACTGTTGTTTCCGGAAGTGGAGCCACATTGTAGTGGAGTCCATAGCTGTGTACACAGGGTTCACAGAGTGCTGTGTACACAATGATCGGGAAGGCACCTTGCTTCTACAGCTGCACAATTTTGTGCAGTTGCTTAACCCTACAAGGACGTATATATAAGTCCTTGCAGGATTAAGTGTATCTGGGAGTGGTTAACATAGATTATCTTCATTATGTAGAACAGAATACCATGATGGACACTCACACTTTATACTGCGAATTCTCTGGGCTAAATATTATGGATATATATTTATACCAGGGCCTCGGAGGGTCACTTTGCTGCCCAACTCGGCAGCAGTGTTTTCTTCTAACAGGCACCAAAGCAAAAAACACCCAAAATCGTTTTTGCAAAGGAAACAGATTGAAAACAGTGAAATTTGCTTCTATAATGTCCCCACATGTATAATGGCCCCTTACGTTACAATAAAGAATAATGTTCCCATTATACCACCACAATATAATGTCCTCCTTATGCCCCGATAGTCCCTTATGCCTGTATATAGTAAAATGGCCTACTTATACCCCAATATAATGCTGCCATACAGTACAATGGCCCTCTTATGCCCCCATACAATGGCCCATTATACCCCCATACGGTAAAATGCCCCATTAAATCCCCATGTAATTGCCTCTTTATGCCCCATACTGTATAATGACCCCCATATTCCCACATACAGTACAAAGCCCCCATATAATGGTCCTATACCCCATACAATAACCCTTTATTTCCCCTATATTGGCCCCTTATGTCCCCATACAGTACAATGCCACCTAGTGCCCCCATATAATGGCCCCTTATGTTCCCATACAGTACCCATTAATTCCCCAATATAATGGATCCTTATGTCCCCATACAGTTCAGTGCCCCTTTATTCCTCCATATATTGGCCTCTTATGTCCCTGCATGGTACAGTACCTCCTTATGTCCTCATATAACATTCCCTTATTCCCCCATACAGTACAGTGCCCCCTTATGCACCAGTGCAGGTAAGGGGTGCAGGCCCAAGGCTCTACAAGTGGTAAGTGAAAGTGAAATCTGCACTTAGCTAATCTGTATTGATGGAAGCGCTCATTGCAGAGCCCCCAGATGCTCTGGGCTCTGGCACCTGCCAGGGTTTGCTGGGTGCTGGTGCCTGCCCTGATTTATATGGTGGTGCTTGGAAACTGCAGCTCTGCACCAATTACTTAAATAAGAGAGGAACTACTTGCAGCTCCAGACAGCTCTATGTTTTCCAGTTCTTGGGGGCAGCTGCATCAGCAGATCTGTGGGGGACCAAGTGTTGGACCATCATCTGTGGATAAGTCATCAGTATGGAAAATGCCTAGTACACTGGAAAACTACTCAAGTACTGAATAAATTCAGTGAATGGGAGGTCCATTATATTTACCTATATGATAAGAACCTGTAAATTTTATTATACAGTGAAGGAAATAAGTATTTGATCCCTTGCTGATTTTGTAAGTTTGCCCACTGACAAAGACATGACCAGTCTATAATTTTAAGGGTAGGTAAATTTTAACAGTGAGAGATAGAATATCAAAAATAAAATCCAGAAAATCACATTGTATAAATTTTATAAATGTATTTACATTTTGCAGAGAGAAATTAGTATTTGATCCCCTACCAACCATTAAGAGTTCTGTCTCCTACAGACCAGTTAGACGCTGCCAATCAACTCATTACCTGCATTAAACACAGCTCTCATACATTGTCACCTGTATAAAAGGCTCCTGTCCATAGACTCAATTAATCAGCCAGACTCTAACCTCTGCAACGTGGGCAAGACCAAAGAGCTTACTAAGGATGTCAGGGACAAGATCATAGACCTGCACAAGGCTGGAATGGGCTAGAAAACCATAAGTAAGATGCTGGGTGAGAAGGAGACAACTGTTGGTACAATAGTAAGAAAATGGAAGAAATACAAAATGATTGTCAATTGACATCGATCTGGGGCTCCATACAAAATCTCACCTCGTGGAGTATCCTTGATCATGAGGAAGGTGAGAGATCAGCCTAAAACTACACGGGGTGAGCTTGTTAATGATCTCAAGGCAGCTGGGACCACAGTCACCAAGAAAACCATTGGTAACACATTACGCCGTAATGGATTAAAATCCTGCAGTGCTCACAAGATCCCCCTGCTCAAGAAGGCCCATGTGCAGGCCTGTCTGAAGTTTGCCAATGAACACCTGGATGATTCTGCAAGTGAATGGGAGAAGGTGCTGTGGTCAGATGAGACAAAAATTGAGCTCGTTGGCATTAACTCAACTCGCCGTGTTTGGAGGAAGAGAAATGCTGCCTATGACCCAAAGAACACCGTCCCCACTGTCATGGTAACTTTTGCATGCGAACAGTATTTTAGAACTCTATAAAATGACTGTGGTCACATGTCCATGGATAAACTGGTATGGAATCTTGAGTACACAATTTTACTACTAATGGTAAAAGTGCATCTCAATAAATTAGAATATCATCAAAAAGTTATTTTTTTTGAGTAATTCAATTGAAAAAGTGAAACACATATATTATATTGAGTCATTACAAACAGAGTGAACTTTTTCAAGTCTTTATGTTAATGTTAATGATTATGGCTTACAGCCAAAGAAAACCCAAACATCATTATCTCAGAAAATTAGAATATCATATAAGACCAACTGTAAAAAAATTATTTAACACAGAAATGTTGGCCAAATGAAAAGTATGTACAGTAAATGCACTCAATACTTGGTCGGGGCTCCTTTTGCATGAATGACTGCATCAATGCGGCATGGCATGGAGACGATCAGCCTGTGGCACTGCAGAGGTGTTATGGAAGCCCAGGTTGCTTTGATAGCAATCTTCACCTCATCTGCATTGTTGGGTCTGGTGTCTCTCATCTTCCTCTTGACAATACCCCATAGATTCTCTATGGGGTTAAGGTCAGGCGAGTTTGCTGGCCAATCAAGCACAGTGATACTGTGGTTATTAAACCAGGTATTAGTACTTTTGGCAGTGTGGACAGGTGCCAAGTCCTGTTGGAAAATGAAAATTCCATCTCCAAAAAAGCTTTTCGGCAGAGGGAAGCATGAAGTGCTCTAGAATTTCCTGGTAGACGGCTGCGTTGACTTTGGTCTTGATAAAACACAGTGGACCTACACCAGCAGATGACATGGCTCCCCAAACCATCACTGATTGTGGAAACTTCACACTAGATCTCAAGCAGTTTGGATTGTGTGCCTCTCCACTCTTCCTCCAGACTCTGGGACCTTGATTTCCAAATGAAATGCAAAATTTACTTTCATCTGAAAAAAACACCTTTGACCACTGAGCAACAGTCCAGTTCTTTCTCTCCTTGGCCCAGGTAAGACGCTTCTGGCGTTGTCTATTGGTCATGAGTGGCTTGACACATGGAATGCGACACTTGTAGCCCATGTCCTGGATACATCTGTGTATGATGGCTCTTGAAGCACTGACTCCAGCAGCAGTCCACTCCTTGTGAATCTCCCCCAAATTTTTGAATGGCCTTTTCTTAACAATCCTATCAAGGCTGCAGTTATCCCGGTTGCTTGTGCACCTTTTTCCTTCCACACAACTTTCCATTAATATTCTTTCATACAGCACTCTGTGAACAGCCAGCTTCTTTAGCATTGACCTTTTGTGGCTTACCCTCTTTGTGGAGTGTGTCAATGACTGCAGCTGTTTTGGGTTAATTATTCTAATTTTCTGAGATAATGACTTTTGGTTTTCCTTGGCTGTAAGCCATAATCATCAACATTTACATAGATAAACACTTGAAAAATTTCACTCTGTTTGTATTGACTCAATATAATATATGTGTTTAACTTTTTCAACTGAATTACTAAAAAAAAAAAATAACTTTTTGATGATATTCTAATTTATTGAGATGCACTTGTATGTATTCAGGTTTTCCAGATACTTTCCAATTTAATTCTACCTTAAAGGGATTGTCCAGGCAAAAATGGACAACCCGTTTAAAATTCTTTTGTAACCTTGGCCAGATCTGTGCCTTGCCACAATTCTGTCTCTGAGCTCCTTGGACAGTTACTTTGACCTCATGATTCTCATTTGCTCTGACATGCACTGTGAGCTGTGAGGTCTTATATAGACAGGTGTTTGCCTTTCCTAATCAAGTCCAATCAGTTTAATTAAACACAGCTGGACTCCAATGAAAGAATAGAACCATCTCAAGGAGGATCAGACGGAAATGGACAGCATGTGAGTTAAATATGTGTGTCACACCAAAGGGTCTGAATACTTATCACCATGTGATATTTCAGTTTTTCTTAATAAATTTGCAAAAATATCTACATTTGTTTTTTTTCTGTCAAGATGGGGTGCTGAGTGTACATTAATGAGAAATAAAATGAACTTTTTTGCTTTTAGCAAATGGCTGCAATGAAACAAAGAGTGAAAAATTTAAAGGAATCTGAATATTTTCCGTACCCACTGTAAGTGTCATTTTGGCTTATTTCTGCCTTTGTATACCTTTCTCCTTATTGTATCAAGAAGCATAGTCACCTACCTTTTCGAAATATGAGAATCCTACAAAAAAAAAATACTTTATTTATTTATTTATTTTTTTTTTTACAATAAGAGTCAATCGGCACAGGGGCTATACATCCAGTATGTACGCCAAGATATATGCTGTCAATAAAGCCTTATGCTGTGAAGTTAGGAGTAAGAGTTCTTATGGGATCTGGACTGGAGAACCATATTTACTTAATGTCTTATATGCTTTATTCATTAATAGTAAGTGTTGGTAGAAAAAACAATGTCTACAGGATGAGTAAAACACTTCCTCACATAATAAAATATTGATTAGAAATTTGAATAGAAAAATATGAATATTTCATAAAAGGGCAGTATTGTGTTTTACTCAAGGATTTTGCATATACAGCATCTTCCTTCGTGGGACATATAATCCATATACAGCAGAGGCATTACTTTCCTTTCACATCTAATATCATGCCTGTGACATCTGTAGATTGAGTGGATGTAACAACAGGCGGATTATAAATAGGACGCTGAGCTGAATTAGGTCAGACTCTAATGACTCCCAAAGATCTGTCAGTGTGGAATGGTGGCATTGATTAAAAGGTTCATGGGTGGACGCTTCACTTTGTATATGATCCCAGTATACAGGAAGGCTGAGGCCTGGAAAATTTCTGTTAAGTAATTGAAATAATGCTGGAGGTTAGAAATGGGCACTAGACTGAAACGTCTGTCAGATCTGATAGCCAAAAGCGTAACTTGAAGCTCCTGCGATTCAATGCAACATTTTTCAATAGAACCCCTTCTACCATGTGCTATGTTTATCACTAGTCTCTTATGTGGGAGAAGGGCCTCTAGACCACCTCAGGTACCAAGAAACAGGTGTAACTGCTTTTTCTGCACCACCTATAACTATACTTCTGATCACTGCCATGAAAATACCTTATTCAGTCAATTGTCTATAAGGAATACTGAGTGATTGTAACAATAATTGCCTAGTGTAAACGTTGAAATAATAAAAGTATTCTTTTATACTGTATGGATGAACATTTGTCGTTCAGACATAAAAATGATTGATATTCTTTGTCACACTGCTAAATGCAGTAGTCATCCATAAACTATTCCACTTTAATAATGAGAGCAATGGTCAAACCCATATCACTATGGTAAAAGTCATATCAGTGTATCTTTAATAGGCCCTTTTATAGTTATAAATTATAATCCTAATTAATACTACTTTTTATTCTCAATGCGGTTCAGTATCATCTGTTACATTTTAAAAGTTTCTTACAACCTACAAAATCTTGGGGACACCTGCAATAGGATATAGAAGGGTACTTCATATCTGAACAGATAACGTTTGGCCAAGGTACAACAAAAACACAAATTAAAAGTCAAGTATTAAAAGACTTTCCTTGCTGTGAGCACAACCCTAAACTCTGAAGTCACAACAGCCAACAGAGAAAATAATGACAATTTTCCTCATGCTACCTGGGTACTAAGGAATGGCTCTTTAAGGTGATCCATATGGTAACCCTATCTACAGGGAATTCACCTTTCTTTTAGGCTGTTGGATAATCTTATTAAAGCCACTTCACTGACTAGCAAACTGTCACACAAAAACTGTGAATCTTTATAGGTACAGTGGATGGCATCAATGAGGTTAGGGCCTGACAAACTATTGCCATTGAAAACTGTGGGATGTTGGAGCTTAAAGAGTCCAGAAAATGGGGTGAGTGTATAAATGCAGCCTACTTAAGTCGTTTCATTGGAAGACTTGATGAATAAAAGGGATTGTGAGCCAGAGGATATTTTTCCAAGGTTTTATACTCTCTGTCAGTACTGAGCACAGAAAGTGTCTGAGGCCTTAATGGTAGTTTCTGCCGTGTCACCACATAGGAGTGGAAGCACATTGTTAGCTACATGAAAACGTGTTGAGAACTGCTCAAAAACGGTAAATACATCTGAAACAGGCACTGAAAAATGCAGCAGTAATGTTTGACTTCTTGGAAGTCCACAAAAGGAACACATGGAACACATCAAGGCTTCCTAATGAGACAGTGGGGCAAATGCCATCTGAAGCATCCTTAATAAGGTGCACATTGAACTGTAAGGGCCCGTGCACATGTCAGTAAGTGAAGAGGCATTTGAGGCGGTCTACCCCCCAGTTTTTTCTCCACTTTTGGGTCCTGTGACCCCATTTACTCGCTGATTAGCCCTTGCATTTGGGAACAGTGAGAAGGGTGCTTATTTTTTTCAGTATCCTGCGTCAATCACTGCCTCCCATTGAAAACATTGGGAGCCAGATTTAGGATGAAATTTGGAGCTGATTTTGAGGTGGAATCTATCCTCTACATGAGCTTGCCCTAAGTGTTGTTCAAAGAAATTTTTAGCAGTACTGTTGCTGTAAAATTCTCTCACTTCCTACACAATGCCTCAAGTTACAATGGTCTTGGGAAACAATATTTTGAACATACAATAATACTTTCTAGACCATTCTTTGTGCATATATCTATACCATCCTCTTAACATATTCTAACATGGTTTTGAGGCAGTTGCCCCCCTCTCACAAGAGTCTAGCACAGTGATGGTGAACCTATGACACGTGTGTCAAAGGTGAGACGCCAAGATATTTTGGGTGACACACACTGTGCCATCTCCGACCTGAGGTGATGGCCTCAGGCAGAGGCTCATGAAATCAACTGTAATTGTATCTACTTCTGGCTGCTTGTGTGATTACAGATGGGATATTATTCACAGACAGCAAAAAGCTTTCCTGACTGTGCTCATGGATTGTTTTTTATCTCTTGTGTTGTATCTACTTGGTTGCAATATTCACTTCAGTGAGTCAAAGCTACTATACCCAAGACAGTCACTATTATATGTACAGTGCACAAGTAAACAGACCCATGTAAACAATAAGGAGGTGAGGATGCAGTGTTCGCAAGAGAGCTGAAACTACTTCAAACAGTTGATCTGCAGCGGTGCTGAGAGTTGGATCTCACCAATCTGATATTAAGGGCCTCTGCTACGGATAATACATCTATATGCTCTTTGTCAGACTGTTGTGCCTAGTCCATTGTTCTTGGGTCTCCTATATTATGGTCACTTGGGCTTTTCTCAGGTATTTGTTTGCTTTTGTATGGTTACTCCTGGCAGAATGGCAGAACAGTATCAGTAATGGATAGGGGAGGGGGTAGACTACTCCTTATTTCACAAACTCAGAGGCTCAGAGACAAATATAAACTGTGTTTCAGCCATATTTTGATTATTAGCAGCAGAAAAACTGAGAGGACATAATTTATGAAGGCTTATACAGTCATAAGCAGACACTGCCCAGCAAGACCCTTCACATATTTCAACTTTTCATGAAAAATCATGTACCCTTTAACTTTTGGATTAAATAAATGGATTTTTAATATAAGACTGTTGTCCTGACACTGTAATATCACCACATTTTTCCAGGTAGAATATTTAACAAACTACCCAGTTTATTATATATAGACAAATTGGGTGACTGAGACAATGTCTAGGTACAGAGGCAGGTTGGCCACTATATTCCCTCCTGGGCCACGACTCCTCACTGTCGCTGAAGAGCCCCCATCACCAATCATCTTGGTAAGCTAAGGAGTCCCTAAGGTAAGAGTGAGTCAGCAGGCTACTGAGAGGGCCAGAAGGCAGAAATGGTCCTAGGTGAGGACTAGGCAGCAGGCTGATACTGAAAAAAATCTGTATAGATGTAGTTTTAGGAATTTGTGAATAGTAGGCAGGTAATATCTTCATTTAGCTGTATAGTGGGCTACCAAAATAAATTCTACTAATTCTAATTCCTGTCCAACACTAGGGTGTCTAGGACCATAGGTACTAGGCACAACAGTCTGACAAAGAGCATATAGTTGTATTATCCGTAGCAGAGGCCCTTAATATCAGATTGGTGAGATCCAACTCTCAGCACCCCTGCAGATCAACTGTTTGAAGTAGTTTCAGCTCTCTTGCGAACACTGCATCCTCACCTCCTTATTGTTTACATGGGTCTGTTTACTTGTGCACTGTACATATAATAGTGACTGTGCTGGGTATAGTAGCTTTGACTCACTGAAGTGAATATTGATGGCCTATCCCAAGAATGGCCTATCATGTCTTGAGCCTTAACAGTGTGGCCTGGGGTACTTTAGCTAAACCAGTCTTTCACACAGTATACATAGGGTCAAAAACTTAGATTAAGTCTTTAAATGAAGTATGGCTCACTCATCTGCTCTACAAGTCATCTTAACTTTTGGTCAGTAAGTAGCAGTGCTTATAGTTTTTTCTAAACTTTGTAAGGACAATTAGGAAAAAAAGGTTTGAGTATTAGGTCTTAAGGCCAACATCATAGTCTTGGTATAATGATATAAGGGCACATAAATATCTGTTTCCATAACAGTGATGCTTATGATTCAGAAAAAAAGATAATTATATTGCATTAAGCAGCACACAACATGAGTTTATTGTAAGACATGGCAATTGCTATTAACTTCAATGGGTGGTAGGACCCGACAGTGGCACTTAATATATCTCTCCCACTGAGTACAGAAATTCCTCTATCTCAGCTCTAGTAGCTTTTCAATTATAAATGAAAACTTCTGGAAATGTCATTCTATTTATTCTGTTTCCTGTAAAGCTTTTAAAATAATCCATAGAGGTAAAATCACATTTCAGTAGATGATCAGGCATTGTGAATAGCTGTATTAAGTTGGGCATTACACAGCTGGCATCTTAGACCTTCTAGCAGGAAGTTACTGTTAAGTTATAAGTTTTTTCATCTTACTTAAAGGTGTTACAGCGCTAAAGGTTAGGTCTTCATTTCCTAATATCATTTTTATTATTTAATTGCTTAATTTTGATATTTTAATAAAAAATGTATAATTTTGGTTTGAGAAAAAAGTACAAAAGAATTGTAAGATTTCGACATCCCTGAATTGCTTTGTCTTAAGATACTCTTGTTCCCCTGCAGAACTGAGAAGGCACCATTTTTAGTCTAGAAGTTTAGGTAGTTTTTGGCCACATCTGTGCAAGTATACCATTCACAGGGGGTGACTTAATCCATTTTATAATCAAAGGACTTCACAGAAAAGAATGGCCAAAGTGATTAAAACATAACTTTTAATAAATAAATGTAAATAAAATCATAATGGGTGACATATCAAGTTCAGACAAATAGACATCTGCATACTGTAGGGGTAATCCCTAAATAAATATGTAAAAACATAAAGAGAGGGTATTCACAAAAACACCTACTTAACTATTGGTCTGTGTACACTACTGCCTCAAACAATGTAGGTCAAAATAAATTCACCTCTAGTCATGTCTGAATCATAGAGTGACACCGCATAAACAGATTGGTTACGTTATATATGTGGATTAATGCTGAAAAAATAGTAGCTGTGTTCTACTCTGCCTTGTGTTTATGTGGTGTTACTCTATGATTCCAATATTTTTGCAATATTTACAACAAACACCGTAGGGGCCACTGTGGGACACTATACTGTGTGGAGAGGCCGGTATAGGACATTATACTTTGTGGAGGGGCCACTTTGGGACATTATACTGTGTGGAGGGGTCACTATGGGACATTATACTGTGTGTAGGGGCCACTTTGGGACATTATATTGTGTGCAGGAGCCACTATGGGACATTATATTGTGTGGAGGGGCCGCTATGGGACATTATACGGTGTGGAGGGGGCGCTATGGGACTTAATACGGTCTGAAAAGACCCCGGAGTATAATGATAACAGTGTTTGTGGGGTTCGCGGTAGCGGCTGCCATAGGGCTCCGGGCCCCTTAATGTAATAAGGGGGTACTATAAGTAATAAGTAGGCACTGTATGTAATAGGGGGGGACTATACACACGTGGACAAAATTGTTGGTACCCCTCGTTTAATGAGAGAAAAACCCACAATGGTCACAGAAATAACTTGAATCTGACAAAAGTAATAATATATAAAAATTCTATGAAAATGAACAAATGAAAGTCAGACATTGCCTTTCAACCATGCTTCAACATAATTAAAAAAAAAAAACTCATGAAACAGGCCTGGACAGAAATGATGGCACCCTTAACTTAATATTTTGTTGCACAACCTTTTGAGTCATTATCCTGTTGCAAGACCCATGACCTGCGGCTGAGACCAAGCTTTCTGACACTGGGCAGCACATTTCTCTCTAGAATCCCTTGATAGGCTTGAGATTTCATTGTACCCTGCACAGATTCAAGACACCCTGTGCCAGATGCAGCAAAGCAGCCCCAGAACATAACAGAGCCTCCTCCATGTTTCACAGTAGGGACAGTGTTCTTTTCAAAATATGCTTCATTTTTCCGTCTGTGGACATAGAGCTGATGTTCTCTTTGATTTGTCATCAATTTTCCTCCTGCGGCCACGTCCAGGGAGGTTGGCTACAGTCCCATGGATCTTAAATTTCTGAATAATATGTACAACTGTAGTCACAGGAACATCAAGCTGCTTGGAGATGGTCTTATAACCTTTACCTTTAACATGCTTGTCTATAATTTTCTTTCTAAGCTCCTGAGACAACTCTTTCCTTCACTTCCTCTGGTCCATGTTGAGTGTGGTACTCACCATGTCACCAAACAGCACAGTGAGTATCTTTATCCCTATATAGAGGCCAACTGACTGATTACAAGATTGTAGACACCTGTGATGCTATTTAGTGGACACACCTTGATTTAACATGTCCCTTTGGTCACATTATTTTCAGGGGTACCATCATTTCTGTCCAGGCCTGTTTCATGAGTTTTCTTTCTAAAAAAAATTCTGTTGAAGCATGGTTGAAAAGCAATGTCTGACTTTCATTTGTTCATTTTTATAGAATTTTTATTTATTACTTTTGTCAGATTCAAGTTTTTTCTGTGACCATTGTGGGTTTTTCTTTCATTAAACGATGGGTACCAACAATTTTGTCCAGGTGTGTATATGTTTGCTTTGTCACAAATGCAAAGGATATTATAAGTAAATCATTCCTTTCATATTTATAAACCTGCAAGGATTATATGCTTCTGTTGTGTGTGAAGATCTGGCGTTTGTGCCTATCATGAATAATACAAAGTAACGCTAGGTTCACACCCGCACCTGGTATCTGTCCGCTTGCAAACCGTTTTAAGAGAAAAAAAGTTTAGTACAAACAGGATTCCAAACGGTTACACAGCGAATACCTAAATCCGTCTTTTTAGACGGTTTAGTCAATGGGTGTCCGTTCAAAAAAACTGACCGCTCATGTCAGTTTGTGTCTGTTTTTTACCAATCCGTTTTTTTTCTTCCCCTTTCTTCATTCTGATCATGGGCGGAGAGTAAAATGGATCGCAAAACGGACACAAACTGATTGCTATCTGTTTGTAATCCGTTTGTAATCCGCTTTCCATAAACCTCAATGTTAAAAAAAAGGGTGCTGTCCGTTTATAATTAAATAAGGATAAGTAAGATAAATAAGGATACCAGACGGTACAGCACTGTGAGAACTGAGGCTCAATGGAAGAACCAATCCCTCCAAAGGTGCAATTATAAAAAAAAAAAAACAAAAAAAAAAAAAAACACATTTCCAGCATAATCATAGACATTCAGCATCATTTTCTGGCAACAGTTATTCAATGTTACTCATTTACATGAAAAATATAGAAGTAGTAGTAGCATTCATCTGAAAATACTAACTGACAAGGCTGATTCTTTTGACTCTGCCATCAGTTAATATATCACAAAAAGCATTTTATCCCTATCTTATCTTAATTCATTCTGCCATAGCTATTGCATATTTCCTCTTGAATTTAGCGAGAACACTCTCCATCAGTTGCAGGGAAATCTTGGGGCAGAGATCAGGATGTGTGTATACAGCTTTCCCGGAGCCCTATTTAGATCAGAAACTATTTCATTTGATGGATGTATAATGCCATACCTATTATGTGAAGAGGCAGCATAATGAGAATCCAGAAAAGTTTTAGATTCCATTTTCTCTATTTGTTTAGCTACAACAATGACTAGGTACTTATTCCAGGGACACTGCTTTAACCAATACAAAGGCTATCATTAAAGTCATTTATTTAGCAATAGAAGCCACATGGGAACGCCTGCAGCAGTACAAAGATTAAAAACAAGAACATTGCCTGTATCCAGCTCACTCACTGCAATTCTTGAAAAATACATTAAAAGAGAACTCTGTCCAAAAGGTTAGAAGTCAGTTTTATTAGATTTTAAGTGAAATCCTTGGCACTTAGAAACCCTGGAGCTCTTGTCTCATTTAACACCTTCGTGACTCGACCACTCATATTAACAGGCTGCAGAGCTGGTCCTTATATATGCTCCCTGTTAATTTAAGTGTTTTCCTAACAGTGCACATAGCAATCCTGTTATACCCTGAATCTCTCTGATCTGGCTGCAACTACCGGTAGCAGCCTTACGCTAGGTTCACACCTGCGTTTGGATTTCCGTTCGGGGGGTCTGCTTGGGGACCCCCCAAAACAGAAAACCTAATCCGCTTAAAAAAAGCAGTTACCCTCGGAAACCCGCAGACCCCATAGACTATAATGGGGTCCGCCGGGTTTCCGCCTGAAAATGTGGGAAAAATGCGGAGAGAAAAGCGCTGCTTTCAAGACTTTTCTCTCCGCATTTTTAAAGCGGAATGGGGAACCGAATCCCCCAGCGGAGACTCAGCGAAGGCGAGGAACTTATCCTTAGTACTGAGGGAAGACATCAGGACCAGATTGGGAGCCAATCACGACAATAAACCAGCCATGGTGTTCACAAAAATGTCTGTTGCAGTAACAGGGTTTCACACCGGTTTTAACTTTATTTCTCCTCCCTCTCTGTCAGATTGTTGTCACAGAGAGAAAGAAGAATCACTGTATCAAGCAACTGTAGTGGGCCTGTCATAAACATACAAAAATGCTCAAAAACACTCAGTTACCTCCCCATTGGTAGTTTAGTGCAGGCAAGTAGGTTGTCTCAGTTTAGGTAGTCTTATTTTATTTAGATACTTCACGTAGTATACACGCTAGCTCAGATTAGGGCTACCAATTAACTGCTGTTTCGATAATAAAGTATTTGAAATGGGGTGATTTATGGGGGATTCTAATATTTAAATTCCGCAGCCAGATCAGAACTGAATTGATCCCTTAAAAATGGGTTTTGTAAATGTTTTGAAAAATTTGAAAAATTACTGCTAACGTCAAAAGTCTTCTAAATTCCTACTATTTACTATTTTATGTGATATAACTATCTGTCCTACATGCATAAAAATTTAAACTTTGAAAATTGCTAATTTTATAAACTTCCCTTTTTCTCAAATGGATTAGTAACAGGAAGTCTAAAAATGTCCCTAACTACCTTATCTCACATATCTCCAGTTATGAAAAGTTAGAAAAACCTTTTACATAGACAATTTTATATACACTTAAGATATTAGGAACTTTTGGAAAGCCAAAAATATTTTAATCCTTAAAGCGACCTTCCAGGCTCTCCCTCACTAAAGACTGCTTCACAGTGACAAGTGTCGGGCTGATGAGTGCCGATCATTGACATAATTGCTAATTGATGCTCATTTGCAGCAGCCTTTTACATAGGGCATTGCAAAATACATGGGGGAGAAACAATCAGTACCACAATGATTCTTCCCACATTCACTTGTAATGATCATCAGTAGCACATTATACAAGGAGATTTGTTTTCTCATTTTGTCTCTCATAGTTGAGGTCTACCTATGATGACAATTACAGGCCTCTCTCATCTTTTTAAGTGGGAGAACTTGCACAATAGGTGGCTGACTAAATACTTTTTTTCTCCACTGTATGTGTGGCAATTTCCTAACAATCATCTTTTCTAACTGGTGCTTTAGTAACCTGCACTTTATAATCATTTTGCTCTTAATATACTGGAAATCATCCCTTCATGGAGTGACTATCATGGGCTTGTGTTATACATAGAAGCCAATCAGAGGAGGCACAGCTGCAGGAGGTCTGAGAGATCAGCAGCCTTAACCAATAATCAGACAGGGAGGTGTATTAGACTTCCAGAGACTTCCTGTAGTCACAGATTGCAACACAGTCCTAATGGAGATAAGCTATAAAGTAAACAAGGAGTAAACTCAGAGGAAAAAAATAGCAAGAAAGAAATACCAGTAGGTACTGATTTTTATATAATTTCTGAGCTCCTGACTGAGTAGTCACGTTAAGTGGGTAAACCTTAATGAAAGGTGGTGGACTGGTAAAAGTTATATAAGGCTTTTGTTGCAGATTTTGCTGCGGTTTTTTTTTAACCAAAGCCAAGAATGGTTTGTGCAAAAGGGAGAAGTGTAAGAATTTTCTATATATTGCAGATTCCTTTTGTGACCACTTCTGGGTTTGCATTAAAAAAATGCAGCAAAATCTGCAACAAAAAAAATCACCGTTTCCGCAACGTGGTGCCTTAGCCTAAGGCTGAACCCCCACGTGGTGTAAACGTAGTGTTTTACAGTCCCTGCAAAGTGAGAAGGATTCTAACGAATCCCATCCACACATTGCAGAAAAATACCTTGCTTTTGGAAATTGCAGCATGTCAATTATACCTACAGAAACGCCGGCGGTTTCCCAATAAGTATATGTGAAGCAGAAAGTCTACAGAGGAAAACTCTGTGGACTTTCTGTGAAAATCGCTGCAGGAAAAACCGAGATGCGTTTCCACTGTGGTTTTTCCCCTCATTGCTTTTTCACTGAGGCCCACTACGTGGAGCCTTAGCCTAAAGGTATATAAACTACTTGTCTAAGGCTAGTTTCACACCAACGCTTGGTTAATGTTCGGGGATTCTATCCCCAAATCCACTTGAAAGATGCAGAGAGAAAAGTCCTGCAAACAGGACTTTTCTCTCCGCATTTTTCAGGCAGAAACCCGGTGGACCCCATTATGGTTTCCCCGGGTAACTACTTTTTAAGTGGATTGGGTTTCCGTTTTTCGGGTCCCCAAACGGACCCGAAGAATGGAAACCCAGGCGCAGGTATGAACCTAGAGTAAAATTGATTGCTGACTTAATCTGTGCTCAGATGTGAGTAGTCAGGGTCATTGTGAACAAACAATTTTGTCAGTGATTATACCAAATGTGCTGGTTGGATGGCATTAAGCAAGATGGAATTGAGGTAGGGATGTAGAACTGTGTATTACATCATTTGCTTATTTTAAATTGGATTTTGTAAAAAATACATCAGTCTCCTAATTGGTTCTTTATTAAGATGAAATAGAAGACTTTCATGGAGATCTGTACTGGATATTAGTACTGGATCAACAGAATTTCTGTATACGCTGAAGTAAGATGTATTTTACACAGCATTTTCCTTGAGATGACTTATATGCTTCAGTCTAAATGATTCAATCAACCCTGAAGGGTACATGAATCAGTATTGAAGGGTAAAGTCATATGTTCATGCTATTTTAGCAGGTGATTTATTGTCCTTTTAAATGATCAATAGAGCAACTGATGAAGTTCCTGTCAGATGTATATGTAATAAAACATGGCACAACATGACAGTATTGTGATCTCAATGTTATATTTAAATTGTGAAACAACGAAAGTCATACAGAACTAAATATCTAACCAAGAAATAGAGATGGGGTACAAACCAACAATGCCAAAGTCATCCATAATCAAGAGAGAAAAAAACTGAAAGAGAAGCACTGAAAAGGAAAGCACACAACCACCATTAAAGGTAACCAGTCAGAACGTCAGGGTTATTTAGACCACTAAACCACCCACAGATCCTTATGGGCCAGGAGTTTGGTGTCCCACATAGCCTATTCCTAATCCTGTCTGTGCCCACAATTAAAAAAAAAACAACAAAACTTTATATATACCTGGCTTCTATACTTCCAGCATCTGTGCAATCATTCACTGAAGCAGGAAGAGCACTCCTCAACTTAAGTGTGCATGTACCCGACCTCTGGTGCATATGCAGTGAACTTCCTCATCTTCAGTGAACGTCTACGCAGGCGCCAGGAGCACCAGAGAGGAAGCTGGTGAGATTCATCTGATTCATCTCTAGGTAAGTATAAAGGTCTATAGTGACAGTATTAGAAGTAGGCTATTTGGGACACTGAACCATCAAGGTTCCCTTTAGATTAAGGCTCCACGTTGCAGAAAAGCAGCTTTTTTGTTCCAGATTTTGCTGTGGTTTTTCGAGGCAAACCCAGGAGTGGCTACAAAAGGAACATAAGGATATAAGGAAGAACGTATACTTCTCCCTTTTGCTCAATACACAGCTGGCTTTGGCTAAAAAAAAGCAGCAAAATATGCAACAACAAAAAGCTGCGTTTCTGCAACATGGGCCCTCAGCCTTAGGCTGAGGCCCCACGTTGCAGATACGCATCCAGGAGTGTATTGAGCATAATATAAAAGTATAAGAGCGTCCAATATATTTCCCATTTCTTTTCTCTTTGACTCAAAAAACCACAACAAAATCTGAAACATCCTTAAGGCTAAGGCCCCAGCGTTTCTGTAGGTATAATTGAAATGCAATGTGTGACTGGGAGTAGCCAGAATCCCATCCACTTTGTAGGTACTATAAAATGCTGCAGCCAAATCACGACATTTTCGCAATGTGGGGCTCTGGCCTAAAACATGTCTAATTCTCATGGGTCCCCAGCCTAAAATGATTTTTCCAATCACAACACTTATCCTTTATCTACAGGATAGGGAATCAGCATCCAATTGCTGGGACCCCCATGAAGATGTGAATAGAGCTGTAATGCACATGCACGGTAACCACACCATTTGCCAATGGATGACTAATGGTGATAGCTGAATACATGTGTCTGTCCCAGAAAAGTGAATGGAGTGATGGCTTCATTCACATAGGGGACTTGAGGAGCCCATTCTCATGATCAATGGGGTCCCAGCAGTCAGACCCTCAGTGATCAGAAACTTATCAGTTATACTGTGGATAAGGGATAAGTGATGTTAGTGAGAAAACCTCTTTAATTCCAACTTATTTGTTAAAGGCAAGTTCAGATGAAAAATTAAAGTAATTGCTGGGAATGTGGTAAAAAAAAAATACATACACACTTGGTAAATAATAAATGTATTATTATTATTACTTGCAGACATCACTGCTAATGCTAATAATTGAAGCCCCACGCATATACCCACTCAAAATACTACTCATCTTTAGGCTCATTTGCTAAAGCAATGCGTGGGTGTCCGACTGCCCCCTCTGTGCTGCGAATCCAGTTTTTTTCGTCGGAAACAAAGTCGGACATGCAGGACTTTGTGTTTACTAAGGGCTTGACAGTGTAAACTTAGACAGGCAGTCTGAAAATACACCAGATTTATCACAGTGGCAGGTACTGGATGATAAATCTGGTGTATCTTTAGACTGTCTAGTCTCACAACATTATGTCTAGCAAGTCAAAAAATGTTTAGCCCAAACTAGATATGCCCCATGGTGCAAAAGATGTGTCATGATTAAACATTGTGTGGACTGCGCCTCAAATAATTGTCATTTCTTTTATTCAGCAAGCTATTAGTTATACAAAGGTGGCCAACACCAACTGCTACAGTACAGTCATGGCCAAAAGTTTTGAGAATGACACAAATATTATATTTTCACATGATCTGCTGCCCTCTGGTTTTTATGTGTGTTTGTCAGATGTTTTTATCACATACAGAAATATAATTGCATTCATATTATGAGTAACAGAAGCTTATATTGACAGTTAGAATGAGTTAATGCAGCAAGTCAATATTTGCAGTGTTGACCCTTCTTCTTCAGGACCTCTGCAATTCTCCCTGGCATGCTCTCAATCAACTTCTGGACCAAATCCTGACTGATAGCAGTCCATTCTTGCAGAATCAATGCTTTAATTTTGTCTGAATTTGTTGGTTTTTGTTTGTCCACCTGTCTCTTGATGATTGACCACAAGTTCTCAATGGGATTAAGATCTGGGGAGTTTCCAGGCCATGGACCCAAAATCTCTATGTTTTGTTCCCTGAGCCATTTAGTTATCACCTTTGCTTTATGGCAAGGTGCTCCATCATGCTGGAAAAGGCATTGTTGAGCGCCAAACTGCTCTTGGACGGTTGGGAGAAGTTGCTCTTGGAGGACATTCTGGTACCATTCTTTATTCATGGCTGTGTTTTTAGGCAAGACTGTGAGAGAGCCGATTCCCTTGGCTGAGAAGCAACCCCACACATGAATGGTTTCAGGATGCTTTACAGTTGGCATGAGACAAGACTGGTGGTAGCGCTCACCTCTTCTTCTCCGAATAAGCTGTTTTCCAGATGTTCCAAACAATCGAAAAGGGGATTCATCAGAGAAAATGACTTTACCCCAGTCCTCAGCAGTCCACTCCCTGTACCTTTTGCAGAATATCAGTCTGTCCCTGATGTTTTTTCTGGAGAGAAGTGGCTTCTTTGCTGCCCTCCTTGAGACCAGACCTTGCTCCAAGAGTCTCCGCCTCACAGTGCGTCGCGGGGAGACACACACACCCCCCTCCTGCTTTTTTTCAAAAAGTTCTGTTTTGGTGGTGGCCCGCCCCCGCAGCTGAAACACTTTTAAGAGACGGTCTTGCCGCTTGCTGGTCTTTCTTGGGCGCCCTGGAGCCTTTTTGGCACCAATGGAACCTCTCTCCTTGAAGTTCTTAATGATGCGATAGATTGTTGACTGAGGTGCAATCTTTCTAGCTGCAATACTCTTCCCAGTTAGGCCATTTTTGTGCAGTGCAATGATGACTGCACGTGTTTCTTTAGAGATAACCATGGTTAACAGAAGAGAAACAATGATGGCAAGCACCAGCCTCCTTTTAAAGTGTCCAGTGGTGTCATTCTTACTTAATCATGACAGATTGATCTCCAACCCTGTCCTCATCAACACCCACACCTGTGTTAATGGAGCAATCACTGAAACGATGTTAGGTGGTCCTTTTAAAGCTGGGCTGCAATGATGTTAAAATGTGTTTTGGGGGGATAAAGTTCATTTTCTAGGCAAATATTGTTTCAGTGATTGCTCCATTAACAGTTTTTGGCAATTTGTTTCGTGTTGCTCCTTCCAGGTGTGGGTGTTGATGGGGGGGGGGGGGGGGGGGGCATACTCTCTTTTTTTTTTATGAGGGTGGCCCCCCCGCCCTTTTTAAAAGGGGGCTGGTGCTTGCCATCATTGTTTCTCTTCTGTTAACCATGGTTATCTCTAAAGAAACACGTGCAGTCATCATTGCACTGCACAAAAATGGCCTAACTGGGAAGAGTATTGCAGCTAGAAAGATTGCACCTCAGTCAACAATCTATCGCATCATCAAGAAAACTTCAAGGAGAGAGGTTCCATTGGTGCCAAAAAGGCTCCAGGGCGCCCAAGAAAGACCAGCAAGCGGCAGGACCGTCTCTTAAAAGTGTTTCAGCTGCGGGATCGGGCTACCAGCAGTGCAGAGCTTGCTGAGGAATGGCAGCAGGCAGGTGTGAGTGCATCTGCACGCACTGTGAGGCGGAGACTCTTGGAGCAAGGCCTGGTCTCAAGGAGGGCAGCAAAGAAGCCACTTCTCTCCAGAAAAAACATCAGGGACAGACTGATATTCTGCAAAAGGTACAGGGAGTGGACTGCTGAGGACTGGGGTAAAGTCATTTTCTCTGATGAATCCCCTTTTCGATTGTTTGGAACATCTGGAAAACAGCTTATTCGGAGAAGAAGAGGTGAGCGCTACCACCAGTCTTGTCTCATGCCAACTGTAAAGCATCCTGAAACCATTCATGTGTGGGGTTGCTTCTCAGCCAAGGGAATCGGCTCTCTCACAGTCTTGCCTAAAAACACAGGCATGAATAAAGAATGGTACCAGATTGTCCTCCAAGAGCAACTTCTCCCAACCGTCCAAGAGCAGTTTGGCGCTCAACAATGCCTTTTCCAGCATGATGGAGCACCTTGCCATAAAGCAAAGGTGATAACTAAATGGCTCAGGGAACAAAACATAGAGATTTTGGGTCCATGGCCTGGAAACTCCCCAGATCTTAATCCCATTGAGAACTTGTGGTCAATCATCAAGAGACGGGTGGACAAACAAAAACCAACAAATTCAGACAAAATTAAAGCATTGATTCTGCAAGAATGGACTGCTATCAGTCAGGATTTGGTCCAGAAGTTGATTGAGAACATGCCAGGGAGAATTGCAGAGGTCCTGAAGAAGAAGGGTCAACACTGCAAATATTGACTTGCTGCATTAACTCATTCTAACTGTCAATATAAGCTTCTGTTACTCATAATATGAATGCAATTATATTTCTGTATGTGATAAAAACATCTGACAAACACACATAAAAACCAGAGGGCAACAGATCATGTGAAAATATAATATTTGTGTAATTCTCAAAACTTTTGGCCATGACTGTACATACACTGAATTGTATGGGGGATCCGTGAAAATGGGTGCCCCTCAGGTGCAAGACTGCTGTGAAAAATGGACGTTTTTCACAGCTCTTATACAAAGTCCATTGCACCACCTTTTTGAGAACACATTAAATTTAATTTGTCTATTCACATGTGCATTTTTTTGATGGTTCGTTTTTCACAGTCGTAAAATAAAACAGCACAGCTGTGCGCATAAGGACTTACTGATAAAACAGAAGTTGCACCCAGTTCATCTGATAGCCTTAGTATGGATGAAATCAATCTGTCTTTTTTATTCTTTTATCACCAAATATTGTGCAATTTTTCTGCTTTTTTCTGCCTTGCTTTGAAGTCTCAGATTTAGCCACAGTAAAAATGGCAATTTTTAGCATAGGAAAGACTACATTTTAATCCTGAAGAAGAACCCTGTTTCTTTTTGAAGGTATCCGAGCATCTCTTGTGCCATTGCTCTATTTTTTTTATCTACATCTGACCTGATACTAAAAATGTCCACACAATCTACAATTACACCAACAATTGACTTTCTTCTACAGAACAAACAGCAAAATTGAATTTTACCCCACTTGAAGAATGAGGTGTCTCAGCTACTGATATTTAACATTTAATTTAAACATTTTTGAAAATATAAAAAAGTGAAATGTTTTTATAGATTTTCTCTAACCATTTTAGTGGTGACAATCTTTTGCCTTGACAGATTGCCAATGGACATGACCATGAAGCAGAACCTTTGTATGTTCTGGCACTTGTCAGAAACCTAGTCACATTTTCCTTATTTTGGCCAGGGTATCTTTTTGTGCATGCACTGTCCCTGCTTGTTTCTGTGTTTCTGAAGCAGAAGACAATCCAGCCAAAATAGGTAAATCATGGCTGGGTTTCTGGCAAGTGCCTATAGAAAGTCCCCTCATTAGACTAAGGCTACATTTGGAATTCACATGTCCGAAATCACAGAACAAAAAAGTGCTGCATGCTCGACTTTTTCTCCTACCAATTTCAGTTAAAAAACAGTCAGTTGACAGATACCCAACGGATCCCATTATTGTCCATGGGATTTCTAGGGCTCTGTTCATGTCTGTTAATGTAAATAAAAGCGCAGATGTGAACATGGCATAAAATGGTTACAGAAAATCTTTAAAACTCTGTTTAAGGCTAAGGCCCCATGTTGTGGAAAAGTTGCTTTTTTGCTGCGTTTTTTTTTTTTTGAGCCAAAGCCAGAAGTAGATTGTACAGCCACTCTAGTTTTTGGCTAAAAAAACCTGGAGCAACATCTGCAACAGAAAAAGCAGTTTTTCCGCAATGTGGGTCCTTAGTCTAACTTTTAATTGTGGTTGTGTTTTTTTGTTTTTTTTTAGATTAAATTAAGCATAACATTTCAGATATTTAATAATATTTTTTTCATAGATTTCAATGTATTTTTTTTTTTCACACTGATGCATAATTATTTGCCTTTAGTGACATATAACATCTATAGATAGACTGATTTTGGCATACAGCCAGTAATTACAGGGCAGGGGTGGATTGGCCATGTATATTACTGGGAAAATTCCTGGTGGGCCGACTAGAATGTGGGCTGGAAAAATACCTGCCCAAGGCCCCTTTCCCTGACTATTGCTGCAGAGTGCCGCCCAGAAGCACTGAGAGTATGTTTTGGACTAACCTTGCAAGATTCATACCAAAACTGCTGTTATACTGTGGGGTCTCTTCAAACCCCTGAGTATAATATGCTGAGGCCCAGGGAAGGTGATCAAACATAATAAACAGTGTTACTCACCTTTCCTGGGCTCCAGTGAGGGTCTTCTGGCCTTTTCTGGTGCTAGAGAAACCAGCAGTGGGCCTTAGCGGTCATGATGCAAAATGACGCTGGTGTAACCCACGTAAAATGGGCCTATGATAGGGTATCAGTAGTCTTTGACATCTCTAAGACCAGAAGAGGCCAGAAGACCCGCACCGCAGTCCAGGAAGGTGAGTAACACTGTTTACCTCCACTGGGCTTCAGCTCATTATACTCGGGGTTGTGAAGAGACCCCAGAATTTAATAATCGTTCATGGGTAGCGAACCCCCCAAAACTATCGGTTCTTCCAAACCCAAAATTTTTGGAACATTCATAAAGAAAACCACACTATAGGACATTATAGTGTGTGGAGAGGTTACTGTGAGACATTATACTGTGTGGAGGTACCACTATACGGCATTATACTGTGTGGAGGGTCCACTATGAGACATTATTCTTAAAGAGGTGTAAACATTAAGAAAAAAAAACATGCTCACCTGCCCCTAGCATTCCAGTGTCTGACATCGCTGCCGATTCGGTGGCGCATCGTGCTTCATTTCCCTACTCCCCACGTGACCGCAGAGGCCAATTAGGTGGTCAATGGAGAGGGACCAGTGATGTCACTCATATATGTCGCCAGTCTCTCTCCAGCGACCCCTGAGGCTGCTTATTGCCTTCATCAATCATGTGGGGTGCATGGGTTCCAAGGAATGAAGCACGTGCGTGACCGAACAGGCTGCAGCATCAGACACCAGAGTTCCAGGAAGTATGATTTTCCTTTTTATGTTACATCTGCTTCCAGCTCCTCTGGAGTTTGTCCAAATCCTGAGAGCCTCTATATTTAGGAGTCACTGGGCTGTGAGTTTGATGGCGGCTGCTCCCGAAGTTTAAATCTGACCCCACTTACTTTAACTTTACTTACATAGGACTGCTGCCTTTAATATAAAGCAGGCAGCCCAGTGTAACAGAAATGTCTGCTTTACATGGAGTGAGAGGCAGCAGTCCTGTGTAAGTTACAGTTTCTTTCTGACATGGTAACTAACATAGGACTGCTGCCTCTCCCTCCATGTAAAGCAGTCCTGTGGAAAATTACTTACACAGGACTGCTTTACATGGAGGTGTCACTTGTGCTGGCCCTGTCTACTTATATTGACTCCACCTACTTGTACTGATCCCACCTATAAAATGGGACCACTTTTTTTTCCAGGGCTACTTTCAGATCCCAACTAACCCACTGTAACAGGGGGTTAGTTGCTTTGAACTTGCCAGTGGATATCCTGCTGCAGTCGACAGTAGCAACACAGTATATGAGAGTGAAACAAATTTCATCACATGCTGTTGCTAAAGCCAGTAGGGCAAAAGGACCTATGCTGCAAGTTTTAAACACCCTCCATGTCAGTTATTGCTGGGACCTTTACCTATTGCATACTTCCCAACCGTCCCGGATTGTGTGGGACAGTCCCGGATTGTGAGTCATGTCCCGCTGTCCCAGTCGGCGGGAGGTATGTCCCGGATTCAACTGATCTGCATCTGGAGAGGGTGCAGATGAGTTGAATACAATGGTGAAGCAGGAGGCATCCGCAGACAGCTCTTGCTTCACCACTGTTCCCCTCTGCGTGCTCTGGCCCTGGGAGCTGTATGCGCGATGTGATAACGTCACTCAAATCGCACCTGCAGCTCTCTGAACACTCCAGGAGAAGGGACAGCAGGGGAACGAGGAGAAGTGAGTATCAGTGATTTTATTATGTCAAACTTTTGGGGGGACATTAGACTGGGGAGAGATAAAGGGGGACATTAAACTGGTGGCAGATGAAGAGGGTAATTAAAATGGGGAGAGAAAGGGGTACATTAAACTGGGGAGAGATGTAGGGGGAATTAAACTGGGGCAAATGAAGGGTGCAATTAATCTGGGGCAAATTAAGAGGGGCAATTAAACTGGTGGCAGATAAAGGGGTAGATTAAGCTAGTGGCAGATGGAGGGTGACATTAAACTGGGGGGCAGATGGAGGGTGACATTAAACTGGGGGGGCAGATGGAGGGTGAAATTAAACTGAGGGCAACTGGAGGAGGACATTAAACCGTGGGGGTAGCTGAATGGGGACATGTCTGCCTCTAGTTGCCCCCAGTTTAATGTCCCCCTCCAGCTGCTCCTTTTAATGTCCCCCTATAGTTGCCCCCAGTTTAAACTGGAACACGAGGAGAGGGACTTCATACTGTGGGGCAATTGGAGGGGAACAGTATAATGTGGGGGAATATAATGTTAGGGTGACTGTAGGAGAATTATACTGTGTGGGGGCACAAAGAAAAATGGGTGAAAATGGGCGGAGTCAACATAGAAGTGGGTGGAGCTAAATTTGCCGCAGCACACACAGCGCACCACACATTTTGTCCCTCTTTCTGTCCTTTGAAAGTTGGTAGGTATGCCTATTGGCTTTCAACCTCTCCAATGCAATGGTTGAACACTATTAGAGAGCGCCAACAATTCCTGCAGATGTGCCACAGTAAAAACTACAGCATCTCAGGTGATTTTTTTTTTTCCACCACCATTTGCAGGGAAATTCAGCTTCATATCCATAGTGTGTGTCCTCAGCCACAGACAGAATTTTCAACCAGATATTTCACTGTATTGCCTATGCTGAGACTTTTTCTTATTTTGAGAAACCGGTGAAAGTTTACATTGTTTTTAGTTGTCTGGTCATGGTGATCAGAAAAGGATTATTTATGTATTTATGGAGGTTAAGCGCTGGCCTTTTCATTGCCCACCTTTTTTTTCTTTGATGTTACCAGAATGCTATGTTTTGCTTCTTCTGTTTGGAGTCGCTGAATGGAGTAACATGAGGTTAATAAGGTCAAAAGAATGGCTTTTTGAAGGAAGCAAGGCAATGTACACATACGGTATGAGGAAAGCAGCTGAGTAACCACTATTACAGGCCATTTGCTACTACCTGACACATACAACAGTAAACATTCTGATAGTCAAACATTATTACATAGCCTCTAATTCTGTATTTAAACATAAGGATTGCACACATACAGGTGCATCTCAATAAATTAGAATATCTTTGAAACGTTTATTTCTTTCAGTAATTAAATTAAAAAAGTGACCTCCTATATTTTCTAGATTCTTTACACACAGAGAGTTCTATTTCAAGTGTTTTATTTCTGTAAATGTTGATTATGGATTACAGGTAATGAAAACCAAAATCTAAGAAAATTAGAATATTGTAAAAAAGTTCAGTATTGTAAATCCAGTGTGTCACCTGCCAAGGTTTCCTAAGCCTTTAAATGGTCCCTCAGTCTGGTTCAGTAGGACACACATTCATGGAAGACTGCTGATTATGAATTGTATTACTGAACTACTGAAATGAATGAACGTTCCAAAAATATTCTAATTTATTGAGATGCACCTGTAGCAAAATGCTGTTTTGGGTGTTATGACTTTTCAATGGTATAGGGCAGTCATGTGTGACAGATGCCATATAACATATACCATATATGTTTCTACTTACATTTATGTTGTGCTAAAATGCTTTTAATTCTATCTCCCAGGGATTACCATGTTTTTGAAAGTCTACATGACTTGACATACAGTACAAAAGCTTAAACTGACCCATCCTTATGTGTCATAGAAACCTGTAAATCCAGATATGTTGACTATGTATTAATAGAATTAATTACGACCTTTATGTGCATTATTGTCCGTATGCACATTCACTAACAGTAGCAAGGAAACTCAGTTTACTGAGTTGAGAGCCAAAGAAGTACAGTGCTATTTTCTGCACCATGAGCCCCCTTGTTATACAGATTGATGGGGATCGCATTTCTAACATGTCTCTATGACTGAAGAGTCATATATATTATAGTATATTGTCATATCCAGTGGCATAACTAAAGTCTTGTGGGCCCCGCTGCAATCTTTTGTCTGGTGCCCTCACCTCATCCCTACAGCGAAATCTTGATAGTGATGGTTACGGGTGCTAAGGAGTTTAATCAGCCTTAGTGTGGTTAGGGTAATCTGTGGGTCTCCTTGGTTTATGGGCCAGATGGAAGCTGCAATCTCAATACTGATGACAGTGCTTATGGGCCCCCTAATGCTCCTGGGCCCCAGCGCGACTGCATCCTCTGCACCCCCTCAAGTGACGCCCCTTGTCATATCCCAATATTTGGGCCTCAGATAAACTAGTTACCAATGATCAATATGAATATAAAGTATAAGCATGCAATTACTAATCCTATCAAGTCTAAACATCTAGTAGCAGAGCAATGAAAGATATTTTATTTATTCTGGATTCTATTATAAAGGAGTGCATTTATTCCAAGTGAGGAATTATACTTCTATCTTTTTATATTTATTTATATACTATTTACACCATGCACAACTAGATACAATTGTGTTCACGTTTAGATTGGTTTCTATTTAGTCTACTTTAGACAGACATATGGCTTCACTTACACTTTTGCTTTCCATATTAAAATACTTGTCTCAACTTTAATTCTCAGAATTAAAGGGACTGGATACATTTTAATGTTATTCCCCAGCCACAGGATATTGAATAACATGCTGAATGGTGTGGGGTCTGACTTTAGGTTAGGGACTTCCATTGATTATGAGAATGGGGGTACTGTTCTCCCGTCAGAATAGAGCAGGAGGAAAGCATGCACACTGCCACTCTATTCATTCAAATATGGCACTGCCAAATACTGTATCCGGAATCTCCGTCAGTCCCTTAGATGTGAATAGAGCATCAGTCTGCATGCTTGGCAGAATGGAATGGGACCCCTGTTCTCAGGATCATTGGAGGGCCCTGTGGTTAGGCCACCACTGATCCGCATGTTATACGCTAAGTTGTGGATAGGGCATAACAAGAGATCAGCAAAATGTAAATCAGTCAAGTAAGGCCTCTCCTACAGAATGTCCACTATAAAGTAATTATTTAGAGCATGAACATAACAATATACAAATATAAAATGTACACATAGAAAAATGTCAGTGTCTCATACTATGCCACAAAAGGCCATATATTCGGGTAACTCAGCCAATAAACAGACTCATCAAGTGATTTTATCATAAATGGCAAACATTAAGATAGTCTGATGGTAAGATTATAAATGCTAGACTGTATGTCAGAAACAATGGAACAGTCTTACCATCTCCACGATGTTTATCACCGAGTGACGGAAGGTGTAACAGAGGAACCCTGGGTATTCAGATGTATGGCTTACCCTAATGAGTTCTCCACACGTTAATCCTGCACCCCGAATAAAGATTCCTGCCCTGACCAGGGCAGTCCCAAGCTAGCCCTCTACAATTGCCCTATATGACCCTAGACGTATTTCATCGGGCATTCGGGACTCGTCAGGGGACCGCTAGTGTTATAGTATAGGATATATATATATATATATATATATATATATATATATATATATATATATATAGAATAGTAACAAACAAAAAATGTGAAATAAACAAAAGGCAGACAAAATAAGTGAAAATCAAAGCAAAACAGGCAGGTGGACAATAGCAGGGGAAGTATCCCTAACATTCACCCTGACTAAACCTGCCTAGTGCCAGAGTTTTCCTCTGATAAGAGGACACCTCACAGGAACCTATATAGAGACCCTAGGAGTTTGCCCTAACAGAAACTCAGGGACACAGTACCCCACTCTGACAAACACCACAATACAGACACCCTCACAGTAGGCCAGAGAATAACCAGACAAAGCTAGAATACAGAACCAAACAGACAGTAGAACTACAGATCACAGGAATAGCTGATCACAAGAGTATAAACAGCGCTGGACTGGAGCCAGCCCCCAGCTTAAATAGCACATTGAGGGTGGGGCAGAACCTCAGGGAAAAACCCCTCCCAAACCACAGACTCCAGACATACAATGATTAACCCTTGCCAGCTCAGACCAGCCCCCTAACAGCTAGCTGGTATAGTAATACCTTCTCAATAGCCGTGTGGGTGTCTTACACTATAAGACACTACCCAGGGCCGGCGTTAGGGGGGGCAACCTGGGCATTTGCCCAGGGCCCCGACCCCAAAGGGGCCCCCGGGATCAGGAGCCTGATTACTCCGGATCCCGGAGTCAGGACCGGCCATATCGATAACAGAAAGGGACCCAGCGTCATGTGCCGCAGGGCCCTTTCTGAGGTGAGTAAAAATAACAAACATTTTTACTCACCTGTCCTTGAGTCTGACGTCATCTTCTGGCGTTCCAGACATCACCGCTGAGACCAGGCCTCACATAACCACTGAGGCCCAATCACAGGCTTCAGCGTCGTCGTCCACAACGCGTGACGTCAGCCACATAGAAGAGGAAGCCTGGCACCAGCGGGGATAGCGAAGCAGTGCGAGGAGGCCCAGCAGAGGTAAGGCAAGGTAAGTATAACTGTTTGTTATTTTCCCTTACCTCCCCTGGGCCTTCGCTTATTATACTCTTGGGTCTGAAGAGACCCCAGAGTATAATATAATACTAGCACTAAGGGAGTCTGTAGGGCCACTGTGGAGCATTATACTGCTGGGCCCCCTCTAGATAGCATATAATGCTGTGTGGGGCCCCTGTGGAGCATTATACTGGGGAGGGGTCCCTCTGGATAGCATATTATACTGTGAGGGGCCACTGTGGAGCATTTAACTGGGGGGCCCCTCTGGATAGCATATTATACTGTATGGGGCCTCTGTGGAACATTATAATGTGGGGGGCTCTGGAGAGCTTGTTATATTCTCTGGGGCCACTTTGGAGCATTATACTGGGGGGCCCCTCTCGAGAGCATATTGTACTGTGTGGGGCCACCGTGGAGCATTATACTGGGGGGGCCATCTGCAGTGCATATTATATTGCATGGCACCACTGTGGGGCATTATTCAGGGGGGAACTAAGGAGCATTATACTAGGGGGCCCTTTGGGGAGTATTTTATACTGCATGGGCCTACTGTGGAGCATTATACTGGGGGGACACTCTGGGGAGTATAATATATTGCGTGGGGCCACTGTGGAGCAAAATACTAGGGGGGGCCTCTGTGGAGCATTATACTAGCAGGGGCCCTCTGGGGAGCATATTATACTATGGGCCACTGTGGAGCTTTATACTGGGGGGGGAAGGGGCAGTGTGGGGAGCCTGTTACACTTTGTGGGGCCACTGTCGAGTTTATTATATTGTGTGGGGTTTCTCAGGAGCATATTATACTCTGTGGGGTCATTGTAGACCATTATACTGGGGGGGACTGTGGGGAGCATATTATACTGTGGGGGACCACTGTGGAGCATTATACTGAGGGAACCCCTCTGGGCAGTATATTATACTGTGTGGAGGCCATTGTGGAGAATGTTATACTGTGTTAGGCCACTATGGAGCATTATACTGGTGGGCGCACTGTAGGATGCATATTATACTGTATGGAGCATATTATATTATGTGGGGCTGCTGGGGAGCATATTGTACTGTCTGGGGCCACTAAGAGGTAGTATACTGTGTGGAGCCTTATATACCATGTGGGGCCACACCTGTGCATGAACCGGCTATGGAGTTATTGGGGCCTGCACAGTACTATAGGGGCTGACTATACTGGGAACATACTCAGTAACACCAGATAGTCAGCACATATGTAAGACTTCAGTGAAGGAGCCGTGGTATAGGCTATTAGCAGGAAGCTGTTGGGTGGGGCCCCAGAAAAAGTTCATCTGGTGGGCCTAAGGCCCTTCAGTCCGACACTGTATAATGGAGAACTGTTATATATAAGGGTGGGTTACTATATATAATTGGGAAACTTAAATATGAGGGGGCTATTATAAGGGGGAACTATTATTTATAAGACAGGCTATTATTTATAAGGTGGGAACTATTATATATAAGGCATCCATTATAAGGGGGAGCTATTATTTATAAGAGGGGAACTGTTTATAAGGGGGGTATAATTGTTAAGTGGGCTTATTTATAAAGGGAGCTATTAGTGATAATGGGGACTATTATTTATAAGGGTAACTATTATTTAAGAGAGGGCTATTATTAATAAGGGAGCAGTATTATTTTTACGGGGTAATTGTTACTGATAAGGGGGAATATTACTGATACAGGGCACTATTTATCATTTATAAGGGGGCTATTACTGATAATGGTGTAATATTATTTATTAGCAGGGACTATTATTTATAAGGAGGCGCTATAATAACTGATGAGTAGGTGCAAAAATCTATTAGATGATACAAAGGTGCTCATGGTGTTTACATATCAGCATTTGAGGCCCTGCTTTTAATTTTGCCCAGGGCCCCACTTTGTCTAAAACCGGCCCTGCCACTACCTCTGTCACTCTGTCAGAGTGTCATGGTAACTATATGTGTACACAACTTTGACAGAAAGTGGCAGATAGCCTATTTAAAAAAAAAAAAAAAAAAAAAAAAGAGCAGCAGGGGCCACTTAAGATTGTGGGCCAAAACAGCTGCTATAGCTAGCTATGCCTCTGTCAGGAACAGTACATTGACCCCTTTTTATTCCATATCTTATCACATAGCACCACCCTTATGTCTTTCTAAGGGTGGGTTCACACTATCGTTGGATATCATATCCGTTCTGATAGTGTCCGATAAAAAAAAAAATAAATGGACACCTATCATAACAGATATTAACGGACACTAACTTATATTAATGTGTCCATTTTTATAACTGATCCATTTAATGGATCAGTTAAAAAAAAACGGACACGTTAGCATCAGTTAGTGTCCGTTTTTATACTGTCCGTTTTTCTGCTTTTTTTTTTGGTTTCTGCTTTCCGAGCATGCGCAGAAAAAAAAACGGACAGTATAAAGGTCGCCCATCTGTTACTGTCTGTTACCCATAGACTTTAATGTTAAAAAATAAAGGATGCTTGACGTCCGTCATGAAACCGTTATGTTTCACTGACAAGTCCAGGATTTTTTGTCAGCGAAATATAACGGACATGTGACGGATTTGGTGTAAACAGACACCAACGGTCAATAACGGACACTAGATAGAATCCCATTGAAATCAGTGGAATTTTTAATAGATTTGTGACGTTTCTGCTAGTGTCCGTTGCTAAAATCTTGTAACCAACAATAGCAATGGACACTACTGATGGTCACCAGCGGCAGTGTGAACGACCCCTAATAATGTATTAGTAATTGATAGCCATGAAGCTCAGGGATTTATATGCAAGTAGGAAGCTGATTTAGGTTGAAAGTGGATCCTCTGGCCTACTGGGTCCATGCAACTGCACAGGTTGGACCAGTGGTATGTGTGCCCCTGACAGTGACCATGACATCTGTTCCTATCATATTCAATCATATCGTATGATTATGAATTAATATATTTAGATGGATAGCATCCTTTAATATTATAGAAGAACCTGAGATAAAGGACAAATATAATTCACTGATACTAGTTTAGGACATGTAGTATAATGTTGCAGCGGGTTAGCTATAGAAAGTAGTGGAAGAGTGAAGAAATCAGGTGATACCTTTTAGAGGCTAACTGAGTATATTTGAGAAGTAAGCTTTTGGAAGTCTAGCTCCCTTCATCAGACATGTTGTTATTCAAGAACACCATGTCTGATGAATGGAGCTAGACTTCCAAAAGCTTACTTCTCAAATATACTCAGTTTAGAACATGTTCATGCAAAACGTGTTGAGCAGCATGTAAACTAATCCCATCTCACACAAAGGAGATTTGCTGTAGAATTGTGACATGACATTGAAAGATTTGATTTCTCTATCAGAGAATAAGCAGGCTTTCGTGATTAACCATAATTCTGTCTCTCAGAGAACACAAAGTGGGCATCACAGAGAGGTATACAGAGGTATACCACAGTCATTCTTTGGGCTTTAATCTTCGCTCTCCAAATGCCACTGAAGACTCATATTTTTTTATATACACATACATTTCTGAATGAATACCTTTGTTTTGTAGACATTTTGCCCTCCACTGTAGAGCAGCATGAGTGCTATTATGCAATGTTGTGGAATGACAAGACGCCTGATCCACATAAACACATTATTGATCAGTGGAAAGCCAGCAGCAGTATCTCTTAGCAGCATGTGTTAACTGATAAACTATGCACTTCATGCAAATACATAGTCAAGTAAGCAAGGAGAGCCATAAAGGTCAGCATTTCATGGCATTTGTCTGAAAACATCTGCCTACACCATGCAAACAAGGGGAGGATGGTATCCTGGTTTTAACAGTAAGGACAAGTCCCTTGCTATTCATCAGGTAATAAAATGCCTTGTAGTTCTCTTTTTCAAAGTAAAGGCCCATTTACGTGGACAGGGATTTGGATCAATTATCGGGAACAAGTTTCCTGGGAAAGTTCATTTCCGATCATTGCTAATGGTGCTATTGATCATTGATCAAAACTGCAAAATACCTGTGTGGATCCATTCACTATGTGGTAAAAATTACATGTTACCTGTATTCTGCGGGTCAGTACAATCACGGCAATACCAAATTGATATAGTATTTGTAATGTTTTGATATCTTTTAAAAAATTATAAACTTTGCAAAATGGAAACTTTTTTGTGTTGCCATATTGTGACACCTGTAACTTTTTTATATTTATGTGTATGGAGCTGCTTATGGCGTATTTTTATGTGGGACAAGATGGCGTTTTTATTGATACCATTTTGGGGAAGTTCTGATGGGTTGATCACTTTTTATTCCATTTTTTATAGTAAGCAAAAAGTTGAAAAAACAGCCATTTGGCCATTTTGATTTTTTTTTCCTGCTACGCCGTTCACCGTATGGGATTAATATTTTAATAGTTCAGGCATTTTTGAGCACTGGGATCACTAAAGTGTTTATGTTTACTTTTGTTTATTTATTTTTATATGTGATTTAGGGAAAGGGGGTGACTTGAACTTTTATATTTTTTTTGTTTTTTTTTAACTTTTTTTTTCTTTTAGTTTTATGATCAGATTCCCCAGGGATCTTGAACCCTAGGGGGTCTGATCACTCATACTATTCACTGCAATACTAATGTATTGCAGTGAATAGTAAAATGCCTTGACTTCTATTACACACTGCAGTAAGCAAGCATTATTTATGCCTTCTATGTGAGGAAACTGCAAGATATAACAAATCTGGGCCATTATATTTAAATAAATCATTGAAACCCCAAATAAACATATTTAGACCAGGATGGTTTAGTCTCCTGCCAAACCTAAAGGAAATCCCTGATAGTAGAATTAGCAGCAGGCACCTCGGAAGAAACAGAAGCAGAAAGCAGCAGATTCGCCACAGTGCTTGATGTAGGAGAATTCAGACCATGGACAAAGACACCCAATCATCATGGTTAGAGATGAGCGAATTTATCAAAAATTAAATTCAACCAATTCTCTGAAGTTTCCAAAAAGATTTGCTTCGATCCAAATTAATTTGCGGTGAATAGCGTTAAAAAAACATCTATTTCCTGGTTTCAGGGAGCCTGTATAGTGGTGTAGAACATTCTGCCTTGCAGTAACGCGCATAGGGAGCCTGCTGTGGTAGTGAAACAATAATGTGAGTCAGTATGACACGCACATGACAGGCTGTCAGTCTTAGAACCACTGCACACTTCACTTATTTGGCCAGTTATGGGGCCAAAACTGACCAACTAACTCAAGTATGAACTCAGCCTTCCAGGTCCATGTTAGTGCCAGGTATAAAGAACCGTGCCGAGGCCCAACATCCTACTGTAGTGTGAAAGAGCGCATTCCTTTTACACCGTCGTCTGCCGATTCCACATAGATGTCTACAGAGTGGCAAGGCAACATAATGTGGAGTTGGCAGCAGCATGAGGAGGACATACAGTGACCCGGTGACAGAGTGGGGAGGTGGGTGGCGCAAACAGTACCCACTGACGTTGGCTGTAAGAAGGAGCTCTTGGCATAAGATGTGTGGCATCAGGAGGGTGGCAGCATCAGAGTAGTAGCTGAGGCAGTTAGCTAGAAGAAACCGGTCTCTTTTGTCAATGTTTGGGTGAGACGCATTAAAACATAATTTTATTATAATATAAATATTAAAATACACGAGAAAGACTACAACATAAATAAAGAACTAATAAACTAGCAGCAATTGGAAATTACAATCATGCTTATAACTTGAAAAAGGGGAGTTCTACCTAGCATCAACCATTTAAAGTATCAAACTCCTAATGCCACCTTGGTAACACAGCGGCCATTTTAAACCGTAACATCCCACTAAAACACTATTTGGGCTATTAAAGGTAACCTTTTAGGACTAACAGAAACTCTACCTAGCAACCATACCAACACTTAGCATATCGGCTGGTTTAAGCTATAATGTCCTATTAACACCTTATATCACAGCAGCTACCTTTCACCAAGAAATCCCACTCACACGCCTAATAGAGTGTTATAAATAAGATCTCAGGACTAAAAAGCGCTCTGCCCACTATCCACAGTGTTATAGTGTCCAATGCTCTATGCTACCTTCATATCACAGCAACTGATTTTTAACCATGATATACTACTAACACCTGTATACACCTACTATCCACAGTGTTATAGTGTCCAATGCTCTATGCTACCTTCATATCACAGCAACTGATTTTTAACCATGATATACTACTAACACCTGTATACACCTACTATCCACAGTGTTATAGTGTCCAATGCTCTATGCTACCTTCATATCACAGCAACTGATTTTCAGCCATGATATACTACTAACACCTGTATACACCTAACGCACGTTTCCTGTGTCAGAATATACAGCGATACTGACACATTCATCAGAGGTATATATCTTTATCTCAGAGAGCCACTAAAGTAAGTATGTTATAGTATCTTAGGTATATCACCCTTCCTCAACATACACTCCCGCTCCCCCATCGGCACTAGTGTTTGGCCGCATGGAGCAGCAGAGCAAACGGTCTCAAATACTTTTAGCCACGCCCATCAACATCCCCCCAGCCAATCACTCCATACTCAGCTGAATAGTAAGTAACTCCCACTGACCAAGACTAGTCCAATGAGCATGCATAAAACAAAGACCAATAACAGAGGGTCTATCAAAAGAACCTACTCCCTTTAGCCCCGCCCACCTGAACGGAGACCATATACACATTTCTCTATAGGAGAAGTATTCAAAAGGGAATTCACTTATTACAGGCTAGAAATCCCTGGATCTACTATATGATGGCCAGAATAAACACTAGAAGCTTAATTTATCAAATTATGGTATTTTTGAAACATAAATGAACCATTATCCTCACAGACATCAATCTATTCCCAATAATCGCAGAAACAGTAATAAACACTGAAAACTGAATTTAAACAATTCTGTATAATAATTTTCAAGGTGTATTGGCCAGGAATTGAACCCGGGCCTCCCACATGGAAGGCAAGAATTCTACCACTGAACCACAACATAAATGGACAATTCTCCTCATAAATATCAGGCTGTTGACAATAATCGCAGACGCATTAGTATTTGAGAATAAAGCACCCAATAACTTAAATAAATGATGCATATGAAATTGCATCATTCAAGCCCCATGGTTTAACTGTTTTCAACATGAAAGTCCAACGGGCTTCACACTGAAGGAGCCTCTGATCAAAATTACCCCCTCTAGGAGAAGGAATGATCTTTTCAATGCCTTGAAATTGAATATTCACAGGATCACCCCCATGATGTGCCCATATATGACGTGCCACTGTAGTATCATCCTGACGGATGACATTATTTACATGTTCCCTTATCCTCCTGCGGAATTCCCTCATCGTTTTACCAACGTATTGGATTCCGCAGGAGCACGTAATAAGGTAAACCACGCCAACCGTTTTACAGTTGATAAATTTATTGTTATTATATCTTTTACCTGTTATTGTACTGACAAACTCTCTACTAGTTTTAATAAAAGAACAGGCCCTGCATGACCAACATGGATGGGTACGCACAAGCCTTCTTCTTTGCCTATTCAACCAGGTATCAGGATTAGTGGATAACAAATGACTATGGACCAATTTATCTTTAAAATTGGTACCACGTCTATATGTTACAGATGGAAATCCCCCAACAATGGGCCAACATCAGGATCTGATAAAAGAATGCCCCAAGATTCCTGTAAAATTTGTCTAACTTCCAAAAAGGCATTATCATAGGTTGCTATAATCCTTAACACTTGTCCGCCTACTTTTGATTTCGGCTGCAATAAATGACTACGTTCTGCTGTCAAGGCATGCTGGTATGCTGCCCGTAAAACACCATCTGGGTATCCCCGTCTATGAAATCTATCACGTAGATCTTGTGCTGCTACGTGATAGTCAGATATTGAAGTACAATTCCTGCGAAGTCGCAGGAATTGTCCTTTAGGGATTCCCTTTTTCAAAGAGTTTAGGTGCCAACTGTCCCATTTCAAGAGACAGTTCATGGCCGTCTCTTTTCTATAAATGGTCGTAGTTAATTGTCCCGTTTCTGATTTTAATATAGTTAAATCCAAAAAAGTGATAGAACTCTCCTGAATTTCAGAAGTAAAGAAGAGGCCCATCGTATTAACATTTAGGGCTGCAACAAATTCTCCAAACTCCTCTCTTGTTCCCCCCCAAATCAACAACACATCATCAATATAACGGACCCAAAACAAAATAGACGAGGACCAAACCTCCATTGGGTCCGCAAAGACCACCTCCTTCTCCCACCAGCCCAGGTATAGGTTAGCAAAAGTCGGGGCACATGGACTCCCCATAGCCACCCCCCTGAGCTGGTGGAAGAAGTGGCGGTCAAATAAAAAGGTGTTACATTCCAAAATAAATTTCAACAAATGCAAAACAAAGGAATTATGACTATCCATATGGCTCCCTCTCGCCCTGAGGAAATCCCCCACAGCTCCACATCCCTCACTATGGGGGATGGAGCTGTAAAGGGCCTCTACATCAAGACTAGCCAAAAAAAAACCCGGTGGAACTGCCAAATCATCTATCCGCTTAAGGACATCAGTAGTGTCCCTTACAAAAGATGGTAAAGCAGAGACAAACGGTCTTAAAATCACATCCACATATAGCGAAATATTCTGCGTTATACTATTAATCCCTGCTACAATAGGTCTACCCTTTAGGGGAGTTAACCCCTTATGGATCTTAGGCAGCGCATAAAAAGTAGGTCGTGTAGGGTATTGTGGCAATAGAAAACTAAATTCCCCATCACTAATGAGGTGATTGTCTCTAGCCTCAGTCAAAATCCTTTTTAATTCAAAATAATAATGTTGTGTTGGATCTTGGGAGAGAATTTCATAGCAATCAGGGTCATTAAGAATATTCCTGCACATTTTGATGTAGTTTGCACGGTCCATAACCACAAGATTCCCCCCTTTGTCTGAGGGTTTAATAACAATGGATTCATCCTTTTCAAGCCCCCTTAAAAGATCCCTTTCATCACTAGATAAATTTGATCTCTGTCTGAAAACACTCCCATCAATACAATACTCCCATCAATACAAAAGGGAATCCCTAAAGGACAATTCCTGCGACTTCGCAGGAATTGTACTTCAATATCTGACTATCACGTAGCAGCACAAGATCTACGTGATAGATTTCATAGACGGGGATACCCAGATGGTGTTTTACGGGCAGCATACCAGCATGCCTTGACAGCAGAACGTAGTCATTTATTGCAGCCGAAATCAAAAGTAGGCGGACAAGAGTTAAGGATTATAGCAACCTATGATAATGCCTTTTTGGAAGTTAGACAAATTTTACAGGAATCTTGGGGCATTCTTTTATCAGATCCTGATGTTGGCCCATTGTTGGGGGATTTTCCATCTGTAACATATAGACGTGGTACCAATTTTAAAGATAAATTGGTCCATAGTCATTTGTTATCTACTAATCCTGATACCTGGTTGAATAGGCAAAGAAGAAGGCTTGTGGGTACCCATCCATGTGGGTCATGCAGGGCCTGTTCTTTTATTAAAACTAGTAGAGAGTTTGTCAGTACAATAACAGGTAAAAGATATAATAACAATAAATTTATCAACTGTAAAACGGTTGGCGTGGTTTACCTTATTACGTGCTCCTGCGGAATCCAATACGTTGGTAAAACGATGAGGGAATTCCGCAGGAGGATAAGGGAACATGTAACTAATGTCATCCGTCAGGATGATACTACAGTGGCACGTCATATATGGGCACATCATGGGGGTGATCCTGTGAATATTCAATTTCAAGGCATTGAACAGATCATTCCTTCTCCTAGAGGGGGTAATTTTGATCAGAGGCTCCTTCAGTGTGAAGCCCGTTGCACTTTCATGTTGAAAATAGTTAAACCATGGGGCTTGAATGATGCAATTTCATATGCATCATTTATTTAAGTTATTAGGTGCTTTATTCTCAAATACTACTGCGTCTGCGATTATTGTCAACAGCCTGATATTTATGAGGAGAATTGTCCATTTATGTTGTGGTTCAGTGGTAGAATTCTTGCCTGCCATGCGGGAGGCCCGGGTTCAATTCCTGGCCAATGCACCTTGAAAAGTATTATACAGAATTGTTTAACCCCTTAAGGACCCAGCCCAAAAGTGTGTTAAGGACCAGGCCTCGTTTTTCAAAACTGACATGTGTCACTTTATATGGCAATAACTTTGAGACGTCTTAACTTACACAAGTGATTTTGAGATTGTGTTTTCGTGATACATTGTACTTCATGTTAGTGGTAAACACTAATGAATATTTTTGTATTTATTTATAGAAAAATAGGAAATTTGATGGAAATTTGGAAAAAAATCGCAATTTTCAAAATGTGAAATGCTCTGCTTTTCAGATAGATAGTCATACCACCCAAATACATTAATACATATTATCTACCATATCTGCCTTCTTTTTACCCTCTTCTTTTTCTCCCCCTCTTTTTTTTTTTTTTTTTTAAAAGACCCACAAAAGAAACCCCCTTTTTTCAATTTTAAAAAAAAATTCCCCCAAACATTTTTTTGGGGCCCCCCCCCGTTCTGAAGAGGATTATTGTCATGTTCCAGGACTTGGTTTAATTCACTGACATGTATCTGTGATACTGTTTGTCTTTGTAGTTTGTCCCTTCTCTCTCTCTGTATCCTTAGTTGTGATGCTGTAGCTCCTCCTCTCTCTCTCTCTCAGTTTAGTTTCACTTCTTTGTAAGCAACATGTCTGCTCAGCTCCTGGTATTTCATCATTTTTCACCTACTGCTGTATGAGGTTTTACAAGATTTACCTGGATTAAAGCATCTGGAATCTTATCTACGCCTCCTCAGTTGAGTTGAACACTATCTGATAAATATCTTGGTGTAAATTGCTGGTTAGCATAGAGACTACAGGACACTCTCACAACCTCACACTTGCAGCCAAGCTATTGAGTCAGAACAGTGAAAAATGATGCATAAAGACTGCCAGATACGGCTGTAAGACAGTTCACCAACTTCTGACATACAGTCAGTCACAGCAAGTTACCTGAAGCCAGAAGGAATCAGCATTGTGTAAGTTGCATCTGCAGCTCAGACTCCCTCAGCATAAGAAGATTCTAGCAAGCAGCCATCTTACTCCAGCAAAGTTGTATTTATCCTGTTTGAGTTGCATCATGGCTGAAGGGCACCCTGAAGCACAAGGTAGCATGGACCTCAGTCTGCAGCCCAGTGAGAAGGCTAGACGCTCAATTAAACAGGTTAGAGACAATCTAGAAGGTTTAAAGCATGAACTTTCCTGTGAACTCTCAAAATGGTGGCAGAAAATACAGACTAAGATGTCTGCCATGTGCTTGCCTGCATACCATGTATCACCACTAGAGGGAGCTCTGCGACAGCTTTGTGCTATGCATGGACATTATAAAATGAAAGCTGAGGAGTATGAAAGCATATTGAGGAAACTTCATACAGACGATTCTTTAGCTGAATTGCAAAGCTTCCAGCATCTCAATTCAGAACGAGAAAGCTTAGTACATGAAACTAAGTTAAGGACAGAGGCAAGAATTGCGCAACTGCAGGAAATGGCATCCCATGTTTCTGAGTCTACCAAGCGTTCAAAGCGTACATCTAAGTCACGTTCCTCAAAATCTTCCACACTCAGTGAGCAACTTATAAAAGCACGTGCAGAGGCGGAAGCTACTAAGATACAGGCAGCCTTTGCACAACAGAAAGCAGAAATGGAAGCTAAGGTAGCTCAACAGAAAGCAGAGATGGAAGCTAAGGTAGCTCAACAGAAAGCAGCGATGGAAGCTAAGACAGCTCAACAGAAAGCAGAAATGGAAGCTAATGCAGCAGCAATGGAAGCTAATGCAGCTCAAAAAAGGGCAGAACTAGAAGCTCTAGAGAAACAGTATGAGCACGCTGCAGCCATGGCAAGGTTAAGCATTTTAGAACAGGCCATCAGTGGAAGTGAAAGTGACAGCACCAGTTTGTGTGATGTGGAAGCAGAGGATCCCCTCAAGCGCACAAGAGACTATGTACTAAGCCAAAGCAGTGAATCCCTATTTGCCACAAATGTTCCTGTCAGGGACGACATTTCTCCAGTGCAACAGGGCACAGTATCTTCTGAAGCACACCGCATTCAAGGTCAGTACAATGCCCTGCCTGTCCAGCATCCAGTTTCTTCTTCCTTCATGGATTCCCAAAGCCTTGCACCTCAGCAAATGCAATATACTGATACTCAGGTAAACACCAATGTGACACCATACCACCAGACTGCAAACAACCGTCCAGTCTCACATCCATATGTGGCTAAACCTATGGACTTTAAGCTAGCTCCTAGGCTGAATGCCTACGCAGCCCCTACACTACCTACCTCTGTTAACCAGAACCCCACTAACAACGTAATCACCGCTACTCATCCAGCAACTCAATATTTAAAGTCAGAGAGAACAGACATGTCAGAGTTTGCAAGGTACATGGTTCGCCGTGAGCTTACTAAGACTGGACTCACAAGGTTCGATGACCAACCTGAGAACTACAGAGGCTGGAAATGTGCCTTCAAAACTGCAATTAGTGACCTTGGCATTACTGCAGCTGAAGAATTAGATTTGCTTATCCGGTGGCTTGGCCCACAGTCCACAGAACGTGCTAAAAGACTCAGATCCGTCCACATTTACAACCCCATAGCAGGCCTTACCGCTGCTTGGGAAAGACTGGAGAAAACCTATGGCAGTCCTGAAGCAATAGAGAATGCTCTGTTCAAACGGTTGCAAGGGTTTCCAAAGATATCTGGTAAGGATCATCAGAAATTTCAAGAACTTAGTGACCTACTCATGGAGCTCCTACTGGCTAAGGCGGACACTCTCCTACCGGGCCTCAGTTACCTGGACACTGCTCGTGGGGTAAACCTGATAGTCACCAAGTTGCCATATAATATTCAAGAAAGGTGGACCACAGTTGGGTCAAGATACAAAAATGAGAATAGAGTCTCCTTTCCTCCATTTTCCTACTTCTGTGAGTTTATCAAGAACATTGCAGAATCCAAGAATGACCCAAGCTTTTCCTATGGGGATCCCAGTGTTCCTGGTTCACCTCCTATTAAGTATGACAGCTCACATTCTAACTACAGAAACCGCAGAGGCCCAGTTTCGGTGAAAAAGACTGATATTCTTCCTATACCTACATCAGCACCAGAAGAAAGCAGTTGCAACAGCAACCAAGACGAAAAGGTAGAAAATCCTAACCGTCTGTGTCCTATTCACAAGAAGCCTCATCCCCTCAAGAAGTGTATTGGCTTCAGGAGGAAACCAATCCAGGAACGTAGAGAGCTTCTTAAGAAACTAGGGATATGTTTCAAATGTTGTGCCTCTACTGAACATGTTGCTAGAGACTGTAAAATTGCTATTAAGTGTATAGAGTGTGGCAGTGAGAACCATGTACAAGCTCTTCATCCATCCCAGCCTAGTGCCACACCACCTAGAGGTTCCCCTTCCCCAACTAAGCATGGCGGGGAGAACACAGATCAAGCAGCAAATACTACCACAGTATCTTCCTCATGTACAGAAGTCTGCGGAGAAGACCTTTGTGACAAGTCCTGTGCAAGGATATGCCTAGTCAATATATACCCCAAGGGCCAACCAGAAAGGGCTCTGAGGGTGTACGCCATTTTGGACGACCAGAGCAACCACTCACTTGCAAGGTCAGAACTCTTTGATCTGTTTAACTTAAAGGGTGATACTTATCCATATACCTTGGGTACTTGTAGTGGCATATCAGAGGTTTCTGGAAGAAGGGCCAGCGGTCTCGTAATAGCTTCTCTCAAGGGCAATTTGGAGATACCTTTGCCCACACTTGTTGAGTGCAACCAGATACCATCAAACAGAGAAGAGATACCCACACCAGAGGCGGCTTTCCAGCACCCTCATCTAAGGGCTATAGTCAGTGAAATACCATCCCTTGACAAAAATGCAGACATTCTACTTCTGCTAGGTAGAGACATTCTCAGACTGCACAAAATACGCCAGCAAATTAATGGACCACATGATGCACCATTTGCCCAGCGCCTCGATCTAGGATGGGTAATCATTGGCAACGTCTGTATAGGTAGGATGAAAAGGCCCACCAATATTTCTTCATTTAAGACACATATGTTACCAAATGGTCGCGGCACTTGTTTTCAGCCATGTCCACATCACTACCAAGTGAAAGAGAAGATAAGCAACAGTAAGTGGTTGCATAATCACCGAGACAACGTGAATACTTTCCTGCCTGGGGACGACATCCTTGGATTAACAGTGTTCAATACAACAAGTGATGACAACAAGCTGGCACCGGCTATAGCTGATAAAGAATTTCTCAAACTTATGGACAAGGAATTCATTCAAGATGATTCCAACAGCTGGGTAGCACCCTTACCTTTCCGCTCCCCGAGATCAAAACTACCAAACAATCTGAAGCAAGCAGTTTCTAGATTTTCCTCTTTAAAACGTACCCTCAAGAGGAAACCAGAGATGGAGAAACACTTTGTAGGTTTCATGCAGAAGGTTTTTGAGAGAGATCATGCAGAACCTGCACCTCCACTAAAGGAAGGAGAAGAATGCTGGTACCTTCCATCATTTGGCGTGTATCACCCTCGCAAACCTGACCAAATCAGGGTCGTGTTCGATTCTAGTGCTCAGTATGAAGGCGTCTCTCTCAACAACCTGCTCCTCACTGGTCCTAACCTAAACAACAGCCTCATAGGAGTCTTAATCCGTTTCAGACAGGAACCAGTTGCAGTGATGGCCGACATCCAACAGATGTTTCATTGCTTCATTGTTAAGGATGATGACAGAAACTATCTCAGGTTCCTATGGCATAAGGACAATGATGTCAACAATGAAGTCATAGATTACCGGATGAAGGTACATGTCTTTGGCAATAGCCCATCTCCTGCAGTAGCGATCTATGGACTGAGAAGGATCGCCCATGAAGGTGAGAAAGAGTATGGCTCTGATGCTCGTCAGTTTGTTGAGAGGAACTTCTATGTTGATGATGGTCTTAAATCCTTACCTGCAAGTGAAGAAGTGATCGATCTCCTCTCTAGAACACAGGAAATGCTGTCTGTAGCTAACCTCAGACTTCACAAGATCATCTCCAACAATATGGAGGTAATGAAGGCATTTCCCTCTGATGATCATGCAATCAACTTGAAGGATCTTGATCTCAGTTCTGATACTCCTCCTATGCAACGCAGCCTAGGATTGCTATGGAACACTGAACAAGACACATTCACATTCCAAGTGTCTTCTTGTGACAAACCTTTCACCAAACGAGTTGTTTTATCTGTTGTGAACAGCATTTATGATCCTCTTGGTTTCATTGCTCCCATCACCATTCAAGGCAAGCTACTACTAAGACAGCTTACCACTGAGAACATGGACTGGAACACTCCACTGCCTGCTGAGAAACAACTGAGGTCTGACTGTGGCACTAACTTCGTTGGAGCCTGCAAAGAACTGCAGTTAGACAACTTCTTATCCAACAATGGGTGCACTTGGACGTTTAACCCTCCACATTCATCCCATATGGGAGGTTCCTGGGAACGTATGATTGGGATCACACGCAGAATCCTTGACTCTATGTTGATGGACCACAAGTCGACACTGCTTACCCATGAGACGTTAATAACCTTTCTTGCTGAAGTGTCTGCGATAATCAATGCAAGGCCACTTGTCCCAGTATCTTCAGACCCTGAATCTCCAATTATCTTAACCCCAGCAACGCTTCTTACTCAGAAAATTGGTACTGCTGCTACCTCTCCACGTACCTTAGATCACAGTGACATTTACAGACGCCAATGGAAACAAGTTCAACACCTGTCCAATGTGTTCTGGCACCGCTGGAAAACAGAGTACCTCCACATGCTACAGAGCCGTCACAAATGGCAGACCTCAAAACCTAATCTCCAGGTGGGTGACCTCGTCCTTCTAAGGGATAAAGAAGTCCATCGGAATGAATGGCCTATGGGTCTCATCACTAAAGTTGTCCCTAGTGATGATGGGAAGACTCGGAAAGTGGAGGTCAAGGTAACCAAGGGAGGCTCAGTGCGAGTTTTCTTCCGCCCAATTAATGAACTGGTGCTTCTTCTTCCAAGAGGAGACGTCACATAAAAGAAGATAAGGACACCATTCACAGCTCATGGCGGGGAGCTTCCTTCCATGAACTAAAACCGTGTTCTTGTGGATTACAGTGTGGGTCGGTGGAGGTGTTGGCAAATTGCGGCTTCCCGACCTGAAGATTGGTTTATTTGGACTAACTGTTGATTATTGTTTGTTGTGCATGTTTCTTTTTTGTTTTTCAGGTTTGAAGAGGACCTTATGGACATCTCAGGACATTTAATGTTTGTTTTCAGTGAAATCTAAAGATTTCAGGCGGGGAGTGTCATGTCCCAGGATTTGGTTTAATTCACTGACATGTATCTGTGATACTGTTTGTCTTTGTAGTTTGTCCCTTCTCTCTCTCTGTATCCTTAGTTGTGATGCTGTAGCTCCTCCTCTCTCTCTCTCTCAGTTTAGTTTCACTTCTTTGTAAGCAACATGTCTGCTCAGCTCCTGGTGATTCATCATTTTTCACCTACTGCTGTATGAGGTTTTACAAGATTTACCTGGATTAAAGCATCTGGAATCTTATCTACGCCTCCTCAGTTGAGTTGAACACTATCTGATAAATATCTTGGTGTAAATTGCTGGTTAGCATAGAGACTACAGGACACTCTCACAACCTCACACTTGCCCCCCCCCACACCCCACACCCAAAACAAACACCCCTTCCCATATAACCCCCCCCCACACCCCCCCCCCACACCACCCCCCCCCCACAAAAAAAAAAAAAAAAAAAATTTGGTTTTTTTCCCCCCCCCACTTTTCACTACAATTAAAACAAAAAAAAAGTGAAATTTTAAATTTTTATTTTTTCCCCCCCCCCCCCTTTCCCACCCCCCCCCAAAAAAAAAACAACACACAAAAAGAAAAGAAAAAACCCCCCCCCACTTTTTGCCCCTCCCCCCCCCCCCCCCAAAAACCCCCCCAAAGGGGGGTAAAAACATTTTTGGGGGCAGCCCCCCCCCCCCAGGGGAGGGGGGGCCCCCCCCCTCTGAAAAGCAGATTTTGCTGGAATAGTTTTCAGGTGCCATGTCTCATTTGCAAAGCCCCTAGAGTACCAATACAAAGGAAAACCCCAAAAAGTGACCCCATTTTGCAAACTACACCCCTCACAGAATTCATATAGGAGTATAGTGAGCATTTTGACCTTACATTCGTTTCACAGATTTTGCTAACACTGGGATGTATAAATGAAACATTACTAAAATGTCACTTTATCCCCAAAGTTTTCATTTTCACAATGGGTTAAAGGAGAAAAAGCACCCCACAGTTTGCAAAATAATTGCTCCTAAACACAGCAATACCCCATATGTGGTCGTAATCTGCTGTATGGGTACATGGCAGGGCTCAGAATGGAAAGAGCGCTATTTAGCTTTTGGAGAGCAGATTTTGCTGGAATAGTTTTCAGGTACCATGTCGCATTTGCAGAGCCCCCAAAGTACCAATACAGTGGAAACCCCCTAAAAGTGACCCCATTTTGGAAACTACACCCCTCACAGAACATATCAAGGGACATAATGAGCATTTTGACCCTACAGCTGTTTCACAGATTTTATTAACATTGGGACATTAAAATGAAAAATTACTTTTTTTCCAATAAACCGTCAATTTAGCCCCAAATTTTTCATTTTCACAAGAGGACAAAGGAGAAAAAAGCACCCCAAAGTTCGTTACACAATTTCTCCTGAACACAGAAATGCCCCATATGTGGTTGTAATCTGCTGCATGGGTACATGGCAGGGCTCAAAATGGAAAGAGCGCTATTTAGCTTTTGGAGGGCAGATTTTGCTGGAATAGTTTTCGGATGCCATGTCGCATTTGCAGAGTCCCTAAAGTATCAATATAATACAAACCCCCAAAAAGTGACCCCATTTTGGAAACTACACCCCTTATAGAATTTATCTAGGGGTATGGTGAACATTTTGACCTCACAGCTGTTTCACAGATTTTATTAACAATGGGACATTAAAATGAAAAATTACTTTTTTTCCAATAAACCGTCAATTTAGCCCCAAATTTTTCATTTTCACAAGAGGACAAAGGAGAAAAAGCACCCCAAAGTTCGTTACACAATTTCTCCTGAACACAGAAATGCCCCATATGTGGTTGTAATCTGCTGCATGGGTAAATGGCAGGGCTAAAAATGGAAAGAGCGCTATTTAGCTTTTGGAGGGCAGATTTTGCTGGAATAGTTTTTGGATGCCATGTCGCATTTGCAGAACCCCTAAAGTACCAATATAATGGAAACCTCTCAAAAGTGACCCCATTTTAGAAACTACACCCCTCAAGGAATGTATCAAGGGGTATTATCATTTAGAGCCTAAAAATGCTTCCCAAAAATTAATGTACAAAGTGAAAATTAAAGTTTTTAAAGAAATATCCAATTTCAGTGCCTAATACGTTGCAGCCACTTTGTGGCATCAGAGACATGCACTCCTAAAACTATTAAGTGGGCTATCCCGGGGACAAAAAAATTATATATGTGGGTATAAACTGCTGCTTGGGCACACAGCAGGGCTCAGAAGGGAAGGAGCACTGTGGTTTTTTTTAGCTTTTGGAGTACAGATTTAGAGGGACTTTCTGGTCGCCATGATATTTTTGCAGAGCCCTGGAGGTGCCAGTAAATTGGAATTCCCCAAGAAGTGACCCCCATTTTGTAGGGGCAATTTTAGGGTCTCTGCAAATGTGACATGGCGTCCAAAAAAACAACAATCTAAATATGCGCTCCAAAAGCACATAGCGCTCCTTCACATTTGCGCCCTGCTGTGTGCCCAAATGACAGTTTATGCCCACACGTATGACACTGGTGTACCCAGGATAACGTACTTAACAATGCCATATGTGGGTATAAACTGCTGTTTGGGCACAGCCAGGCACAGAAGGGAAAGAGCGCTATTTTGGTTTTTAGAGCACAGTTTGCTTTTTGGACACCATGCCACTTTTGCAGAGACCATGAATTGTCAGTAAAGTGGAATTCGCAGACATGTCACCCCATTTTGGAAACTATACCCTTCAAGGGATTTATCAAGTGGGGTAGCGAGCATTATTAACCCTTAAGTGTTGCATTCTTTTAATTTCCAAAAATGAAAGTGCAGCTGATAATGAAAAGTTAAAAATGAAATTTTTCTATAGATACGCCATTTCAGTGCCCGATATGTTGTGCCCAGCTTATGTCTGCACAGACACACACTCCAAAAACTGGTGATCGGGGACAACAGCTTTTGGAGTGTTCATCTCTGATACAAGCCGGGCACAACATATTACGCATAGAAATGTCGTATTCCTGGAATAATTGTCATTTTCACCTTTCATCATCAGCTGCCTATTCATTTATGGATAATAAATTATAGCAACACTTGGGGGTTAAAAATGCTCACTGTACCCCTGGATAAATTCCTTCAGGGGTGCAGTTTCCAAAATGGGTTGACATGTCAGGGGATTCCACTGTACTGGCATTTCAGCTCTGCAAAAGTGCAATGGCGTCCAAAAACCAAATAGCGCTCCTTCCCTTCTGTGCCCGGCTGTGCTCAAACAGGAGTTTATACCCATATATCACATTAAGTACCTTATCCTGGGTACACCAGTGTCATACATGTGGATATAAACTGCGGTTTGGGCACAGAAGGGAAGGAGCGCTATATGGCTTTTGGAGCGCAGATTCAGATGTTTGGGATCTGGATGCCATGTCATGTTTGCAGAGCCTCTAAAGTACCAGTAAAGTGGAATCCCCTAGGGAATGACCCCATTTTGAAAACTGCACCCCTCAAAGAATTTATCAAGGGGTGTAGCGAGCATTAGTATCCCAGACGTGACTGCACAGCAGATGGGGAAAAGTGAATATGTAATCTGTGCGTAGTACATTGGGTACACTAAATTCCCTACTATTTCCCCAGTAGTTCCTATTATTGGGGGGTCACTCTGGGGGTCACTTCTGGTTTATTATCCCTCGTAAGCTCTAAATCTGGGGTGTACCCTAATATACGCTCGCACAGCTTATACATTCCCTTCCTGCCGCAGCCAGTTATGCTCTAATGATTTGGCGATTTTTGGGGTTTTTGTCTTCACATTGTACGAGTTATATTTTCTTTATTTCTCTGGTGATGTAGCCATATGAGGGCTTGTTGTTTTCAGGGTGAGATGTATTTTTTAATGACATCATTTTTAGGTGCTTACAACTTATTAAATAAATTTTATTAACTCTTTCTTGGTGGATTAAAAAACAACCCCATCAATTCTGGCACTGCGTTTTATCTTTTAAATTTTTCACCATGCAGCGTAGAGCATAAGTAACATGGTATCTTTATTCTGCGGGTCGGTACGATTACGGCGATACCTCATTTATACTGTTTTTTTATGCAATACCAATTTTGCAGAACAAAAACCCATTTGGGGACATAAATTAATTTTTTTTGCATCGCCATCTTCTAAGATGCGTAGCATTTTTATTTTTCAGTTTAGAGAGTTGGTTTAGGGCTTATTTTTTGCGGTACAACCTGTGCTTTTTATTGGTACTGTTTTGGGGTACATATGACTTTTTGATCACTTTTTATGGCATATTTTGTAAGGTGAGATGGCGAAAAATCGTTACTTTTGGCGGGTTTTTTCCGTTTTTTTTCCCCGACTTTCACCGTGTACATTAAATATGGTTTCAGTTTTATTGTACAGGTTGTTACGGACGCAACGATACCAAATATGTATTGTTTTTATTAATTTTTAGGTTTATTTTTTATATAATTCATTTTATATAGGAAAAGGGAATTTTTGGGGCTTTATTCTTTTATTAATTTTTTTCACATACTTTATTATTTTTTTTTTTCACTTTTTTTTTACTTTTTCTTGTGTCCCATTAGGATACCTGAGACAGCAATGCTTTGATTGCTGGCTCAGCACTATAGACTGCAAGACACGAGCATACACGTGTCTTGCAGCCTATACAGGAAGTCAGCGCTATGGAAACACAGCGCTGACTTCCTGATGTCTCGGCAGGATCAACCAGGTACTGGGGGCTCCAGGCAGCCTGGGGTCACTTGGCAGACCCCGGGCTGCAGATTAGAGATATCGGCACCCCCCGATCTCGCCGCGGGGGGTGCCGGCAAGACGGCGGAACCCCTTGGATGCCGCGGTCATATTTGACCGCGGCATCCAAGGGGTTAAAACCGCCGATCGGAAGTTATGGCCGACCGGGGGTTATGGAGCAGGGTGTTAGCTGTCAGATACAGCTAACACCCGGTTCCGATACCGCCCGCTCAGATAGTGAGCGGGCGGCCGGCCTCGGGCGTAGTATTACGTCCTGGTGCGCGAGTACCTAGCGCCCAGGACGTAATAGTACGTCCAAGGTCGTTAAGGGGTTAAATTCAGTTTTCAGTGTTTATTACTGTTTCTGCGATTATTGGGAATAGATTGATGTCTGTGAGGATAATGGTTCATTTATGTTTCAAAAATACCATAATTTGATAAATTAAGCTTCTAGTGTTTATTCTGGCCATCATATAGTAGATCCAGGGATTTCTAGCCTGTAATAAGTGAATTCCCTTTTGAATACTTCTCCTATAGAGAAATGTGTATATGGTCTCCGTTCAGGTGGGCGGGGCTAAAGGGAGTAGGTTCTTTTGATAGACCCTCTGTTATTGGTCTTTGTTTTATGCATGCTCATTGGACTAGTCTTGGTCAGTGGGAGTTACTTACTATTCAGCTGAGTATGGAGTGATTGGCTGGGGGGATGTTGATGGGCGTGGCTAAAAGTATTTGAGACCGTTTGCTCTGCTGCTCCATGCGGCCAAACACTAGTGCCGATGGGGGAGCTGGAGTGTATGTTGAGGAAGGGTGATATACCTAAGATACTATAACATACTTACTTTAGTGGCTCTCTGAGATAAAGATATATACCTCTGATGAATGTGTCAGTATCGCTGTATATTCTGACACAGGAAACGTGCGTTAGGTGTATACAGGTGTTAGTAGTATATCATGGCTGAAAATCAGTTGCTGTGATATGAAGGTAGCATAGAGCATTGGACACTATAACACTGTGGATAGTAGGTGTATACAGGTGTTAGTAGTATATCATGGTTAAAAATCAGTTGCTGTGATATGAAGGTAGCATAGAGCATTGGACACTATAACACTGTGGATAGTGGGCAGAGCGCTTTTTAGTCCTGAGATCTTATTTATAACACTCTATTAGGCGTGTGAGTGGGATTTCTTGGTGAAAGGTAGCTGCTGTGATATAAGGTGTTAATAGGACATTATAGCTTAAACCAGCCGATATGCTAAGTGTTGGTATGGTTGCTAGGTAGAGTTTCTGTTAGTCCTAAAAGGTTACCTTTAATAGCCCAAATAGTGTTTTAGTGGGATGTTACGGTTTAAAATGGCCGCTGTGTTACCAAGGTGGCATTAGGAGTTTGATACTTTAAATGGTTGATGCTAGGTAGAACTCCCCTTTTTCAAGTTATAAGCATGATCGTAATTTCCAATTGCTGCTAGTTTATTAGTTCTTTATGTTGTAGTCTTTCTCATGTATTTTAACATTTATATTATAATAAAATTATGTTTTAATGCATCTGGATACTGGTGGGTGACTCTCCTAGTCTTTATAATTATAATTTATCGGCACGCAATACCTTATTACATTATTATTCATTTGAATGTTTGGGTGAGGCAGCATGGATGATTTAATCTGATGCATCAGGCATTGGTGGTTGGAAATCCTTGCCTATCCATGTCCAGTGTCGGACTGGGATGTTTAGGGCCCACCAGTGGAATTGTTTCTAGGGGCCCACCATCAGAACCCTGCAGATCAGCGGTACCGAGACAGGGCGGCTAAAGGTAATAACATGCTGGGAGCCATGCTGCTCACCCACTATACCATGTGCACCACTGCACTACCTAAACCTACTGCTACACCTTGTAGGGCAGGTGAACAGCGTGGCTCCTAGAATTGTTACCTTTACCTGTAGCCGCACTGTCCTGGAAAAGCTGATCTGCAGAGGTCCTGGCTGTTGTATCATCGCAGATGTAATATTGATGGCCTATCCTAAGGACAGGCCATCAATATTAGGAAGATGGACAAATCCTTTAAAGAGGTTGTCGAAGGAATTGGAACTATTTTTATTAGAAAAGTAAAAATTCACAAACAGTGTCACATACGAAAATACAATATAAAACCCATAAACAGAAACAATACATAATCCAAAACATAGCATAAATAACATCAATAAATAAGATACAAGAACACCGGAACAAAATTAAAGACCAAAAAAAAAACCCAGCCGCAAACCAGCCCCCATCCATTCTGCCTTTCACTCCGCCTTTCACTCTCCAGTCTTTCTTCAGTCATCCGCCAGTCAAAAACTCTACCTATCTTGGAAACAAAAGAAAATCCAAATAAGTAATATACAATGGAAAACATATAACACTAACAGAAAACTAACAAAACCCCAACTGAAACTTATTAGAAATTTTTTTTTTTTTTTTTTTTTTTCCCCTTCACCACACCCGGCCAGCACCACGCCCCATGTCCTCCCATGTCCGCATAGTCCTGGTGCTGGCACCACCCGCCACCGAGCCCCTGAAAACCGACCTGGCCGGACACATGAAACCTATATCAAACCCTCCACCCCCAAAAGAAACCCCCCTCCCAAACAACCTACCCCCCTAAGAAAAAAAAAAACCCTTTTAACTACTACATACAATGGGAATATGAAAATGGAAACAGACAAAAAAAATATGTTAAGTGACAAATAGCAAATAACAAAGTACCAGGCAAGAAAACCAGACAAAATAAAATAAAAAACCCACAATCTTATATAAACCGTTGACACCCCCTTCCCTCCCATAAACCTCCCATAGGCCTAGGGGCGGTTATCCTCAAGCCTCTTACCCTTCCATCCTATTTCCAAAACAAAATGCCTATGTGGTGACACACCAGCCCTCCACCAGGAAGAGAGCACAAGAGGCCCGTCCCTACCTACTTGTCCTACCACTATGTCCCTATCTATCAATCTATCCCTACCCTATCCCTACCTGTCCCTCCCTACCATAAAAAAACAAACCCCACCTCTTGTGCAAAACCTTGCCCTCCCTTTCCCTATCTGGCCCTAACCTAGCTAACCTGTTTTAATCCCTTATTCTATCCCTCGGGGAACAGAAAAGTTGAAACCCCTCCAGAGGGTACCAGCCCTTTTTGCGCCCAACCCCTCATACTCCCGAGAGCGCACCCTCACCAGGTCCACCATGATGTTTTTAACCACCTCCACCTCCGGGAGGATTTTGCCTCGCGTCGATACTAGACACCGGGATGACCACAAGTGGAACCTGACCACTGCGCTAACTATAAAAAGTGTCTGGCAGTCCCTGCCCTCCAGGTGTTTGAATGCCCCATAGGCCCACTCGGCATAGGAAAGGCCAGCCAGCCGCAGCCAACCGGTGGAGGTCCCCACCAATTTGCAAACCCTTATATTGAAGGGGCACTGAAGCAGGAAGTGCTCCATGCTTTCCAGCATGTCGCCACACTCCTCCCGAGGGCAGCCTCGTTCGTCGGAGTTCCGGTACTTCAAGTTCTCCCTCACATATAACTTACCTAGGAGGCAGCGCCAGGTCAGATCCCAAAACTTCTGAGGAAACCTTTTGGAGTTAAGAACACGCAACCCTCCCTCTAAGGTTTCTCCTGGGCAATCTTTGAGCGCCAGAGGCTTCTGGAAGTGGGTCAACAGGACTTTGTCATCAAGAAAACGTCTTGACTGAGTCCTGATCTCCCACGCCCCCAGACCCCACCGACGAATCACTTTCAAGACCAGGGAAGCATAGGCCGGGAGATATCCATGGGGTGCACGAAGATCTTTCACTTGACCTCCTGCCTCCCATTTCTGGAAGAAGGGCCGAAACCACCCCTGGCAGGAGACTACCCACGAAGGAGCCCCCTCGGCGGAGAGGTTTGGTAGATTGATCTTAAGAAAGGTGTTCATTAAGAACACCACGGGGTTAACCATATTTAACCCCCCTAGCCTCCTTGTGCGGTATGTAACCTCCCTCTTGATTAGGTTGAGCCTGTTCCCCCATAACAGTTGGAAGAACAGGCAACAGATCCTACTCCAACAAGACTCTGGCAAGGCACAGACGCTACCTAGATAGATCACCAACGGGAGCAGGAAGGCTTTGGCAAGGTGAACCCTTTCTCTCAGGGTCAAGGACCAACCCTTCCAGCAATCAACTCTCTGGGCGACATCCTTAAGCCTACCTTCCCAATTTTGGAGTGGGTAATCACCCTGGCCAAAATGGATGCCTAAGATCTTTACAGACTCCTGGGGTTCTGGGAGGGTGTCCGGGAGAGAAAAACCAGGCTCTCCCCCTCCCAGCCAGAGGCTTCCACACTTGTTCCTGTTCACAGCTGATCCGGAAGCCTCCGAGTAACTGTCCACTTCAGACATCACCCATTCAATCTCCTCCCGCGACGAGACAAGAACGGTGACATCATCCGCGTAGGCTACTGTCCTCAAAGGGGAGCCGGTGCCCTCCAGGTCCATCCTGACTCCCGCCACCGGCCCACCATTAATCCGCCTAATCAGGGGGTCAATGGCGAACACATACAGTAGCGGGCTCAAGGGACATCCCTGTCGGACGCCCGACCCCACCTCAAAAGGACGACCAACCCAACCATTCACAAGTGGGAAAGACTCAGCCCCAGCGTATAAGGTCTGCAGCCACTGAATGAACCCCCCAGGTAGGCCATACCTCGAGAGAGTTGACCACAAATACTCATGATTCACCCTGTCAAAAGCCTTAGCCTGATCTAGGGACAGCAAGTACCCCTTCCACCAACCTGCCCTACTCTGCTCCACAGCCTCCCTAACACTCAGGACCGCACTTAAGGTGCTACGACCGGGAACAGAGCAGTGCTGAGCCGGCGAGAGGAGCCGGGGCGCAAACTGTACCAACCGGTTGAAAAGTACCTTCGCCAGAATCTTTCGGTCCGTATTGAAAAGTGCTATGGGCCGCCAGTTCTCAATACGGCTCGGATCCTTACCCTTTGACAGAACTATAAGGGCGGACCTCCTCATTGACTTCGGCAGAGTGCCCGAGGATAGACACTCATTAAGCACGTCAGTCAAGAGGGGAGCCAAAGCTCCTTTAAAGGTCCGATAGAACTCAGATGTTAAGCCATCTGGGCCAGGTGACTTCTTGAGGGCAAGACCCTCAATAGCCCTGATGACTTCCTCTTCCCTTATAGGTTCTATCAAAACACCAAAAGAAGGGTCTTCTGCTGACTCAGGAATGGCTTCAGCCAAGAAACCTGAAATCCGATCCCGATTCAGTTCCTTCTTTGCCAAAAGGTTCGAGTAGAAGGACCTGACGACCTCCAAGATCCCTGACCTGGATCTTGTCAGGGATCCTGTACTGTCAATCAGGCCTGTTACTGTCTTACAAGTCACTGACATCTTACAGTTCCTGTAGGGGTCGGGCGAGCGGTATTTCCCGAAATCCCTCTCAAGAACCAAAGATGCGTGCCTATCATACTGACACCTTTTAAGCAAAGCCTTCACACCGGAGATATCCTCCTGGCTACCTCCGGTCGAGACCAGATGTTCAAGTCTCTCCCTCAGTGCACTGTACATGCGGTATATGTCCAGTGACCTGAGGCTTGAGAGCCGGCGGAAAAATCCCGCCACCCTTTTTTTGAATATCTCCCACCACTCTGACCTAGTGCCTTCAAGACCCAGTAATAGTACCTGATCCTGAAGAAACTCCTCAAAGGCTTGGATTACAGCTGCCTCCTCAAGGAGTGACGAATTCAGCCTCCACAAACCTCTTCCTCTCCGGAGGGTTTCTGAAATATTCAAAGAAAACAAAATTAGACAGTGATCGGAGAACTCCACCTCCACCACGGACACAGGGGTGGTGACGGAATTCTCCTTCAAAAAAAACCTATCTATCCTGGAACTAACACTTCCTCTCTGAAAGGTGAACCCACGGTGACCTGGGGAATGCCTGATGTGGATATCCTCCAGGCGAGCTTCACTCACTATGCTATTTAACGCGACGCCATCATAGGGCAGTCTATCTCTGGTACCTCCTCGGTCTTGGGGTCTAGTTATGGTATTAAAATCCCCACCAAAGATGACTTGTTTGCCCGTAAAAAGAAAAGGCTTGATCTTCATAAAGAGGCTTTTACGGTCCCACTTTGTCTGGGGACCGTAGATGTTAATGAGGCGCAGGCTTTGCCCCTTCATGAAGACGTCTAAGACTAGGCACCTTCCCATTTCGAGCTCGATCAGCCGCTGGCATTTCACCTCTGCGGTAAAAAGCACCGCCACTCCACTATACGGCTCAGCCGCAAGAGACCAGTAGGAGGGCCCCCTGCGCCACTCCCTCCTTGCTCTGTTTATCTCCGATAGAGTACAGAGCCTGGTCTCCTGCAAAAACAAAATGTCAGCTTCAACTCGGCCAAGAAAATCAAAGGCTGCAAACCTAGCCGTATCAGACTTAATGCTGGCCACATTAATGGTGGCCAGCGTCAGTGGAGAGGGGACTGCCATTAAGACCGATTGAGCTCAATGACCTTCAGTTTCCCACCCCCTTTCCTCCTACCACCTCCACCCCTTGATGAGTCAGAAGAGGACCCGCGACTTTTCCTCGTCTTACGGGTCCTCTTCTTACATTGGGATTGGTCCATCACCTCACCTCGTGCGGTTTGACCAGGCAAGGGATGGACTTCCCCCGTAGTTTCTCCCTGGAGAGTATTAGTGACACTTTTTTCAACAGTTTCTACAATAGCTTGAGGTGCATCGTCTCCATCTCTGGGTACCAGGCCAGCCTCCTCCACTGAAGGCAGGGGGCCCTTCCCTGAGGGAGACTCAGCAGCCCCCGACTGTCCCACCTCCCCCTCTGGAGCCTCCCCTGAGGCTGATGCGTCCTCGCAGAGGGTTTGGTACCGGTTAGGGCTGATCACTGAAAGGTCCTCGAGTCTACGTTCCTTTGCCGGGGGGGGGGGGGCAGATGTTTTTACCCTCGCTTTACTCGGTGACTTTCTCCGCCTGACCGTCTGTTCCTCCCCAGCACTAACGTACTGGGAAGATGAAGACAGGTCAGCCTCTTCCTCCCTCTGCAGTCTTCTCATCTCCTCAATCAGGGCCGTGCCCGTTGCTACTTCAGCATTAGAATCCAACCCAGCGGGATCAGGGGCAGAGGGGGAGACACATAATACCCTCCCTCTGCTCCCTTCTCCTATCTCTCCTTCTCGCCCTAGATGGTGGCTGGGTTTTCTCCCTCCGCGTCGGCAACCTGGTCTCTCCACCTCCGACCCCCTCCTCAGTGACAGGGACAGTCTCCTCACCTGCCCCTGCCCGTCGGAGGGTGACATTAGCGAAAGACCTCGGGCACGCCCCGATTGGGTGACCAAGGTCACCACACAGGTGGCACCGAATCCTATCACAGGTTGCAGCTAGATGACCTAATCCCCCACACATGGCACACTTCTGCACCCTGCAGGAGGCACTCAAGTGCGAGGGATCACCACACCTGTGACAGAGCTTCGGCTGCCCCTGGTAGAAGACAAGAATCCTGTCTTTCCCGAGGAAGGTTGAGGACGGGATATGCATCACAGAGTTATCCTCATGTTTCAATTTGACCATAAAGGTCCAGGCCCCCGACCAAATGCCAAACTCATCAAGGTTCTTCCGGGGGAAGTCTTTCACTTCCCCATACCTGTTGAGCCAGGTCATAATGTCCATGTAAGAAAGTGACTCGTTACGAGTCAAAACGGTCACTTTCTTAATTGCATCCTGGCGCGACACTGCCCACACATTGAAGTCGCTCCAGTCAGGCTCGTTCTTTGCCAACTCATAATTACCCCAGAAGGTTTCTAAGCCCCCCGGGGTAACAAAGCTGACATCAAACTCTGAGGAGCCGACCGGGTGAATGAGGGCAAAGATGTCACTCGCCCTAAAGCCCATCCCGAGCAGAAGTTCGACGACCCTCCTCCTCTGAGGACAAGGGCCTTCCCCCCCCACCACCCGAGACGGACTACATTCCTCCGGACCGGCCGCTGCCCGGGTGTCGGGAGAGTCCACCTGGTCTCACCCCCCTCATCTCGGAACTTCCCTAGGCCAAAACGTTCAATCCAAAACCTAAGGTCCCTCGATTGACCATCCACTATCATCGTTCTCTGCCCTGCTCGTAAGGCCGCCAGGAGCTGCTGTTGTAATTCACCGTCCCTGGCCCCCAGTGATGGACACGAGGCACCCCCTGGGGCCCCCGAGGCGACACTGGCATAGGAACGTACCGAGCTTGAGGCCGCAGTCCCAGCCCCCGCAACTCCAGTGCCACCTTCGGGTGCCCCCTGAAGCCCGCTCGGCCCGGCCACCACCGCGGCCACCGGGACACCAGAGACAGGAGCGGTCGTTCCCAGCGTCGCTGGCGTGGACCGGGAGACCCCGGGTTCCGGGGCAAACAACATATTAGGTAACACATTAGGTAACACATTAGGTAACACATTTGGCAAAGCTACTTCTGCAGCAACCATGCCTACATTTTCCAAATTAGTCCTAGGAACCTCCACTACCGCATCTTTAACAACAGGGACAGCAGTAGCAGCAGAAGCAACACAAGGGGTGACAACCTCCATAGCCCCCCCTCCCCTTTCCCTCACAAGGAACATCTAAATCACTCTCTGAAACCACAGTTTTTTCCCCCTCCTCCGCCCTCCTCTCCTGACGCCTGCTTTTCCTACTCCCCAGTCTGCTCTTACTCACCGCTTTCTTACCCACGCTCACCATTACCTCATTCACACCGGGGCTTGCGGCCTTGGGCGTTTCCACGAGCGGGATTGGCCTATTCCGGGCCTCCGCTTCACTCTCCTTTCGCTTAGTTGGGGCAACTTGTGCCTCTGCCTCGACCTCCGCATCGTCAGCTGTCACAGCGCTCAATGCTTTAGGAGCGGACTTGCTCCTAGCGCTGACGGCAGCCTCCGCATCACCGGTCTCATTGGCTTCCTCGGCACCTGAAACCGGAAGGGAGGGACAAGTCACACGCCCCTTCCCCTTACGATGGACCTGGGGAGGGGCCGGCGCTACTTTGACCCTGCCCACAGGGGCAGGCTTCACCGCTTCTCTATCTCCCTTCGTGGGAGGTGCTTTTCCGACCTTGTCCGCTGCAATTTAGGGCGCCATTTTCAAGACTACACCCAGCTCCCCAGCCACACCGCTACTTAGAGAAAGCGGGGTCTGGGGAGTCTGCGCCCCCCTTATCTCACCCGCGAGCAACACCCCAGATTCAGCCTGTGCTAGAGTCAATGGGGGTTGCCCTGCGGGAACAGTTTTATCTGCTGCGACACTCACATATTTCAGGGTGCCGACTTCTTGTGGCTTGGTCTTCTTCTTTTTCCTTTTTTTAGATTCCTCCTCGTTTGCAAGGTCGTCTATGGAAAAAGCCATCTTCTCCATTCTTGCCGGGGATTCTAGCATGCAGATTTCGTGGATTAACCTCCCCGCAGCAGAACCCATATCGTCTTCTGATGTTGCCGGTAATGGCGGTAGATTCTCCGGTAGCTTAGGTAAACTTGCCGATTTCTCTGGGGGCGTATAGGTCGGAATGCCTGAACTCACCCTCGTAGGCTTCCGGCTACTGCCGTACTCTGCCAGCAGGCTCCCCTCTGAGTCAGTATCTGACTAGTATTCTGGATCCGAGCTTTTGGAGGACGCGAGGCCTTCCCGCAGCAGCCGCTCCTGCTGCTTGCGGTAAAAACGATCATCATTCAGGAGTTTCTCCCTGAAAGGCCCCGCGCCCTCCAGGATCTCTTGGCATCTTTGGTCAAGCCCTTTAATTTGTTCCTTCAGCTTTTTGACTTGCTTACTCAGTGCCGGTCTCTCATGCCTTGAGGCCCTGTCACTATGGGCACGGACACTCTGAAGCTCCGCACCCATAGTGAACAGGGAACTCCCGGCTTTATCATACTCTTCAAGGGTAGTGTCAATACGCTTACTATATGCAAGCACATCCTCGCCAGCCTTCCGAATCCCCCAACCTGATGATGGCAAGGAAGGAGGGGGGACCTCACTGGCCTTTTTACTTGTACCGGGCTCAGCCTCCGCCGGGGTCTTCCGACCTAGATGTCCCTTGCTGCGGGTTGCCATACCGTTTTCCACTGGAGCCTGCTGCCTCTCCGATCTTCTCCTGCTGCTGCTGCTACTGCCGTCTATTGAGAGCCTCCTGCCCCCCGCCAAGCTTGCTCGGGGGGCAGGAGCACCTTGCTCCATGGTGAGAAAACCCCAACCTTGGAAAAGGAAAGGGGCTGGAGCCTCCAACTATGACTGGGAAACTGCTACTGTTACACCAAAAACACCACACACCAAGCCTCTCTTCTGAGCTGACAAATAGACTATAGCCTCTAGACTCAGGAGCTCAGACAAGCGTGTCTGACTCCCACAGCTGCCCCGAAGGAATTGGAACTATTTTATTAGAAAAGTAGAAAAAGTTCACAAACACTGTCACATACGAAAATACAATATAAAAACTATAAACAGAGACAATACATAAATCTAAAACCTAGCATAAAACCATCAACAAATAAAATACAAGAAAACACTGGGACAAAAAAAAAAAAACAATCGCGAACCAGCCCCATCCATTCTGCCTTTCACTCCGCCTTTCACTCTTCTCCCGTCTTTCTCCAGTCATCCGTCAGTCAAAAACTCTAACAAAAGAAAATCTAAATGAGCAATATACAATGGAAACATATAACGGAAACTTATAACGGAAACTTATAACACTAACAAAATCCCCAACTGAAACTTACTAAAAAAATTTTTTTATTTTTTTTTTTTTTCCCCCTCACCACACCCGGCCAGCACCACGCCCCATGTCCTCCCATGTCCGCATAGTCCTGGTGCTGGCACCACCCACCACCAAGCCCCTGAAACCCAACCTGGCTCTCCGCCTCATGTCCTCCCATGTCCGCATAGTCCAGAGCCAGGCCGGGCACACGAAAACTTATAAACCAAACCCTCCACCCCCAAAAAGAAACCCCCCTCCCAAACAACCTACCCCCCTGAAAAACCCCTTAACTACTAACAAACAAATGGAATTATGGAATATGGAAAATGAAATATGGGATATGGAAATGGATAGAAAAATGGAAATGGAAAATGAATATGGGATATGGAAAAATGGAAAATGGGAAAATGGACACAACATATGAACGACAACAATAACAAATAACAAATACCAGACAAGTAACAAAAACCCACCATCCTACATAACCTGTTAAATTACCTTCCCTCCCATGAACCTCCCATGGGCCTAGGGTCGGTTATCCTCAAGCCTCTTACCCTTCCATCTGATTTCCAAAACAAAAATGCCTATGTGGTGACACGCCAGCCCTCCACCAGGAAGAGAGCACAGGAGGCCCATCCCTGTCTACTCGCCCTACCGCTATATCCCTATCTATCATTCTGTCCCTACCCTGTCCCTACCTGTCCCTCCCTATCAGAAAATAATAAACCCCACCCCTCGTGCAAACCTTGCCCTACCTATCCCTATCTGGCCCTAACCTAACTAACCTACTTTAAATCCCTTATCTAACCCTCAGGGAACAGAAAAAGTGAACCCCCTCCAGAGGGTACCAGCCCTTTCTGCGCCCAGACCCTCGTACTCCCGAGAGCGCACCCTCACCAGGTCCACCATGATGTTTTTAACCACCTCCGGGAGGATTTTGCCTCTCGTCGATACTAAACACCGTGCTGACCATAGGTGAAACCTGACCACTGCACTAACTACAAAAAGTGTTTGGCAGTCCCTGCCCTCCGGGTGTTTGAATGCCCCATAGGCCCACTCGGCGTAGGAAAGGCCAGCCAGCCGCAGCCAACCGGTGGAGGTCCCCACCAATTTGCAAACCCTTATATTGAAGGGGCACTGAAGCAGGAAGTGCTCCATGCTTTCCAGCATATCGCCACACTCCTCCCGAGGGCAGCCTCGCTCGTCGGAGTTCCGGTACTTCAAGTTCCCCCTCACATATAACTTACCTAGGAGGCAGCGCCAGGTCAGATCCCAAAACTTCCGAGGAAACCTTTTGGAGTTAAGAAAACGCAACCCTCCCTCTAAGGTTTCTCCTGGGCAATCTTTGAGCGCCAGAGGCTTCTGGAAGCGGGTCAACAGGACCTTGTCGTCAAGAAAACGTCTTGACTAAGTCCTGATCTCCCACGCCCCCAGACCCCACCGACGAATCACTTTCAGGACCAGGGAAGCATAGGCCGGGAGATATCCATGGGGTGCACGAAGATCTTTCACTTGCCCTCCTGACTCCCATTTCTGGAAGAAGGGCCGAAACCACCCCTGGCAGGAGGCTACCCACGAAGGAGCCCCCTCGGAGGAGAGGTTTGGTAAATTGATCTTAAGAAAGGTGTTCATTAAGAACACCACGGGGTTAACCATATTTAACCCCCCTAGCCTCCTTGTGCGGTATGTAACCTCCCTCCTGATTAGGTTGAGCCTGTTCCCCCATAACAGTTGGAAGAACAGGCAACAGATCCTACTCCAACAAGACTCTGGCAAGGCACAGACGCTACCTAGATAGATCACCAACGGGAGCAGGAAGGCTTTGGCAAGATGAACCCTTTCTCTCAGGGCCAAAGACCAACCCTTCCAGCAATCAACTCTCTGGGCGACATCCTTAAGCCTACCTTCCCAATTTTGGAGTGGGTAATCACCCTGGCCAAAATGGATGCCTAAGATCTTTACAGACCCCTGGGGTTCTGGGAGGGTGTCCGGGAGAGAAAAACCAGGCTCTCCCCCTCCCAGCCAGAGGCTTCCACATTTATTCCTGTTTACAGCTGATCCGGAAGCCTCCGAGTAACTGTCCACTTCAGACATCACCCATTCAAGCTCCTCCCGTGACGAGACAAGAACGGTGACATCATCCGCGTAGGCTACTGTCCTCAAAGGGGAGCCAGTGCCCTCCAGGTCCACCCTGACTCCCGCCACCGGCCCACCATTAATCCGTCTAATCAGGGGATCAATGGCGAACACATACAGTAGCGGGCTCAAGGGACATCCCTGTCGGACGCCCGACCCCACCTCAAAAGGACGACCAACCCAACCATTCACAAGTGGGAAAGACTCAGCCCCAGCGTATAAGGTCTGCAGCCACTGAATGAACCCCCCAGGCAGGCCATACCTCGAGAGAGTTGACCACAAATACTCATGATTCACCCTGTCAAAAGCCTTAGCCTGATCTAGGGACAGCAAGTACCCCTTCCACCGACCTGCCCTACTCTGCTCCACAGCCTCCCTGACACTCAGGACCGCACTTAAGGTGCTACGACTGGGAACAGAGCAGCGCTGAGCCAGCGAGAGGAGCCGGGGCGCAAACTGTACCAGCCGGTTGAAAAGTACCTTCGCCAGAATCTTTCGGTCCGTATTGAGAAGTGCTATGGGCCGCCAGTTCTCAATATGGCTCGGATCCTTACCCTTTGACAGAACTATAAGGGCGGACCTCCTCATTGACTTCGGCAGAGTGCCCGAGGATAGACACTCATTAAGCACGTCAGTCAAGAGGGGAGCCAAAGCTCCTTTAAAGGTCCGATAGAACTCAGATGTTAAGCCATCTGGGCCAGGTGACTTCTTGAGGGCAAGACCCTCAATAGCCCTGACGACTTCCTCTTCCCTTATAGGTTCTATCAAAACACCAAGAGAAGGGTCTTCTGCTGACTCAGAAACCTGAAATCCGATCCCGATTCAGTTCCTTCTTTGCCAAAAGGTTCGAGTAGAAGGACCTGACGACTTCCAAGATCCCTGACCTGGATCTTGTCAGGGATCCTGTACTGTCAATCAGGCCTGTTACTGTCTTACAAGTCAATGACATCTTACAGTTCCTGTAGGGGTCAGGCGAGCGGTATTTCCCGAAATCCCTCTCAAGAACCAAAGATGCGTGCCTATCATACTGACACCTTTTAAGCAAAGCCTTCACACCGGAGATATCCTCCTGGCTACCTCCGGTCGAGACCAGATGTTCAAGTCTCTTCCTCAGTGCACTGTACATGCGGTACATGTCCAGTGACCTGAGGCTTGAGAGCCGGCGGAAAAATCCCGCCACCCTTTTTTTTGAATATCTCCCACCACTCTGACCTAGTACCTTCAAGACCCAGTAATAGTACCTGATCCTGAAGAAACTCCTCAAAGGCTTGTCTTACAGCTGCCTCCTCAAGGAGTGATGAGTCACGTGAGTCACGTGAGCGGGAAGAGACAGCTGTGAGCAGCGTGCGGAAGCAGGGGGAAGAGTCAGCTGTGAGCAGCGTGCGGAGGGGCTTGCACAGCGGCAGCGGCCCAGTGCGGCCAGGAGAGAGCTGCCGGCTTACTGCCGGGCGGCAGCACAGCGGTGAACAGCGGCAGCGGCCCAGTGCGGCCAGGAGAGAGCTGCCGGCTTACTGCCGGGCGGCAGCATAGCGGTGAACAGCGGCAGCGGCCCAGTGCGGCCAGGAGAGAGCTGCCGGCTTACTGCCGGGCGGCAGCACAGCGGTGAACAGCGGCAGCGGCCCAGTGCGGCCTACAAGGGAAGGAGCCACGGACACCCAGACCAGAACAGTGGGGCCAGGAGAGAGCTTCACGGCGGTGAGTAGCGGCCCAGCACGGCCAGAAGAGAGGAATATGGAAGAGGAGAAAACTCACATGGTAAGCTGCAGCATATGCTATATGTTTACAGATTTGCCTGACCATAAAGACAACTTCACCTGTATGAAATGCAAACTAGTGGCCCTTTTAGAAGATAAAGTGCAGAGGTTGGAAGAAAGAATAGAGACGTTGAGAGGCATCAAAGAAAGTGAGGTTTTTATTGATGAAGCAGAAGCAAGCCTCTTGAATATAGTAAGGGAAGAAAGTATGAGAGAGCCTACAGTGGTGGAGGCTGAAGCAAACCTCCTAAATATAGTAAGGGAAGAATACTTGAGGGAACCTACAGAGGCAGATAAATGGATACAGGTGACCAAGAGATGCAAAAGGATCACAAGGCCATCACCACTTACACAGCTAGGTAACCGATATGAAACTCTTATGCAGACTGATGAAAATGATAAGAATAATCTATCAGCAAAAGAAGAAACAAAAGTCACCCAGAGACAAGAGGGAGCAACAAGAAATAGCGTAGCGAGGAAAAAAAGAAGAGTAGTGGTTATGGGCGACTCACTGCTAAGAGGCATAGAGGCAGCAGTCTGCAGGCCAGATATAACGGCACGAGAAGTATGCTGCCTCCCAGGAGCAAAAGTTAGGGACGTGGCCGATAGGATTCCATGCCTCTTCAGATCCAAGGATAACTACCCATTTTTGCTGATACATGTGGGTACAAACGACACGGCAAAAAATGATTTACCAACTATTCGTAAAGACTTTCAAAATCTAGGAAAGAAAGTGAAGGAACTGGATGCGCAGGTAGTATTTTCATCAATTCTCCCAGTTGATGGTTATGGTATCAGGAGATGGAATAAAATACTAGAGGTAAACAAGTGGCTTCGGCAGTGGTGTAGAGAGCAAGGATTTGGATTTCTGGACCATGGAGTGAATTACCTCTATGATGGACTCCTTGCTAGAGATGGGATACATCTCACAAAGCCTGGGAAACACATATTTGCCAGAAGACTTGCCACACTTATCAGGAGGGCTTTAAACTAGAAGAGAAGGGGATGGGAAGTAAAAAGAAAGACAAGAACATGCAGCTAAAGGATATACTAAACAAGGTTACTAGATGTGGTAATGAGGACCTAAGACAGGATACTCAGAAGGAAATTAAGAAAAAGGAAGTACCAGAGCGCAATCTGAAATGTTTTTACACAAATGCGCAAAGCTTGGGAAATAAACAGGGAGAATTAGAACTGATAATACAGAAGGAAAAATATGATGTCATTGGTATTACAGAAACTTGGTGGAACGATAAGCATGATTGGAATATACAGATGGAAGGATACAACTTATTCAAAAAAAATAGAACTAATAAAAGAGGGGGAGGAGTTGCATTGTATGTTAAAAAAGATCACATTTCCACGGAAATCACAGTTTTACTAAATGATAACTTATTGGAAAATATTTGGGTAACAATTCAGGGGAAAAACAATGATAAGGACATCATAATAGGTGTTTATTATAGACCACCAGGACAGACAGAAGACAGGGATGAGATTTTTTCACAGCAAATGACCACGCTTTCGAAGAAATTTGAAATTGTTATCATGGGAGACTTTAATTACCCAGATATTCATTGGGAAACTCACACAGCTACGAGTAAAAGCTCTATAAAATTTTTATCCTCTCTAGCAGACAATTTCATTGCCCAGTTAGTAGAAGAAAACACAAGAGGAACATCCATTCTGGACCTAGTTTTAACTAATAAGGAGGACATGGTTAAGGAATTAAGGGTAGCAGGGACATTGGGATTCAGCGACCATGCTATACTCGAGTTTGGGGTTGTAAGAAGAAGAAGACCTGAGAAGACAAAGACTAGAAGACTCAATTTTAGTAGGGCAGATTTTAGGGGCCTAAAGGTAAGGGTTAGTAGAATTCCATGGCGAAAATTACTTAAGCACAAAAATGCACATGAGGGGTGGGAAATTTTCCGTAGGGAAATCATTAATGCACAGGAACTAACAATACCTAGAAGCAAGAAAAATGGGAATCACCTAAAAACTCCAGGATGGATGACCAAAAAATTACATAACCTACTAAAAAAGAAAAAGGAAACTTACAACAAGTGGAAGATGGGAGCTATATCTAAGGGAGAGTATACAGCAGTTTGCAGACTCTGCAAGATAAGCATTAAAAAAGCCAAGGCTGAATACGAATTGAAGCTTGCAAAAGAAGTTAAGAGTAATGTAAAAGGTTTTTGGGGATATGTTAAGAGCAAAAGAAAAGTGAAGGAAACCATTGGAGTCCTAAAGAACGAAAAGGGTGAAAAAGTTAACATGGTGGATCAGCAAGTGGAGTTACTAAATTCATATTTTGTATCCGTCTTCTCCCAAGAAATGGATGGAAATATCAACATTAATGGTGATAGTGATGAGGGGAATGAGGACTCCAAGCTGATTATAAGTGAAGGTTTGGTAAGAGAACATTTAGCTAAGATTAAGGAAACCAAGTCCCCAGGACCGGATGATTTACACCCTAGAGTTTTAAAAGAATTAGCAGAGGAAATAACAGAACCCCTTGCAATAATCTTTAATAAGTCATGGGAGACAGGAGTGGTCCCTCTAGATTGGAAAAGGGCAAATGTGGTCCCCATCTACAAAAAGGGGAATAGGGACGACCCAGGAAATTATAGGCCGGTAAGTCTGACCTCGATAGTAGGAAAAATCTTTGAACAAATCGTTAAAGAACATTTAATTAGGTACCTGGATGGAAAGGCTTTAATTAATCAAAGCCAGCACGGCTTTATGCCTAATAAATCTTGCCAGACTAATCTTATTTCCTTCTATAATAAAGTCACTGAATGGTTGGACCAGGGGAATGCAGTGGACATAGTATATCTTGACTTTAGTAAGGCCTTTGATAAAGTATCACATAACATTCTTATTGAAAAAATGATCAAGTATGGCTTTGATAAAATATCAGTGAGGTGGGTTCACAATTGGCTTAATGATCGGGCACAACGAGTAATTCTAAATGGCTATACATCAAACTGGAAGAAAGTAAAAGCGGGGTGCCGCAGGGCTCTGTCCTGGGCCCAGTACTTTTTAATATTTTTATAAATGATCTGGATGATGGGGCTAATGGGGAACTAATAAAATTTGCAGATGATACAAAGATAGGAGGAATGGCCAACACTAGAGAGGAGAGAGAGTGCATCCAAAAGGACTTAGACACACTGGAACAATGGGCTGAGGTGAACAAAATGGTATTCAACAGGGACAAATGCAAAGTTCTACATCTGGGTAACAGAAATGCAAGAAGCATATATAGTATGGGAGGAATAGTACTAAGTGAGAGTACAGGGGAAAAGGATCTGGGCATAATAATAGATCGCAAACTCAACATGAGTCAACAGTGCGGTGCGGTGGCTAAAAAGGCTAACCAAATTCTAGGATGTATCAAGACGAGCATTGTAGCTAGATCAAGAGAGGTAATTATTCCGCTGTACTCTGCCCTGGTCAGACCCCACCTGGAATACTGTGTACAGTTCTGGGCGCCCCAGTTTAAGAAAGACATCGATTCATTGGAGCAGGTCCAGAGAAGAGCAACCAAAATGGTGGAAGGTCTACAAACCATGTCCTACGAGGAGAGGCTAAAAGAATTGGGACTGCTTAGTTTGCAGAAGAGAAGGCTAAGGGGAGACTTAATAGCGGTATTTAAATATCTGAAAGGTTGTCACAGTGCAGAGGGATCTACCCTATTCTCATTAGCAGAAGGAAGCACGAGAAGTAATGGGATGAAACTAAGGGGAAGGAGATTCAGATTAGACATTAGGAAAAACTTTCTAACAGTAAGGGTAGTGAGAGAGTGGAATAGGCTGCCACGGGAGGTGGTGAGTTCTTCATCAATTGAAATCTTCAAGCGGAAACTGGATAGGTATATAGCTGGGATGTTTTAGGAATTCCTGCTTTTGCAGGGGGTTGGACTCGATGGCCCTTGAGGTCCCTTCCAACTCAAACAAACAAACAAACAAACAAACAATTCAGCCTCCACAAACCTCTTCCTCTCCGGAGGGTCTCTGAAATATTCAAAGAAAACAAAATTAGACAGTGATCAGAGAACTCCACCTCCACCACGGACACAGGGGTGGTGACGGAATTCTCCTTCAAAAAAAACCTGTCTATCCTAGACCTAACACTACCTCTCTGAAAGGTGAACCCACGGTGACCTGGGGAATGCCTGATGTGGATATCCTCCAGGCGAGCTTCACTCACTATGCTATTTAACGCGGCGCCATCATAGGGCAGTCTATCTCTGGTACCTCCTCGGTCTTGGGGTCTAGTTATGGTATTAAAATCCCCACCAAAGATGACTTGTTTGCCCGTAAAAAGAAAAGGCTTAATCTTCATAAAGAGGCTTTTACGGTCCCACTTTGTCTGGGGACCGTAGATGTTAATGAGGCGCAGGCTTTGCCCCGTCATGAAGACGTCTAAGACTAGGCACCTTCCCATTTCGAGCTCGATCAGTCGCTGGCATTTCACCTCTGCGGTAAAAAGCACCGCCACTCCACTATACGGCTCAGCCGCAAGAGACCAGTAGGAGGGCCCCCTGCGCCACTCCCTCCTTGCTCTGTTTATCTCTGATAGAGTACAGAGCCTGGTCTCCTGCAAAAACAAAATGTCAGCTTCAACCCGGCCAAGAAAATCAAAGGCTGCAAACCTAGCCGTATCAGACTTAATGCTGGCCACATTAATGGTGGCCAGCGTCAGTGGAGAGGGGACTGCCATTAAGACCGATTGAGCTCAATGACCTTCAGCTTCCCACCCCCTTTCCTCCTATCACCACCACCCCTAGATGAGTCTGAAGAGGACCCGCGACTTCTCCTCGTCTTGCGGGTCCTCTTCTTACATTGGGATTGGTCCATCACCTCCCCCGGTGCGGTTTGGCCAGAGGAGGGATGGACCTCCCCCGCAACTTCTCCCTGAGGAGTTACAGTGGTCGCAGAGACAGTAGCAACTTCGGCCCTGGGTGCATCATCTCCTCCTCCAGGCTCCAGGCCAGCCTCCCCTCCCGGAGGGAGACTCAGCAGCCCCTGACGGCTCCACCTCTCCCTCTGAAGCCTCCCCTGAGGCCGACGCATCCTCACAGAGGGATTGGTACCGGTTGGGACCTACCACTAGAGGGCCGTCGAGTCTGCGTTCCTTCGTCGGGGGGGGGGGGAGATGTTTTTTCCCTCACTTTACTCGGTGACTTTCTCCGCTTGACCGTCTCTCCCTCCCCAGCACTGACGTACTGAGAAGAAGATGACTGGTCAGCCTCTTCCTCCCTCTGCAGTCTCCTCATCTCCTCAACCAGGGTCGTGCCCACTGCTACCTTGGCATCAGGATCCGGCCCAGCAGAGCCAGGGGCAGAAGGAAGGCACATAACTCCCTCCCTCTGCTCCCTCCTCCTCCTCTCGCGCCTCCTTGCCCTTGATGGTGGCTGGGCCTTCTCCCTTTGCCTTGGCAGACTAGTCTCTCCTCCCCCACTCACCCCCTCCGCAGCAGGGACAGCCTCCTCAACTGCTCCCGCTTGCCGAAGGGTGGTGTTGGCGAAAGACCGTGGACACGCCCCGATCGGGTGCCCAAGGACACCACACAGGTGGCAACGCACCCTGCCACAGGTCGCCGCGAGATGGCCCACCTCCCCACACATGGCGCACTTCTGCACACGGCAGGAGGCGCTCAAGTGTGAAGGGTCACCGCACCTGTGACAGAGTTTTGGCTGCCCCTGGTAGAAGACAAGGATCCTGTCTTTCCCAAGGAAGGTTGAGGACGGGATATGCATCACCGAGTTATCCTCATGTCGCAATTTGACCATGAAGGTCCAGGCCCCCGACCATATCCCGAACTCGTCGAGATTTTTCTTTGGGAAGTCCTTGACCTCCCCAAACCTGTTCAGCCAGGTCATGATGTCCATATAAGAAAGTGACTCGTTACGAGTTAAAACGGTCACTTTCTTAATGTTATCCTGGCGTGACACCGCCCACACCATAAAGTCACGCCAGGCGGGCTTGTCCTTCACCAGCCTATAGTTTCCCCAGAAGGTTTCTAAGCCCTCCGGGGTAACAAAGCTGATGTCAAACTCCGAGGAGCCGACAGGATGAATAAGGGCAAAGATGTCGCTTGCCCTGAAACCCATCCCGAGTAGGAGTTCCACGACCCCCCTCCTCTGGGGACAAGGGCCGGCTCCCCCCCACACGAGACGGGCCACGTTCCTCCGTGTCGGCCCCCTACGCCCGGGTGTAGGGAGAGTCCATCTGGTCTCACCTCCTTCCTCTCGGAACTTCCCTAGGCCAAAACGTTCGATCCAGAACCTAAGGTCTCTCGACTGCCCATCTATGGTCATTGTGGACTGGCCCGCCCGTAAAGCCTCCAGGAGCTGCCGTTGCAAATCGCCGTCCCTGGAGCCCGGCGGAAGACATGATGCACCCCCAGGGGCCCCAGAAGCGACGCTGGCATAGGAGCGTGGGGGCCCGGAGGCCGCAGCAACCTCCGCTGCCGGAGTACCAGCGCCACTCCCAGGGACCCCCGCAGAACTACTTAGCCCAGCCACGGCAACTGGAGCACCAGAGGCGGCAACAGTCCGCCCTGGCATAGCCGCCGCGGACCGGGTCACTCCAACTGCAGCAGAAGGAACAGCGGCAGAGAGGACAACAGGAGCAACAATATCAGGAGCAATGACAGGAGTAACAACAGGAGCAACGACAGCATCAGGAACAGCATCAGGAACAGCACCAGAAACAACAGCAGGGACAACAGCAGAAATACCAGAAACAACAGGGGCCACAACAGAAATATTACTAGCAGTAGAAATACTTTTTTTAGCAGCAATGGTAATAGCCCCTCCACCCGCAGCCTCCCCGACTACAGGCTCTTGGACCCCCATGCATACTACACCACCTTCTTCAGGAATACTACTAATTAACCCTTTTGTCCCACCCGCTTTCCCCTTTACCTTACCCGTCTGCTTAACTAGCTTCTCCACTCGTCCATCATTCACACCTGCAGCCTTCCTTCTTACAGCGGGGCCGGCTGCACCACTCGCTGATGGCTTCCCCGCTTTTACCTCAGCCTCCGCATCCACAGTCACCCCGGCACCTGATGTTGTAGGAGGACACGCCCCCTTAGCCCCGGAAGTGACCTCCGCATCACCGGCTTCATCAGCACTGGAGGAGGATGAGCCACGCCCACCTGCCACTCCCCCTTTCCTACACCTTACTCTGGGGGAAGCCATCGATATTTTAAAACCTCCTACCAGGGAGGGAGGTTTCCCTACGCCACTCCCCTCCGCAGGGGGGGCTTCTTTGCCTTTGCCCTTGTCCGCAACTATGAGCGCCTTGTCCGCAACCATGAGCTCCTTGTCTGCCACCACCTGAAAGGTACTATCAGGCGCCATTTTGATTGCTGGCACCCCGGGCACCCCGCCACTTGGCGTGACCCAAGGTGCCTGCGCCTCCCTTTTCTCTCCTGGAGGCATCGCAACCTGGGCTGAGGTCCCGGCACGATGCTCCCCAGGCAACGACCTGACAAATTTAAATGTCTCTATTTCTCTTTTTTTTTTCCTTCCTTGCCTTCTTCCTGGTCTTGGCTCCTTTTCCCGCCTCCTCCCCATCCAGATCTGACATGCTGAATGCTAATTGGTCCATTCTGGACGGGGACTCTAATTGGTAGATTTGCCTCATCAGCTTCCCCGCCTTCTCCCGAGGCTCCGCCCTCCTCCTCCTCCGTCTCGGGCAGTGGTTGGTTCTCTGGGAGTGTGGGAGATTGCGTCACTTCCTGCCCTGTCATTCTGACTTCCTGTCTTGTCATTCTGACTTCCTGCTTCACTGCCGGCACTGATGCCTGCGTATACGTGGGTATCAGGCTGCCGCTACTAGGGACGGCTGCCCGACTATACTGTACCGCCATGCTGTCATCTGATTCCAGGTCTGACTCGCAGTAGTCGTCCTCTCCCGAGCTGTCTGAGGACGCGGGGCCATCCTTCAACAACCGCTCCTGCTGTTTGCGGAAGAAGCGGTCATCGTTCAGCAGCTTCTCTCTGAACGGCCCCGCGCCTTCCAGAATCTCCGTGCACCTGGCTTCCAGGGCCTTTATTTGTTTTTTCAGGCTCCTTACCTGCTTACTGAAAACCGGGCGGTCCTTCCTTGAGGCCCTGTCGCTACGGGCGCGAGCGCTCTGAAGCTCCCCACTCATTGCGAACAGGGACCTCCGGGCCCGGTCATACTCCTCCAGGACCACCTCGATCCTCCGGCTGTAAATGGCGACTTCCTCTCCAGCCTTCCTGATGCCCCATCCTGCGGGTGATTGCGGCAGCGATGACGGTAAGCTTGTGTCATTTCTCCTGCTTGCAGGGACCCTTCCAGAGGGAACCGCATATCCTGCGGCCGTAGCCCCCTTCGGACCGGCTTCACCCGCCACTGCCGCTGATGTTACCGCCGTGGCTAATGTCGCCGTTTTCACAGATCCACCTGCCGGGACTGCTGACACCCCTGTCGCCACCGCTACTCCTGCCGGCGTCGCCCGCTCTACGGACGTCGCTGCTCCCGATGCTGTTCCTGATGCTGCAGCCGCCAATGTCACTGCTGCTGCTCCCGATGCTGTTGTCCTGGTCGCCAGTCTCATTGAGGCTTGCTGCCTCAGCGACCTCCGCCTGCCCTGCTCTGCTGGTGCTGTGTCGGCAGACATTCTCCTGCCCCCCGCCTGTAAGGTCCGGGGGGCAGGAGCTCCACGCTCCATGATAAGGCTCCCTTCCGCACGGGGAAGGGAGTCGGAGCTACGGTCTGTAACAAACAAAAGACCGAAGATCACACACTATAAACGGTCTCCAAGTATCCAAAAACCACGTAAGCCTCTGAACTCAGGAGCTCAAACAGACACGTCTGACTCCCACGGTTGCCCCGAAGGAATTGGAGCAACCCATGTAGCTGGCGGGAGGTGTAAAGTAAAAAATAAGTAAATTAAAAAGCATACTCACCTGTCCCCGGCGCTCCATTGTCTGCTGCCAGTGTCCATTCAGTCTCATGCCGGCGACTCTTTGCTGGGAGTCCTGCACCTCATGTGATCGCTAAGACCAATTAGGTACAGGATTTCCAGAAATGAGGCGCCGCCATGAGACCGAACAGACACAGGCAGGGGACAACGGGGTGCTGGGGACAGGTGAGTATGCTTTTTTAAAAATTTTCTTATTTTTACACCTCCCTGACAGCCGACACAGTGGTCGCTCCAGTTTATGGACAACCTCTTTTAAGGGGTTGTCTGGGCCAAATTTTTCTATGGTCACTTCACTGGTCCCCCCACATAGTGGCCTCTTCACTGGTCCCCCATACTGAATGGGGAATAGTGATGGGGTCATTATATTGTGTGGGAGCAGTGATGGGGGCTAACATCCTGTGGGGGGGACATTAAACTGTGTGGGGCATATTAAAGGGGTTGTCCAGGGTTAATCTTTTTTATGGCCTATGCTCTGGATAGGCCATAAATACCTGATCGGTAGAGAGCTGACACATGGCCCCATCAGCTGTTCGGAGCCACTTCCGGCACCTGTTCTGTTTCACAACACAGGGCCGGAAGCAGAAAGCTCCATCCGCTGTATAGCAGCCCGGCGCCTTCACTGCAGCTCAGCTCCTACTGACTTCAATAAGTGCTGAAATACAGTGAAGGTGCCCAGCCCCTATACAGTGGACAGAGCTTTCTGCTTCTGGCCCTGTATTGTGTACAGTACGGGCATCAGAAGTGGCTCCATACAGCTGATCGGTCCGGGGTCAGCTCCCTACAGATCAGGTATCTGTGGCCTATCCTGAAGATAAACCATAACAAATTATGCCTGGACAACCCCTTTAATATACACCCCTAATGCACCACACTTTAAAGAGATTGTCCAGTATAATTTTTTTCTTTTTTATAATTAGTCTGGGGGAGGTGAATCCCCCCCCCCCCCCCCCCCCCAAAAAAATAAAAACATGCTAAACATACTCACCTGTCTCTGGTGCTCTGGTGTCCTCCCAGCACGGTCCGGTCCTGCAGCTCCGATGTCTTCTTTTTGCCGGAATTCCTCACTGGCTGTGACGTCCCAGGTCCCTTCCCTTAGGCCATTGATTGGCCTCAGGGGTCACGTGACGTCACAGGTAGTCACGTGCAGTTGGAATATCAGCTGGAAGAAAACAACAGAACTGCAGGACTGAACTGCTCTGGGAGACACTGGGGACAGGAAAGAAAGTTTGTGGGGGGGTTTTTCTGTTTTGTTTTTTTCACCTGCCCCTGCGTAATTAAAAAAAATATGAAGGAGCCACTGTATGGAGTATAAGCTCCACAGTGGCCCCCACCCAGTATTATAAGCTCCACAGTGGGCCCCCACCCAGTATTATAAGGTCCACAGTGGCCCCCACCCAGTATTATAAGCTCCACAGTGGCCCCCACCCAGTATTATAAGCTCCACAGTGGCCCCCACCCAGTATTATAAGCTCCACAGTGGCCCCCACCCTGTATTATAAGCTCCACAGTGGCCCCCACCCTGTATTATAAGCTCCACAGTGGCCCCCACCCAGTATTATATGCTCCAAAGTGGCCCCCACCCAGTATTATAAGCTCCACAGTGGCCCCCACCCAGTATTATAAGCTCCACAGTGGCCCCCACCCAGTATTATAAGCTCCATAGTGGCCCCCACCCAGTATTATAAGCTCCATAGTGGCCCCCTCCCAGTATTATAAGCTCCACAGTGGCCCCCACCCAGGATTATATGCACCCAATAGCCCCCCTCTGCTTCAGTGCTATTATTATACTCTGGAGTCTCCTCAGACCCAAGAGTATAATAATCGGAGGCCCAGGGGAAGTGATTAAAAATAACAAACTCTCATACTCACCTTGCCTTACCTTTCCTTGGCATCCTCGCTCCATCCTGTCGTCTTCAGCGTCTTCAGGCCCTTTTCCGACGACGCTGCTGAGGCATGTGATTGGGCCTCAGCGGTCACGTGGGGGCGCACTGACGTCATTATGCGGTCGCGCCCCCATGTGACCGCCGGGGCCTAATCACAGGCCTCAGTCACATGACAGAAGAGCGTTGGAGAGTACGCTGTGCCCAAGAGAGGTGAGAATATGTATTTATTATTTTCAGTCACCTCCCCTGGGTGCCCTGCCATCTATTGGAAAGGGGCCTGCAATATGCCAGGGTCCCTTTCCAATAACAGTATGTATAGCGGTTGGGGAACCAGGCTTTCCCCGACCGCTATCATAGTGGTCCGGGGCCCCGGCCATCTCCAGCTGGCCGTGGGCCCCGTACCCTGCCGGGTCCGGTTGCGGTCGCGCCCCCTGCGACCGCGATCGTAACGCCACTGGTCGGGGGCCCGATCGGGATGGTCAGGATCCCGATCGGGCCCCCATGACATGAGAACTAATAGTCGGGGGTCAGGGCCCACCGGTGGATTTACCGGTTCCCCAGTGGGCCAGTCCGACCCTGTCCATGTCTGATTCATCTTGAGAAAGGTCAGTCTCTCCACATTTTGGGTGGACAGGCGAGTTCTCCTTGGGGTAACTATGGCCCCCGCCGCACTAAACACCCGCTCTGATGCCACACTACTGGCCTGGCAGGACAGCTTTCCCAGGGCAAACTCGGCCAGTTGCGGCCACAAATCCAGTTTGGCTGCCCAGTAGTCCAGCGGATCTTCAATGACAGGGTGCACTCTAAGTATGCCACCACCTGCTGGTTCAGGTTCTGCTCTGTGTCTAGCTGCTGCTGAGCAGCTTCTTCACTGTGTGGGAGGAGAAAGCTGCTCATCAGTGACTCTAGGCTCAGGCTGCTGCTGATGAAGCTGATACTGCTCCTGCCACCCCCTCCCCCACACAGCTGCCATGGCAGTTGCAAGGTGAGTGCTCAGGGCCCCCCAAGTCGGACCTGCGGGTTGATGGACAATGGTGCATATAGGCAGCGGCCAACTTGCTACATAGGATGTCTCTATAGTAGTTCAGTTTTCCTCCCTCTCAGCGGGTGTAAAAAAAAAAAAAAAAAAAAAAGTGCCCAAATTTTTGACCTGTAGCGAGGGTCTAACATGGTGGAGAGCCAGTAGTCATCTCTCTGCCGAATGGTGACAATTCAGATTTCACTACGCAAGCAAGTGAGCATGCATCAGGCCTTTTGCACAAGTGATCTCCACTGCATACTGCCACAGTGTGTCTGGATCATCTGCCTCATCTTCCTCTTGGTCTTCCGGCTTCTCCTGCTCCTTCTCTTCTGTCACCTGTGTAGATAAACCAGCCATTTGGCTACACATTGCTTGTGCTCCAATGTCCGTATCCTCCTCCTCCTCCAGTTCAGCCCCCACAGGACTCATGTGGCCATGGGATATAGGCGCCACATCTCCATTCCCATGACCAGCCAGATTTACAATCATCTTTTCCAGGATATGAATCAGTGGAATGACTACGTTCATCCCGTAGTCCTGGCGACTGACTAATAAAGTGGCCCCCTCAAAGGCGACGAGCAAACGGCAGGAGTCACGCATGAGCTGCCACTGGCTAACATTGAAGTTACACAGGGGAGTACCTCTGTCTGCTTGGATCATCAAGAAATCGTTTATGGCCTTTCTCGGTCCAACATATGGAGGAGTGAATTCCAACGGGTGGAATCATCGCATATCAGCCTATGTTGTGGGAGGCCGTTCTACCACTGCAGCTCAAGGAGGGTGTGCTTGGCGGTGTATGAGTGGCTGAAGTGCATGCAAAGTTTCCTTGCCATTTTTAGGATGTCTTGCAGATGGGTGGAACACTTAAGGAAACGCTTGACAACCAGATTAAACATGTGCGCCAAGCAGGGCCCATGGCTCAGCTCTCCTTGACTCAGCACAGACACCATGTTCTTCCCATTGTCAGTCACCATGGTTCCGATTTTAAGTTGTCTTGGAGAAAGCCAGGATTCGATTTCTTGATTGAGGACACGGAGCAGTTCCTCCCCTGTATGACTTCGTTCGCCCATGCAAATGAGGTGTAGAACAGCATGACACCGCTGTGCCCTGCACATGTGGTATGCTGGAGGAGCACTGGGATCTGTCTCTGCAGTGGAGCCTGAAGACACAGTGGAGGATGAGGCAGACATTGTTGCAGGACCAACGGCATGAGAAATGGAGGCAGAAGCTGCGTCACCTGTCTAAGTTGTTGGTGTGTCTGGGCAGGAACCACATTATCCCAGTGGGCCGTAAAGGACATATATTGTCCTTGACCGTAGTTACAGCTCCACTCGTCGGCGCTGCAGTGCACTTTGGCAGACACGACATTCTCAAGGACTGGCCCACCTTCTGTTCTACATATTTGTGCAGGGCTGGTACTGCCTTTTTGGCAAAGAAATGATGGCTTGGAACTCTCCACCTTGGCTCGGCACAAGCCATCAGTTCTATGAAAGGTGCAGAGTTCACCAATTGGAAAGGGAGGGACTGCAGCACCAGCAACTTGGACAGGAGCACTTTCAGCTTCTGCACCGTTGGATGAGTGCACACATACTGTTGTCTCTTCGAAATCGCTTCGGTGATGGATTGCTGGCACAATGAATGACTAGGAGGAGGGGGAGGAGCAGGAGCATCACGACCAGCAGATGATGGGAAGGATACACAGCTTCCTTCGGCTGAGGTGGTGGAGCCTTGACTGCCTGAAATGGGGTGCATGTCACTGGGTGATGCAGTGGTTGCTGCGGCAGGCTGGACCACCACATTGGAGCCACGGCTCTCCCAGGCTACTTTATGGTGATGCTGCATATGTTGACGCAGGGCTGTGGTGCCAACATTGGCACTCTGGCCACGCTTTACCTTCTGCCCACAGATTCCACATATGGCGATGTTCAACTCCCCCGGCGGCTTAACAAAAAACTGCCACACCGTTGAGTAGGTGATTCTACCCCCAATACTCCGCACTAACTGACTGCTACATCTTCATCCACTACTGTCTGAAGGTCACTGATGTCCTCCTTAACAGTCTCTGAGTCAGGAGCCTGATCGTTCGTAACACCTGCTCCCACGCCACTCTCCTCATCACTACTTGCCCACCTACCGGAGGAAGCAGCGGATGTCTCCTCCACATCTTGGCTGGGCACTAGCTGCTGACTGTCCTGTAGTAGTTCCTCCTCACTGTATAGTGGATCTGAGCCCACAGCATAGAGTATATCTCTGGCTGATTGAACAGAAAAGGATAGAGGCAGGTTGAGGACAGGTGAGAGCACAGGGCCTGCTCCCGGGCCATGCCAACTAAGGGTTGTGTCTGACTAACCCACTGACTCTTGGCTGGGGGTTTCTGATGTGACTTTGGATGAAGTGGATGACCAAATCAACCATTCTACAACCGTTGAGTTGCTGGCCAAGACACGACCACTAGCTGGCACTGGGAGCTCAGGCCTCTGTAAGTGACCCCTACTGCCACGCCCCCTTACTCTGCTGCGACCTGTGTCTGCGCCAGAAACATTTAGGCCTTTGCCCCTCCCCTGTGCATGGCCTGTCGCTTCTCTGTCTGACATACTGTTAGATCAAAAAAGTAATTGAAAAGGAAATGAATACTGGGCAAAATGGCCTTTAATTTTCTATTTTCAAGAGAATGGAGAATAAAGCCCTTTATTTGTTTCCTCACTAATAAGCACCTTTAAAAAGGCATTATAAAAGATTACTGTATAAGAATTATGGGGTTTTTTGCCATTACTGTACTGCAAAGTGGCCTGTAATTTTATACTTTGAAGAGAACGGCAAATAAGCCCCTTATTTGTTTCACCACTAATAAACGCCTTTAAAAAGGTGTTATAACAGATTACTGCAGAGATTACTGTATAAGAATTCAGTTTTTTTTTTACACTACTGCACTACAAAAGGCTTGTAATGTTCTACCTTGAACACACAGGTTTGATCTATTGTAAACCTGCAATGAGCAGCAGAATAATGGCAGTCAGTACAGCAATGTGTAGTACGATTGTTACTATTACCCAGGCTTTAACACCCCAAATGAACCCTGTTCTGCTTCAATACTCTTCTGTAAATTCCTCCCTATCCTTTCCCTACACTTCTAAGGCTCTTTCGCTGAACTTCTAGCAGTTTTGAATTGTTTTCTACCACTTTCCCTAGCGCCTGCTGACGTCTCTCCCTGCACTAAGTACGATATGAAATGACTGAACCTAAAATGGCAGAGGGTATTTATAGGGCTGTGACATCACAGGGCTGGCTGACGATTAGCTGCCCGCATGGCATTGTGGGTGATCCCGCATTCCCAGAGTCCCTTACGCCTTGTCCTAACATGTGCAGCAGCCATTTTATGAAAAAATGCGATTCAATACATCGAAGTGTGAGGAAATCCAGAATCGAGGTGAATCAAAGATTTCCTGAAATTCAGATCAAATTCCACTTTGTCAGCTTCGATTCGCTCATCTCTTGTCATGGTGAGAAGAGATGAAGTGCCGCAAAAAATTCTCTAGGACCTGGTTAATATGTTCTACTTGTTTGTTAGACTGATGATGATATACTGTAGAAAAAGTAAAAAAAATTCAGCAATCTGCAGATACCTCCAGAACCTGGATTTGAGTTGAACTCACTGATCTAAAATCATGTGCTGAGGAAACCCGTGCAAGCCAAAAATGTGCTTTCAAAACTGAGTCTGCTACCTGCGCTAATTCATTCTCTAATAGTTCACTATGCATCCCAGCTAGTTTGGCTTCATTCCCAGACAATGAGGGGAACTCATCTATCCCTCTACGCCAGTTTTCTCTTGTTCAGTGTGAACAATCCTCCACTTGAATCTAGAATACTACAATATCATGTTGATAATAGGAATAGTGTGACAATTAACCTATGCTGTGCTGGTTGATATCTCAATTGCTGCATCTCTGTGTGGTTCCCTTTTGAACACTCTGGTCCACTGTGCAAGTTACAGCTCATCTAGACCACTTCAAAATATCCCTGAGGAAGAAAGAAGGATGTTTTGAAATGCATAGGATCTTATGACTGAAGTGCCCTTGCCTTAGCTTTGTAGTAAATCAAAGAACAGAAATGCTTCTCAAACTCAGAAATGGTGCTCTGCAATGGACATGCATTTACTTATTGAATTTTATGGAAGTGGACTAAAGCAACTTTACAATACACAAGGATATACTGAAATGGCAAAAATGAGTTGTAACTGTCACAGTGTAATTCAAGGGAATCATACAGAGACACAGATACTGAGATATCAGCTAGCATGGCAAAATAAGATAGTTGTCATACTATTCCTATAACCAACCTGATACTGTGATATTGAGCAACAAATCTCATGTTGAGATTGAAGGGGCACAAATCAAGCAGGGTCAATAATGTTGACACTCAGAGACTTGAGAGGAGTCAAAGGAACAGAAGAGAGCATCTGCCATGATGTCTTTCTCTGCAGGATGGTAGTGGAGAATGAAGATGAAGTGGGGAAAGACCACACAGATTGGTGAGGATTCAGGTGCTGGGCAATTTTTGTGGTCAGTATAGATGACCAGCAATGTCTAGCACAAAGAAAAAGTCAGCACCAGTGGGAGAGGAAAACCTTTTGATAAAACCTCTCACAAAGTTCTCAGTAGACAGACATGGCCTTATCCTCATGAAGGGACAGTATACTGATAATCTCAGGATGGGACCGTATACAGATAAACTCATGCACATGGAGAAGTAGTGTTAGAGTTCTTTCATCCTATGAGGTAGCAAAGTTTCAGCATTTGCATTGAAAATTATCAGTAAGAGGTGTTCCATTGATTGAGGTAATTGTCTCGGACTTCTCTAGACACACAGTGGGAATGTGGTAATGGGTGTGTCTAGAACACTGATCTATTCAAGTCTATGGAGCAATACACATGTCATTATATTTAATGGATCCATGTGTCGAATGTCCATCCTGTTTTTTATACAGCATTTCCAATTTTTGTACATTTTTCACTGAAGGCTTATAAGGCTGAAAGGCATATAATGTTGAGTCTACATAGGTGCACTTCCTCAGACAGCTTGATCCAATCCAATTGTATAGGTTCCTCTTGGGTGATAAACATGGAGGGAATTAATGGATGGGATGAAGGCACCAGACTTGGGGCTCTTCTCTTATAAGTATCAAAATAGAAAAAGTGTCGGACACTCACTTTATTCGGACGTATTGCCATGTGGTAGAGTTCTCCAACTCACACTACATATAGGAAATACCACAGCACACACTGTTTAGTAGTTGCAATTTAAATATATGGTTTATTCACTCCACAGAGCTTCAGAAAGAGGAAGTCAGACCATCCACCATATGTACGTTGGTACAGGAGAATTCTCAGACCATTCATGCTATGTTTCAGTCATGACAGACCTTTTTCAAGCACTATCTGTATAGATAACAGAATGCATATAAGGCAGAGACATAGACTCACATATATAGCTAAATATAACTGGTGGTAAAAGATTATCTATACCTGTTTAACTGGAACTCCATAGGTAAGCGAATGGGTTAAATATAGGAAGCTACCCAATATGCATATCATACGTTGTGATGTATAACAAACATATTGAATCTTCCATTCTCATGCAATGCGTAAAATATGCAGTCAAAATAGGATGGTTGATACAAGAAGACAGTAATAGGTGTAATCAAATAAACTTATAGTTCCAGAGAGTATAAAATAATAATGACGATGGACATTGGCGTTATGGGTAGACTGAGATGTTCTATGCAGGGGAAATAACATAATTAACTTGTACAGAGTAGTTGGTAAATCTCTGCCTGAAAATTCACCTTTTATTTAGTCCTGCCAGATCCTCCCAGATAGTTGCTACAAGGGCTTTGTTATTCCAGGACAACTCACAAAACAGGGTATGAGTTTGGATTGCATACTGACTCACAGTCAGGCTTCCCGAGCAGGGACGAAGCAGGGAAGATGCAGCTGAAGCTGTCCTGGCCAGGCTTCTCAAAGACTTTCTATAGAAAGTAATCAGGAACTCTTGCAAATTGGTAGTCACACGGTCATCATACTGATAAAAGAGATGTACAGCAAGTCTGGGATCTCCCTCATGAGGTTGCAGTAGCCAGTTTAGTCTGGAACTATTAGAGTGTGAAGCAGACTGTGGCTGAGGAAATGAAGCTGTAAATTGAGGAGACAGAGCTGCGACCATGGCACACTTGGTGTCCAGAAATGTAGAGATAGTTTCAAATACTGGAGCAACTGATTCTGTCAGCTTCTTGTACAGATCCTGGAACCCAAAACTGGGGGTACCAATGGGATCCATGCCTTGAACAAACTAAAACGTAACAGATGCAGGCCTACTGTGCCACTGAACAGATTTTCACTTAGGACTACTCCTGAAGGTCTCATCTCAGTGGTCCCCTGTTTTTCACCCATTAATTCTCATATGGTGATCTGGACTTTGCTGTGGGAAACCACCAGGTTGAAACCTCTAGGAATAGTCTCTGTTTAGTGACAGCTGACCCTGTCTGCATAGCAGCAAAGCGAACTGGCAAACACATGGTCCAGGGCAAGGTCAAGGTCAGGCAGAATTTGTTGGTTACTATAAACTATGCCACCTTGACAAAGGTCAGGGCAGGTGGCAAAGAATCAATAATGCAATCAGGCTGAGGTCAAAGCAGGAATAACAGATCAGAAAACAGCAGAAAAACACATCATAACAGGAACTTGCAAGCTAGGACCTTATTACTTAGGCACCTTCCAGTGGAGGGCACAGGAGCATGGGATTGGCTGGGAACAGATTAAAGGGTCTCAGATCTTCTTAAAGGGCCAGCTAGTCTTCTACTTTTAAGTGAGTGCAGGGGCAGGCAAGGTGGCACTATTCAGAGCTCTCTGTCTCTGTCCCCAGGCTTTTGTAAATATCATTCACTTAACAGTAAAGAGTCTATTTAGCATATCAGGTGTCAAAACCAATGGCACTATTTACTCAGGGATGGTGGGGGCTAGAGAAAAAATTCCAGCTGCACTGGAATAAGTAGAGTGGTGCCTATTAACTGATGCAAAGAACTGAAGTTGGCGCAGGTGATGAAAAATCCTTTTTAAGCAATTTTACATTGGTTGATAATCAGACGGACAAATGTTTCTATGAACATTTGTTCCAAATCATTGCCACATGTAAACGTGCCCTCGATCACCCAACAAACAAGCAAACATTGTTTTCTCAGTTGATTGGATAGTTTATACAAGCGTAAAAATGCGGCTTTGTCAGCAGCAAATATTCCTGTGCAAAGAGGGGATGTGCTGCCAACAAAAGCAAGCTGAAGTGGGACAAAAGATAACATTTAACAGTTATTCGTACTCCTACTAAGGCTCAAAGCCCAACTGTGCCTTTTTTTGTTGCAGATTTTGCTGCGGTTTTTTGAGCTAAAACTAGGTGTGGAGTGAGCAGAAAGTAGAAGTATAAGTACTTCCTTTATATTTCCCATTCCTTTTGTAGCCATTCTTGGCATTGGCTAAAAAAAGCAGCAAAATCTGCAACAAAAAAAGCTATGTTTCCACACTATGGGGCTCATCCTCATGGTGATTGCTGAATGTAAACAACAGTTAACCAACATTGATCAAGTTGCTATGTTGTTAATTGGTACTCCATAATGGAAAGAAAATCTGTCCAGTTAAAAGGACCCAAGTGTCGCTAAGATCTGCAAATGATCAAAGTTTCAAGCACCTAGCTCCGCTCTGTGGCATGTGGGAAGGGCATAAAAGACAAAATAAAAGCAAAGTTTATTAGCTACATGAAACCTGAAAAATTGAATCATGTGGTGTGGAATGATTGTGTGATGCCCCCTGCTAATCGACATGCCAGTTGTTGCCACAATTGAGAGGGACACAATCCTTGAACTGGGAGACCTTGGTTTATCACTCTGGTAGATCACTACACACCTAGGCCAAGCTGACAATACTGTGCATTGTGCATCCTGGTGGTTGGGAAAACTATGATAAACTAGTAGGACAGCAAGTGGTGCACGGGGCAAACTTATGCATAGATGGATTGTCTGGAAGAAGGGCACATAGTGATTCATTCTGTATTGCAAGTGAAATTGGAGGTCAAATCACAAACCTAGGGCAGCAAAACAGTGTTGCTACAAACCATCAGAAGGCCTTTTTCCAGACACTGGGCTTTGAGCCAGATGTTCCATTGTTGAATCAGGTGTTCCATGTCCCTGCAGGTGTTCTAATGACCTCACACCACCACTCTCAAAGACTTCAACAAAATGACAATGGAGACTGCACTGGAGGTCTATCCTCTTCAGCTACTTTTGTCTTGTATGTAATTATTTGGAGATTGGTCTGGAGGCCATGTGGGCTCACCACTAAAAGGCCTTCACATGGGAATGTCACACTAGTCCTGCTCCTGGGATTATGCTGTGGGGTGGCATAATATACAGTAGCAGAACCCCTCTAGTCTTCATTCATATTGATTTGGTTGTGGAACCAATGGTACGGCCATTTCTCCAAAGTTTCCCAGGAACCACTGTTCAACAGGACAATGCTTTGCAGCATTTTGCTTGTGCTACTGTGAGCTCTCAGGAGTCAGGACTTGTTTCCTATCAAACACATCTGGGAAGTCATTGGTCGGTAATTGCTATGGGAGCTGCTTGATGATTTCCGTGCTGACTGATAGCCAGGGCAGGCTCCAGGTCTGTGTGGGCCCTTGGGCGACAGAGCCTCAGTGGGCCCTTTTGTGGCAGCAGCAGTGTTTCCTTCTAAAAGGTGCAAAAGCAAAGAACACCTGAAATTGCGTCATTTTCTTCAGCGACCTGCTGGAATGGTGTTGGTCTTCTGTAACGTTCAACCTTTTCATTGCAAAGATTGAAAACCATGAGAGAAATCTGCAGCAATAATTGATTTGCCCCCCACACGTATAATGGCCCCTTATGCACTCATATAGTATAATGTCCCCCTTATACCCCAACAGTATAATGTCCTACGTATGCCCCAATACAGTTCAGTGGTCCTTTATACCTCCATTCCGTAGCCTCCTTTATACCCCCATATAATATAATGACCCCTTAAATCCATATACAGTACAATGCCCCCATATAATGGCCTGTTATATCCCCATACAGTACCCCCTTGTTCTCCCGTGTATTGCCCCCTTATCTCCCCATATAGTACAATGACACCTGCCCAAATGAGGTTAACATACCACTAGTCAAACTCAGCCTGGTTCTGCTCAGCCTGTCAGAAATTTGAGATGGAGACCCAGTCAGAATCTACCATCAAATCCTGGGTTGAGTTGGGGGATTTAAACTTGGCTCTAGCACTAGTCATTTGTCAGAGATTGTTTTTGCAGCTGGGCTCTTTTTTTGCTGTGTTCACTCCCTGGCATTACTGATCTCCTGGTATTGACATTTGGATTGCTCTCCTGGATTACCCCCATTCTTTGGATTTGGCTGTATTTGTGACCTCGACCTCTTGGATTTGACTATGGCTTGGACTCATCTCTGGTTAACTTTTAGCAATTCTGCACTCTCCTGGTTTAGTCTTGTTAATAACCCCTTTGGCCCACCATAGGGTAACTGGCTTGCTTCTCTTTAAAGATACACTTATTTTCTAGTACCAAGTTTTGACTTTCCAACCTGGGTCCTGAGAGGCAAAGTCCAACCTGCCTTGGAACCTATATAAAAAAAAAAAAACTGTATTGGATTATAGTTAAATACTTACTTGCCAATAGCAGAATATATCCGTTTCCTGAGCCATATGGGGAAATTGTTCATGTAGCAACTCCAATACAGATACAGAATTAGTTATATAGCAATACCATAACATGTAAGTTATTTCTAGACACATTGATTCATTATTGCATGTACTTTATCCCATACTAATATGGGGGTTTGTGGAAACATGCGCCAGCACCAGGAAAGGTTACACTTTACTTTTACTCCAAAGTCAAATGAGTGTAATACAGGTGCATTTCTGATAGAAATGGAGCATAGGGGAGGGGGATATTGTTATGCCTTTGGATTAGGCACTTTGTACTGTACAATAGTATTACAATAAGACATCTGAAAACCGTTTATAATCATTTACATGTATTTGTAGGAAACATTGTCTATCCAAATTTACTTGTAGGTTAGCCATGACTTTGTATTGTTCATTAAAAATGCCATGATTTGTCACCATTGGTTTCAAGATGTAAAAGGTGCTTGTGTAGGGATTTCAGAGGATTAATTGCTGAGCAAGCACCGCAAGCAATTTGCTCTCCCACTGAGATTAAACTAGATCCAGGTTTGCCATTAGGATATGTGTCCCATGTGTAAAATAAGAGCACTCTGAATAAAACAAAATCCTTCTCATATACTACAGTAAGGGGAAGGAAGTGGGAAGGAAAAGTGGTTTTCTGTTGAGCTACCTGGAAAAATGGACAAGCAGTTTTATCTAAAGGGATGTTTTATTTGCATCCACTTTCTAAATTAAGCTAGATATGATGTTCAGGGGTTACACAGTAACAGCAAATTCTCCCCATGTTCACTCTTTGGCAAATAACCATAAATGCACAGAAAGGTGTGACATTGCTTACGGATTTCATGAACAGTCTCTGGTGTCCACGAAGACCAATACAGAGCCCAAGACCTGGCAGTGACATGGGGATTTCTTTGGACTGTTTAAAATAGATATGGCATGCCTCCCTCTGTAAACCACTTAGGTGTCACAGACACCAGTGACCATGCTTCTAAAAGGTTGATTATTTAATCTCATATATTACAGCTGTATTAAGCAAGCACATGTCTATGCCTGAGTTATCCTTGAACAGTACATGTATGATACTGTATGGAACTATGTACTGCCTGCGCTGTACATGTATGGCGCAATGTGCAAATAAGTTAATATATCTCGAAGAGTGGTAGTAGAAGTGTTGTAGCTATAGTCTTAGTAACAAAGAGGCCAAAATGTGTTAAAAGCAGCCAGGTGTTTAGAGAGGCCCTTCCATTCCTTGGTCACATGAAAGAGGACGTTTCTAACCACTTCTCCCTTAAGGAATGTTCAGATTGAGTTTTTTGCAGACTGAATGTGAGTCAATGGGAGTCAGTAGCAGTTTTTTTTTCCTCTAGCTGATTTTTTTCAGTTAGAGGAAAAATAGTGACATGACCTATCTTCAGGCAGATTCCGCCTTGAAAAACCCATTGAAATCAATGGGAGGTGGAAAAAACGCAACACATTTTTTTGACGCAGTTTCTGATGCATTTTCTTTAAAGTTTCCAGGTCCATACAGTGTGCTGGAGCAAAAAAAAAAAAAAAAAGCAACAAAAAAATGCAAGAAAAACCACATCATGTAAAAAAAATGTGTCAAAAAACGTTTCCTAATTTCTGAAGCAAATTTTTTCAGCCTGCACAAAATTCTGTGTGAACATACCCTTACTAATACCGGGTAAAACTCGCTTTTGGTTTCAGAAATTGTTTAATATTTGTGGCTTGGATTCAACAAGATTTTGGAAATATTTGTTAGAAACTCTGACCTGTTGACATACAGATATGCATGCATGATGTGCAACCCACGTTCTTCCAAACCTAAAGGGTGATTTATTGGACTCTAGTCACTATCTTGGTCAGTCATATGCTAAATTTATTGTCAAAAAAACATGAAAAAGTTGGAAACATGGCATGTTGTCCTACAGGAAGGCAGGTCATGTAGACAGGTTGTTAGTGGTTTTCAAGTGGTGTTGATTCAAGGTGATATTTTTCCAAGCACTTTTGGTGGCAAGTGGCAAGTACCTTTCTTTTCGATACTTAGTTTCTAGAGTGGTCTGTCACAGATTTGGCCTTTCTACCTCCAAGTATAGTGTGCTATATGTTGAAAGATGCACTAAAAATAAGGCTATATGTTGCAGAATTTATGCAGAGAAATTTTGCAGTGTGGTCTTGGGTAAGTTTCCAGCAAAAACACATTTTCACTGTCACCGTCAACTTTCTTGGCCCCCGCCAAACAATGTTTTGGGAAAGTCAACAGTATTGAGCACTACATTCACTGAACCCCAAGTATCATTAAAGGGGTATTCTTTAATATTTGTATCCATCCTAACTTTTTCAACATTAAATTAAAAATGGAAGATCCCTTCTATCTGATTTCCAGATACAGTTGAAACCAGAAGTTTACATACACTATATAAAAAGACACATATGCATGTTTTTCTCACAATCTGACATGAAATCAGAATAAACCTTTCCCGTTTTAGGTCAATTAGGATTACCAAAATTATTTATATTTGCCAAATGCCAGAATAATGAGAGAGAGAGAGCATTTTTAAGGCATTTTTATTGCTTTCTACAAAGTAAAAAGTTTACATATATTTCATTAGTATTTGGTACCATTGCCCTTAAACTGTATGACTTGGGACAAACGTTTTGGATATCCTTCCACAAGCTTCTCACAATAGTTGGTAGGAATTTGGGCCCATTCCTCTTGACAGAACTGGTGTAAATGAGCCATGTTTGTAGGCCACCTTGCTCGCACCTGCCTTTTCAGCTTTGCCCATAAATTTTCAATAGGATTGAGATCAGGACTTTGTGATGGCCACTCCAAAACATTGACTTTGTTATCCTTAAGCTACTTTTTAACCAGTTTGGCAGTATGCTTCAGGTCATTGTCCATTTGGAAGACCCAGTTGCACCTAAGCTTTAACTTCCTGGCTGATGTCTTGAGATGTTGCTTCAGTATTGCCACATAATGTTCTTTCCTCATGATGCCATCTATTTTGTGAAGTGCACCAGTCCCTCCTGCAGCAAAACAACCCCACAACATGATGCTGCCACCCCCGTGTTTCACAGTTGGGATGGTGTTCTTAGGCTTGCAAGCTTCTCCCTTTTTCCTCCAAATGTAACGATGGTCATTATGGCCAAACAGTTCAATTTTAGTTTCGTCAGACCACAGGACTTGTCCCCAAAAATTAAGGTCTTTGGTCCTGTGTGCATTTGCAAACATTAATCTGGCTTTTTTCTTTTTCTTTTGGAGTAATGGCTGATTCCTGGCAGAGTGGCCTTTCAGCCCATGTCGATACAGTACTCGTTTCACTGTGGATAATGATACACTCTTACAAGCTTCAGTCAGCATCTTCACAAGGTCTTTTACGTTTATTCTTGGTTTGATATGCACATTTCGTATCAAAGCACATTCATCTCTGGGACACAAAACCCGTCTCCTATCTAAGTGGTATGATGGCTGGACATTCCCATCTTATTTGTACTTGTGTATAATTGTTTGTACAGATGAACGAGGCACCTTCAGGTATCTAGAAATTGTACCCAAGGATGAACCAGACTTGTTCAAGTCCACAATTCTCTTCCTGATATCTTGGCTGATTTCTTTAGACTTTCCCATGATGTTACACAAAGAAGCAGTTGTGTTTCAGGGATGCCTTAAAATACATCCACAGGTGTGTAACTAATTAACTCAATTGGTAATCCTAATTAACCTAAAATGGGAAAGGTTTATTCTGATTTCATGTCAGATAGTGAGGAAAACATGCATATGTGTCTTTTTATATAGTGTATGTAAACTTCTGGTTTCAACTGTAGATTGGTGTTTTTCTGTGACAATGGCGTACAGTCATATTACACCCATACTCATTGTCACTTTTGAATTTTTTTTTTTCATGGGTGCCAAGAGATTCATGCTATACAGATCAGAGTGATATATTAATACATGTGAGTGGTGCCATATTTGTGTATGTGCTTTGATAATCTGTGAGCCCTGCCTTCTCAGTTGTCTGGTATTGGTTCCACTCAAATATACAATTTGCAGTGCTTTGTATTACTCATTGCCACTCACCTGACAGCAGTGTATGGATTTTCTTGTTTAATAACTACATTAAACAATCAAAATTGAATCTATGACAAATGACTCAGCTTACTCTTCACTATCTCTGAACATTATATTCTACAAATAAGGTCTGTCTTTAATTTCCCATAATTCTTGTTAGACCTGAATTTTAGCCCTTACCCAGTATAAGCCTGTAACTTGTCAGTAATCACTTAGTGACATATCTCTACACTGCAAATGATGGCAGAATCACAGAGAATTCTAAGTGTAGTACTTTAAGTAAGTAAGTAAGAACAAAATGTTAAGATAAGACATGCATTACACTGCCCAAAGTGGTATCTAAACTCATGCAATCATTGGGAACATTAGAAAACCCCTTGGTCCATATGGTCACATGGTGAAACTTAAAAAAGTGTGCAATTCATCACTTAACTTACATATAATACAAATGAAGTAACTACTGTGAATCTAGATTAACTCCCCATAAGGTAATTCTAGAGTATCACTTTTTGTCACACTGCAAATCCTAAACCAGGCTGCAAAATAAATATAGATTCCAAATTTATTTAGACCCAAGACTGGTTCCAAAATTAATTCAGATCCCAGAACACACCCAAAATTTAACTCACATAACAGATCATACCCCAAAATTAAGGTTATATCACCAAAGATATTTACAATATTCTTTATCCATAGCATAGATTGCTTATCAAAACACAGCACTCAGTTACATCCTGCACTCCCACTGAAGTGAATGGAAGTGGGAGTGTGTCAAGTCCAGCAGGGGCACGCCTACATTCATCCCAGCTGCATTTACATCAGGGGTAAATCCTATATCCTTAATCCAATTTATCCTTTATCCTATGGACAGAGGATAAATATGTTTGGTGGCATAACTCCATTAAGTCAGACCCCAGACCTGATTCTTCTGTTTAGTCACTACTCCTTCCTCTACTTCTCTTCCAGCGCCATACACAAATTCATGACACAGGCCAGTGTTAGTACCTTGTCTGCACCACAACATTGTGGTACTACCTTGTATGCACCACTATACAACCAATGTCCTGGAGCTAGCCAGCATCTGCCAGGAACTTGTGTGTTGGGTTCATGAGTCTGCAGACTGCCAGGACTTTGTGTTCCTGAGTCTGCTGTTTCACAATTGTATGCATTACATTTACTGTATATGTAAAACTGTGTTGAAAGGTGAATATATGATTTAAATATAATTCAGCAGCTAGTATGTAATATAAACCATTGATGCCCAAGGACAGCAGTACAATTCCCATTGTTCCAAGCACAATTGTATGAACTATTAAAAAATAAATATATATATTCACAAAGACATACTTATTCATAGACTATATGACTACATAGTTCCTTTATTTTATAAGCTGTACAGGTAGAATATACACAGAGTTGTTACAGCTCTAGCAAAGTAAGTGGTACAGTTCCTCTATAAATACACAACAGTGTTGGTATTCCCAGCTTGTTTTCAATGATAACACTCACTTCACTGAAGATTAGCTCTTCTACCTTTGCTTAATGAAGGTCATAGGAATGACAGTAGAAGACAAGATGGACCAGCACTTTTGATCACTATCAGCAGATTAGCCCTATTGCACCTGCTAATGAATTATAAAATGCTTCAGTAGTTAGAGGTTTGACTCCTCTTACAATAAGCAATTCATCAATGTAAGAGGGATGAAGAAGGTTGGGACCTGAAGCGTGCGGATCTAGCGAGGTCACTGCAAGAGCAGGAGAGGTGATGAAATGCCATTTAATCTGGAATTATTATTAAGGGAGCAAAACAAGCCTGAGCCCTTGACTGTAAGACCATACCATGCAATCTGGCCCACAAGACAGTATGGACACTTCAAAAGATGTCACTACCATCTGTCAGGCACTAATTAACCCTTTAAACCCCAGAGGCAATGATTTGAAGAAAATAATCCTACATTAATAAAACGGTAGCATAAGTAATGAGGGACCCACATGCAGTGTTTAGGTTTATTTCTGGCTGTTTTTTTTTTTTTTTTTTGAAAACTATAAACACTGAAGCCAGATGTTTGCTATGAGTCTTCAGGGACGTTGGAATATCTCATCAGAATACACATTTCTGACATGCCTGTGTTAGTAAAAGCTTGTAATCTACATAAACTATCAATCCTGAAACATCTTTTCTCAAAGCTCCACATTATGCCATTCCTTTGTTATTTCTACTAGAAATGTATGGATGAATTGATATCTGGGCATTACCAATTGGGAGAGTGTCACCCTACTAACACTGTCCAATCAGTGCTGTCTGGTTCAACAGTTTAAGGACATGTTCTGCAGACAAGGGGCATGGATACACCCAATTGTTAATTTATTAATACATTTTTAGGAAGAATAATAGAGGAACAGCATAATGGAGAGTGATAAAAAGATACCTTATGGGGAGTTACCTTAGATTCACACTAGTGCCAGGCTGTCCGTTGTTCTGGTCCATCGGAGGACCAGAACAACGAAGAGACGGACCATTAAAACTGATACTGAGCCAGACTGACCCCATTGACTATAATATCAGATCTTTCAGGTGACCATTGATTATAAACTGAAAGTGCCAGACAGAGGCGTAGCTAGGGGTTCAGCACAGGGGGGGGCGAACATGTCCAAGTGGGCCCCCAACTTAGGTATACCGATATTATCACTATACGGTGACCAGTATATATCGGATCGACACAGGGCTCTGCAGATGATTTAGGCAAATACAGTGCAGTAACATTTAGTGACTTACAGGTGACGTCTCTGACTAATCGTTCACATTCCCCGTCTCTTTCATCTGAACCGCCATGACCACTTCTTCCAGTCTCTGTAAAGTTTGCAGCACAGACATTTTTGGCTCCTCACTTTTCCAGGCACCTGACCCACATTGTCCTCACCTGCACACCCACCCTGCTGCTACCTCCAATTATAAAATAAATAATATAACCCCCCCCCATAATAATACCCACAAGTGCATCTTTAAATTAATAACTTCCCTGTGTACTCACTTTAAATAGTGCCCCTTATTAATAAGGTCCCAGGTGTTTCTTAATTAAAAAGTAAACAAAAGGTAAAAATAATTAATGGGGTTCCAATAATCGGGACCCCCAGGATCAGCCGTTTGAATGAACTGTGGTACCTGTGTAAGCACCGTGACACCTTCTCTGTTTACACAGTGTCATTCATCTCATAGTGGCCATGTAATGTAACTACAGCCTCGTCCTATACACGTCTATGTGACAAGGCTGGAATTACATCACACGGTCACTATAAACAGACAGCGTGTGATATAAACAGGCGCCATAGCCCCTTCATACAGCTGATCAGTGGGGAGTCACTTATCTCTTATTGATGATCTATTCTGAGAATAGATCATCAATTAAAAATGAGCTGGAAAACTCTTTAAGCCTAAGGCCCCACGTGGTGTCCCGCAGCAAAAAAGCGCTGTTCTTCCTGCTGCGCTTTGCACAGAAAGTTCGCAGAGGTTTCCTCTCCGGACTTTCTGCTTCAATTATATCTACAGGGAAACCGGGAGCGTTTCCATAGGAATGCTGCGATTTCCAAAACCACGACTGTTTTGGAAATCGCAGCATGTCCACATATTTTACCACAAAGTGGGGATGGGGCCCCACGTGGCAAAAACGCCACGGGAAAAAAAATGCGGCATTTTACAGTTCCTGCAGGCACCGATCTAGTTAAAAGTAAAAGATGTATTAATTGGGGCCCCAGGGTGGGCCCTACAATGTCAGTGGGCCCGGTGCAGCCGCCCCTCTGCCCCCCCCGCTAGCTACGCCTCTGGTGCCAGATGAAAGTCTACTAATGGAGACTCTGACACAAATGTGAATGTAGCTTAAATGTATTTACTGAAACAGAATGTCAACAGAAGTGAGAGGTCCTCTTTAAACTCTGCATTCATAACACATGTACATAAAAGCTTCATCAACAAACACCACTAAAGCCCACCACTAGAGACACTGCAATCATTTAAAAGGATGGTTTACAAGTAATGAAATATACTTTATCTTGTGTGGTCAGAGGCTGCCATTATTCCACTAGCCGAGTCCAGCATCACTCCACCAGATCATAAAAGGTCTTCGGTTCCTTTTTTTTTTTTTTTTTTTTTAATGTAGTTATCTTCAGCATGTAAGATATCGAGCTAGATGACGTTATATGGAGCTAAATATGTTCTGTTACTCGGCTCTAAATTGGAAAGTCTGTAATAAATTGGAGATCACACATAATACAACACAGAAAGGAAACATACTAACTAGAGATATTATGGGAGAATTTATCAACCTATCGATGCCAGTTTTCTAATGTATTACAGTCCATATTTTTGGCCCACCATTTTGTCCCCTGTGATGATGAGACCCTCAATTTATGTATCTTTCTTGGACATGTATCATTCTTCATTCGTATCAGTCTCACATATCTGTAGGAATGTAGAGCTGTGTTTACATTGGTGGTCAATTCGCTCCAGTGGTTTTATGTGCATACCATCGTCAGTGTGATATCCCAGATGTCCAAAAGGGGGGGTGAAGGGTGGAGCTGGACAGCACTGAGGTGGGGTGAGGTCTTTTGTCTTTCTGTGGAGCCTGGAAGAGAGACAGCTAAGAGGGAGAGCTGTGCTCAAGAGTCTTCCTTAGGTCTGGTATTACTCTATATTTTATTCCCATTTTTGTTTTATGTGCTGATGCTGTGGTAACCATGCTGGTTCAGTATTCCTTCAATTTTGAATAAATCCCCAACAGTGTCACCAGCAAAGCACCCCCACACCATCACACCTCCTCCTCCATGCTTCACGGTGGGAACCAGGCATGTAGAGTCCATTCGTTCACCTTTTCTGCGTCGCACAAAGACACGGTGGTTGGAACCAAAGATCTCAAATTTGGACTCATCAGACCAAAGCACAGATTTCCACAGGTCTAATGTCCATTCCTTGTGTTCTTTAGCCCAAACAAGTCTCTTCTGCTTGTTGCCTGTCCTTAGCAGTGGTTTCCTAGCAGCTATTTTACCATGAAGGCCTGCTGCACACAGTCTCCTCTTAACAGTTGTTGTAGAGATGTGTCTGCTGCTAGGACTCTGTGTGGCATTGACCTGGTCTCTAATCTGAGCTGCTGTTAACCTGCGATTTCTGAGGCTGGTGACTCGGATGAACTTATCCTCTGCAGCAGAGGTGACTCTTGGTCTTCCTTTCCTGGCGCGGTCCTCTTGTGAGCCAGTATCTTTGTAGCGCTTGATGGTTTTGGCCACTGCACTTGGGGACACTTTCAAAGTTTTCCCAATTTTTCGGACTGACTGACCTTCATTTATTAAAGTAATGATGACCACTCGTTTTTCTTTACTTAGCTGCTTTTTTCTTGCTATAATACAAATTCTAACACTCCATTCAGTAGGACTATCAGCTGTGTATCCACCTGACTTCTGAACAACACAACTGATGTTCCCAATCCCATTTATAAGGCAAGAAATCCCACTTATTAAACCTGAAAGGGCACACCTGTGAAGTGAAAACCATTTCAGGTGACTACCTCTTGAAGCTCATCAAGAGAATGCCAAGAGAGTGCAAAGCAGTAATCAAAGCAAAAGGTGGCTACTTTGAAGAACCTAGAATATAAGACATATTTTCAGTTGTTTCACACTTTTTTGTTAAGTATATAATTCCACATGTGTTAATTCATAGTTTTGATGCCTTCAGTGTGAATCTACAATTTTTATAGTCATGAAAATACAGAAAACTCTTGGAATGAGAAGGTGTGTCCAAACTTTTGGTCTGTACTGTATATATATATATATATATATATATATATATATATATATATACATTCCTTCAAAATTGAAGGAATACTGAAATACTGAACCAGCATGGTTACCGCAGCATCTTGCAGCGGCATGCTATTCCATCCGGTTTGCGTTTAGTTGGACCATCATTTATTTTTCAACAGGACAATGACCCCAAACACACCTCCAAACTGTGTAAGGGCTATTTGACCAAGAAGGAGAGTGATGGGGTGCTACGCCAGATGACCTGGCCTCCACAGTCACCAGACCTGAACCCAATCGAGATGGTTTGGGGTGAGCTGGACCACAGAGTGAAGGCAAAAGGGCCAACAAGTGCTAAGCATCTCTGGGAACTCCTTCAAGACTGTTGGAAGACCATTTCAGGTGACTACCTCTTGAAACTAATCAAGAGAATGCCAAGAGTGTGCAAAGCAGTAATCAAAGCAAAAGGTGGCTACTTTGAAGAACCTAGAATATAAGACATATTTTCAGTTGTTTCACACTTTTTTGTTAAGTATATAATTCCACATGTGTTAATTCATAGTTTTGATGCCTTCAGTGTGAATCTACAATTTTTATAGTCATGAAAATACAGAAAACTCTTGGAATGAGAAGGTGTGTCCAAACGTTTGGTCTGTACTGTATATATTTATATATATATATATATATATATATATATATATATATATATACAGTGCTGGCCAAAAGTATTGGCACCCCTGCAATTCTGTCAGATAATACTCAATTTCTTCCAGAAAATGATTGCAATCACAAATGCTTTGGTAATAATATCTTCATTTAATTTGTCGTCAAGGGAAAACCACAAAAAGAATTGTCAAAAAGCCAAATTGGATATAATTCCACACCAAACATAAAAAAGGGGGTGGACAAAAGTATTGGCACCCTTTGAAAAATCAGGTGATGCTTCTCTAATTTGTGTAATTAACAGCACCTGTTACTTACCTGTGGCACATAACAGGTGGTGGCAATAACTAAATCACACTTGCAGCCAGTTGAAATGGATTAAAGTTGACTCAACCTCTGTCCTGTGTCCTTGTGTGTACCACATTGAGCATGGAGAAAAGAAAGAAGACCAAAGAACTGTCTGAGGACTTGAGAAGCAAAATTGTGAGGAAGCATGAGCAATCTCAAGGCTACAAGTCCATCTCCAAAGACCTGAATGTTCCTGTGTCTACCGTGCGCAGTGTCATCAAGAAGTTTAAAGCCCATGGCACTGTGGCTAACCTCCCTAGATGTGGACGGAAAAGAAAAATTGACGAGAGATTTCAATGAAAGATTGTGCGGATGGTGGCTAAAGAACCTCGACTAACATCCAAACAAGTTCTAGCTGCCCTGCAGTCCGAGGGTACAACAGTGTCAACCCGTACTATCCGTCGGCGTCTGAATGAAAAGGGACTCTATGGTAGGATACCCAGGAAGACCCCACTTCTGACCCAGTGACATAAAAAAGCCAGGCTGGAGTTTGCCAAAACTTACCTGAGAAAGCCAAAAACTTTTTGGAAGAATGTTCTCTGGTCAGATGAGACAAAAGTAGAGCTTTTTGTGAAAAGGCATCAACATAGAGTTTACAGGAAAAAAAAAGAGGCCTTCAAAGAAAAGAACACGGTCCCTACAGTCAAACATGGCGGAGGTTCCCTGATGTTTTAGGGTTGCTTTGCTGCCTCTGGCACTGGACTGCTTGACCGTGTGCATGGCATTATGAAGTCTGAAGACTACCAACAAATTTTGCAGCATAATGTAGGGCCCAGTGTGAGAAAGCTGGGTCTCCCTCAGAGGTCATGGGTCTTCCAGCAGGACAATGACCCAAAACACACTTCAAAAAGCACTAGAAAATGGTTTGAGAGAAAGCACTGGAGGCTTCTAAAGTGGCCAGCAATGAGTCCAGACCTGAATCCCATAGAACACCTGTGGAGAGATCTCAAAATGGCAGTTTGGAGAAGGCACCCTTCAAATCTCAGGGACCTGGAGAAATTTGCCAAAGAAGAATGGTCTAAAATTCCAGCAGAGCAGTGTAAGAAACTCATTGATGGTTACCGGAAGCGGTTGTTCGGAGTTATTTTGTCTAAAGGTTGTGCTACCAAGTATTAGGCTGAGGGTGCCAATACTTTTGTCCGGCCCATTTTAGGAGTTTTGTGTAAAATGATCAATGATTTGACTTTTTTTTTCATTCTCTTTTGTGTTTTTTCATTGCAAGCAAAATAAATGAAGATATTATTACCAAAGCATTTGTGATTGCAATCATTTTCTGGAAGAAATTGAGTATTATCTGACAGAATTGCAGGGGTGCCAATACTTTTGGCCAGCACTGTATATATATATACACAGTATATATATTTATATAGCTACCTTGCAGGGTTAAGAGTGGACCACCTGGATGTATAAAGTCAACAGGCAGTCCAGAAACGGTTACAGGAAGTCTGGAGGGGCAAAACAAATCTTTGTGGCCACAAACTGATGAAGCAATGCAGCGATCATCTTGAAGTCACCTTTTTTATGCATTTGCAAATCAGCCTACAAGACCATCAGTTTGACTTGCCACATTTACCTATAAACTGCAAATGCTTGACTTTCCTCTGGAATCTCAATGACACCCCTGTAGCTGTGAATGACATTTTCAGGCTCTGCCTGTCTCACAACTATCTGTAGACCACTGTCCTAAATCAGACCCTGACCATGGTTGGCTGATTTGCTTTTCCACAATATCCATTATCTCTGCATTGCTTCATTGGTTCAGGGCCACAAAGGCATGCTTCTGGTCCTATTAAATCCCCCTGCACAACATTATTATTAATTTGGAAGGCATTCTGGACCTGGCAGGCTCTCTATATTATCTCCTTTTGCATCAATGATGGAATGCAGTCTTTTGTAATGAGGCCTTTATTTTATCATGTGGTAAAACTGCCTCTTTCTTTTGGCCAAATGCCTCCAGAATTCTTTAGATGTCTACCATGAGCCTGTATACCTAATGGCCTAGATTTACTAATAGTAAAACAGGCACTGAAAATGCACCAGATTTATCACAGTAGTTGATGCTGGATGATAAATCTGGTATATTTTTAAGATTGTCTAGTCTATGTTTATACCACCTTTTTGCTAGCTTACTTTGAGACAGAATTTTTCGACACTATTGTGGCGCTTTTAAGTCACGTTCCCTATTTTCTGATATGATGCTGCATTTATTCTGGCATCAGTTCTGACCAGAAGGGCTCCATCTCCAATCTTTATGCTCAAGTCTCTTCTATAGGCCTTGACAAATCTTATCCAAACATAACGTTTGTTTTTTTGTTTCATTGTTGTAACCATAAAGTTGTTGTTTTTCTCATCACTCTAAATTAGTTTGCAGGTTTCTTTCAGTGCTGGCTGGCATACTGTAAGCAGCTGTTTTGTGGAGTTGGTAGAACATTTCCTTTTTTATGGTAGCTCAGCCTATTTCTGATTAAGCACTATTCTTTATGTGCATGCTGAAACAGCCACACCATTGGGTTTTAGAGAAACCTGGATTTTAGTAGAAAATGCTTGTGACCTTATGTCAGTTTAAAATCCTGATGGTCTACCTGACCGAAATTTTTATTAAAGTGTCTGTCCAAGAGTACGCTATTGATGGTATATCCGAAGTATACGTTATCAAATGCAAATTAGCAGTGGTCTGACTCCTGGCACCCCCTCGGCAATCAGCTGTTTGCAGCAGCCGCAGTGTACCAGAACTAGCACAACTCCATACATTGTGTAGGGGTCATGTAAGGTACTGCAAGCCCCTTTGACTTGAAACTTATGCTTGCAGGTCATTTGACATTTCTTTTCCATTTTCCATGCTTCATTAACCAGCACAATCATTGTAATATGCATGGAATGTACAAGGATAAGGATAGGTCATCAATATTACATTAGTGGGGATCTGACACCCGGTACCCCCACCAATCACCTGTTCGCAGCAACTGATGCTCATAGAATGGAGCAGGAAGCAGGCAAAACATAGATGGTCTCCCTGTAACTTTTGAAAATTTCCAGGCAAATACACAGCGATAACTGACATATTGTATGTTCAAAACCTACAGTGCAAGACACTATGCGCTACAGGTTTGTTTCTGCAGTGTATGGAAGGAATTTCTTTAAATCCCATCCACTACACAGCTACTGCATTTTGCAGTTGGTTAGCTGCTGACGATTTCTCAGCGGCTAACCCACTGTGTGTGTCCCTCTGAGCTGAATGGGGCCATGCATACTTCATAGAATTTTCCTGGATAAGAACAGGTCATTTCATTGGACAGTACACTAAGTTTCTCACTCCTGCTTTGTTTTTTTTATCCTCTGTAATTTCCAGTGGTGCCATGAAGGATAAAAAAAAAAAGCTGTGTGAATACAGCTACGCTAAGGCGTCACATTGTGTAAATGCAAAATTTTTGGCTGCTGCAGAAACGGAGCAGAAAAAAACTGTTTAAGGCTAAGGCCCCACGTGATGTGGCGTCCCACAGCAAAAAAAAGCGCTGCGGGAGAAACCGGGGCGGGATCGCATCGCGGTTCTTCCCGCAGCGCTTTAGACAGAAAGTTTGCAGAGTTTTCCTCTGTGGACTTTGTTTCAATTATACCTATGGGGAAACCGCCAGCGTTTGAGTGGCTACAAAAGGAATGGGAACTATATAGGAAGTTCTTCTACTTCTACCTGCTGCTAAATCCACTCCTGGCTTTGGCTCAAAAAACCGCAGCAAAATCTGCAACAAAAAAAGCTGCGTTTCCGCAACGTGGGGCTGTAGCCTTATAATACCTGCAAAGTGAATGAAATTGAAATTTCATTAATCTCACCCACATGTTGCGGACAAGCTGGGTTTTCAAAAACCTGTGCATTTTTCAAAAAACGCAGCATGTTAATTTTAGCTGCTGAATCACAAGTGCTTTCCCTATATATTTAATAGAAAAACACAGGGAAAAATCCAGCAAAAACTCAATGAAAAATGTTGTGGAAATAAAAGCAATGCATTTTCACTGCATTTTTTTTCCAGTCCTTTTTTTTAGCTGCTTTTCTCTGTGGGACCTTATCCTAAATAAAATCTCACTCAATTTTCTGGAACTGTAAAATGCAGGGTTTTTCCACAAGAGCCAAAAATGTGAGGTCTTTGGCTACATACACACGACAGTAATTAATGGCAGTATGAGGTCCTTCTTTTTAACAGACGTCACACGGCAGCAATTAATTCAATATCAGTGAAAGGGGGCTATTCACATGACTGTTATTTTGAAGGTCTATCAATATACACTGTGTTCCAAATTATTATTCAAAAAGTGTTTAGGAGTGATAAGGTAAGAATTTCTTTGTTTGGCAGTTAAACTCATTGATGGTGATGTGTGTCAGGGCTCTTTATATCACTGAAAGCAATTGCAGACACCTGTGCTAATTAGTTTGGCAGGTGTGTCCAATTAAAGGCAAGACTACTTAAGAAGGCTGTCCCACATTATTAAGCAGCCTACATTTTCAGCCAAAATGGGAAAGAAAAAGGATGTGTCGGCTGCTGAGAAGCAACAAATTGTGGAGTGTTTAGGTCAAGGCATGACTACAATCAACATTGCCAAGACACTTCATCGTGATCATCGCACAATCAAGAAGTATGTAGCTGATTCACAGCACACACGTGTGCATGCTGATAAGGGAAAATAGAGGACTCTTTCCAACAGGCAATTACGTCAGGTTAAAAGAGCAGCTTCAAAAATGCCTTGTCATAGCAGCAGACAAGTTTTTGAAGCTGCTGGTGCCTCCAACGTCCCCCGAACAACAAGATGCATGGTCCTTCAGAGGTTTGCAGCTTTGCGTTTTCCATCCTGTCGACCTCCTCTATCCACTGCACACAAGCAGAAACGGCTCCAGTGGGCCAAACAATACATGAAGACTGACTTCAAAACTGTTTTGTTCACCGATGAGTGCCGTGCAACGCTCGATGGTCCAGATGGATGGAGTGGAGGATGGCTTGTTGATGGACACCCCATGCAAACACGGCTACGGCGCCAACAAGGAGGAGGTGGAGTAATGTTTTGGGCTGGAATAATGGGGAGAGAGATTGTTGGCCCCTTTAGGATCCCTGAAGGGGTAAAGATGAACTCCATAATGTATGTGGAGTTTCTCAAACAGCACTTCCTGCCATGGTTCAAGAAGAAGAACCATGCATTCCGCAGAAAGATCATTTTCATGCATGATAATGCACTGTCTCATGCTGCAAATAACACATCTGCATCTCTGGCTGCTATGGGCATAAAAGGGGACAAACTTATGGTGTGGCCCCCATGCTCCCCTGACCTCAACCCCATGGAGAACCTCTGGAGCATCATCAAAAGGAGGGTCTATGATGGCGGGAGGCAGTTCACATCTAAGCAACAGCTCTGGTAGGGTATTCTGTCCTCATGCAAAACAATTTGAAGCAGAAACCATCCAAAAACTGACAAATTCGATGGACGAGAGAGTTCAGAAGCTTCTTTCGAACAAGGGGTCCTATGTGCAAATGTAACATCACCTAGAATAAAGTTTTGGCTTGAAAACTGTCTGATTTCAGTTTGTAATAACCTGCTAATGCTTATAATTTCACAATGACCATTTTTTTGTTCTTAATAAAAATGAAAAGGTTGCAAATTCTGCTGTGCATAATAATTTAAAACATGCATTTTGAGTGTTTATTTTATTTTTTTTAAATATACTGTTATCATAGGCAGTTTGTTCAAAAACCTTTCAATTATACTCGAATAGTTGATGACTGTAAAATTACAATGACTGCAATTCATATAGGTAATTTTGGAAAATATGAGAAAATATTATTTGCATAATAATTTGAAACACAGTGTAGGTCAACATAGGTCATGTGGTATTTTTCTCCATTTTCACGGATCTCTCCATGTATGGGGTATCCGTGAAGACGGGTGCCCCTTAAGTGCAAAACAGTGTTTGTCACTGCCGTTTTGCACCTTGCTCGTCTGAAAGTAGCCTTAGCCTTATGCCCACAGTTTGACTTCTCTGTAATGTGTAACATAAATTTACATAAATGCCTACTCAAAGTGTCATGAAAACTGAGATTATATGAACATCATTGCAACACCTTATGACATTACAGCAGTCTGATGACTTCCCAGATGATATATATTAACAGCATTTGTCCTCTGCTATGGGAATAACAACATGTTACACAATGCTGTGTTTTCAATGTACGTTATTAACAGAAAACTTTAGTCATTGCCTTTTGTCTTGAATAATACAAGCTCTTTTCTGGTTATTGTGATACTCCTGTCACCTTCATCTCATTGCATTAACCTATACTTTTTATTGTAGGTAGATAAGCAGCAGGAGGCAGAAGCTTGAACCTTTTAAGATCTAGAGTTTCACCATAATGTGAACTCAGCAACATGTCAGTGTTGCTTCAAAGCAGGTGGAGATTATTTATGCCTAGACAAGCCATAGGAAGTCATAAAAGGGAACACATTATACCTCTGTAAAGCAATACTTTTGGCCTCAGCACTGAAGGACTAGGGCTATGTTAAAGAGCAACAGGGAAGAATGAATTTAATGGTATTCCAATACAAGTTAGGCTAGGTTCACACTAGCGCTCACTATATGTTCGGGGTTTCTGTCCACGAAACTGCTTAAAAAATGCAGAGAGAAGTCCTGCAAGCAGAACTTTTCTCTCTGCATTTTTCCGCATGTTTTGGGCAGAAACCTGGCAGACACCATTATAATCTCTTTTTAAGGGAGTTAGCTTTCCGTTTTTCAGGTTCCCAAGCGTACCCAAAGAACGGAAGTGTGAACCTATCGTAATATTCTCCTTTTTTTTTAAGCAATTTTTTTGATTCTATACTCAAAATCCAATTCAATTTACAGGAAAGAATAATAGCTATTCCTATTCCAACATAACCAACATGATTTATCAGTTTAACAACGAACCTCATCCTGAGGCTAAGGCCCCACGTAGCAAAATGCAGCAAAAAAACGCAGCGGAAATGCATTGCGTTTTCTTCTGCAGACTTTCTGTCCATAATATATATATATATATATATATATATATATATATATATATATATATAAAACGCTAGCATTTCCGCAGGTATAATTAACATGCTGCGATTTTCAAAAAAAAAATTTTCTGCAATGTGTGGAAGGGAATAGCCAAAATCCCATTCACTTTGCAGGTACTGTAAAATGCAGCGTTTTTGCCACAACGTGGGGCCTCAGCCTAAAGGATTTTCCCATTTTAGCGAATTAATCCCTATCCATGGAGCCCAGGAGAGTTAAGTAATACTGTTTTTTTCATGTTCGCTCACCTCCCCTGGGCATCTAATCATTATACTCCGAGGTCTGAAGAGACTCTTGAGTATAATAATAGCAGTTTCAGTTCAGACATATTCTGTCCGAACGGAACTTCCAGGTGAACCTTGCGAGATTAATCTTGCGGGGATTGCCCAACAAGTTAACCTTGCCACAGGCCCACGGTCTTTCTCACTGGTCCCCATTCCTACTCATTGCCTCCTCCACTTCCACTTCAGCCCTCCAGGGGGCCCTGTGCGTCCCATATCACTGATGTGCTATGGGACACACAGGGGCCCCCTGGAGGGCAGAAGGGAAAACTGAGGTGGCAGGGAGAAGGAATGGGGATCCGTAAGTAAATAGGCCTATTAAAAAAAAAAAACACAGCAGGGGCCCCCTAAGGACCCAGGCCCCATAGTAGTTACACCACTGCCTTTAACAAAAAGTCCTTGGGATAAGGCTTTTGAAACACTTTGCTTTTAGCCTGGCATTTTCTTGCTAGGGCTGAAGCTAAGGCCCCACATTGCTGCGAAAAGGCAGCAGATAAAAAAACACTGCGTTTTACAGCATCAGCTGAATGACATTCTGGCTAATCCCATCCACACATTGCAGAAAAAACCAAAGTACTGCAGAAAATCTGTATTTTCAATTTGAAACATGCAGTATGTCAATTTTAGCTACGGAAATGCAAGCGTTTTCTCTATAGGTTTAATAAGGCAAGAAAAACCGCAAACAAAACACAGCAAAATGCAATTTTTTTAGCTGTGGTTCACTACTTGGGGCCTTAGCTTAAGGTCCCATGTTGTGTAAACGCAGCGTTCTTTGGCTGTTGTGCAAACGCAGTGTTTTACAGTGCCAGCAAAGTGAATGAGCAAAAAAAGCACTGTGGGAAAAACCACGGCGGCAACGCAATGCGGTTTTTCCCACAGTGCTTTCTGCTTCCATTATACTTATAGAGACACCGACGGTATTTCTGTAGGTATAATTGACATGCAGTGATTTCCAAAACGGCGAAAGTTTTGGAAATTGCAGCATTTTTGCTGCATGTATTTTTCTGGAATGTGTGAATGGGATTCATGTACACCACCTGGGGACCCCTACCTTAATCTCATGTACACATTGCAGGAAAAAAAAGCAGCATCTTAACTTTAACTGCAGAATTGTGAGTGGTTTCCCCATTTATTTTATTTATTTATTTAGGGTCAGCACAGAAAAAAGCAATAAAAAATGCTGTAGAAAAAAAAATGCTGTGTGTTTTCTCTGTTTTTTTTTTCAGCTAAAAACCCCTTAAGGCCAGGGCTCCACATTGTGAAAACACTGAGTTTTACATTACCTGCAAAATGGATGGGATTCTGGCTAATGCCATCCACACATTGCAGAAAAATAAATCTACAGCGGAAACACTACGATTTAAAAAATGCAAGCGTTTTTGCAAACCACAGCATGTCTATTATACCTATGGAAACACTGCCATTTTCTGTATAGATTAAACAGAAAAAATTCCACACAAAGTAATAATAATAGAAATGTTATAATTTATTAAATATATGATTTAAAATACAAAAATATGAAAGAGACAAAGAAATATATCCACATATAGAATCATAACGTGGTATTAGGAATACATAGTAAATAGTCACTAAAAGTTGACAAAATCACCAATTGTAGCAACACATACAGGGATCAAAAACAAAATATAATACCAAGAATGTAAGGGACCAAAAAGTGTAAAGCAACTATTGCAATACAAAGTATGAAAATGTCTACCATAAAGGATGCATACAAGTGTGCAAAGTATGATCTTACCACATACCACGTAAAGAAACGCACCCCAATGCGCGTTTCGCCAAAAATGGCAAAACGCGCGTTGGGGTGCGTTTCTTTACGTGGTATGTGGTAAGATCATGAGATTGTTGCGCATACATCCAGGGTTTATTATTTTTCTTTTTGGGACCTAAATTATTTGCATTTTATATAATTAGTGCACTTTTGTATCTGAGAAATGTTTCTCTTTTTGTAATTAGATTGGTAATTACTTTGCACACTTGTATGCATCCTTTATGGTAGACATTTTTATACTTTGTATTGCAATAGTTGCTTTACACTTTTTGGTTGGTCCCTTACATTCTTGATATTATATTTTGTTTTTGATCCCTGTATGTGTTGCTACAATTGGTGATTTTGTCAACTTTTAGTGAGTATTTACTATTCCTAATACCACGTTATAATTCTATGTGGATATATTTCTTTGTCTCTTTCATATTTTTGTATTTTAAATCATATATTTAATAAATTATAACATTTCTATTATTATTAGTTTGTGTGGAATTTTTTTCTGTTTAATTTAAAGTAATATTGTTCCATACTTTTTCTTACCTGTATTATTTGCTCTATTTTGGTTTTCCGTTTTCTGCATAGGTATAATAGAAACAGAAAGTGAAAAACGCTGTGGATAAACATGTGATGCAGTTGTTGATGTCCTGTACCGATTACAGTACTGGGCAGTATGTTGCTAGAAGGCTGGTAAATTTGGACAAAACATGTACAGAGTTTCACAGGTAAATTTAGTCTAAGGCTAAGGCCTCGTGTATCGACTTTCTGCTTCAATTATACCTATACGGAAAACGCCAGTGTTTTCATAGGTATATTTGACATGCTGCGATTTACATAAACACAACGGTTTTTGAAATTGCAGCATGGCTGCTGTAGATATTTTTCTGCAATATGTGGATGGGATTAGCCAGAATCCCATCCACTTTGCAGGTACTATAAAATGCCGCAGTATTGTTTATGCTATGTGGCGCTTGGCCTTAAGCATGCATTTGGTTAAGGCTGGTTGCCCACACATGGGACCGTGTGATTCACGGTCGTGTGCGTGGGCCGACAGAAAGAATGGGTCAGTGTGCTATCTGGGAAAAACCTGGATAGCACACTGACCCACGCCATGGTCGTCTGCAAGGGGCCTTAGGCTTTTTCATATGAAAGTGAAAACGGACATGCGATGACTGTTTTTGTAATGTCTGTTTTGAGAACATGTTGAATTCAATGTGTCTATTCACATATCCGTTTTTTTGACAGTCTGATTCACGTCCCGTTAAAAGACTCACATGTACGATCTTTGTCTGTCAAAATGGAAATAGGTAGTGTGAATAGACCCACTGAAGTTCATGGGTTCCATATGGTCACGTGATGGCCATTTTAAAAACAGCCGTCACATGGTCATTATGAATGTCATGTGAATAAGTGCTCTCTGTGGACTTGGCTGGCCATTTTTGCGGACATTAGGTTTGTGAAAAACTACCCAGCCGTGTCCATGATGCTATGGCCCCACTTTTCAGAAAAGCTGAAGATTTTGGAGCCAAAGCCAAGAGTGGCTACAATAGGATTGAGAAATACTTATACTTCTCCCTTCTGCTCAGTCCACTCCTTAAAACACAGCAAAATCTGCAACAAAAAAACCTGCTTTTCCGCAAAGTTGGGCCTCACCCTAAGGCCTTAGTTAAAAAAAAAGTATCCAAACACATTCTGTGATGTAACTGTAGGCTTTCATGGGTCAAACATTTGTAAAAAGAGTGGCTTTAAAAAAAAACAAAACAAAAAATTAAATTAGACTGCAGTGAAAAATGTTTTCTTTGCCATAAAACCCAATGGTGGAAATGAGGAATGATATTCGCAGTTGTATTTTTTAACTTATTTTTTTTTACTTTGATTTGTTGATGTATTAAGTTTTCCACTATATAGACATTGTTTTAATAAATCTAATACTAAAACCACACTCAAACAGCACTCGGCTATCTCTGGTGCTCCCACCGAAGTGAATGGGAGCACTGACCACCAGCGCCAGTCCTCCCATATTCAGTCTGCCTGTGCTCAGGTTGAATGTAGATAGAGAGAAAGCTCCTGCAGACTTCAATACGTGAACCCCTTTAAGGAAGCTTTACTTTAGTTTCTGTATGTGTTGTCATATTCATAATCATTAATTTTTATATAAATAGTTTCTAAGTATCTCCTAGCGCTGTGGTCATGGTAAAGAGTGTTCCACTCAAATAACACTTTTATTTGTCTTGCTTGCTTATGTAAGAGACAGCCAATGTTGTCCTAAGCTTCATTTGTCTGTATAAACTGTTAATGTTGAATGTATTTCTGTGATTCTGTTCCTTTAAGACAGCAGCCATTGTAATTGTGACATGATGCTGGAGTGAGACCCCCCCCCCTTTTATGTCAGCTTGCCTGTTCTGCAGAGAGAATGTGAGCAGAGAAGCAGGAAGTGACGAGACAGAGAGCAGCAACCATCTTGGCAAGTGTTGTATTGAACTGGTGTGGAGATTTTTCTGTACAGCTAAGCTGTATCTTGGTCCAGAGACAAACAGAGTGTAAAGAGACAACAGGACTAGTGAGTCCACGTGAAAGGAACTGTGCTCAGTGGCTGATCAGTGAGACTGACATTGTGACTGTGTATATGGATACCACAGATAGAGACTCGCAGTGCTGTTGACGTACTGGATGGCACCTGCTAAATCCCGGCTTACATCCCAGCTCAGTGTATGGATTCGGCAGGACTGTCAGTGTGCTGAGTGGAATCTGCTGTTGGATTACATTGCATTCATTGGGTTTCCCTGTTAAAGAGGACTTCATTTCTCCCAAGATCCTGATAACGGTGAGGAGAGGACGCTTCACTATAAAAGAAAGGACCGACTTTGGGCCCCACCGCGCGCTTCTACGGACTGTAAGCGGTCCACCTGGACCACTGGGGAAAAGGGGGTGCACCCAAATGTGAAGTCAGGGTCAGTTAGGGATAGTTTTGAGTATATTGTTCATTCAGTGTCCATACTGCAGAAGTGGACAGAGTAAAAGTAGAAACCATTGCAGAATTTGCCTTGAAATTGTTCATGCTATATTGTATATTTTGCTTGTCTTTAGCCCTGTCATTTTACCTTTAACTAGCCTTTATTAACGTATAGTAAATATATATTTTTTTTCTTGAACTACCGCGTGTGCGTTCATTTCTGGTTGCGGAGTCCAAACCACCTGCCTTGCTCTCGGTTCACAAATTGGCGTAGTCGGCAGGATCTGCTTACCAGAATGGACGGTGACGCACCCGTTCGGGAGAATGGTGCTGGAGGAAGAATGCCAGCAGGGGCTATAATGAGTCAGTTAGCTAAATTTGATGGCAATAATATGTCAGTGAGTATGTGGGTGGAACAGATACGAATGATACAGCGAATGTACCAGACCGCACCAGAAGTACTAGTAGATCTAGCAATATTGACATTACAAGGGGATGCTAAGACCACGGTGATATTGAGGCCATTTGAACAAAGGCAGACATTTGAGCAAGTAGTCCAGATTCTAGAAACCATTTATGGAGAAACTGCATTGCTGGGGTCTCTGCAGGCTCGGTTCTTCCAGAGGGTACAACAGGAGAATGAAAGCCTTCCCCAATATGCAAATGCCCTACAAGAACTGCTCCGAGATATTCAAGTGAAGGAAAGAGGGGGCTCGCCAGCCTTCTGTAACCCTGATCGGACTCTCCGTGATCAGTTTGTCCTGGGGATACGTGACGGCAGTTTAACTGTGACTATGCAGGATTTTATACGACGAGAGACTGATGCTAAATTCCATGATGTACAGGTAGAGGCCATCTCCCGTGCCAATAGTATGTTCCCGAAGCCCCAGACCGCAGTTGGAGTTACTTTGTCACAGGGGGCTAGTTCTGGCTCAGAGACAGTAGAAAAGGGGACGGTTAAAGAAATTCTCACAGTAATGCAGAAACTGCAAGAGCAAATGGAACACTTGCACACCCGTTGTGATGAACATTCTATGAAAATTGCAGACTTCCAGAAAACTGGAGGTGAAAGGGTGAGCCGTCCATACCCAGAAAATCAGAATCACCCACCACCCCGCTGGAGGGATGAGGATAGGACCTACCGAAGGGGTCCAAATCAGTTAATGCAGTGCTCAGGAGAAATCGAAGGGGCTTACCGAAGGGGCCCAAACAGATGGCCAGAACGACGGGAGATACGCTGCTGGGAGTGTGGACGGATGGGCCACGTTGCTGCTAGATGTCCAGAGCAGCGACAAACTTATGAGAGACCGCCGTTAAACTGAAGTCCCCTGCTGCTGTAGGGCGTGTAGTAGGGGAGACTGACAAGGAGACTATGTGGGGAGAATGCCCTAATGATGACCTGATCGCTGCAAGTCCTGTTATACAGGTGGAAATGGAGGGTATTCCGGTTACCGGGATGATTGACACGGGTTCCCAAGTAACGACCTTGAGTAGAGACTGTTATGAACGGTACTTCCAGCAACATGTGAAATATGATCCCCATACATTCGTACGAGTGGTCGCAGCTAACCAGTTACCAGTTCCAGTCGTGGGAGTGGCCTGGATGAATGTCCGGGTATGTGGCCAAGATCTAGGTAGGAAAGGCATTGTGGTGGTACAGGAGTCACATGAAGTAAAGGTCCCTGTCATTTTGGGGATGAATGTGTTAAAAGAATTAGATCAGATCCTCTTTGAAAAGAAAGGTCACGGTTATTGGAAAGAAACCACCACCCATCGGCCTACTCAAACAGCTTTCCAGCGGCTGATCCGGACATGTGGCTTACAGAAAAGTTCAGATGCACAGCGTCCTCTGGCTCGAATTTCAGTTCCTTTGCATACAAAAGTTACACTGCCACCCAGTCGGGAGACAATAGTGTCCATGCCCATAGGCACCTGTCGGAAACTAGAGGGCATAGCTGTGTTGGTAGAACCACTGCAGGCAGCCGAAGGAGGTGTTGATCCGCTAGTGGCCCGTTCCTTGGCAATAGTTCGCAATGGAAGAGTACCACTTCGATGTGTAAACACTCAGGACCAGAGTGTGGACCTGACCCCAGGGAGGCTGCTGGCTAACATCTATGTGACTCCGGAGGAAGTAAGGAAAGTAACTCCAATGCAGCTGAAGCCGACTGAAAGGGATGAGTGGACCGTAACTGTGTCCATGGGAGAAGATGAGGAACCCACCTCTGAATGGAATGGCCGTGCAATTCGAGAACAGATGAAGATGGATGCAAGTTCATGTTCTCTGGAATGGGTGCAGAAGGTAGATGAACTGTTGTGGGAGAACCGAGCCGCCTTTTCACGGTATGCTGAAGATTTTGGATGTACCACAGGGATCTACCATGAGATTCCCACAGGAGACACCCCTCCAATTAGAGAGCGCTACCGACAAATTCCTCCACAGTTGTATCAGGAAGTAAAAGAACTGTTAGCTAAGATGCTACAGGGTGGGATCATCCAAGAAAGCCAGAGTCCCTGGGCAGCTCCTGTGGTGTTAGTAAGAAAAAAAGATGGGTCCATCCGATTTTGCGTACACTATCGGAAGTTAAACGCTTGCACCGTACGAGATTCCTACCCCTTGCCACGGATTGAGGAGTCCCTCTCAGCGCTAGGGAGAGCCCGGTACTTCTCCTCACTAGATCTGGCTAGTGGGTATTGGCAGGTGCCGATGGCCACAAAAGACAAGGAGAAGACGGCATTCATCTTGCCCATGGGACTATACGAATTTAACCGGATGCCCTTCGGGTTGACAAATGCACCCGGAACGTTTCAGCGGTTGATGGAGAAATGTCTCGGTGACTTCAACTTTGAGTTCACTCTCATCTACTTGGATGACATTATAGTGTATTCTGCGACCTTTGAAGACCATCTCCACCAGTTGGGGCAAGTATTTCGAAGATTGCGGGAACATGGGCTCAAATTGAAACCCAGTAAATGTCGGTTGTTCCAATCTGAAATTGATTACTTGGGTCACCGCGTATCAGGAGAAGGGGTGAGACCATCAAGAGACAAGATAGCGGCTGTTCAAGATTGGCCAATACCGACTACCCTGCGAGAAGTGAGGGCGTTCCTTGGAGTAGCCGGTTACTATCGACGGTTTATTAAGGATTTCGCCAAGGTAGCAGCACCACTTAATGCTCTCCTACGAGGCACATCCGGTGGTCCAAAGAACCGGTCCGTGAAGTGGGGACTTGAACAGGAACAAGCCTTCCAGGCATTAAAGGATGCACTGACAACAGCCCCAATCTTGGCATATGCTGATTACCACTTGCCGTTCCAGCTGTATACGGATGCAAGCCTGTATGGTCTTGGAGCAGTGCTTTCCCAGCTTCAGGATGGCCAGGAGAGGGTCATAGCGTACGGCAGCCGGTCTTTGAGAGATTCTGAAAGAAACCCCGAGAATTATAGTTCATTTAAGTTGGAGCTGTTGGCACTGGTATGGGCCATGACCGAGAAATTCTCTGAATATTTGACCGGTGCTGAAGTTTTAGTACTGACTGACAACAACCCACTAGCTCACCTGGAAAATGCCAAGCTCGGGGCGTTAGAGCAGAGGTGGATAGCCCGAATGACTAAGTTCAATTACCGCATTAAGTATCGGTCCAAGACAGAGAACCAGAATGCTGACGGGCTTTCTAGGGTAACCGCCCAGACCCCCACAGTAGACGTGGATCATGAGTTGGAGCATGTGGAGGTGCCCGACTTCAGCAGATTTTCACAGGCCTTGGCCGCCGCTAATCAGTTTGAGATGGAGGGGACTGAAACGGCTCCTTTCTTTGGTCCCTCACGACAGGAATGGGCACAGATACAACAGACCCATGAGGGGCTGGCACAGATGATCAAGTGTGTTGAGAAAGGCCAGAAGCCCTGTAGAGAGGAAAGAGAACGACTGACACGTGAGATATTATCTGTTCTGAGTCAGTGGGAAAAGTTGGAGATGAAAAATGGAGTGCTATGCCGAAAGGTCTATTTACCTTCTGAGATCGACATTCGATACCAAATTGTGGTGCCTAGTGAACTGGCTCGCTCCTTGGCAGTTGAGGCTCATAATAAGAATGGACATTTTGGTCATGAGAAGACCTTTCGTTGGTTACAGCGACTGATTTACTGCCCTGGTCTTCGTCAAATGGTCGAAGAAGTATGCCGCAGCTGTCGAACTTGTGAGATCCATAAGGCAATAGAACAGAGAGCTCCCCTGCAAACCATCGTGACCCAGGAACCTTTAGAAATCGTCATGATAGACTATCTAATGGTGGGCCCATCCAATAGCGGACACCAGTATTGCCTCGTAATGGTGGATCACTTCACCAAATTTGCGGTGGTAACCGCCACCAAGGACCAGACAGCTGAGTCAGCAGCTCGTGCTCTGTGCCAAGATTTCATTCGAGTATATGGGTGCCCTAAACGCATCCACTCCGACCAGGGTGCCTGCTTTGAGGGACACGTAATGAAAGAAGTTCAACGTATCTACGGGATAAAGAAGTCGCACACGACTCCATACCACCCTCAGGGAAATGGGGCCTGTGAAAGATTCAACAGAACTCTGCTACAGATGCTGCGGACTCTGGAGGAAGACAAGAAGTTACAGTGGCCTCAGTTCTTGTCTGAAATGGTGTGGGCCTATAACAATCAGGTCCATTCTACAACGGGGTACTCTCCTTATACACTTCTCTTTGGGCGGTCTGGGCGAAGTATAGGAGAATTACAGTTGGATGATGTGGATGGGTTCCCTCCGAGGGATCCAACCTCTTGGGTGCGGGCGCACCGGCAGAGACTTGAGACGATCCATCGATTGGTGCGGCAGCGCCTGCAAGAACATCCCCATCCTGATAAGACCCCAGTGCAAGAAGCACCATTGCAACCAGGCGACCTGGTGCTAGTTCGTGTCAAGAAACCCCAAGGGAAATTGGAAAGCCGATGGGAGGCTTTGCCGTATCGTGTTGTTGGCCGCAAGTATGCGAATGGGCCAGTGTACCAGGTCCAGAAAGAAGGAACTGATTGTGTTCGAGTACTTCACCGAAATATGTTGCGCCTGTGTCATTCTGAAGGGACAAATCATGATGGGCCTGCCAATGTGAATGAGCTCCCACAGTCAGAGAATGGAGGTGCGGAATGGGCCTCAGACGAGGAGGATGATTGTTGGCCGATCCCTGCTCCTGGGGATGTTCCACCTGTGACTACTGTATCTCCGGCCTGTGCCCCCTCAGGTGCGGAATCCGCTGGTCCTTCTCAGCCCATAGCTGCAGCACCCCATAATATACCACCGGTCCTCAGACGGACCACTAGGCCAAATGCTGGTATTCCCCCTGTTCGGTATGCGCAGGATGAGTTTGTTTGTCCTGCCATACATCGGTATACTACCACCCTGTGCATAAAAGTACAACCCTCTGGATATACAGTCATAGGCAGGGACTGCCAATCTTAAACTTATATAGGGCCAACTTATTTTGCAGCGCTTTATAGATATTGTCAACACGTAAAAATGGACAACCCATTTAACTTTTAAATCAGCGGGGGGCATTGAAAAAATTTTTAAAAATGCATACTCACTTGTCCCCGATGCTCCGGTGTCCTCCCGGCACGTCCTGGTGGCAGCTTCTCCTGGGTCTCTTCCGGAGTTCCGCTGAGGCCAATCAGCGTATGGCATGCGATGTCACTACATGTGACATCACGGGTCCTCTTCCGGAGTTCCGCTGAAACCGCTGATTGGCCTCAGTGGTCATGTGATCGCTGAGGCCAATCAGCAGAACTCCGGAAGAGACCCGGGAGAAGCCACCACCAGTACACGCTGGGAGGACATCGGGGACAGGTGAGTATGCATTTTTAAAAAAAATTTTTTTCAATGCCCCGGCTGATTTAAAAGCTAAAACGGTTGTCCATTTTTGTGTGGACAACCCCTTTCACAGGTGTAATTGTGATCTCCATTCTGCTAGACTGTATGTACTGATTGCAAACCAGATGACATTGTAAGAGATGTCTTATGATGCTCCATCATACTAAATAAATCCCCACCCCTTCACCCAACAGTGGCTGCCAGACCAGAGTTCTAGTTAAATCAGGATATTGACTAGATATGTTACCATCTACTAGTGCATCTCAATAAATTAGAATATCATCAGAATTACCCTCCTTGTGGATTGTGTCGATGACTTCCTTCTGGACATCTGTCAAGTCAGCAGTCTTCCCCATGATTGTGTTGCCTACTGAACCAGACTAAGGGACCTTTTTAAACGCTAAGGAAGCCTTTGCAGGTGTTTTGGGTTAATTTTTCTAATTTTCTGAGATTATGACTTTTGGTTTTCATTGGCTGTAAGCCATAATCATCAACATTAACATAAATAAACACTTGAAAAAGTTCACTCTGTTTGTAATGACTCTCACTTTTTCAATTGAATTACTAAAAAAAAAAAAATTACTTTTTGATGATATTCTAATTCATTGAGATGCACTAGTAGATCCCATCTGTAAGCTCAGCTGCTACAGGGGCATCAAGTCCTTCATCTCTGGTGTTGCATGCTCTGAATTACAAAGCTTTACTTTTTCCATACCGTTCAGTATGAGACATAGAATGTTTTTCACTGGCAACAATCTGAAATCATCTGTCATATGTTATGATCCAGCTGGCGCAGGCAATCCTGCCAACAAGTCAGCTGCACATCTGCTGTAGTTCAAAAGAAGGTGATAGGAGAACATGAAAACCTGTTAGTGAAAGTAATTTATAATATGGTGAATCTGTTCCACATATAGCTGTTCAGCGCTTGCCTTACAGTCTAGATGATGTAATACCATAAATCACACTTTACAGGAATATGCTAATATGATACAACTTTCCTTATAAATATTTTTATTAGTCTGATGTACAGTCTGAGGTCTATCAAAAGCAGAGTAGTCTTCTTACAACCAGTCTTCAACAAACCAATGTTTCAATATTCAAGCGCAAAATAGAAAATTACACTAATGGGAAATGTGCCAGTGTGTGCTATCCCCTGCTTCTGTTTTATAAACTTACTACATAAACCCAACCAGTCATCTGTTGTGGTCACTTGTCCTAACACACTTGGAGGAGGAATTGGGTTATAAAAATCACCAGAACTTTTGAAAATATGCTGGTGGAGGTGATGTTGTTTAATTTGTTTAAGATTAGGTCGTATGATTTTTATCAACTACCAATTACTACCTTATTACATAAATGTGCAATCCATAGAGGATAGACACTAAAATCTTTCCTTTTTGCCTGTAACCAGACAAATAATAAAAAATGTATGATTGTATCTTCTGTCTCCAGGAATTAAATGTATATTTAATGTTTTTAAAGCAGCCATAATTGTCATAAATCAATCTTTAGTTCAGGACAAATCAATTAATGTGTAATGTTATGTTTATGAATCTTGATTTTACTCAACTGAAAATGCAGTGAAACAAGTATTCTGATGTCAGCAAAGAAAAGCTGTTTTCTAAGTTACTTTTATGATGAGTTCCTTATTGTTTCAAGATATCTGCTTGCAGTCTTTGAATAAAAACTTCCATTGGTGGACACATTGGTACAGTGCTTGTTACAACACTGAGCTCTGATAACTGTATTCACCCCAGCATGTGTGTAAACATGACATGCCAGAAAAGATTTTTAACTAGTGGAAGTAACAAATGAAGGTTCCGACTTTCAGCAAGCAAGGACTTTCAAAACCATGAGGAATTCATACACAAAGTAGAAAAGCTCTCACAAACAAGTGTATTGCCTCTGTATATGGGTGTCTATCTTATAAATGTGACCTGAATTTACAGATCAGTGATGCTCTAGGTTTGGATCAGCAGACCCACAGTTGAGCTGAGATGAACATCCTTAATAATGATGCTCAAATACAAAGGCAATAGGCTTGTCTGTGACAGTCCTAATCTATTATATAAAAAATTAGACCTCTCAATATAGGACTGAGTTTTCTGAGCTGTAATAACAGGCACAGCTGCTATAGCAGAGTATGGAGTTTGGCCTTGCAAACAATGAAGGGAAATTCCACCGTCACTTCAAACAGAAAATTGGGAGGGGTGGAGTTTTTGTCCCAAGAATTGAATCCCAACCATCTATTATTGAAGCTCTGTCTTAAGAAACCCCATTTAGGTTGAGGTCCTAAGTTACGGAAAAGCAGCTTTTTTTTGTTGCAGATTTTGCTGCGTTTTTTTTTGAGCCAAAGCCAGGAGTGGATTTAGCAGAAGGGAAAAGTATAAGGCTGGGTTCACATCTGCGTTCGTCTCTCCGCATGAAATCATTTTTTGAAACTGTCTCAAAATCCTCAAAAGCGGATTTCAAACGGTTCATTTTAAAACCCATTGATTTCAATGGGTGGTAAAAACCATCCGCAGGTGTGCGTTTGGAGCATTTCCGTCTGATATCCGCTCTTTTGAACGGAGAAAAAAGTCAGACTTGCAGTACTTTTTCTCTTAAAACGGTTTGCAAGTGGACAGATACCAGACGCAGGTGTGAACCTAGCATCAGAGCTTCCTTTCTATTTTCCATTCCTTTTGTAGTCATGGGGGCCTTAAAGGGATTCTATAATTAAAAAAATAAATTTTTAACAAAAAGCATGTCGGACTAGCCTTTAGAAAGGCTATTCTTCTCCTACCTTTATTTTTCAGGTCCGCGCCGCCAATTTTGAGTTTTGTCTTCTTTCTTCGGTATGCAAATTAGTCTTCAGAAAGCACAAGGGGCATTCCCCTGTGTTCAAAGCACAGGCTCGTAAAAGGTTTCCAGCGCCGCCTCTCTCTTCTGCTCCTGACGCGTCTCCTCCTCTTCTTACACGAGACCACAGCAAAATGGAGAGGCAGCGCTGGAAACCTATCACGAGCCAGTGCTTTGAGCACAGGGGGAACACCCCCTGTGCTTTCTGAAGACTAATTTGCATACTGAAGAAAGAAGACAAAACTCAAAAACGGCAGGGCGGACCTGAAAAATAAAGGTAGGAGAAGAATAGCCTTTCTAAAGGCTAGTCCGACGTGCTTTTAGTTAAAAATCGATTTTTTAATGATAGAATCCCTTTAACGTGGGGCCTCAGCCTTAAAGAGGACCTCCACCAACTCCAACTCTTTGCATCCTTCAATAGGTGCTTCTCTACTGATTCAGGCACAGCTGGATTTTTTGTCTAGTATCTCACCTTTCCCGAGCAATCATTTCTACTAGTTTTGGCACAAAGATGCTTTCTGTTGACAGTAACAGAAGTGATTACTTGGGAACAGTGAGGGATAGAGAAAAATTCCAACTGAACCAGAATCAGTGGAACATTGCCTATTGAGGATGCAAAGAGTTGGAGTTGGTAGAGGTGGTGAAAAGTCCTCTTACAGATTATTATTATTCATTTATATAGCACCAGTAATTCCATGGTGCTGTACATTTGAGGGTTTACATACGGTACACAAAATATACAAAACAAATACAATACTAACAGTGACCAGCTGGCACAGTGGGATAGAGGGCCCTGCTTGCAAGGGCTTACAATCTATGAGAGAAGAGGGATAGAGACAGAAGGTGGGGGTAGAGGCTGTACAGATGGTGGTGTGGTGACAGTAGTGTTATTGGAGGTTGTAGGCCTTCCTGAATAGGTGAGTCTTCAGGGCCTTCTTGAAGCTTGTGATTGTGGGGAAAAGTCTTATGTGTCTTGGTAATGAGTTCCAGAGTATGGGGGATGCACGGGAGAAATCTTGAAGACTGTTGTGTGAAGAGCAAATAAGAGCAGAGCGGAGTAAGATCAAGGTATTTTAATCCTTAATAACCTTATATACTGGTTTAACATTTTTAAACTATCTATATGATTTTTGTATGTATTTTCACTTGTTTAAGATACAGTAATGTAATGTTACCTTATACATTAATAAAATCCTAACAAAGGTTCCTCTTTCTATTCCAGTTTTTTTTTTTTTTTAGAGTGATTGCCACTACCTACTGCATTTCTTATTTAATTCATTAGTACTTTTTGTTTTTCTTCCTATCCCTTTTAATATATTTATTTCATGATATTTTAATGGTAATTAAGGATGTTCTAAAAGCCTCATTTAGGCTACGTTCACATCTGTGTCAGGTGTCTGTCCACCACTGAGAAATCCTGGACAACATTGTCCAGCAAACCCAACATTTATATTCCACAATGTCAGTACAAGGATAACAGTCACCCAATGGACCCTATTATAGTCAATGAAGTTTCTTGGGATCAATTGTTGTCCGTCACAAGAAGAACAGACATGAAGATGCAGATGGGAATGTGCACTAAAGGTAATTTTACACTTGTTTGGAAAAATATTGCAGTTTTTGTTTTCAATTCAGCTGTTCAAGCCAAAATCAGAAAAAAAAAAAACTTAAGAAATGAGAAATATAGAGGAAGAACTTTCATTTCTCTCCTTCCTACTGCATTAACTTCTGACTTTGGCACAAAAAAACTGCACCTATAACTGCAGTAGCATTTTTCCACAAACCTCCGTTTGTGAAACTACCCCTAGAGCTACTTAGATTTTAGTAAGAACCAGAAGCTCCCTCACATTATACAGCATGTCATTCTGGAAATAGATTAAAGATATTGGCAATGAATGAAAATTGTTTGCTGTTTGTTTCATTAAAAATCTGCCAATAACACTTAATTCAGACATTGTGGTATACTGATAATGTTTTCTCATTGGAGATGCCAAAAAATAAGATATTAACATTTCAACATATGTACTGTATTCATTCTACACGGTTTCTGTTCTTCTCATCTTGCTGTTCCCTGACTGCTGTCTGTTTACTGTAATCTTGTGTCAATCTGATAAATACTGGCTTAGTCCAATGAAAGATGTCAGGGGAAACAAGGATCAAGCAAGATGGCTTTTTTACCTATACAACCTTTTATGTATCACAATACAGGCTGCAAAAGAAGTTATTTGTTATGATAGTAGCTGTTTAACCCCTTCCCACACGGCACCGTACTATTACTCACAGGGCTGAGAGATAGATTCCAGGCACCCAAAAATCTTCACCAGTTCCAGCTAAATTTGGGGCCCAAGTTATCACCACCAAAACAGATATAAGAAATAAACACTCCACAAACTGAAGTTTAACCAGAACCCACGATAAACTCACAAGGCAGTTCTAAAGCAAAGGGATGAATCAAAAGAGTGAATATGTCCAAGCCAAAAGTTAGTCCGAGAGGTAACATCAGAGCCGAAATCAGAAGACAAGTGGATTTTCAGTAACAAGCCAAAGGTAAATGTTAGAGCAGTACAGCACAAACGATAAAGGTTATGGGAGCCTCACTAAAGTACAAGAAAATAGGAGCCACCTGGATTAGCAGGAACAGGGATTAAATATCCCTCTTCAGCTACTAATTGGAAAAGCATAGGAGAACCCTGAATACTGCAGAAGCTTCATAGGTTGGCATGGTAACTAGAGATTTCTGACTTGATCTTTCTCCATTATAGTTCAATAAAGTTTTATTAATAAAATAGATACAAACATATTACAATAGACAGCATCCTGAGAAATGTGACACAGCCTTACGACCGCCCACCAGCTATCGATGAACAGGTCAGGATGGAGCAGAATAGTCAACTTATGTAACTCATATCAGGTCCATCAATCACAGCAGGCTGTCAAGGTATACAATTATATCAGCTCTCTGACATGAGAAGGACATGACAGCTAAAGTGTAAAACTCAAAAATCAAATAATGAGCTAGAAACAGCAAATCAAAATAGAAGTATATGTAACTGTGCCCCCTCCCACCTCCCACTACTCTCCCACTTGAGGATTCTAAGAGTATGTTCACATGAAGAGTATGTTCACATGACAGAACCAGAGAGAAGTCCGAGGCAGCTTTGCAATCCAAAATCCTCTCCTAACAAGCCCTGTGGAACCTGCAGTAGGAAGCAAAGGCTAAGCCTCAAGTACCTGGTAAAAGTTTGTACATGTGATCAGCCCCATATGAAACGGGCCCAATGAAGTGTGAGGCCTACTGCCATGAGGATTCTGCTGTGGAAACCGAAACAGGATGCCTCTTCACTCCGCATGCTGAAAAAAGAATCACTCATCACAGATTAAGAATAGAGAGGATCCAGAGGCAAAAGACTGTCCCAAACTCTTCCATATGAACACAACCAACAATATGGTATCTTATCTTTGCTAGGCAAACAACGTTACTGAAGAAATGATTTTGACCCATGACATTGCTTGTGGGGAAAATGCATTTTGAGCCATACATTGGCATATGTCAGCCGCAATAGTAAAACAATGTATACTGTGTGTTATACTTTATTGTGTTTATCCCCAGTTTAGGAATACTAAATCTTCTACATTTTCCTATACAGTAAAGAAAAGGTTTGCCTCTATTGGTTGAACGGTATGTCAATGGTGAAATAGAGGCCATAAGCTGCTGCCTGAAATTTTCAGCCAATAGCCAGGAAAATGAAGGTTGTCGTCTAGCCCACTGGGAGTTAACATATTTTATAGATTCGAAAAAGGCCAATATAAATATTAATGATAGCATAGATTGTATTGCTACAGTATCATTTCTTCATTTCTCATTAAATGTTTTATTTCTATAATGTGTAAGAAATAGGATATCTTGAAGATCTTACTTGGTTTTATTTAAAAGCACAGCATTAGAATTGCAATAATTTATTGTGCCCAAAAGAAAAGTATCTGAAGCTTAGTAAAGTATCTCTGCACTGTAGAGGAAATGAGAAGGTGCTTTTACTAGTCTGTTTTACATTATTGTCATATAATGTATGTATCAGTTTAACAAATATTTTAGCGCAAAATGCCATCAGGTCACTTACAAAAGACCTGACCTACTTTACGGATGAAGAAGTGATTACATTTGCAGCACAGTTAATTGAAATAAAACTCTTAAGCTATTATATGAGATTTTTTTTTTGTGAGCTTCATCTTATTCAACCACAAAGATAAAGAGGATTGTGCTTTGGCTATCACTTCTTTCCATACACATTACATAGCTGTTGCTTGACATCAGTCATCTGGTTGACACCATGCTCCCCAACCATCACTTAAATACCCACTCTCGGCTCCTCTCACTATGCACGTATATTTTGTCTGCTGTGCAGGAATGCTGGACTGTCCCAGTAAACATTAAGCTTAAATATCACTTGAATATCCACTCTCGGCACTGCTGAGTATGAACGTACAGTATATTTTGTATGTCATGTAGGAATGCTGGACTGTCCCAATAAACATTAAGGCCCGGTTCACATTTTCGTTCGGGGAGTCTGCTTGGGGACCCCCTGAACGGAAACCTATACGCATAAAAAAGCGGTTTACCTGGGAAACCCACGGACCCCATAGACTATAATGGGGTCCGTGTGGTTTCCGCACAAAGCAAGCATTTTCGTTTCGAATGCAGATGTGAACCGGGCCTAACTTTGACTGGAACCCTCAAAGTTTAATACTTTGAGCTAATGTGTTTGGTTAGCTGAAACTTGGTAACTTTCTGACAAAATTTCTAAAATGCCATAAAAGGCTGTGGTAAATATAGGTAAAATGACCTATACTTACCAGAGCACCTTAGTACGAGGCCTCCTGTTGCCCATAGGTAGGTTATGCAGACACTGAATGCAGCCTCTGCATTCATAGCATTTTTGTTGGTTTACACATCCAACAGTGTCCCCTTCTGTGCAGGTGCTGAAAGTGTTCAGTGCATATGCAGATCAGCGGCAACCTTGTGTATATGCACTGTATGCAGTTGAAGAGGTGGTTAAGTGGGGAAATGACATGAACCTTTGACTATAAACCCTACCGATGCATTCAATGGGCATTGAATCGAGGTGTTGCAGTAAGTAAAGGAATTTAGAGTTTTCTATGTCAGTACAAATCAGTTTATGACATTTCAGAAATTTTTACAATAAAGTGAAAACTTCACAGATAAACTCTTAAAGGGGTGCTCCAAGCTAAAAATGTCTTAAAGATACGTCATGAATATCAGGGGTAAGGGTCCAATAAAGCTGTATCCTGTTCCATTGTCAGATTGATAGGTGTATTGGGTGTCATACCCCCACTAATCTGATATTAATGAACCATATTTAAGATGGCTCATAAATATTTTGAGCCCGAAATACCTAAGAAAAAAAAATTGGCAATTACTTAAATTGTATTGATTTTGAGCTGTGTTCTTTCTATGTCATTCACACTTAAAATGAAAAAAATTCTGGAATCTTTATACAAGTTTATAGGCACTCCGCAGACATTCATCTGACCTGTGTATCTGTGATCTGAGCTTCCACAATACCTGCTCTCTGATAACAGAAATCCAGCAGACGCTTCAGACAGCGTGTGAATAAAATGTCTTATCATTAAAAAGCGGGCAATGTAGAATTAAAATAAAGAATTTATGTAGATACACTTGACAAAAGGGTTCCTTATTGTTTTGCACTCTATTTAGATTTTTTTTTCTTATAGCTCTGCCTCTTTGTACTCACATATATCCATGAATACCATCAGATCATCACCTTGCAAACATGCTGCTTCTAAAGCATGGCTGGAAACCAGTAATCCAGGTCACTGTCTGTATGCTCACATGATGGAATATTTTCCTAATAATATTCTCTATAGCAGATATCTGACACTGGGATGTACAGCTGATTTGCAGTTAGCACTACTGTGGATCTGCACAAGGATTAGACCCATTGTCAGTCATCGCATTTCAGCTCATAAGTGACAGGCCACTCACTTCTTTCCATGTTGGAAGGAAATGCCAGAAAACCAAGCAGAAATATTCCTATGCATATAAATGGGTTATGAATGCTGTTGTGTGAACATATCTTTATAGATGAAGGCTTATTTTTTGCTGGACAAGTTGTTTTTTCTAATGGCATCATTCAATTTTCTATGTAATGTATTACAAAATGGTAAAAAATTATTTGTGGGGTGAAATGGAAAAAAACTGCAGCTTACCGTTATTTTTTGGGTTTTATTTTTTACTGTGTTCTCTGTGTGGTAAATATGACTTGTTAAATTTATTCTGGTGTCAGTATGAATATAGTAATAACAAATTAAATTTTTTTCTATGCTTTGCCATATTCTGAAACGCATAATTTTTTAAAATTTCCTTCAATGGAGCTCTATTTTGTGATTCAAGCTGTAGTCTTTAGTGGTATCAGTTTTCAAAACTCTACCTGTATATTACATGTGTATGAGATTTGTCTGGTATTGCCGCTCACTTATGTTAAAATAAGTGGGTCAGGAATGTAAAAAATGCCAGTCACAGAGGCTTTTTTTTTTTTTTTAAACAATTATGACAGTTTATTACCCTATATTCACATGACAGTGAAAATCATTCTGTAAATGGGGGCTATTCACATGACCGACATTTTTACAATCCAGTGTAACTGTCCAAATATAGGTCATGCTCTATTTTTGTACGTTTTCACGGATCCCTCCATACACTGCAATGTATGAGGGATCTATAAAAACGGGCGGCTCTTGGGTACAAAATGGCATCTTCACCCATCTTCAGATCCTTGAATAGACTATGAGGGATGTGTGCGAATGGGTGCCTCAAAGATGAAAATAGATTGTGAAAAGTGTTTCATCCGATATTTACGTCTGATTTACATCACTGTTCGGTTTCATCAGTTTTCATCACCGATTTACATAACTGTTGTGTGAATATAGCCTAAGCTGCAATATCAGTAAACCGCTATGAACAGATGTGGCACTAATCTGAAAAGAAAGTGGGACTGTCAGCATGATATGCTACTCTAGTTTAGGATCAAATTAAGGCTAAAGACCCATGTTACAAAAACACAGCAGAGACCACAAAAGGGGTTATCCTGTTTCTGGTATTGATAGCCTATCTTTTGCATAGGCCATCAGTATTAGACCTGGGGAGGTCCAACACCTGGGACCCCTGCAGATCACCTGTACCGAGGTAGCGCAGGCCATGTATCATGAGATTTTGAGTGCAAACCTCCTTCCATCAGCAAGGGCATTGAAGATGAAAAGTGGCTGGGTCTTTCAGCATGACAATGATCCCAAGCACACTGCCAGGGCAACGAAGGAGTGGCTTCGTAAGAAGAATTTCAAGGTCCTGGAGTGGCCTAGCCAGTCTCCGGATCTCAACCCCATAGAAAACCTTTGGAGGGAGTTGAAAGTCCGTGTTGCCCAGCGACAGCCCCAAAACATCACTGCTCTAGAGGACATCTGCATGGAGGAATGGGCCAACATACCAGCAACAGTGTGTGCCAACCTTGTGAAGACTTACAGAAAACGTTTGACCTCTGTCATTGCCAACAAAGGATATATAACAAAGTATGGAGATGAACTTTTGTTATTGACCAAATACTTATTTTCCACCATAATTTGCAAATACATTCTTTAAAAATCAGACAATGTGATTTTCTGGATTTGTTTTCTCATTTTGTCTCTCATAGTTGAGGTCTACCTATGATGTCAATTACAGGCCTCTCTCATCTTTTTAAGTGGGAGAACTTGCACAATTGGTGGCTGACTAAATACTTTTTTTCCCCACTGTAGCTATATTTTACAATGAATTTATGACATTTGCCTTTTTTAAAAAAAAAAAAAAAAAAAAGGCAACTGCACTTCAGAACATATGCAGCTTAAAAAACCTGAAATATATGACAGCAGTGGAATTATAATTTCCTTGAGGTGAATTTATGCAATGTATTATGCTCTAAAGCCTTTTTTAGCAAATTAGGCGCTTAGAAATACATGGCTAAAAAGGTGCAAAAAATGGTGCAACTATTCAAGTCCCCCATTGAGTCTTTGTTGCTTTTTTAGTACAGTTTTTTTTTAGCCAAAGTCAAGAGTGGATTCAAAAGGAATGGAAAATAAAAGAGAAGCAGTTATAATTCTCCTTGCTGCTGAATCCACTCCTTGTGTTGACTCAGAAAAACAAGAAACAAGGCAAAATCTGACAAAAACTCAATGGGGCAGATTTATTAAGACTGGCGTACCATACTGGCACAGAGAACTAGTAATTTATGAAGAGGCTCTGGCCTCGAATCACCCGCGCATCCCAGCGCCAGAATGGAAATCTATGCCAGTTAGAAACTAGCGTAGATTTCCATTAAAATCTGTCTTGAGATATAATTAACATGTCAGGCCGAGGCGTCCCCGCCTACATATTGCACAATATGGCAAGCGTAGCATGGAACAGGAGTTGTGGCACATGTTTGGTGTAAGAGAAGACCTTGGACTTAATGTGCACCACTCTTTGTGTCTTCAGGCTTAAACACATTGCGTCTAGTTTGACAATATTTTATATTGAATGAATTACTAGACTTTCTCAATCATCTATTTTTATTACTCAACACTATTTCATGTATAATGCATCGGTCTGGGGTTTATTTTATTTTATCATTGCTGTATTATTGAATATTGTGCTATTTCATTATTTTCACGTAAATTCTGTAATAAAGTCTAAATATAATATATACTGTATGTGTAACTTAATTGCCAGGTTATATTGTACATCAGTATATGGAGATCATTAAAATTTTCTCTGTTCGTTTATGAGAAAGATGAGGCTACAGTACATGTGTTCATGTCGATGGGTGCATCTGCTTATAAACCTATTTTCCTAGTTTGACAAGGGATGCAACTTAATGAGAAAAGGATGTGGTTTGCTGATAAGGGGAGTGGCTTAAAATTACACCACTGTCTAAAGATGAACCAATTTACTATCCAGCATGAACCACTGTGATTAATCTGTTTTCCACATATTTTATTGAGTTTTTCAGTTTCAGTACAATAAAGTGACAATGCAATTGCAAGAAATATAATTGCCACTTGGGGCGGCATAACTGAAAAAATATTGAGTCACAAAATGTACATTCAGGCAAGATGTGATAAGAATAAAGATACTATATTATATTCATATTTAAGAAAATTATGACAAATAAAATTAAAATTGTGCAAGTTTAAGAAATGTTTTAACAATCCCATAACAGTGCAAGTAAACCAAGTAACAATTTGTAAAGAGAGTAAAAAAAAAGGGTTGTATGCCTCCCCCCCGCTGACATCACCCATTGAGGCTAAAAAACATTTTAAACATAGGTAGAGATTGTGTCTGTTGCACTAAGGTGGGAGTCTGGACTTCCATAGGCTCCAAATTATATGAAACTTTTCCAGGAAATTTGATAATAGGCACGTCAAATGGTCATTAATCATAATCAACGTCAATTTATTTCTCAAGAAGGCCACGGGATCGTAGAGTATTTAAGGCCCTGGCGATAGCTACCTTAGATGCTAAAAAAAATTTAATAATTTGCGAGCATATTTGGAAATTGTATGGATTAGACCAAGTCTAAATTGAGAGATATTTCTGTACAGGTCTGAATAAAAGCCTGGACATCTTTCCAGAATTTTGCCACCATAGGCAGTTTCCTTCACATCTGGTGGGAGAGCCCTATCTAACACTTACTAAAGCAATTGGGATCACAAGAGGGAATTAATTTAATTTTGGATGGGACCATATACCATCTGATGACTTTACACACTGTTGAAGCTGTCGGCTTTCACGGTTTGTGCCCTGGTGCTGGAGATATCGGTGCTGTGAGCGTCATGGCTGGGCAGTAATAACGGTCCCTTTTTCATGTTAGGTACTGTTCGGGGGGGTTGTTCCTCACAGCTCAGCGATGACAGTAGGCTATAAGGCCCGCCCTTCTGACAGTGGGGAGATATCGGTGCCGAAAATAACAGCACCGATATCTGCACAGGGCACATACCGGGAAAGCCATTGGCTTTCTAGCAGTATATAAAACTGCACATTGTTGAGGATAAGAAAGGTCCTCCTTAACTCCTTACCCATTTTCCTTTCCCCTCTTGACATATATGGGAGTTTCCATTCCAATGTGGTCAAGTGTCAGTACAAATAGGAGATTTTCCCAGAGGTGGACATTATCCAGTACATCCTTTCTAGAAAAGTGGATGTAGAGATATCTGTGTTTAGATTTCAAAGTTCATAGGCAATGTTTCATTTGGATATAATGATCTCTGAAGCCGGGAGAGAGCTCTGATTCATCACTGTAATGAATCTGGTGAATTTTAGATAGTCTAGTCTAAATGCAGTCAGGACTAATAAATCTGTCCCAAAATTAAAGTTTGTTTTTTTTAACATAATTATGGGGGCAGCCATCTTGTCTCAGCAGCTGCTCTGCACTGTAAACAGTCATTCAGAGATATGCTTTCCTATAGCCATATGGACATACAAAACCTCTTGACTTATATGGAAGAGTGTTTTGGGTGAAGTTGAGCTTTTATAATCACCCATTGTCAATATTGGATCCTGGTTTATCTGCCTTCAGATAGAGGTGTAACATTTTATTTTAACAGTCATCATTACCTCTACAAAGCAAGATCATATATATATATATATATATATATATATATATATATATATATATATATTACCAACATTAAAAAAAACAAATACAATAAAGGATGATAGATTCACATTAACTAGGACAGTACATTATACTTACATGCTCTGAAGACATGAATACACTAAGCATATTGATAAATTATGCTTATTGTATAGATTTAGAAAATGAATACAAAATTACATTTACCATAAATTTTACAGAATAACATACAACTGGCTTCTAATCTTGAAGGAACACAAATAAAATCACCTTGAGAATAGCAATATGTGCTCACTGGAATATTTAGCTACAAAGGTAGCAGGTCACAGACAAGTGATATATAGGCGCATGGGATATTACTTTCTCTCTGATACAAAGATACATCACACTAGAAAACATTAACAAGTTAATTTTACTATGATAATACTTCAAAGTAGAACTGAAAATGCAGGAAGGAAAAAAATGAATTTCCCCTGAATTTCCCTCAAATCTCACGATAGCAAAACCCCAACCCAAACAGTGCTCAATAAGAAAATACATTGTCTATCTCTGGAAGTCCCAGTTAAATGAACAGAATTGGGGGCATGCCTTTTCGACCACTGCTCCAGACTCTTGAACAAAATGCCCCCATTTTCATGATTTGTGGGTGTTGCATCTCGGTTTTTCCCGCAGCGCTTTTCACAGAAAGTCCGCAGGGTTTTCCTTTGTGGACCTTCGGCTTCAATTATATCTATAGGGAAACTGCCAGTGTTTCCATAGGTATAATTGACATGCCGCAATTTCCAAAATTGTGGCGGTTTTGGAATTCGCAGCATTTCCGCTGCACATATTTTTCTGCAAAGTAGATGGGATTTGCTAGGTGCTTGCATTTTTCACTGCTTTTCGACTGTTTTGCATTTTAGCTTCTCCTCTTTCAAGTCTATTGGGAAAATGCACATTTTTGCAGGAAAAATTAAGATATTCCATTTTTTTTTTTTTTTTTTTTTTAAAAAGCTACATTTCTGCAGTGTTTATTTCCGCAATGTGGGGATGAGATTAACCCCTATGTGCACCTCCACGTAACTTTACGTCCTGGAGAGAGCTTCATTAATGCACCAGGTCATACAGTTACGTCGCAGCTCCTGGGGCTGTTTTCTAGCAGGGAGAATGGCTGGGTATCAGGAGCTCAGCTGTTGCCAGCAGCTGAGACTCCCTAGTGACCAGAGGAGGGAGCACTACAAGCCTCCCCTCTTCGGTGATAGCTGTGATTGGTGGGTCTGTACAGACACAGTGCAGCTATGCACAGTAATGATCCCGGGGCTTACTGTTATAACTGAAAATGCCCCAGAACAGGGAGATCGGAGTATCAGCTGTATGAAACAGCTGATACTTCGATCTGACTGGCGAGGGACCAGTCGCAGCCTCCACTTGCCAGCGATCACCATTCACAGAGGGCAGCGAGACAGCAGGGTAGAGGAGATGTGAGTATTAGTTTTTTGTTTTTTTTATTCTCTCAGGATATATTAGGGCTATGAGATTCTCCTCTTTAAAATGATACCAAGATCATCATGATAGCCATTACACACCCGATGCAATTCGCTGGTGAAAACGCTATTGGGCATTGAGATTCTAATGCATATCTCAATTCTCGACAGTGTTTTTAACAGAAAATCGCTCTGAATCTGTAAGGAGAATCTCATCTTTAAAATGAATCCATGGTCATCTTCATAGCCCTAACGGATCCTGAGATATGGGGCTCTAAAGTGTCCACCCCAATCCAGCCATCTAAGCCAGCTGCGTGAAGGAGGAAGGATGGGGAAGGAGCAGAGCTGCAGACTGCAGAGACAATAATAAATCATCATTGTCTGTGCATAACCTGTATGTGACCCCAGGGGAGGTAGCATGGACTTCTGTCCATGTTATCTCCTGTCCTATCAATCAGAGAGCATACTATACTTTTGCTCTCTGATATATAGAGGGATAATGTAATAATCCTCTGAGCCTAATCACAGGGGTATTTTTCTGTAATACCCTCTGAACATAGCATAGCCAGGAACTTGATTGGCGCTGTGACCCAGACGTTTACCATCATCCAGGTCGCAGCGCCAAAAGAGTTGCACCAAACACACAACGTCTTCAATAAAGTTTAAATTTTTTCACTGTTCCTGTCCTGTTCATACCTGATCTTTATAGAGTAAAATACGCAGACCCCCTCTCTAGTGATATCCGTTACACGATAAAATAATAGCTATAACGATTATCACTAGAAATTAACACATAAAACACCTGTGACAGGCAGAAAAGTTCCGTCAGATAACAAATTTTCACCCATTTAATGTCACAATATAAAATCCTAGTTTTTGGCAGCTTTCAGATGGGTATAATAGAGGGTGTTTTTTTTTTGATCCCACAGTACAAACAAAGCACCTTGACTTCCAGTAGTCTGGGGTTAAAAAAACATTTTAACGGAAAAAAAATGTCAACTATTTTCACGGCCCAATTCTGTAAAACATCTGTAGGGTCTAAATACTCACTATACCCCTTGATAAATTTCTTGAGGGGTCTAGTTTCCAAAATAGGTTCACATTTCGGGGGTTTCCACTGTTCTGGCACCTCAGGGGCTCTGCAAATGCAACATGGTACCTGAAAACAATTCCATCAAAATCTGCCCTCAAACAGCCAAATAGCGCTGTCCCGTTCCAAGCTCTGTCATGTACCCATGCAGCAGTTTACGACCACATATGGGGTATTGCTACGTTCAAGAAAAATTGTGTAATGAGCTGTGGGGTGCTCTTTCTCTCTTAACCCCTTGTGAAAATGAGAAATTTGGGGCTAAAGAGACATTTTACTAGAAAGAGAGTAATTTTTCCTTTTCATGTACCAATGGTAGTAAATACTGTGAAACAGCTGAGGCGTCAAAGAGCTCAGTATACCTCTTGATAAATTCACTGAGGGGTGTATTTTCTTAAATGGGGTAATTTAATGGAGGTTTTTTTGTTCTGGTACCTCATGTGCTCTGCAAATGCAACATGGCACCTGAAAACGATTCAAGTAAAATATGCCCTCTGAAAGCTCGATGTTGCTCCTTCCCTTTATGTGTTCTGTTGTGTGCCCTTTCTTCTTTAACCCCTTGTGGATGTGCAAATTTTAGGCTTTAATGAACTTAGTATTGAAAAAAATTGAAATGTATATTTTTCACCTTTACTTTGTTTTAATTCCTGTGAAGCGCTTAAAGGGTTAACAAACTTCTCAAATGCTGTTTTGAATTGTTTTGGTGGTGCAGTTTTGAAAACTGGGTGATTTATGGGGGTTTCTAATACAAAGACCTTTCAAAGCCCCTTTAGAACTGAATTAGTACCTTAAAAAATTTGTTTTGTAAATTCTCTTGAAAATTCCTGTTAGACTGTAAGCCTTATAACGTCCAAAAAAATTAAAATGAACGTTTAAAATTTTATGTCAACATAAAGCAGAGATATGGTAAATTATATTTTTTAGCTTTATGAAAAGAGGATAATTTCAAACTTTGAAAATTGCATATTTTTCTAAATTTTCACCAAATTTCCTATTTTTTCAAGAACACAACACATATTGACCCAAATTTTCAACAAACATGAAGTACAATGTGTCACGATAAAAAACATTCTCAAAATCACCTGGAAAAGTTAAAGTGTTCCAAAGTTATCACCACATAAAGTGACATGTCATATTTTCAAAAATGGGGCTGTGTCATAAAGTCCAAAACTGTCTGTGACACCAAGGGATTAAATAAAATCTAATTCACTTTCCTGGTACTGTAAAAAATGCAGTATTTTTTTCTGCTGCGTTTCCGCAACAGCCAAAAATGCTGTCTTTCCGCAAAGTGTGGACTCAGCCTAATGCTGATTCCTCAAGTTGAGGAAACGTTGTGTTTTTTGCTGTATATTTTTATGATGTTTTGAGTCTCATTGAGTCTCAGGGGTCATGTCGCGTCATTATGCGTAATGACGTCAGACGCAGACGTGACACCTGAGGCCCTGTCAGCTGACTTCAGGCAGAAGTGCCCAAAGAGCACAGAGTGGCTGCGGAGCTTGGAATGGTGAGTAACATTGTTTTTTATGTTTCATCACCTCCCCGGGGGCTTCGCTTATTATACTCGGGGATTTGAAGAACCCCACAGTATAATAATAGCAGTTTCGTTTCGGCCGTGTTTGGTCCGATTGAAACTGCTGGGTGAGGACTAGGGATGCTGTGCCAGGGTATACTGTAAGTTGCCATAACTTTTTAATTTTTCCACCATTGGAGCTGTGTGAAGGCTTGCTTTTTGGGGGATCAGCTGTCGTTTCTGTTAGCACCATTTTGCATTATAAACAGAGGATAACATGACTTATAGCACTTTAACAACACTGTGTTAACCTGACTGAATGGTTTTTCAGTTGGTAATGGTGTTGGCTATTGGTGTTTTCTGAGGTAGTTTATCACGCTACAGAAAGTAAAGTTAAACAATGCTATCTCTGTATGACTTTTTCATCATTTTTATAACGTTTTTTTTTAGACAATGTGACCAAAAACATCTTTATTTTTGTATGGCTTTCACTGTGTGATAAATAATGTTCTATTTTTGTAGTATGGGTTGTTAGGACACATCAATACCAAATATGTCAATTTTTTTTTACTATTATTTTTCCCTTACAAAAAAAATATATTGGGAAAACCTGTATGTTACAGCTGACATCCTCTCCTGATGGCACCATGTGAGCCTCTGAGTTGGAGCCGGAAACTGAAAAAACACTTCTATGCATGGGGCAGGACTTTTTTTTTAATTAAAGGGAATAAGCAGGAAAAGCGGTATCAGACTAATGATAGAGAGGCTTCTATACTTTCCAAAGACGACTTTCTTATTCTGCATTGCAGCTTCACTTTCATGAAGATCAGCATTTTATTCTTATGCAATTTAGCTGAAAAGGGCTTTAGGGACATGTCCTCTCCTACTGGGGCTTGACTCTATACTCTAGATCAGGGGTCGGCAACCCCTGGCACGCGTGCCAAGAGTGGCACCGGAGGCTTATTTCCCTGGCACGGCAGCGGTGTGTTCACATATGTCCGGCACAGCTATCTGTTTCCCTCCGGCGTGGTGCACCAAGCTGGAGGGAAACTGATGCCAGGACGGATCCCATAGTTTTCTATGGGATCGGTTCTGGCACAAGAGGCATCAGTTCTGGCGCCGTATTTGTGCCTCAGCCGATGGAAAAACGTTACCTGCAGCGTTTTTCCATCCGGCTTCCTTAAAATTTCATTAGCGCCGGGTGAAGATGGATGCGGCATCACCCGGCTTCTGCACAGTCTATGTACAGTAGTGAAGCCGGTAATTGCCGGCTTCACTACTGTATCTGATCGAATTGCTCAGGATTGGTTAAAGCTATAAACACTTGGATTCATTTTAAAGATGAGAATCTCCTCTTTAAAATGATACCAAGATCACCATGATCGTCCTTACACATCCTGAGCGATTCGCTAGTGAAAACGATGTTCGGCATTGAAATCCCAATGCAGATGTCAATTCCCGACATCCTTTTAACAGTGAATCGCTCGGAATGTTTAAGGTCAATCATGTAGATCTTGGTATCGTTTTAAAGATGAGATTCTCATCTTTAAAATGAATCCAGTTGCATCTTTGTGGCCCTAATAGATCCTTAGAAATGGGGCTCTAAAAGTGTCCCCCCTCCTGTGTCAGGCAGCATCTTAGAGCTAAGGAAGGAGGGGGAGGAGGAGCTGCAGAGACAATGTTAACTCATCATTGTCTGTGCATAAGCTGCAGATGATGGGGGTAGCAGGGACTTCCATCCTTATCCTCTCTCCTATCAATCAGAGAGCATACTGTACTTTTGCTCTCTGATAGTCACATAGAGGGATAATGTAACACCCCTCTGAGCCTAATCACATAACCAGGAAGTTATTGGCGCTGTGACCCAGACATTTACCATCGTCCAGGTCGCAGCGCCAGAAGTGTCGCACCAAACACTTACACAACACATGCACAAAGTCACCAATAAAGTTTACATTTTTTCACTGTCTCTGTCCTGTTCATACCTGATGTTTATAGAGTAAAATACGCCGCCCGCCTCTCTAGTGATATCTGTTAAACGCTAAAATAATAGTAATAGCAATTATCACTAGTATTATCACCATAATAACGTGTGCAGGGGCCGCTATGTGACATAATACCATGTGCAGGGGTCGTCAGACTTACAATTATTGACCGGCACTCCGAGTACCTCAACTTTGATTTTTTAATCGAAATCGTCACGCCGAACAAAAAGGTTGCCTACCCGTGCTCTAGATAACCAGCCCTGGCAGGAGAAGAAACGACCCTAGAGCATTTTCAGCTAATTTGCATACAAATAAAATGCTGATTTTCATGAAAATGAAACTGCAATGCAGAATAAGAAAGTAATATTTGGAAAGTGTAGAAGCAGCCCTACAAGGTACTGTCTTTAGTCTGATACTTATTTTTCCTACTGACAGACTCCTTTTAAAGGTCCTATACAGTTCATACAATCTGCCACAAAAAAATATTAGCAACTGTGACTGGTCCCCTAAGCCGGGGGCCCACATGACAGTCCCCTCACTAGTCACTTATGATAAAGCAGCTGTAGCAGCATCTGACAGCTGCATTGACAGATCGACTCTCACAGTAAAGGTATATTGACATTGAGTTTTTTGTTGGCTGAATTTCAGGCAGAATCCAAAAGGAATGGGAGGCAGAAAATAACCGCTAGTGTTTGTTTTGCAGCAGTTTTTGCAAAAACCGCTCCAAAAAAAATCCTAGCATTTTTTGCTGTCTCTCATTCATTGCAATAGGCTTTACAAGGCAGAATTCACCTGTAGATAAGTCCTAACACTTTTGAAAAAAATCAGCTAGAAGAAAAATTCTGCCTGACTCCCACTGAAATGAATGGGAGAGTTGGGAGGCATTTTTTTTTAGGTGGATTCCACCTCAAAGTCTCATAAGTTTAAGGCAGACAGTGAGGAGGACTCCTGTGAGAAATAACTCTTCACTCACTTACGCTAGGTTCACACTTGCCTTAAAAAAGCGGTTACCCGCGGACCCCATAGACTATAATGAGGTCTGTAGGGTTTCCGCCGGTTTCCACCAGAAAAGGGTGAAAAATATGGAGAGAAAAGGGCTGCATGCAGCGCTTTTCTCTCCGCATTTTTTAAATGGGTTCGGGGACGGAAACGGAGTACATGCGCAGGTGTAAACCCAGCTTTACTTGGCCAGGGTGCACAGCAGTGAATAAGCTCTCTGTCCTCCGTATGGAGATGGAAGTTGAGGACTGGGCAGAGCCCTCCATGTCTGCTATCCATTATCAGTAGAACAGACAGTGAGCATTATAAGAAGTTGATTCAGCCCTTCCTGTTCCTAACTCATGAAGATTGGAGAGCCTAGAGAAATTCCCATGTTAATACTGCTGCTCCAGTTGCTCTTACCCTGGGCTTGGCTCCTGCTGGGCATTCTGGGGCAGATTTATTATGTATACCTCTTTTCTGAGCAAATTGGGATTTTGCAGAAAAAAAAATTGTGACATTTTTAATTCTGCGTCATCTTCACAACTTTCCCAGCATGCAGGGGACGAGGCTATTGGTCCTGCCAGATTTATCCTCGTTTACATCATAAATCTGGCATAAAGGTCATTTAAAAATACACACCAGCTACATTTTCCCCAAGGCGTAAAACCCAGCAGAAGGTGCCCATAATTAATGAGGATATATGAGTAAATTGTATTCTGCCTTAGGTACAATACAATATTTGTTTGTGCCATTTTTGACTTGCAGTAGGAGTTGATCCTCCCATTGCTATGACATCACCTTAAGCAACCAAAGCAATGCTCCAAGAGTTGAAGGCCCGCCCGCAGTGCATCAAATCTACAAAAGTGACATACATAACAAAGACATGTTGTTTATCACTATAATGTGCTCTGTAACACGGTGTTGTCAGTTGAATGAGCTTGGAGGAAGTGATAGACTGATAGCTGATCCACAGAATTCAGGTAACATGTTGAAGCCTGTAAGAAAGTCACACAAATACAGTTTTTCTCTAATTCCACCCCATTCTGAATTTCTTTCCAGCATCACAATACATCGGATGAAATATTAAATTAAATATTTTTTAGTACCGGTGTCCACCTTCATGGCACCAGGAACTGCAGTTATAACTGCACATCGTTATCATCAGCTTACCATTTAGATATCACTCTCCTGATGAACGCAATGGGGGAAATGCGTTGAGCGTTTATAGTTAGGGAGCACTACTCAGGCTACCCATGACGGGGACCTGTTGTTAGCTCACACTCCATCACCTCCAGCATGCGGCTATAGTCTCCACTTATTGTATTGCGCTGATACTTATGCAGTAGGGAAGATTTAGCATTATCCAGACTATTTATCCTGAAGTCCGTGTTATACCCCGCTATACCCCACTCCTCTATATGATTGATTTTGAGTGTCAGCGCCAACACTTTTAGCTCTGCTGATGTTTGTTTTTCCCACTGTGACGTCAATTAGTAAGGTAGCTAACTGTCTGATATTGGGCAATACTTTATTGATTTGCACACATCTATTGGTGATCATTGCTTTCTCTTTACATATTCATGTGAGAGGGAATGATAAATTATGACATCAAAAATGGATATTTTGGCCTTAATTTGGCCATTCATATTCTGAGATTATCTTTTTGGAGAGCCGATTTTGATTACTGATGTGATCTATGCTGATCCTGCAGGGTACAGTACACCCGTATCTGGGATATAGGGACTTGACTACTAATATAGTTCACTGTTAGGTCTAAGACTGTACCTTTTTCTCTGTCTGTAATAGGATTACGGATACCCGGACTTTTTTTTTGGAAAGTCATACCCTACAAAGGATCAGATTATTATTTAAATCTCCGGATGTTTCATTACATTTTTTCTCACATGTACCTTGTGCATGAATCATCCTATCAACTAAACTAGTTTTGAGGTCACACAATCACATTCAATTTTTAATACTAATGATATGATTATATTTGGTTCAACCTGGACCTTTTTTTATACTGACCATAATAAAATTTATATTTTATATTTCTTTTCATACTTTTTTTCATTTTTCACATCATTACGAAGTATAATTTATCTCGCAAAAATTCAGCCCTCTAATGGCTCTTTGAATGGAAAAATAAGAAAGACATTGCTTTCTTTTTTGCTCAAAATGACCCTGTTCAAACGTTCACACACCCCAGTTCTTAATACCATGTATTGCCCCCTCTAACATCAATTACAGCTTGAAGTCTTTTGTGGTGGTTTTGGATGAGGCTCTTTATTTTCTCAGATGGTAAAACTGCCCATTTTTCTTGGCAAAAAGTCTCCAGTTCCTGTAAATTCCTGGGCTGTCTTGCATGTACTGCGCACTTGAGATCTCCCCAGAGTGGCTCAATGATAGAGGTCAGGAGACTGAGATGGCCACTCCAGAACCTTCACTTTCTTCTGCTGTAGCCAATGACAGGTTGACTTGGCCTTGTGTTTTGGATTGTTGTTATGTTGAAACGTCTAAGTACGTCCCATGCGCAGCTTCCTGGCTGATGAGTGCAAATTTGCCTCCAGTATTTGCTGATAACGTGCTGCATTCATCTTTCCTTCAACTTTGACCAAGTTTCCTGTGCCTTTGAAGCTCACATATCCCCACATCATCAGTGATCCACCTCCATGCTTTACAGTAGGAATGGTGTTCCTTTCATCATAGGCCTTGTTGACACCTCTCCAAATGTAACGTTTATGGTTGTGGCCAAAAAGTTCGATTTTTGTCTCATCACTCCAAATTACCTTGTTCCAGAAGTTTTGAGGCTTGTCTCTGTGCTGTTTGGCGTATTGAAGACGAGATTCTTTGTGGCATTTGCGCAGTAATGGCTTTCTTCTGGCAACTCGACCATACAGCCCATTTTTCTTCAAGTGCCTCCTTATTGTGCATCTTGAAACAGCCACACCGATAGTTTTCAGAGAGTCCTGTATTTCAGCTGATGTTATGTGCGGGTTTTTCTTTGCATCCCAAACAATTTTCCGGGCAGTTGTGGCCAAAATTTTGGTTGGTTTACCTGACCATGGTTTAGATTCTGGGCATGTTATCAAGCCAAAATCACCAGGATATGTGAACTTTTGAACAGGGTCATTTTGATGTTTTTGGTTGTCATTATGATTTAAAAAGAGAAAAAACAGACGTTTGACAATAAATGGCTTCAACCAACCACTAACCATGAGTGGAGAAAAAGTTTTTGTGTTATCATTCATATTCTCTGAAAAAAGGCCCAAAAAAACAAAATAAAAAATCTGCTGGGGTATGTAAACTTTTTAGCACAACTGTATATATCTACCCAATCTGCCACATCAGCAGTTTTACCAATTGCCTGTCCAGGCAAAAAGAACCTCATCATGTTTGGAAAGTGTAGAATAGGGTTAGACGTAGCTTCAAGTTACATACCCTATATTCCCCATTTTTGGCATTTATCAAGGACCTACACTTCCAAAATTGTCAAGCCTATGAGGTGTATTGGTAGTGGTGGATCTTTGCACTGTGAGAAATGTTCTTAATTCCTCATTCCATTACAATGCCAACATGTGGTTGAAGAGGTCAAATCAGGTTAAACATAAGATCTCAACTATAAATTCTCACATTCAAGCAATTGACTACTCTTTCCACTCAAGTCCAATTACCAAATAGCAGTCAGATCATTTTGATGTCTCTCCATCCTGCATTTTAAAGATCCTGGCCCATGTATCTTGACCATAAACACACTGCCTGGAAATGTACACAAAGCATTCAGGAAAACATGTAAGCCACAATGCAAGCAGACTGATAATTCCCTATTGCTACATGAAATAAATCCTATGTGGCTCTACATAAGCACCAGATAGGGCCTGGTTGGTCATTTACAATAGATTTTAAAACATTAGCAGAAATGGTTTGAAGTTTTTTTTTGTTTTGCTTGTTTCAGATTCATCTGAGAATATTTACACGGTTCCAACATACAAGCTCCACAGATCTCTTGCCTCGAGTTCCACTACTTGATTCTTTTCAAATGGCTCTAAATAACTATAGATGCAGATTGTCACTCGAAGGACAAAAGTGACCATATAGCTCCATTTAACTGCTAATAACTATGCAATATAACAACTTACTTCATGGAACTGTTTCTTAGGCCTAACTTGCTTCTATTTCACCCCTAAGCTTTTATTTTTGTTCTTTGTAATTGTTGAAAATATTAATAAAAACATTTTGAAAAAAAAAACCCTTTCCTATTAAGCTATTCACTCACTCACTGAATTACCTGCTGAATCTGTCTTGGTCTTCTAAAACAGACTGTCAGAAGTACAGTCATGGCCAAAAGTTTTGAGAATGATACAAATATTAATTTTTACAAAGTCTACTGCTTCAGTTTTTCTAATGGCAATTTGCTTATACTCCAGAATGTTATAAAGAGTGATCAGCTTAACAGCAATTACTTGCAAAGACAATATTTGCCTAGAAAATGAACTTTATCCCCCAAAACACATTTCAACATCATTGCAGCCCTGCCTTAAAAGGACCACCTAACATCGTTTCAGTGATTGCTCCATTAACACAGGTGTGGGTGTTGATGAGGACAGGGCTGGAGATCAATCTGTCATGATTAAGTAAGAATGACACCACTGGACACTTTAAAAGGAGGCTGGTGCTTGCCATCATTGTTTCTCTTCTGTTAACCATGGTTATCTCTAAAGAAACACGTGCAGTCATCATTGCACTGCACAAAAATGGCCTAACTGGGAAGAGTATTGCAGCTAGAAAGATTGCACCTCAGTCAACAATCTATCGCATCGTCAAGAACTTCAAGGAGAGAGGTTCCATTGGTGCCAAAAAGGCTCCAGGGCGCCCAAGAAAGACCAGCAAGCGGCAGGACCGTCTCTTAAAAGTGTTTCAGCTGCGGGATCGGGCTACCAGCAGTGCAGAGCTTGCTGAGGAATGGCAGCAGGCAGGTGTGAGTGCATCTGCACGCACTGTGAGGCGGAGACTCTTGGAGCAAGGCCTGGTCTCAAGGAGGGCAGCAAAGAAGCTACTTCTCTCCAGAAAAAACATCAGGGACAGACTGATATTCTGCAAAAGGTACAGGGAGTGGACTGCTGAGGATTGGGGGAAAGTCATTTTCTCTGATGAATCCCCTTTTCGATTGTTTGGAACATCTGGAAAACAGCTTATTCGGAGAAGAAGAGGTGAGCGCTACCACCAGTCTTGTCTCATGCCAACTGTAAAGCATCCTGAAACCATTCATGTGTGGGGTTGCTTCTCAGTCAAGGGAATCGGCTCTCTCACAGTCTTGCCTAAAAACACAGCCATGAATAAAGAATGGTACCAGAATGTCCTCCAAGAGCAACTTCTCCCAACCGTCCAAGAGCAGTTTGACGCTCAACAATGCCTTTTCCAGCATGATGGAGCACCTTGCCATAAAGCAAAGGTGATAACTAAATGGCTCAGGGAACAAAACATAGAGATTTTGGGTCCATGGCCTGGAAACTCCCCAGATCTTAATCCCATTGAGAACTTGTGGTCAATCATCAAGAGACGGGTGGACAAACAAAAACCAACAAATTCAGACAAAATTAAAGCATTGATTCTGCAAGAATGGACTGCTATCAGTCAGGATTTGGTCCAGAGGTTGATTGAAAGCATGCCAGGGAGAATTGCAGAGGTCCTGAAGAAGAAGGGTCAACACTGCAAATATTGACTTGTTGCATTAACTCATTCTGTCAATATAAGCTTCTGCTACTCATAATATGAATGCAATTATATTTCTGTATGTGATAAAAACATCTGACAAACACACATAAAAACCAGAGGGCAGCAGATCATGTGAAAATATAATATTTGTGTCATTCTCAAAACTTTTGGCCATGACTGTATGTGTAGTGGGGGGGGGGGAGCTGTTGACAGAGAAGCAGATACAGCAAAGCATAGGGACAGGAACATCTCTCCTTGAGGAGAGCACCAGTGAAGGTGTGTAGAGTTTTGAATTGTCTTTCGCCCTCACCTAAGCATCTACATTTCACAAGGCATTATGGGAAAGGAGCTGGGGAGCTCATGCGCCCTCTGTTGGATGTAACAGATCCAAAAGCAAATTGAGGATCTGTTACATCCAACAGAGGGCACATGAGCTCCCCAGCTCCTTTCCCATAATGCCTTGTGACAGCATAGCATAGGCAAGTTTAAGTAGTATAAGCAACATTTACCATACTTTAGCAAACCAGAGTCTTTTGCAAAAGTAGCAACAGGATGGGGAGTTTATTGGTTCTAGCTTGTGAATTCTCAGCTACTTATGGCACCATTGTCATTCTCACTAAACATGCTGTAAAAATCTACGTAAGGGCTTTTCTCATGTCACAGTGATTTTTCTCTGTTTGCTGTCAGTGTTTTCCACAGTGGACAAACCCTTGGATTTTTGTGCCTATTCAGACTTCAGTTTTTTTTTTTACAGACCAAAGTTCCATAGGAAAAAAAAAATAAATAAGGCACTTGTCCTATTTTTGCATATGATCATGCAAGTCAAAGGGTCCACGAAAAACTCGGATAGCACATCTTTGTACTGTCTGTTTTTATCGACTGTTGCTATGAGACTTTATTGCATTTGTGCAGTCATGTGATCTCCCATAATGGGTCAGCCCTCTTTCCATTTTTTTTAAACAGACATTTAAAAAAAAGGATGATGTACAGCTGTAAAACTACAAAAAGAAAACTGATAAAAAAGGGACATGGTCAAGGATGAAAAATGGACACTGATGTGTTAATAATACCTTAAAGGGAATTTATCACCACCAAAATTGCTTCTAAGGCTAGGGCTTCTTGCTTTATGACTCTTTCACTCATGTTCGTGAATGGAGTCGCACGGCTACCACTGCTTGACTTTTTTGTGATGCTTGCGGCACCCTTGAGTCACAACGTGACTACATTCACTAACATTAGTGAATGAGCTGCAGGGCGACACTGTGATTTTTGTTGTGTAGCCATAGCCTAAACCACTTATATTATGTTGTAGGGGCTGTTAGTGGCATGGTGAGTACACCTTTTTTGTGTCAAAGCGCAATCTTGCTGCCAAGAAAATCAGGTGAGTCAAAAGCAAATTGAGGATCTGTTACATCCAACAGAGGGCGCATGAGCTCCCAGCTCCTTTCCCATAATGCCTTGTGATATGTAGATGCTAAGTAGAGGGCAAAAGGCAATTAAATCTCTACACACCTTCACTGGTGCTCTCCTCAATGTGAGAGATTCTTGTCCCTAGCCCCTTAAGGACAGGATCAATTATTGTTTTAGCATTTGTCTTTTTCCGTTCACAGAGTTGCACGAGAGCTTATTTTTTGATGTACAATGAAACAGTGAAACCTCTTTGAGCTGATCACTCAGATTTACACAGAAAAATTGTGTTTTATAGGAGTGGTCTTTTCAAACAAAATAAGTATACAGATTGCTGGTTAAATTGTCTTATTGAATCAGCAAGCATGTACAGACCCACAAAACCATGACAGAGCCCAAAGTCATGTATTTAATGTGTGGTATCACAGGCCTAGACTGGAACTAATAAAATAGCCACGGTACTGTACACAAGTCACTCCAACCCCTGCACATAACAATAGGGGGCCCTAAGTCTGTTTTAGTCCCTTAATAACCAACCCATTTCCTAATTCAAGATGTCCCCATTATTCTTGGCCTCCAGTGAAGATTACATAAAATTGTCCCATTTGAGGCCCAGTATTGTTCAGGCAAAATTGAAACTGTTGACATGTATGCTCAGCACCTAAATTGCAGATTACAATCTATATTGTTGGATAACAGGGTGGTCTTCTCATAGTGAGGTAACTTTCAGTATCATGGGAGGAAAATTGGTCAGTGAAAAAAACGTTTGTAAGGCAGGGGTTCTTCTCAAAGGTGTGATCTTCTAAAGAGCTTTCACAGTACTAACAAGCTGGATGAAAATTCAGAATGGCATGGAATTGGACAAAAAAAATGGACAATTTAAGTTTCATTTATAGTGTTTGTTGTGCAGTAAAAATGACAAGTTGCCTATACTCTGTGGATCAGTACCAATACAACGACCCCAAATTTAAAAAGTAATTTTTCATATTTTCTTCACGTTGTCATATGCTGACACTAACTTTTTTATATTTACATGTACAGGGCTCTGTGAGGGCTCTGTTTTGAAGGACAAGATGTTGTTGTAGTATTGATACCATTTTGGGGAATGGTCAGTATTTATTTAAAATTTTCTTTAGGAAGCAGGTAGGTGAAAAGAAGCCATTCTGACATTTTGCACCAGTTTTTTTCCTATGGCAGGTCTTGATATGCGATGACCATGAGTTCAACAGTGGACACAGCTGCTCCCTGGATTCAAGGGCGCTTATTTTTTCAGTGTCCTGCTTTGATCTCTGCCTCTCAATAAATACAATGGGAGGCTGATTCAGGGTGGCATCCACTTCAAACTCAGCACCAAATTAAAGAGAGTCTATCATTGGTATATTCCATTTTTAGCGGACCCCACGTTGGAATAGCCTTTCTAAAGGCTATTTTTTTTTTTTTTTATTCTTACTTGTATAGCGCCTTCATATTCCGCAGCACTTTACAGACATTGTCAGTCTCTGTCCCATATAGGGCTCACAATGTACATTTTCCTATCAGTATGTCTTTGGAGTGTGGGAGGAAACCGGAGTACCTGGGGGAAACCCACGCAAACACTGGGAGAACATACAAACTCCTCGCAGATGTTGTCCTTGGCAGGATTCGAACCCAGGACTCCAGCGCTTCAAGGCTATTCTAATCCTACCTTTCTTTTCCTTTTTAGCGCTGCCGTTTTTGAATAATCCTTCTTTTTTCCATTATGCTAATGATGCTCAGGGAGCACAGGGGATGTTCCCTCTGTGCCCCTAGAACAGGCTCGTCAACCCCGCAAGGCCACCTCCTTTTGAATATACTGATGCCCCCTGGATCTTCAGCTATCCTCTATGCTGCGTCAGCAGCCGAAGCGCTGTTCTTTGGGATCGAAATTTCACGCATGCGCTGTCAGCTCTGTCCAAACCCAAAGAGGGATTTCGATTGGTTCTGTTTCTTCAGGTTCAGGCAGAGCCGATCGAAATCCCTCTTTGGGTTCGGGCACAGCCGACAGCACATGAGGGGGATTTCAATCCCAAAGAAGAGTGTCGGCTGCTGACGCAGCGAAGAGGACGGCTGAAGATCCATGGGGCATCAGTATATTCAAACGGAGGCAGCCTTGCAGGGATGACGAGCCTGTGTTCCCTGAGCATCATTAGCATAATGGAAAAATGAAGGATTATTCGAAAACAGCGGCGCAAAAAAAGGAAAAAAAGGTAGGATTAGAATAGTCTATAAAGGCTATTCCAACGTGGAGGTCAGCTAAAAATGGAATATTCCAATGATAATCTCCCTTTAAGCAGTGTAAACATACCCTAATCCCTCAGAAGCTGTGGTGGTTAGTTTTGCTTTAACTTTTTCTGAAAGCAACGGAATGGCTTTCCTGTAAGAAATAGCCATGGCAGGTTTCAATAGTTATACAGGGATTTTACCATAGACTACAATACATTAATAGTGCAGTCAATACTATAAACAATCAATTGATCATAGGTTCAAGCCCCAGGGGGCTAAAAAAAAAGTGAAAAAAAAAATTAAAAATATTACATTTTAAATCACCCCTCTTTCCCTAGAACACATATAAAATAAACATAAACAAATTAAGAGTCCCCATTTCTGAAAATGCTGACAATAAAAAAATATATATATATTTTTTTTATCTCTGTGAAAGGAAGAAACATCAAAATGCCCAAATCGCCATTTTCCCTCCAAAAGAAATGTAATAAAGAGTGATTGAAACATCAGAAGTTCTCCAAAATAATAACTATAAAAACTATAAGTTGTCCCACAATAAAAAGACACATGTACACATGAATATAAAAAGTAACAGGTGTCAGAAATATGGCAATGCTTATTTTTTTCCCCCAAAGCTTTTAAAGGTATTAAAACATAACAAAAACTATATAAATCTGATATATAGCCGCCCTCAAGGTTCCCAGCTATAGAGAATGCATAGGTTATAGGTAATACTGGGCCCCAGACCCTATGGAGGCCCCAAAGCTAAATGGCAAAAGGTAGGTTGGAGCCCCATTACAGAATCTGCATTGGGGCCCAGGAAGTCCTGAACTGAACTGGGCCACTGAGATGAATCAGTGCTGGTAAGGACGTGAGTGACCTCACTGATCCCTCTCCAGCGAATACTGAGACCACTTATTGGGCGCAGTGGTCCCAAGTGGCACACTTGACCGGAAAGACACTGGTGACTGAGACATCTCCCGACCTCCATAAAGGTTTGTCCAATTCCTAGACAACCCCTTTAAGGCACTTCAATTCATTGGATCATCTCTTTGTTTACATATTATAGTGAGATTTTTAATTGGGATTATTACTTGTTTGGGCCCTTTTTTATTGTTTATTTTATATGTGTTTTGTTATATGTCAGTTGGGCGTTTTTTTGAGTTTATTACTAGCACCTCACCACTGTTTTTTATAGTTATAACGTAATAAGTCTTCTTATAGGAACCTTGAAGGCAGACTAGATATTGTTTTTTTTCTAAACCCTTGGATGCAGGTTACTTTGTCAGTACCCTCGGTATTTTCCATTTTCATTCATTTTTTTAATAGAAATTTGGTATTGCCGTTTGTGAAGGATACCGCCTTGCCAAGCCTCTTGGCCTACCTGTGACCACCCTCCTTAGTTCCCACTCACGCCCCGTGAGTGCTTGAGTTCATAGGTTAATATGTAACGAGATTTATAAATTTTATATATTTATTAACCCGAGTGGGTCGGTACTAGCCACTAACATATACAGAAATACACATCAATGGATTGTCAAGCAAATACAGGTAAAAGCAAAATACAGTACAGAAAATAAAAGGGGAATAAAAGATAGAAAAATACCAGAACAAGTTTGCAGTCTCTAGGCCTCAGCAGTTTGACCTAGGGCACTTTCTTTAGCCAGTAGTAGAGAATGTCTGATCACATGTCTTCTAGCATCAGATCTCTAAGCTCATGGCTAGGCCTCAGAGCTCTTAAGTCCACAGCACGACATGCCCTCACATGTCTCCCAGGACAAGAACTCCCCTTTGTGGCGGGCTTGGGACATATAACTATCCCAGTCTCCTCCCTGAGTGATGTCACTAGCAGGGGGAGTCCCGCCCTCCATCCTTGAAACCAAATAACCATGAATCATCACAATTCCTCGCCCGTGCATTGACAGGCACGGGGTATGATGGGGTTCTTGGTGAGATCCCCAATGTGTAGAAACCAAGAATGACACCCCAATCCCCTTGGGTGATGAGTTCAGTGTCTGGACTTTTCCCTGCTCTCAACAGTACTGAGATTAGATTTGGGGCGCTCATCTCTGCCTTGCGCACCCGAGGAATTTATCAGTGCGACGATAGGCGGTTCTGCTGGGGAAATATTGTCATAAAACCATATTCCCTTTGTACTGTGGCTGGCTCTAGCTAGGCTGCTTTCTGTTTTTTAAGGCTCTTCCAGCCAAGGCTGTGCAGGAAACCCCTGTGGAGATAACAATTGTAACAAGGGTATGCAAATGGGGCTATAAATTGGACTACAAAGGGTCTTTGATTACAGAGTAGAAATACCACATTCCTGAAGCCTATGACCAAATGGCTGAGAACAGTCATAGATGCCACACTGTGTAGGAGCAATATGAGCAGGTGATAACACACTAAAGCAAAATACATAACTGGAAAATATATAGCTGGGGGTCTCTCATCATCACACCGTTATTTTACTGGCCTGCAGAATAAAGCTAACACATCAAGACAAAGGTAGCCGTAAAGACAAAACCTGTAAGAAAATGGCATGACTGCCTTTTTTTTTTTTTTTTTTTTATAATTCCACCCCATTCTGAATCCTTTTCAGCTTCTAAGTACAATGTATGGAACATTAAATGGTGCCATTAGTAAGTACAATTTGTCTTGCAAAAAAAACAAGCCCTTTACACAGCTATGTAAATAGAAAATTGAAAAAGTAAGGATTTTTGGAAAAACAGAAGGCTGTAGGGGTTAAGAAAATGTCCCTTCAAGAAAAATGTTGCCGTAAACATGTACATGGTACAAGCATGGTAATATTGTAGATGAGGCAGCCTCACAGCCATAATGGAAACAGAAAGCACTATGTACTGTGATCACTAGAAATCAGACTCTGCATTACAGAAACCCAACTTTCTGTCCCCATCAATGACAGGACAGTGCGACAAGTATTGTGATTGCCGCTTTAAAAAGGTGTGAAGTGTGACCCGCCCGCTTAACTTTACCCCTTTAAGAGACTCAGTTCTCCTAAGCTTTCCTCTTTCGCCAAGGTAGAAGCAGGCGCTGCCGCCCGGCGGAGCTCACTCCCGATTGGTGGAGATCGGGCTAGGTCTGAAGGGGGAGGTCACGTGGTGTGCTATAGCCAGCTCCGGGGCGCCATTTTGGAGTAAAGTTTGGGTTTCGGAACGGTGGGAGAGCGAGAGGAGGAGGGAGGTGGAAGAGGAGAAGGAGGAGGTGGGGGCGGGGGGCGCAGACAGAGAGAAAGACAAGAAGAAGAAGAAGTGGAGGGAAAGGAAATTTACAAGGAAAAGAGGAGAAAAGGCGTCTGTGAAGAATAACTTTTTGGTTTTGTCACTCGGCTGCACCGTACAGTTCTCAACCGCCGCGGAGGACACGGCAACTTGTTTTCGCCACCCCTTCACCAACAACTTTCTGCCCCATTTCGGATTTCTCCACCCCCACAGGAGTGAAAGGCACTGCACACAGCCGGGACTCTCCTCACATTACTTGTGCTGGAAATAATTGGGATCCTCCCTTCTAGAGTGCTTGGAATAGTCTCGAGAGAGCCGTCCCGCATAGCACAGGACTTCTCCACTTCTTCACAGTGGGGGGTTTCAAGAAAGCTCCCGGTGTTCTCCTGTTCCAGGAGGTGGGGCACTTTAGAAGCCAGGAATTATTTCGTGGAGTCTGCAGCTGAGGGGTGCAGGGGTTGGCGAGGTAATCCTCCTGGCAGCCTGTTGGTGTGTGTCAGGGGGGTGGCACCATGCCTGTCAGGAAGCAAGGTGTGTGTCTTCAGACTAAAGTGTATTTACTACGGGGGGCTGTGCTCTGCAAGGATACGTGTATAGAAGGGGGCGCTGAGCTGTATTGTTCTGAAGGATGTGTGTGTCTGTTGGAACTTTATGTAGTTGTCTCTGGGGAGGGGGCTCAGCCCTAATTATGACAGACCCCCTGGTGCTCTACAAAGTGGCATTGTTCTTGTACTGGCTGTGACAATGATCGCCGCTCTGGAGTACACTGTACAGCCCTGTCTACGTTACCCACACAATGTCCACGTAGCTTCTTGGCCATAACTGGGAACTTTCCAGCCCCTGCACTCGCTGCTGTGCGGATCTGATCCCTGTGATGCAGTGTGAATGGGACACCTTGTGTGTCTTGGAAGTATCTGCTTCCTTCCTTACAAAGGAGCCACTTTTTTAGTGTGATCGTCTGATTGGTTGAAAGTTTAACCATTTTGGCATGTGTTTCTTTGCAAAGTCAAACCCAGTGTCATGGTTTTTTATTTGCAAAGCATGAGGACATATATTTTGTCTTTTTTAAAAAAAATTGTTATAAGACGTTTCTTGAAACGGTTGTGAAGTATATGAAAGTATTCATCCTGTCAGTGTCTTAGCAAGCTCTTGTATTCATTGATTTTAGATGTACAGTAATTGTTGTGTTATTGATAAGCATCAACTCTATGTATGTCCGGTGGAATCATTGTTTACATATAGACATCTGTACCTTGTGCTGCTTTTTTTTGCCCAGCTGTGTAGAAGACTTAATAATCAACGCTTAAAGGGGTCTTCTGCTGCTTGCTTTCTCCAGGGGGTTCTGATCCTGGGTCATGTGATCGGAACCAGCTTCTGGGTCGCTCCACCTGTAATATAGAGGCTGGCCGATTTTAATAACCAAGCCCACATGATACAAATGATTAGTGTAAATGGGAGAGAACCAAAGAGGGGGACCATCCCAGGGTCCATGTGTTGGTTCCAATAATGTGACCCAGGTTCAGAACCAATCTGGAACCCCCAGATAAAGCAACAAAAAAAAAAAAACCCCTGGAGGAAGGAAGTAAAATAGCACTCCCTGGACGACCCCTTTTAATAACTTGCTGTTGAAACCGATGGGTCAGATGATACACATGCTATAGTTAAATGGAACCTGTAAACGATATTTATGGCACTAAATCACCCAAAGGTCCTTGTGGATCAGTGTGCCGAATAGACCTATGGTAATTCTGTTCGGTGCCAGGATTTAAAAAAGAAAAACCCTCACAAAATAAACCTTTTATACTCGTATGGCCCCTTTTCAGCTCTTCACTCAAATTATAGCACACCTTGCTTCAGTGTGCATGTATAGCAAAGGTGTTCTTCACCAGCTTCAGTGAGGAGCTGTGCTGGCGCCCGGAGCACCAGAGATGAATGCCGTGCCCCAAATGGCCCCGACAGGTTCCCGTTATAATGCAATGTAAATAAGTGAGTTGTGTTTTTTTGTTTTGTTTTTTCTATGCGGATTCCAACACACTTTTTTTTTTGCCTCCCTTTGTTTTCAATGGGAATCTGTGCTGTAGTTCATACAATGTGGAATTTCAGCACTCTGATTTGAAATCGGTGGCCCTAGAATTGATCTGCGGAAAAAAAAGTGAACTTCCCTGTCTTGCTGTTTCAGCATTGAAACCAATGGTAAAACTACTTTTGGTAGCCACATGCAGATTCGCCCCATGGGACAGTTCAAATCTGTAAGCCTTGGCATTAACCATGTCAAGAATATGTCAGATTCTCAGTGTAAACGTAACCTTAGGTTATGTTCAGTTGGAATTTTTTGATGTGGATTTTTTTTTTTTTTTTAAAAAAAAAAAGATAATTTTTTTTTTTTTTTTTTTTTTTTTAAAAAAAAAAATAACATTATTGTTGTGGTGTTAGTTTAGTTTTTGGTTTGGGTGGGTGTCCGCAACAAAAAAAAAGAAGGAGGGGGGACACAGATTTGGGCCCTTGGATGGGGGGGCGGCCTTCTGGGGGACCGGCCCCCAACCCCGGGGGGGGGAAAAAGGGGCGCGCGGGGGGGGGGGGCGGGCGCCGCGAGGGATGTGTGTTGGGTGTTTGATAGAGGAGACACTTGTGGGGGTTTTTTTAAGAGGGTGGTCCCTTTTTTTTGGGGGTAAATTTTAGGGTTTAAACAGCCCCTATACAGTCATATGAAAAAGTTTGGGCACCCCTATTATTCTTAATCATTTTTAGTTCTAAATATTTGGGTGTTTGCAACAGCCATTTCAATTTGATATATCTAATAACTGATGGACACAGTAATATTTCAGGATTGAAATGAGGTTTATTGTACTAACAGAAAATGTGCAATATGCATTAAACCAAAATTTGACCGGTGCAAAAATTTGGGTACCCTTATCATTTTATTGATTTGAATACTCCTAACTACTTTTTACTGACTTACTGAAGCACAAAATTGGTTTTGTAACCTCACTGAGCTTTGAACTTCATAGCCAGGTGTATCCAATCATGAGAAAAGGTATTTAAGGTGGCCAATTGCAAGTTGTTCTCCTATTTGAATCTCCTCTGAAGAGTGGCATCATGGGCTCCTCAAAACAACTCTCAAATGATCTGAAAACAAAGATTGTTCAACATAGTTGTTCAGGCGAAGGATACAAAAAGTTGTCTGAGATTTAACCTGTCAGTTTCCACTGTGAGGAACATAGTAAGGAAATGGAAGACCACAGGGACAGTTCTTGTTAAGCCCAGAAGTGGCAGGCCAAGAAAAATATCAGAAAGGCAGAGAAGAAGAATGGTGAGAACAGTCAAGGACAATCCACAGACCACCTCCAAAGAGCTGCAGCATCATCTTGCTGCAGATGGTGTCACTGTGCATCGGTCAACAAAACAGCACACTTTGCACAAGGAGAAGCTGTATGGGAGAGTGATGCGAAAGAAGCCGTTTCTGAAAGCACGCCACAAACAGAGTCGCCTGAGGTATGCAAAAGCACATTTGGACAAGCCAGCTTCATTTTGGAAGAAGGTCCTGTGGACTGATGAAACAAAGATTGAGTTGTTTGGTCATACAAAAAGGCGTTATGCATGGCGTCAAAAAAACACAGCATTCCAAGAAAAACACTTGCTACCCACTGTAAAATTTGGTGGAGGTTCCATCATGCTTTGGGGCTGTGTGGCCAATGCCGGCATCGGGAATCTTGTTAAAGTTGAGGGTCGCATGGATTCAACTCAGTATCAGCAGATTCTTGAGAATAATGTACAAGAATCAGTGACGAATTTGAAGTTACGCCGGAGATGGATATTTCAGCAAGACAATGATCCAAAACACAGCTCCAAATCTACTCAGGCATTCATGCAGAGGAACAATTACAATGTTCTGGAATGGCCATCCCAGTCCCCAGACCTGAATATCATTGAACATCTGTGGGATAATTTGAAGCGGGCTGTCCATGCTCGGCGACCATCAAACTTAACTGAACTGGAATTGTTTTGTAAAGAGGAATGGTCAAAAATACCTTCATCCAGGAACTGATTAAAAGCTACAGGAAGCGACTAGAGGCTGTTATTTTTGCAAAAGGAGGATCTACTAAATATTAATGTCACTTTTCTGTTGAGGTGCCCATACTTTTGCATCGGTCAAATTTTGGTTTAATGCATATTGCACATTTTCTGTTAGTACAATAAACCTCATTTCAATCCTGAAATATTACTGTGTCCATCAGTTATTAGATATATCAAATTGAAATGGCTGTTGCAAACACCCAAATATTTAGAACTAAAAATGATTAAGATTAATAGGGGTGCCCAAACTTTTTCATATGACTGTAATAGATGATGATTAGCCTGACCCCTCTCATTTGCTACAACGTCATGAGCAAACTTTTTATTATTGCATTGTTGCCAATTGCCGGCAATTTTTTTAGGTCCAATTTTATTTAAGAAAATTATATGGGCATATTTTAGGTCTCTATCTGTAGAATAGTGTATACCAGGGTATGTACTGTTTGTCTTTGTCTATACCTCCTGTCTTTTTGTCGTAGGGTTTTTTTTTTTTTGCCACTCTATGGGGTTTTTTGAATTACAGTACTGTATTGATGCAAACTGATGCATATACTTTTACATACAAACTGATAAATGTACTTGGTTGGTGTTCTTCCCATAAATAGTAGGATCCATCAAAGCATTTTACTTATCTATTCAAGTTTAAAAATTTAGCTAGTCGTATTAGACAGCTGATGACATGTTCCAGCTTCTAATTCCAGCTAAGGATCTTAAAGGGATTTTCCTGGACCTTCATGTCCTATCCTTAGGATAGCTCTACGGTATGTGATTAGTCAACTGTTTGAAGTGATTGCAGTGGTCATGATCATGAGTGTGCTGTTGACATTACAATCACAGGTCACATGATACTGCAGCAGCTCAGTTCCAATCGACTGAATGGGTCTCCACTGCGAAACCAAGCGCAGCCTACAAAGAATACAGCTATGTGCTTGTTGCTCAGTGAATAGGCCGCAACACTTATCTGAACACTCTGGTTTCTATTTCATGTTATCAGCTCTTCTGCCTGCTGAATTAATAGGAGCGGTGCAGTAGCCCAATCCACTGAAACGCGGTGGTTCTGGGAAATTGCAGCACTTCTTCGATGTGCTCTGTCTACTGCAGCGGCTATCTGCGCTTGGAGGCTGCTAAGAAGCTGATCTGTGCAGGGTTTGGTATCGGACTGCAACCGATCACATAGTGATGACCTATCTTGTGTGTGTGTCACTTTGTCTATGCAGTGGCAAATGCTGGTCAAAATATCCCAAGATGACCAAGAAAAAAAAACTTTCAATATACCATACTTTTTTTTTTTTTTTAATTTTTTTATCCGCAGTTGCGGATACAGCCGTAGTGTTTGCGTCTGTGTGTCTAGTCTGAATTGAAGACCTGCAAAATAGGGAGCAGGTCCTATACCTGTTCATATGTGTGGGTGTAAAAATCCGCAACATAAATTGACATGTTACTTTTTTTTTTTTTTTTTTTTTGGAAAGCAAAGTGTGGATGAGAATTACTAAAATCTCATCCACTTTGCAAGGCCTGTAAAATGTTACTTTTTTTTTTTTTTCTGCAGTATCTCTGACATGTTTAATTCAAGGAACAGAAGGAGAAGCAGACACTGTATTAGGGTTTATCTGATGGCAATGCTAAGGAGAAGGCACAAGAACTGTAAATGCTTAGTGAATGCAAATGTTTGTCCGGGTGTGTGTTTGTGTTTTTTTTTTTTTTTTTTTTTTTTTTTTTAATGATCCATGCTTAGGATAGTCTAAAAATATTTGATTGGTGGGGGGGGGGGCTGACATCCCACGTGCCCACAGATCACCACCCACTCCACCGATTTTTAGCCAATGAAAGAAAAACTCAGACAACCCTTTTAAAGGAGTGTTACAGTTGTTCACACTGTACTCTGTTCCCTGCATGCTTGTCTTCAGAGCTGGAGATGTTTAGATAAGCTTATCTATGTGATTGATGGCAGTTTAAACGTAACTAACAAGGCTGTGGAATTGGTAGGCCAAACCAATATTTCCGACTGTTTTTCCACAGTCCAACTCCAGTTCCTTTACTGCTTCTGACTTATAGACAGCCACTTATAAAGATCCTTTAATTCATTAGAAAGCTGGCGATTGCCTATGAATGTTAATATGCAGCAAATTATGCATTCAATAATTGCATAATGTAATTAAAAATAATCACTTTGTGTGCAAATTTTGGAGCCAGAGTTGGTAACTTTATTTCCAAAGCCACATAGAATTGGTCACAACATCGACTTCACAGCCCTGGCAACTTAACTTTCAAAAAACTTTCTGGCTGCATTTATATCATTATTAATTTTGAAATATACTTATTAACATGTTTTAGCTCATTTCTGTGAAATTCTTCATTGTACTTTTCCTTTGTTTCACTATAGAGATCAATTTTCTGCTTCTCACTGTGTACAACAACAGACATTGTACAACACCAGAAACCCTTTTCTCCATTTTTTATTTTATAATGTCCTAGATATAACTATTTTCCCTGTTTACACATAGGCCCATACACAGTGAAAAGTAGGGTGCAGCTCTCCATAGAGAAACAAGGGGAAGAATACAAAAAAAAAATACAAGATTTCACAGAAAGGAAACACATTTTGGGAATAAAGTATAATACAAAACTTAACACAAATGCTGAAAAAAAAAAAAATCTAAATTTGTCCGAAATTTTAGTTACTCTTTAAATGGAATTTATCGTGAGAAAATCACCTATTGCTTAAAGGGAGTCTAAAACCTCCCCCAAGTATATTTAGCTACCACCACTGCATTACAGAGTAACATTACAGTGATAAACATACCTTTTTTATATACCGTAATTCACTTTTGTAGATTTGGAGAAAGACGACTTTGAAGCTTTAAGCAAACGAGGCAGTTGGTGCACTGGGGGCGGGCGTTCAGTTCTACTCTTGCTGCTCAGGTCAGATGGGTTATGGGAAGGATCAACTCCCACTGCACAGGGTGGTACAGGCAGGAGTAGCAAGGACAGTGCTCCAGGGAGCTGAAGGCTCATCACCAGTGCGCCAACTATCTCATTTGTAGAAGACCTCAAAGTTCTTTTTCTCCAAATCTTCAAAGGTATGTTGTTTATCACTTTAATGAACTCTGTAATGTGGTGATGACAGTTAAACATGCTTGGGGGAGGTGGCAGATGCCCTTTTAAATAAAGTTATTGTGATGAATAATAATAATTATATAATATCTAAAAATCCTGCAGTTCCACCTGTGGACACTAAACCACTAAATAGCTTGTCACATCTGTCACTTCTTGTTTCCTGGAGATGGACCATGGACACAATAGTATGGAGTAGACCCTATTGACTTCTGTGAAAGTGTTTTCTAGGCATACTTTGTGACCTGTGCAGATAAAGGAATGGATAAGCTGTTAAATCACCTATGATGACTGGTGGGTTCTGTGACTTATTTACAGATCATTTAAAAAAATGCGAGCATTTTTGCAAATCGCAGCATGTCAATTATACCTACAGAAACTCTGGCGTTTTCCGTATAGGTATAATAGAGACAGAAAGTCTACAGAGGAAATCTCTGCAGACTGTCTGTGAAAAATGCTGCTAAGAAAAACTGGAATGTGTTTCCTCTGCAGTCTTTCCATTTTTCAGGTGCAGCTTGCTACATGGACCCTTAGCCTAAGGCTCTATTCGGATCACTTTTTTTACATCCGTTTAACGGATGCCAAAAATAGATGAAGTGGAAGAATGAAGAAATCAGGCGATACCTTTTAGAGGCTAAATGAGTATATTTGATAGTAAGCTTTCGAGAGTGCTAGCTCTCTTCTTCAGACATGGTGTAAAAATGGATACAAACTGATAGTGATCTGGTTGCCAAGACATCAATGTTTTAAAAAAAACAAACAAAACTGGTCTGTTTCAGTCACTTTTTTTGAAGGACACAAAACCATAGTATACCATACTTTTGTGTCCCTACAAAGATTTCTTGACTTGTATTGTGTTTTAATATAAATTCTTCTTTCTACATTTGTGTAGATACTCAGCGGGCCCTGGACCTCTTGGAGGAATATCGCACAAAACTGAACCAGACTGAGGATAAACAACTAAGAAAGTCTATTGAGCGGGTCATCAACATCTTTCAGAGCAACCTTTTTCAAGCTTTAATAGGTAGGTCCACTTTGGGTGCAATGGAGATATAAAAAGGCATTTGCTTTCAAAGACCTCTAGACTAGAACTTGAGGAATGGTAAACATTGCATATCCCTCAGCTATAGGATAAAATTGTACATTGTTTAAGTCAGTGGTCCATTTAATAAAAAACCGATAGTGCTGTCAATGTTTCTCGTTTTTCTATTCCCTACTTCTGCATGTTAGTCACATTAAATGGTGCTTGATCCTTTAAAGGGGATATCTGGTTTGATAATTTTGTTAATAATGTCACAGATTTTCCCCCGGATGTTTCTTTCACTGCATACACAGGAAGTACTATTGAGGCATGTCAATGCTATAGTCAGATGATCCTTGAAAGGATTTTCCAAGCTATTTTACATATTTCTGAGTCTGTCACAACTCTGTAAAAGACATTATCTGCAAAAAAAAGAGATTTTCTTCCGAGGAGAGGTCAGTCAGGCAAAATTACTCCAAGCCTGTAGCATGGATAAGTTTTAAAAGTCTCATTGTATTCTTTAGTAGGCCCAGGGTAGTCCAGTTAGAAAACACATTTTCATGTTCCCAATTATGAAATTGTAAGTTTATACAGGGGAATTTCCTTTCCTCATGTGGGGAGCAGCCGCAAAGAATATTTCTCTGGAAAACCTGTCCTGTTCTGCGCTACAAAATTCATTGAATTGAATGAGCTTAGTGCCCATGCAGACTGCCAGGTTCATGGTCCATGTGATTTGTAGACCAACCGTGGCTCATCTCAAGACTCAAATTGTGATTTAAAGCCCATCTAAACTTTAAACAACTTTTGATTTTCTGGCAGTATTTATGCTATTAATAAATATTGTAATATAGTTGACTATCAAATTTTGGCTCCTTCCTGTGGAATCGTGCATATCTTTAATCTTTCCTTTGCGGCTTTATTTAGAGCTGTACTCTGTTTCTAACTGTTGTGGGGGAGGTACCTTGGTAGCAGCACAGGTACGGACCCAAACAGTCAGACAAGGACACAAAGCTCTGGTGCAACAGGCTTATTTTTTTTAAAAAATGGCAAAAATAAATAAACCTTATGTCAGGTAAAACAGGCAAAGTAAAACACAGCCTTAACTTCAGGCAAATAAGAAAACAAAATCCTGCTCGTGTGAGCTTCTAACTGAACAGAAATAATCCTAGCTATACATGTGGCTTGCTCCAGCCACACGAATAAAACAAAATAGCAACAAGGCACAGGTCTCACCGGACTCTCTCAGCTCCAGACAGACCCAGGCGCCTCCACTCTCTTCCAGGGTCTGCCCTGAAGTGCAGGCTCTGTAGGCTTTTATGGGCCAGTAATGAGGCCTAGGACTTACACCTGGGCTGAGGCCTACTCAAAACCTGTCCTGGACCAGACATATATTAAAAACCAGGGGGCTAATATAGCAAGACTCCAGTACTCTGCCTGTCACCTTCTCATACTGTGTGCGGGTGTTTGTGTGTGTATAATTCAGGAAAAATAAGGGTGGTGTTGTCAGTCGAAACAACCATATCTCGAGTGTTAGAAAAAACAGAAATGTCATATGAAAGCGGAGATTCTCATCACTCATATGACACTAATGGGCAGTTCTATCTGTATTTCCAGCAGTGCCATCAGTTGGAAACACAGTTGGGATGGGGATTTTTTTATATGTAGTTGCACCTGCTCCCAATCCCGAATGTGTATTCAACTGATGACATCTATGAAAAAAAACAAATCGAACTTGGTGATATATGAAAGAGAAGCCTCATACTAGCTGTTCACAATATACAGTGAGAAGTAGGGTAAAACTATCAAAAGAGAAACAAGGGGAGACAATAAGGAAATGCAGGATTTCACAGAAAGGAGCAAAAATGTATTATTATAAACTTTTAGTGACCCAAATGCTGGTAGAAAATCCAAAGTTGTTCAAAAGTTTGTTTATGCTTTAAGTACTGGACAGTAGACCTTGGGGTAATTGAGGAGTTCATGGTGAGCCGCAGTGGATCCAGGAAATGTGGCTCACATAAACTCTTTCTCAAACTAAGCATAGTTGCTGGAATGGACCTTTATTTTCCCCTGTGGTGGCCTGTGGCAAAGCTGATGTGAATTTTTCAATTGACAGAAATCAACATTGTTAAAAAAAAAAAAAAAAAAATGTATTTGTCCCTTTGTCATCAAATGAGACTGCTTTTCTGTGCAATATTTGTGCACATAAATAACATGCTGTGAATTTTGTGGATCCAGAAAATAGGAGATAAGTTTCTAACCCCCACTGATCATGAAAACATTGTCCCTGTGCCCTTTGTGGCTGTAGCAGTGTTTTACTTGGCCTTTGCTCCATTTGCTTTTGTGGGACTACTGGAGATGACTAAATGGAGAAAGGAGTTGTGGCTGAGCATGCACTTCATTTACAAAAGGAAACTCACTCAGAATCAGTCTGATCCTCACTAATGAGACACTGTCTATCCTCTAGATAAATAAGGTTTGTTTATGAAAAATCTCTTTTAACCCCTTAAGGACACAGGGTAGTTTGTATGTTAATGCTTGGTGACTTTTTCATATTTACCCACCCTGTCTTCCATAATTCATAACTTTTTTTTTTTTTTTATTTTTTTTTTTTTTTTTCTGTCAACATAGCTATATAATTTTTTTGCATTTTGTTTTAACGGCATTCACTCTGCATTAAAAATTACATGGCAGGGGGCGGAGACTGGACGTGGAGCGGAATGGCCGTATAGTTGCAGAGCTCTCGGCCTGAGTCTCTACAAGCGACAGTTTAGCGACGTGCTTTTGGGCTAACCGCAGCTAATACAGAAACATAAAGGTATCCTACCTTCAAGGATGCCACGAAAACGGAAATCGGCGGTGAAACCACTGAAGATTTCTGACTTCTACCTCCCCCATGGGGGGAGGAGAAGAACAAAATGGCGAAGGCCCGCGCTTGGACGTGGCTTCTAGAGCCTCGAATCCCTCTAAAAATCCTCCAGAGGAGACACTCACGCTCTCCGCTCAGAGGAGAGCGCTGTCGGCCCCTTCTCTTCCACAGCTGCTGGACGGTGTGGACCAGGGGTTGCCTGGACCTTCTCCCCGACGGGCCGGGGCCTACATAAACCACGGGCCTCCGCAAAAAAACGCTCCGGGGCCTGTGGCTGATGCGAGCCTGGAGACGAGTTACTCACCCACCGCTAGTCCGGTCAAGCAAAGGCCCAGGCTCCAGGAAATCGAATCTCAGGAGGAGGAGGTGAGCAGTAAGATACAGCCTACTTCTCTATCTACAGATTTTTTTGCAGATATCCCTACAACAGAGAATTTACTTACTGAGGCCTCCATGAAAAATATGCTTATGGCCTTCTGTAAATCACTAACGACAGACATGTCTCTCATGGTGAAACCGCTAGATAGAGATATTAAAGAGCTGAAAAGCCGTACGGTTCATGTGGAATCTAAAATGGCAGAATTTGCGACTTCACACAATGCGCTTATAGATGTTCACTATGAGGTAGAGAGGGATGTGTCTTTTCTGAAAGCCAAAATAGCCGACTTAGAGGACCGTTCTAGAAGAAATAATCTAAAGTTTAGAGGGATTCCAGAGTCAGTATCTACGAGTAATTTAACTGCATTCCTTCAGGATCTGATACGAGCGTTATTACCGAACCTCACGGAACTGGATTTAACTATTGATAGAGCTCATAGAGTTCCTAGACCATCCCATTTAGATGAAGCTATACCTAGAGACGTTCTTGCAAAGATTCATTTCTATCGCACTAAAGAGCTGGTTCTGTCGACTTCCAGGAAGGCGGGTCGCTTACCTGAACCATACCATAAAATAGCCATTTACTCGGACCTATCAGCCTCGACGCTACAATCAAGGAGACAATTTATCCCTATCACCACAGCTCTACGCCAACACCATATCTTGTATAAATGGGGATTCCCAGTCCGCGTGATCATCTCTAGGGACAATTTAGTACACATCATTAAAACTCCGGAGGAAGGAAAAAGCTTGCTAGCCACATGGAACATTTCGACTGTCGATCCACCACCTAAACAAACCCCTGGTCCCGTGTCTGATGGTTGGCGCCAAGCGAGGTCCCAAAAATGTCCACCTAAAGGGCTACAAAGCTAGAGACTCACCTATTTTTGGATTCCGTATGTCCACTGTTGGTGAACTTATCCCCCCAGGATTACGACAGCTGCTGGTCCGCTGTACTATGTTCCCTTTTGTTTTTGTTTCTTTCTTGATTTTGCTCAGATGGTTTATCCATAGGTTCTGTAACTTGCATGGTTTGCTTTTTCGTTGGTTCTGGCACATTGGGCGAAGTGAATACAAAGGGTGGAGACATCTTCACTGCATACGAACATTGACACTCCCTGGTAGAGGTGGTTGTGGTAAGACTTGTATAGCGTTTATAAATGTACATTATGGTACTTAAAATTGTGTCCATGAATGTTAGGTGTTTGAGCTCCCCTCAGAAAAGAGCCAATTTATGGCGTGAGGCCCGAGCTCAAAGCTGTGATGTTCTTGCAATACAAGAGACACACCTTTTAAAGGCAGACGCTAATCGCGTTCAACACCCAGCGTATCCACATGTGTTTCATGCTCATTATTCCTCAAAGCGTAGAGGTACATTGATTGGGATTAGAGACTCAGTAGCGTTCCAATTATTGTCGCAATATGCGGACCCGGGGGGGTGGTTTATAATAATAGTATGCACCCTTAACAATGTCAATTACACATTAGTATCGGTTTATGCCCCAAATAAGAAACAAGTGGCATTCCTGGGGAGACTTATAAGGGTGGTAGAAAAGAGGAAGCAGGGATGTCTGATATTAATGGGAGACTTTAATATGGCTCCAGACCCGCTAGTGGATACCACTTCTGGCAGGATGACACGTCACCCCTCTTTCTCGCAAGCTATATGGAGACACGAATTATTTGATGTCTGGCGTATTCTCCATATTACCGAAAAAGATTATACGTATTATTCTACTGTGCATAATAGCTACTCACGAATCGACCTATTCCTAATAGAGCAGTCTAGCATTCCCCTTGTTAAGAAATCTGAGATTTCACAAATAACGTGGTCGGACCATGCAGCGATAACCATGTCAATAGCGGAAAAATACGAATGCGCAAGAACGTATGTATGGAGGTGTAATGAATATCTAATGTCACAGCCAAAATTAAAAGCAACATTAGAGAATGATTTGAAGGAATTCTTTCAAATTAATGCCCCCTCTGCCTCTGGCCCGGACATACTGTGGAACTCTCATAAAGCTTTTATAAGAGGAACGTTTATCCGATTGGGGCATATCGAAAAGAAAAATAGAATGGCAGAAATAGATCGATTGCTTCATCAGATAAGAACTATTGACACTAACAATAAACAATCTCCTTCTTCCTCAAATGCAGCAAAATTAATGGCATTACATCATCAGTTGACTACTTGCTTATTGTACAAATATGAGAAAAACCTGAAGAGGGTTAGAGCTATGTACTTTTCTCAATCTAACAAGGCAGGCAAACTCCTGGCAGCTAAGTTGAAACTAAAACATGCAAAATCTAGAATCCCATTTATTCTCAGTCAGGACGGTACCTACAAAATTTATGACCCAAAAGGCATCTCTAGCGCCTTTAGAACTTTTTACGAAAGCCTATATAATTTGGCGGATGACTCCTCTGTGGTCCCTCCCACAAACAATAACATTGAGCAATTCCTTAGAGCTGCTCAGCTACCAACACTCAATGAATCACAGCTGAAATCATTGAATGCACCTATCACCTCGGCGGAGTTGTCGGCCATAGTTAAGTCACTGCCATCTCGTAAGTCTCCAGGCCCTGACGGCCTTACTAATGACTGTTACAAATGTTTCTTCCCAGTCCTGATGAAACCGCTGCTAGCATTTTTGACGGATGTGGTTGATTGTGGCACTATCCCAAAAGAAAATCAGGAAGCCCTGATAGTTACACTGCCGAAGCCGGGCAAACCCGCCACCAACCCCCAAAATTTCTGACCCATATCGCTATTGAACTCAGATCTAAAAATTTATGCCAAATTAATAGCGAACAGATTGGCAGTCTGTCTTCCAAATTTAATAAAGTATGATCAGGTGGGGTTCGTTAAAGGGAGACAGTCATACGATAACACTAGACGCATTTTAAACCTCATACACCACATTGACTCTAAGAAGGAAGAAGCGGTGATCCTCGCATTGGACGCAGAGAAGGCGTTCGATCGCATTTGCTGGTCGTATGCCTTCTTGGTGCTTAGAAATATGGGGTTCTCTGGAGCTATTATAAGAGCGATTGGGGCGTTATATTCTGCACCTTCTGCGAGAGTGTTCACCAACGGAGTAGTTTCAGACCCTTTCCTAATAAAAAAACAGGACCAGACAGGGATGCCCCCTGTCGCCCCTGATATTTATTCTTTCCATTGAACCATTAGCTCAAGTACTTAGATTAGACCCGGGAGTGGGAGGTATTGACATAAGAGACAAAACTCACCTTATATCACTCTACGCGGATGATATTATTCTCACTCTGTCTAAACCGCAAACATCCCTTCCTCGCCTTATGGATACTATTAGCAATTTTGGGCGATTATCGTATTATAAATTAAACATGGCCAAATCACAGGCACTGCCTCTATAAAAGGTCCCCAAGGTCCCTCTATAAAAGTAACTATGCCCCAATGTTAAAAACAGTGCAAGAAGAAACTAAGAGAATGTCTAAAACATGTCTCATGGATAGGGCGGGTAGCCGCTTTTAAAATGTTGCTATTGCCTAGACTCTTATACCTGTTCCACATGCTCCCAATGTTCATCCCTGTTTCCTTCTTTGAAACAGCTCAAAGGGTGATCTCGAAATATATATGTAATGGTAACAGACCTAGAATTAATAAAAGCTTTCTATTCAAACAGCGGGAGGCAGGAGGACTGGGGGTACCAGTAGTGAGGAACTATTATATAGCATCGCTGGTCACTCAATGCGCAAGGTGGAAATCAATGGATACTTCGGTTCCATGGCTACATATAGAGCAGGCGTTTATATCCCCCCCTAAAATTGGAGAATGCGCTATGGTTGCCTTTTTGGGACATCTCGGCTCCTGGATCCTTCTCTCCAGTCATGTGTGCCTCGTTATCGGCATGGAAGCTACTTCATGGGAAAGCAAACCCTACAAAGTATTTTCATATTACAGAAATGCCCTTATCATTGATGGCCTGGGTGATTAGTGACTTGGAGGTCTCGGATTGGGAAGCGAGGGGGATCACGCAGATTTCTCAATTATATTCTGAATCTAGGCAACCTATACCGTTTGAAGAACTAAGACGACAATACGGGATTCCTACTGGCGATTTCCTGAAATATTTTCAAATCTGGCACTTTGTGTCTAAACACCCTGCGACGATATTACCCCATAATAATTCACTTTTTACCTGGCTGTCGACTAATATGAGGGGACTGCGATTCTTATATGAAAAAATGGATGAAATATCGACTTTCACTAGATCTACCCCATTTCGCTGTTGGGAGAGAGACTTAGGGATAGCCATTACCCCAGACGAATGGCAGCAAACAATTAGATTGATCCATTTGTCTTTGAAATGCAGCACCCACATAGAGACGGCCATGAAAATCATCTTAAGATGGTATAGGACCCCGTCTACATTACAATTAGCATATCCCTCTGTGTCTGGAAATTGTTGGAGAGGATGTGGAAGTAGAGGGACACTTCTCCACATTCTGGGAAACTGCCCCAAGATTCGTAACTACTGGGTTCAGGTCTTTGAGCTGCTCTCGGAGCTGTTTGGCCTGCGGCTCCCTTATGCCGTACCTATGGCTATCCTGTTGTTTGGGATCCCCGGTGAGTTGAACAGATATAAACAACTCATCTGTAAAATCTTGACCATAGCCAAATTAATGTTGGTGCAAAGATGGCGGACGATGGCTCCTCCAACACTGTCGGCCCTGGTCTCAGCCATAAACAACACATACTCCTATGAAAGGGTGATCGCAATAGGAAATAACTCTTTTTATAGCTTTGACAAAACGTGGGATGCGTGGACCCACTCTCGATTTGCTATGTAGGGAGCCTAAGTTGTTACAGAAAGGTCAATCGCGGGGGAGCAGCGGGTGTGGGGATGGATACCAAACACGCTAACCCAGTTAAAAAACAGAGTAGAGAAGGAGTGCAAGGTGCGGCAGGTATGTGTCGAATACCATGTGCATAAGCATAAAACCCGTGAATAAAGAATGGATCCCATACAGAGAAATTTCACCTAAATAATTCATGATAACCCTATGAATGTGCCAAATGTTAGTGTTACTGTTTACTCTATGTAATTTTTCTTATTTGTTTCAGTGGTATACAGTTTACAGAATGTGACTTGATAAGAAATATACTCTATTGTATGTCAAATGTATACTGCACTGTATGTATTCTCTGAAAATTTTGAATAAAAATTATTGAAACCAAAAAAAAATTACATGGCAGCATGTTCCTACCTGCATATTTGGTGGGAATGCGAAAAAATATCCCCTTACTGGTCACTAGTTCATCAGATACTGAACCAGTTTTGTGGATTCACCGAGCCCCTGACCCCCTGTAGGAATTTTCTTGAATCTATGGCCCACTTCTCCGCCTAGGTCCCACAAACGTCTTTGGCTTCAATTGGTAGTTATCGCCAAATCTATGATCCCTCTGTACTGGGCATCCGATTTCCCCCCCCCCTCCAGTATCCCACTTTCTGCGGAAAGTATCTCAAGTTGCACGGATGGAGGAACTTTCCCACTTACAACTTCGTACCTATCAGAAGTTTTGCGATATTTGGGCGCCTTGGTATGAGTTCTCTAAAGACACTACCAGGACGCATATGTGGGAACCCCCTGTTTAACAAAATAACCTACTGAGACCCTTGGCCTTTCACCCTAAGGATTTTTTGTATCTTTTTCATTGCTAACGTTCCATTCATCATTGTGTTATTAGTCAATCGTTGTATGTAATACGCCAGCTTATCCGATTGCTCACTCATTGATTGTTGTGCCATGCACATTGTCTGTTACTGTCTATATTCACTGGTGATATCTGAAAATTTAATAAAAAGTTAATTAAAAAAAAACAAAAAAATTACATGGCAGCTTTGTCCAGCGGGTCATTCCGATTACAGAGATACCATATTTATATTGGTTTTTATTAATTTTTACCACTTTTACAAATAAAATGTAATTTTTGGAAAATGAACGATTTTCCTGGGGTCACCGTATTCTGGCGCCTATAACTTTTTTTTTACTGTATTGACAGAGATATGTCAGGGCTCTTTATTTGAGGGACAAGTTGTACTTTCTATTGGTACCAGTGTTTGGTATGTATGACTTCTTTTGATCACTTTTTATTTTTAGGGGGAAAGCAAAGTGACCAGAATGTGTTAAATTGTACATTGCATGGTGCAATCTGAAATTAACGTATTTTGGTCACTTTGCTTTCCCACTAAAAATAAAAATTATATGTGGCGTTCTGGCTTGGATTACAGGCTATGTAAAATGTAGAGAAAATTAGAATGGGAGAGGGTCACTTCAAACTGTACAAACTTGCTTTTGGTGTCATATGAAAGAGGGGATTCTCATCTTTCGAATGACAAGCTTTCAGTGCTATCTATATTGTTTCCAGAGATATCACTGGTTGAAAACTCAGTCAGGATTAGGAAATTTATATGAAGCTGCACAATACATATGATATAAATATCTGTATTTACCGCATCTTCGACTGCATTGGAGTTAAAGGTTTTTATTCTGGACCCAATTTTTATTTTTTTTTTTGCCATCATAATGCTCTGTCCACAGTATGTGGGATAGAGTTACACACGTGGACAAAATTGTTGGTACCCCTCGTTTGAGAGAAAAACCCACAATGGTCACAGAAATAACTTGAATCTGACAAAAGTAATAATATATAAACTACATGTTGACAAGCCACAAAGCTTCTGGGAGAATATCCTATGGACAGATGAGACAAAAATCAAAATTTTTGGCAAGCACATCAGCTCTATGTTCACAGACGGAAAAATGAAGCATATCTTGAAAAGAACACTGTCCCTACTGTGAAACATGGAGGAGGCTCTGTTATGTTCTGGGGCTGCTTTGCTGCATCTGGCACAGGATGTCTTGAATCTGTGCAGGGTACAATGAAATCTCAAGAGTATCAAGGGATTTTAGAGAGAAATGTGCTGCCCAGCATCAGAAAGCTTGGTCTCAGTTGCAGATCATGGGTCTTACAACGATACAGACAGCTAAAAATACCCAAGAATGGCTAACATTGGACATTGGACTATTCTGAAGTGGCCTTCTATGAGCCCTGACCTAAATCCTATTGAGCATCTTTGGAAGGAGCTGAAACATGCCGTCTAGAAAAGGCACCCTTCAAACCCGAGACAACTGGAGCAGTTTGCTCATGAGGAGTGGGCCAAAATACCTGTTGAGAGGTGCAGAAGTCTCATTGACAGTTATAGGAATCGTTTGATTGCAGTGATTGCCTCAAAAGGTTGTGCAACAAAATATTACGTTAAGGGAACCATCATTTCTGTCCAGGCCTTTTTCATGAGTTTTTTCTTTTTTTAAAAATTTTGTTGAAGCATGGTTGAAAAGCAATGTCTGACTTTCATTTGTTCATTTTTATAGAATTTTTATATTTTATTACTTTTGCCAGATTCAACTTATTTCTGTGACCATTGTGGGTTTTTCTTTCATTAAACGAGGGGTACCAACAATTTTGTCCACGTGTGTATACTAACATTAGATTCACACTAGCACTGTCTCTCCATTGTCTGGGTCTATCGGGGGAATTTTCGGCAGACTCTGCGATTGAGCTTCCAACGAAGCCTTCAGCACAGATGTGAATGTAGCATTACTTTAATGATTTTTTAAATATTTTTTTTTTAATCCAAACTTAGATGAGACAATGCTGCTTTTTAATAAAAGTACCAGACAAAAATGCTTAAAAAAAAATGTTGTGTATGTAGACTGTAAAGCTTACCACCAAAAATGTAGGTAAATGCTGTGTGTTAAGCTGTCCTAGTATGCAAGACAAATGTTAAATATTAGATTGAAAGAAAAGTAGCAATACTGGAACTATTGTAATCCAAGGGTAACATGAATATTATTCTCACGTACGTGTGTGTCTGTGTATATGTGAAGGTTGGGAATTGGCTTACCTACGCCGTTAACATGCAAACTTTAAAGGGGTTGTCTGGGATAAAATGGAATTCATACACTAATCTAAACATCCTCTCCCTGCCTAATTTCTAAATGACATACTTTAGCAAAAATGTATAGGTACCCATATCATGTGACTGCCACAGGCACATTTTCTGATTATCTGGTGACGTTCCGTTTCCCCATTTCTGGAAATGGAACGTCACCTATACTCTCCCGGCCCATTATACTTGCGTGTCTTGCTCTCCAGGCTTCCCTTCTGGGACAGGTCCTCTTTTTCTTTGACTCTGCCGGCACGTGCACAGGCCGGAGGTGCATCCGACGCCTGAGCAGTAGAGATGGAGTGTCAGCAGTGTCAAAGAAATGGAAGAGCCGTCCCAGAAGGGAAGCTTGGAGAGGAAGACTCATAAGTATGGTGGGGTGGAGGGGTGGGCTGAGTTAGTCAGAGGGCAAGGGCTAGTAGTGGGCGGGATAGCTAGGGAGACAGGGAGGGAGTGTGAGAGAGGAAGGGGAGGGAGTGAGAGGGAGGTAGTAGTGTGAGTCAGCCTACAGCTACCATGATGCATTGCATTAGTTAAGACAGCAGGAAGCTACAACATGTAAACAAATGCAGAGGATGCCAGGAGCTCCCAAAGAAACCCAGAAATCACTCAAAACACTGATAAAGGTATTTGGGTGCACTTATTAACCCATTCATAACACTAACAGACCATTTAAAAAAAATGTATATATTTTTTGCCTGGAAAACCCCTTTATGATTCTTGGTAAAAACCACAGGAAATGGATTAGTTGAAAGAGAAATAGGAACCACTTACTTTATCTTCACAAATGCTACTTAAGAATGCCTTGCAGACAAACCATCACCTAAAGGAATGTTAAACCTAAAAGTAAGCTGGGGATAAACTTGCCCACGCCTTTGCCAGTCTGCTGAGTTTTCTTCCTTGTGTTTTTCACAATTACTATTTCTTGTGCCATCTTTGGGCTTGAAGAATAACTTTAAAGGGGTTGTCCAGGATAACTATAAAACCCTCCCCCCTCCTACTTTCTAAATTACATAATTAATCAAAAATGTATATTTACCCATATTTTTCCCAGACGTTTTCTGATTATCCGGTGACGATCCGTTTCCCCATTTCTGGAAACAGATTGTCACTACTACTCATTGCCCCCCCGCCCCCCATCCACTCCATCATACTTGCCTATCTTCTTCCTGTCTAGGCTTCCTTCTGCAGGGAATGGCTCCTCCTCCTGCCTTGTCACCATGCATAACCAAGCCAGAGTCCTGGCTTAGCGCTAAAGCCTACACTACATCTCTATTGCGCAAGCTGGGAGCCTGCGCAATAGAGATGTATTGAAGGCTACAGCACAGTGCTGCGTGCATGCAGTCAAAAAAGAAGAGGAGCCGTTCCCCACAGAAGGAAGACAGGAAGAAGACAGGTAAAGTATAATGGGGTAAGGGGGTGGGCTGAGTGAGTTGGGAAGGGCTAGCAGTTGGAGGAATAGCTATGGAGACAGGAAGGGGGTGTTAGCGAGGGAGGGGGGAGGAGTGAGAGGGAGATAGTGAGATCCTACAACTACCGGAGTGCATTGCATCAGCTAAGGCAGCAGGAAGCTACACCATGTAAACAAATACAGAAGATGCCAGAAGCTCCCAGAGAAACCCAGAAATCACTCAAAACACTGCTTAAGGTATTTGGGTGCACTTATTAACCCATTAATAGCACTAACAGACTTTTTTTTTTTTTTTTTTTTTTTTTTTAAACTTTTGCTCGGAAAACCCCTTTAACTATTAAACAACTTTTTATAAATGAATAGTGCAAGTGAATATAAGAAATGTTTGTAGTATGTCATAAATAGTTCTGTTAGACTGAGTATCCTCTAATCTAGATGTTTATTTATTATTATTTATTTATATAGTACCATTTAATTCCATGGTGCTTTACATTTGAGGGGAGGGTGGGGAGAATGCTGCTGGAAAAGACACACATACTGTAGCTCCTAAGATTTGCTACACTGAGTAGGTAAGACAGCTGTTTTGACTCTATACATAAGGCTTTACCACTGTATAGAGTGAGGCAATAAATCATTTAGCTGGCAGCAGTCTCCTCTTCGCCTCCCTTCTACATACATTTTTGAAGGGAAAGAGGAGGAAAACTAAAGAAACACTTTGGGTGGGATCTGTCAGAAAATCAAGATGTTTGAATCATTAACACATTTTGTCATCTTTCTGTGAAATCCTGCTTTTCTTTATTATTTCACTTGCTTCTCTATTGAGAGCTGTACCCTGCTTCTCACACTGTATGGGTTTGTTTGTAAAGAAGATAAAATAATGGCGGGTGGGTGACTTCAAACAGTTATATTTTGGACAATTTGAAACTTTGGTTCTGGTGTCATATAAAAGGAGATTCTCATCTCTCATATAGCACTAAGCTTACAGTTCTACCTCTGTTATTTCCAGAAAGATGATATCTTTGGAAATAATACAGGTAGAACTGCAACCCATATTAAAGAGGAGAATCACCTCTTTGAAACAACACCAAAATCACATTTCCATGTTTCATAATCCATGAGATCTAACAGTTTTAAGTGGCCTCCCCATCTTCTTTTCCCTTCATTACACACAAGCCGGGGACTGCTTCTGAGGATCCCATACTATTCTGGGTTAACTACACTTCTCTTAAACTTTCTATAACTTCTCAACGTGATGTGTAAAGTCACATTTAGCACTAAATGATACACATTTGACATGAAGGATTATAAGTGTTGTTCCTAAGGTAGTACAATTGTGTTATGGATGTTCTAACATGATTTACTTGTGATATACTCTGTAATTTTTAGATATTCAAGAATTTTATGAAGTGACCTTATTGGACAATCCAAAATGTACTGACAACTCGAAGGCACCAGAACCAGCATTGCCTGTGAATACATGGGAGTTTTCTAGTCTTCCCAGCTCAACTGTAACGTCAGAAACCTTTCCAAGCTGTCAGAGTACAGAGGTATTTATGGTGTTTTAACTATATTGGGTGAACAAGTTTCATAGAAAGGTTTACAGTTTCCAATCTTATTTTTCTACTTGATGACCTTTTTTCTTCTACCTGTGCCTCACATCTGATATCTTCTCAGGTTTCTTTATTATTTTAATAGATAATGAAATGTTCCTTATTTTTAAAGAGGACTTTTCCTTTCCTCACGAAAGTGCGATTTTATATACTGCTAGAAACCTGACAGCGCGCTGAATTCAGTGCCCCAGTGTTGGAGATATTGGTGCCGTTAGTTTCGGCATCGATATCTCCCCACTGTCAGAATGTCGTTCCTCGTAGCTGTGTATTTTTTTTGTATTATGTCTATGGAACGGTGTGAGGGGTCACCGTAACTTACATTTTTTTTTTTTTTTTTTTTTTAAATGTTAACCTCATTAAATTGCTTATACTGTAGACTGCATATATTACTACAGTATTGCAGGCTATGGGAAAATTACTATGTTGCTGCTGGAGAACAAGTAAAGGAATCTAAGGGGTCGATGGTTCCTGATTGGAGTTGTCGTCAATCATGCATGTGGCTGCTAGCGCCTGATTGGGCGACCTGCCATCTACCATACATATAGCCATACATGTATGGCTAAAGGGATTTAAAGTATCTTTCTTTGACAGCATTTCATCAGGGTCAGTTGTTTGTTTGTTTTTGTTTTTTTGCTACTTTTTTTTTTCAAGCCAAACCCAGGATTGACTAGAAAAGGTATGCAAAATATAAAGGAAATACTAGGTCTCCCTTCTACTCAATCCACTTCTGGCTTTGGCTCAAAAAAATGCAGCAATTTCTGCAACAAAAAAAAAAAACCAGCTTTCCCGCGTTGTGGGTCTTGGCCTAATGCAGATTTTTGCTTCAGTTGTGTCCTTTGCAGTGGGTTAAAACCATACCAAAATCTACATGTAACACGTGCAGATTTAGGCTAGGGTCCCATGGTGCGGGAAAGCTTCCTATTTTTTTCAGTTGCAGATTTTGCTATGGGTTTTTGAGCCAAACCCAGGAGTTGTTACAAAAGGAATGGGAAATAAAGGAAGCTCTTATATTTCTCCCTTCTGCTCAGTCAGGCTTTGGTTCAAAAACTGCAGCAAAATCTGCAACAAAAAAAGCTGCTTTTTCGCATTGTGGGGTTTTGGCCTTAATTGCAGACATTCGGGCCTCTTCAACAGCTTTGGATTTGTGTGGCTTTAGCATACGTTGGATGAAAATGGATTGAAACCACTTTTTTCATACGCTACAATTTTCTGTCGACATAATTTATTCTCCAGATTTCCTTTTAGTGAGCAGCAGAAAACCAATTAAAGTATGTAGTTGTGCTCCTGAGCTTTACTTTTCCAATAGGTGTCTTAATTGCCATTTCATTAACACGCCTACTGATCTGAAATTTACACTTGAATGCAATAGGTGCTATAAAAGTATATACAATGCTAATTGGTTTTGTTAACTTTAGCAGTGAATTTGCTTATTGCTCTGACTGTGAAAATCTAAAAAGTGTAAGATTCAGTGTGGTGAGGAATAGTTAACTTCTAGAGCCAAATGAACAGATACTGTGTATATACCATTCCAATGTTACATTTTGGAAAGGCTTTATTAATACTTGACATTACTTATATTGTACCAATATTGTAGTAAAGCTTAGAGCTGCACTGCACAATTTTGATGTAAATCACTATTCGTTCAGTTTAACACCTAAAATACAGTAAAATAGCTGGTGTCTTCTTACTCAGATATTATAGTGCCTGATGCAAAGCATCATCTTCTTAAAGGAAAGTCTCTAAAGCCTGCTTTGCATGAACAAAGTTGGTTTCGGAGATACAAACTGGATGTCTGCAGTCAGGGGCGTAACTATCGGGGTAGCTGCGGTAGCGGCTGCCACAGGGCACGGGACATTAGGGGCCCCGGAGCCCTGTGGCAGATGCTACTGCGAACCCCACAAACCAGTAATGATCGCGGTCGCAGGGGGTGCGACCGCGAACGGACCCGGCAGGTTACGGAGCCCGCGGCCAGCTGGAGATGGCCGGGCCCCGGACCATTATGATAGCGGTCAGGGAAAGCCTGGTTCCCTGACCGCTATGCATTGGAAAGGGACCCTGGCATATTGCAGGCCCCTTTCCAATAGATGGCAGGGCACCCAGGGGAGGTGACAGAAAACAATAAACACATATTCTCACCTCTCCTGGGCACCGTGTTCTCTCCGGCGCTCTTCCGTCATGACTGAAGGCTGTTATTAGGCCCCAGCGGTCACATGGGGCGCGGCCGCGTAATGACGTCAGTGCGCCCCCATGTGACCGCTGAGGCCCAATCACAGGCCTCGGCAGCGACGTCGGAAGAGGGCCTGAAGACGGCAGGATGGAGCGAGGATGCTAAGGAAAGGTAAGGCAAGGTGAGTATGAATGTTTGTTATTTTTAATCACCTTCCCTGGGTCTCCGATTATTATACTCTGGGGTCTGAGGAGACCCCAGAGTATAATAATAGCACCGAAGCGGAGGGGGGCTGTTGGGAGCTATAATACTGTGTGTGGGCCACTGTAGAGCATATAATACTGTGTGGGGGCCCCTGTAGAGCATATAATACTAGGTGGGGCCACTGTAGAGCATATAATACTGGGTGGGGGGCATATAATACTGGGTGGGGAACACTGTGGGGAGCATATAATACTGTGTGGGGGCCACTGTAGGGAGGATATAATACTGGGTGGGGCCCACTATGGGGGACATATAATACTGGGTGGGTACCACTGTGGGAAGCATATAATACTGGGTGGGGACAACTGTGTGGAGCGTATTATACTGTGTGGGGCCACTGTGGGTAGCATATTATACTGTGTGTGGGGGGGAGAAATGTAGAGCATATAATGCTGTATGGGGGCCACTGTGGAGCATATAATGCTGTGTGGGGGCCACTGTTGAGCATATAATACTATCTGGGGCCTCTGCTGAGCATATTTTACTGTTTGGGGACCCATAACCGGTTCGGGGGGGGGGGGGCATGTCAAATGTTCGCCTTGGGGCCCAGCCATTCCTAGTTACGCCACTGTCTGCAGTATTTTCTGGACCAAACCATGTGTGTTGCTAGGAGTCTCTGCTTTCCCTCCCCCAGCTCCACTGTCCTGTATTTTAATAATGTGTTCAGTATGGGACAGCAGAGCCGCAGGGAAGCACAGACTCCTAGCAACATAAATGACTATGATGCTGCCAATACAGGTATTGACTCAGGGTTTGATCTGGGAAATACCAACAGGCCTTAAGTATACTTTGTGCAGATATCATGTGGCATCAAGCAGTGGCTACTGGCAGAAATGTTGCTTTGTTTACCTGCTGCGTGAAATTATTCCTCTGTTCACAACTTCTTTTCTTGATCCCTGTCCTGTTTCTTACCTTATCTAATGTTGTAGGACAGATATGACTCCCTGCTCTCTGGAGGAGAGGGGGGCTGAGTTCTCTGGATTCCGCTTTCTGTCAGAGCTGTTATCTTCTGCTAATTGCAGTTTGCTGATAAAATTCAGTGTATGCTATTTCTCTATGTAAATGCAAAGATAACATTAAATTTACTGTTATCAGTCCTTGCAGCATGTGTGTGTTTTTTTTGTTTTTTGTTTTTTTTTTTCTCCTCCTTCTCCTCCAAAACTGTGTAATGTAATATACATTTATTGTGCAGATTTATTCTGCATTATTATATATTTCTACTAATCATAATCTCTCATGGTAAAGGCAATGTATGTATCTATTGAGGTACATCATAGTGTTCTGACCATCAAACATTCAGAGCCACCCACCAGATTGTGGAAGAATGTGGGAAGTGAGAAGAAGGGACAGCAGGCAAACTGCTAAGAGGGAGATTGGATCCCCCCACCTTCTAAGTTCTGTGATGAGAACATATGTACACATGTAATCAGTGAACCATAGTTAGTTTTTTAATAGTTTCTGTTCCCTTACTGTTCAGGTGTACAGCAAGAAATGGATGCACACTGTACTTTTAGGCATAGGTTTATATTATCGAGCCTTGTCTGGCTGTTCAGGGGGTCAAAAGCAGTGGTCTGATGGAATCATTGCAAGCCTACATAGAGTTGCCAATTTCCCATTTGCTTAGTGCAGGTGTTTCACTTCCTACCACACGCACCATTAGACATCCTTGTGCTCTGTATACTAGTCTGAACTTTAGGTTGTGTATTTTTAGGCAACATTGATGTTTTTTTTGTTAAATATTACTTATCGCGTGCAGGTTTGTGTACTGATAATGAAATGTAAGAGGCAGCAGATATTAGGTGACTAGCGGATCCAGTGATGGCACTGGAGGGGACCATCAGGATCCACTGTAGTAAACTTAGATTTGGCCCAGTTCTGGACGACCTGATGGCGATTGGCCTGAAGTGACTGAAGCTGCAGGTTACGACATTTTGTACTTTGTTTCTTTGGAGCTTTTCCTTCGATGTACAACAATGCTCAGCTGGTCAACTTGACTTTATGACTGCAGCTGCCTTCCTCCATTCTGCAATTGACTTTTTATTTTGTTTGCTGGTGAGACTCTCAAAACCTGGAAGGGGATTCCTTTTTCTTGACAATTTATTTTTTTTTTTTAATTTGTGTTAGAATGCCTCTCTGATCCTTTGTATGTTTTCAGCTGCACATCTATATTGTACATATATATAGATAGATATATTTTGTAGTTGGAAAAAGAAAGCGAATGGCTAGCTAAATATAGTTCATCTAAATGTGAACTGTCACTTGAAGTACCACAAACTCCCCTCCTCAGGAGATGCACATGGAATATTCCATTCATTCTGGCCAAGAAAGTCATTGATCTTCAGGCTGCAGAAGCAGGGATGGTCTGATACAGATCTTTTTTATATTCTGGAGTAGTTTTCTCCCTGAGTCTACATGGACAGGAAGGCGTTCACCTTTTTCCTGAAGATGCATTATTTATCAGGACGTGCTAGATCACAGCTTATTTTATATGGTGTTTCAGCATATGACTCACTATGAACATGATGTCTTTAATTCTGTGAGAGGTGGAATTAATGAAGCTGTGGAATAAACCCTGGAATACAACTTTTCTGAGATCTTTTCAAGCTGCTTAAAAATACACATCTGAAAAATAGATGAGCTTTACAAATCGGGCACTTACTGGCTCATGTACTGTTCCAGGAGCGGCTTGGGCTTTGCTTCTTCTCCCTGCTCGTTTTTACCTTTAGCGGACTGCAATTTGTTCCTGCTGTTGTGACTTTTAATGGTCATGCAGTGTTTAGATTATGTTTATTTCATTTTACCTACATAAGTAGTAAGAATGTGTTGACTATGTGTGAACGATGGACTGCCTGTGCATTGTGACTACCAAGGTAAGCCTTGAAGATTATTTTTAGTATTCTTGTGCAGTTTGGATTCATAACTATTTCTAGTCGTGTATACTTTTTTAGTTTTATAATGCTTAAAGGTTGTTTTTCTTTAATTGATGTCTAAATAAAAACTATTAACCAGTTGTTTTTAAGTTCATAAAGCCTTACAAGTAATGAGTACTCACAAGATGTCTGTGTCTCTAATGTATGTTCTTTTATTGGATTTTTATTATTCAATGACTTTGCTTTAGTCTATTTGTCTTCAGAGCAACCTACAGCAATTATCTCCCCTTATTCCTCCGTGCCATTATAATTTGGCTCCCCCCTTGTGACACTGTTATGTTGCTATGACAGATTGAAATGGTCACCTTATGAACACTTCCTGAAAGGGTAATTGTAAAGAGTTAGACAATAAGGAGACTGCTGCTTTAGAGAAGGGTCTCTACAGTGTTCCCCCTCTCAGGTTATTTATTACTAATGGATATATTTAGAACTGTAAGTTAGCTACAGACCAGAGATGTGCTAAAAGTGTACATGTAAAATGCCTTTGCGCACTACATGTTGTTTCGGGCACTTTATTATTATCTAAGCTAGTATTTATGAAAGCAGTCTTGCATTTTCCAGACCTCCAAAGACACCATGCAAGCTGGAAAATGCAATATTGTGCTACTATATGCAAAAAAAATTACTAAGGTAGGATCTACAGGTGCAAGTGTAGATTCAAAAATAAATTTAAAAAAAAAAAAGTGACTTTTTAAGGTTGCCATGGTCATGTTATGTTTTTTTTTCAGTGGTTACGCCATAATATTTGAAAATTGCAGCAGAAACCCCACTTGACTACAGTGTGTGGATAATCACTTGTACTCCTCCCCCCCCCCCTCCTTTTCTGGACAACACCAAAACTGTCCTGCTTAGCTAATGTTACTCTGGGTGTACTGGGAACAGTAATAATTACTACAGAGAGACCCTCACTTACCTGTAGATGTGGAAGTTTAACATCATTGTGGAGGTCTTCACATTCTGCAGTAGTGTGTGTGTTTTTTTTTTTTTTTTGTTTTTTTTTTTTTTTTTTTTAACTGCTAAATATATTTAGAAGATTTTTACAAATCATTGTTTTTCTCGAACTTCTTTTATTTCATGTTTTGGATTTTTTAGCCACCGATAACTTATCACTTGAAGTTTATGGCAAAATATAAAATAACGAATGATCATTATCTTTTTTTCTGACTAGCAATCTTTGTATTTTTCACACTGTATTGTTGTAGTGCCAATGGGTAAAAAAAGGGTTTTATATCAGAAAATTGATCAGTATTTGTTTGAAATTACAGTCCTACATGCAAAGGACCCTAAACTGTCGGCTACCTACCACAAATTTCTATACAACTACATGCTCAGATTGTTCATGTATACATATTCATTACCATAGGTAGTGGACAATGAGGCAAAAAAAAAAAATCCCTATTGCTGCAGATCTCTGAGAACAAAGATTTAGGCATGTTTAAATCTATGCTACTGCTGCTTATTGGCTCTGCAAGAGATGTCCGCGGACATGGGATTAGGGATATTGGCTAAGAAGAATCTCCCTGGCTATCTTAATTGGAGTCTGTCAGCAGTAAATTGGTTAAAACCCTAATCACAGTACCTTGTAGAGGTGATTCTACTGCTGTTCAGCTTTGGAACCCCATGTTCATGTAAATCGCTGTTTTATTCATATGCAGATGAAGAGAAAAGTACTTTGGGGGAGTGTCTTAGCCTGCCTGGGCTTTGCTTCCCGTTCTAGATTCCCAGAAAAAGCACACTCTCCTCATTTGCATATGAATAAAACTGCAAAAGTCACCAAAGTTGAATAAGTGAAGAATATTTGGAATTGTAGAATCACGTCTACAAGGTACAGGGATTAGGTTTATGAGAAATTTACTTTTTTTTTTTTTTTTCCCTTTTCTTTTTTTTTTTTAGAAGGCTTCAATCACAATGTATCCCATTTATACTCTATTGTATACCTTATACCTTAATGGTGCATAGGTGATTTAAAGAACTCTCCGGGGCCACCTATCTCCATGCGGAACAAAGAACTGATCAGGTTAAAATCCAAGTATGCCTGATCCTGGTTTCCTCTGATGGAAACTAAGAACTATTGACCTTAAACTTCCATCACCATAATTCCAGTATATTCAGTAAGCATTTGATGAACATAAAAAAAAAATTAAACTTTTTAACCTACACATTTTATACTATTCTCCTGCTGCTGATTTCCTCCTCTGTCCGCCTGCTCCCTATTTGTATTCATGTATTTAAAGGGCGACAAAGCTTTGGTGGCCAGTTAGGACTCTTTCTTTCTATTGTGGTATTGCGGCAGGCCGCAATAGAATATCTGGGTGTTATCTCTAATGTTCATAAAGCTCCATATATTCATGACTGAGAATTCTTTGTATTAAAATAAAAATACAACTATTCAACCTCCCCTTCAGTGCATGTTGAGCTTTATACATGAAGTTCTGCTGCCCTCTGCAGCATGAGTGAGTTGATTGCAGTCACTTTATATAAATCTATTCTGCTAGTGTACAGTTCAATTGTTATGGGGGCATAGCAAAATATATGTTTTTGATGTATGTATTTGTCTGATATACTGTATATGTCTGAGACAAGGCTTAGAGATGTTTGAATAAAGCCTAATATATGTGTATAAGGATGAATTTCATCATTCTATTCTTGTTGCTTTTTGCAATTTATCAAAGTGCAGCAGCAAATTTTCTATGTTTGGGAACCTGCACCGTTTTTGTGAAAATCACAACAAAATCTAATATAGCTATACCTCTATACAAATCACTATTGTGCACAATTTTAGGCTCCTGTATACAAGGGGATAACTGAACTAGGGAGAGTACAGAGAAGGGCGACCGTGATTATTCAGCTTATAAAAAAGACATCTACGGAGAGATTTAATCACAATGTACAAATACATGAAGGGACAGTACAAAGAGCTCTCTAATATTTTTACTACTAGGCTGGTGATGGTGACAAGGGGAAATCTGGTACACCTAGAGGAGAGAACATTTCACCAGCAACATAGACAGATTCTTTTAAAGTCTGTTCTGTTGGAGGCAATGTTATTTGTTCCCTATTTATTAAAATGACCTGCAATCTAATCACAATCTGCTGTGTGACCTGGACTGCACAGCAGAGCTTTGCTCTACCATTATGTCCTTTTACAAAACTCATACCATTAATACAACTCTGACCCCTGTATACTAGGGAGGTGGTATTACAATGCCTGATTCAGAGAGCCTTACTCAAACAAGGGGATTGCCTAAAGTGGCATAGGACTTTACAAGTCTCCTTGGGGGGGGGGGGGTCTTTCTTGCTGCTGTGTGAATTTGACAGGTCAGCCTACTGATCAAATAACCTGACTGGGACCCATTTGTATAAGAAGGTGTGTGCAGGGTGAGTGAACATACTCTTTAGACGTGACTGTGCTCACTACTAATACGCTAATGAACCATAGAAGTTAAAAGTGAACTTTAAGTTAAAAATGCTGTAGCTGGATTTAAGGGGTATTCCCACAAACATAACCATTTTTAAATTTGAAGATAAAAGTTAAATATTTTTGCAAATAAAAGTAATTAAAGATTTTCTCCTAAATATGACATTCTGTTGTCTTGATCGGTTGCCAGTGGATACGACCATGAATGCAGGGCCTTTCTAAGGTCAGAAAATCAGCTATGATTTCCTTATTGTGGCCGGGATATCTTCTGATACATGTAGTGTCCCTGACTGATAAACCAGCTACAAAAAGAAAATCATAGCTGAGTTCCTGACAAGTCCCAGACCATAGAAAGTTTCTGCATTCATGGTCGTATCCATTGGCAACCGATCAAGACAACAGACTATCACTACTAAGGTGGTTAGAGAAAATCTTTAAAACTGCAGAATTTTTAACTATGTATATATTTATGTATGTTTAACTTTTAATTAGCTACAATATATATATGATTATGTTCATGGGAATACCCCTTTAATAACCAAACATCCTTGGCATTCACCAGTAACAGTTCTTCCCATGCTGCACTGACTGTTCCTAAAATGGGGAAAAAAACTTTTAAAGTTTGTTTGCTAACCTTTAAAAGCGATGATCAACTTGAGGCCTATAATCTCTGCCATTCTATTAGTTTAGCAGGTACAAATAAATGTTCCATACTCACGATCCACTATAAAGAATTTAGCACCAGATTATTCTGTCTTGCAGCCCCCAGGCTCTGGAAATCAATACCTGGAACAATAAGGGAATTATATTCCACCTTGGGTGTATAGTATTTAAACCAAGATTCCAACTACTCTTGTTCTCTTTGCAGTTAGAGGGCAAATAAAACACTTCCAATCTTCCATGCCTTTGAGACAGGTACACTATAATTTTTGTTGCTCTGGTATCCTTTTAAAATGCATAATGCAACCCCCATAGATTTGACTTACAGGAATAATCAGACATAAAAGGGGTTGTCTGGCACCAAATAGTTTTTTCATATTGATGATTTATCCATAGGTTATACTGATGACCTATACCCAAGCCCACACGAATCATCTGTTCTAGCAGCCTCTGGGTGTCAGAAGCAGCTAGTGGATGAGCAGCGAGTGCTTCTATTCAAGTAATAGGAGCAGCGCAGCATCATCATCCACTACATAGCGGTCGTTCCGGTGAACTGCAGCACCGCTCCCATTATTTGAATAGGAGTGGTGCTGCACGTACCCCGTCTGCTAGAAGCGTTAGAGGCTTCTAGAACAGATGATCTATGTGTGTTACCTGTGTCGAATCCCGATAGAGCACATCAGTGATGTGCTCTATCGGATGGATAGGTCATCAACATGAAAAATAAAACATTTTGAGGCCAGAAAACCCCTTTAACGTCTCTTTAATGATAACAGCCCTAACTTGTCCAGCCATGGTCTCCACAAAACCTCTGAATGTGTAGTGTGGTACCTGGCACAGCAACATTAGGAGCAGATCCTTTGACTCCTGTCAGTTATAAGAGAGGGCTACCACTAATGGCTTACTTTTTTATTCTTGCATTTTGATGCCATCTCTTCCCCAGGTAAGTGATTCATACTACACAGGCCCATATTCATCAGGCTGTGATGCACTGTGTGTTCTGACACCTTTTTATTGTAGCATTATTATTATTTTTATTTTTCAGAACTGTTTGCTACAGTAGCTGTTCTGTGGTAATGGAACTAGATGAGTAGGCCTTCACTCCCCTTGTCCAGGATTAGGGTACCCATGCCTCTAGTGCTGGTTCTGGCATTAAATTTGTTGAAAACTTTACTTACATTTTTAATTAATGCAACTCAAATGAAATTAACCATAAGACTAATCTGATGGAATCAGGCCTTATTGATAATGCATGGGAGCCAGCTCCAGCATGGATGCATACATTGAGTACTAGGTCTCTCATACACATCAGTGTAATAATATGATTCATACCACACTTGGCATCATGCCTCCCCCCCCCCCCCAATAGAGGTGTTCATCAAGAATATTGGATGCTGTCTGTGACCATACAAATGCCCAGACCAACAATACAGTACTGGTCAGAGTGGGGAAAGGATGAATAAAAGGAAACCCACAGGGATATTGGCCAATTCTCAGTATAGTGTGTGAGTAGTACTGATTTGCTGTGAGAGTCATAGATAATTAGATCAACAGCGAGGTCACCCACATATACTGATATAGCAAACAAGACTGCTCCACATACACTATATAACAAAAGAAAGTAGCCATAAAAACTGCTGTACAGGACACTGATGGTGGAGCCCAGCACAGATTGGTCATTGCCTCATAAAGCTCTAAGAATGCTGGTTGTGGCGAAACATACTGGGGAAGGGGTATGTATCTAATGGTTTTAAGACTGCTTGCTGTGGACACTGAAGACACTTTCACCTATTGCTATTTATTATTATGGTTGGTTCTAGATGGAGCCAGTTTATGCCTCAAGTATACAGATCGCCATGGAACTGACTGTTGTTGGCCGTCACAGTTTTGCCCCTGTAAAAGCTGCTCCCACCCCATGCTTTCAACACATCAACTTAATGACTATGCACATGCTCCTAATACTGTATATCCCACACTTTGACACTTGGAGTCTTGGTTTAAAGTTATGGATGATCAGTGTATATGGTGAGTGGGTAGCCTTTCTGGTTTCTTCAGTTTTCTGGTGTCAAATTTAACCAGGTGCTTCACCTAATTACATTTACTTTGCATATTTATTTTGCTGATGCTAGGTTCCGGTCTCCTTCATTTAGGGGCGCATGGGGACCCGAAAGACGGAGAGCCTGGACTTTTCTACCGCTGATTTTGGGAGGAATCTGCAGCGGAGACTCCAGCGCAGATGTGAACCTAGTGTTACTTGTATAGCGCCATCATATTCCACAGTGATTTACAGGCATTGTCAGTCACTGAAAATGATGAGCATAAAAAAGGTTCCAGCATCCAACCATTATAGTTAATGAATAAAATGTAATTTTTAATCCACATAGTTTCAAAAAGTAACAGCAGTTACAGCCTACGCGTTTCAGGGCATATAGCCCCTTAGTCATCGCTACATAAGGGATCAAAAACACACTGAATTTAAAACACAAATGGATCAGAAATCTCCACCCACTGACAAATTAAACTATTAACATACCAGTATGATATAACCAAAAACATAACCTTAACCATATGTAAAATACATATATATATTTTACATATGGTTTAGTGAGAAAGTGAAGGGTGTGGTTTGGGAGAACAGGTATGTTCCAGCCAGGCAGTTAAAGGGTATGTGGTAGAAGCCCACAGCAGGGAGGTCAGCTGACCAATTAAGGCCTGATATAGTCTGTGTCAGTACTAATAATAATAATAGTCCTTTAATAGTCCCACAGTGGGGAAATTCAGTGTGTTACAGCAGCAAAGATAAGATAAGCAGATACAAATACAAATACAACATGTACAGGAATGTTCCAAGGTGAGAGGCATTACATTAATAGCAGACAGACAGATAGGACTTAGCAGGGGGGGGGGGGGGGATTTAACAGGCAGAGAGATATTTCAGTTCTCTGTATGTAATGATCTCCGCTTAGGTCGGTGTTGGTTGTACAGCCTAACCGCGGTGGGGAGGAAAGACTTCCGATAGCGCTCCTTCTCACACCTAGGGTGGAGCAGTCGGTCACTGACAGTACTGCCCAGCGCAATCACAGTCTCATGCATGGGATGGGAGTTATTCTCCCGCATGGAGCTCACCACGGACAGTATCCTTCTGTCACCCACCACCTGCACTGGGTCCAGTGGGCTCCCCTAGGAGGGGTGGCACTACATTGAGGAAAAGTGTGAGCTGTGTAGCTGAACCTGCATCAAGGTAATTCTGTGCCACCCGTTTGGAGTAACCAGAGTGAGAGTCTGGCAGCCAGGCTCTTGTATAGAGAGGGGTCATTTTGTTGTATTAGTTATTTCTCAGCCGAGAAGGTTTTGTTTTTGTTTGTGCCAATGTAAAGGCAAACCTGTTTATACACTTGCAAGTGAATAAATGCTAAACTTGAGTGTGATCCAGTCTCTGTGTCCCTGTTTCCTGCACTGCTACCAAGCATCTACCTGAGCGGTTCCCCACTATATATATATATATATATATATATATATATATATATATATAATAATCTATATATAGATATGAAATGGAAAATATGAACTTACATATAGTGTGTTCATGAAAGTAGTGTATGTAAAATACAACGACATTCCCTCCATTAAATTCAAAGGAAGAAATCACATGACCAAATAACACGTGACCTCTACAAAAAAAAGTCGCATAATATCTTATAGAACCATATTCAAAAAAACAAGCGGTAAAAATACTGTCACTAGTTCCCTCCATAAAATTCAAAAAGAGGGAGGAAAGGTCACGTGAACACAATACAGAGAAGATCACATGATATTTCACAGGACCATATTCAAAAGGATGAGAGGCAAAATTGCCGTCACCCGATAAAATAGCTGTGTATACTATACACAGTGGCTTTTCCTCCTTAAAATTCAAAAGATATTATGCGACTTTTTTTTGTAGCGGTCATGTGTTATTTGGTCATGTGATTTCTTCCTTTGAATTTTATGGAGGGAATGTCGTTGTGAATTAATGACACTTGAACAATACAAAAAAGATCACATGATATCACCCATAAATATATTTAAAAAAAACGAGCGGCAATATTGCCGTCGTCCAATAGAATGAATACAGAATAAAAAATATTTAAATCAAAAATTAGCTCATGTCAGTCACTGTCCCATATAGAGCTCACAATCTACATTTGGAGTGGGGTGGTGGGAACCATGCAAACCCACACAGAACCCTGGCAGATGTTGTCCTTGGTCAGATTCAAACCTGGGGCTCCAGCGCTGCAAGGCAACAGTGCTAACCATTGAGCCACTGTGCATATAGAAATAGGCATTATCCCATATTCACACAACAGTGAATATTGACTTTGTGACAGGCATTTGTTTAACGGCCTTCAGACGGCACATTAATTTAACTGTCTGTGAATTGGGGCTATATAACGGACCGTCAAAATATAGGTCATACTATGAGGGATCCCTGAAAATGGGCAGCCCTTGGGTGTAAAACTGCTGTGAAAAATTGACGTTTTGTACCTTGGTCATGTGAATGTAGGCTAACTGATAAATATAAAGGCTGTGCATCTGGAACTATATTTTTAAAACAAAAAAAAAAACCGAAAAATTTATAGAGGTTTTCCGGGCAAAAAATATATATTTTTTTAAAAATGTGTGTGTTATTAATGGGTTAATAAATGCACCCATATACCTTTTAGCTGTGTTTTGAGTGATTTCTGGGTGTCTCTGGGAGCTCTTGGTATCTTCTGCATTTGTTTACATGGTTCAGCTTCCTGCTATGTAACTTCCACGCTAGCTACCTCTCACCTCACTCCCCCCTCTTTCCCTCCCATACACCCCCCTCCCTGTCTCTAGCTATCCCGCTCACTACTAGCCCTTCCCTACCTACTCAGCTCAACTCTTGTCCCCATTATATACTTACCTCTCTTCCTTCCATGGCTTCTTCCTGCGGGTCGGCCCCTCCTTCTTTTTCTGATTCTGCAGGCGCGCGCTCTTCTCCCAGCGCTGCTCTGTTCTCTGCAGCAACGATCCACCTCTACTGTACATGCGTAGGAGTTGTGCAGTAGAGGTGGATTATCAGCAGCAGTGCGCAGAGCAGCGCTGGGAGAAGCGGCAGCAGTCAGAAAAGGAGGAGCTGTCCCGCTGGAAGAAGCCATGGAAGGTAAGTATGATGGGGGGGGGGGGGGGGAGTAGTAGTGACGCTTCGTTTCCGGAGATGGGGAAAGGGATTGTCGCCAGATAATCAGAAAATGTCCATGGGGAGGACACATGGGTAAATTATACATTTCTATTTATCCCGGACAACCGCTTTAAGCTTTGTTGCAAAATTGTATGAAGACAGTCATGACTGGTATGATATAGTTATTTGTGCATGTCCAAAATTTTAAAATCTTTAAGTAATATAAAGGGGTTGCATGGAAGGAGGTTTTATCAATTAATTTTATCGCATAAAAAGTTTTTGTTTTTAGATATTGTGTTGTACTTGTCAGAAATTGCTGAACGGTATGCTTATACTTTCTACAATTATTTCACTATTTTACTGTAAATCTGAATTTCTTGCTGCAACATTGTTGCTCCTCCTTCAGAGCAGCCAGCAAGCTTCCAGTGCTCCAGCTGCTGGTCTGCATGTTACAGAGGATTTGTGATAATGTGTACACTGCAGCAAGTGGATCACACATCCTTACTTACTCCAGATCTACTGTGTTTGGTAAATGAGGACTCTTTTGTTGCACTGTTATAGAATTAGTATTTGTGTTTCATGTGGAGGAAAGGAGAAGTTTTTTTTTTTTTTTCTTTATTCGCTATTCTATATCCTTGTTGAGCTAAATGTCGAATTCAGTAAACAAACATTTTCAAAGACATTTTCCGGGACTACTACAAAACGACAGACTAAGATGCCCTGGCTCCGAAAAATTCTCTTCCAATATCAAAAACTTGGATTGTTTTTCTCCAATGCTTTGCCATTGCAAGGTGGCGTGTAACAACAGTACGATTTCTTTAATGTTTGGATGTAAAGTAAGTGTCCATTTCACAATGTTATTTCTTTTTACAATGCGTGTTCTTCTTAGTAGTTTGTTTTTACTTTATTTTTCTTTAACATGTCTTTCACTCGAACATAACGGTGTTATAGCGTTTTCTTGAATGTGTTAAATAATGTAACCGTGTTTTTGCCATTTCAATTTGATCACGGGTGAAATATGGGTTTTCTTGCCTTTTTTCTTTTTAATTGTACTGTATGAAGTGGCAATTTGGATTGATGTACAGTTTTTGCAATGCTTTGTGACTTTGTCAGAAACGATTGGTGGTGACTGATTTTGGTAGTATAATCTTGGAGGACTGTTCTTGTGATCTTATTTCGCATCACTGTTCTTAGTAGTAATTGCTATAAGAAGTCCTTTTGGGGGTTGTGCTGTATTTTCTGTTTAATATGCTCCAGTGTTTTTAAATTTATTTTTAATTATCAGGAATTGAAAATGAATGTATTTTTAATGTGAACAGTAATTGAATACAATTGGAGAACTAAAGTTACATGTTGGTTGATTTGTCGCCATAATATAGAGTAGCATCCTTTAAGACTGAAATGGAAATCTGGTTTGCATTTAAGGCTGATAATAGTTAAGTGTTCAATAGGAATGGTTAAGTACCGGAGCCATATTTGACAGACAGTGTCTATGATCTTTGGGTGAATGGGTGTCATAAAGTAGCCCTGCATGTCTAATTGGGTTTAATAAACTTTTTATAGGGTTAAAGCTTGCATTTGCACTGCACAATGGCTATCTCCTGTCCCGAGACACATTTTATATCCTTTAAAACAATGTTCAGACTGGTGTGATGGCTTCTGTTTACAGCCGGAGCCATGATGCTGTGCTGGTTTAATGGGGTCTGTCATGGCCCCTTTTGAGGTTTCAGTCCTTTTGATGGTAAAAAAGTGTTGCATGTTGAGATTTTATTTGCTTGCCCCTAATAATGAATGAATCTCCAAACCAAGGCTGTAAACAACTTAGTCTAAATTGATGGATTTAAATATTAAGTCCCTAGATTTCAATCCGTATTAGTAACATTCAATTCCAGACTCTTTCCTGCCTTTCTGTAGGAAGCCTTCAGATTAGGATAGATCAATATGCTTTGGTCACCTTTCTCTTTCCTGGGATAATAGGGGTTTAAATGTGTGTGATGGAAGGGCTTGATGGGACTAATGTCTTATCTCATATTTATGACATATCCTAAGTATAGACTGTGACTGACCCCTTTTAAAGCGGTGTCATGTTTTTTTTGGCATGTGACCAGTAATCAGACTCTGTTTCTCTATTCCTATAAGACTCTCATTGAGGCTCTAATAGATAATTATTAGATATTATAATAGATAAACTGACTTCATGTCCACACACAATACGCTGTGTCAGTTGGAAAGTCTGATTGCTGGTCACGTGACAAAAAAATGACAAGGCTAGAAATTCTTCTTGAAAGAGGAACTTTCACCACCTCCACCAACTCCAGTTTTTAGCATCTGTTAATATGCACAACTCCACTGATTCTAGTACGGTTGGAATAGTTTTTCTAGTTCCCAAGGAATCTTCTAATTAGACTCCCTAATGTCAAGTAGGTGGTGTGAGAAAGGAACAGACAAGGAGGTGTGATTCAGACCTCCAATCAGAGGTGGGCAGTGTCAGAGCTCAGAATCACACCCCTTGTCTGCTGCTTCACTCACCTGGCAGTACAGAGCCTAAATAGCATATCAGCTGCCAAAACTAACAGCATTGATTGCTCGGGAATAGTGAGGGCTAGAGAAAAAATTCCAGTTGTGTCAATGAGCTAAACTAGGCGGAGGTGGTTAAAGGTCCTCTTTTACTTGCTGTTAATTTGGTGTAAAATGATGCTGGAAATCTACGCCAGCTATAAGATGGTGTAGATTTCCCTCCAGGCACAAGGCCTGGTGGAGGCTGCACCACATTCCTCTGCCTGTGATGGGGTTATGCAGACTGGCGTTGGAACTTCAGGTGCTGTTTGGATGTTTCCAACAACACATTCACTATAGGATCATGACTTCCCTTATAAATAGAAGCCACAGTACAGATGTAACATCTTAACAAGACTGTGGCTTAAGCAATCAGCTAGTTGCTGAATGGTGTAAATTCTGTTAAAATTCTCTCTCTCCAATATGGGTCTATATGGTGTTTTTCCCCCAAGTTGTGCAAAGGTGTGGCCAGATAATCAGTGATAATTTATGATGAGCCTTATATACATTCCTTTTTTTTTTAATTTATGTATTCTTTTATATTTTAAAGAAAAAAGAGCAATGTAAAAACTGCGTGTGCCAGAACCTTATTGACTTAGCAGATATAATTGTGACTTCCAAATCGAATCATAAAGATTGCCATATATGAAGTTTTCAGAAGAAAAGCCAACGTTTGTCATTGATATGTTATCTGTTTGTTTGTTTTGAATTTTTTTGCAAAAGAGACTTTAGGAAATGCAGCTGTTTACGTGTTTTTTTTTTTTAATTTAACTTAAAACTTAACTTGTGATTTAAAAATTATACTTTTTTATAATTCTCTTTATCTGATCTGTTTAAGGGAGTCTACCACTGCCAAAATTACTTTTAACCCCTTCTTGACATCCGGCATAATAGTACTGCGGATTTCAGGTATTTAAATATGTCGGCTGCTCTGGAGCTGAGTAGCTGCCGGTCTCTGCTGTATTATATAGCAGAGACCCGGCGCTAATGCTTGCAATCAGTGCCATACGATCATTAAGGCCCCTGGTGCTTTGGTTAAAGCTTTAACCAAGGCACCATTTTCCCAGCAGCGCATGGGTGCCAGCGCCAGAACGAGATCTGGGGCCAGCGTTCCGTTGCCATGATAGCCAGGAGCCTATTGAAGGTTCCCAGGCTTGTCTGCCATTCATTTTTATTATGGACTGCTTTATGCAGTAGTCTTGAGGCTAAGTAGTCTTGAGATCTCATCCACAGTGCTGCTGCTGTAGATCAGTGGGTTATCTACTAGCAAGTTTGCATTGGCTGCTACCATGAATTACGCTACGTTCACACTAGCATTCGGGTTTGCGTTCTTCGGGTCCGCTTGGGAGCCTTACCTGGCCCTGGATAAATACAGAAAGCATGGTATATATTTGCATTTGTGAAATAAAACAAAACCTGATTTGGACGTTTCTGCTCAGGTTTACAACTGCTTTTCAATAAACAATGCCATTTGAAAATGAATCTTAATGGACTTGTGTGCAGTCCTATGAGGTATTTTTACAAACATCTGATAGTAGTATAAAATAACAAAGGGCTTGCTTTCCTGGTCCCGGGGCCACAGCAGTCACATGTCAGGACAATATGACATGGCTGGAGTTGGTTGAACTAGAGACCACTGAAAGGGGGAGGGGGGCAAGGGAAGTGTCGGCACAGGAGCACTAGGGGATTGATAAAATAATACCCCTTTTGATATTTTATACCACGACCAGCTGTTTGTAAAACTCATTTAAACTTTGGCATGTATCTATATGTTAAGTAAAGCCGAAATCCATAATCTTTCTGCTGTATATTCTGGTTACTCATTGTTGCAAATGAAAATTAAATGCAGTCAGATGAATGCTTTTGGCTATGCCAGAGTGAAAACAACATATGTGGGTCATTTCTTATTCCTTGGTAGGACAGTCAATGACATTTAGTGTAGAGCTTGTCAAAGCTCTGGGTTTGTTCTTGTTGAGTCATTGCTTTTGGCAGTTTAATTCTGATACAGAACGTGGTAACTAGAAAATGAAGTCTCTTAAATATTGATTTGATGTTCACAATATCCTTAGATTTACAAGACACTTCACTTTTCATTAATGTTTGTGGAAACCATAAAATATGCACCTACTGTATTGTTTTTTTTAGTTTGTACTCTACAGACTTATAGAATGTGTTTTACTGTAATTTCCAAAGTGCTGCTCTTTCATTGGGGATATGAAACGGGAATTTCTGTAACTCTGGACAGATCATTGACCAGCTCTCCTGACCTGTAAAGTGCTAAGATAAGTAGTAATGGAATGCTAACAAGAGCCTGTGCTGACCTGAAGAGGTCTGTCAGGGATTAGGCTCTATAACAATTCTTGAAATGACATTGGGTGCGATTTATCATGCAGGAAGTTGTTAGTCTGTTTTGCTGGAGTCTGTGTTGGTGTAATTTGTCAACGTCACATAATGTCTATAAGTTTAATACTTCTGTCCTAAGATGCTACACCACTTTCTACACACACACTCACTGGGGACAGAGATTACCAATTTTTGTGACTTTTTTTAAAAAGTCACAATTGAAAGATCAGGAGTACAACAGCTAGACACGCTAACCAGTGCCCATTTTGCCACTCTCTTTTGAAAGTAGAGTGAGTAATGTAAGATTTTTCAGTTTTCCATTTTCTTTAGTGCTGTTTTATTCAGGAATTATAATCTGTTTTCACTTGGATTTATGTCTTTCACTTGGATTTATACAGAAGCGATCTCAGAAAATGTCCCTACTTGAGCGATGAAGGGCTAAAGGGATCCAAATATACCCTATCAAAAGCAACTTAGTGTACATGTTTCACTGGAAAACTGCAATTGTGGTTATATATAAGCATTTTATGAAAAACTTTGCTTTTCTTTGCTACATTTTGCAAAAATAAAAAAATAAAGCTAGAAGTTTGCTGTAAAGCAAGAGAGGATTAAGAATTGCACTGCATACTTTGCTAGGACTGGGAGAGTTTGCCTTTTAAAATAAAAATATTTTTTATTTTGCCAACTCAGCAAAAAAAATAAATACAATTTCAGTGAGTTGGCACAGAGCAACAGAGTCCGATTTGTAGTTGATGCAGGCTTCCTCAATCTACCAGCAAAAGTAAAAAATACTCCTCTTATTTTTGAGACCTCTATAATATTAAGAGGATGCGATTTCTGCAGGGAAACTGTTGCTATATAACGGTCTGTGCATAAATGGCAAAGTAAATTTAGCTGTCTGTTTTTATTCATGGAGATCCGCAGAGGTCCAACACCTGAGGTCCCCGCTGATGAGTTGTTTGAAGATGTAATAATACATTTTATTTATATAGCGCCAACATATTCCGCAGCACTGTACAACTTGTAGGGTTCAAGTACTGACAAAAAAGATACATTACAAAGAAATAGTCAATTCACACACTGGGACTGAGGGCCCTGCTCACAAGAGCTTACAATCTATGAGGTAGAGGGCGTGACACAAGAGGTAGCAGGGGCGGCATCGGAGGTAGCATTGCTTGTACAATGGTCAGACAATTTTGTAATAGAGGTTACTGTCATTACACATATATAAAGCTGTATGAGCCGTCACCATTCGTGTCCTTTAACGTGCAGATGGTGCCTAGACATAAAAAACTAGTCTGATACAGCATCATATCCTGTGAGGTAATGTTGAAGCATAAACAGAGGAGGGTACGTTTTAGATGTGGCTGTTTACGTCATGACATCTGTTTCACAGCAGTCGTGCAATGTAGTAATTGCTTCATTTCATTGTCTTCTATGGGACTATGCTGTAATTATTTTACATGACTGCTGTTAAAGAAATAATGTGCAATGTAAACACTGAAGAGGTCATGGTACTTGCCTGAGAGCCGCAGCCCCTTCAAACAGCCAGGGTCCTGGTGTTGGACCCACTGGTTTCTTATTGATGACTTATCCTTATTGATTTAGGCAATTCTAAAAATGGCAGTTTAGGCATTTAGAGGTGTGTGTGTTTTTTTTTTTTTAAAGCCTAAATTAAAATCACAATATGGTGTATGTGAAAACGCTTTTAAGACCAGTATTAAAAACTTATCTAGATAGCAAGACCCTTTTAAGCACATATGGTTAAGAAGCCTCATTGAAAAAGTAAATTTGACTTCATTTTTTTAGAAAAACTTGTCAAAAAAAAAGTTATTTCCGTATCCAATTAATTAATTAATTTATTTATTTATTTATTTCTGCCTCCAAAAGCTTTGTGTAAACATACTACTACAGATCTGGCTGTTGTGGTAGAATACTATTCTGTGTAGAATACTATAGCAGGGAAAATAAATGTTGCTTGCCTGTATTTCATTACTAACATAACCAGACAGTATGACACCGATGTAACTGTCACATTAGAGCAGATATGCTTCTGACATGCCCTCTGCTTTGTTGAATGCTTACTTGTGTGTATGGATGAATATGTAGTGTATTTACTTTTATTTCAAAACAAAAGCTAAATATATGCTAGTGCCATATAAACATGAAATAAATGAATTGTAGCTGACATTGTCCTAGACACCATTTCTAATTATCACAAGGTGCTGACATGATGCTGATACATTAAATTGGTGTCCTGCTGTACGCCCGAATATTCCCTTACATACTTCAACATCAATGTCTGTCCTTTTTAGTGCCCTATAGCACTGCTAATGCTGCAAACTTGGCACTTTAAGAGATGTTAATGCATTCATTTCCTTGAGGCAGAAATGCTGAATCTGTTATGAAGAAACTATAAATATATTTATTTAGTTATAACTAAACTAAATCTGGGTGGTTTTTCCCTCACAATAAAATCTAGATTTTTATTTTATTTTTTTTTTAAATTTTGTTTTCTTTAAGGGGAGTCTGCTACCACCAAAATCACTTAAAGGAAATCTGTCAGGTCAATCTGGGACACTAAACCACCCACAGGTCCTTTATAGACCTGGGGTTTAGTGTCCCAAATTGCCCTGTTGTAATGCAGTCCGCAGGCGCATTAAAAATAAAAAACCTTTATACTTACCTAGAGAAGGGTCCAATAAGCGCTGTTCAGCCGAGAACAGTCCGGCTTATTCATGAGATTCTTCGTTGGCATGCCTCCCGGCGCCCGCGCTGTTCTTCAGTGAAGCCAAAGATGGACACCCTGGCTTCACTGCGTAATTGCGGGGCATGCGCACTGAAGCCGAGGTGTACTTCATTGAAGAACTGCGCAGGTGCGGGGAGTACAGCGGCAGGGTGAGTATAAAGCTTTTTTTTTAGTGCGGCCATGGATTGCGTTGTAACAGGGTGATTTGGGACACTAAACCCCAGGTCCATATGGACGTGTGGGTGGTTTAGTGTCCCAAATTGCCCTGACAGATTCCCTTTAAACCACTTATATGGTGGTGTTGAGGCCAGTACCTACATACTTTTGGTGGATGTAGATTGCCTTTAAAGAAAAAAGTTCATTGAACTGGCACAGGCAAAAGTAGGCAGATGTATTTGATAAAGGCGTCCTACCATTTAGCTATTGACCACAGTAAAGAAACAAAATTGTTTTTGAAAAAGAAGGGTGCATGCTCACTTAGGAAGCAGCCACATGTGCCCCCCCACATTCAGCTGACAGTAGTGATTGCACAATTATACTATCTAATTGTGTGATCATGGGAGGCTACAGTTTCTCATTATACTGACAGAAGCCAAGAGTGCTCTTTTGGTCTTCATTTTCTGTATGGAAAAATTCAACTGAAAGACTTTTTGCCTGATTAGTCCCACTCTTTTCTACTCTTCTGCCCTCTGGTTCCATACTCCTGCTGTAGCTAAACGCATGATCAGTGTGCAGACTGCAAATTGATGATAGCCGCTTATGGAGTCCAAAGAGTGGATAGTCCAACTCAGCCTTGTGGAAAATGAAAACCCAAGGAGCCGGGCAAGTTTAAGTCACTTGGTCGCTTAAAATTTTCAATCATTGGCAGCTGAAAGTGTAGCAGCACCCACGCCAACATTGTCATGTCACTCTATCCATCTCAGTTCTCTGAGGGTTTGGCTAACATCAATATCATGATTTTCAGAATTGTACTTTTAAATGACAAATTAATTTGACTGCTTAAACAGCCCTAGTTCATTATTCAGGTAGCCAGCATGCCAAGAATCTTTCTTTTCTACTGTATCAATCAGTGTTGTTGTACAGGCTTACAAACTTTTGTCCATTTCTGCGGTGTGTGTGTGTGTGTGTGTGTGTGTGTGTGTGTGTGTGTGTTTTTTTTTTTTTTTTTTTGTGTGTGTATTTAATCTGTAATATGTACATAAGTCATCTTTGGTGGAAAAGGGGAACTTGCTCTACCTCTAGGTAGCTCCCTATAGATCATTGTTTGGTTTTCTTGAAATCTAGTGGCATAATGTGGGAATAAAGCCAAGCTAGAGGAACCCATCCGCAGACAGCTGTTTTGCCTATCAGTAGTGTGAAGCAGGGTACTGGCTGGATGGGTGAGTGATCCTAGATTTACTTCAGAGTTTCCCAGATTATGCCACTAGGTTTAAAAAAAAAAAAAAAAAAAAAAATTGATCTATAGAGATCTACGTTCCAAAAGGTGGATATAGTCCGCTTCGCTTTTCCACCAAGGAGGACTTATTTGCATATTTTTTTCCCAGAATTCTTGTAACTTCAATCAGTATCTCCATCAGTACTGATGGAAGCAGTCATTGCACTTGTAAAGTAAGGATTGCGCCCATGGGCATTTAGAGTAAGCAAGTAGCAGAGTGGTAGGTAATTAATACTGCTTACCATTCGCTCCTTAAGCATCACTGAGTGTGGGGGTAATTATATGTGGAGATAGTGTGGGGACCATTATATCACACATTTGAGCTCTGTATAATGACCCCATTATATTACACGTGGGAGCACTGAGGTGGCTTTTACAAACAAAGCCTTATTTTGTTAACATTTAATATTAATCACTGCTTTTTATTTATTTATTTTTTTATTTTTTTTTATCGCTTTGTGGTACTTCGTTTGTCAAGGTTGAGAAACACTGGTTTAGAAGACATCCTGATTTACATGCATGGACAAAATTGTTGATACCCCTCATTTTAATGAAAGAAACACCCACAATAGTCACATAAATAACTTGAATCTGAAAAAAGTAATAATATATAAAAATTCTATGAAAATGAACAAATGGAAAAAGTCAGACATTGCTTTTCAACCATGCTTCAACAGAATTTTAAAAAAAAAGAGAGCTCATGAAACATGCCTGGACAGAAATGATGGTACCCTTAACTTAATATTTTGTTGCACAACCTTTTGAGGCAATCACTGCAATCAAACGATTCCTGTAACTGTCAATGAGACTTCTGCACCTCTCAACAGGTATTTTGGCCACTCCTCATGAGCAAACTGCTCCAGTTGTCTTGGGTTTGAAGGGTGCCTTTTCCAGACGACATGTTTCAGCTCCTTCCAAAGATGCTCAATAGGATTTAGGTCAAGGCTCATAGAAGGCCACTTCAGAATAGTCCAATGTTTTCCTCTTAGCCATTCTTGGGTGTTTTTAGATGTGTGTTTTGGGTCGTTATCCTGTTGCAAGACCCATGACCTGCGACTGAGACCAAGCTTTCTGACACTGGGCAGCACATTTCTCTCTAGAATCCCTTGATAGTCTTGAGATTTCATTGTACCCTGCACAGATTGAAGACACCCTGTGCCAGATGCAGCAAAGCAGCCCCAGAACATAACAGAGCCTCCTCCATGTTTCACAGTAGGGACAGTGTTCTTTTCAAGATGTGCTTCATTTTTTCATATGTGAACATAGAGCTGATGTGACTTGCCAAAAATTTCGATTTTTGTCTCCTCTGTCCATAGGACATTCTCTCAGAAGCTTTGTGGCTTGTCAACATGTAGTTTGGCAAATTCCACTCTGTCTTTTTTATGATTTGTTTTCAACAATGGTGTCCTCCTTGGTCGTCTCCCATGAAGTCCACTTTGGCTCAAACAACGACGGATGGTGCGATCTGACACTGATGTTCCTTGAGCTTGAAGTTCACCTTTAATCTCTTTAGAAGTTTTTCTGGGCTCTTTTGTTACCATTCATATTATCCTTTTCCTTGATTTGTCATCAATTTTCTTCCTGTGGCCACGTCCAGGGAGGTTTGCTACAGTCCCATGGATCTTTAAATTTCTGAATAATATGTGCAACAGTAGTCACAGGAACATCAAGCTGCTTGTAGATGGTCTTATAACTTTTACCTTTAACATGCTTGTCTATAATTTTCTTTCTAAGCTCCTGAGACAACTCTTTTCTTCGCTTCCTCTGGTCCATGTTGAGTGTGGTACTCACCATGTCACCAAACAGCACAGTGAGTATCTGTAGCCCTATATACAGGCCCACTGACTGATTACAAGATTGTAGACACCTGGGATGCTAATTAGTGGACACACCTTGATTTAACATGTCCCTTTGGTCACATTATTTTCAGGGGTACCATCATTTCTGTCCAGGCCTGTTTCATGAGTTTTCTTTCTAAAAAAAATTCTGTAGAAGCATGGTTGAAAAGCAATGTCTGACTTTCATTTGTTCATTTTCATAGAATTTTTATTTTACTTTTGTCAGATTCAAGTTATTTCTGTGACCATTGTGGGGTTTTCTTTCATTAAACGAGGGGTAGCAACAATTTTGTCCACATGTGTATGTTAAGACCACTAAGTAAGGTCTATAGCTAGCCAAATCCAAATCAGATTTTTGGACTGACTATACAGCAAACATTATGTAATGTATGTGAGATCAATCCTACTGTTCCCTGATATGATATGAAAGGATTGAATGATTGTGTATATTTTTTGCTGTAACAAACCCTACCCAATATAATTGTCCTCTCTTTTTATAAAAATGAGCATAACTATCTTGGCAATCTATAGGCAGTTTGGAAGTGGTGGGTCAAAGAAATATTTTGGTGACCATTAGATATTTAAGCTAATGTTGGCAGCAGGAAGTTACCAAAACAAAATAATTTAGTTAAGAATGTGACACTTTTGCCCATTAGAAGTCTTCTAAGCAAGTTTAATTCTTTTGTTTAGTGTTTTGTGCTGCAAATGGGGACAATAAAATAAAGCAAAAAAACAAAAATTTAATTTTCTCCTCTCCCCAGGTCCTCAAGTTCCTGTTTGCAACTCCATGCTTCTACTTACAGGTTCTGGCTGACTTCCCATCCTGTTTGTGTCAGGTTGATTACTGTAAAGGTCACCACTGAATCCTGTGTAGGCTGTAAAGGACTGAGGCCAGTCAGTCACATGACATCTGTAAAGTGATGTCAGCTGGGATCTGTAAACAAAAGAATGGAGCTGCAAGTGCTTGGAAATGGAGGGCCTGGGAGTGGTAAATTTTAAACTTCTTTTTTTTTTTTTTTAAATTAATAGCTTTTGTTTGCAACGCAAGGTAATCTTTTAAGAAAAGGTTTGGAGAACCCCTTTAAGGCTTCATTGTCGTAATATATTCATTATTTTTTCTATGTTCTTTAAAGATATTTATATATATTTTTTTTTAATCCTGATTAGAAGTATCGATACCAAGATGATGACCTCCCATCTCAAGATCCAAGCTCTCCACATATCTTGAGTGAGGGAAGAAGTCCAGAATTGGTCCATGTCTCTGAAAAGAATATCTCTCAGATTGAAAATGTCCATGGACTTGTGTCCCACTCACATATTTCTCCTTTAAAGGTAGGGATTTACATTTTTATTTTTGAATTGTTCTTTATAATTTTATCTATATTCTATCATTTTTACTGTATTTTTTTTGTGCTGAAAGTAGAAGTTTGCTGTTAAGACATTAAATATACACCTCCAAAAGTAAACCATTAATAATTCTAGAAAGTTTTATTTGGCTGCCTTTGATGATGATGTTTGTTTTTAGTGCACTGTGTAATTCAGTAGCACTTTACATTTGAAAAGGGTTTACAAACATAATACAAAAAACAAGTACAGTAGACTAACTTAGTAACCAACTGGTACAGGAGAGGACGCTGTCCACAAGGGGTTACAATCTAGAGGGGAAGGGGAGGGAGACAGAGGGTTGAAACTGTTCGGATGGCGGAGTGGTTATTGAAGGTTGTTGGCTTTTCTGAAATTGAGTTTTCACGTTGTGTTTTTGGAGGGCAGTCTTAAGTATCATGGTGGAGCATTCCAGAGTATTGGGGGTGCATGGGGGAGTGAAGAGGAATCCAAATCAGATGTCTTCCTCCAATTCCTCTTCATTTTCTGCTGTTTGAACATACCCATAGAGGGGACAAGTTTTGGATATCCTTGTATGTCAGCATTGACATTGTAGACCATACTCTGGTTCAGAAGAAGCACATGAATGTAAATTCTAGTGCACTAGTTATCTAAATGGTTTTAAAATGACATTTTAGAGCTGTAAATGTAGATTATTATTTAGAAGTACCATTAATACATGTTGATGTCTGTTTCAGTCTTTTATCTAAATCCCAGGATATAATGGTATTCTCTAATGATTAGTTAACTGTGTGGTTGATGCTGAGATCTCATGAAATGTTGAACATCTCCTGTGGCAGATATACCAGCCCCCACATGCTTTTTAGTACATTCTGTCATTATGTTTGATGAGGTACGAAATCCTGGCCTTTTGAAGTTCTCATTTGTTAGGACCTGAGGCATGTTATGGAGGTTCAGTATATTATGGAGTACTCCATGCCTGGCTTGAAGATTACTAAATTGGTATTTGTTGTCTTCAGTGTGTGTTGTGTTCCTAGAATGCTGAAAAAGCTTTGCCAGGGGCACATGTTCTCTTAAATCTTTATCTTCCCCTTGTTTCTAGCAAACTACAAAATGTCCAGTGTTGGAGCTTATTGGTTACTTGCTGTTTATATAGAGCTAACTTAGTCTGCAGTGATGTACATAGGTAGGCTCTTATTAGTATATGACCCCAGTGGGGCTCTATTCCAAACACATAAAATACTGTGCTAAAGTTTTAGGCATGTGTGTGTGGGGGGAAAGTGTTAATAGTTTGTTTTGTCAATTAACAAAAAAAAGTGCATGAACAAAAGAGAAATGTAAATCAAATCAGAGCTTTGTAGGGACCATATCAACACATCCAGGACTCCTCCAAAAAGGAGGTCACACCAGATATTGATCTCAATATCCTGAAAACTGTCAGGGATTACATGAAGACATGGAAGGATTTCAGCATGCATACATTCATAGAAGATATGTGGTTAGTTCTTGAGATGTTTGGAACAATCTCCCTGCCGAGTTATTTCAAAAGCTGTGTCTTTACAACAGCATCACTTCTTCTAGGCACAGTGGGTGGTCACACCAAATATTGATTTGATTTAGGTTTCTCTTTTGTTTATTCACAGAAATAAACTATTACCACTTCTATTTTCGAAAGCATTTTAACTTTGTATCGCTTTCTACACTTGCCGAAAACCTTTGCACAGTACTGTACACACTTTAAGTGCCTAAGTGGAATATAACCCATGTAAACACGAGTACATATGTTACACCTATTGAATGTTGGACTTTAGTGCTACAGGGCCACTTAGCATTTATACCTTCTGAAGCCTAATAGCCAGCCTGATTTTCAGCTTTAGGTGCATCATCTAATGCCTTGAAAAAAGCACTTAAATAGGACCTTTCACCACCTCCACCAAATCAAGTTCTTAGCATTTATTAATAGGCGCCGCTCCACTGACTACAGCACAGTTGGAATTTTTTTCTCTAGTCCTTACCATTCCTGAGTAACAGGCGCAGTTAATTTTGATGCCTGATGTGCTGTTTGTGCTCTGTAATGTTAGAAGGGCAGTGTCAGGCAGGGGCGTGACTTAGAGCACCAATCAGAGGCAGCCAGTGTCAGAGCTCAGAATCACACCCCTTGCCTGCTGCTGCCTGACACTGCCCTCTTTACAGTGCAGAATCTAAATAGCCTAACCGCATTGATTGCTCAGGAATGGCAGGGACTAGAGAAAAAAATTCCAACCCTGCCAGCATCAGTGGAGCAGCAGCTGTTAATTGGTGTAAAGAGCTGGACTTGTTGGAAGTGGTATAAGGTCCACTTTAAGCAAAAAAAGAAAATGCCTGCATGGTGCACCATAAGCTACTATCAAAGAAGAATTCAGAGACTTTTGTGAATGCCTTATTTATACCTCTTATTTGATCTACATAAAAAAACTGCATGTTATTGGTGCAGTGATTGATTTTACAGGTTAAACATGTTAAAGGTGTATCTCAGCTTTTACTTTTCTGGCAGCATTTGTGCCATTACTGAATGTTGTAATATACTTTATTGATGATATTTGACTCCTTTGTGTTAAATTCTGCACTTCTTTATTCATTTCCCGTTTCTCTATTGAATATTGAAACCTGTACACCACCTTTCACTGAAGTATGGAGGGCAGATTCAAATGAATGGGTTTTTAAGCAATGCGTCACTAACCTGTCGCTATCCGTTGCCTATCCAGTTTCCCGAGATTTTCACTCGGATAGGCAGTGGATGGACTCCGGCGCAAGTGTGAACCCACCCTAATATAAAATGTAAAAGTCACCCCCTCCCCCCAGCCTTAACTACTCTGCATCATAAAACAACTTGTACACCTCTACTCTGAGGGGTAACCATAGATTTCAGCACAGATTTTTTTACGGAAAGCTTCCAAAATCCATTTAAAAAGTGTATTACAACATTTAGGTACAAAGTTTAGGTTCCCCTGTAAAATAAACCAACTGTACCAAAACTTCGAGTTATCATGCACTTATTTGCAGAGGGTGTTCCAAAACTTTTATTATTTAAAACTGCTGCTAGTGCCTCAGTTTCCAGCTGCAGGACTCTGCTCTTCTGTATACAAGTCCCCGACATCACAAGTAACATTATATTTGTGCGAGTAGATCGCTGCAGCTAATCCAAGGCCTTAATGGTGACCGCTTCATAAACAGTACATGATTGCTGTGATATGTCATTTGTGAAGAAGTGACCACTGAGGCCTGTGATTGACTGACTGCAGTGATCCTCTGACACAAATAGCACAGGGCCTTTATACAAACAAAGTGACCTGCTGCCACTGGAGATGGATGCCTGGGGAGAGGTGAATACTTGTTTGTAGTATAACAAATGTCTTGGAACACCCCTTTAACTGCACCAAACTTTACTGTGTGAATGCACTTGTATAGGCTGCCTTACATTTTGGCTCCTTCTTACCTCTGAAATTCTTTTGACCATTGCGGCCAGTCACTGACCCCAGAGGTCACATATGCGGGACTGGTGACATCACTGCTCTGTTGTCACCGGCACCCCACAGTTATCCTGGAAAACGCCTTTTAACTCTCTTTTAAATGCTTACTCTTTTAAAATACCCTGCAAAGTGCTCTGTTTGTTTAAATATTGAGTTACTGAGAGACATTTTCTAATCCACATTGTATGCCTGAGTGCCTCAAGCTTGTCTGTGCTCTGAAGGCTGTGTTTCCATTGAAATTCATGACCACTTAGGTAATATCTTACTGTTGGGAATTTAGATTGAGCCCTATATGGAACCGTATTGACAATATCTGTAAAAGCTCTGCAGAATATGATTACACATTATGATTATAATTTCAATATTGTGTCCGTTTGCACCCAATCCGTCAGAAGTCCGTTTTTTTTTTTCGTGGGCAAAAAATCCTACATGCAGGACTTTTTTGTCCGTTTGAAAAAACGGATTCTTGACGGACAGTAAGTGTCCGTTATTTTTTTAACATTGAAGTCTATGGGTAACGGATTTATAACGGATAGCCATCAGTTACTGTCCGTTGTTTTATGTCCGTTTTTTATACAGAGTATGCTCAGAAAGTACAAGGAAAAAAAAAAAGTTCTTCACCAAAAAAAATATAAAAAAGGTGTTCAAACACCAAAAAAGTAAAAAAATAAAAAGTTTTGCACTCCTGTGCACTGTACCCTCCACCACTCAGTCTCAAAATCTACCTCAACTGTTTCACTATTTATATGTTTAACTAAATTTGTTTTTCATGACATTTCAAGATAAATTTATATACAATAAAATATTTTAATAACATATTTTTTTTTTTGTTTTATTAAAACATGTTTGTGTTTTGTTTTTTTTTATCCACAAAATTACAAACCGAGCCAAAAGGATGAACAAACATGCTTTATTTAAAGGCGGTGTCTGGGGAGGGACCCTCGGTGGAAAAAGTGTATGTTTACTCTTTGTCCACTGAGGGCCAACCCCCATGACACTACCCTTAAGAAAGCATGTGCAAAAGACAACGGAGGAATAAAAAAAAAGTCTGTGGCAGTTGCAAGCATTGAAAATGGAGCAGTCTGCATGCTGAGTAATAAAGTCTCTCATTTTCAGTGCTAAGGACTTTAATCATCGAGACTTTTCAGCACATTTGACTATCCAAAAAAAGTTTAAAAAAAAAAAATTCCAAGGAAAAAACTTACACTCTGCCATCCTGCTAGGCCACCCAACCTGCGTTGGAAAGAAAAAAAGCTGCAAAATTGTCCCTCATGCGGCTGACAGCTACTGTAGATCATGGGCCAGATGCGTCGAGACCATGTAACCCAGACTTCAGTTCCTGGGTGTCAACTGGCAACGGTTCCCTTGTCAGCAGGAAGTTATGGAGGACCACACAGGCTTTCACAATGTCATCCACAGGTTCTGGCTTCAGCTGGGGATAGCAGTGGTAAAAAATCGCCATTTCGAAGTGAGGATCCCAAACGCACACTCCACAAGTCTCCGGGCTCTTGATAGTCTATAGTTGTAGATTCTTTTCTGGAAGTTGAGTCCACGGCTGGAGTACAGTTTCAGAAGGTTTCCACACATCTGGAAGGCCTCGTCGCCAACAACCACAAACAGCATAGGAGGTCCATCAGTTCTAGGAAATGGCTTTGGTGCTGGCAATCCGAAATTTCCAGAATAGATTCTCTGTCCCATGTCAGAGTCCTTGAAGGTTCTGGAGTCGTTCAGCACAATGGAAAAGTACTTCTTATAGTTGTAGAACAGGGAGCCACTCCTTGCAGGTTTCTGGATACGGATGTGCTTTCCGTCGACTGCTCCTACACAGTTTGGAAAACGTGTCACCTCCCAGAACTTTTCTGCAATGTCCTTCCATTGTTCGGTAGATGGATGTGGGAGAAATTCTTCACGCAGCAAATCCCACAGAGCCTGGCAAGTATCCCGGACAATGTAGGAGATGGTCGACTTGCCAAGGCGGAACTGGAAGTGCATGGAGGAGAAGCTCTCGCCTGCTGCCAGATACCTTGAAAAAAAAAAATTTAAGTAAGTGTAAATATATATATATATATATATATATATATATATATAACACACACACAGTACAGACCAAAAGTTTGGACACACCTTCTCATTCCAAGAGTTTTCTGTATTTTCATGACTATAAAAATTGTAGATTCACACTGAAGGCATCAAAACGATGAATTACCACATGTGGAATTATATACTTAACAAAAAAGTGTGAAACAACTGAAAATATGTCTTATATTCTAGGTTCTTCAAAGTAGCCACCTTTTGCTTTGATTACTGCTTTGCACACTCTTGGCATTCTCTTGATGAGCTTCAAGAGGTAGTCACCTGAAATGGTCTTCCAACAGTCTTGAAGGAGTTCCCAGAGATGCTTAGCACTTGTTGGCCCTTTTGCCTTCACTCTGCGGTCCAGCTCACCCCAAACCATCTCGATTGGGTTCAGGTCTGGTGACTGTGGAGGCCAGGTCATCTGGCGTAGCACCCCATCACTCTCCTTCTTGGTCAAATAGCCCTTACACAGTCTGGAGGTGTGTTTGGGGTCATTGTCTTATTGAAAAATAAATGATGGTCCAACTAAACGCAAACCGGATGGAATAGCATGCCGCTGCAAGATGCTGTGGTAACCATGCTGGTTCAGTATTCCTTCAATTTTGAATAAATCCCCAACAGTGTCACCAGCAAAGCACCCCCACACCATCACACCTCCTCCTCCATGCTTCACGATGGGAACCAGGCATGTAGAGTCCATTCGTTCACCTTTTCTGCGTCGCACAAAGACACGGTGGTTGGAACCAAAGATCTCAAATTTGGACTCATCAGACCAAAGCACAGATTTCCACAGGTCTAATGTCCATTCCTTGTGTTCTTTAGCCCAAACAAGTCTCTTCTGCTTGTTGCCTGTCCTTAGCAGTGATTTCCTAGCAGCTATTTTACCATGAAGGCCTGCTGCACACAGTCTCCTCTTAACAGTTGTTGTAGAGATGTGTCTGCTAGAACTCCGTGTGGCATTGACCTGGTCTCTAATCTGAGCTGCTGTTAACCTGCGATTTCTGAGGCTGGTGACTCGGATGAACTTATCCTCCGCAGCAGAGGTGACTCTTGGTCTTCCTTTCCTGGGGCGGTCCTCATGTGAGCCAGTTTCTTTGTAGCGCTTGATGGTTTTGGCCACTGCACTTGGGGACACTTTCAAAGTTTTCCCAATTTTTCGGACTGACTGACCTTCATTTCTTAAAGTAATGATGGCCACTCGTTTTTCTTTACTTAGTTGCTTTTTTCTTGTCATAATACAAATTCTAACACTCCATTCAGTAGAACTATCAGCTGTGTATCCACCTGACTTCTGAACAACACAACTGATGGTCCCAACCCCATTTATAAGGCAAGAAATCCCACTTATTAAACCTGACAGGGCACACCTGTGAAGTGAAAACCATTTCAGGTGACTACCTCTTGAAGCTCATCAAGAGAATGCCAAGAGTGTGCAAAGCAGTAATCAAAGCAAAAGGTGGCTACTACTTTGAAGAACCTAGAATATAAGACATATTTTCAGTTGTTTCACACTTTTTTGTTAAGTATATAATTCCACATGTGGTAATTCATCGTTTTGATGCCTTCAGTGTGAATCTACAATTTTTATAGTCATGAAAATACAGAAAACTCTTGGAATGAGAAGGTGTGTCCAAAGTTTTGGTCTGTACTGTGTGTGTGTGTGTGTATATGTATGTATGTGTGTGTATATATATATATATATATATATATATATATATATAACACACACACACACACACACACACACACTTGAAATACAGTGTTGATACTCACCGAAGGGTCACTGTCAAGCGCTCCTCTGGTGTAACGCTTCTCCTTAAGTGGGTGTCCTGCCTCTGGAGTCTGGTTGACAGCCACCAAAGAAGGTCATCAAAGCTGGGAATGGACATACGCAGATAATGGTGGAACTTCTCTGGATGTTGTTGCGGGCGAATGTAATGGGATGGACCCAAAAGCGTCGCCTTTGCCGCCACCTCTGTCTTCTCCACTTCGCCCTCAGCCGGATCACCTCTAGGTCAAATAAAAGACATGGAGGAATCATTTTCAAAAAATGACAGCAGCACCACAAGAAGAACTGGAACACAGGAACGATACGCTCCAGACTGAATCGTCAGCTCTTCTTCCTGCTTTTATATTCTCTGTCATTCTGTGTCTATAGAAACCAATTAAGCAAAAAAACAGACTAGAAATTAACAGACACAAACGGATGGTTTACTGTCCGTTTTTATGTATTTTTTAACGGACTGATTTTAACTGTTTTTTTTTTTTTTTTTAAAACGGACACCTTCATAACGGATTTCCAACGGTAGTGTGAACCCTACCTAAGAGTTTGATATATCAGTTAATAAGAAAAATCAATGAGAGTTGGCATATAATCTTGCTAAAACTCATTTATCTAATTAGTCTGGTTGTTAAAGGGTTAAAGTTCTTTTCCTCTGTGTGTGTTTTGATCAGTGAACAGCAGGGGGCAGTAGAAGTTTATTATATTGCTTTTAAGATAGTTGAAATCAGATCCTCAATGTATTTGTGTTTTATATATATATAAAAAAAAACTTTTTCATGGTGTGTGGTTTTTATATGTATGTATGTATGTGTATATATGTATGTATGTGTATATATATATATATATGTGTATATATATATATATGTGTATATATATATATATATATATATATATATATATATATAATTTTTTTTTTTTTTTTTTTACCAAGATCGAAGTTATTTTTTAACTTTAGTAAATCAGCTTTTATATGTATATAGCTTTCCATTTATGGTGATACATAGCAGAGTACTATGGTGAGGTTTCAATAGAAGTATAAATTATAAGAAGCTTCTAAAAAGGTGACTGCTTAAGGGTATGGTTTTTTACCTCATAAAAGGTAAACAAAACCTTTTGACCTAGGCCAAAAGATTGTATACATTTCAGGATTTTATGAGAACATGTATATGTGGGTTGGTTTAGATTTTTAGAATATATATATATATATATATAATTTTTTTTTTTTATGTGAACATTTCGTTTTCATTTTTTATGATGGAGTCTTCTGTTCTCTCAGCAATATTTTTGGCATTTAATAGATTTGTTTCATTTTTTTTATTCCCTCCACAGGGTGCTGCATTATTTATGAAGTGCTGTTGCCTTTTAATATTTTATTTCATCCCCCTCCATGCAAGGAAGACCTGTTTCTGTCCTTTTACATTGTTTTTCCACCTCAGTAACTATAAACTACATTCCAGTCAGAGTGCTCTGTGGATGTGCTTGTCTTTTTCACCTTGGTCCTCTAAGACAGTGTCATGCTAGATATTTGCAGTGTTGATGCCATTGCAGTTTTGCCTGTTTGTAGAAATCCACATTAAAGATTGCTACATTACTGTAGTGATGATAGAGGAGTCCGGTCCTTTGGTAATTTTCATGCCTGTTCTAAGCTCCTTCCCAAGTCTATCTGTATATATTCACCTTGAACTCTTCTTACATTACATTTAAACCTGTATTTCCAAACACAGGGCTCTGACATATGCTATATATAGCATATGTTAGGCTACTATCTGCTTTTTCCTGAACTTGGGGGGTATGGGGGCTACCAATATGATCTAAAATATAGCATAATGTGGCAAACCAAACAAGAGAGATAAATTAAAGAACAGCCATCAAGGCTGTAGCTATAGGGGGTATAGCGGTAGCACTTGCTAAAAAGCCCTGGACCCAAAGGTCCATTTGCCATATAAGATATACCACTTTTTTAAATGGCACAAGGCTGGTAGGTGCCCATTTACAGATTTTTGTATTGGGGCCCATAAGCTTCAAGTTGCGCCTCTGACAGCCATACTAAGATGAGGTTTTTTTTTATGATCTGGATGGGTGGGGGGATTGGGGGGTACAGCCATTGTGTCTACATGGTCAGTAGTCTTCCACTACAACAGCCTAATTTTCTGTGACCCTCCGGATAACCTCTTCAGTGTCCCAATCAAACATGAAAACAGCAGTGTAAGGGGACAGTGTTGCCCCTGGCCCAGTGACTGCCTAATTCAGTAAGTCCTTTGCCCTAGCTGGCTGTGCATATTTGTGTGCATTGGCACAAAACACTGGTATGCAGAAATATGCTGGTATATTATACATCTAAAAGTTAAAGTGAAAACAAATTTTCACCAGTACCAATTTTAAAGTTAGTATTAATCCTGTATGTCATCCTGTATGTCATTTTAAGATGTATTAGCACATTGCACATTGTACAGTTCTTGCATGACATGGTGGTATTTTAGCAGTACTAGGTGTTGTTTGCACTATTGCTGCTCAGTGGCACCTCTATTATACAACCACCCCTGACTCTTTCAGAATCAGGGTTCAGACCCTGGCAGTCAGATTATTATTAATGGGCGGATGAGGTGTCCTCACACAGTGGCAAAAAAAAAAAAAAAAAAATTGTGTAAATTAGATAGAATATCATGCCGAAAACCAAATTTATATTTTAATTTTTTTTTATTTTATTTTATTTTTTTTACAATTTATAGTCCAATGGGTGGACCCCATTGACTATAATGATCAGTATAAAAATGAAACCCCAAAAACGTTAGTAAAACCTAAACAAAGCATTAAATATATCCTAGATTATTGCCGTCTAAAATTAGAAATGCCCTGACATGTCTATATTGTTAAAGAAATAAACTTATAGCCTTTGAATGTTGAGATGGAAAAACGTAAAAAAAAAAAAAAATGAGCCAATTCTGATGCCCAAATTGCATTATGTGCCCACACTGGATGGGCTGAAAATAATTGCTCAGGTGACTGCTGTGGCTGTTCACTGGTCTTAGCAGTGTGACGTTGGGTACCAGTGAGATAACTACTAATACATAGTTAAGTATTACAGTTACTGTAGTTGGTTACCTGAGTTGCTTCACTTCCAGCCCATCCAGTGTGGACATGAACTAGAACATGCTAGAATGGGAAAATGAGTGTAGGTTAGTAATGATTCAGATAGCCTGGAAAACCCCTTTAGCAAGCTAAATGTAGGAGTGTCAAAAGAGGCCCTATTCACATGTTATTGGTTTTTATCAGTGACTTACATCAGTGATTGTGAGAAAAGAACAAAACAAAACAGGAGTGGACACTAAGCAGAGATAAGGTATAACAGAAAGATCTACACTTTATTCTGTGTTTTCAACCCACTGCTGGCTTTGGAGTGAGCAAACAGTATGGTCACCTTACAGGAACACATGCTATGCTGTTTTTAAAAATACACAGGCAAAGGCGTAGAAAGATTCTACAGTTTTGTTAAAATGTTTACTTGGAAGGATAAGTTCAAAAAAATAAATAAATAAATAAATCTTCCTTACAAATCCCATGTGGGTTATCACTCAACGTTTCCAGGCTAAAAGTGTACAAATCTGCTTTTTTTTTTTTTCCTTAGGGAAAGGTTTATCACCCCCTTATTGTCCCAGAGTTTTAAGCACACTTGACATTTGGGAGTCCAAAAATGATGTGTGCCAGTCTCTGTAGGAGCTGTAATACCTGCTGCATGTGGTTGTCAGTTTTGGATTATATTTTGTTAAGAGCTTCAGGTTACTCCCATATTATAAAGTTATGGTTTGTTGCTACGATATGCATGTCTTTTTATAGCATTGTTCAAAATTCCTGCAATCCTGAGAATGAAGAGAGATGGGCCCAGGAGACTTAGCGGAGCCATTTGGTGTCTTTCCAATATGAGGACACTACTAAAAAGCATATAGTTGAAAGGTCTGCTACAAATTTAGCATTGGGGCCCAGGAGCTTCATGTTGCACCTCTGATGGCAACCCTGATGTAGTGCTGCATCCCACTTGAGGCTAAGGCCTCACGTGGCGTCCCGCAGCAAAGTAGCGCTGTGGGAAAAAGCACGGAGGCAACGCATCGCAGTTCTTCCCACAGCACTTTAGATGGAAAGTTTGCAGAGGTTTCCTCTGTGGACTTTGTTTCAATTATACCTATGGGGAAACCGCCAGCGTTTCCATAGGTATAATTGACATGCTCCGATTTCTAAAACCGAGCCGGTTTTGGAAATCGCTGCGTGTCCGCAGAGTGGTTTTTACTGCAAAGTGGGCATGGGATTCGCTAGAATCCCTTCCACTTTGCTCTGACTGTAAAACAACGCAATTTTTTTTCCGCGGCGTTTACGCCATGTGGGGCCCCGGCCTGAAGATGTCTTTGTATAGCTGTGTTTTGATCCCATTTAATGGAACCATACTGCAGTTTTGTGCACAGGAGACTTGGGAGTACTGTTGTGCAGGTAAAAACATCAGAAAGGACACCGTGCCTCTGGATCGGTGGGTATCCCAAAGGTCAGACCCCAGCTGGTTCCAAAACTCGCTATGGAAAAAGTTGATGCACAACCAGCTGTATACTATGTCTCCTATATGCAGCTAGTCTGTATACACAGTATATGTTCTGTGGCCTTTACACTAGTTTCCTGATGGTCCAGGATGCATGTAAACATTTTGCAATACTTTCTTATTGTCGTCATTATCATTAGGTTGGTATTTTTGGCGCACATTTGCTCTCTTACAGCCAACACCAATAAGCCTTGAACAAGAATTAACGTCTTTGCTTTCAAACCTTTTTAAAATTTAACTATATGGAATGTACTGTAAGTGGTACTCAGCTGGCAAGTACCTATTGATCTTAACCATTTCTGCCTTGTCTTGCTGCTTAAGTTTAAGATTTATTAATGATGCATGTTGTCTATCACTTAGCCTCTTTTGCATTATACATTGGATATTAGTTTAATCAAAGGCAAAAAGAGCCTGTCTTGCTTAAAAGGGTATGCCATTTTCAACATTCGTGGTATATCTACAGGGTATCCTGTGATTCCTATTGATAAATTCTCTCCAGCTGCTGGGCCTATAAAAGTCCATGGAGAGGTGACCTAAGTAATGTGGCCCTGTCTATTGAAGCTTGTAGGAGTTGCAAATAAAACCAATCGCTACCACCTCTCCATTGATATGTATAGGCATAGCAGTTGGCATGAGTCAGCAAATTGGGGTCGGTAGGTATGTTCTGTCTGCGCAGGTAGAGAAAGTCTACTTCAGGAATTGGAAGCAGATCTTGGAAGCTGATTTTGATACCGATTCTTCTAAAAATATGTTTTCTTTTTTTTGCTAGTCAGAATTGGCTTAAAAATGTGCTCCAAATTCCTCAGTGTTTACATACCCTAAAAGGTAGTGTTTATTCTTTTGTAAAAATGTATTTTCATAACAACCTACCTTTATACTTTTGTAACAGACCTTGGCCCCTCAGTCTCTCCTGGTTCTCTTCATTCCTCGCCAACCGCACATTTAACATCTCCCACTCACACCAACTCCTCACCTAGCCCTATATAGTCTCTGTAGGAGTCCCTCAAGATGCTGGTACCCCTACTGTACTGTAGGTGTCCCTCTTTGCTGGAACCCCTACTGTTCTCATCTATACCCTCAGCCTAGGCCAACTCAGTTTGTTTTCAATACCACTACTATTTTGACGAAACTTAAATAGATTTCCCTGGCCCAGTCATTACCACTCTACTATCCAGAGTGTACAGCAGCCATAGCTTCCTTCGCTTCCCATTTCTCAAACTTAACATGGAGAAAACAGAGTTTATCATCTTTCCACCTAGCACATGCAACTCCCGTATGTGACCCACCCATCAAAGTTAATGGAGGCACACTTACCCAGTCCCACATGCTTGTTTCCTTCGGCTAACCATTGAGCCATACATCCAAGTTCTCAATGACTCCTGTCGCCTTCAACTCAAAAACAATTTTCAAATCTGCCCTTACTTCACCTAAGAAAACTTAAAAAAAAAAAAAAAAAAAATTAAATTAAATAAAATAAATACTTGTCCACACCCCTCATCATCTCCCGTTTAGACTGCTGCAGAACCCTTTTCTGTGGCCTCCGACCAAATGTCCTTGCTCCCCTCCAGTCCACCCTCAACTCCATCGCTCGCTTAATAAACCCCTCTCTACATTTTTCATCAGCCTCTTCTCTTTGCCAATCCCGTCACTGGCTACCAGAGTTTAAAATGCTAACACTGACATACAAAGCCATCCACAACTTCTGTACAACATTTGATACCTTTCCACACTTAATCTCGGATCCTCTTAAAGGGGTTGTCTAGGCAAAAATGGACCACCCTTTTAACATTTAAATCATCTGGGCGCAGTGAAAAAGAAAAAAAAAGCATACTCACCTGTTCCCATTGCTCTGGTTCTTCTGCTCTGGCTGGTCTCTTCCAGAGTTGTGCCGAAGCCGCTGACTGCCCTCGGCGGTCATGTGACCGCTGAGGCCAGTCAGTGGCCTCAGCAGGACTCAGGAAGAGGTCCCGTGATGTCACAGGTAGTGACGTTCAGGCCCTTCGCTGATTGGCGTCAGCGGTCACATGACCGTTGAGGCCAATCAGTGGCTTCAGCACATCTCCGGAAGAGACCCGCCAAAGCAGAAGAACCAGGAGGTGCGGGTGGACACCAGAGCAACAGGGACAGGTGAGTATGCATTTGTGTTTTTTTTTTTTTTGTTTGTTTTTCATTTTTTTTCCACTGCCCCCAGCTGATTTAAACGAAAAATTAGCAGAAAAATGCTAGCAAGATGAATAATTTTTTTTTTTTTCCTCTAGCTGAAAACATCAGAGGAAAAGAAATCTTCTTAACTCCCATTGATCCCAATGGGAGAGTTATGAGAGGTTTTTTGAGGCAGATTCCGTCTGCAAAAAATTGACTTAAGGCTAACTTCTCATAACTCATGCTATTCACTTCAGTGGGAGTCGGGCAGATTTTTTTTTTTTTTCCTGATGTTTTCTGCTAGAGGATAAAAATGTCATGACCTATCTTCAGGAGAGCACCAGTGAAGACTGTGAAGAATATCGCCTTGCCAAGCCTCTTGGCCTACCTGCGATCACCCTTCTTAACCTTCCACTCACAACCCGTGAGCGGACCGGATTCGTAGGATAGAATGAAACGAGCTGTATAAATTTTATATATTTAATAACCCAAGTGGGTCGGTACTAATTAATAGTATATACAGAAATATACAATATTAATATGATCAAGCATAAACATACGAGCAAAAGAGTGATGACACAGCACATAAAACAAAAATGCGAATAAAGTATAGAGTAATACCTGAGCCCAGCTTGCTCTTAGCTGTTTTCCTTTCAGGCTCCACACAAAGACAAAAGACCTCACCCCCCCTCAGTGTGAGACCCTCCCCAGCTACACCCTTCACCTCCCCCAGCCAGCCCTCCTTCTCCCTCCTTTGCAGAATCCTCAGAGAGATGGGTACCTTCCTAGGTGCTGGGAGGGATGGGTGAAGTTAAGGTCACTGGACTACTATCCAACAGAGGGCGCATGAGCTCCCCAGCTCCTTTCCCATAATGCCTTGTGATATGTAGATGCTTAGTAGAGGGCAAAAGGCAATTTAAAACTCTACACACCTTCACTGGTGCTCTCCTCAAGGAGAGATGTCCCTGTCCATAACCCACTCATTGCCTCCCACAAAGCCAGCCAGTTCATTTTGCTCTGCACTGATGAGGGACAAAAATCCTGAAACGGCGCTGTACGCAGATAAATGAATTTGGCTTGGCTAAAATCCCATTTGCTGTCTCAAGACTCGGTGAGTCAAAAGCAAATTGAGGATCTGTTACATCCAACAGAGGGCGCATGAGCTCCCAGCTCCTTTCCCATAATTCCTTGTGATATGACCTATCTTCAGGCAGATTCTGCCTTGCAAACCCCATTGAAATCAATGGGAGGCAGAAAAAAACGCAGCAGAATCTGCAACAAAAAAGCAGCTTTACGATGACATAGCGTTTTAGCCTGAGACCTCTTTCTTCACTCTGCTGTTATCCGCTCTACACACAACCGCCACCAAGACTTCTCATTAGTATCTGCTATACTCAGGAACTCACTACCATGATACATAGAACGTTCCCCTACAATTACAACCTTGACGAGGACCCTGAAAACTCACTATTCAGGGTAGCCTACAACCTTCATTAACCCTGCTGCCATGACACCAGCATCTGAACCGCTTCTACCCCCACCTACTTTTTCGATCTCCCGTTCCTCATAGATTGTAAGAGCTTGTGGAAAGGTCCTTCTGCCCCACTGTACTACTTGGTCACTTTAAGTGTGCTAATCGGCTGCCATGAATGAACACTCATGTCATCCGCTTGTCACCAGTGCACCGGCTTGCATTTTCATGATGGCAGTTTCCCTTTAAAGTGATTTTTCAGCCTTGCACCATCAATATTTGGTGAGTGGGGAGTCTGAGTCGGGGATTTTTGTATATCAAACTGAAGGGGTCACAGTATCTTTTGGAGATCTGCACCCCTTTACTGCAGTTTATGAAGCAGTTTCTTCCAGGTCAATGTGGCTAGTCCTTATCCAATTTAAAAGGGTTGTCTTATCATGAGCTGTGGTCTGGTCTGACCCACCTCTGCCATTCTGTCATTGATTGACGCTATCTCCCAATAATAGGGAGAAATCTGTCAATCAGTAGCAAGAGGATGGTGAAGGATACAAGCAGGCTGCGGTTCTTGAATACTAAAGGAATCCTGGCTTCTAGCTCAGTGTGAGTGCTGCTACAAATAAACTGTAAATTTCACGAAAAGGCACGTCCAGCCGACAGTGCTGAAGTCAGCGTATCTGCCATTAGTTTATGCTGGCGGTAAATGTGGTGACAGATTTCCTTCAATATGAGAGCTGCCCAGTCATCAGTTGATTATCCTCTATTGTGACTGTACCAGTGTGAACATAGCTCATGTTGTAGAACATTTTTGTTACTGGTGAGGTTTTAGTAACCCTGTATACTTCTAAAAGACAGTTTCTTGAACTTAAAAAATGTGCCATTTTAGAGGGCACCACTGGCATTCTGCCCTTTTCTATAAACCTCTAAAGAAATGTAATCTTTATTGGAATAAACAAATATCTAAAAAGAAAAAAACAGAACAAAACAAAAAAAAACCCTGTCTTAGAGTAACTATAAGTGTCCAGTGCTTTTGATGCTAGCGGCTGGTTTATACGTAAAGTGTTGTGGCTACCGACTTCTTTGTCCTGGACTCAATACTGTGGTATTATGTCCACACAAATCTCTTTTCAAATGGATTTCTTCCCATTATTAGGTTCTCATTTCTGAAAGCACAATGCTTAATAACACAGCGAAAATCAATGCTAATGTAGCTGTTCCAGGAATATTATTCATTTCATGCGCGATACCCTAAACCGGACATTTTAGATGCTGTTTATCTGAGAACACTTAACTAATTGTCTATGAGGAAAATCAATTAGTGTTTACTTTCACTGTTTTTGTTCAGGTCCTATGTATTATTTATGTCAACAGTGAGAATGTCATTGGATTTGACTACATGCGGTGATTGAAACTTGGTAATTTGCGATCTTGCCTTTCCCCACCCAGTGCATTAAATCAGGCAGCCCCAGTGGGTCCTTGCAGTCAAATGCTTCTAGCATCCTACCTGCTAATCGACCTCACTTCCTGGCTTCAGTCTGCCTAGTTATCAGCTAACAAAAGAAGAGCAGCTTTTGATCCCTGCAGACCTCAGCGGCAAGGAAATCATGGGCAGCAGATGCTTCTTCAATTGCTGTATTTCCTTTCTTTCCTTTTTGCTGCTGCAGCAATGAGCACTACCTTTTAGACATGTAACAGGTATAGTGTTCTGCATGGCTAGACTCCAAGGGAAAACAATGAGCAAAGCAAGGGACCAGGATTTTTGCTTTCTGATTTGGATGTGATGCTGCTGTAATTCTATCTGCAGTTCTTGCTGATCCTTCACCACTCGGCAGCTGGTAGAAGAGTAAGACTGCCTGGCAACCACCTGCAGAGCTGCAGAGATGAATTACATTTTCGGAAACAACACACTCCTATACTCCCGCGCCAATCGAGGGGGCAATACTAGCTCCAGTCATAGCTCAGTAGGCCCAAAACAGAAGCCATGGGCAAAGAAGGGCTCTACAGAAGAGCTTAGAGCTGAGCCAGAACCTTCTCGATGGCAGCAGATAGTGGCTTTTTTTACTCGCAGACACAGCTTTATTGACTGCATCTCCGTAGCTGCCAGCTCCGCCCAGGTAACTTGCCACTTGTTGTAATTACTCTTTTATCTGTAAATTATTTGGAAATGTGAGCACTGTATTCTGGGGTTAAATGTATTTTGATTTGCTTTCTGAGAATGAAATATTAATTCTAGAGCGTGTGATTTTTGCTTGTGGGGGGATGCACCTGTTTGTGCTGCATTGGGTGTAGGATTAAATTAAAATCTCATAAATGGACCTTGCTTTCTCATTTTACTCTGCAGCAAAAGACGTAGTTTAATGGCTTTCAATGCTTCTCTTGGTTTGCATCCAAAGAAAGTGATCATCCTGATATATTAAAGTAAATGGGGGAAATTGAAATATTTAGTGTAGCCGGCTTATAACATCATTAATACGGATTACATTGAAAGTTTAATTAATGGAATTGCTGATCACACTTCTGTGAAAAATCTGCACACACTGCATCCGCATTTCCTTAACTTCTGTGTGTGTATATGTATGTATATGCACACACTCACATACGCTCTTATAACCCTCGGTTCTGTGTAGTGCTTCTCAGCATAATTCACAGCACGGATCTGGAACTGATGTCAGAGAATTGATCAGACAAAATAAGGAGGAGCCAACAGAACATTGCAAATTTTACTTGAAATTGAACTTTTTATCATTCATAATGTTTACTGGTACTCTTTTTGTACTGGTACTCTTTTGGTACTGTGGTCCCAAAATAAGCCATGATCGCTGGCAACAAGTTGGGGGGTGGGGGTGAGGAGAGATTGCATGCAAACACTATTCATTTCTGTTCAAGTATCATCCTCAAATAGATAGCACAACAAGCTGTAAAAAGTCACGGTTTATTCGGTGAAGGTTGTAAGTAATTTTTTTTTTTTTTTAAAATACTAAAATGGAATAGTCTGTATTTTTATGATCTGGAGTCCTTTTATGTTGTATATATGTTAGATGCTTTTTGTAAGTTGTACGTATAGTAGTAAAACAAACTTGTCATGAATTTTTAATGTCTTGTTCTAACATTCAGATAAACAGTTTAAAAGAGAAAGTAATACTCTATTGTAATAGTAACCTGCAGATTTCCCTGAATGAAAGGCCTCTGAATACATTGTAGCATTGTACCAGTTTAAGTTACATTTATTTATTGATGGGAAGTAATGAGAGGGTTTTTAAATTCTGGCAGAACATGTAGGTAGGGCAGTCTACTACAAGATTACTAATAAATATAAAAATATAGATAGATTCCTGCATGGGTTTTGTTGGTAGTCAGGCAATAGTTTCTGATGAAAACAGACAAAAAAGTTGGGTACCGACCAGAAAATTTCTGAGCAGTACTGCTCCTGCCCTTCTTTATATTGACATTCTAGTACCACTCATTAGTTTTATAGTAAAAGAAAGACAGACTAAAGTGCTAAAATTCAAAATTGGAGCTTCGGTATCTTTTACACTGTTTTTATCTGCAAAGGCATAGAATAATTTTAGTACATGTACAGATAATAAAATCAGACATAGTCAAAAACTAATAATTAAAATAAGGAGTGATGGCCCTGCTCACAGGAGCCTACAATCTATGAAGTACAGAGTATATAAAGCTGTATGAGCTAGCCATTCACTTGTAATTGGTGCAAGGCGTGTGGGGGTTATTGTGGAAGGGATCAGGCTTTGAGGTATAATAGAGAGGGATTAGAAATTTTCATGGGCCTGCCCAAAGAAATGCTTTCGGAGCACGTGGCAAGGCCTCACGCTTGACTACCCTCATTGTATATGAGGCTAATGATGCGTGCAAACCTGCGCCAAGGCTCTGCTTTAGTTTTTCTCCGCAGAATCCATAGGGTCGATATTTGGAGAGGATTTTGAGGCAGAAGACTGCCTCAAATTTCTCACCAAATCCACCCTCGGTGGCGCTTGGTTTTTCGGACACAGCATAGCTCCCTGAGCTACTGTCTGCTGTGTAACGGCATAGCTCCCTGTTTTAGGGTAGGTTCACGCTACTTTGATTAATGTCTGCTGCTCTCATCAGTCATAGGATGCGAGCAATGAACATTATAGAATGCAGACAAAGCTTTTTTTTTTTAGTCATGATTTTTACTTTTTTGTTTCCAGTCAGGTAATGTTGCTGTAACACTCATTCAACTCTGTGGGAGTTGGGGTTACAGTGACCTAGCTCACACTCCATGGTATTTCTGTGAAATTTTTGTGAAATCCAGACTCTTGTCATTCTTATCAGCGTGGACTAGGTGAGGGTTAGCTACAGACTGGAGTCTGGGAGAGAGGGAGGTTAATTTTAGAAAGGAATTGTATTTGCATCTATCAGATGTTTTATGGCATATTTTGTCGGAAGCCATGTCCCTCCCACTAAGTCTGGCCCTTCCCACCTTTTGCAAAAAGTGGTAAGGTCGATGTGAAATGGTAAGTCTTTGGTGACTGTACAACATTTGTATGCCCTTTTTCTGATATGGATGTTTCATGAAATCCCATTTGTGTTTGTAATCCATTTTATATTTCAGTATCAACTTTATTGTAACATTTAATTTTTTTTATTTGATGGAGGGTTAGGTGATGAACATTCAGGTTTTTGGAATACAGTTAAGTTGTTGTCATCTATGTTGTACCAGCTTGTGATAATGTGTAGCTGGCAATACCGTGGATTATCTTTTTGGTGGTAGTCATTATGTGATGACTACTTTATGGTTATCCACTCCTTCACTGTGATTATGATGCTTTTTATGAGACATAGACATACCGTAATAAAACAAATGCTACATTGTATCTATTTTGTTCTACTATAATGGTAGCTCACTGGCGGCCTCCAATAAAAGGAAAATGAGGGGAACGGATCATTTGGCCTTATTCACATTACATAAAATAAGCTGTATGTTGTTGTTCATTGAACAGCCATCACACAACAGTTTTACAAACGAAGAAAGTCTGTGGTGTATTCACCAATCAGCTTCTCCCAGCGGCATCGGAGCGAACACAAAGCTCAGAGCACGGCTACGTAGAGAGCTGAGCAGCAATAACCTAGCTGCCCTAACATTCTTCCCTATTAAAACATGCACTTTGTAAATTTCTATTTAGGAAGGAGGTGGTGGGGGGAGAAAAATAAGAGCCAGATAAGTTGTAATAGAGGCATTTTTCCAAAGTGCTTCCTTTTCTTTCCTCATGAATTGCAAATGTGCCCCCTATGCATAATAGTTAGAAAACTACCTTCCATCTCCCTCAATATTGACTTCGTATACTAACCTCCCTCATGCCCCTGTGATGCACTCTGCTGGCAAGCTGTTATGTATGGGTGGCCAGTTATACTGGCAGCTGCATGTAGTTTTCTTTTAATTCTGCTGAACAGTGCATACTGCTACTTCTTAACCAGTTGGGCCTAAATAGAAATCACAAATGTCTGTGGAAGGAGTCATGTCTGAGATCAATGCAAGAAGAGGGCACTATGCTATGTGCTCTTTTTTTTCACTCTCCAGATGTGGCCTCTTTCTGAAGGAGCCCAGCTCCATGATGGTTGTATAGTCTTGTGGAAAAGGATTATTTTATTTATTTTTCTTGTTCTTTTCACTGTATGGGAGTTCAATGTAACTTGCTAGAAAGCATGCATATGCTATTACGTGTCTAGCCTATTCAAGTTCAAACTTACTATGTGAACTTGTACTGTCAGGATGAATGTAATTCAGCCATATGTTAAAATATTAACCTATGAAGCGCTTTGGTTTTGTGTGTTCCTTGGAGTCTACGCTGCATAGCACAGTGCAATTACTTGAGTTCCTACTAATGCTATAACCTTGTCATGGAAGCAAGTCTCCATAGACTGCTTCTCATGTTGCCATGGTGTCACCATGGATAAAATTATCTGAGTTGGTAGATACTCTCACAGACTGCATGTCAGATGATTGGATATGCAGTTGCAAATTTTTATTTTTTTTTCTTGAAGGAAGATTGTCATAGAAGCTATTATTGGGTCAGTTTAACCTACTCAGAAACATAGGTAGTGCAGTCTATTAGTGGTTTGTATGTTAAATAACCAATTGTGTTTGGGGGAATGTATTTAGGGTTAAATTTAAGAGAATACAGTCAGATCCCACTCATGAAACCATGCTTGGTATCTAGTTCTATAGGACCCAAATTCCAATGTGCAGGCAAGCAACAAGTCATCGTGAAAAATAAAGCCAAGGGATTTACATAGGATTTGTACAGTCTGTGTGCCAAAGCTTACTAGGGTTAATTGGATTCCCATGTAGTTAGCCCCAGGATGTGCTTTGGTGCCTGAAGAAGGAAAATTAGAAACTCCATAGGGGATGCTCACTGACTTGAATGAATAGGAAAGCTGTGGAGTATATTGGTGCTCTATAAATAATGGATAATATTGATCACCAAAGACTATGGTGTTGAATTTGTAAAAAAAATGTAACAAACGGTCATAAATTTATATCAAATGTATTTTCTATACCTATTCCTGGCACATTCTCTCCTTTATATTTATAATGTATTGTAGCAATATTTGGCCATGACTGTAATAACAAAGGCTTTTTAATGTATAATATGTGTATGTTTTATACCATTTTGTTCACTTTTAAAATATAATTGATTTTCATATTCTGGAAAAACTTTGACTTTCGTTGCATTTCTTACACATTACTCAGTTTTTGACTGAAGCAGACAGAAACCTGTTTGACTGCAGTTGTATGACAGCATGCAGTGTTGGGGATGGGGTTTTCTGTCAGGTGTCAGATTTTTTTTTTTTTTTTTGTTTGTTTGCAAATGTGAACAGAGCATTAGGGTGACATACACTTGTAGGTTCTAAACAGGTTTTTTTTCAGGCTTTTTTAGGCAGTTCTCCCTTTTGGCTTCAGAATATCCAAAAATCTTGAACAATACCTGCATGTATGTATGAAATGGCTGTGAGAAGAGCTTATTGCTGTGGTCCCATTTCACAGACATATGCCAGGAGTAGTATAATTGACCCTGCTGTTCCTCCCCCACAGCAGCTTCATGTTGCCTTTGACTGTGCACAGTACCCTTTGAGCATGCTTAACAGTGCATGCACTGTGTGGGGAGGAACTCTCCAAAAACAAAAGGGAGAGAGCTGTGCTAAAGTGTTGTCTTCACTGAGAGTGCTATTGAAGTGGAAATAACTCTTGTTTTGGAGTCTCTTACATTTGTAAATATATTGACTTGTCAAGATATCTGGTTACTGAAAAATAAGTCTTTTTTAAAATATTGAAAAATAATATTTACATAATCAGAATCACTTTTTTTTCCCCACAGGTGAAACACATTTGTTTTACATGTTTCACATGAAAACACTGAGCAACCAATTACCACATCGGAAAGCTATGGCAAATAGTGTTAAAAACACGTGTAAATCTTTTAAAAAGCTGCTTTATCCACACCTTAACTACCTCATGTAAATGCACCCTAGGGGTTTCTTTTTTATACAATGGATCTTCACATAGATTTCTGGTGTATGTCAGCATGCAGACCACTTAGCCCATGCATGGTAAGAGCTTCTGCAACTCCTTTCACATGCATAGGAAAAATTCTGCCTGGGTTTCCAGCCTTTTATCCCTCTGGGAATTTAGTGTCATTTCAGGTGAAAAAAGTCAGGATTAGCCACAATGAGGAGAGGGCTAATGTTCACATGGAGGTACATCAGCAAATTTGCAGCACAGATCTAGGGTTAACTTTAAATTCCTGTCGTGGAAAATACACGTCGGATTTCTCTCCAGTCACTTTTATTTAAGCCGTTTAAGTACAGATTGCAAAAGCCGCACCACAACAAGATGTCACAAATAGCTGCATCTATAGGTGATCACTTAAACCATATTGTCAACAGTAGCAGATGGCACAAATAAGACTGGGATCAAATTAACTTGAAGTTCTAAAAGAGCAATTAAAGTGTTTCTCAATTGAATGTACTTAAAATAGCAAAACCTAAGAAGGGCCCTAAAGTAACAAAACAGTATTTACCTCTCCCTGATCCTCTGCTGTGATTGACACTGGCTGTGTCTTTGCTACTGCTTGGTGATGCCCACTCAGCAGCTCAGGAAAGTCAGCTGGACATCTTTAAGCTTTTCCCGTGTAATGTAAATCTTCAAGAAGTGGAGAGCAATGGGAAACCCAGGCAACATCTGAATCTGAACATCAGGAGATTTGGGGAGAGGTGAGTATTTTTGAGATATGTGGGGGCTCCATGTTTAGCTATTTTAAGTATATTCTAATTCCCTTGGAAAACACATTTTTAACAAACTTTAGGCCTGCTATGGCCAATTAGTATGTACATGTTGGATTTTAAATCTGTTGTGTGAACATACCCTAAGGAGTCGATCTATGCTGTCAAAGTAGCTAGCTAAGTGCTTTTGGGACCAGGAAATGTGGGTAGTTGATGAGTAGATTTCTAAAATTAGGTGTAATTGAGCTTCTTTCCAGGCTTTAGGTTAACATGTGATATCCAGGATTATCTTCTGATGTTGTCTATAGTGACATTGTTTTGCAATATAATCTATTGGCACTATAAGGCTAAGACCCCACGTTGCGGAAACACAATTTTTTTTTTTGTTGCAGATTTTGCTGCGGTTTTTTGATCCAAAGTCAGGAGTGGATTGCGCAGAAGGTAGAAGTATAAGAGCTTCCTATATATTTCCCATTCCTTTTGTAGCCATTCTTGTCTTTGGCTCAAAAAACCGCAGCAAAATCTGCAACAAAAAAAGCAGCGTTTCCACAACGTGGGGTTTCAGCCTTAAAGGGGTTTTCTGAGATTTTTATATTGATGACCTATCTTTAGAATACTCACTATTGAATAGAGGTTTTATTACAGCACTCTAAACTATGGTACTCATGCTTGGGTAGAATCCTGTTCCATAAGTAAAAGTAAAGAAAACCGCCTTGCAGAGTTGGAGTCCTGGATTTGAATCCAGCCAAAGACAACATTTGCATGGAGTTTTGGTTTCCCCTCAAAAGACATACCCAAAGGCATACTGATAGGGAGCTTAGATTGTGTCCCCTACTTGGCACAGTATTACCAATATCCATCTGTAAAGTGTTCTGAATATGATGGTGCCGTATAAGTAAGGGTGGGTTCACACTTGCGCCGGCACTCCGTCCGCCCCGAATCCGACCTAAATGTCGGAAAACTGGATAGGGCCTGGATAGGGAAAGGTTTGCGACGCTTAGCTTAAATACCCATCCACTTCTATGGGTTTTTAAAGCAATGCGCGGGTGTGCGCTTACACCCTCTGCGCCGCGAAGCCGTTTTTTTTTTTTCCATTGGAAACAAAGTCGGACATGCCGGACTTTGTGTCCGACGAAAAAAAACAGCTTTGCGGCGCAGAACCCATAGAAGTGAATGGGTTTTTAAGCAAAGCGTCGCAAACCTTTCCCTATCCAACCCCTCTCCAGTTTTCCGACATTTAGGTCGGATTCGCAGTGGACGGAGTGCCGCCGCAGGTGTGAACCCACCCTAAGAAAAAAAAGAAATAAACAAACAAACCCTGCTTATCAACCCAGCCCTTATCAACCCAGATAAATAGCTATGAAGCAGGGGGTATACTCCCCAAATATGGACTGCCTGTGCTCTTGGAAAGGAAGGTCTTGGGTCACTCTTATAAATAAAGGTCTCTTTATTAAGGTACGGAGGGCACAATGCGTTTCGGGGAAGGACTCCCCTTTTTCAAGTGCAAATACAAAATAAAAACCTTAAAAATCAAAAATATGTATATGTCTCTTAGCTAAATCAAATCATAAGAACAGTATGAAAAATTATAAGAGACCTTTATTTATAAGAGTGACCCAAGACCTTCCTTTCCAAGAGCGCCGACAGTCCATATTTGGGGAGTACACCCCCTGCTTCATTGCATACCTTAACGTCCGGTTCTCCGGTGACGCTAGACCGAATCTGCTGCCACCCTCACCACCTACAAGAACATATGTGGTGTTTGTGATATATTCACAACACTTAAAGGTGAGGGGCCATCTTGGTCACTTATTTTTGATTTCTTATCTTTACATTTGGATCATAGCCAGATCTACACTATTTTTGGCTGCTTGGTGTCTCTCTTTTTTTTTTTGTATTTGTGAGCATCTGTAGATAAATAGGTTAGGGTCACCTGAATCTATGCTACCTTCTGGTGACAGACTCACTTTAACAGTTGACTCTCTTTATCTTTGCAGCCTAGGTATTAATGGGACGTTTTAAGCTAAAAGGTCCTTGATCAAACCAGCAAATTGCTTTGAATGTACTAAACAGCACTGTTACTCTATTCACCCTCAATAATCTAGTGGTTTGATAAAGGTCAGTCCTTTGAGACTGAAATCCACTGTAATATCTTAATTGCGACATTAAAAAGATTCAAGTTATGAAAAGGGTTGTCCAGGCTATTATTATTAATAATAATAATAATAATATATTAATATATATATATATATATATATATTTTTTTTTTTTTTTTTTATTAGGCTGGAGAAAGTTAAAAAAAACAAAAAAAAACATATAAGTGGTGGTTATGACATCGCAGTGACTTAAAATAGGCCACAGCAACTCATTGATTGGGGTAGTGCCAGGAGTTGGTCATCCACTGCTCTGATATTTATGACCTATCTGAAGGTATAAAATTCTTGGAACACCCCTTTTAAGTTAAGCTTATCCTTTAAAATTACCTGTGTGTACCAGGTTTCCCTTTATAGAGGTTGTTGATCACTTTCAGACAAGCTTTTTGGCATCACAAGCTGGCTCATTGATTTATCTGTCTGGCGTGTAATTATGTCTGCAAATGTCCTTAATGGCCAATGTTTTTAAAACACTCTTATGTGTATCAGCTTGATCGGGCTTCCTATTACTGGGAGCATATGTGCCTGAGATGCTAAAGCCAGCTCTTTCCATATGTCACTGATTCAGCGCCTTATGAACTCAAACTTGGGCATGGGTGGTGTGTAACTGATACCGGGTTTACATATAAGCCACCCTTCTCTTTTTCATTCAAATTTATATCCAAGTATTGAAGTTATATTTTGGGTCATTTATAACAAAAAAATATTTCCTAAACCGTAATATAATCCATATTGAGGATTCCCTCATTACAGTTCACATGCATTTAGTTACAGTATTCATAATAGTGATCCCAATATCCCAGTCAAAAATAAAAATGTAAAATTTTTATATATCTAGAAGGTCTTTTCACACTTTGTATGCAGCTACACTAGATCTGTCATCAGAATATGCTATTTAAGATCTTATGAAAGTGATGTTTCATTTGTGGCCACTAAGAAATAATACTACAGTAGACTGCAGATTGTGCTGTGAATTTATAGATGTCTATTCTATGGAATTGCTGCTGACTTATTCCAAGGGATGCCAACCAAACAAGCATGCGTGTTCTGTGAGGATAAGGGAACAAACCACTGCCAGGCACCAGTTTCTGCCATGAAAACAAAAGGATTAGGCAAGATCAGACCAACAACCCGATCTTTATCTCCCCCAACATCTGCTACTCCCCATACACATCAACCCATGGAACAATGGGTTAATCCAACATTGATAAAAACTGTATGGCTATCTTACAACCTGGTTGCAATGATACTTGATTCACATGAGATACAGTAACTGAAGCTTTAGAGACTGGAACCAACCATGTTGGCGAAACCATACCTTTGTGTTACCTAAACTTTTTAGTCTAGCTCATGGTATGGCATTGACAGATGGAGCTTTTCTTTTCGTTCAAGAGCTAGTTCTTTTGAGTGTAATAGTTGAAGTGTAAAGAGAATTGTCAGTAATGTCCCTTTTGTTAAAGATGATCCACCACCACAATTGCTTCTGCAACACATGTATGCTGTTAGTGGCATAGTGACCCTATCTTCTTGGTTACAGAGTGCAACTTTGCTGCTGAGAGAGTGAACGTCAACCACTTAGCGCACCATGCTCTATATTTATGGCTTGCTGTATGTTTATGGCATGGCCGCTATGTAATTAAGGTACCATGCTGTATACTTATGGAATGGACTTGGCATCTGCTCCGAAGCTGAGCATGCACAGTGGGCAGCAGGTGTCAGTTTTAACATACAGCTGACACCCTGCTGTATCACCTGCGGTCGTGGATAACTCCATTCATGGGTGTTCTTACCTTAGGTGTGGTGGTCATTCATGACTGGGGCATCTGAGGTTTTGCAAAGTTATTTGTACCTTGATGACTCCCTTCCTTGTGCCATTTTATAGGAGGGCTTGTTGTTTCTATGGCATCATAGGGCCTTATTAGTGACCCAGAGTTTTGTCCCATCTGATCCCACTTTTGGCAGGCATCAGTTGTGAGTCTTCCACCTCCCCCAAGTATATTCAGCTGCCACCACCATGTTTCAGAGCAAATTACAGTGATAGTCTTATTTTTATGTGTTTCACTTCTGTAGATTTGGTGAAAAACAACTTTTGAAGTCTTATGCAAATGAGGTAGTTGGTGCACTGGGGGTGGGCATTCAGCTCCCTGGACCACTGCTCTTGCTGCTCAAGTAGCATGGGTGTTGTCTAAGCTGTGGGAGGATCAACTTCCACTCCATGGGGTGGCATCGGCAGGAGACTGTAGGAGTCTCGCCATAGTCACATTGGTCCATAGAATAAAGGTAACATGTTACTTATGCTGTACAATTGATGTCCCCTACCCCCCCCCAAAAAAAAAAAAAAAAAAAAAAATTAGACAGGAAGTTAAAGGTATCACAAAAAGGTCTTTTGTCACTAATCCCACAAAAACGAGCCCTTGTATGGCAACATTGATGTAAAATGAAGTTGGCTTATACAGTGCAACAACAAAGAACTAAAAAATTGCCACATCCTTTTGGGCAAAACTGACTGTAGCAGTAAGGGGAACTTTTAATTTTTATGTTAGAGAGTACATCCAGATACATTCCTCCAGATTTAGAATTCATGAGTGAAGACTTCAGAATTAAAACCCCAGAATGCCCTACATCCTATGATACTACTCTGCTGCTTCTATTCATTTCTAAAAAAAAACAAAAAAAACAAACAAATCAATGTAGTACATGTGGGGTCAAAGTGCTTACTACGCTCTTGCTAAATTCCTTAAGGGGTTTATATCCCAAAATGAATTACCTTCCCTGGGAATTTCAACTTTACGGCACCTCCAGGGTGCTGTAAAAGCAGCCTGGCGTCCAAAAACCAATCCCTCTAAACATGTCCTCAAAAAGTCAAAAGACACCTCTCTCCTTTCATTCTAAATCCTGCTGTGTCCGAAGAGAGCCACACTTTCCAGTTGTTAATTCTAGTGTGTAAGTGGGATACGTTATAAATATCTATGGTCAGAATGCTCCTTTAAAAACCTAAAATGAGGGCATCCTTCAGCAAAATAAAAAGTTCAGACTGTTTTAAGGCTTTTCTAATGTCCGCTTTGTGTTCATGCCTGGTCATCAGCGTGTGGCTGGTGTGATCTGACCTTTGTATCACACACATTAATCTGTTCTGAGAATTGATTATTCATGCCTAGGACCAGGGCGGTCTGTCCTTTCATTCCGTTGGTGCAGCATAATTAACAAACAGGTTGGTGAGCTGCAGGAAAATATTGCTTTTGCGGTGTCTGCTTTTTCTACTGGTCCAGTCCACATATGGTACAGTTATAGATGTAAGATTTTTAATCTCAACCCTAAATATTTTTGTATTTTTGGCATCAGAGGAGATTTTAGAGAAGTTAATCATGGCCAGTCTTTCTCGAAATGCAACAGATATTCACCAAAAACTACATCATCCCTCAGTTCAGCTCCTTCATCAGAACCTTCAACAGACATTATGCATGCAGAGGTCATATAGTTCTTCAACTTTACCTTCATCCTCCAAAAGCAAAGGCAAATTTACTAATCTCCGTGACAGTGTGAAAAAAAGCCCAACTAGAAGCACTGCTAAAGTCAAAGCAACGAGTGGCTGGTGGTCTGATGGGTCTTGGTCAAATTATTCCTTTATCAAGGTATAGTTGATTTATTTTCTGTGTATTTTTAGCATAATTGTTGTTTGTAATGTTGGCGTCCCTTGCTGTCAGAGTTGTTGGGACATGTACACTTTTGTTGCTTCACCATGATTTGGCTTACTAATGATTATAAATAGTAACCTTTATTTCTTGACGAGAGAAATATTTTTAACCTACAGTCCGTGTGTATGCATATGTGGCTATAGAGTTGTTTTTTGTTTTTTGTTTTTCCCTTTAAAGGCTAACAGCACCAGAAGTAGTAGAAATTGTTGTTCTTAGCCACCACATAGTGAGTAATGTTTCAGCGGTTTTGTGTGTTATTTTTAATTATTAAAAAAAAAGTTAAATTTATGCTCTGTTCGCACTGTAAGGTGTAGAAATCACATTGACTTCCTAACAGAATACTTGGATATATTCCATATATATAGCCCATGCCTATAGTGGCATATGTTGGCCATAGTATTAAAAAGCAAAATGTACTTAATGTTTCACATACAGTGAAAAGCAAGGTAACAGATCAATCTAGGCTTATTCCAGGTCACTGAGGCCAAAGGGGTATGTTTGTGGTTTTCACAAGGAGCTCTCCTGGCATAGAAATGGTACAATAACTAGGTGTGAAGACAGACAGTTAGGTTTTGGTGTTTTTTTGTTTCAAATGGAGTCTATCATTTTCTGCATTATCTAATCCACACCTAGAAAGCATTAAAAAACTTGGTTGAAATTTCTATAAGGCTTTTCTTGCATCTATGTTGGATTAGGAATCTCTATCTAAGATTGTCAGAAATGCAGGGAAAATTGTGCTGCATGCTGAGCTTATTTTATCTGGCCCAAACCCAGCCTAAATGAAGGAAAGTTGACAGACCTCATTATGGTCAGTGGGGTCTTTCTGCTGCCATTGGTGTCTGTCATGTTAGAAATCCTGCATTTGTTGTTTAATTCCTATGACTGCACATAAAAAATTATATAACTAACTCAGATGTGAATAGAGTATTTCTATAAGGCTATGCCAAAAAGCAGTACTGACTTACCCTTGCATATGGGTTCTAGAGTCTCTGGTAAGGGAGGACTGAGTGCTATGACTTTGTTCTCCACTCTGATGCTGCAGTAAAGCCTGTGATTACACAGAGCCTGCAAAAAAATCTACGGTACAGTATAATGCGAGTAAATGGAATGTTGCCAATTCAAACACCTCAGAAAAATCCATAGTGGAATGCATAGATGCTGCAGGTTCTAAATCTGCAGCCAGGTTCATATGTAACAAATGGAACTAGAAGGGATCTGGGGATTTATTATATTCTGTGTAGTACCATCACAGGTCAATATTTAGAATTCTCTCTTGGTATTTGTAAGTCTAGAATTTTCCAAATTTGTTGCCATGGCTTCAGAATGAGGTAGAATCAAAGTGAAAAGCACATTAAATGAGTTAAAGGGGCTCTGCATCAGTACTCCCCTCCCTGCTCAACCATTCTCTGAACTCAAATGGAGACACCCACATTGCAGTCATGCACTGAACAGGGCAGAGACTCAGTCAACGAATGAACTCACACAGATCCACCATTAATAACAGCAGAACCGATCTCCCAGTGGCCGCACATTTCTCCGGAGAAAACCACTCTATTGAAGATTTGCGGGTTGTGGTTTTAATGGGACATTTTAAGACACAGGAGAAAAGAAAAGAAATGGAGTACAAATTTATGCAAAAATTTCAAACTCTGCAATTTGGACTTAATATTCATGCCAGCTTCATGTCACACTATGTTTGAACCATGAACTGAACTCAATATTCATGCCAGCTTCAAATCACACTATGTGTGACCTGTGAGGGTCACAAATCACCTCCTGATAGCAAACAGATAACAGCAAGAATTACTGATCCCTCCGTCACGCACCACAAGTTTCCAGACTGTTTTTTTGACCTGTTGTAAATAACTTCTCTACTTAGATTGCAATTTTTTTTAAGGACTCTAAAATGCTTTGAAAACCATGTGTATAAAAATCTGTTAATTTTCAGTTCTTGTATCACACCATGTCTGATGAAGGGAGCGAGTACTCCTGAAAGCTTACTTATAAATATACTCAGTTAGCCTCTAAAAGGTATCGCCTGATTTCTTCACTCTTCCACTACTTTCAATGGCTAACACGGTACAACATTATACTACTGCCTATTGCAGATTCAGTCTTCCCAGCCTGGTGCAGGGCTACCATTTTGTTTCTGGTGTCCTTCCACAGCTCTTTGGTCTTCACCATAGTGGAGTTTGGAGTGTGACTGTTTGAAATTGTTATCAGTATAAAAGACACCTGTCCACAACCTCAAACAGGTGCCATTACTACAGGTAATGAGTGGAGGACAGAGGAGCCTCTTAAAGAATTTGTTACAGGTCTGTGAGAGCCGGAAATCTTGCATGTTTGTAGGTGACCAAATATTTATTTTCCACCATAATTTTCAAATAAATTCTTTAAAAAATCAGACAATGTGATTTTCTAGATATGTTTTCTCATTTTGTCTCTCATAGTTGAGGTCTACCTATGATGACAATTACAGGCCGGCCTCATCTTTTTAAGTGGGAGAACTTGCACAATTGGTGGCTGACTAAATAATTTTTTTCTCCACTGTATACCAGTATCACTACTGGGGTAACTGACTGTTTGTATGCGATGGCTCCCTGGATCATCACACTAGTGGATGGGCCTCCCATGGGTGTCTCCACAGAAAAGACAGGATTAAATCCAAACAAAATCTGTTTTTGTTGTTTAAGAGTATATAATTCCAATTTGTAGCAGTTCAAGTTTTTGTCATGACACCACTGCAAACAAAGGTAATTGCCAGGATGCCTATGGCAAGACACATAATGGGTGCTATGACACCAAATTTATTTCTGCTAAGTGCCTGGAAATGGGCAGAATTGGGTGTGCAGTGAGAGTGCTAGGTGTGTCTAGTCTAACTGTGGGAGCTACTCGTGCTTGTCGGCAGATCAACCAATCCCCTCTACTGGTGGTCTCTCAGGATCTTGCTTTGTCATGTTTGTTTGCCCTCGTTAAATGACTGCTTCCGACACCACCTAACGACTAGGTCAGTACAGCCTAGATGGTGGGCGGTTCATCAAAACTTACGCTAGGTTCACACTAGCATTCGAGTTTACGTCCTTCGGATCTGCATGGGGAACCAGGAGACGGAAACCTTGTCTGCTGAAAAAAGCAGTTACCTACGGAAAACTGCGCATCCCATAGAATATAATGGGGTCCGCACAGTTTCAGCTGATTTTCCTCACTTCAGTACTTTTTTCTCCGCCAATTTTAACCCCTTCTTGACATCCGCCGTAATAGTACAGCGGATGCCGGGTCTTTAACCCTTTCACTGCATAGGGTCTCCGGAAATTTTGCACCTCCGGTAGCTGGAGCAATTTTCACAGTTTTGAGATGGACAAATAAAACCTAACTTGCAACATTAAAAAAATCATACTAACCCCCCATACCTATATATTTCCTTAAAGTAGACACCTGCAGCATTGGCAGAATGCCACAGGTACTGTATATGAACATGCACCTTCATGTGATACCAAATATGATTCATCACCTTCATGTGATACCAAAATCTAACTATTTTAGATTGCACAGCATACCGTATATAAAAATGCAACTTAATATTTCATATATACAACCACCTCCATGCAACTTTGCAGCAGAGATTACAAGCAAAAATAGCACAAAAATTCAAATTTGTCACTGAAGTGCATGTTCAAGCAATCCCTTTCTGCAAACAAAATGTATTTTCCAAAAAACTGCAAGATGTGAGTAATTCATACATACCACACACACACACACACACATATATATATATATATATATATATATATATATATATATATATAAATAATTTACAGGTGCAGGTGTTAAGGAAACACCAAAATCGCAGAAATGTGCCAACCAATTTTGTGCATGCAAATTAAATAGGAGATTACATAAGAATAGAATTTTCTATCCCCCTTTAAAAATTGTAGCAATTTATACGTTAATCTCTAGTAATAATCGTTATTACTATTATTTTAGCATGTAACAGATATCGCTAGAGAGGCAGTTGCGTATTTTTATCTAGAAAGATCAGGTATGGGCAGGGTCAAATGTAAACTTTATTGCTGACTTTGTGTATGTGTTGTGTAAGTGTTTGGTGCAACTCTTTTGGCGCTGCAATCTGGACGATGGTAAATGTCTGGGTCACAGTGCTATTAAACTTCCTGGTTATGTTCAGAGGGGTATTTCAGAAGAATACCTCTCTAATAAGACTCAGAGGGGTATTACATTACCCTTCTATGACAATCAGAGAGCAAAAGTACAGTATGCTCTCTGATAGGAGAGGGGATAACGGACAAAAGTCCCTGCTACAACCCTCTTGGGGTTACATACAGGTGATGCACAGATGATGATGATGATGATTTATCATGGGCTGTGCAGTCTACAGCTCCTCCCCTCCCCCCTCCTTCTTCCTACATGCTGCCTGAGGCAGGAGGGGGGGACATTTTAGAGCCCTATATCTCAGGATTGGTTAGGGCTATAAACATGATTTTGGATTCATTATAAAGATGAGTCTCCTCTTTAAAATGATACCAATATATTCATGATAGCCCTTACAGATTTGGAGTGAATCGCTTTTAAAAATGCTGTCAGGAATTGAGATCTGCAATGGGATCTCAATGCCGAATAGCGTTTTCGACAGTGAATCGCTCAGGATCCATTTGGGCTATCATGAAGATCTTGGTATCATTTTATATTTCATATTGATAGCCCAAATGGATCCTGAGATATCGGCATTAGTAGTAAGGACGTATTAGATACATCCTGGCTACAGAACTGCCACCCTGGGAGGATGTATACATGTGTGGTTGGCAGGGAAAGTGTTAAAGATGGTGGTCGCACTCCTGCAATCTACAGGAGTGGATTGTGCTGAAGGTAGATGAATTAAGAGATTTTATAGATATTCCCATTCCTTTTGTAGCCACTCTTGGCTTTGGCTCTAAAAAAGGCAGCAAAATCTGCAACTAAAAAAGCTGCGTTTCTGCATCGTTGAGCCTTAGCCTTAGGTGGGTTAATCGACTGATTTTTAACTGATTTCAACATTGACTGGATTTTGCAATACGAGAAGCAGGGAAGCGTTTTCATTATACTGATTTCAGGTGTTGCTCAACTGTGTGGTGATTTTGACTACCAAAGTAATGCATTCCAGTTTACAATATATCCCTTTAAGGTGCAGAGCTGAGGCTCTATTCACAGTACAAAGTACATTTCCATTGAGTAAGATTGCAGAGTTTAGGTTATTTTCTGGGTTTTTACGTTATTGCTGAATTTGCACTTGCTCACATAATTGACAATGCAAAGGGTAATCCCACATTCACATGACAGCGTTTCACTCATGATACGCAGTATGTGTGCTGGTCCGGGCTACACATGGACCGAGTTTCATGGCTGAAACTATCATGTGAATGCAGGGTAAATCTGTGGCTAAATCCACATGAAACACATTTTCTATTCTGCTGCTTTCAGCAGAGGCTTAACATGAAGCTCCTGGGCTCCACAGCAAAATCTGTACCAGGCCCTTCCTTATATTAGGAAGACAGACTCCTTACCCTATGTTCTCACAACAGTGAATATCTGCCATGTGACGGACTTTTTTTAATGCCAGGCCGCATTAAATTCAATGCTTGTGAATAGGGGCTATTCACATGACTTTGTTTTTGTTTTGTTTTTTGTTTTTTTTGGGGGGGGGGGGGTTTTTTTTTTGTATTATATTTATTATTATTTTCATTTATTATTATTATTAATAATAATAATAATTATAATAATATTGTTTATATAGCAGCATACCTTACTCAAAATATACGAAACAAATATAATACTAGTGGGATAGAGGGCCCTGCCCGCAAGGGCTTACAATCTGTTTCCATGGACCGTCAAAAGACGGAATGACTGAATCTCAATATCCTATTGTTGTCCTTTTTCACAGATTACTACGTGCACTCAAATGTATGAGGGATCTGTGAAAACTGTCTGCCTTCAGTTCCAGAATGGCTGTAAAAATGACCATCAGTCATGTGATTGTAGCCTGCCTCTGTAAAATAGCTGACTTGTTCTGCTGTTCAGTGTCCATAAACTAACATTAAATCACACGTGTGATTCATTTTAGGGTAGTTACATGAAAGTTGGCTAAAATTATATTTCACTTAAATTGTTGACATCCGGCTTTGTCAATATCATTGGAGATTGTGTGTGGTCACTCAACATTTCTGTTGAAAGCAACAGTAATGATCGATAATGGGATCATACCCAACATAGGGTAATATCCATGCTGGAAACCATAGCCTTTTGTTTTGTTTTGCCCCAGATGGTACAGGAATAGCACTGGTGAAGCCTGTGTTCTCAGCACACCACTGTTCTAAAGTGTTGTGCTCAAGCCCATTTGGCACTTAATAGACTTTTTTTTTTTTGTTGGGAAACCACACAACAGATTTTCAAGGACTGCAGAGATGCTTTTAGGAATTACTGTGTTTATGTAATCTACACAAATCAATTGAGATTCAATGGAAACGATTCATGTGTGTATTTCTTTATTGAATCCCACTGTGGCAGTTCCTTAACAATATACTCCTCCCAGCTATATTGCTATTATGTGCAGTTGTAAATCTTTCTGTAGTGACTCCCATGATGCAGCCACACACTGTGCACTCAGCTATGCAGCATGTGGAATTGAGATGCTGGCTTTTAGTATATTCTGCTCAACTGCGTCACTGGACAGGGAGTTTGACAGCTCCTGTATCTTGCAATCCAGATAGTGGATGTTTTCCTTTTTGCTCATCTGGTGTATTTGATATATTCCAGTCATGGACATTGACTGAACCTGCATCTGAGGCTCCTAATGGACCCTCTAATGCAGATGTGAGCAAAAGTGGACAATATAGCGCACCATGCTGCCACTTTCATTTTTCTGCACCTGTGACTGAGCAGGAAGATATGAATAAAACTACACAAAAGCAATTGATTATGCTCCTGTTTTTCTGTCATAACATGTGTTCACGTCCCTTCGTGGGTCTAAACAAAGAAGTAAATTCAATTTAAAAATATTTCAAAATAAAAAAATTTTTTTCATTTTATTCACGTTTTTTTCCCCATGCTTTGAGTTAGAAAATACAAATAATTGATACTGCTGCTTCTGTTACAATGTAGCGATGCCAATAAAATTATTTTAGCCCACATGAATAAAAATAAGCCATAATTTCTATACTGCGATCATCCCATTTCTCAAATACGATCCCAATAAAAATATCAACTCATCCTACAAAAAAAAGTCATCACACAATTCTGTTGATAGAAAGATAAAGTTATAACACTTAGATTTTGTCACCATATTCTATTTTTTTAATTTAAAAAAAACAAAAAACTTTTTACCATGCAAAAATGGTAATACATAAACTATATATATTTCATATCGCTATCATCGTACTGTCTCATAGAAAGAAGGTAACCAACTTTTTTTTTTTTTTTTTTTTTTTTGCCATTCACCATGCAGCAACATACTGGCACAAAAAAGCTATGGAAGCAACAGAATGTCTGTCTGTTTTCCCATTACCCCCTAGAAAGAGTAAAGTTTTATCTACCATAGAATGAGGCTATTAAAAAAAAAAATAAAGGTTTTTTTCTTTGTGAGAAGTGTGTTTTTGTTTTTTTTGAACATATAAAAGTAACTTAATGCTCTTGTAATATTACTATAAACATGTTAGGCCCAGTTCACATCTGCGTTCGGGTTTCCATTCAGGGAGTCAGCTTGGGGACCCCCGAACGGAAACTTATACGCATAAAAAAGCGGTTCCCGCACAAAGCAAGTGGAGAGAAAAGTCCTGCATGCAGCACTTTCCTCTCCGCTTGCTTCGTGTGGAAACCACATGGACCCCATTATAGTCTATGGGGTTCACGGGTTTCCCAGGTAAACCGCTTTTTTATGCGTATAAGTTTCCGTTCGGGGGTCCCCAAACGGTCTCCCTGAACTGAAACCCGAACGCAGATGTGAACCGGGCCTTAGAAATAAAGTGGCTTGGACATTAAAGGGTGTCTGTCAGCAGTAATTTGGTTATAAACCTCCTTGATTCTCCAGTTTCCAAATATGCCTCTGTTCAGCTTTGAAGCCCCGGTTTCATGTAAATTGACATTTTAATATGCAAATGAGGGGACAAGTTCTTTGTCCTGGAATCTAGAGACCAGCCAAGCTAAGGCACGCCCTAAAGCACTTTTCCCTTGTTTGCATGTGAATAAAACAGCGATTTAGATAAAATGCTGAATAACTGAGGCATAGCTGATACTGTAAAATCACCTCCACAAGGTACAGGGATTAGGTTTATAACAAATTTACTGCTGACAGACTCCTCTCAAGGGTACATTGACATATTCAGCTTTTTGCGTGCAACTTTTGACTTCAAAAACAGGCATGGATCGAAAGATGCGGACCTTAGCCTAAAAGTAGAAAGAAAAGGCAGTCATTAGAAAGCAGTAATCCTTGCATGCCTTCACAAAGTGCTATATGTACAGAGTGTAGTAATGTGCTTTATATTCCGAATTGTGGGTATAGAAAGTGTAGAAGCAAATTATGTAAAACTCTTTTGTTCTGTCTGTTAGGAGTAAAAAAATATGGTGCAAGATGGGTTTACAAATGTGTGGGTAGAAAGCTGTGACACTTGTGTATAGCGAAGTTCCATTTCTACATGTAGCTGATTTTTATTTACAGTTTCCTCCCTTTTCTTTATTTTAGTCGGTTGAATATGTTTTTCTTTTCTTTTAGTCCACAGAAGCTGCTGCTCCCTGCCCTCCCATTGTCCCTGTGATCCCTGTTATTCCAGTCCCTGCTGAGAACAATGTCATTCCATCTTCCACTCCACAGGTTGTTTTTTTTTTTTTGGTTGTTTTTTTCCCGTTTTCTACTTAAGTTGTTTGTTTGTCTTCCATTAATAATCCATATTTCCAATGAATGTTTCTGTAACATTTACCACATCCTCTCCTTATTTTAATTTGCTGTGCTTGCCTATTTATTTGGTGTATTTGGTTCACTTGTGTAACATAACATACAAACGATTCAGGTTCACAGGTACAGGTAATATAGTAGATCAATGTATTGGTGATCCACACAACACATGATGATTCGGTCTGTGTGGGACTTTGCCTCAGACATCTGGAAAGATGTAGAATAGTGGTAGTGAAGAGATATGTCATGTGGCATGGGATACAAATAAACCAGAATGTCTGTACATGTATACACTTAATCAAGGAGGATATGTGATGGGCATAAACAGTAAAAGGCCCAGAAAGTGGCAAGATCAATAGAGTAAGTAGACTCTTATAAACCACAATATCATAGTGAATAATAGGTGACCAAGATAAATACAAATGGAATAACAATGTAATAAACTTGTAATGCAACCATTAAAAGATCCAGGACTTGAGGTGTAGTGCCCAGCTTCCTAATACAATGGAGAAATACTGTGAAAAATAGAAGATCCTATACAATCATACTGGGTTGCCTAGAGAAATGTAGAGAGAAGAATGTAACGCCAAGGAAACTGTGCAGCAGAGCCCCTATAAAACTTGTGCTTTGGTCTAATTGTGTATGGTCCAGGATATAATCTGTTAGAAGAAGAAGGCTTCCGGTTGTGTTAATAGCTGTGCCAGATGTCCAGATGAGTGTTCACACATAGGAATTTGACACGGAATTTGCCCTGAAATCTGCGTTCCATTTCAATGGGAGGCAGTATCTGATTTTTTTTTTTTTTTGTGTGTGTGTGTTTTGCTAGCGTCCTGCTCGTTCTGTAGGCGGATTCCACACAAGAACCCCCATTGAAGTGAATGGGAGGCGGCAACTACATCCTTTCCTTTGGCGCAGAATTTGTCAAGGGTCAAATAAAATCCTACTGCGGAATTTTATTTGGCCCTGCCCAATAAAGACAAAATATGTTGGCACTCGTCTCCAAATTCTGCTTTAAATTCCACATCAAATTCAGTGTCAAATTCATTGTCAAAATCTGCTTTGGTTTTTGTCAAGCAGAAAAAAAATCTGCTTCAAATTGATGCCAATTAATTGATTTACTGTAATGCCTGTACCTGAGTACCTTTCTGGGCACAATAACTGTTATCCATATTTATTATGTGAAATTTGTTAGGCCTCATGCACACATCTGTTTGTTTTTTTAAGAGCATGTCCTTTTGTCATTTATTCTTTTTCACTGTAGATTTTTTTTTTTTTTCAATGAATTCTATGGGATCTTTTGTTTTTTTTTGTTTTTTTTTTTCTTTCATGAACACACAAGCAAACTGTAATGTTAAAAACGGATGCTCAGATCTATTTTTTCACTGAAATGTGTGCATGAGGCCTTACCCAGTGATAACCAACTTAAAGTAGTTGTCTGTCCAACTATATAATGTTAAAAAAAAAAAAAATTGTTTTGATAACCTCTTTAATACATATGAGTAAAAATTTTTAATACATTATGTTCATCACAAAGGAAAAATAAGTCTTACTTTATAAACCTTCATCAACATCAAATATGTTGTCAGATTTCGAGCAGCAAAAGCTAGGTTCATATGTCTGTGTTTAACCAAAGACTTTCTGGTCAAGCATGGCTTGACTGAATTGAACTTAGCATGTCAATTCAGTTCAGCTGATCAGAGTTTTAGGTTGGTAAATGTGGCTGATACACGGTCTGTGTTCCCTGGCCCAAACATGACAGTGTGGACCCAGCCTTAGGCCTGCATCATGTGAACATGCCTGGGGGCCCGGGCTCACAGTGTCACATTCTCACCTCAGGACTACTTTCCTGTTCTGTAATTGTATAATATCATGCTGTGATACCAGATCTCCAGACAGTTTTTCAACCTGTGAATTACTACTAGACTGAAAGTGTTGCGTGGATTAGGATCTCCCTGCTTTATAAAAAAAAAAAAAAAAAAAATCTGCATGTTTGGCTAAGGCTGTATGCTACATTTGAGAGGCGGGAGCTTGTCCAGGCTGACTTCTATACATATCCTGTATTGGAAACATCAAAACTTTATTTTGTGTTCTTGAAATAAACAACCCCAAAAGCAAAAGACATAATACATACAGCTGCATCTCAATAAATTAGAATATCTTTGAAATGTTTATTTCTTTCAGTAATTAAATTAAAAAAGTGACCTCCTATATTTTCTAGATTCTTTACACACAGTGTTCTATTTCAAGTGTTTTATTTCTGTAAATGTTGATTATGGATTACAGGTAATGAAAACCAAAATCTAAGAAAATTAGAATATTGTGAAAAAGTTCAGTATTGTAAATTCAGTGTGTCACCTGCCAAGGTTTCCTAAGCCTTTAAATGGTCCCTCAGTCTGGTTCGGTAGGACACAATCATGGAAGACGCTGTTATGAATTGAATTACCGAATCACTGAAATTAATGAACATTTCAAAAATATTCTAATTTGGGATGCACATGTATAAAATTGTCTCCAAGTCAGGAGGAAAATAAACGGATAATTCCTTCCCTCACTGCATAAATACATGTACGGGGGAAAAAAAAGTATTTAGTCAGCCACCAATTGTGCAAGTTCTCCCACTTAAAAAGATGAGAGAGGCCTGTAATTGACATCATAGGTAGACCTCAACTATGAGAGACAAAATGAGAAAACCTATCTAGAAAATCGTCTGATTTTTAAAGAATTTATTTGCAAATTATGGTGGAAAATAAGTATTTGGTCAATAACAGTTGATTTCTTCACACCAAGCTGCTTGCCTATTGCTGATTCAGTCTTCCCAGCCTGGTGCAGGTCTACAATTTTGTTTCTGGTGTCCTTCCACAGCTCTTTGGTCTTCACCATAGTGGAGTTTGGAGTGTGACTGTTTGAGGTTGTGGACAGATGTCTTTTATACTGATAACAATGTCAAACAGGAGCCATTACTACAGGTAATGAGTGGAGGACAGAGGAGCCTCTTAAAGAAGTTACAGGTCTGTGAGAGCCAGAAATCTTGCTTGTTTGTAGTTGACCAAATACTTATTTTCCACCATAATTTGCAAATAAATTCTTAAAAATCAGACAATGTGATTTTCTAGATATGTTTTCTCATTTTGTCTCTCATAGTTGAGATCTACCTATGATGACAAGTACAGGCCTCTCTCATCTTTTTAAGTGGGAGAACTTGCACAATTGGTGGCTGACTAAATCCTTTTTTTGCCCCACTGTATGTATCCTTGCATGCTTTCACTAGTAATAGCACTAATATCCAACATAACGTTAGTGTGGATTCCCCTCAATCTCTATTACTGGATGGGAGGTAGCTGACAATAAGATCTGCATAATCCCAAGTCTAATTCACTGTCATAGATGATACTGACAGTACTCAGGACATAACCCCCAAAAACAGACAGACAAACGTCCACTACATTCCATTCTGCTGATATACGTAATACAGACTGGAGTAGGATGTTACTCCAATGTTTGTCTGAATCTATCAGCTGAGTGAAAAAACCACTCCAGCCGATTGGCTACACATAGCTTTAAACACAACCTGTTTCAATGCCCATAGGTGTATGCTACTATGGCAAATCATCAGAGGTTCTGTGCTATGAAGCTAGGAGGTCTGTGGGAAGTATCCAATCATAACGATATGCATCCGAGACACTCATACCGCTGACTCAGACAGGACCTTTGCGCATGCGTATTAAGAAGACCAATCAAATAGCGGGACATCGAGTTACTCCCCCGCAAACCCCGCCCATCGGCAGAGTATCAACAAAACAAGTGCTCACACACTGATAACACTGCGAGATCAATATATAGGAACGCAGAGCAGGTAAGTATACAGTAGTAAATAAACAAGGTTAACCTAACTATAAAGGGGAAGGATTGAATTATTATTCTTTATTATTATTGTTGTTTATTTATGTAGCACCATTTAATTCCATGGTGCTGTACATTTGAGGGTTTACAGGTGGTGGTGTGGTGACAGTAGTGTTATTGGAGGTTGTAGGCCTTCCTGAATAGGTGAGTCTTCAGAGCATTCTTGAAGCTTGTGATTGTCGGGGTCAGTCTTATGTGTCTTGGTAGTGAGTTCCAGAGTATGGAGGATGCACGGGAGAAGTCTTGGAGACGGCTGTGTGAAGAGCGGATAAGAGCGGAGTAGGAGGTCTTTGGAGGATCGAAGGTTACGTGTGGGCAGGTAGCGGGAGATTAGATCAGAGATATATGGAGAGGACAGGTTGTGGATGGCTTTGTATGTTAGCATTAGTAATTTGAACTCTCTTCGCTGGGCAACGGGTAGCCAGTGAAGGGATGGACACAGGGGAGCGGCCGATGAAGAATGAGGGGAGAGGTGTATTAAGCGAGCAGCATAGTTTAAGGTGGACTGGAGGGGGGGCGAGAGTAATTGCTGGAAGGGCATGGAGAACGGTGTTACAGTAGTCTAAGCGGGAGATTATGAGGGCATGGATTAGCATCTTTGTAGTTTTAGGGGTGAGGAAGGCGCCGATTTGATGGATGTTCTTGAGTTGGAGGTGGCAGGAGGGTGTAGATGGTGAACAGGAGGGGTCCTAGGAAGGAGCCTTGGGGGTCACCTACAGAAAGAGGGCGTGGCGGGGAGGTGGTGTGTGACTGGCAGACACTGTGCGGTTGGTGAGGTATGAGGAGATCCAGGAAAGGGCCAGGTCTGAGATGCCAAGGGATGAGAGTGTTTCTAACGAGAGGGAGTGGTCGACAGTGTCAAAGGCAGAAGAGAGGTCAAGGAGGAGGAGGACAGAGTAGTGATGCTTGGCTTTGGCAGTTAGGTCATTAGTGACATTGGTTAGGGCAGTTTCTGTGGAGTGATGGGGTCTGAAGCCTGACTGTAGTCTGTCAAAGTACATGTTGGACGAGAGATGGATAGTTCGGATAGGACATGTTGCTCAAGCAATTTTGAGGTGTACGAGGGCAGTGAGATGGGGCAGTAGTTGACTGGAGAGGACGGGTCGAGGGACGGTTTAAGTATAGGTGTGATGGTAGCATGTTTGAAGGCAGAAGGGAAGGATCCATTGGTTAGGGATAGGTTGAAGTGATGGGTAAGGCCCTGGAGTAATGACTTCAGGGAGTTTGGGGAAGAGATGTGACTGGATCGGATCAGAGTCAAGGGCTGAAGTAATGGTGGTATTATAGAAGGCAGCAGCGGCATCTGCGTCCTGGAGTGAGGATATGTCAGAGAGCGGTAGGAAAGAGAGCGGATGTTAAGGCGATTAAGGTTCCAGCGGGGGCATGTTGGTTTAGGGTTTGGAGGGTCTATTAAAGAGGAGAGGGCAAAGCATGTCAGAAGGTTGTAGTCAGAGTGCGTGGACGGAGAGTTAGAGAGGTTGACTAGAGAGCAGAGGCGTGTGAATATGAAGTCCAGCGTGTGCCCCTTTGTGTGAGTGGCAGAGGAGGACCATTGAGAGAGACCAAAGGAGGCGGTGAGGGACAGGAGACTGGAAGCGGAGGGGTGGGTTGTGTTAATGGGGATGTTGAAATCACCCATGTTGATGGTGGGGGTGTCATTGGATAGGAAGTGCATTAGCCAGGTAGTGAAGTGGTCGATAAAGGCAGCGGTAGGTCCTGGTGGTCGATATATGACGGCCAGTTGGAGGTTGGCGGGCGAGTAAATGTGAACAGAGTACACTTCAAAGGAGGGGAGTGTGAAAGCAGGAGCCGAAGGAGAAATTGTCAGACAGGAGTATGCCTACGCCTCCACCAGGCTTATTGTTAGGGCGAGGAGTGTGCGAGAATTGCAGACCTCCATAGGAGAGGGTAGCAGGGGAGGTGGTGTCTGAGGGTGTTAGCCATATTTCTGTGATACCGAGAAATGAAAATTCATGAGAAATGGAGAAGTTGTGGATGTAGTAAAGTTTATTGCGTACGGAGCAAGCGATTAGGAGAGATGCTGCCAGAAGTAAGGAAAAGCGGGGAGAGGGATAGCAGGTGTAGGTAGGAGAGAGTGTGCAGCTGACTGTAATGGGCGGGTCTTCTGACTATTTAAGACCGGAAACTCCGTTCTCCTGTGCGGCCATGTATTAGTGTCGACGGGAGAGCGGGGATTGATGTACAATCCTGTATAACAAAGCAGAAATTAGGGATATACTTACCACAGATCTCTTAGCTTCTTAGGACAGAACCTCTGATGATTTGTCATAGTAGCATACATCTATGGGCATGGAAACGCGTTAGTGTGTTTAAAGCTACTTGTAGCTAGTCGGCTGGAGTGGTTTGTTCACTCAGCTGATAGATTCAGACAAACACTGGAGTAACGTCCTACTCCAGTCTGCATTACGTGTATCAGCAGACTGGAATGTAGTGGACGTTTGTCTGTTTTTGTGGGTTATGTCCAGCGTACTGTCAGTATCATCTATGACAGTGAATTAGACTTGGGATTATCCAGAGTTTGTCAGCTCCCTCCCACCTAGTATTGGAGATTGAGGGGAATCCACACTCACTTTATGTTGGATATTAGTGCTATTACTTGTGAAAGCATCCAAGGATACATACATGTACACTTCTGTTCAAAAGTTTGGGGTCACCCAGACAATTTTGTGTTTTCCATGAAAACTCACACTTTTATTTATCAAATGAGTTGCAAAATGAATAGAAAATATAGTCAAGACATTTACAGGGTTAGAAATAATGATTTTTATTTGAAATAATAATTTTCTCCTTCAAACTTTGCTTTCGTCAAAGAATGCTCCATTTGCAGCAGTTACAGCATTGCAGACCTTTGGCATTCTAGCTGTTAATTTGCTGAGGTAATCTGGAGAAATTTCACCCCATGCTTCCAGAAGCCCCTCCCACAAATTGGATTGGCTTGATGGGCACTTTTTGTGTACCATACGGTCAAGCTGCTCCCACAACAGCTCAATGGGGTTGAGATCTGGTGACTGCGCTGGCCACTCCATTACAGATAGAATACCAGCTGCCTGCTTCTTCCTTAAATAGTTCTTGCATAATTTGGAGGTGTGCTTTGGGTCATTGTCCTGTTGTAGGATGAAATTGGCTCCAATCAAGCGCTGTCCACAGGGTATGGCATGGCGTTGCAAAATGGAGTGATAGCCTTCCTTATTCAAAATCCCTTTTACCTTGTACAAATCTCCCACTTTACCAGCACCAAAGCAACCCCAGACCATCACATTACCTCCATCATGCTTGACAGATGGCGTCAGGCACTCTTCCAGCATCTTTTCAGTTGTTCTGTGTCTCACAAATGTTCTTCTATGTGATCCAAACACGTCAAACTTCGATTGGTCTGTCCATAACACTTTTTTTCCAATCTTCCTCTGTCCAATGTCTGTGTTCTTTTGCCCATATTAATCTTTTCCTTTTATTAGCCAGTCTCAGATATGGCTTTTTCTTGGCTACTCTGCCCTGAAGGCCAGCATCCCTGAGTCGCCTCTTCACTGTAGACGTTGACACTGGCGTTTTGCGGGTACTATTTAATGAAGCTGCCAGTTGAGGACCTGTGAGGCGTCGATTTCTCAAACTAGAGACTCTAATGTACTTGTCTTGTTGCTCAGTTGTGCAGCGGGCCTCCCACTTCTCTTTCTACTCTGGTTAGAGTCTGTTTGTGCTGTCCTCTGAAGGGAGTAGTACACACCGTTGTAGGAAATCTTCAGTTTCTTGGCAATTTCTCGCATGGAATAGCCTTAATTTCTAAGAACAAGAATAGACTGTCGAGTTTCACATGAAAGTTCTCTTTTTCTGGCCATTTTGAGAGTTTAATCAAACCAACAAATGTAATGCTCCAGATTCTCAACTAGCTTAAAGGAAGGTCAGTTTTATAGCTTCTCTAACCAGCAAAACTGTTTTCAGCTGTGCTAACATACTTGCCCAAAGGTTTTCAAGGGTTTTCTAAACATCCATTAGCCTTCTTACACAGTTAGCAAACACAATGTACCATTAGAACACTGGAGTGATGGTTGCTGGAAATGGGCCTCTATACACCTATGTAGATATTGCATTAAAAAATAACAGACGTTTGCAGCTAGAATAGTCGTTTACCACATTAACAATGTATAGAGTTTATTTCTGATTCATTTAATGTTATCTTCATTTAAAAAAACTGTGCTTTTCTTTCAAAAATAAGGAAATTTCTAAGTGACACTAAACTTTTGAATGGTAGTGTCTATGTGAAGTGAGGGGTGGAATTAGCCTTTTATTTTCCTCCTGACTTGGAGATAATTTTATATGTATTATGTCTTTTGTTTTTGGGGTTATTTATTTCAGTAACGCAAAATAAAGTTTTGATTGTTTTAATATGTCCTTAGTAAGTTACAGTTTACCTGAATTTCTCTTTTAGTTCATTCACTTAAAGGTTTATTCTTATCAATTTAAAAAAAACTTAAGTGGTGACACGGGGTACCTGGATGTGGCATTCACTTCTGTAAGTGTAACACGGGTTAATGTGAGCTGGATAGAATTACAGGCCAGACAGTTTAGTGGTTACAGTACAGGCTGAAATTAACTAGTATTAAACTTACACAAGAGAGAGAGCACCAGCGGCCTGGTGAATGGTTATAGCTATATCCCTAACCCCCTGTGTCACCACTCTTAAAGAGGAATTTTCATGTATTTTATACATTGCTAGTAAGCTGACAATGTGCTGAATTCAGGTCACTGTTAGCTTAGCTGGTATGCACCCCAGTGCCAGAGATTTCAGTGCCGTTAATTTCAGGACCAATATTCCTTCACTGTTGGAAGGGCAGGCCTTACAGCCTACAGGGGTGCATACCAGCAATGCTGACATTGCTCTGAATTCAGCTTTTTGGTGGTATATAATAAAACTGATGTCAGAAGATTTGAAAGGACCTCTTGGATGTACTATTACGTCATGGGTGCAAGGTACTTCGCGCACCAGGGCGTAATACTACGCCCGAGGATGGCCGGTCGCTGGCTATCTGGGTGGGCGGCATCGGAACCGGGTGTTAGCTGTAACTTACAGCTAACACCCTGCTCCATAACCTCCGGTCGGAACTGAGTTCCGATCGGAGGTTTTAACCCCTTGGATGCCGTGGTCAAACATGACCGCGGCATCCAAGGGGTTCCGCTATGTTGTCGCCCCTCTCGGCACCCCCCGTGGCGAGATCGGGGGGGGTGCTGATATCTATAATCTGCAGCCCGGGGTCTGGCCAGTGACCCCAGGCTGCCTGCAGCCCCTGTTACCTGGTTGATCCTGCTGGGACCTCCGGAAGTCAGGCTATGCGTCTCCATAGCGATGACTTCCTGTATAGACTGGAAGACACAAGCATACATGTGTTTTGCAGTCTATTGTACTGAGCCAATGTTCAAAGCATCGTTGGCTAAGGTGTCCTAATGGGACACATGAATAAGTAAAAAAAAAAAAAAGTGCAAAAAAAATAAAGTATGTGAAAAAAAATTAAGAAAATTAATAAAGCCCCAAAATTTCCCTTTTCTTATATAAAATGAATTATATAAAAAAGAAACCTAAAAATTAATAAAAACAATACATATTTGGTATCGCCGCATCCGTAACAACCTGTAATAAAACTGAAACAATATTTAATGTACGCGGTGAACGATGGAAAAAAAAACCGCCAGAAGTAATGATTTTTCACCATCTCGCCTTACCCTAAAACAGTACCAATAAAAAGCACAGGTTGTCCCGCAAAAAATAAGCCTTAAACCAACTCTGTAAACCACAAAATAAAAATGTTACGCATCTCAAAAGATGGTGATGCAAAAATAACTGATTTATGACCCCAAATGGGTTTTTGTTCTGCAAAATTAGTATCGCATTAAAAAACAATATAAATGGGGTATCGCCGTAATCGTACCGACCCGCAGAATAAAGGTAACATGTTACTTACGCTGTACGCTGCATGGCGAAAAATTTGAAAGGTAAAACACAATGCCAGAATTGATGGGGGGTTTTTTTTTAATCCACCAAGAAAGAGTTAATAAAATTTATTCAATAAGTTATAGGCACCCAAAAATGATGTCATTACAAAATACATCTCATACCGCAAACAACAAGCCCTCATATGGCTACATCACCAGAAAAATAAAGAAAATATAGCTCGTACAATGTGAAGACAAAAACCCCAAAAATCGCCAAATCATTAGAACACAAATGGCTGTGTCAGGAAGGGAATGTATAAGCTGTGGGAGCGTCTATCAGGGGAGAAACCAAATTTAGACCTTATGAGGGATAATAAACCAGAAGCGACCCCCAGAGTGCCCCCCCCAATAATAGGAACTACTGGGGAAATAGTAGGGAATTTAGTGTACCCAATGTACCCTGCACAGCTTACATATTCACTTTTCCCCATCCGCTGTGCAGTCACGTCTGGGATACTAATGCTCACTACACCCCTTGATAAATTCTTTGAGGGGTGCAGTTTTCAAAATGGAGTCACTCCCTAGGAGATTCCACTTTACTGGTACTTTGGAGGCTCTGCAAACATGACATGGCATCCAGATCCCAAACATCTAAATCTGCGCTCCAAAAGCCACATAGCGCTCCTTCCCTTCTGTGCCCTACTGTGTACCCAAAGTGCAGTTTATGCCCACATGTATGACACTGGTGTACCCAGGATAATGTACTTAATGTCATATGTGGGTATAAACTGCTGTTTGGGCACAGAAAGGATGTAGCACTATTTGGTTTTTGGAGCACAGATTGGACAGCTTTGTTTTTGGACGCCATTACACTTTTGCAGAGCTGAAATGCCAGTACAGTGGAATCCCGACATGTGACCCCATTTTGGAAACTGCACCCCTGAAGGATTTTATCCAGGGGTACAGTGAGCATTTTTAATCCCCAAGCATTGCTGTAATTTATTATCCATAAATGAATACTCAGCTGATGGTGAAACGTGAAAATGACAATTTTTCCAGGAATACTTCATTTCAGTACGTAATATGTTGCGCCTGGTTTGTATCACAGACGCAGCTGCACATTCATTTCTGGAAATTAAATTAATGCAACACTTAAGGGTTAATAATGTTCACTACCCCACTTGATAAATCCCTTGAAGGGTTCCAAAATGGGGTGACATGTCTGCGCATTCCACTTTACTGGCAATTCAGGGGCTCTGCAAAAATGGCATGGTGTCCAAAAACCAAAATAGCACTCCTTCCCTTTTGTGCCCAGCTGTGTTCAAACAGCAGTTTATACCCACATATGGCATTAACTACGTTATCCTTGGTACACCAGTATCATACATATGGGCATAAACTGCCATTTGGGCACAGAGCAGGGGGCAGATGTGAAGGAGCGCTATGTGCTTTTTGGAGCGCTGATTTAGATTGTCGGTTTTTGGACGCCATGTCACATTTGCAGTGACCCTAAAATTGACCCTACAAAATCAGGGTCACTTCTTGGGGAATTCCAGTTTACTGGCACCTCCAGGGCTCTGCAAAAACAACATGGCGTCCAGAAAGTCCCTCTAAATCTAAACTCCAAAAGCTATACTCCAAATTTTTTTGTCCTTGGCGTAGCCCACTTAATAGTTTTAGGAGAGCATGTCTCTGATGCCACAAAGTGGCCGCAACGTATTAGGCACTGAAATTTAATATTTCTTTAAAAACTTTAATTTTCACTTTGTACATTAATTTTTGGGAAGTATTTTTAAGCTGAAAATGATAATACCCCTTGATACATTCTTTTAGGGGTGTAGTTTCTAAAATGGGGTCACTTTTGAGAGGTTTCCATTGTATTGGTACTTTAGGGGCTCTGCATATGCGACATGGCACCTGAAAAATATTCCAGCCACTTCTTCCCTCCAAAAGCCAAATAGCGCTCCTTCCATTCTGAGCCCCACCATGTACCCATACATCAGATTACAACCATATATGGGGCATTTCTGTATTCAGAAGAAATTGTGTAACAAACTGTGTGGTGTTTTTTCTTCTTTAACCAATTGCAAAAATTAAAAATATGTCACTAAATGGACAGTTTATTGGAAAAAAAAAGTAATTTTTCATTTTTACGTCCCAAAGTCAATCAAATCTGTGAAACAGCTGTGAGCTCAAAATGCTCACTATACACCTAGATAAATTCTATGAGGGGTGTAGTTTCCAAAATGGGGTCACTTTTTGGGAGTTTCCATTGTATTGGTACTTTAGCGGCTCTTCAAATGTGACATGGCGCCCGAAAACTATTCCAGCAAAATCTGCCCTCCAAATAGCGCTCTTTCCATTTTGAGCCCTGCCATGTACCCATGCAGCAGATTACAACCACATATGGGGCATTTCTGTGTTCAGGAGAAATTGTGTAACGAACTTTGGGATGCTTTTTCTCCTTTGTCCTCTTGTGAAAATGAAAAATTTGGGGCTAAGTCGACGGTTTATTGGGGGGAAAAAAAGTAATTTTTCATTTTCATGTCCCAATGTTGTTAAAATCTGTGAAACAGCTGTAGCGTCAAAATGCTCACTATACCCCTTGATATGTTCTGTGAGGGGTGTAGTTTCCAAAATGGGGTCACTTTTAGGGGGTTTCCACTGTATTGGTTCTTTGGGGGCTCTGCAAATGTACATGGCACTTGAAAACTATTCCAGCAAAATCTGCCCTCCAAAAGAAAAATAGCGCTCTTTCCATTCCGAGCCCCATGTACCCATACAGTAGTTTACAACCACATATTGGGTATTGCCGTATTCAGGAGCAATTGTTTAACAAACTGTGGGGTGCTTTTTCTCCTTTAAACCCTTGTGAAAATGAAAACTTTGGGGATAAAGTGACGTTTTAGTAATTTTTCATTTATACATCCCAATGTTAGCAAAATCTGTGAAACGGCTGTGGGATCAAAATGCTCACTATACCCCTTGATGAATTCTGTGAGGGGTGTAGTTTCCAAAATGGGGTCACTTTTTTGGGGTTTCCTTTGTATTGGTACTCTAGGGGCTTTGCAGATGAGACATGGCACCTGAAAACTATTCCAGCAAAATTTGCTTTTCAAACGTCCAGTGTCGTACCTTCCCTTCCGTACGCTGTCGTGTGCCCAAACATCAGTTTCCACCCACATATGGGGTATTTCTGTGCTCTGGAGAGATTGCATAACAAACTGTTAGATGCATTTTCTCCTTTAACCTTTTGTGAATGTGTTAATTTTAGGGCTAAAGTAAGGGATTAGTGTAAAAAAATGAAATGTCTAAATTTCATATTGTTTTAATTCCAGTGAAATCTGTAAAGAGTTAACAAACTTCCCATATGCTATTTTGAATTATTTGAGGGGTGCAGTTTTGAAAATGGGGTGATTTATGGGGGTTTCTAATATATAGGCCTTTATAATCCCTTTCAGAACTGAAGTGGTCGCTAAAAAATAAGTTCGGTAAATTTTCTTGTAAATCTGGAAAATCGCTGTTACACTTGTAAGCCTTCTAACGTCCAAAATAAATGAAAGGATTATATATCGGATGATGCCGATATATAGCAGAGATATGATAGCTAATATGTATTCATGTATTTGGGTGGTATGACTATCTGTCTGAAAAGCAGAGCATTTCACATTTTGAAAATTGCGATGAATTTTTTTTTTTTTTTCAAATTTCCTATTTTTTTTTTATAAATACAAAAATATTCATTAATGTTTACCACTAACATGAAGTACAATGTGTCACGAAAAACCAATCTCAAAATCACTTGTGTAAGTCAAGACGTTTCAGTTATTGCCATATAAAGTGACACATATATTCTCTGATCCTTTCCCGGTATGGAACGGCACTCGGCAGGGCTACCCTCTGTCACCGCTGCTGTATGTCCTAGTTATGGAGCATCTGGCGGTGGTGATACGGCGGTGTCCGGACATCCATGGCTTTCAGATGGGCAGTCACCAGGTTAAGGCGGCGCTGTATGCTGACGACCACCTTCTATACGTCTCTCAGCCATGCGTATCTTTTCCATCTATATTACGCAAGTTTAGCCGATTTGGCCACCTTAGTAACTTTAAAGTAAACCTTTCCAAAAGTGAGGCCCTTAACATCATGATACACTACACAGAGGTTGCCCATCTTGCAGACAACTTTCCGTTTAAGTGGCAGACCACTTGCCTCAAATACCTGGGAATTCATATCCCCCCTGACCCTTCCCACTTGTATCGTCTCAACTACCTCCCACTGCTTGAAACTCTTGCTGTGGACTTCCAGAGATACAGTACACAGGCCCTTACTTGGTTCAGCCGTATTCACGCACTCAAGATAGACGTGGTCCCTCGGCTTTTATATCTATTCCAGGCGCTCCCCATTCACTTCCCTTGCACCTTTTTCACTAAAGTCCAGTCCCTGTTTGGGAGGTTTGTGTGGGGTTCGACACGGAGTAGGATAAAGTACCAGACGTTGACCCGCCACAAGGACAGGGGAGGTGCGGGCCTTCCGGATCCTAGACTTTATTACTGCTCTGCGGTTTTGCTCCGCCTTTTTGACTGGCGCTACCGCAGCATGAACAAGCAATGGGTTTCTATCGAGGCTTATCTGTTATCGATCCCCCTTCCCTCATTGCCCTGGATTCTGCCTCATTTCCACCCGAGATCCGTCAGGCATTCGTTCCTCTCTTCGCACTTCCTTAAGACCTGGGATTCGGTTTGTTCCAGCGGGAGAGTGGCCAGAGTCCCTGGCCCTCTTAGTCCTCTCTTTAGCAATCCTATGTTTCCACCGGGCTGCTCCATAGATAGATTTCTTTGTTGGCGAAGCGGCAACGACGTTAGGCTTAGACAGGTCGCTGGGGATCTGCCCTTCCTCCGTTGCCCCGGCTGAGCGCTTCTCACCCGGACCTTCATTTATCCTGGCTGGAGTATGGTCAACTTACAGCCTTCCTGCGGAAATTCTCTTTGTCCCCTCTCCTTTCCTCTACCATAACTGACCTGGAGTCCGTCCTTTCCCACGCAGACTCTTCACCGCGCGGGCTTCTCCACTGCCGACTGGGATAAGGTTTTCCTGTTCGCACACAAGCTTCCGTTGCCCTGCAGTGTGCAAGAAAAGAATTTCAAGATCCTGTCTCAGTGGTACCGGTGCCCTGATTTCCTCCACAGAATTTACCCTGCTGTGACTGACCGGTGTTGGCGCTGTGGTACTGAGAGAGGCACCCTATATCACATCTGGTGGGAGTGTGACGTTCTCAGGCCCTTTTGGGACGATATGTTCGCCCTGTATGCTAAAGTGTGTGGTCGCACCATCATAGCAACTTCCCAACTGGCCCTTCTTTCAGTTATCCCTGGCAGGATCTCTGCGGTGAAAAAAGACCTCCTGCGACACTTTCTCACGGCTGCTAGAACCGTCATTCCCAGGCACTGGCGAAGCACTGTTTCGCCCTCCCTGGTTGAATTTCTTCAGGAGCTTCTCCTCATAAGGAGAATGGAGGCCCTGGTGGCGGAGGATTCCCCCGACCCCTCCAAATTTTTTAAAAAAGAGAACTCATGAAACATGCCTGGACAGAAATGATGGTACCCTTAACTTAATATTTTGTTGCACAACCTTTTGAGGCAATCACTGCAATCAAACGATTCCTGTAACTGTCAATGAGACTTCTGCACCTCTCAACAGGTATTTTGGCCCACTCCTCGTGAGCAAACTGCTCCAGTTGTCTCGGGTTTGAAGGATGCCTTTTCCAGACGGCATGTTTCAGCTCCTTCCAAAGATGCTCAATAGGATTTCGGTCAGGGCTCATAGAAGGCCACTTCAGAAAAGTCCAATGTTTTCCTCTTAGCCATTCTTGGGTGTTTTTAGCTGTGTGTTTTGGGTCATTATTCTGTTGCAAAACCCATGACCTGCAACTGAGACCAAGTTTTCTGACACTGGGCAGCACATTTCTCTCTAGAATCCCTTGATAGTCTTGAGATTTCATTGTACCCTGCACAGATTCAAGACACCCTGTACCAGGTGCAACAAAGCAGCCCCAGAACTTAACAGAGCCTCCTCCATGTTTCACAGTAGGGACAGTGTTCTTCTCAAGATATGCTTCACTTTTCCGTCTGTGAAGAGTGTGCAAAGCAGTAATCAAAGCAAAAGGTGGCTACTTTGAAGAACCTAGAATATAAGACATATTTTCAGTTGTTTCACACTTTTTTGTTAAGTATATAATTCCACATGTGTTAATTCATAGTTTTGATGCCTTCAGTGTGAATCTACAATTTTTATAGACATGAAAATACAGAAAACTCTTGGAATGAGAAGGTGTGTCCAAACTTTTCGTCTGTACTGTATGTGTTTCAATTTTTTGATGATATTCTAATTTATTGAGATGCACTTGTATATCTAAAAAGTAGCAACAGACCAGCACTCACTTGTATCACTGAATTAATAGCACTTACAAATGAATATTGGACTGTGTTTTCGATATTTCAAAATGTCTACATACACAGCATGTTTGCTAGTGTGCTTTTTGACTTTTTTTGTAGTGTTTTTTGTTTTTTTTCCTTGCTGAAGGTATGCCTTTTTTAGTAGACTTTTTAATTGCCTGAAAAAAAAAAAAAACATTTGTACAAAAAAGACACAAGTTATCTACATGGGATTTAAAACCGCCCAGACAGTCATGTGTGAAAGTATTTTAATTTTGCTGCATTACTCAAAGCATGAAGCCTAGCGTGTTAACTTCTCCATAAGTTTACATTAGTCCATTAAAAGCCATTTGGCATTTGTCTGGTCGTTGTAAATTTATATTACTAAGAAAAGCTATTGAATAAGATGGTAGATAATGCTATTTGATTCATGAAATCCAGTAAAAAAAAGTGTATGTTAAATGTGTGTTTTTTAGTTTTTTACAATGGGACCTTATGGGTGATAGATGTCATGGCATCCATCACAACTCTCCTTCTAATATACTTGAAACAGAGTGCATAAACATGACTTGAACACACCCTTATGGGGGCAGTATTTTAAATCATTACCTATTTGGTCATATTGTGCTGCAGTCTTTTTAAATGATATTATTTTATATTAATTGTAGAATAAACATTTGTAACTTTCTTCTCTGTTTCTTTCTAGGCAAATCCCCCACCTGTGATTGTAAATACAGATAGTCTGGACACTCCACCTTATGTAAGTCTTGTAAGAACAATTAAAGGTCACTCACTTTTTAACAAACTTTGCTTAAATGGGTAGTACAGTCGATTGTAGGTAACTTTGTAATGTATCTTATCAGGGAAATATGATTCTTATTTTGCTCTTATCAGGCTGTGTCCTTCATCCTCTATGCCAGGCTGACTTTCACTCTGAAAATGATGCTGTGTCTGAGAACCTTTTGGCTGACTTTCTTTCACTCTGAGAGCCAACTGATTCTAAACTAACTTAGTTTGGCTTAGGCCGGGTGATAGCGCCTACATAGCCCGGAAGTATATGTGGGTCATGGTCCTGTTGAAAAACGAATAATTATCTCACTAGGTGCAGACCGCATGGCATATTGTTGCTTGGCATATTGCTGCATAGTGTTGTGGTAGCCATACTTGTTAAATGTTCCCTGAATTTTGAACAAATCAACAGTATGATCAGTAAATCACCGTCATGCCTCCTCCTTGTTTCACAGTGGGAATTGCACAAGTAACAAACACCCACTCTGCTTTTTTGGGTCTCTCAAAGACATGGGGGTGCAAACTAAAAATCTCACATTTCAACTCATTAGTCCAAAACATAGATTTTCACTCGTTTTATGCCCATTTCTTGTATGTCTTGGGCCAAGCAATTCACAATGTTGTTATTCCTCAGTAGTGGCTTCTTTGCAGCAATTCAGCCTTAAAGCCCTGATTCTCCAAAGTCTCCTCTGAACAGTTGATGATGAATTGTAACTGGTAATTGATCTCTGAAGCATATATATGGGCTTTAATCTGAGATGCTGTTTGCAGTTTGAGACTGCTAATAGTAATGAAGTCTTCCTCTGCAGCAGAGGTAACTTGTGGTCTTCCTTCCCTGGGGCAGTCTTCATGAAAGGAACACCCAGAAAATTTAGTGAAAGCAAAATGACTTTACTAACATAGCAAAAGAAATGCAACTAAGTAAAGATACAGTTTGCTCTTATTTAGATTAAGTTGAATAAGAATGAATCAAGTATACAAGAATAATAAGCCACTTAGCTTTGAGTCAAATCCTGTGGAAGCTCGATGCAAGCTGTACTTTGGCATCGGTGTGTTTTCCATATAAATTAAGGGTAGTAAGAGTTGACTGATCCTGGTTGATATTTCATGATTGTGTTTGTTTCTTGATAAAACAATAAACTGCAAAAATGTAGGTGTGTACATATCTTGATTTTCCAGAAGGAAAGATTTGTGGGGGGAAATAAAAAATTTTGACCATGCATTATGTAAACAGCCATTGATATGAATGGACCATTGCTTAGGTTATTTTCTGACTTGGTAACAGAAATGTAAGAAAAGCAGTTAGCTAAACTACTCTAACTATGATTGCTCTGTAAGCTGAATCTTTGTACTAGCTGCCATGGTAACCATAATTGGCAGGGAGCGAGCAATGGCATTGTACCCTCAGGCCTTCAGGCATAAGGTGGCCTCTACCACCTACCCACTGTGACACCTTAAAGTGTACCTCAAGTTATAAACAACTTTTCATAAATGAATACTACAGGCTAATGTATGAAACTTTGTAATATGTCTTTTTTTGTTTTCTTCTCTACTTTTAAGGCAGTTGCTTTCTCTGTATTTGTCTATAAAGAGAGGAAGGTGGACAGAAAAGACACTCAAATAATTGCTGCTGTTACTCTGCTATTCCTTGCTTTTTATCACTGCTTGGTTGTAGATGAGAGGCTGCTAGTGAACTGCTGCATATTAAGTTCAAATTTCCAACTGGGTTTTTATCTAGTGATATCTTAGGCTCTGTTATAACTAGTACTAATATAGATAGATATATTCATAGCTAGAATCTCAGTTTTCTTGTGATACTATAATCTTTTTTTCTAGGATGTATAAAACCAGATATATAGTCATTTGAAGTGACCACCCCCCTCCTTTTGATAAATGCTTAAGCTCTGCATATTCACAATACAAATATGTACAGACTTTCTCTAGTAACCACTAAGCTATGGTCTTTTACGTTTGATCACCTCCCCTGGTCCTCCACTTATTATACTCTAGGGTCTGATAATAGCAGTTCCAGTTCGGTCCAAATGAAACTGCTGGGCGAACCTCTTCTGACAAATCTCCCCTAATGTAGACTCCCATGCCCCATCAACTGTATTGGCAGATGGTGATACAGTTAATTAAGAGGTTGTATATTAATGGGCAATTACTTGCTGTTGGGCCCCAGGCGTTAACCCTTTTCGTCCTTATTATAACTTGCCCTGGGGGAGTGGCCTTTTAAAAGGGGATGTAACCTAAATAATCGTTGATTAATCATAATCGAGGTAAAATGCCCAGTCAATCACAATTTTTATTTGGGTCATATCCACCCAACCCTATTTAAAATTATCAGCACATACTAGCCAATTTTGACTTTTTTGTTGTCACATGTGAATCTATTGTGGGATGTCTGCTTCCTGCTGCGAACTTGTGGCATTTTGTCTTAGCCTAAAGGGATTTTTAGGGTTAAAGATATTGATGACGTATTCTAAACATATGATATAAATGTTAGGTCTTAGGTGGTCTAACACCCAGCATCCCCATGATCACCTGTACACTTCAGCCAACACCAGAACCAACCATAGAGAACAGAGCTAGAAACACATCTTCTGTGGTTTCTAGTGATGGCAGCTGTTCAGAGTTTTCCCTGCAGCTCAAACACTCAGCAGGTTAAATTTCTTTATACTGGAAATTCCCTTCAAGGGTGCATTCAATCTCTGACTGAAAATTAATTCTATTCATGTGAATGAGACTTGCAAAAATCCTTTAGCTTCCTACCAAAGCAACCAGGACTATGGAGTCTGTAGGCCAAACCTTAGGCTCAGACTCCTATATCTTGACTTAGCCTGACTCAGACTCCTTCATAAAGGCCATTGTCAGACAGAAGCCTTAAAGGGAGTCTGTCAGCACAGTTCAGCATATTAATCCAGCACAGCAGATAGCTTGGTTATGGTCTCCTGAATCAGTATTTTCCCCTTGTGAATTGGTGCCTCCAATGCCAAGGCAACAAAGATATTGCCACTTACTTTTTTGAAGCAACAGCAATGTTATCGTTGCTCACTTACTTATTGATAAAAACAGCAGTATCTCAGCAACAGAGGCACCAGTTCTCAAGGGGTAAATAGGTTATGGTCCCCTCAATCAGACTATTTGCAGAATAGCTTGATATGCTGAACTCTGGTTACTCCCTTTTACAGTTCTTCTAATTCAGGAAAAAATCTTGCGATTTGAGTTCCTAAAAAAAAAAAAAAAAGTAAATATGAAACAAGCTGTGTATATAATTATACAGTATTGATAATTGTATAATATAATTGTATCACATATTATTCTGAAGCTGAAGTCTGTGTTCCTTTTCTATGACTCCATCCAAAATTCTCTGACTCCAGAACCCTGAAAGCAACCACATTCAGATGACTGGAACTAACTTCAGTCGCAGAAAATTCAGCAACTAAATTTGCTTTGTGTGAAGAGTCCCGAAAGGGGTTTTCCCACGAACACTCTTCTCCTGTCCTTAGTCACACCACCAACATTCAGATACTATGGAAACAGAGTGTTTCATTTGAATGCAGAGAAGGTGTGCATGCTCAGCCACCACTCCGTTCACTTCTTTGGGACTGATGGAGACTGAACATGCACACCTTGTAGAGCACTGCAATCAGACATTTACCCTCTATTCTGTGGCTAGGGTATAATTATTAGCAGGAAAACCCCTTTTATTCCTTTTCTTGCCACAGCTATAATATTAAATTAATATATATTGTATATAATTTTATTTTATTCTTTCTCTTTCTCCTCACTTCCCCTTTGCCATCCGCTTAATTTTATACCCCTTAACCAGTGATTTGAAAATGCAATCATTAGATTACTTAAACTATAGACTTTGGTACTAGAGTATTGCAGTCCATGGGAAAATCACTAAAATATCATTTCAGCCAAAAGCCTTTTGAAGGCTCCCAGGCTCATCATCCCCGAAACTTCTGCTATCATGCCCCTTCAGCTCCTCAGTAGGTGCCATATATAAAGTGTTGGCATCCACTGTACATGTAGAGCTTATGTTAATTATAATGCTAATATTGCAACCAAAGAGAACCGAATGAATAGAGGACTGTGGGTAGGTGAGGATCACGTCTTCTATTTTGCACTATCCATGGCAGTTTATTGCAGACAACCTCATTAAGCCCAAAGAAGGCCAGTCTTGAAGGAGTGAAGATTTGGAAGTTAAAGGGGTTGTTCAGGATTTGGAGCAAACTCACATGTGGACTGGGTGAGTTGAAAACAATGCTGGGACTTGTCAGAAAGCAAAGAGGCTCACTTGACTGGTGAGAACAATGCCTTCAGTGGTCACTGGAGAGGGACCTGTGTCATGATTCACATATTTCACCAATTCCAATCATTGAGGCAACTAAACTGGTCTCTGCAGTCATGTGACTATAGAGAGAATATAGTGTGTGGGTTAGTACGATCATAGAAGTACCAAATGTAGATAGTGTTTCCTATTCCAGGGACTGGATAATGGAATGCTGGGGATGGAAGAGTAGGAGAGTTTTTACACCCACCCTGGCCGCTCTAGAGTTTGCTGCATATCCTGGACAATCCCTTTTAAGGCTAATAAAAAACAAAACAAAAAACATTTTTTACCTTTTTAGGGTATGTGCCTATAGTCTCATGCAGTGGGCACATTTTCAAATTGATAATAGGCCACATCATTTTACCAACTTGGAATTTGGCCAGTTAGTAAGCAATTTTAAAACCCTGTCCTTTTGCATTTGGGCATTGTTCTGACCGAATGCAGTTGCTGAAACACTGGGGATGTACCCTTTGTTGTATTTTAGCTTGCATTGTTAGAAATGTATAACCCCACTTCCGTTATGTTCGGGGTTTTTTTCATTGTAGAAACCAAGAATGAAAGTAGCCATGCTGACTAGTTTTTTAGACCATTTGTGAATGGATCAGCTGCTGTACATTTTTTCAATAGAAATAAGAAAATAAAAACCAAAAGGTAGCATGAAGCAAGAAGAAAATGAGCACCTGACTATTGCTTGACCTATGGCACAGGTGTCAAACACAAGGCCCGCGGGCCGAATCCGGCCTGCTGCCTTCTGTTATCCGGCCCGGCACGTATCTGGCCCACAGGGCCGCGGCATTTTTTATTGTCTATGTAATGTAAACCAGCCCAGGACAGGCCGCTTAAAAAAAAAACAAAGCTGTGCGATACCTGTCCTGGGCTGGTTTACGAGACCTCTGCATGTCAGCGCAGGCGGCGATACAATGACGTCATCGCGCCGCCTACGCAGACGTCGCGGACAAGAAGAGGAGGAGGCGGCGGCTGCATCAAGGCATCGGAGGTAGGTGAGGATAAGTTTTTTTTTATATATATAAATAGGCCGTTGCCTGCTGGAGTATCCCCGGCACATAACGGCCTATTTACTTATCGATCCCCGCTGCTGGTTGTGGCCGCCCCCGCTTCCCCTTCTGCTATGGGACGCAGAAGTGGCTGTGTGCAGGAGCGGGGATGGTAAGTGAGGCCGCGGCCGGCGATCCCCATCAAATACTACTATTATTATACTCCAGGGTCTTTTCAGACCCCAGAGTATAATAATCGGAGACCCAGGGGAGGTGATAAACATAAAAACCAGAGTTACTCACCTCTCCGGCGATCCGATGTTACTCCCAACAGGCTTCGGCCTTCTTTGGTGACGTCGCAGGCGTCACGTGAGCCGGGCCGACATCATTATGTCGCGACGCCGGTCTGTGCGACATTGAAGAAGGCCGAACGCAGGGAGAGCACCGGAGCTCAGGTAAGTAACACTGGTTTTATGTTTGTCACCACCTGGGTCTCCGATCATTATACTCTGGGGTCTGAAAAGACCCCAGAGTATAATAATAGTTCATGGGTGGGGGGGTCACTATGGGACATAATACCATGTGCAGGGGCCACTATGAAGCATAATACCGTGTGCAGGGGTCACTATGGAGCATAATACCGTGTGCAGGGGCCACTATAGAGCATAATACCGTGTGCAGGGGCCACTATAGAGCATAATACAGTGTGCAGGGGCCACTATGGAGCAGAATACCATTTGCAGGGGTAAACGGTATTTGTATATTGCTTAATTTTTGATATATTCAAAAAAGGATGAGGATAGTATGTAACATGCCAATGTCTTAGGTTTTAACAATACATTATGTTCTTCCTGGTTGCCCTCAAAGGGCTGATTGTAACAGTAGTAATGTACAAATGTAAATACTCCTTAATAGCTCGCTTAACTATTAAGGAGAAGTTACTTTTAGACACGTGTAAAATAATCTTGGCCCTTCAAGGTACCCCATGAGGCCGAAGTGGCCCCCGGTGAAAATGAGTTTGACACCTCTGACCTATGGCATCCCACCCCTTTCCTTGCTGTTTATTTCTTTATAAACAAAAGCTGTCCATTAAATTTTTAGTATTTGTGAAGTTTAATATGGTTTGGATGTTTTCCCAGTGGTTTCATTAGAAATTTCTGTAGTATCACATCTCATCCTCACAATGGTTGGCCAGACCAAATTGCAGCAGTATCAAAATGTGATTGTATTTTCTTTTAAATGTTGACTTCTGCTTCTTAAAGTTAAGCTTATGTGTTTGGAGGTAGAATTTTAAGGTGCTTTCACCACAGAGCTTGGGGTGACATTTTTTTTTTAGCGGTGAGTGATATTGAGCTGAAAACTTATTTGCTCACAGTTTCCTATGTATTGTTTCATAGCTTACGCAGATGGTAAATGGTTCAGTGTGTTTACTTTAGTTGCTTCTGGGTGCATCTGGAGCAGTGTGTAAAATTGATTAAATGATGATCTCCTTTAGTTTCTTGATTGATTTATTATTATATTTTTTTTATATTTTTTTTTTTTTATGAGCATCCTTGTTTTACTGCTGTTGCTGTGGGTCACAAGTAAACTTTTTACACTTCTAATATAATGCATGCAGCGTTGTAGTAAATCTATAACAATTCCATAATAAGTATTTATAATGTACTCCCCTCACATGTAGTCATGTGACATAAGATCACAGCGTGTACTATTAAATTGTGCCTAATGATAGTGAATGGGTATGGGCGTTGCGATCTGCAACCCTCCTAGATTGACTGGCTGCTCAACATTAGCGATCATAATGTTTCCATGTAGCTCTAGCCTTAAAGCAACGCTCTAGCACAGACATTTTTTTTTCCATCAAAGCACCCTTCATCTGTCTTTCACACTTTTCATTTATTTTATGTATATTGCACACATTTATGCAATACAGCTTGTCTTCTGGATTTTACATTTTTCTGTGCTTTAATTAATCCCATACTGCATCAGCACAGTATCACAAGAGCAGCTAGAGACAGTACCAACTCTGCCTGCTAGGGGCCACTGTAATTATCTTTCTCTCTATATTCTCCTTCTCTCTATATTCTCCTAAATAAACTGAGACCATAAATATACCATCAGGGGTTTGTCCTGTCACAGAAGACTGTGATAGGAGTTTGTACCCCCCTACCTTGCAGAGAAGAATATGTGGAACAGTCCATCAAACAAGAAGTTCCTCTGTAACTTTTTATGTTACACAGAGGCATGTATTTCTCATCAAGTCAGAATGACATCACATGATCCAGTGGTCTTGCCAATGTGGCGTTATGGCTTGTGATTTAAGACTATTGTGACTAGTCCTATGGATAGGCCACCAGTATGAAAACACAATGTGGAGCTGGAAAAGCCCTTTAACCAAGTACTGGAGGAAAATGGAGCCAAACAAAAAACATAACAACTATCATTAAACATTACTTTGTGTGCCAAATACAAATATACCACCATAAATAACACACATAATCCACGCTAAAAATGCAAATGTTTATATAAAATGTAACTAAACTTTTGGAAAACTTTAGATTTTCTGGTAGTATTTGTGTCATAAATACATTTTGGATCCTATCTGTGGAATTCTGCATTTTTCACTCTTTCCCTGGCTCCTGTATTGAGAGCTGTTTCTGCCTCTCACTGAATGTGAGAGGCAGAAACAGCAGTGTGGGGAGTGTATTATATTGTGTGGGGCTTCTCGGGAGCATATTATAATCTGTGGGGCCACTGTGGAGCACTATACTGGGGGGGGGGGCGCTGTGGGGAGCATAATATACTGTATGGGGCTGCTGTGGAACATTATTGGTTCAGTGGGGTAGCCTCTCTGGGGATTATATTATACTTTGTGGAGGCCACTGTGGAGCATTATACTGGGAGGCATAGTATACATAGTGGAGCATATTAAATTTTGTGGGGCTGCTGGGGAGCATATTATACTGTCTGAGGCCACTAAGGGGTAGTATAATGTGTGGGCCACTGTCGAACATTATACTGTGTTGGGGCTCTGGGAAGCATATTATACTGTGTGGAGCATTATATACCATGTGGCCCTACTATGGGGAGCATTTTATACTGTGTTGGGCCACGGTGGAACATTATACTGTGTGGGAGCTCTGGGGAGTATATTGTACTGTGTGGAGCATTATATACCATGTGGGGAAACTGTGGCAGACTCAGGTGAGTATTTTATACTGTGGAGGGCACTGTGGAGTACTATATACCATGTGGAGCATTATACAGTGGGGGTGGGGCTCAAAATTCCTGCTGGCAGTAGCCCTGTGTGCTATGTCTGCATCACAGCTCCCCTCATTATAATCTTGCACATACGTGTAGTGCTCCATGGCCATGTCATTCCCCATACAGTTTTGTACATGAACCGACCATGCAGCTATTGGGACGTGCACAGTGCTATAGGGGATGACTATACTGGAAACATACCCAGTAAGATAGTCAGCACATAGGTAAGATTTCAGTGAAGGAGCCGTGGTGTAGGCTATTAACAGGAAGCTGTTGGGTGGAGCCCCTAGAAGAAGTTCTTCTGGTGGGCCTAAGGCCCTTCAGTCCGACACTGTATAAGGGGGAACAATTATATATAAGGGTGTTATTATATATAAGGCAGGAACTATTATATAAAAGGGTGGGCTACTATATATAAGGGGGGAATCTTTTAAATATAAGGGGGAACTATTATATATAATGAGGTTATTATAAAGGGAAATTATATATACAGGAGGCTATTATTAGGGTGAACTATTATTTATACGATGGGCTATTATTTATAAGGGAGGAACTATTTATAAGAGGCCTATAAAAAGGGGGAAACTATTTTATTTATAAGGCATCTATTATAAGAGGGGAGCTATTATTTATAAGGGTGGTAAGGAGGCGCTATAATAACTGATGACTGAGTGCAAAAATCTATTAGGTGGTACATTGAATTGTGTGTGGTAAAATGGGGCCTGTTATTACGGTTTTCGGAGCAGAAAGGAGGCATTATTAAAGAGGTTGCCACTTGAAGACAATGGTGTTTGTATATCAGCAATTGGGGTCCCGCTTTTAATTTTGCCCAGGGCCACACTTTGTCTAAAACCGGCTCTGCTTTTATGTAGCTATTATTCTTTAGTGCATTGTTATACTGTGTAAGTGGCTTTGATATATTACAACCTCAGCACCTTTCTGGTGATGGGACCTTTCATCACTTTACCTCTCTTAGTCTACACATTTTATGTTTAAAGTTTAAATAAAGATTTATATTTTTACCATGGATATTATGTGTCATTTTTGGTAGTATACAGATACTGGTGGAAGAACCTGGGCAAGGTATAGGAGAGAGAAGCTAGAGCAGAGACCAAAACCTGGGCAAAGTAAAACACTACTTTTTTTTTTTTTTTCTTTCTGCAAGTCAGATTTTTTTTTTTTTTTTAAATCCCTAACAACTCTTGACTTCATCTTTAAGACTTGCATTTGATGCTGACTGTTAATTTATCTGATTTTAATTTACATCTATAACAGTGTTTATAGTTTCACAACCATGCTAAAATGTTTTCTTATTTTACAGGTGAATGGAACTGATACAGATTATGAATATGAAGAAATTACGCTTGAAAGGGTAAATTCAAAATTTTTTTTTTCACCTTTTTAGAAAGCAAAATTTTAGAAGTTGCCTTTTATAATAAACATTGGTCTTTTGTGAGTTGTGACTGACTGGGGTATGTATAAAAACCTTTCTCCATCAGATAACACGAAGAATATCTATTGGATCCAGCCTATAACCTCTATTTAGCATTTAGATTTTTTTTTTTTTTCTGTTTAGTCCACCTTTACACTAGTGTGTATTTATATTCCTATCATTTCCATATCTGTATTTCAGAATGTTTAATGGGTTCTTACTACTGTATAAAGTATATGGAGGCAATATGGACACAGTAACCTAATCCATTCCCTGTATCCACAGTTAGTTATATTTGTTTGTATGAGGTTGTGTTTAATGGGACACACACACACACACACACACACACACACACACACACACACACATATATATAGATATAGATATATAAATATTATAATGTTTTGGTGGTCTGTCTGTTTTTCAGGGCACATCAGGGCTTGGTTTTAGCATTGCTGGAGGTACTGATAATCCACACATTGGAGAGGATACAAGCATTTTTATTACAAAAATTATTTCTGGAGGTGCAGCAGCTCAAGATGGAAGGTTACGGTAGGTGAAATTTAGGTGATAAAAGCGCATAGAATATAACTTGCAAATAAAGCATTTGTGTAGTATGTTTGGTGTAGACCATACATTTTTAACGGGGAAATTACAATTGCATCATAGAGTTGGAGGAAATGAGCACCTTAAGCTCTAGCCTGTTCCTAAGGGACCTTCTGTATGGGCAAATCCATCAGCACTTAATCACCGTAATGTATGGTGACTAACCATATTTAATAACATTGCATTTTTTTGGCAGCATATTCCCTGTTTACAGAAGTTGATGGGCAGCGAAGAGGATTTTTATGCATAAAAGATGCATTCAGCAACCAACCCAAAATTTACGTATTTTACAGCTGATCACTGGTCATGTTTACACAGGGCAGTATAGGGAATGGACTTTCATATGAATGCTCATTTGGCCCAATAAATAGATGAAAAGTGGAGTGCTTTCCCATTAAATCCAATTGGGTCACTGCCTTCAATTTTGTACAGCCTCTGTTGAATGTGAAAATGGAGTTGCCGCCCACAGCATTCAGGTTCCACCTCTTATTTTTCATTTCTGTTATAAAACCTCTATTAAAACTAGAAATAAATGATACAGATAGATTCTTTCCCACAGTTATCAGTCTGCTGGTTTTCTGTGCGTTCTATGAAATTAACAGTCTTGAAGAAATCTGGAAGACAGCTGAAGGCTTTTCTTTCCTGGCTAGCTTACTGCCAGAGACAGGTCTGATGTAAGGGTGGGGGGTTGATCTCCTGAGACATACAGAGAACAATTCTTTCTCACAGATTTGATTGAATTATGCAACAGAGTAGGATCAAAGGAAATAAGGATATTAGGGAGGAATTAATGGGATGTTTGTTTAATTTTTATTTATTTTTTTTGTATTTTTTTTTTTTTTTTTAAACATTGGCTAATGTTCACAATAAATAGGTTAATTACATAGAGATCAATTAAAGACCACTTTTTATATGAACACCATACATTGCTCTACTATAGTTCAATAATTGTAGATAAAGTCTAAACTGGTGTCAGAGGTGAATATTTTGCTAGCATTTTCAGTGTTTGCTCTAGAAAACCGCACTCTGCCACCTTAAATTCGCAATAAAAATGGAAAGGTGCTGTGATATTCTGTTTACAGGCAGGTTTTATGTTTTTATATAAAAAATAGTTTGTCCCTTGTTACATATGTGTTCAGTTACTATATTTGACTTTAATTGGCATAAGAAGTCTATGCTTTCTAATTTCTATATTTAGTTATTGCATTTTGTAAATCCTTGTTTTGCTTTTACACCTTATTCCTTAGAGTTAATGACTGTATATTACGGGTGAATGATGTGGATGTACAAGATGTGACACACAGTAAAGCCGTTGAGGCATTAAAGGAGGCAGGATCTATTGTGCGCCTGTATGTTAGAAGAAGAAAGCCAATAACAGAGAAAATAATGGAGATAAAGCTTGTTAAAGGCCCCAAAGGTGAGTGGAAAATCCATATTATTCATTAATTCACTGTACAATACTTTCATTAATCCAGTTATCACACACATCACCCTGCACCAGACTATAGAAAACAGGTGAATTAATGTTTCTAGGTATGCTAATGTTTGTTACATTGGCTTACCCAGATTCCCTGGCATATCCCTGTTTCCACGGAGTGAAAATGACTGAAGTTTACAGTGTCATCTTTCTAGATGTGAATATGCTGTGCTCTGTAGGCTGGCACCTTAAGCAAGCCTCTGTATCTGGACTGTGGGCACTAGATACTCTTTAGTTCCCTGATAAGGTTGCCAAGCAACCAGAGAAAAGCGCATTGCAGAACATGACAATTCTGAAGAGATGGAAGGGTTCATCATTGACAGTTTTAGGTGGGTGATATCTAAATAGCTTATGGCACAGACTATCCACATATCGCTTTTAGGGTTAAGAATCCTATCCTAACCTATATTTCAGGTGTATACATTTGTGTATGATATATAAAAATGTATAAAAATAAAAAAAATGTCAACAGTAATACAGTATTCAGTATTTGGTTGTATTTTTTTTTATTTCTCTTAATTTGTCTTCATAGAGTGTAACAACTGAAATTGGCAGACTACTCTCCAAACTGAACACAGAGAAATGAAAAAAACATATGACATAAAGGCACAGGAAGGGTTTATGCTTTATTATATTATCATAATACATCAGTCAGTCTGTCAGCAGTTATCTGAGTGTCTGTGGCTATTCCTTGTGTTTTACATGCACATCCACAGAAATAAAATGTGTATAAAGAGGATCTAAGGACGTTTTCCTCATATGTGAGCGCTCTTATTTTATTTAGTCTTTAACAGTTTTATCAATTTGCAAATTAAAATAATAAGGAAAATAAGTGTTGGCAAATGCTTATCCAACTATAGCTAGGTCATAATATAGGGTCAGTAAAGAAACTGAAGAGACTGAAGTCACTTCATGGACTATTACTGAAGAAATGATTACAATAGAAACACCACAGTGATGCTCACTTCTGGATGAGGATGCCTGGGGGAGAGAGCACAGGCCTCTGTCTGCTGCTGGAGCTTTTCAGTCAGTGCTTGTAGTGTGCAGCGTGAGTGTCTGTGCTGTTTGAGCTCAGTTAGCACCTTCCTGTGCCCTAGTTTGTCAGGCTTGGACCAGGTTTCTATCCACTAAACATTATTAGATGGGTGTGTTTCCAAAGTGCCAAATGGTTAAGAGTTGTCTGTTTATCATGAAAGTGTGAAATGAAACCACAAAAATTGTTCCCCTTTTAGGTTTGGTATGTATTCGGTATTACTGATTTGATTTAGTTTTCACTTGTAACTGTTTATTTACAAAAGTTAGGCTGTTTTTAATATTTTTCTCATTATATACCAAAATATATTTATTATTGCTACCTATCCCCAGGAGCTCACTTGTTTTCCTAGCCTATTCAATGTGATCAGTAGCAACAATATGGACTTGCATGGTTGTACATCATATGTAATCTCTTACCAGCTTTTTATTAATAACTGGGTTCCCTTAGGAAAAGATAAAGCTCAGTTATTTAAAGGGACTTCCGATATGTCAGCATTAGCAAATATTTCTATTGCCCAGGAAATGTCAAATCTGGAGCATCTTTTCTTAAAGCTCTGCGTTGTGATGTTTATCTGATACCATTCTGCTTGTCATAGGATTATGCACCTACAAAGTCTGACATTGGTAGCACTGATTGGACTGACTGTACAGAGATACCCCCTAACTGTTATAACAACACTGTAAGTGACAGCTGGGCTTAAAGAAATAAGGAATGTTGCTACAAGTTCTATGAAAAGATACACCAGAATTGTTATTCTATGAAGAACAGAAGTATTTGCTAAAATAGACCCGTAGGATCGGTGACAGGTCCTCTTTTTAAAAGGGTTGTCTGTCCCCAAATCATTCAGTATGTGATTTGTGGGGGTTCGGGGTTAGATCACATGCTGAATAATTTGTGGGGGTCCAACACCAGAACCGCTATATAGATCAGCTGCTCCGGCTGCCTCCAGATGCCTGAAGCTTCTTATGGATAGGTAATCGGTATGAAAATTTGAGTTGCAGCCTGACAAACCCTGTACCATAGTCATCCCCCATAGCACAGGTAATTAATTACCTGTGAGATCAGGGAAGGAGGGAGGGGGCAAATGGCTCCTTCCAGTCACGTGACCCGGGGGTCGTGATGTGTCTGGAACACCCAGGTCCATCATTAGTGACCCCTAGACCAGGTAAGTCAATTACAACTCCCCGGATGACTCCTTTATATAAATATACTTTAAAAAAAAATAATATATATATATATATATATATATGGGGGGGGGGGGGGTGTATAAATATAATATATATATATTAATAAATAAATATATATTTATACTTCTTTTTTTTTTTTTTATCTGTTTTTCTAGGTCTTGGCTTCAGTATAGCTGGTGGTGTGGGGAATCAGCACATCCCTGGTGACAACAGTATTTATGTCACTAAAATCATTGAGGGTGGTGCAGCGCACAAAGATGGCAAGCTTCAAATTGGGGACAAACTTCTTGCAGTAAGTATACATTATTCTGGTAGTCTTGGAGATCTTAAAATGATAAAGAATGATTTTACAGTACTCCCCATAACAATCACTCCCAATCTGGCTCTTACCTGCTCAATAGCATAACATATTTGTAACATTAATGAATTGTATGACGACGTGTTGGAAAATCTCCTTGTGCACATCTTCGTATTGAACTCAAGATTGTTTTTTATTGCTACTTGTGACCTGTCTGATCACCACATCTATTTTGGAAAGGGAAGCGGCAACAGGCTTATCTTTTTTTTAATTGCATTTACAAAATTAGATTGTCTGCCCGTGTAATGCACAGAATCAGGTTTTCAGAGTAGGCTGCTTTTACATAAGTTTTGTCTGTGAAACTCCGTCCATGTGTGAGCCGGATTTATCGGCCTGAACACGGTGCGGGGAGACTGACTCCTAGCTTTATAGTTATCTATGATGCTTGGGCCTCCTGCCTCCCAGCAACCTACTGCCTCATAGTGATTACAGAATGGGACTGTATTTTGTTGGGACTCCTAGCATCAAACATAACTATAATGTTAGGGTTGCATCCCCCTAAAGGCCTTTAAGTCTGGAACACACAGGGATATAGCTCCATGGACAAAACTTGTTTATGTGCATGTCTTACGCTGCTAACAGGGGTTGTTCCTTACAATGGTTCTGCCTACTGTTTTACATAAGCCCTATTACAATATATCAAGGTGAAAGGGTTGATGAAAGCTGCCAAATGATTTACAGGTAATAACCCTCATATCACCCTTCACAATGTAATTAACTAAATCTGTTTAATCCATCTGACTCGATCCTGCTTCAAGACTAACCATTTCATGACATTTATTTTAGTTAACATGATATGATCTTGCAGGCACTGTCAGGGTATCTTTAATATAATACATTTTATTTCTATAGCACTTGCATATTCTGCCACACTTTACAAATCTTAGGGTTCGTGTACAGACAAGATGAGACATAACAGTAATAAATCAATTTGCACAATAGGAGTGATGGCCCTGCTCACAAGAGCTTTCAACCTATGAGGTAGAAAGGGGCGACACAAGAGGTAGCAGGGGTGGCATAAGAGGTATCTGTGATTATAGAGTGGACCAGACATTTTTAGGAAAAGGTTTACTATTATACAAATAAAGCTGTATTAACTGGTCACCGCCCAGTGTCCTTGGAGGAGTGGTGAAAATATCACCCATCTGCAGATTTTCTTCACTTCAAGTTTATGCTCAAAGCCTGTAACTCTGCTCTTCACCTCGCCAAACAAGCTTACTTCACCTCTCTCATTTCTTCTCTCTCCAATAACCCTAAACTACTCTTTGACACCTTTCACTCCCTCCTCACGCCAATGGTGCGGATAACTTTCACAGACCTCAGTGCTCAAGACATGGCCACATACTTTAAAGACAAAATTGACAACATCCGTCAGGAAATAACCCATTCTCCAAGTGGCATCAGTCCCCTTTCCTCCCTTGCTCCTCATTGTGAACTCTCATTATTTGACCCAGTAACAGAAGAAGAAATCTCCCAGCTCCTTTCTTCTTCTCACCCCACTACTTGCACAAGCGATCCTATCCTGTCACACATCCTCCGGTCTCTGTCCCCTACTGTTACAACTTGCCTTACTAAAATTTTTAGCCTTTCTCTTTCTTCTGGAATATTCCCCTCCTCCTTCAAACATGCTGTCATAACCACACTAATGAAAAAACCCTCCCATGACCCATCCTGTGCTCCTAACTACCGACCTGTCTCTAACCTCCCCTTCATCTCTAAACTCCTGGAACGCTTGGTTTACTCCCCGCCTAATCCGCTATCTCTCTGCTAACTCAATCCAACGATCTCTTGACTGCTAAATCTAAAGGAAACTATTCACTACTTATTCTTCTGGATCCCTCAGCAGCATTTGACACTGTAGACCACAAACTCCTCCTCACTATGCTACATTCTATTGGCCAGTGGCCGCACATTTCTCCGGAGAAAACCACTCTATTGAAGATTTGCGGGTTGTGGTTTTAATGGGACATTTTAAGACGCAGGAGAAAAGGAAAGAATCGGAGTACAAATTTATGCAAAAATTTCAAACTCTGCAATTTGGACTTAATATTCATGCCAGCTTCATGTCACACTATGTATGAACTGTGAGGGTCACAAATCACCACCTGATAGCAAACAGATAACAGCGAGAATTACTGGTCCCTCCATCACGCACCACAACTTTCCAGATTGTTTTTTGACCTGTTGTAAATACTTCTCTACTTAGATTGCATTTTGTTTTGGTTTTTTTAAGGACTCTAAAATCCTTTGAAGACCATGTATATAAAAATCTGTGAATTTTCAGTTCTTGTATAACACCATGTCTGATGAAGGGAGCAAGTACTCCTGAAAGCTTACTTATAAATATACTCAGTTAGCCTCTAAAAGGTATCGCCTGATTCTTCACTCTTCCACTACTTTCAATGGCTAGCACGGTACAACATTATACTAATACCATCTTTATGCAGATGATACCCAACTATATACCTCATCCCATGACATCACGCCTGCACTACTCCAGAACACCAGTGACTGTCTCTCTAACATCATGTTTTCTCTTTATCTGAAACTGAATCTTTCAAAAACTGAACTTCTTGTGTTCCCTCCATCTACTAACCGACCTAACCCTGATATCTCCATTTCTGTCTGTGGCCTTACTATTACCCCGAGGCGGCATGCCCGCTGTCTGGGGGTTGTATTTGATTCAGATCTCACCTTTACCCCACATATTCAGACACTTGCACGCTCTTGCCACCTGCACCTCAAAAACATCTCTAGAATTCGCCCTTTTCTCACCGTGGAAACATCAAAAACCCTCATTGTCACTCTGATTCTCTCTCGTCTTCACTATTGCAATTTTCTTCTAATTGGGCTTCCTCTTACTAAACTCTCCCCACTACAATCTGTCCTGAATGCAGCCACCAGATTCATCTTTCTGTCAAACTGGTACACAGACGCATCTACCCTGTGTCAGTCGCTGTATTGGTTGCCCATCCATCACAGAATACAATATAAAATTATCACACTGACCCACAAATCCATCCATAGCGCTGCGCCCCCCCTATATCTCCTCTCTCATCACTGTCTACCACCCTAACCATCCTCTCCGTTCTGCCAATGACCATAGACTTGCATCCTCTGTTATCCGATCATCCCACTCCCGTCTCCAAGACTTTTCTCGAGCTGCTCTGGAACGCTTTACCCCAGACAATCTGATTAATCCTCAACTACAGCAGCTTCAAAACTGCCCTAAAATCACATCTGTATGGTCAGGCTTATCACGGGACATGATCACAGTGTAGTGTGCGGAGGTGGAGAACAATAACACCTTTATCCTTCCTCCTCTGTTCCTCAGATCCTGTCCTCTCCATCTAGAAGTTACACTGCACTCCTTGCACTTAGTATATGTTTATTCACAGATACTGGCTGGTGATGGGTTCATACAGCTTCAGTTACACAACCTTTTCTATTAAAAAATGGCTGGACCATGGTAGCAAACAAGCCCTCTGACCACTTGTGTCACCCTATCTCCTCATAGAATGTAAGCTCTTGCGAACAGGGCCCTCACTCCTATTGTTTGATATGTTTATTTTATTCTATAGTGAATAGTCAGCCAATGCAGTGACTGACACAGATCTGAGGCATCAGAGTAACTTTTAGACTGCAACTACCTGAAACTTAGAAATCTCTAATTCCGGCAGTATGCCACCTCAGTTCTGTGATCATGAACTTGTTTGCACCACTGTACTGAGGTAGTGAATGTCAATTTGACAGTGATAATCAGTCCCATGTAAATTACTGGGCCAGTGTCATCTTGAAGACCACCTGGGATCTGACAAAAGCCCCCCCGGACTACTTCATGTGTATACATGTTGGGGCATTGCTTATAGTCTGCCTCCTCCATAGGACATCTGTGCATTCTTCTCTGTAGAAATACAATTTGTATGCGGTACTTGGTATCTATTTTTTCGTAGGTGCTTGGATAGGGTCCCAACCCGTAGTCCAAGTAATAATAATGAATTCAAGCACTCCAGTGATGAATTTGAAGTAATGATTTAATCATAAATTCTTAAATTAATAAATAATCCTTACAGCTCAGACCCATTGATTTATAGCATGGCCATTTGATGTGGTGTTATGGTGTGAGAGGAGGAAGTGGAGCTCAATATTATAGTCCCAGAGTACCCCTTCAAATACATGAACGAGAGAGGGACTTTTTGTAGTGTATGCCTTTTTTTTTTCCAACTCTCTATGTTGGAAAGTGCAGCTCTGACTCAGTTTTATAAATTACTAAATAAATATCTAAAATTTTATTTGTCACGTCTTTAAAAGCAAATGTGTAACATCCATTTTTACTTCTTTTTATAATTGTTGTATAAGATCAGACTATTTACCTTCTAAGTTGTTGCAACACAAACTTTTTCTGAGCCAAGATTCCAGCTCATATAAGTAGTAGCTCATGAACCATTTCACTGCCTACTGAATAATTTATTTTATTTTAATGAGGGCACTTTTTCATCCAAAAACTGTTTTGCCTTTGGCATAAAAATCTAAAACTGTATTCTAGGTGTAGATAATTGTATGGATTTGGCGTTTTTTATATTTTCAGAATAGCATTCTGTATAAAATGAATATAATTGGGTTTGTGATGAACAGAGCATTATTATGCCACTATTTCAGTCTGTTTTCAATGAGTGCTTACTGGTAAGTGCTGACATCAGCATTTTAAAGCATAAAGCTATCCAAAATCCATGCAATAATGGAACAGTTGTGTGAAAGGGCAGGTAGCTATGTTGTCAGCACATTGTAGCTACAGCCAATAGCTGCTCTCTTTCTAGAGGGGTGCGTTTTGGCAAGTTGCAGCATGGGACCGCAGTTGTCAAAAAACTGTGTACAATATGTATAGATCTTTGCATGTTGCTTTATTCACTACAGTCATATTGGATCATTCCTGTACTCATCTGCTATGATCAATAATGTATTGGATCTTGACACTTAATATAAATTTCTAACTGGCACAGTATGGCGATTGTTTGTTTGTTTTTGAGAGGTTGTCTAGGATAAAAAAATTTTTAAATTAAATTAGGCCAGGATAGGTGAAAAAAACAAACAAACCATACTCTCCTGTCCCTGCTGCTCTGGTGTCGTCGTCCTGTCCTGCTCTGGTGTTTTCATGTGATGGAAGTCCCCACATCACTGTGATGTCCTGTGTCCCTTTTCTTAGGCCACTGAGAGGTGGCCTCAGCGGTCACGTGCAGCGGGGATTTCCACTGGAAAGCATATTGTAAGAATTTTCAGTAGTTTATCTTATGCATGAGTTTCTATCCAGCTTTCCCTTAACCCAGAGCGGTAACTTAGTTTAATTACATATTGCAAAATTACATGATATGCCAAAAACCTGGGCAATAGCCTAAGTGAATATTTTAATAGTTATCAAGGAATGACTAAAAAGATTATAAAGTTTTTATGTAAGGTTTACTCTAGAGCTTCAGTATATTTGGTGGCAAAATTGCAGTTGAATTTTTAGTCTTTGACATTTTCAAAGGGGGGTGCACACTAAACCTAGTTTTTCACTTCATGGAAACATAGTTATGCACTTAATGTTTTTTTTTTATTTATAATGGCCTTGAGATTTCCTGTCAATAGTGATTCAGTCATGGGAATTACTTGTTTTATAATACCTAGCTTCATGTATCAGGAGGATGGCTACTGGAATACATGTATAAAGCTATTCTGCTCAACACTGTCGCCCCAACAGAGAAGTTCAAGGTCAGGTGAAGAAAAGAAGGCAAAATATCACTCCAAATACTTGTCCTCTTTGAATATCTTCCCGTTTTTTGTTTTTTTTTATCTGTAGCTAAAATAAATAAAGTTATTATGGTTTGTAGTTAATGGATGAATACTCTGCAAGGTGCATACAGAGACAAATGTACAAGACAAATGGAAGCAAAGTCTTGATTGAATCCTGCTTTTTTATAAACAGCTCAGACTTATGACTAGGCTGCTGTTAAGTGCATAATCTCATCCTAAACATCAGTTTATCCCAGAATTGATCAGCCATGTCTGTATCAGTTAAGGTAGCCATACGTCTAAGATGCACATTCTGCTTGCATGCTTGGGCGTGTTCTCTGCTAGATAGAGAGGAATAAACCACTGTCAGGCACCTTTTCACAGCAGCACATCAACCTTGAGTACAAAGAATTAGGCAATCCAACATGCCATGCCAGCTCCCCCCACCCCCCAACACACATGTATACTGTAGATCTGCCGTTGCCGGAAAGCAAGTCAGAACCCCTATCCATGCACATTAGGTGGTAAAACTGTTCTGGCGCAGGAGAAGGAAGCATAGTCTTAAGTATTTTGGAAATGCTTTAGAGGGAATTTTCACTGGGCTCTGAACTTGGTAGTACACAAACAGTTGGATAAATCAGGTCTTTATTAAAAAAAAAAAAAAAAAAAAATAGTGGCAGATATTTTAATAAACATTATTTAATCATGTCATTGTTAGTTACCGCATCCCCATGTACAGGTACGTGACGGTGATCGAGCGGGCTCAGAAGCAGAGCCCGTGCGATCACCGCTGGAGCCCGGCTTTATTTGACAGCCAGGCTCCCACTGAAATAGCGGGGACCAGTGATAACACCGATCCCCGCTATTTAACCCTTAAGATGCCGCGGTCAATAGCGACCGCGGCATTTTAAGTGTTTGCTAGTGGCACTAAGTGCCGCGGACGGCATCGGGAGAGGGTGTCAGCTGTAACTGACAGCTAACACCCTGCTCCTTAACCTCCGATCGGTAACCCCTAGGATGCCGCAGTCAAACATGACCGCGGCATCCAAGGGGTTCCGCCATGTTGCCGCCCCCGGCACCCCCCCGCGGCGAGATTGGGGGGTGCAGATATCTATAATATGCAGCCCGGGGTCTGGCCAGTGACCCCAGGCTGCCTAAAGCCTCCACTACATGGTTGATACTGCCGGGAACTCTGGAAATCAGCCTATGTCTACCTAGGCTCGTATAGACTGCAATACACGTGTATTGCAGTCTATAGTGCTGAATCAGCGGTTCAGGTGTCCTAGTGGGACATATAAAAAAAAAGATAATATTTATTAACTTATTTGGGTGGTATGACTATCTGTTTGAAAAGCAGAGCATTTCACATTTTGAAAATTGTGATTTTTTTTTTTTTCCAAATTTCCTATTTTTTTTATAAATAAATACAAAAATATTGATCAATGTTTACCACTAACATGAAGTACAATGTCTCACGAAAAAACAATCTCAAAATCACTTGTGCAAGTTAAAGCGTCTTAAAGTTATTGCCATATAAAGTGACATATGTCAGTTTTGAAAAATGAGGCCTGGTCTTTAACGCACTTTTGGGCTCAGACCTGAAGGGGTTAAACAGACTAGTTTTAATAATGCCCTTGGGTATGTCACATATTTTCTACTAGCATTATTGTAATTGGGCTTACTCATGGCAGAGCAGTTACTACATTTAGTTACTGGCCTATGTGCTGTGCTTTTTTTCATTAATAATATCGGCGAGTCGGGTTGTGTGGAATTGCACTTGCTAGTTAAGTCAATGGGGCTATGCTACAGTTAATTGTACTCATGCTGCCATTGCCACAGTGCGGTGAGCACAACTGTGCTCCCTTCATTATTAAGATTGTGGGGTCACAGAGGATTGGCCCCCCACTGATGCAAAAGTGATGGCATTTTGTATCAATATGCCATCACTTTATAAAATGGAATAGCCTTTTCATGTTAAGGTATGTAAATAACATTTTCTTTTCCTTCAGGTGAATTCTGTGTGTTTGGAAGAAGTTTCTCATGAAGAAGCTGTGACGGCTTTAAAAAACACTTCAGATTTTGTGTATCTCAAAGTAGCAAAACCTACCACCATGTTTATGAATGACAGCTATGCCCCCCCAGATATCACAAACTGTAAGTGACGGGTTTGGTGGTGTTAGAACATCTCACTTGCTGGAAATGATTAAGTATTTGTTATTTATATAGTGTGAAAATGCCCTATATTGTCAAAAATGAACACTTTACCATCATACCTATATAAGCTTGTTATACTTCTCCCATGGAATTCGAATGGGATGTCAAACATGCTGACGTATGTAAAAGCAACATATTATAGGTACAAATCCAAATGTCTAGTGGCTAAATCGCCACAAATAATTTTTGGAAAGACTTGGCAGGACGTAATAGGAGTACTAAGATGACTGACCTTTGGACAATGGGGCACCCGGATGAGGGGGAAGGGGGCTACCACTTGTAGACCACTTAAATGCAGCATATGCTATTGATCATGGCATCTACGGGGTTAAACAGCAAAGGAACAAAGTTCTTTCCAATCCCCAACCATTACAGCTGATATTACATAAGAGACACTGGGGTAGATTTATGAAGACCAGTGTTTTCAACACTAGTGCCTGCCCTGCATTAGAAGAGAAATTTTATAATGAGGATAAAAAGGCCTCTCCAGACGCTCATGCGCCTGCATTCCCGCTCTGGGTTTGCCACTTTTTTTACACCAGAAAACTGGTGTTGGCAGATAATTAATGTGCTTGAATGGTTTCCAGAGGCAAATTACAATGCGGGCACTTCAGCACTCAGCGTTGTTAGTCTTAGTGGCTTCCACCTCACAATAACAACATTCACCAGGGCAGGTCTGGCAGATGAGATTTGCATGAACTGATTTGTAGCAGATGTGGCATCCTATGACAGTCACTGAGCTCTTTAGCATTTCCAATACTAGCTATTTGTCTATGGAAATTACATATAACTGTGTGCTGATTTTCTGCACCTTTGCAGTGAGTATTGCCTGAACCAACTGAATTTAGGAATGTTGTCCTTAGGATGACTGTTCATAATGGCTACCATGTGGTAACCGCATGTGACACAAACCCTACCTACCCCCAGCACCATCATACTATATTGCATTCAATAACTATTTTACCCACAACATTTTGCAGCCATTGGAACACCTTGGCCCTATAGTGTAGTGTACACACAGAATACACTCTCTGGACCTATATAAATTAATGATGATGGGCTTAGATTATTTGTGTATACATTTTGGGTATATTTTTGTTTTCTACTGATGTCATATTTTTTTAAAATGTAAGTTTTTAATTGTGTTTGCAGCTTATTCTCAGCAAACAGATAATCATATCAGCTCACCTGGATTTCTTGGACATACATTGCCACCATCTCCTAGCCGCTATTCACCTGTACCAAAAGGAATGCTTGGAGATGATGATTTAACGCGGTAAATATACATCTGTGTGTTTTGTAATAAATAAGTGTTTTTATATGTATATAATTTTGTTTTTGCCCTCATAATCACAACTTTTTTTTAGATACAGCTATGAGGCAAATGACATACAGATGATGCCTTGTGGTAACTGCATACAACCAAAACTCTGCCCACCCCTGGTGGTCCAGTAGACATACAGTGAACCCACAACATCATATAGTCATTAGACCACCGTAGGTGATGGGTATTCCTCTGTATGCAGGTGCCTTTTGGCATCCTACATGTGCCATCACCCTTATGTCTTGTCTTGTCTTGTCGTGTCGTGTTTGTGGTCCTTTTGGTATCACATAGAACAGTGGGTGTGGTATTGTGATTAGAGACAAATTAATTTTTGGGGGGGATTTTCCTAAGACTAAGTTCACATCTGCACAGGGGTTTCGCTTGTCTGCCGTTTTTATACTGAAACTGTCAGAGATAAGTCTTCCATGTTTTCAGTCACCATGGAGTATCTAATTGACAATACCATCAGTAAAGAGAGGCCTTTTAATCTCTTCCAGACAAACTAAAAAATATTTTTGGATTAAAATCTAATATACTCCTTGGTGTCAAAAAAGGAAAAAAAAAAAAATTTTGGACAGGGAAATCATGCACTGCCTATATTTCTAGCCTTTGACTGCTGTGTGCTTGAAGTTTATACCTCTGTTCTAATGTTCTGGTTTTTTTTTTTCTCCCGGTTTCATACTTCATATAACATATATCACCTTAATGTGTCTCTCTTAGGGAGCCCCGGAAAATTATTTTATTTCGAGGTGCCACAGGTCTAGGCTTCAACATTGTTGGTGGAGAAGATGGTGAAGGAATCTTTATTTCTTTTATTCTTGCAGGAGGTCCTGCAGATTTAAGCGGAGAACTTAGGAAAGGAGACCGTATTATATCGGTATGTTTTAGTTATGGAAAATTCCATGACCTTTACGGCTACATATTAGATGCTGATTTTAGTATGCTTTAAAATCCTATTCTACATCCTAGATAGCAGACCTGTACCCACAATAAAATGACATGAGCTGTACAGCTGTGAGCTCTGGATATGTAACATTAAAGGGGTTGTCCAAAACTTGGATACCAATGACCCCATCCTTACATTAATCTGTGTTGCACTGATGAGAGTCCGACACCCCGCAACCATAATAATTAGTGGGGATATGGAATTGAAAACAGATAGCTCCGCATGCTGACCACACTATTGCAGCGCATCTCCCATTCACTTGAATATGAGCTGAGCGGCAATAGCCTGGCATATCCGTTCCATAGTGTATGGAACAGTCTGCTTGTAGGTCTATACACTGTACAGATCCAGGTGACACACAAGCTGATCAGTGGGTGTGTTGAACCTCCTAAGGATTAGCCATCAATATTTATGCTTGGGGAAGGTGGTAGACACCCTTTAATGCAGAACATCAAACATGTACATGGGCATGGTGTGGGTGCAGAAACGGCTCTGTTCAGAGATAACATAAAAGGCTAGCTAGTTATTTACCTAGATCAGTGGTACGTCCGATTATCCCCAGGGGTATGTTCTGCGGTGAGAACCCCCCCCCTTTCCGATGGTAGTTTGTAGGTTTTGCCAACCACAAACTGTTATACTCAGGAGTCTTTTCACTCAAAGTGTTACTCTTCTCCCCTGGGCCCCTGCACTGCCTCCTGTGCTCTTCTGGCCACCAGAGATGTCAAGGACCGCTGAGGTCTGTAATTTGGTCTCAGTGGTCATGTGGCGTAAAGACATATAGCAGCTACGTTTTCTCACTAGGGTTACTTTGCTTGAAAAGTTCGAGAACCACTGCCCTAGGTATTTCATATGTAAGCTCATCGTCTTCTTTCTTATGAGACAATTTAATTTTAAAGCAAAGTCTACTGCAGCTACATGTTGGATACGACACACACAGAATAGCACTCCACGGCTTAGGCCAGGGAGCGACAGAGCGAGTTTACAGCTGCAATGTTAAGTAACATCGACACGCTGCAGAAGAAGTGTTTTTTGTACTGCGGGTTTTGAACATGCAGCATGTCTGTTTTTTGCTGTGTGTTCGGCCAGTGATATCCCACAGTGGACTTGGTCTGTTTGGCCATAGCCTTAAAGTGATTTTGATTTACAGAATAAAAACATAATGGATACACAAGACCTTTGGTCAGGTGTATAGTAAATGGGCAGAGTAAGTTAATGTTTGGTAACCCCATGTTCAGATGCAAAATTACAAAATGCAAAGACCTCATAGAGCGTGCCTGCGGCGGTGAATCAGGAATGCTTGCTCCTTTATACAAATGACTCTGGCAGGGTCGGTGGACCCCATTGCTTTAAAATAGGGCCCATGTGGTACTTCACAATGTTGGTACCTTTGATAGGTAAAGAGTGCTATTTTTCCCATTACAAATGATGGAATCTGAAACAGTGACTTCTGATGGAGCCTCCCAAGGCAAATGTAAACATAACCTGGCATGATAATGAACAAAAAAGTGTTTCACAATGCAGAACTGTGCCTTGTCTTGGACATATTTTTTTAATCACAAACTTTTCCCTATCTTATTTATTTATATTTTCATACAGAGCTTTGACCATTAATGTGAACTTCCTTTATTTTGTATATTCTGTTTGTACTTTGACATATGTTGTCTCCTGGTTAACAAATATCAGGCCTTGTGAGATGGTTTCTTTAAATCCCTCACACGCCTCAGCTGATAGACAGAAATTCTGCAGATTGATTTTGCTAGAGTTATAAACATGGACTGTAAAGGGACTGGAGTATGGATTTTATGCTGCCCTAGGACAGGAGATGGCAAGTGTGTCACTCATGAATAGAAAATAAATCAATGTAACAGGACGCCTAATGTAATGGGAAATACTGTAGTATGCTTCTTTTGTTGTAAAAAAAAAAAAAAAAAAGTTTATAAATACACACACACACACACACCATACCTACACAAGCTTGCCTGCAGGGGTGCAAGTTTATTACACTTTCTGGCCACTTCTGTGTCTGAGCTTGTTTGGCGGTAGTGGCATGAAACATGCTGTAACGCTTTTTTTCCCATCATATGCAGGAAGGGTGATCCCATATATCAGGGGTCGGCAACCCCCGGCACGTGTGCCAAGAGTGGCACGCGAGGCTTATTTCCCTTGCACGGCAGCGGAGTCCTCACCCAGCAGCTTCGATCGGACCAAACATGGCCGAAATGAAACTGCTATTATTATACTGTGGGGTCTCTTCAGACCCCCGAGTATAATAAGCGGAGACTTAGGAGAAGTGATGAAACATAAAAAACAATGATACTCACCTTGCTCCCTGCGCTACGCGGCGGCTGTGCGATCTGCAGGCGCTTCTGACAGCTGACAGGGCCTCAGGGGTCACGTCCGGCGTCATTACGCATAATGGCATGACCCCAGAGACCCAATCGGCGGTCGCTGACTACAGGCAGAAGCGCCCGAAGAGAACACAGCGGCTGCGGAGCGCAGGAAAAGGTGAGTAGCATTGTTTGTTTGTTTTTTTATGTTTGTCACCTCTCTTGGTCCTGCATTTATTATACTCGGGGGTCTGAAGAGAGCTATGGGACATAATACCGTGTGCAGGGACCGCTATGGAACATAATACCGTGTGCAGGGACCGCTATGGGACCTAATACCGTGTGCAGGGACCACTATAGGACATAATACCGTGTGCAGGGACCGCTATGGGACCTAATACCGTGTGCGGGGACCGCTATGGGACCTAATACCGTGTGTAGGGACCGCTATGGGACCTAATACCGTGTGCTGGGGCCACTATATGACATAATACCGTGTGCTGGGGTCACTATGTGACATAATACGGTGTGCAGGGGCCACTGTGTGACATAATATGGTGTTCAGGGGTCACTATGTTACAAAATACCGTGTTGTGGGGCCACTATATGACATAATACCGTGTGAAGGGGCCACTGACATAATACGGTGTACTGAGGCTGTTATGGGATATAATACCTTGTGCAGGGGCCGCTATGGGACATAATACCGTGTGCAGGGGCCGCTATGGGACATTATTCTGTATAACGGTGTGTTTTCTGCATTAAGGATGTGTTTTTGCACAGAAAACAGGCATTTTTTTGTGCAAAAATGCACCATGTGAATGCAGTTTTACATTGAAGTAAAAGTTCCAGTGGCCTAAGACTATATCTGCATCCAGATACATAGTGTGTATTCACCATAAGGATGCCGCCATACGGTGCTCCTGGACACATTTACTACTAATTTGGGGCTGCACAGGTACTTTCATTGCTTCTAATTGGAAAGTACAGGAGCGTCCTAGGAAATAGCAGTAAACGCATGTGTCCTAAAGCATCTTGTAGCAGCACTTCTGTGTTATGGTTTGTGGTATATGACTTTAGTTTAGGGGTCGTCAGACTTACAATTATTGACCGGCACTCCGAGTACCTCATCTTTGATTTTTTAATTAAAATTGGCACACCGAACAAAAAAGGTTGCCTACCCCTGCCATATATACTGAAGTTCAGCTTTCAAGGAAAGTTTTTATTTATTGTTGTGTACTTCCAAATATATAAAACTTCTGGTATGTGGTAAAGACTTCAGTTGTGGTCCATACACTGTGAATCTCAATAATATTACCTGTTACTAGTTTCTAGAGCAATCTTTGTCTAATAATCAAAGTGATGCCTCTACAACCTACCAGATGTTTTCCCAGAGTATTCACTTAACTTATGATTCTACTACTAGATACTTAAGGTTTTAGAAGATTAGAAAAAGGGTTTGTATTTTCTTATTTCACAAACTTCTTTGTATGGTTTTATCCATTACCCTTTTGACCACAACTTATGTCATACCATGTCCTTTTATTCTTAATGGCCTAGGTAAATGGTGTGGATCTTCGAGCAGCCACTCACGAACAAGCTGCAGCAGCTCTGAAAAATGCCGGCCAAACCGTGACTATTATTGCACAATACCGTCCAGAAGGTACACAGGCTTATTCTCTTTTGTCTTATTTGCATAACTACCTATAAATATCCAGAAGTTTTTGTTCACTATAGAAAAACACACAAGAATTGGTATATAAGCTGGTCAACTTCACTGGTTTCTGGTTCTGTTAAAGGAGAGTCTGCTTCTTCAAATTCACTTTTAAAACTCTTGTATGCTCTTGTGTGCATAGTTGGTGGAATATGGTGAACTTGCCTTTTCTGTATAATAACACAGTCTTGCTGCCAAGAAAATCCACACCTAATTCATATGCAGATTAACTATTTGGAGCACCTGGGGCCTGGCTGCATTTGCCAAAGCACGCTATATCACTTATGGTTGCCACCCATGCGTGATAAAAACAGGTGCTCCAACTGGGTTAGCTGTGCCCTAGATGCACCAAACAGCTTATGTGCATACAGTTGAAAAGTTGATTTTCTCGGCTGCAAGATTGTATTTCACAAAAGGATATTTTCACTATGCCACTAACTTGCTACAGCAGCGTATAAGTGGTTTAGTAGTGATTTTGGTGGTGGTAAACTCCCTTTAAATTTAACACTACCTTACAACATAGGCTGCATATGACTACACCATCCATCCCCAGATAACCAATGGCCCCTTACTCTTTTTGTGTCAGTCATTACATTCTTCCCCTTGCCTTAGCAGAGTTTTTTTCATTTCTTCAATAACTAGCCAACGAATAGTGATTTAATGAGTTAAATTTTACTGTATGCTGAAAAGCAGCTTCTGTTTTCTTCTAAGAGTAGATTTACATAGCAGAATTTTTCATTTCAATGAGAGGCAGTCTCTTTTGTCCACTAGCTGCCCAAACCCCCATTTATGCGTATGGGAGTAGGAAATCTTTCTGCTGATGGCAGGAAGAGCTCTGCAGTTCATTTTGCATGTCCTGCTGCAAAATCTTGCCATAATAGTCAGGAATGCACTTTAAGGCCATTTATATGAGCACAGATTATCTGCAGCATTTCTTTATTCTTGTTTACATAAATGAGTATTCCAGTTAAAGTCACCATCTATTAACACCAGCTGCTCTAATCAGATGGGGGAGGGGTTTTACATTACCAGTGGGGTCCCAGCCAATGGTGTAACTATTGCAGTTGCAGGGAATGCAACCACGACTTGCCCCGGAGGGGTAGGGAGCCCGCAGCTAGCTGGGCCCTGCAGCACCATGATAGTAGTCAGGGGAAGGCCTGGTTCCCAACCGCTACCTCCGCTATACATCTCAGGAAGCAGATATGCAATTATCTCTGCTGTCTATGGACAGTGGCATTAATGGCATTATGCGATGTATGTACATTTCGTGGGCCCCTTTCCTATAGAAGCCTGCCCAGCGGAGGTGTTTAAAAATAAAAACACTTAAACTCAACTCTCTGTGCTTTTAACTGCCCCCATCATCCTCTTCAGGGCTCTTCCGGCCTACGACTGACTTCATGCACCTGGGGGTGACTGCTGAGGCCTGTGGTTGGGCACATGGGGTGTGCTGATGTCATTACACCAGCTCACGCCATGTGGCCACTGAGGCCAAGTTACAGGCCCCAGTGGTGACTCCTGGGGTGTGTAGTGACAGTCACAGGCTGGAGAGGCTTGAAGAGGGTGCTAGAGAGAACTGGACACAGTGAGGATGCCCAGGGGAGGTGAGACAAAGTGAGTATAACTGTTTGTTATTTTTACTCTCCTCCCCTGGGCCTCTACTTATTATACTCTGTAGACTGAGGAGACCTCAAAGTACAATAATGGAACAGAATCAATCTGGAGGGCCGAACCTCACAAATATTTGTCAAAACAAATTTTGTGAGGTTTGTTTGAAGCAACTTAAAGTAGTTGTCCAGGCAACTGGGGGAAGTGGGGAAAAAACAAAAATCATACTCCCCGATGCTCTGGTGTCCTCCCAGCGTGGTCCGGTTCTTCTGCTCCGATGTCTTCTCACGGGTCTCTTCCTGAGTTCCGCTGATTGGCCTCAGTGGTCACGTGTAGCTGGGACTTCCGCCACACGTCAACATTGGACCAAGAAGACCGGACCGTGCCTGGAGGTGCCAATGTATCAGGGAAAGGAGAGTATGAGTGTGTGTATATGTATGTGTGTGTATATATATATATATATATATGTGTGTGTGTGTATAGATAGATAGATAGAGATATATATATATATATATATATATATATAAAAAATTTTCTCCACCTCTCGCAGCCGATTTCAATAATACATTTAATGTCCATTTTTGCCTGGACAACCCCTTTTAAGGCTTCCAGACCATATCATACTGTGTGGGGAGCATATTATTCAGTGTGGGGCCACTGTGGATCTATATACTGCGGGGGCTCTGGGGAGCACCACAAGCCATTTGTTTTATAGCAGCAGTGTAATGTTATTACAGGCTGTAATTACTTTGCATGATCACAATAAAACATATTTTGCGGTATAAATAGTGAACGTGTCAGGGCGCTCGCAACAGCACAACAGTCCCTTCAAACAGCAGGGCTGCTAAGTGTTGGAATCAGTGGTCCTATCTCCCAGAGCACACAGCTCCAAGCATTGTTTACATGGTGGGTGCTGGGCTCCGTATTCTTGATAACCACAGTAGTGGGTACTTTGGCTGTATCCCTTTTAAGTCACTGAGATATTGCTGCAGTACTTATTCCAATACCCAAGAATACACTGTGGGGAGTGGGGTAGACTTTAGTTACACTACTGGTCCCAGTGGTTGTACCAATGAGACCACTATTCCCTGTGTAGTAGATAGGGAATAACATTAAATAATCAGAATATTTTCTAATGATGATATATTCTGTTTTAATCAAATTGGTTAATTTACACATCCAGCTAAATTTTGTATTATTCATTTATTATGGAATATAATAGCTTTGCTGTCTTGCAAGGCCAAATAATAGAACACAATCTTAATTTAGTAGCATATTCCTGCTCTCTTACATATAATCATTTGTTTATTACTTTTATTCTCTATACCTTTTCTTTTTTAATAGAATATAGTCGCTTTGAAGCAAAAATACATGATCTTAGGGAACAGATGATGAACAGCAGCGTCAGCTCAGGGTCAGGCTCTCTTCGAACAAGTCAAAAACGGTCACTCTATGTCAGGTGGGTTCCTAAAATAAACATGAAGATTTCAATCTTGTACTAGTAATATATCAGCAAAGCTGAATCTTCTTTTGCTATTTTCTTAACAATGTGTACCATTTATTTAATTACTCATTTTGTAGATTGAAGGCCCTGTTTTCTCTGGATCTCTGTCAATTTCTCTGTACATATGGGTTGTTATATCTTTAATTCTGTATCTCCTATGTTTGCTGGAATAGGTTTACTTCATGTTGCATAGATTATCTGTCCTTTAGTCTCTGTGACATATAAACTGCTGCTATTTTTATTATCTAAATGTCATCTCAGATCTAATGCTCCTAGCTGTTGACCATGCCATTGGCAACGTAAATGCAGTGTAGTACAGTTTCATAGCATTATGTCCTTGACAAGTTGGGTGGGACATGTTTTTGCTGTTTTGACCACAGGGAATAATACACAATGTTAATGACTCCAAGGAAGAAATTGTAAGGCTGTGAAGAATTTTACATTAAAATGTATTATTCTACCAACAACCCCAAAAACAATTGGGAGTGGGGGGGATTCTTCAAGAAAGGCGTATCGAATTTCCATGTGCCGATGGAGGAAGTCCTTAATTCATGAGAAGGCGCATGCTTTCGCATGAATTAGGCACATCCTCCCGGAGCCTGTGCACCTTACCTAAAATCTGTGGCACAAATTAGAGTAAATCTGGCACGCCCACTGGCTCCTTCCCTGCCTGTCTGCTTTGAGAAAAGTGACAATGGTGGTGTCAAAACACTACTTGTGACTATTTAAGTTGCAAATGGTGTTAAATCACAAACCACAGGTTTTCAAATTACAACTAAAAACTGGTGTTAATTCTTGGTGAACCTACCCCAGTGTATGTTTTCTGCTGAAATATACTGGCTGCTACAGGGCTCCAGATGGCGACCAAAGTGGTCACCAATGTGACTAAGAATTTGCAAATGGTGCCAAGACTTTTCAGTCTAATACGCTAAATCCGTTAACCTGATCCGCTTAAAAAAGCGGTTACCCGCAGACCCCATAGACTATAATGGGGTCCGCCTGGGTTCCACTCGAAAACGCGAAAAATGCGGAGAGAAAAGCACTGCTTGCAGCACTTTTCTCTCCGTATTTTTTAAACGTGTTCGGGAACAGAATCCCTGAACGGCGTACAAGTGCTGGTGTGAACCCAGCCTTAAAAGAAAAAAAAATTTAATTTGGAACCTAAATTTTTCAGTTTAGGAGCCAATGATTCCTACGATTTTTTATTTTTATTTTTTTTTAAATAAAGTCTAGGGCATTCTGCTTGATGATTTTCCCCTCTCTGACTTCCTCTTTTGGAAGGCTTAGTTCTAGGTAACCATGAGGGAGGTATTTGGAGTGTCAGGAAAATGAGTGTCTGAATTATCAAGCATGTTCACAGTATAATGAAGTGATACTTCAGAAATATTAACATATCTGAGGAAAACCTCAAAACTTCATTAAGGCTAAGGCCACATGTAGCAAAACACAGCTAAAAAACATAGTGGAAACGTTTTTCATTGCGTTTTTGCTGAGTTTTTTTTCTCAGCGGATTTTCTTTCCCTTATTAAACTTATAGAGGAAACGCCAGCGTTTCCACCATTATTATTGACATACTGTGATTTTCAAAAACACGGGAGGCTTTGAAAATGCAGCTTTTCTGCAGCAGATTTTTTTCAGGAATGTGTGGATAAGATTAGCCAGGATCTCATTCTGTTTACAGGTAACGTAAAACAGCATTTTTTGCTGTGACGTTTGCACAACGTGGGACATCCTAAGATGTAACCCTTTCCCTGCCAACCACGTATCTATACGTCCTCCCAGGGTGGCACTTTCCTAACCAAATACGTATCTAATACGTCCTTACTACTAATGCCGATATCTCAGGATTGATCTTCATGATAACCCTTACAGATCCTGAGCGATTCATTGTTTACGCTATTCGGCATTGAGATCCCATTGCAGATCTCAATTCCCGACAGTTTTTAACAGCGATTCACTCCGAATCTCTAAGGGCTATGAAGAGCTTGGTATCATTTTAAAGATGAGAGTCTCATCTTTAAAATGAATCCAAAATCATCTTCATAGCCCTAACCAATCCTGAGATAAAGGGCCCTAATTTGTCCCCCCCCCCTGCCTCAGGTAGCATCTTAAGAGCTGTGGTAGGAGGGGGAGGGTGAAGGAGCAGCCCTGCAGACTGCACAGAGATGATAAATCATTATCATCATCATCTATGCATAACCTGTATGTGACCCCAGGGGGGTAGCAGGGACTTCTGTCCAAGTTATCCCCTCTCCTATCAGTCAGAGAGCATACTGTACTTCACATAGAGGGATAATGTAATACCCCTCTGAGCCTTATTAGAGGGTTATTCTTATATAATACCCACTCTGAATATAACCGGGAAGTTTCTTGGCGCTGTGACCCAGACGTTTACCATTGTCCAGGTCACAGCGCCAAAAGAGTTGCACCAAACACTTACACAACACATGCACAAAGTCATCAATAAAGTATACATTTTACCCTGTCCATACCTGATCTTTCTAGAGTAAAATATGCAACTGCCTCTCTAGCGAAATCTGTTACACACTAAAATAATAGTAATAAAGATTATCACTAGAGGTGAACATATAGATTGCTACAATTTTTATAGGGGGATAGAAAATTATATTTTTATGTAAACTATTTAATTTGCATGCACAAAATTGGTTGGCGCACTTCTGCAATTTTGGTGTTTCTTTAACACCTGCACCTGTAAAAAAAAATAAATAAATATATAATATATATTTATATGTGTGTGTGTGTGGTATGTATGAATTCCTCACATCTTTCATTTTTTTGGAAAGTACATTTTGTTTGCTTGTAATCTCTGTTTGCTGCAAAGTTGCTTGAAGGTGGTTGTATATGTGAAATATTAAGCTGTGTTTTTATATACTGTATGCTGTGCAATCGCAAAAAAGTTAGATTTTGGTGTCACAGTTTGCTACGTATAGTATAGATTTTTAACATATTAGTGAATAACAGCAAAATCTTGCTTGTCTTCTGTATTAGTGTTTTTGAGAGTACGAGCTCTTGTAGTTGATGTTTGAGGTGTATATAAATTGTGTACACCTTGATCTTTTATTTTAAATGTATTTTGTGTGTGAATGTAAGATTGAATATGAGTTTTAGGTGCAAACGTGTTTTAGTGCATTTTTTCAAAAAATTATTTGTTTGTCACACAGTTACATGAAGGTGGACATGGCTATTGATAACCCATTGAGACACATATAATCTTCAAGAAATACTTTCAAGAAATATCTAGGGTTTAGGGGTGCACTTGCTTTTCACGGTGTGTAATCCCTACATTTTATAGGATGATACTTTTTTAACATTTCCAGCTTCAAAGCAGATTTTTGTTCCTTCCAGTTCTAGTGATTTTCTGTAGACATGTGCATGCAGGTGTAGGTCTTAGTAATATGAATGAACTCTGCACATGTTGAACTCTTATTTTTAGGAAGTTTGGTCCACATAACTTTTTGTTTGGCTTCCACTTTTAGCAACTAATATACATTTATTTGCATTTTTTTATGAAACATTTAAATCAAAATTGCATGAAGATGCTTGTCGACACAGAGTAACAAGTGGCATTCTGACGATGCTGCAGGTGTCTACTTTAAGAGAATATATAGGTATGGGGGGGTTAGCATGATTTTCTAATGTTGCAATTTAGGTTTTATTTGTCCATCTCGAAACTGTGAAAATTGCTCCAGCTACTGGAGCTGCAAAATTTCCCCTGGCAGCGAAAGGGTTAAAGGCATTTCCAGGATCAGAATAGTGATAGCCTGTCCTTGTAATAGGTTATCGGTGTCGGTTTGAGGAGTGTTGGACTCTCTGTAACCCTGCCGAAATGACTGTGGCGCTCAGGCTAGCTCTGTGGCCTGTGCAGTTTTGTTTCATTCAAGGAAGGTGTATCGTAAATGGCATACATGTAAATTGACAGAGGTAAGCGTGTTGAATGACTCAACAGCTGATCAGTAGGTGCCCTGAATCACACCCATTGATAACCATTGTGCATCCTAACTATGTCATCAATATCCAGGTTCTGGAAAACAAACATCTAGAAGATAACATTTAGTGAAATGTTCTTGTATTGAGATGTATATGATTTGTTTAAATATAGTTTCTGCTTTTTCTTCAAACAAGATTTTTTGGTAGCCTCAAATGTTTTTTTTCGATGTACCTTTCTGGTAATTACACCACAATGATAAGACTTGGCTCTATAAAACGTGATGCTCAAGTGCTGTATTGTTTGGATGAAAGTATGTGGAATTTCTTGTTGAGCCAATTATCTACTTAAAAAAAAGCCACAGAACATTTACAGTAGTCCACCAATCTGAAGTATAAGTAGTAATAGTTTTCCATAATTTATATTAAAATGTAATGGATTTAATTTTTTATTAATTAATACAATTAATTAAGCTAACCTTACAATATAAAGTAGAGGATACTCCTACAGTTTCCATTTAATGTTAAAGGGGTTGTCCAGAATTTAGGGCAAACTTGGGTGGCCAGGGTAGGTATAAAACAAAAAAAAAAAAACCTGCCTGTCCCCCAATAGAGACATTTTGGTTTTGTTTTGTTTTTTTTTGCACACACCTTGGTCACCCCTGAGTTTGCTCTAAATCCTGGAGAACTTCTTTAAGTGGGGGAGGGGAAGAGGACTTTTTTTTTTTTTTTTATTGAAACTGTATTCCGTCTATAATGAAACAAATGAAACTCCAGCCTATTTTAATTATTAACATATAGTCAGGAGAAAAATTTCAGGAAATAAAACCAAAACTATATCTTGTTGATACTGTGGATTTCTCCAAATAGGTTTTGTAATTCCCCAAGACAGACCTAAAACTCAGTTTTGACATTCAAGCTTTGTAACTTGGCCTTAAAGAAGTTGTAGAGAGAACTCCTGTTGTGTATTCCTCATTTGTGATCTGTAGGTCTTTCAGAACAGTGAACGTCATCTGTTTAGTGTACAGATGTAGCCAATCTTAACAGTAAATACCATGATAAAATAACCTTTAAACTGACATCTGACACAGCACATGTCAAGTTATAGTTTGCTCAATGTAACATGTAAAGTTTCAAGTAGCAGAATAGTTAATAACTGGCTGATCATTGAGGATCCAAGCACTGTGACTGCACTGGTTACAAGAACAGGGCTTGGGTCTCTAATCCCTGCCTGAATGGAGTTGTGGACTCACTGACACTCCATTTGTCTCTTTCTGGAGTGCCAAAGACAGCATGAGTACAGCACTCAGCTATCTGTGTTACTCCTATACAGTCATATACTATGGCAGCAGCCTGCTCAACATCCAGACAAGGGTACAAGGGAGCTCCATTCTTGTCATCGGTGAGGACACTAATGGTTACAGTCACTGCTCAGGCACTTATCACCTGTCCTGTGGATAAGTGAGAAGTTGTAATCTTGGCATAACCCCTTCTACAGTAAATAAATGTCTAGTAATAGGTGTTCTTTAAGGAAAAGTGTGGCATAGTTTTACAGTATGTGAATTTTATATACTCCTTTTATATTATTATTTAGAGCACTTTTTGATTATGACAAGACTAAAGACAGTGGCCTCCCCAGCCAAGGCCTTAACTTTAAGTTTGGTGATATCCTGCATGTTGTGAACGCCTCTGATGATGAATGGTGGCAGGCGCGGCAAGTCACTGCAAACGGGGAATGTGAAGAGATTGGAGTCATTCCAAGCAAGCGCAGGTATACTATATCTTTCTTTTAATAAAGTTACTGGTTCTCTTTCCCATCTCTTTCTTTCAAATATTTCACATTACACATAATAGCATCACAGAGATAAAAGGGTGTTTTGTGGCACTTCTCCCTATCTTCACAGATTTTACACTATGTACAGACACCAAATTGTTTAGAAAGGAGCAGTATATTGAACAATATTTTATATCTACTGGATTTGGGTGATTTCTCACAGCATTTTTTTTTTGTTTTGTTTTTGCTTTAGGCTTTTGAGCGAAATTCAAGAGCTGAGCGAAAAGGAGTAGGAAATATAAAGGACGGCTTACAGATGTGTCCGCCCTTATTTTTCCTTTTTTGCTCTATCTACCCTGAGAGGAGTGGCTCAAAGCTACCAGCTTAGGCTGCATCCACATTGTGGCCTTTGTCTGTTGTTCTGATCAGTCCTCATATGATCAGAACAACGGGCAGAAAGAATGTATTTGTCACCATTCACTCTGATCTTAAAAACCAGATGTAAGCTGTCTTCTGTCTTGTTTTCTATTGTTTTAAAAGGAAGATAGAGTGCTGTGCACAGGATTTTATTTTCCATTGAAAAACTAGCACAATGGAAGAAAGCTTCCATCTTGTTTTTAATGTTAGCGTGAATGATGGATCACAACCACGGACAGAAAGAAAGCGATGTGAATGTAGGGAAAAATTCTGCAAAGTAAGAATGCTTTCACAAATAGAAGTGTTATTATTTTTTTTTTTAACAAAGCTAAGTGAATGAACAAAAGAGACATCTAAATCAAGTCTATTAATTTTGGTGTGACCACCCTTTGCCTTCCATAAGTTCTTCTAGGTACACTTGCACATGGTTTTTGAAGGAACTCTGTAGGGAGGTTGTTCGAAACATCTTGGAGATCTAACCACAGATCTTCTATGGATTTAGACTTTCTCAAATCCTTCTGTTTCCATTTAATTCCAGACAGACTCGATGATGTTGATATCAGGGCTGTGTGAGAGTCATATCATCACATCCAAAGGGTGGTGGTCTCACCAAATGGTCATACTTTGCAGCTATTTTTCCAACACCTACCTAAAACGTTTGCATCGTACTGTACTTAGATTTGTTTTGTCTGAGTTGTAGAATTGCTACCCAATAAACATATAATGTGAAATGGATCATGTCATTTGGTCATTTCTTTAGCCTGCTATTAGTATTCACACTTGACATGATAAAATATTGTGAATTCTTTGGCTATTAGTTGTCTTGTGTATTCAGCAGTGGATAAAGATAAGGTGTTCATTTACATGTGATAGATCTGTTATGTATATATTATATGTAGCATTAATAGAGTCTAAAGTGCTTGTGTTGTCAGAATATACCAGCAGGATCACGTAAATTGATGGCAGATTATCCTCCAATCTTCAATATTTTGGAACTTTAAATTTCAAGAAGTCCTCTTTAACACTTGTGACCTGATGTATTTATCAGTCTTTTTCAATTTCCATTAAAGGGATTTCCCAGCCAGACAAAATTGATGGCCTATCCTCAGGCTATACCATCAATATTACAAGTTTAATCAGATTTTATTGAGAATTAAGCATACATGCATCATGAACATGAATCAAAATGACAAGCATAAAACCATCAGTTACTTGCATAAGATGTCACTTTGGTCATGATATACATCAAGATTAATATAAAGAATTGTAAGTGTATTAAAAATGCTAATATATGGTGGAAGATAATTGGAAAATGAGAAAAGAGGAAGGAAAGAAAACTGGGGGATAGGACCAGAAAACCCACCACAACAACTTCCTCCATCCATCTCTTATATGTTATGGAAGCAAACGGGCTCCACAACAACCCTCTAACTCAAAAGACAGAAAAAATCGGGGTCCCTCATGAATTCACACCAGTGGTTCCAGAGTTGCAAAAGGACTCTGTACAGTCATGCGCTCCATCAGCCTAATGCGGAGCAGTTCAGCCAACCAAGCTGATATGGGGAAGGGGATATCACTGTTTTACAATAGCGGGGAATTACCAATCTTGCCACTGATAAATGACCTGTAGGGTAGATGGATGCATTGTACCCGAATCTCCGTCCCCCCCCCCCATTTTAACTGTGGGTCAGAATGCAGATTTTTAGAACTACTTGCTTCTCAAAGAAAATGTTCAATTCTCCCCCTTCTGTGTGACATTTTTTTTATGTGCATCCTTTGTGTACTTCAGCACATGAAGCTCAGCTATCTTTTATAAATGTCCCTTAGGGTTGAGAAAAAAGAACGAGCAAGGTTAAAGACTGTGAAGTTTAACTCAAAAGCCAGAGGAGACAAGGGGGTAAGTAGTTTACAAAATGTGGTGCAGGAAGCTTTGCCTCCTGATTTCACAACTATGGTGATAATTGGTGGTGGTGTGTTTGTATACATCTCCACAGTAATACATGTGATATACATTGACAAACAAAATTGTTCAGTGAAAAAAATATTGCATGGTTGCGGTTTTTTTTTTTTTTTTTTTCTCTCTAAATTCACCTGGAGATTTGAGAACCTGCCTCAAGTCCCTGTAATCTTTATCCTAATCTGATTGTTGGCACAGACTCCTAAGTAGCAAATATTTAAAGCTCATTATGGCAGCATGGGGGATATGCAGGTGGCTAATGCAGGACATGCTGCTTATGCTAATTTCATGACGCACATTTGTAATCTATTTTATGTAAAGAATCCCTTTTTAAACCTGCAAATAAATGGTTGTAAAGATGCAATGATCTGAATCTTGTAGCCATGCTGACTTGTAAAGGTTCTGCACAGATCTCAGAGTATACAAAGGTGAATTTCACCAACCCTCTGAACATTAATGCTCTATAAACTAAAGTTATATTTTGGGTTTTTTTCCCCCTATTTTTAAAGAGCATTATAAGTGAAATATATTAGTACAAATGGAAATAGAACTTAAAATCCTTGCAATATTTTTTTTTTTTGTTTGCAATCATGGCACCATTAAAGGGGTCTTTCTAGTTCATAATTGTAATAGCCTATCATTATCAGTATTAGAATTAGGGGAGGGGTCCTGCTCTTGGCAACCTTGACGGTCCGTTTTTTGAAGGGGCCAAGCATTTATTCATGTACTGTGGCTTCTTCTTTGTTTACGTTGCTCCTTCCTGTACAGCACCGTCCTTTTTAGTGGTGCTGTGCTGGATATCGCAGCTTATTCCTATTCTTTTCAGTGGGACATCTTGCACAGATGCTGCTAAGTAGATGGCTTTCAATTATACAGAGCAGTGTAAACAATGAAGAGACTGCAGCACTCTCTCAAGTATTGAGGCGTCTTTAAACAGCTGACTAGTGGGGTGCCAAGTCAGCCACCCACTGATAGATTGATGGCCTATTCCAAGTATAGGTCATCAGTGTTGTGAACCTGGGAAACCTCTTTAATAATATTAGTGACTGTTAGGGTGCCCTTACATGGTGTGGCCCAGATGCATGTGCTAATTGGGAGGCCACAACTGTACTATCTATTTGAAGCAATAAAAGGTGCAGCTTGCAACGAGGAGCCAGTACTTGCTATTGCATTGAAATACAGGTGCAGCCCAGCAATTTGTGCATTCCAGATGCGGCTGGGATGTACTTTGTAAGGGCACCCTTAGGTTGTGTCTTTTCCCCTTTCGCAAGGGGGTGCTGTTGCTTAAAAGGAAAGCTCCACTTCCTTGGAAATTCTATTTCCTGCTCTTTAAATCTTACAAATAGAGCTTCTAAGATTTGATCCTGTTACTAAGGCTTGGGCTACACACAGACTTTGTATTGCTTGAGTTCATTGACAGTTACATGCAATGTCATTAGATTTGACAGTTATGCAAAAACCTATCTGAATGAAAGGGGGGTGAAAATGTGTTGTTTTTTTTTTTTTTGTTTGTTTTTTACAATTTGCAGCATATGTCATAACTGTTTTGCAATAAAAGTCTGTGCATGGCCCCAACCTTTTAATTTGTAGAATTTTGCTAGTCCACTGCTGACTGGCCTCCTTACAAGAAATACTTCTGCTTGTAAAATGAATGGCTTGGGCCATAGCAGAGTATTAGGGAAATGCTAATAATGAAAAATATCTCAAGAACATTTCTTTCAAGGAAGTGGACTGTGGCTTTACGTTCTGTAATACTTGCTGTATATAAGGTCTGCTTATAAATAACAAATGGTAAACCATTCATCTGTGCTGTTATTATGATGCATGTTTGTGTATTTTAGGAAGGTTTTTTTCAGTGTTAGTTATCCAAGTTATATGTAGTGGTATAAAACTTGCTACAAGAGCATGCTGTAAGAATGACTGAACCTTTTAACCAAGTTTACTAAATGATGTCCTTGTTCTTTGAATGTATAACTGTTGTACACAGACTGTGTACTAACACTGCACCCAAAAATGCATGAAACGAGTTGAAAAATACGCTTGCCATTGATAGAGAACTGCTTTTTCTTTCTCTAATACATCATTTTTATCTCTGCATCTTTTTCTTAAGTGTAATACTCCCTTTTTTTGCTTGTGGTGACTACAAAGACCATAATTGTAATATGCAAATTGACACATCCTTACATCTCTCAAACTTCATTAATTTAATAATCAAATATGTAAATTCTCTGATCACTCCTCTGTATTAAGATAATGGAGGTCTGGTGAAATAGTTACCGTTATATTTACTGTATCAATAATGTGAAGGTGTTGAGTCAGGTTTTACACAGTCCATACACATTAGTTGTATGTCAACCAAAATGGGTTTGGCAGATCATCTAAAGTGTATGGGGGCCTCCTGCCCGATGACAGATGTTGGGGAAGATGAGGATCAGGCAGTTGGGGTTGAGATACCCAATTCCTTTCTTCACAGGGAAATAAGCTGTTTCAGATTTCCTCCTTCTCCTATTCAGTACACATGCAGTGCTCAGCCGAGTCAAGTGTGCACATGGATGAGGGTGTCAGGCCAGATAGCTGTTTGCTACTTTGTGTGTATGACTAGCTTTAGTCTTGCAGCATTTTTACCTGCATTACTACATTCACTGGCTAGAATGGTGCCTGGTCAGTTAGATGCCATTGATGATCTAATTTACATTGAAAATATATGTAATGTAAATTATAGCAACCAGTCTTGTAGTCATCTATAGATATTTTTACTTTTAATTCTCAAGAGTCTTTCACCAAAGTGTAGTTTCCTAGGGCCAAATGTTGTGTCTCATGACACATGCGCAAGTCATAGGCAATGATCCAAAGAATTTGCGTGACTTGCCTGTGATTTACTGTTGTGCAACCACGGCTTGGCTGTTATGAAAAAAAAAATTGACAGGTCCCGGCAAGTTGCACATGACTTGGATTGCAGTCTATGGACTATGCATGCAACTTGCAACCAAAAATACAACAAGTCCTGCAAGTTCTACTTTTCTCTCCGCACAAAAAAAAAAGCAGAAACCAGACGTAATGGCACAAACTGATACATGCGGATTACTTTTAAAACCCATTGAAATCAATGGGTTTTAATCCGGACCGTTCAAAATCAGTTTTTGAAGATTTCAAATACTGATTTCGAGTGGATTGACGAACGCAGATGTGAACCCAGCCTCAGTCATAGAAGGTCACATGTTACAAGGCAAACTCATAGACTATCATTAGATTCAGTTTTGCAGTATGGCATTGTAATATTTATTGAGTGACACTTTGCAATTTAAACTCTTATAATATAATTTAAAGTGGCTCTGTGTAGTAAGGGTTAGTGTCAGAACTGACATGGAGAGAAGATAAAATTTCACATACCACTAGTTGTTCACCATTACTGCTAAATGTCAACAACAGTAGGCCGCTATAGAGTATAACCTACCCTGTAGGAAAGTTAGAGTACATCAGTGCACAAAGCTCCCTCACTAACCATCAAAAGCATTGAATTCTCCACACATCTGTATTCTTGTCCTTTATATAAGCAGTCAGGCCAGTGCTTATAGATTGGAGAACTAATTTAAAAGTGGTTTTATCAGTGAAGGAGTTACTGGTCCAATAAGAGCATCTCCCCAAATCCTCAGCAGTCAACTACAAGAAACACCCCACTGTAATTACAGCTGCTACATGACTTCTTTCAGCAATTCAGGCAGTGAGATATACCCAGCCTTGAACCCTGCATATGTCATTTTTCAGTGGCTTTATGTTCTTGTTTAACATGTTGATTTTAGTCATTTATATAGCATTTGTATGTTCTGCAGCACAGTACACACATAATTTTCATCTGTATCTGTGTTGTTTGGCTTTACAATCTAAATTCCAAATGAACTTAAATTAACTTTTATTTTGTGAAATTTACAATGCTTGACTCACTTACACTCTGCAATACAATTCGTAGTCTTAATAGAATAAGAAAAGTTTTGGGCATTTCAGGGAAAGTTTTACTTAATCCATTAGTCAAATGTAATAGTGTTTGAAAGGGGATTTGTAGAATCCAACTTGTACAATTAAAAAAGAAAAAAATATCTGCAAATATCTGCTGTCCATGAAAAGCAGATCAACCATGGATAGCACACTATCTGCAAAAAAAAAAAAAAAAGAAAAAAACTGACAGTATAAAAACGGACACTAACACTCACTGATAATAATGTGTCCGTTTTTTTTTAACTGAATTCAGGTGCAATTTTTCTTGGTTAATTTCCCACACTATGTACTATCTAAGGCTAAGGCCCCACATGGCGTCCCGCAGGAAAAAAGCGCTGCAGGAAAAACCGCAGTAGAAACGCTTTGTGGTTCTTCCCGCAACGCTTTAGACAAAGTTCACAGTGGTTTCCTCTGTGGACTTTCTGATTCAATTACAGTACAGACCAAAAGTTTGGACACACCTTCTCATTCCAAGAGTTTTTTGTATTTTCATGACTATAAAAATTGTAGATTCACACTTAAGGCATCAAAACTATGAATTAACACATGTGGAATTATATACTTAACAAAAAAGTGTGAAACAACTGAAAATATATCTTATATTCTAGGTTCTTCAAAGTAGCCACCTTTTGCTTTGATTACTGCTTTGCATACTCTTGGAATTCTCTTGATGAGCTTCAAGAGGTAGTCACCTGAAATGGTCTTCCAACAGTCTTGAAGGAGTTCCCAGAGATGCTTAGCACTTGTTGGTCCTTTTGCCTTCACTCTGCGGTCCAGCTCACCCCAAACCATCTTGATTGGGTTCAGGTCTGGTGACTGTGGAGGCCAGGTCATCTGGCGTAGCACCCCATCACTCTCCTTCTTGGTCAGATAGCCCTTACACAGTCTGGAGGTGTGTTTGGGGTCATTGTCCTGTTGAAAAATAAATGATGGTCCAACTAAACGCAAACCAGATGGAATAGCATGCCGCTGCAAGATGCTGTGGTAACCATGCTGGTTCAGTATTCCTTCAATTTTGAATAAATCCCCAACAGTGTCACCAGCAAAGCACCCCCACACCATCACACCTCCTCCTCCATGCTTCATGGTGGGAACCAGGCATGTAGAGTCCATTCGTTCACCTTTTCTGCGTCACACAAAGACACGGTGGTTGGAACCAAAGATCTCAAATTTGGACTCATCAGACCAAAGCACAGATTTCCACAGGTCTAATGTCCATTCCTTGTGTTCTTTAGCCCAAACAAGTCTCTTCTGCTTGTTGCCTGTCCTTAGCAGTGGTTTCCTAGCAGCTATTTTACCATGAAGGCCTGCTACACACAGTCTCCTCTTAACAGTTGTTGTAGAGATGTGTCTGCTGCTAGAACTCTGTGTGGCATTGACCTGGTCTCTAATCTGAGCTGCTGTTAACCTGCGATTTCTGAGGTTGGTGACTCGGATGAACTTATCCTCCGCAGCAGAGGTGACTCTTGGTCTTCCTTTCCTGGGGCGGTCCTCATGTGAGCCAGTTTCTTTGTAGCGCTTGATGGTTTTGGCCACTGCACTTGGGGACACTTTCAAAGTTTTCCCAATTTTTCGGACTGACTGACCTTCATTTCCTAAAGTAATGATGGCCACTCGTTTTTCTTTACTTAGCTGCTTTTTTCTTGCCATAATACAAATTCTAACACTCCATTCAGTAGGACTATCAGTTGTGTATCCACCTGACTTCTGAACAACACAACTGATGGTCCCAACCCCATTTATAAGGCAAGAAATCCCACTTATTAAACCTGACAGGGCACACCTGTGAAGTGAAAACCATTTCAGGTGACTACCTCTTGAAGCTCATCAAGAGAATGCCAAGAGTGTGCAAAGCAGTAATCAAAGCAAAAGGTGGCTACTTTGAAGAACCTAGAATATAAGACATATTTTCAGTTGTTTCACACTTTTTTGTTAAGTATATAATTCCACATGTGTTAATTCATAGTTTTGATGCCTTCAGTGTGAATCTACAATTTTTATAGTCATGAAAATACAGAAAACTCTTGGAATGAGAAGGTGTGTCCAAACTTTTGGTCTGTACTGTATATCTATGGGGAAACAGCCGGCGTTTCCGTAGGTATAATGGACATGCTGCGATTTCCAAAACCGTTTGGAAATTGGCGCGTGTCTGCAGCGCGGTTTTTGCCGGAAAATGGGCATGGGATTTGCTAGAATCCCATCCACTTTGCTCTGACTGTAAATTGCTGCGATTTTTTTCTGCCGCGGGCAAATCGCAGCATTTACACCACGTGGGGCCCCGGCCCAAAATGAGTTTTATTTGATGTCCGTTTTACCCTTTGACCACAATGAGCAGTATTGAAAACTACATGTAAAAAATATATCATGGTATTAATAATCTGCTACGCCACTATTGCAAAGTGTAAAGGTGCAATATTCTTGTGTGAAAGATTGAAGTTTTACTGTGGTTGGTGTATAACTCCACTTCTATAGTCCCAACATTGTTATAAATCAATTGTAGCAACAAAAATGACAAAAACAAAAGCCCACCCTTTAGTTATTTTAAAAGCTCCTGGGCATGGCCTGAATAAAGCTCTTGTTGCTATGGCAGCCGAGAGCTTTCTGAAGGCCTGTCCTAGTAATATAGGTATATAGCGAAAGACCCATAGACCGCAATACAGTTGTATTTCCGTCTATGGGACATGCACTCAAGAGTGCAGGTTCAAGGCTCCTAGGGGTGCTAAAAAAAATAGTTTTATAAAAATAAATAAATAAAGAGTAAAATATAAAAAAAACACCTCTTTAGCCTCCCATAAAAATTTAAATAAAAAGTGATCAAAACATCAGACGTTCCCCAAAATGATATAACTAGAAAGTTCATCTGACCTCCAAAAGAAGCCTTATGCAAAATATAAAAAAAAAATATATATAAAAAAAAAAGTTACAGTTGTCAGAATATGGCGACTCCCAAGAATTTTTTTTTTTTTGTGTAGTTTTGGATATGTTAATTTGGTATTCCATAGAATACAGGTGACATGTAATTTTGGCTGCACAGTCACCGCTGTAGAAATAAAGTCAGTAAGAAAGTCGCCTAAATGCAGTTTTTCTCTAATTCCACCCCTTTATGAATTTTTTTCTACCCTCCTATGGCTCTGTGAACGGAAAAATAACAAAGTTATTATATAAAGGGGTTTGGAAGGAAGGAAGTCAAAATTGAAAAATGCCTGTGGCGGGAAGGGGTTAAAGTACCTGGAAAGTGAACACTAAAATGCCCTGTTAGGCAGGGTTCACATGATGCAGTTGTGTTGCTGCTTTCAGTGAAAGCATCTTAAGAATTGCATGCAGTTTTAATTGCAGTAATGAGTAGCATAGAATTGCATTTTGTGAACTGAGCCTAATACAGAATGTTATGTAAAGTAGATAAAAATAGCGTTCTTGCTTTAGTTTCAATAAATGTCTCCAGTTATTTGCTTTTCATTATATCAACACTCTGTTCACACATCTGCTGTGCCTTCAGATTAATAAGGCTTGGTTTACATGGTGCTTTTTTGCTGAAGAGCGATGAGCGTTTTTTTTTAATTGCAGTAATGACTAGCACATGTTACTATGTATTTCACCTGTATGCTAAACCATAAGTTTTCAGGTTAATTATCTTTAGCATATAGGAGACATGGTAACGTGCTAATGAATTAACAACCATAAGTTCTTCAGCTAAAAATGCAGCGTGTACCCAGCCTAAGGGCAGCTACAATGCTGTGTCTAATTTGTCAGACAGTGGATCCCAGTGCCACTTCATTGACCCCATATACTGAGATCCATTTAGGTTTCATTTTAGTTTCTATTGGTTTGCAGCCAAGAAACACTGTTTGGATTGCCATTCATGCAGCCAAGCCTGACAAAGTTGCTGACAAAGGCTCCAAAAAGAATTGTTAACATAGCATTAGCATGGTGTAGGGCATCTGGTTGCTATAGTTTACATTTCATTATAACTGGTCACAATGGTTAATATGGTCAAAACTACATATTCCTGATCATCCGCACATCTGTAATGGGGGATAGGGGACCTCACATCTCAACATTTACCTCTAGCTGTTTACTTATGGCCTACTCTTTTTATGCTTCTTTCCCACATTTCTTATGGGATTCTTGATAGCTTTGCACTATATCACTATTATGTAACTTGTGGTGGACTAACACAATGCTCTGGAACTGCCCATTTACTTCCTACTTTTTTGTTTTGTCTTATTCCATTTTTTCTGATGGACAGACCATAACAATATACATGTAGTTTAAACATGGATGGGATCATTGCAGTGGAACAATCTGTAGCGTTGGCACCCTTCAGCTTTCATTTGTGGGCAAACCATTACTGTAACCTATAACTGGCGATGATGGTAATAAAGTATCACTCTGAATACTGTTTGGCATACAATTCTGAAATAAGCTGCAATATAAATTTATAGATAATTTTGTGAACTTGAAACCAAATCCTTGACCTGTAGATTTGTTTTATAGACAGAGTTCACAATTCCCATTTAATATATATCTGTCTGTACTAATATTAAGTACTGGGTCCACTCTGTGCATGCCAAATAATGAATATTCACATTTCACCTTTCTTTTCCCTTTCTTCACATTAACAGTGTGGTAAATCTACCTCCTCCAGATTTTGGTATAGTTCATGTGCACCCACAGAAATAGCCAGTTGCTTGCAAAAATCTGATAACCATTGCAAAGTTAATAATAAAAAAAAAAACATAACTTGCCTTTTAAATCCCTCAGTGCTCTGTTGGTCCATCAGTCTTTGGTTTCAGCAGTCATATGCACAAATGGCATGTTATTACTGCAGGAAATGAATCACTGGCCTCAGCCATTCTACTTGCATATTCAGCACTAGATCACCGTAGCTAGTGATTGGCTGCAACAGTCACATGGATGTACATGACTTCTTTTCTGCACCACAAGTATCTGGGGATTTTAAAAGTTGTTTTGTTTTTTTTTGGTTTTTTTTTTTTGTTCCCAGCCCTATAGGGAACTTTTTTTTTTTTTTTTTTAAATCTGGGACCGCCCTTTTAATGCTGCCTAAGTGGCATGTAGAAGAGTTACTAGGATGGCCAGTTTTATATCCTATTTTATTAAAGGATTTTTATATTTAACATGATGACAAGAGTCAGACTCCATTTGAAATACAATCCATGCTGGAAGCTGCTATTACATATTGTTCATTGCAATAGTCATTGGAGACCCTTGAACTTTAGGCTACATGTTACAGATACGTTGGTCAGCATCCACAGATCTGCAAGGGTGGGGCAATTGTACACATGGACATTAGACATCCTTTGTTTTGCCCCTCCTTTTCTTCTTCAGCAGTCATTCAATGACAAGCGTAAAAAGAACCTCTTTTCCCGAAAATTCCCATTCTACAAGAACAAGGACCAGAGTGAGATGGAAACCAGTGATGTTGACCGTAAGTATGTGATATAATGGGCCAAGCTTTAGAAAGGTCTGCTAGCCTGTAGTAGGGTGTTACAAATAAGGCATTTTCAAGAACAGTACTTGGTTTTCAGTCAACATAATATTACCTTAATGTTTCAGTGCATGCTGGGAAATATGTGACTTGGTGGATGATGCTTCTAACGAAAAAAAAGTAATGTGCGCTGGCTCTGTTTTCAATGTATGCACTGTATGATATAAGGTAATAGTAGTCAGGCAAAACATTATCAGTTATCTCTAATTATGTACGTTCAGGTATCAACATTCAGAATGCTTACATTTTTTTCTTGAATAATTAGGCAGAAAATTTTGGCCTTTGACCTTTTCCTGACCTTGGAAATGCCTTTTTTGTATAGCACCATTTGTGTATATTGTACTGACAAGTCTTTCTCTGTGATTATTTCTTTGTTTTTTGTTTGCTCTCTGGGACTACAGGAGGTCCCTGACGACATGGGATCAAAAGGCCTGAGTAAGTGACAGAAAAATCACCAGCTGAATTATAATTCCTAAAATTTAATGACTTTTCTCTCTTTGGAAAAGGAGGATTTGTCATTGCTTCTTGAAAAGAGTAAAATCATTTTAAGTTGCATTGAAATTTGTTTTTAAATATTGAATTCCTGAAGGATTTCAATATATTCTATAAGCACCCATCTGCATTATTCAGTAATCCATTTATTTTTAATAATCTAAAAGTCTATGTTCATTATATAAAGTTGCTGGAAATCTAAGGGGTTTACTACAGCCTACCACTCAGTCATCAAAACAACCTCCTGTTATAAAGGGGAGTGAACCAGAGGAGAAAGACGCCATGAAAGAATAACTGCTAATTTTGGGGACCTGGTCCCCCATTGTACTGGCCAGCTATTGATGTAATGAGTAAAATTCAAGGAGCTGGAACCATAGAAATAATCTAGTCCCCAGGTGGCTGTCTTTAGAAAAGAAGGTTGCACCCTCAGGGTCACAATGTGACTCCATTCACTGACATGAGTGAAGGAATTGCAGGGCGACATAACAATCTTTGGTCGCATATCGTGAATCGCTGTGTAGCCCTAGCCTATAGGAAAGACAGATTCTTCCCATCTCTATTTCATACACTCCATACATCTTTGAGATGACCACCCAGTATTGTATTGAAAACTGGTCTTCCAAAGGAGAACAGTCCTCGCATAAAGAAGGCTGGTATGCATAATATATGCTACAACTGAAACTGTCAGCTGAAATCTGGTCTGGCAAAAGAGGGACTATTTGTTTTGGAGAGGTTTTGTTTTATGTGACGACTAACCATGTGTGTTCATATGGTTACTGTTTAGGATGCAGAAACAACACATCCTGCTTACCTGGCATCATTGTTTAATGAACACTGTGCCTAAGAGGAAGTGTGGAAAGCGCTCATTCTGGCTTTGAGGTGTCTGGTAGACACTTATAGGCAAGCTCCATACAGTAATTTGTCCCTACACTGAGCATCCTAAAGTCACTTAAACAATATACAGTAAAATGAAATACACAGGGATACCAGCCCTGTGCACCCAAAGTATAAAGGAGTTGATAAGACATAAATGTTCAGATTTATTATAGAAAATGTTATACAGTAGCTCTATGATCTGAATTAGGAAAAATTTGTTGTAGTTTGGTACACATAAATCAGATAAGATATCGCTTTAGTGTTGCAATACGTGTATGCAAGGATAACAGTTTCCTTCATTGCTTTTGCTATCAGTTTTTAGAAGTCTCACCAATATGAAATTATGGTTTTCCGGGCAAAATTTTTTTTTTTTTATTCTATTAGTGCTTTTAATGAGTTAATAAGTGCACCCAAATACCTTTAGCAGTGTTTTGAGTGATTTCTGGGTTTCTCTGGGAGCTCCTGGCATCCTCTGCATTTGTTTACATGGCGTAGCTTCCTGCTGTATAGCTTCAACACCACCTCCCTCCCCCCCCCCCCTTTTCCTCTCTCACTCCCTTACACCCCCATCCCAAATAACTAACTCAGTCCACCCCATCATACTTACGTATCTTCCTCTTTAAACTTCCCTTCTGGAACGGCTCCTCCTTTTCTTTCAGTCTCCTGGCTGTGCGCAGGCTGGAGACGCCTGCTCTGTTGAGATGGCAACTCTGTTGGCACGTACACAGACCGGAAGTGCCTCTGACGCCTGTGCATTAGTGATTTCTACTGCACATGTGTCGAAGGCACCTCCAGCCTGCGCAAGCGCTAGCAGAGTTGAAGAAGAGGAGGAGCCATTCCCAGAGAGGAAGACAAGTAAGTATGATTGGTGGGGGGGGGTATTGGTGACCTTCCCGTTTTTAAACAAAGTAAATTAGAAGTTAAGCGGGGGGACGGGGTTTAGTTTAGGGGTTCATTTTTATTTTATCCCGGGCAACCCCTTTAAGTTTTCTAACTGTTACAACAACACTGTGGACAATATCTGCATGGAATTTGTATGTTCTCCCCGTATTTGTGTGGGTTTCCTCCAGGTACTCCGGTTTCCTTTTACATGTCAAAAATGTAAATTGGCTACCCATAAAACAACTAACCTTGTGGGTATTGGGAATGAGTGTCTGTGCTGCAGCCACTATCCCCCCTACTCCACAATGCTCCTGCAATTTGAGTCCCTTGTGTGAAAAAAGCTCATTATGAATGAATGAATGTTTTTCATATCATCTTTAACAATGATTTTCATAATATGTGCAGCCAAATCCTTCCACTCTTTGGAATATGTTTAATTCAATAGCAACATCATGAACTGGTGTCCTACTTACATGTAATCCTTGTATCTAAGACATCAAATATTTTTTTGTATTTCCATCTGGATCCTTTTGTATAATTAAGTGCTCAGGGTCATTTAAAATAGAAACTTCCCATACTTGCTTTCCCATTGGAAGTGTGGACAAATTGGTTTTAGAAAATGCGTTACTTTCCAAATTTCATTACCCAGCTTTTATTTTTTTGATCCTACTTGAAATATGTTCTCCAGTAAGAAGAAAATGATTGAACAGACAACATAAAGTGGCAATGATCTTCTCCAGATCTAAAGTGAGGACATTGCGACTGACTAGTTATTGGATTAGGGATTTACAAGCAATTGGTTAACCAGAAAAACTCCAGTCGGGCTTCTAAATATAAAGTTAGGGTCTTTTGTTTTAGATTTTGCCATTATTCTCCTGTCTAATTAACTTTAACAGGAAGACTTTGAGGCTGGCTTCAAACAACTGCTTTTGGGCCGGGAAACATGATCAGTGTATCGATCCCCTGACCGCGGCCCAGCTTAACTAAAATTTGCATGTTATTTCAGTTCAGCTGGGCTGGGAAATGTGGCTGATAAAATTGTGTGATGATCAGCCCCATAGATATATAATATCCCAAATATACAGATGCTTTAACAGCCATTGTGTGTGGCATGTTGAGAAAAACAGATCACACACTGTGGCTAATACAGACCATGTTTCCCAGCCCCAACATGGCTGTGCAAAACCGGACTAAGAGTTACATTTAAACTGCAATAACCTGTTTTATTATTTGGTATATTGGGTTATAGACAGTTCTGTTTAAAGGAACACTAAACCTCAAAAAATGTACATTAAAATAAGCTAGAACTTCCTGAATTTAGCTCCTCCATTTCCTTGGTCATGTTCTGTATAACAATTAAAACAGAGAAATATATAAAGAAATCTCTCTCACTTTATAGCTGTAAGGCAACTGGTTAGAGCCTCCTTGCTGTGCTTTATCACTTGTACGACAATGATTGTTCAGCCCAACCCACCCGAGCCAAACACAAGCCTGAAATCTGATTAGCAGAATATTAACTGTTGTGTTCTTACACATCTTCTACTTGGATTATAATTATGCGTCAGAATCATGCAGAAGTGCTGCTGACTGGCATGCAGGTTTACTTTTTATTATTCAGGTTTTGTGTTCCTTTAAGAACACTTCAGCCATATTTGCCACTTAAAGGATATTTTAGTTTTCATGAAAAGTTGAAATATCTGCAGGGTATCTTGCTGAGAAGTCAGTTCTATGACTGTATAAGCCTTCATACATGATGTCCTTTTAGTTTTTCTGCAGCTAATAGCCCCCTTATAGCTGCAACATATTTTACATTTGTGGCTGAGGATGTGGGCATGTACAATAAGGAGGGGTCTGCTTCCTCCCCATCCATTATAACTACTACTGCTTACTTTCATGTAATTTTGGCAGGAGTATCTGTACAATAACAATTGGCTGAGAAAAGTGAGCATAATAACGGAGATCCAGGGACACTGAACTGCAAATTCATGCAGGCGTGATACAGCTAAAAACATCCCTGACACAGGAAAAAGAGCAATCTATGAACACAGTCGGGAAGGCTGCTTGTTGTATGTTTAATAATATCCCATCTGTAATCACACAAAGAGCTAGAAGTAGATACAAGCACATAAGTAGACTTTTCTTACATTGAAAGCTTGAGCTTATTATTTATTTATATAGCACCATTAATTCCATGGTGCTGTACATTTGAGGGTTTACATACGTACACAAAATATACAAAACAGATAAAAGTAACAGTGATCAACTGGTACAGTAAGATAGAGGGCCCTGCCCGCAAGGGCTTATAATCTATGAGGGAAGTGAGATGTGTAGAATGTTTAGTCCAGCGCACTGAGAAAGCGGTTTGCAGATGTACTGTGAAGAAATACCGTGTGAAGACAGAACAGCCTCTCCTTCCACTTACTGTGAAGCCATCTTGCTTTTTTTAATGATCTCATTGGATGGGAGTAAACAGCAAATTAGCTACAAGGGAGAAGCCTAGTGGCAGGAATTTTAGAGAGGTTTTTCAGGCAAAAAATAATAATGCATTACATTTTGGTCCAGAATCACATGCTCTATTAAATGAGACTAAGTTGTCTGAAAACTTAGGGATCATTTAATACTGGATACAATTCTCAGTGCTAAATTCACATCTCTTGAGCCTGTGGGCACCGATAAACACCTTAGACTTCACCCTTCATGTAGACCTTGCTTTGTCATGTAGGGATTTAAAAAGTTTGTCTGCTCTTATAAAATACAGCAGCACATTGGCTTGATATTCTTACAATATCTTGCACCCTCTGCAGTTTTCCCCTTGTTCTTTACTGGATGTCCTGTTCTCTTTCTGACGGCGCTATGGGTCCACCATAGGAAAGGTAGCAAGAGAATATACATTTTTATTTTATAATTCCTGTATCCATTGTTTGTTCCTACTGTTTTATGTATAATTCCATCCATTCTTTTTAACAGTAACAGTGTAAAATAGTGTTTTTTTGTGTTGCATTAATATTTTGCTTTTTTTGATTTTGTTCCCATTTAATACTTGTGTCCCTCATTTTTTTTTCTCCCATTATGTTGCATTTCAGAACATGTAACTTCTAATGCCAGCGATAGTGAAAGTAGTTACCGTAAGTGATTTAAGCTTCTTGCATTCTCAAGGCCTATTCTGTTCGTTCTTACTGTCCTTTTCATCAGTGTTTCAGTCATGTCATGTCAAATACAGCTTACATTACATTGTTAACTCGAAGGGTCATTTTAAATCAGTGGCATACAAAGGTCCAGTCATGTTTCGTGGCACAGCATAAATCTGTTTTGAATTTTAATGTTGAATATTGAATAATTTAGAATTGTAAAATTGCTTTACCTTTACTTCTGTCTAACCTCTGCCATGTATATGTTGCATCCTAAGTGAAGATATTTAAATTGTCTTTAATTTCCTTTTTCTGCTGTCTGTTATGAAAGTAATCTTGATTACAGATGAGTATGGATGTTCACAAGGTCTATTATATTAACTTTTATCTCAACAATGTACTTTGAAACCTCAAAATACTCTTCCAGACTCACATTTATACTCCCAAAAAATAACTTCTGCATCTACTTCTTGGAAGTTTGGAAATTTCCTTAGTTCAGATTGATTGATTTCACTTTGCTTCAGCTTATTGTGTGGAAGTTTTAATGAGGTTTCTTAAAGTATGATTTTTAACTTGCATGATTGAGTTTTTCCATCATCGCTGCATGTTTTTGGACATTTTTGTTTACTGGGTCAGTTGAAAGGGGTCAAATGGTGAGAAGTGAAAAAATTCTTAACCTGAGTTTTAAATTGTATGTTCACCTATAAACACCAACTATGTCATCAGTCCGCACAAAAATTTGAGTAAATCTGTTATTCCCATTGTTTAGTTTTGGATGGATTTTTATCACGGGCTTGAAAATGAAACTTTATTGTAGCAGTAGTCTCAAAAAAAAAAAAAAAAAAAAAGACTGTGAAGCCACATGTAGCATTCAACCACATGAAACCCTTGGTTATGGCTATATGCACTGATTTCAATAAAACATCCAACCTTAAATTATTTGCAGAAAAAACTTTTAGTGTCCCACCGAGGTACCTTATCAGACGCATTTTAATGCTGTCTGTGGCCACTGCAAAAAAAAAAAACAAAACAAAACAAAACACCTTGATACTTACCTGGCTCCTAGTACTCCTTCAATCTGCACAGTTGTACTATTGAATGGAATTCAGAGCTGAGTCAGCACTTTGGCACCTTCCTCCTCCCTTTCGATAAGGGTTGTACAGGTCAGATCCTTGCTGTTTATAAAGTGATACCATGATGTTCTAAAATGAGGATACCCCTCTGATTTATTTCTCCTCCATTTTATTTGTTAATTAATCGGAAGCAACATCTAGTGGCTCGCAACCTACGAAAGTTTGTCAAATAGTATATACTAGTGTATATACTGTAAAATCCTCCTTGTCGTGGGTAGAAACTTCACAAGTGATCTGCTTTCTTGGATGTGTGGTCTTTAAAACTTGTAAACCATGGGTAGCTTGTCTTACAATAAGCCCTCACTGATTTTCTAAGAGCTTAACTAAGCTATTGGAAGCGTGTCTGTCAACAGGCTTGTCGACTGTTCCCACTTGGAACAAGAACAGTCCGTGCCTTACTAGGCTATAATAAAGGTTGCCATATAATGTGTTAACAATGTTACTCAACTTTTTACAATGTTTAAACACTTTTCTATTCTGTCTACATGCACTTAAGATGGTCTTTAAAGGTGCACATATACTTTAAAGTAGAACATTTATAGTTTGCTATCTCAAATCTAAATTGAGTCTTGCTATGAAGTCTTACATCTCTTGTGTGTACACTATACCATTTTTGATCGAAGATTGTGTTTTTTGGCTTTTGATTGTGAGTAATGTGTGCCATCCCATATGCTTGATAATAAAAGCATGCTGAATGTGCAATGTGTTGAACTGGTAAATGGGTGTTTTTAATTATTTTAGTGTTTAATGTGATACTTGCTAATACCTTATTTACATGGATTCCTCATCTCACAGACATTTTTTTTAAAATATAACCATCATTTTGATTGATTAAATATATCTAAAAATTAAAAAAGCAGGAAGTTTTTAGGTAGATTTGATTTTAAATATTATCCTACAATTTTGCATCCGAAGCTCATGTGAATTCTTGTAGGTCTCCATAAAGCCTATGATCCTTCAGTGATATTGCCCTTCATCTCCTACTTTAAGCTTGCCTACCAAATGTATATCAGTGCAAAAAGTAAGAGACTTATCTCTTAGGAGGAGGAAAGTGTGAATGTCACATCAGGCTATTCAAGGTTTGTTTATACACTTACTAATCAGCCTGGAGTCTCGAGCTGCGGACTCCATGGCAAGATCGACCAGGATGCTTATTTTTTCAGCATCGTGCTGCAATTTCCGCTTCCCATTGAAAATAACAGGAGGCGGATTCCATCGTTTCAGCATACCCTAAGCAATATGTAGACACACAGGAGATGTAAACACACAACAGTAGTAAATTATTTTTAATTGAAAATATTTACAATTTTATTTTAGATTTGGAGCAATAGAAAGATGAACCATAACCTTTAAAGCATAATTCTGCGTTTATCAGAGTTTCTCTCTTTCTGTTGACCTGTTGGTACACAGACTTGCTTGTGTCTACAGAGTACACGCTAAAATCTTGGCCCCATGTCATCACACTGCATCATTACAATGTTATTGTCCAGTTGTCAGTACACAGACAACTTTATCGCAGTAGCTGTACAGGTCTAGTTAATTTATCTGCTTTACTTGGTATAAAAGGTGGTTGCTAAACAAATAGTGAATTGTGTTTAATATCATGAGTACCTAAAAATCTATGTAAGACGTACGTATGGATCTTTGGTTTTCAGTACCACCTATGTGTTTAGATCTTATTTTTAAAGGTGTGAGTCTGGGTTCACCCTTATCACCTTATCAGCAAGTTACTGTAAGGCTGAAAACTATGTTGCTAAGTTGCTAAAACTTTGTTATGCTGTTTTTAGACACTACTTCAGTGACCCATTTGCTTTCTGCATTGGGAAAGGTCTAGGCCCATATGTCAAAAGGATCCATAGGCCCCCATTTACAAGGTTTTGTTTATCAGAAATATAAAATTACGGTGCCAAAATCTTTAGCTAGCTAATAATGAGATCAGGCCGGAAGACCTCTATATACATGCATGTCTATTTTGTAGGAACTAAAGTAGCAGGCGGTTCCTTGTTTCAAGTTTGTCCTAATGGTATTTATTTTCATCAGGTGGTCAAGAAGAGTATGTTTTATCGTACGAACCTGTCAATCAGCAAGAAGGTTTGTGGTTGATTCAACTTTAGATGTGCATGTGACTTTGAGACCTATGAAATGCTTACTTAGCTTTGCAGATATGTTTTAAAAGGGCTGTGCAGTTGGTAGGCCAAACTACTAACCTCTATTTTTCCATAGCCAGAATCCAACACACTCATAAATGGCTGAAAGCCGTGGTTAGACTAAAGCAGTAAAGCTCCTCTAATTCACAAAAAAATTGATTGATTGAATTCCTATTAAACCAAATGTATCTAATTAATTATAGAATATCAACATTTAAAGGGACACTTCAAGACTTTTAAATTGATGACCTTAACCTTTTAACCAATTATAAATTGGCAGGGGTCAGGAACCCATGTCCCCAGCAGTCAGATGCTTGAAGAGGCTGCAGCATTTGGCTGAGTGCTGCAGTCTCTTCAGTACTTACTAAGCACAGTGACGTATGTTTGTGCCGCGGCGATGCTTATTATTTCAGCCTAGCCCATTCTTTCAACAGGCCATGTGAATGATGAATTTAATCCCACTTGACCTTTGAAGCGGTGTTCAGGGCATACTGCTGCAGCTTCAGGCACCTGATCCAAGGGGGTCTCAGGTGTCTGACCCTCACAGATCTTCAATTGATAGCCTATCCTATAGATCATTAAGTAAGTCGCAGAAGAACCCCTTTTAATCATTGAATTTTGTAAAAAATTAATTTTTAATTCAGACTTCATACAAAATTTGCCTGAACTCAGACTCCACAGCCTTGGTTTTTCCTCTTCTTGCATAAGTAGCATATCCTATTATTATTCTTATGTATGACCAGTTTTAGTCAAAGTTGGAGTCAATAGGAATGTAGCAACTACAACTACAGCTTCAAAATAAAATGGCACTCTATTAATTGAAGTACTTGGAGCAGGAGTCGAAGTGTAGAAAGATAGGAGTCAGAGTCTGCAGCCTGCAGCCCTGAAATGTCTGTGTATGGTGATTCTCACAATCTCAGAAACAAAGAGTCTGCACACCATGTTTGTTTGCCTCCTGCCAGTTGTGTTCCACTTTAAAGTGAACCCATCACATAAAAAATGCTGTTCAGTCTGTAGGCAGCTTGAGGGAAAAGATTCACTTGAACATGTCATTCATTATTGAAATCTCTGTGCTTTCTATGTTAAGAAGTCAAAAAGGCGGTCCTATCAGTGACAGCTATCTCTGTATGCACAATCATAAAGTGGATCCGTCAAACACTGATACAACCGCCTCCTTGACGTCTAAACCTAGAGCAGAGATTTCAATAAATGATGTGTTATACTGAATCTTTTCCTACAAATCTATATATCAATCTGCTTAGCTCCTTCTGGTCTGTAACTTGCTGCCTACAGTTTTAACAGCATTTTCTATGTGACAGATTCTCTTTTAAGTTCTGATGGAATGTCTATTCTGGCTTCAGTTCGTGCCAACAGCTGTGTCAAGGGACCTCATGGGTTTATAATGGGATCTGGCACGGTTTCTGTCATTTTGACAGCAAAGTATCACTGCATGCTGCCCTATTCTTTTATTCAGATTTGAAGGAACTACCGCCAGACAATCTAAGCTGATGATCTAACTTATTTCATTGTATAACTGCAAGTCAGAAATAATGAGCGAAGTAATGTGTAATGCTGTATGTTTCCTATTGATTCTGAACGGTGCATTTAATTTTGTCTTTTTCTTATGCTTAGTGAACTACTCCAGGCCAGTAATAATTCTAGGGCCAATGAAGGACCGGATAAATGATGACTTGATCTCGGAATTTCCTGAAAAGTTTGGTTCATGTGTCCCACGTGAGTAATTCCACTTACCATATGTCCTGTAATTGGTTTTCTGGACATACATCTATGTATGTATTCATTTCTGTAGGATGGGATATGTGACTAACAAAAATAGAGTTAAAGGGGTTCTCCAATTTCAGACCAATAATATTATTTGTATGAGGGACACACAGGTGCACAGCTAGTTACAGTCACAGCACAGTAATCAATATATAGAGATCACCGCACATACCTTTAGTATTTTCAGAAAACGGTGAAATTGTGCTTTTAGTTTACATTTTTCCAAGATATCAATGATAATCAAAGATTTTTTACATCCCAACGCCATATTGGTTACAAATAATGTTTTTTAAATGCAGACCAAATTACGTGCAATGTTTCGGTCAGGTCTTTGAACTTTTGGCTTGATCTGTAATGGTTAGGAAGAGATATGTGGAGGCTCAGTATGTACAGCAACCTCTATTTTAGTAGTCCACCTGTCCATTGTTGTGGTCGTTTGATGGACCAGAACGATGAACAGCCAACGCTTGTGTGAATTTAGAGTAAGACTTATATAAGGTTCCAGTCACAGGATAATGTGGGGTACACAATGACCTCTGTACTTTAAGCTCAGATGGACTGTCCAGCACCTACAGTCATGGCCAAAAGTTTTGAGAATTTCTAAAAATTAATATTTGTATCAGTCTACTGCTTCAGTTTTTCTAATGGCAATTTGCATATACTCCAGAATGTTATAAAGAGTGATCAGCTTAACAGCAATTACTTTCAAAGTCAATATTTGCCTAGAAAATGAACTTTATCCCCCAAAACACATTTCAACATCATTGCAGCCCTGCCTTAAAAGGACCACCTAACATTGTTTCAGTGATTGCTCCATTAACACAGGTGTGGGTGTTGATGAGGACAGGGCTGGAGATCAATCTGTCATGATTAAGTAAGAATGACACCACTGGACACTTTAAAAGGAGGCTGGTGCTTGCCATCATTGTTTCTCTTCTGTTAACCATGGTTATCTCTAAAGAAACACGTGCAGTCATCATTGCACTGCACAAAAATGGCCTAACTGGGAAGAGTATTGCAGCTAGAAAGATTGCACCTCAGTCAACAATCTATCGCATCATCAAGAACTTCAAGGAGAGAGGTTCCATTGGTGCCAAAAAGGCTCCAGGGCGCCCAAGAAAGACCAGCAAGCGGCAGGACCGTCTCTTAAAAGTGTTTCAGCTGCGGGATCGGGCTACCAGCAGTGCAGAGCTTGCTGAGGAATGGCAGCAGGCAGGTGTGAGTGCATCTGCACGCACTGTGAGGCAGAGAGACTCTTGGAGCAAGGCCTGGTCTCAAGGAGGGCAGCAAAGAAGCCACTTCTCTCCAGAAAAAACATCAGGGACAGACTGATATTCTGCAAAAGGTACAGGGAGTGGACTGCTGAGGACTGGGGTAAAGTCATTTTCTCTGATGAATCCCCTTTTCGATTGTTTGGAACATCTGGAAAACAGCTTATTCGGAGAAGAAGAGGTGAGCGCTACCACCAGTCTTGTCTCATGCCAACTGTAAAGCATCCTGAAACCATTCATGTGTGGGGTTGCTTCTCAGCCAAGGGAATCGGCTCTCTCACAGTCTTGCCTAAAAACACAGCCATGAATAAAGAATGGTACCAGAATGTCCTCCAAGAGCAACTTCTCCCAACCGTCCAAGAGCAGTTTGGCGCTCAACAATGCCTTTTCCAGCATGATGGAGCACCTTGCCATAAAGCAAAGGTGATAACTAAATGGCTCAGGGAACAAAATATAGAGATTTTGGGTCCATGGCCTGGAAACTCCCCAGATCTTAATCCCATTGAGAACTTGTGGTCAATCATCAAGAGACAGGTGGACAAACAAAAACCAACAAATTCAGACAAAATTAAAGCATTGATTCTGCAAGAATGGACTGCTATCAGTCAGGATTTGGTCCAGAAGTTGATTGAGAGCATGCCAGGGAGAATTGCAGAGGTCCTGAAGAAGAAGGGTCAACACTGCAAATATTGACTTGCTGCATTAACTCATTCTAACTGTCAATATAAGCTTCTGTTACTCATAATATGAATGCAATTATATTCCTGTATGTGATAAAAACATCTGACAAACACACATAAAAACCAGAGGGCAGCAGATCATGTGAAAATATAATATTTGTGTCATTCTCAAAACTTTTGGCCATGACTGTATATACATGCATCCCACTAGTACCAGCACGCCATTTTCCCTCAACTTACTTTTTGCAGGATGCAGCCAGGGCCCTGCTATGTTGGTTAATAAACTTGGAGTATTAGTTCATCTCAAGCTAACAACCTCTGTCCCTATGTCTTGCAAATGCCTATGCTAAAATCAAAAACCAGACATGGGGACCCTTGATGTGAGATGCAAACTTTTGTATTTTGGCCAAAAGATCAACTAATGGTCATTAACTCATAATAACCATTAGTGAGTAAAAGTAGTTAATAGCCTCATGGTTATTAACTCATTTTTTGCAGGCAGGCCCTGTGATAGTTGAGAGAAAATGATTTGCTGGTACTAGTGGAGTGTACGGATATAGGTGCTGGATAGACCATCTAATCTAAAAGTATGAACATTATTGATAGGCTGTAAGCCACCTTTGTGCACTCCCACATTATCATGTGACTTCCCTGTGTGCATTTGGAATGTTGGCCATCCCCCCTCATAGATTATAGGGGTGTGAATGGAAATTATATCCATATTATGCACATGTAGAGCCTCCAATTACCACTTGGGCCTGTCTGCATCCTGCTGTGAGTCATTGTTTCACTTCAGGTGATATGAGTGTTAATATCCAATATTATGGATTTCACATGCTTAGAAATATTTTACATAAGTACATGATTTTATTTTCAGACACTACTCGCCCAAAGAGGGATTATGAAGTAGATAGGAGAGATTATCACTTTGTCACATCTCGGGAGCAGATGGAAAAGGACATTCAAGATCACAAATTTATTGAGGCTGGGCAATACAATAACCACCTCTATGGCACAAGCGTTCAATCTGTACGAGAAGTGGCAGAAAGGGTAAGATCTCATCTCCCTACACTATATAAAAGAAGTGCTTTCCTATACTAAACACTTAACCAAACTGTTTTTTTCTTTTTTTTATTAGGGCAAGCACTGCATACTTGATGTTTCTGGCAATGCAATTAAAAGATTACAGATAGCCCAACTCTACCCAATCTCCATCTTCATCAAACCTAAATCTGTCGAAAATATTATGTAAGTATCAAAATTCTTCCATTAGTCTATGGTTTACTTATCGACTCCATGTATTTGTATGTTTGTACCCCAACACTATCAGGAAGTAGGCTAAATAATGGCAATAATTTCTGTTAGTACTACCAGAAAGGATTCTGAATGCTCAGCAGCCAAATAGTTACATGGTTGTAAAAAGACTTATATCAATCAATTTCAACTAAGGGTTGGGATAGGGAATGGCTAAAGGGGAGAATGAAGGAAGCGAGCACTAAATTACATTAGTATCAATGCTATTTTGCAGTAAAAATATATCTAAGTCTGTTTGTTTTTTGTTTTTTTGGGTTTTGTTTTTTTCTTAAGCTGTCGTGCTGAAGATGGTCTCATGTGCATGTCTTAGAGCAGTTAGAGTTGTGTGGATTAATACATAGCTTTATATGTATTTCACTAATGTAGATTAGAAGTACAGTTAATGGTCCTACACAATGATTGACAGCTATTTCTGTATGCACCCTCATAGAGGGAAAACTGCCAATAACCAGTAGGCTGCCACTGGATTGCTAAGCCCAGAGCAGAGATTTAAGCCTACCTGTTTCATTTGACTTGTCAGGATAAGCTGTTCTGTGTGTGTACACAAGTAATGCTATTTCTGATTATTATATGGCTTGTATTCTGTATTCTGCACCTCCCCCCTTCCTGCTTGGTATAGTCTGTAGTTTGCATTTCTCTGAGGTTGGTGGAGACTAGAATCTGCCCCATGACTATCTTTCCCATTTAGAAACAGCCCTAGGATCATGCAGGATATATATAGAAAAATACTGATCTGTACTGCTATGGACAAAATATTTTGGCTCTGATTGAAAGCTCATATTTAGCTCCATCATCAGACTATGGACCCTTGCAGACGGCCGTGGGAAAGTTCAGTGTGCTATCCGGGTGTTTACAAGAATCAGTGTGCAGGCTGACAGTCCAGTCACAAAACTCAGACAGGTCCTATTCCTGTCCAGTTTTGCGGCCGTTTTTCTGCGGATCCCATTCATTGAATGAATGGGGCCACGGAAACACGGGCAGCACACAGATGACATCAGTGGGCTGGTTGTTCCATTCAATAAAGGCCAGCGGCCAGCCCACGGCTGTCTGTAAAGGGGGCCTAAGCTTGTCTGGATTTTGTTATCTCCTGCACTTCCTCTCTATTCTCCATAGACAGGCTTGTACTGGCCCACAGGTGAATCACCTGGTGGGCTCTCAGCTCATCCTAGCATGGCACAAGTACATTCATTGTACTTCATAAAGATTATATTCATCATTCAGCATCTCAACCAGACTAGGTGTCAGTATAATATACTGGGTAGATTATTTAAAGAGGACTTTCCTTGTCCTCATCGATGTGCGGTATTATATACTGCTAGAAAGCCAACAGTGTGCCGAATTCAGCGCACTGTTGGCTTTCCCGGTTTGGGCCCCGGTGGTGGAGATATCAGTGCCGTTAATTTCTGCACTGATGTCTCTCCACTGTCAGAAAAGCAAGCTTTACAGCCTAGCGCCATCGCATTCCTTACCGCCCAGCAATGACGCTAATCTATAAGAACCACCTTTCTGACAGTGGGGAGATATCGGTGCCTAAACTAACAGCACAGATATCTCCAGCACTGGGACGCATACCGGGACAGCACACTGTTTCATGTCAATGAGGACATGAAAGGTCCTCTTTAAGCGACTACCTAGTTTATTTTTAGATACTGTAAACGCACTGGGTGACTGAGATGACATCTAGGCACAACATCAGGTCAACCAGTGTCCTTCCTCCCTGAGCCCCATCTTCTCAAACATACTGCAGGGGCACCAATCATCTTGCATGGTCTTGCTGCTGCCTGAGGCTTGCTGTTGAGTACGTACAGTATCTATGACTTACAGAGCTAAGAGAGCCCTAGTTCAAGGCAAAAGCTGCCAGGCAGCAGACTGCTGACAGGGCCTCAGGACAGAAACAATCAGAGGTAAGGGCTATGCAGCAAGCTGCTACTGAGAAATAAATTTATGTTGACAACATTTTAGAAATTTGCGAATGATCGTCAGGTAAGTCTTATATGTAGCTGTATAGTGGGCCCCCAGAATTAATTTTACTGGTGGGCCATAGGCACCCCAGTCTGACATTTGTGTATAGACATATAATCTGGGTCATGTGAACTGCAGTCCAACCTTTAAGTGGATTTAGCAGGGATTTTCATACTGAGAATCCTTTTTAGGAGGGGGAGAACTTGAGAGCAGTTTGATAAGAAAAAGGCATTTCTCTGATGGGAAATATTACACAGTTTCTTATTGCTTCTATATTGTATTTTAATCTATTAATTTATGCAAAGTTTGTTGAAACACCACAGATGTGAACGTAGCCTTAGACTGAAACTACTGTATATATCAATCTACACAGCTCCTGCTCTTTACGGTGGTGCCCACAGATAGATCTGCATGTACTTTGTGAAAGTTTCCCTTTAAAAACAAAGTTTTGGGAGTACATGATTTTTGTGTTCCATACTGTAAATGAATATATGTATAAAGTCATGCTGATTTGTTTACATTCAAACAGGGAAATGAACAAACGTCTATCAGAAGACCAAGCACGGAAGACATTTGAGAGGGCAATGAAATTAGAGCAAGAATTCACAGAACATTTTACAGGTCTGTACCTTGTCCATTTTTTGCACTCCAACATGTATATCCAATATTTGACTGGGATTTCTGTGGGTCTGGCCTACATCTGTACACTAGCGACACACATCCATTTCATTTGCATTTTGAACTTTATCTAAGCACACATCAGACACAGAGGCAATAAATGTCTAAGTCGCATAGTTATAAATCAAACTTATAAAAAATAGAATGTAATGGTAAGACACTGTTTCCAGATGGGCCTTGTCCAACCCGGTGTTTTTCTGAAAGCCAAATTTAGTGTAGCATATTAACTGTATGATGCGCTGCACTGGATAGGTAAATAGGCATGTCACAAGATCAGAAAAAGGTGTCTGTTTGTTTTTTTCACAAGAAGAACAGCACCACGCTTGCCCACAGGCTTTCTGGTTTTGCAGCTTCAGATTACACACAAGAGTGTTGCTGTTCCTGGAAAAATAAATGTGGTTCATGCTTTCTTTTTTTAAAACTATAATTTTTATTGAAAAGTTTTGTAATAATATAGTACAACAAAGAACAGAAAGCTCCATAACATATGGCCAGTTAACCCAACAAAGAATACTAGAGTAAAAAGAGTACATCAGAACAGCGAAACACATAAGACAAAGACAAGGGTGAAGAACACACAGGAATGGAGGGTGGGGGTTAGAGACCTCGCGTGATACAATAAGTGTCCCAATGAGAGCAGATTGCCTTGAAGGCCTCGACCTTGTGATTAAGTGAAGCGGTCAAATATTCCAGGCTGCGAATAGCCTTCATGCAGGCTACCAAGTCGGGGCCTGTGGAGGGTGGAAGTACCCCTCTCCAGTGGAGGGCAACAAGCGTCTTAGCTGCTGTACATAGATGGAGAAATACAGTGGGGAAAAAAGTATTTAGTCAACCACCAATTGTGCAAGTTCTCCCACTTAAAAAGATGAGAAAGGCCTGTAATTGACATCATAGGTAGACCTCAACTATGAGAGACAAAATGAGAAAACATATCTAGAAAATCATTGTCTGATTTTTTTTTTTTTTTAAGAATTTATTTGCAAAGTATGGTGGAAAATAAGTATTTGGTCAGCTACAAACAAACAAGATTTCTGGCTCTCACAGACCTGTAACTTCTTCTTTAAGAGGCTCCTCTGTCCTCCACTCATTACCTGTAGTAATGGCACCTGTTTGAAATTGTTATCAGTATAAAAGACACCTGTCCACAACCTCAAACAGTCACACTCCAAACTCCATTATGGTGAAGACCAAAGAGCTGTGGAAGGACACCAGAAACAAAATTGTAGACCTGCACCAGGCTGGGAAGACTGAATCTGCAATAGGCAAGCAGCTTGGTGTGAAGAAATCAACTGTGGGAGCAATAATTAGAAAATGGAAGACATACAAGACCACTGATAATCTCCCTCGATCAGGGGCTCCACACAAGATCACTACCCGTGGGGTCAAAATGATCACAAGAACGTTGAGCAAAAATCCCAGAACCACACGGGGGGACCTAGTGAATGACCTGCAGAAAGCTGGGACTAACATAACAAAGACGACCGTCAGTAACACACTACGCCGCCAGGGACTCAGATCCTGTAGTGCCAGATGCGTCCCCCTGCTTAAGCCAGTACATATCCGGGCCCATCTGAAGTTTGCTAGAGAGCATTTGGATGTTCCAGAAGAGTATTGGGAGAATGTCATATGGTCAGATGAAACCAAAGTAGAACTGTTTGGTAGAAACACAACTCGTCGTGTTTGGAGGAGAGTGAATGCTGAGTTGCATCCAAAGAACACCATACCTACTGTGAAGCATGGGGGAGGCAACATCATGCTTTGGGGCTGTTTCTCTGCAAAGGGACCAGGACGACTGATCCGTGTACATGAAAGAATGAATGGGGCATGTATCATGAGATTTTGAGTGCAAACCTCCTTCCATCAGAAAGGGCATTGAAGATGAAATGTGGCTGGGTCTTTCAGCATGACAATGATCTCAAGCACACCGCCAAGGCAACAAAGGAGTGGCTTCGTAAGAAGCATTTTGAAGGTCCTGGAGTGGCCTAGCCAGTCTCCAGACCTCAACTCCATAGAAAACCTTTGGAGGGAGTTGGAAGTCCGTGTTGCCCAGCGACAGCCCCAAAACATCACTGCTCTAGAGGAGATCTGCATGGAGGAATGGGCCAACATACCAGCAACAGTGCGTGCCAACCTTGTGAAGACTTACAGAAAATGTTGGACCTCTATCATTGCCAACAAAGGATATATAACAAAGTATTAGGATATGAAGTTTTGTTATTGACCAAATACTTATTTTCCACCATAATTTGCAAATACATTCTTTAAAATCAGACAATGTGATTTTTTGTATTTGTTTTCTCATTTTGTCTCTCATAGTTGAGGTCTACCTATGATGTCAATTACAGGCCGGCCTCATCTTTTTAAGTGGGAGAACTTGTAGAATTGGGGCCGACTAAATACTTTTTTTTCCCCCACTGTAACTTGGATGTTTTCTTGTCCAAGTGTCTCGGGGGTAGATTAAGGAGGTAAGTAAGGGGATCTAGAGGAACTCCCTGAAGAAAAAGGGCATCAGTGAGTGTCTTGACCTCCATCCAGAAGGGATGGATTAGCGAGCACCCCCAAAAGATATGGTATAATGTGCCTTCTGCAGCCAAGCATCACCAACAAGTGGGGAAAATGGCAGGATTAAGGGAGTGAAGTAAAGCAGGTGTATGATACCAGTGCATAAGTATTTTATACTGTCTCCCTAAATGTCACATATGAAGATTTATGGGACCATATAATTCGCCATTGCCCGGGTGAGATCTCCCTACCCAGGGCCCCAGAGCATCTAGACATATATTTGTGAACCCGGGGGGTCCGTCCCTCCGGAGAAGACAAGAGCATATATATATCAGAGATCAGGCCCCTTGTGGAGGTACCAGCACGACACAGTCGTTCAAAGGTTGTAGGGACAGAGACCCACGTGTTCCAAAGTTGGGTGTGGTTCATTCTTTCTGGTATAGAGGAGTATTGTTTTTTTAAAGTGATTGTCCCACAAATAAATATAAATTTGCTGCTACCGATTAAAAAACAAAAAGTGTCGATGGCTATGTAGCCCTCATACTCTGTAGTTCAGTCCCACTGCCCACATCCTCCTGTGCACAGGCAGCACACTTATGACTATTAGGCTACATTCACACTATTGTTGTTCAATGTCCATTGCTGTCATCCATCACAGGATGAGAGCAACGGATATTAAATGAGAGATGCAGATGGAGCCCCCTCCGTCAGGTTTCAGTATGCGTTCAGAATGTTAAAAACATGACTGACTCTGTTTTCCATCATGTTTCTTTACTTTTCTGACGGAAGAAAAAGTCCCGCATGCAGGACTTTCTTCCATTGCAAAAGTAAACAAACATATATGGAAGACTGTCAGTCATGTTGTTTTCATTGGTTAATGGGAGCAGACACACACAGAGGGGGCTCCATGTCCGTTACGTTACTCTACCAGCATTAATGTCCGTTACGGTCATCATATGACTGCAATGGATATTAATGATGGTAGTGTGTAACCTTATTTTGTAGACTAGCCAAAAAGAATTTGTGCACTAGAAGAGGCTTCTTCCCACCCACCCTGGGTACTTTACTTGGATGTTCTTAGAGGAAATTAAAAGAAACTTGAGGCTGCCATAACATATGTAACACCAATATCTAAACATGGGATTTTTTTTTAAATTCCATTTGAGAATCTGTTCTGTTTGTATGATCTAACAACACAATAACCTTAATGCAAAAAAAAAAATAAAAAAAAATTTGTGGTCACCTGGTAATTGGCCACGCTGCACACCAATACTATTTGTGAGACCCTAGCCTTAATATGCCTGTACTAGTTTAAGTGTTATGCCTATCGTGTCTATGACGTGACTTATCACAAACTAGTGATGTTGTAAGATAGCCATTGCACAGTCGCAGGTTAAAGCTGTATTTATGTATTGTGTGATGTAGAATAGTATTGTGTCAGTGTTTGCAAAAAAGCTCTGTTTTAATTACTTGGGTTTTTTTTGTTTTTTTTTTTGTTTTTTTTTCATTTTAGCAATTGTACAAGGAGACACATTAGAGGAAATTTACAATCAGGTGAAACAGATAATAGAAGAACAGTCCAGCACTTTTATCTGGGTACCTGCAAAAGAGAAGTTATGAGACATGAAATGAACTCCATCAAAGTCCCCATCACTGCCCGTACATGTACCCAATACTTTCGCCCATACGAACAGGCTCCTTTTCTTTTGGGACTGTTCTCGCCACTTATTTGCTGCCGTTCCTTCCACCTTTTACATTGTCATATTTTAACTCATTTTAACTGTGTCCCAGTTTTGATTTTTGTTTTATGTTTTTGTTTTTTTTAAGGTGGAACGGCCGGACCAGTTATTAAAGGTTAAAAAAAAAAAATAAGTGGCAAAATTCCTTAATGTTTAAGGGAAAATGACAAATGCATTTTAAGAAAAAAAAAAGCTTTATAGACAATTTTCAGATAATAAATAAATGAAATAAGTGGTCTTAACTATATTGTGAGCATCTTTGCACAATTTCGCTTTTAATAGCATGGTTTGGCCTATGCATTTCATTCTCTATATACTGTTTTGACTTGATATGGTTCGCTACACAGGCAGAGGTTATTGATTTTGAGATCCATTGCTGCTGAATTACTATACACCATCTTGCAATGGAAGTAATAACCTAAAACGTTCATTGTAAAAAATAAATATTTTTCTAATCCCCAGCATTTTTGCTAGGAATTACACTTAAAAGGTGGCAACACACACAGAGGTTTTTGGAAAAACACCACTAGTTTTTGATGCAGGTTTTTTGAGCTAAAGCCTGAAGTGGATTCAGCAGAAAGGAGAAATTTGTGTTCTACCTCCTATATTTCTCGTTTTTTTTTTGTTTTTTTTATTCCTTTTTTGGATTGAGCTCAAAATGGCGATTGTAAAACTGCAACAAAATCTCTGGCTTTTTTCTGAAAAACGCCATGTGTGAGAGTGCCCTGAGTTAATCGTGTACATGTAACACAAGTTAACGGTCTGAATGTTTTTTAAGGATCACCTTTATGAAATAAGAGTTAAACTTCAGGTAATTAACATAGCCTCTTGAAGGTCTGGTCATGTATATAGCACTACATGAGAAGATGTTATTTCTTCATCTCACGTGGAGAATTGGATTCATAGACTTCCATAGATGCTGTATGTTTATTCTTAGAGGACAGATTTTAATATTTTACCCACAATAACTGCCTATTTTGTTATAATAAAATATTAAACTTTCTTTTAAATCTAACTATTGAAGTACTTTTCTTGGACACGTGCATATACAAATATAAAATATATATATATATTTTTCTCTTATCACCTCAATTTTTTTTTTTTTCTGGGGATAAGAAGTATGAGCTATATCATATCTTCTTTTCACTAAAATTATGAGCAAGACTTTGGTGGCTGTGTTAATTGATGCTGGGTTAAGAAAGGTTAGCTGCTTTATTAAACCTAGGCGTGTTCTCCTCTCTTCTGAAATGTCCCTGGTGTGTTATTTTTATGTAATGTGCATGTGTTTACCCTGTGTGGATTTTCACCTAGAATGGTCCTGAGTTTTTATGTACATTTACACTATGAACTGCATGTACCATGTTCATGACGACCTGTGTTTAGATTCACGCCAGGTTCTTCTTGTAAAAGGTGGGAATTTAAATGAAAGTTGGGGTCTTGAACAAGTACATTGTTTGGTACTAATTATCCATTGCAAGTTTTCTGAAATTGTTTTTACAAAAAAAAAATTTGTATATGCTTCTGAGAGCCTCCTTATACACTACTAAATGAACATAGTTGGTAATGAACAGGCCGCATTATTCATTCCATTTGTCAGAAAGAGGAGAACAGCTAATAAAACTTTATTTGAACAATGTATATGTGTGGAATGTGTCATAATTTTTTTTTTTCTTAACTATAGAAATGGCCTCAGATTAGAGAACTTGAGCAGTAAAGAGTTTTTTCACCCCTTTTTTTGTTTTCTTAACATTTTCTGTCCTCCATAGCTGTAATGTGGATGGCCAGCAGCCACATGATCCTTTCTCTTCAAGCTGTACCCTGTACAACGCCAACTCATTCTCTCAAGCTGCACACACAGGAATACATATAATTTCCATATCATTTAAGAGTTCATATTCTTGTATTTGGTAACTTCTCTGCCTGTCAAAGAAGGGGGTGACATTATACTTAGCATCTCCTAACAAGCAGAGAAGACACTAAAGATAATAGGACAATGTGCTTACCAAAGCAGTGATCCATTCATACTGCCTAAGAATGTGCTAACTTCTGAACACCTAAGGGGCCATTCACATCATGTTATAGAGGTCTGTCTGACTGATATGCTTTTATAGCTATTTAGTTTATAAAAACGTATCAGTCAGCGGACACATTGCCTCCAATCCGCTATTTCTTTCCTTTAAAAAAAAAAAAAAAACAGCCCCGTGACGGTTCCTTTTCAATTTAGTATAGTTTTCTATGTAGAACAGATTGCAGCCGTTTAAACATTCCTTTATAGCTTGCAATTTCAGCCACTGAAGAGGGAAGCCTCCCCTTCATCAGCTACAGCCCCTCCCGTCTTTTTTGAGGCAAAACTGCGAAGCAGGGAAGTAAAAGCCATCAGTAAATACCACCTAGCTGGTGTTCAGCGGAACTCTCCATAAACATAAGTAATAACCCCTAATACAACCCCCTCCAACAACCCCTGCGTCCTGCTCGAATGGCTCCAGCCACCACCACCCCCGTCCTGTTTTCTCCCTACCCCCTCATCCTATCTTCTCCCTTCCCCCCCACAGGGGATAGCGCAATGGCTGCCACCCCTTCCCCCCACAGGGTCCTACCAGACGTGGCTGCAGCTCCACTCCCGGGTCCCAGCTCTAATTACTTCAGCCACCCTCTTCCCTTTCCTCCCTCCTGGTGATTACCTACAATAGCAGCCAGCTAATACCATTAGGAGTAGTTTACCCAGGGGAAGGGGTAGCCATTAGTGTTACCACCCGTTGGGGAGACAATCAATCCCTAATGGCTGCCCCCCATGTGTGTTACCCCTAATGGTATTAGGTGAAGCACATGTTGGAGGAGGCAAGGAGCTGTCCCCAAGCACTCCAAGTTGCAGCACAAATTTAAAAAAAAAAATTGTGCTGTAACTTGGAGTGCTTGGGGACAGCTTCTCTGCTAACCCCCACATGTGCTTCACTAATACCACCAGGGTAACACACATGGGGAGGGCAGCCATTAGGGATTGGCTGCCCCCTCCCCCCACCAACATGTGCTACTCCTAATGGTATTAGGTGGATCCCCACATGTGTGATATCCCTAATGGTATTAGGTTGAGCCCCATATCTGCTACCCCCACATGTGTGATACCCCTAATGGTATTAGGTGAAGCACGTGGGGGGTAGCAGAGGAGGGGTGGTGCTGTTACTTACCTTATGGAGAATTCTGCTGGACAGCAGTACCTAGCAGGTGGTATTTCTGTGATGGATTCTCCTTCCCACAAGTCCCTGCTTCACGGTTCCGGCGCCAAAAAGAGGGGCGGGGCTGTGGCTGAGAGAGGAGAAATTACAAGCTATAACCGAATGTTTAAACGCCTGCAAATCTCTTGCATTTGTTCCACATAAAAAACAATGCTAAATAAAAGGTAACCAGGCAGTACACGCTTTTGTCTGTTTGAAATAGCGGACTGGGACATACAGAGACCATAACGGATGCTATACACTACCGTTCAAAAGTTTGTCGTCACCCAGACAATTTTGTGTTTTCCATGAAAACTCACTTTTATTTATCAAATGAGTTGCAAAATGAATAGAAAATATAGTCAAGACATTGACAAGGTTAGAAATAATGATTTTTATTTGAAATAATAATTTTCTCCTTCAAACTTTGCTTTCGTCAAAGAATGCTCCATTTGCAGCAGTTACAGCATTGCAGACCTTTGGTATTCTAGCTGTTAATTTGCTGAGGTAATCTGGAGAAATTTCACCCCATGCTTCCAGAAGCCCCTCCCACAAGTTGGATTGGCTTGATGGGCACTTTTTGCGTACCATACGGTCAAGCTGCTCCCACAACAGCTCAATGGGGTTGAGATCTGGTGACTGCGCTGGCCACTCCATTACAGATAGAATACCAGCTGCTTGCTTCTTCCCTAAATAGTTCTTGCATAATTTGGAGGAGTGCTTTGTGTCATTGTCCTGTTGTAGGATGAAATTGGCTCCAATCAAGCGCTGTCCACAGGGTATGGCATGGCGTTGCAAAATGAAGTGATAGCCTTCCTTATTCAAAATCCCTTTTACCTTGTACAAATCTCCCACTTTACCAGCACCAAAGCAACCCCAGACCATCACATTACCTCCACCATGCTTGACAGATGGCGTCAGGCACTCTTCCAGCATCTTTTCAGTTGTTCTGCATCTCACAGATGTTCTTCTGTGTGATCCAAACACCTCAAACTTTGATTTGTCTGTCCATAACACTTTTTTCCAATCTTCCTCTGTCCAATGTCTGTGTTCTTTTGCCCATATTTAATCTTTTCCTTTTATTAGCCAGTCTCAGATATGGCTTTTTCTTGGCCACTCTACCTTGAAGGCCAGCATCCCTGAGTCGCCTCTTCACTGTAGACGTTGACACTGGCGTTTTGCAGGTACTATTTAATGAAGCTACCAGTTGAGGACCTGTGAGGCGTCGATTTCTCAAACTAAAGACTCTAATGTACAGTACTTGTCTTGTTGCTCAGTTGTGCAGCGGGGCCTCCCACTTCTCTTTCTACTCTGGTTAGAGCCTGTTTGTGCTGTCCTCTGAAGGGAGTAGTACACACCGTTGTAGGAAATCTTCAGTTTCTTGGCAATTTCTCGCATGGAATAGCCTTCATTTCTAAGAACAAGAATAGACTGTCGAGTTTCACATGAAAGTTCTCTTTTTCTGGCCATTTTGAGAGTTTAATCGAACCAACAAATGTAATGCTCCAGATTCTCAACTAGCTCAAAGGAAGGTCAGTTTTATAGCTTCTCTAACCAGCAAAACTGTTTTCAGCTGTGCTAACATACTTGCACAAGGGTTTTCTAAACATCCATTAGCCTTCTTACACAGCAAACAAAATGTACCATTAGAACACTGGAGTGATGGTTGCTGGAAATGGGCCTCTCTACACCTATTTAGATATTGCATTAAAAACCAGACGTTTGCAGCTAGAATAGTTATTTACCACATTAACAATGTATAGAGTGTATTTCTGATTCATTCTCTTTGAAAAAAAACTGCTTTTCTTTCAAAAATAAGGAAATTTCTAAGTGACCCTAAACTTTTGAACGGTAGTGTATCTTTACTTTTACTTTTTTTTTTTTTTGTTTTTGTTTTTTTTTTTTAAATTGGAGGCAATGGGTCTGGTATGTTTTTATAAGCTAAAATGGCCCCTAAAAGCACTCTGGTGTAACCACACCCACCATCTATCAACAAACTTTATTTAGTGTTTAAAAAGACAAACCTAAACAAACTGATCCGTTTGTTTGCATCAGTTTTTTGCTAGAAAAAAACAAAACATACATATCCGTTAATGGATCAGTTTTTTTGGCAGATGCATGCATTGACATCAGTTTGCATCAGTTTTTTGATTAAAATAACAGATCTGTTGAACTGATCATTTAAACTGACTTGAAAATCATGATGTGATTGGATCCTAAGATGGAAATGTTATAAGGAGGAGGGTTACAGTAAACATTACAGTAAATGAAGGATGCAAATGGAAGGTTTTTACCTCTGCATCCTTCATTCTGTCAATGATTCAGCCATGTTGTTTAGATTCTAAAATTGTCATATTCCCCATCATAAGACGTACAGTCGTGTAATGCATAACAATGTTCACTGAAGTCAGAAGGACCCACAGTCAAGGTCAGTCAAGGATTGTTCTGACCACTGGTTGTCATGGATGCAGTGGACCTGGATCACTACTATGTTTAGGAACCTCTACCGGCTAGACGTTATATACACCTATTTTTTTTTTTCTATATATTGGTTATATAGACTTTTACTTGACATTTTCCTGTGTGTCCTTTCTTCTGTGAATATAAGATTTATATGGGATCCAAATACGGTTTCTTTAAAGGAACAGTTATTCACATCCCCAATCAATAAGCAGGATTATATGGTAGGTGAGTATCGATTTTTATTTATTTATTTATTAAATATTTTGTTATGAACATTTCACATCAGTAATTTCCCAGATTTCATCTGTTTGAACCAGCAACCAGTCATTAACATACTGCAAGTTTTCACTGTACCCTTCAAACTTAACCCACCCTATTATCTTGCAATAAGAACATAACTTGCATATATATATATACAGGAGCACCAGACCAATGTCGGACATATCACATGTGCAGCCGGTTCAGCTGCACAGGGGCCCATGGAGGGAAGGGGGCCCATGGAGGGAAGGGGGCCCATTTTCTTTGTTGGGCGAACAGCACAAGATTCATCCAACGTTTTTGTTTGGACTTGAACGCAAACTAAACTGCTATTATGCTCTGGGGTCTCTTAACACCCCAGAGTATAATGAGCAAAGGCTTAGGGGAGGTGAGGAAATGTAACAAACAGTGTTGCTCACCTCTCATGGACTCTGGTGCTGGTCTTTCAGCCTCTTCTAGTCACACAGACGTCATGAATGACGTCAGAGACTGCGGAGGCATGAAAATGGGCCTCAGAAGTGACGTTGGCCTCTTGATGCAAAATGGCGCTCTAGTAACATCACGTGGGTTATGACTCAGTCATTTTGCGTCATGATGCTGATGTGATCAGAAGAACCCGAACGACCAGCGCTGGAGCCCAGGAGAGGTGAGTAACACTGTTTGTTTCCACATCTCCCCTGGGCCTCCGCTCATTATACTCTGGGATCTGAAGAGACCCCAGAGTAGAATAATGGTTTGTGGATGGCAAACCCCAAATTTTTGGGAAATTTGAAAAGTAAGCTGTATGGGCTTCTATAGGGCATTATCGTGTGTGGAGGGGCCACTCTGGGACATTATACTGTGTGGAGGGGCTACTGTGAGACATTATATTGTGTGGAGGGTCCACTATGGGACATTATTCTTAAAGAGGTCCAGGAATTGGACAAACTCCAGAGGGGCTGGGGCAGGTGTAACATTAAGAAGAAAACATACCTCCGCTGTCCCCAGCGTTCCAGTGTCCAATATCGAAGCCTGTTTGATCACGCACTGTGCCTGCACTCCACATGATTGCTGAGGTCAATTAGTGAGGGATCAGTGATGTCACTCACCTAAGTCATCGGTCCCTCTCCAGCAACCAGTGAGGCTACTGATTTGCCTCTGCAGTAACATGGGGTGTGTGGGATCTAAGGACCAAACAGGTTGCAGCAGCAGACACCAGAGCACCAAGGTGTCTGTATGTATGTATGTATGTGTATATATATATATATATATATATATATATATATGCACCAAGGTGTCTGTATGTATGTGTATATATATATATATATATATATATATATAGTATCTGTGTGTGTGATAGATACAGTCATATGAAAGTTGGGCCCTATAAGTTAATCTTTGTTAATTTTGGGTGTTGCACGCCTTCTTGTATATCTTATGTGGCGTTTTTCGGTTGAATGAGGTAGATAGATATCTCTATTTTTTTTTTTTTTTTTAATGTAACACCTACCCCCCCCCCACCCCCCCACCCCTCCAGAGTTTGTCCATATCCTGAGGGCCTCTTGAATGAGGGGTCAGTGAACTGTTAGTTTGTTAGTGATGACTGCTGCTGCACCCACAATTTAATTGGTGCCCAATTGTCCCACTGCCAGGGGCCCGGGGTGGAACTACTTGGGGACCTCACTGCCCTATTCTGCAGCCAGACCTAAGACCTACGGTTAAAGCTGTTTTCTGGGAAATTAAATTTACCTACCTTCCTCCCATGATTTCTTCATGCTGGGCCTGGGGTGATCCTGGGTCAATCAGTCAGAACCAACCTCTGTCCCCCTCCTTCCTCTTCTGACTTCACAGGTTTACCTGTGCTATTGGGGATGGCTGACTATAGTAAAGCCAGCCCTCATAACACATTACCTGTGCAAACAGGAGAGGAGTGAGGGGGCAGAGCATCCCAGGGGATGGTGATGAATATCCCGGGCCCAGCTTGAAGAAACAGCCAGTGAAAGGAAAGTAAATTCCACACTCTGCTCCCCTGATCCCAGTGGGAAGCCCAGCTCTCTAAAAGTGTCTATCTAGTAATTGGGATTGGGTTTGTACTTACTCCCTTCCCTGTTATTTTGCAGATGGATGAGGAGGCTGCTAAAACTAAAAATGACACACCTTTCTGAAAATGTGCACTTTGTGGGTAAAAAAAATCTCTCATCACCTTAGAAAAAAAAATCCCTTGCTATAAATATCCTAATCCCAACTGTGTCTTCAATCACTGATATCTCTGGAAATGATACAGGTAGAACTGTATCCTTATCATATGGATGATGTGAATCCCGTCTTTCAAGTTTCTTTGTAATGCCGAAGATATAGCCATTTGAAGTTATCCTCCCCCACCTTCATCATCTCTTCATTTCACACAGCCTGTACACCATACACAATGAGAAGCAGTGGAAAGAGGAAAAAAATGCAGGGTTTCACAGAAAAAACTAAATTTATTAATGACACAAATACTGCCAGAAAATCAAAAATTGTGTGAAAGTTTAGTTATACTTTTAAAGGCCTTATAGAAGACAAGTGGAAATACCCAGAGAAACATCTCTTCCTATCTTAGCGTCTAACCTGTTGTTTAAAAAAACCCCACCTAGGTCAGAATTGAATCCAGAGCTGCAGTTCTTTAAAATACCGCTAGATATGCCTTATGGCTAGAAATGCGGTCTGGTGATCCTTTTTCTTTTTTTTATTTTCTCTTTTTTTTTTTAAAAGCAATGCTTTGCAGTTTGCCCTTTCAATGGGAACATGTATTGACTTGAGTTGGACCCCACCTTAGAAAAATACAATGATGATAAGAAGACGTTAGCGAAACCTACAGTAACAAAAAGGAACAGCTCTTTTGTCACTTTCAAAACCAGTCACAGGTAAGGAAAAAAACAGTAGATGGAGTTATTCCCAAGGGGGCAAAGAAAGGAACATATTTTTTAATCAAAACAAGTCAGGTCAAGACACGCAAAGACACCAGAGGCATAGGGAACAGAATCTTAAGATTCTTTCCTTTTTGGTAAGAAATTACAGAAAATGAGTGGATATTAAAAATAATCCAGGATTGTTACAAAATAGAATTTTCTGCTTAATACCCCAGACAATTTGTAGTTTGTAACAGAACTACTATCTCTGTCTCTTCGTCTGGCTTTAAAGGAAAGTATACAAAAGTTGAAAGTAGTGTCTCCTGTCCCTGTCTCAGTACACACTCTTGGTCATTTTTCTTGGCTCTTCATGGTAAAAATCCAAATGGAAATTAAAGGATTACCATAAACCTGAAAGCGTTAAACAAACATATCATTTACCATCTCTTTAAGATGAAGTCGATAAGGTCCACTATTCCTCTGATAGGTCAAGATTTCTTCCTGGCAACTATTGATCTATAAGATACCAATTATCACATTTAAAAGTCACCAGAAGTGCGCAAGAAAAGAATTTCAAGATTCTTTCTCGATGGTACAGGTGTCCTGACTTCCTCCACAGAATCTATCCTGCTGTGACTGACCAGTGTTGGCGCTGTGGCACTGAAAAAGGTACCCTATATCACATCTGGTGGGAGTGTGACATTCTTAGGCCCTTCTGGGACGCTGTGTTCGACCTGTATGCTAAGGTGTGTGGTCGCACCGTTGCAACAACTCCCCAACTGGCCCTTCTTTCAGTTATCCCTGGCAGGATTTCTGCGGTAAAGAAGGATCTCCTGCGACACTTTCTCATGGCCGCCAGAACAGTCATTCCCAGGCACTGGCGAAGCACTACTGCACCTTCCCTGGTTGAATTCCAACAGGAACTTCTCCTAATAAGGAGAATGGAGGCCCTGGTGGCGGAGGATTCTTCCGATCCCTCCAAATTTGACGCCCTTTGGCGTGGTGTTTCAGGAATCCTCTGAGTTCTTCTCTTTCTTCTCATTATCCGGAATTACTTTATTATTCTCTTCTCCCGTTCCTCTTCAGCGGCTACTGGTCGTTCTTCCCTCCCCCTGATGCTCCCCTTTCCCCTCCTTATCTCCCTCATGTGTCTTCCCGATTGTGTGTTCCCCTTGTCCGTCCCTCGGTTCTATGCAGATGTTGTTCGTATGATCTCATATACCTGGGCCTTCGCCCCATTGTTAGTATATTGTGTTTCAAAACAGTGGTCGGGGTTCTCCCCTATCCTTTTGTGTCTGGGTGAGGCCTGCGTGCCTCTGCGCCTTTGTTGGTTTATATTGCCTTTTGGTTTCTTTTCTCTTTCTCCTCTGTCTTATTTTGTAGTGTATTGAAAATTCTTTAATAAACATTGATTAAACATAAAAGTCACAAGAGCTACAGAAAATTTCTAAGATTTCCAACAGTTCAGGATTCAGAAATACGTCACTTACAGTTCAAAGTCCTACCCTTCAAAATCTCATCTGCCTCAAGGGCCTTCACAAAGATCATGGCAGAAATAGTAGCTGTCCTCAGAAACAAGATTTGCACATTGTTCCATATATAGATGATCTTCTGAGCATTGCTCCATCTCTTTCTCTCTTGAAAGAACTAGTACTTCTAAGTAGTTTCAGCTGCCTTGAACACCCGGGATGAATTGTGAACTTTGAAAAGTCCAAACTGGTTCCTTCCAACAGAAAACTATTCATATGAATATTGTTAGTTTCTCATCTCCCAATGTCCTTTCTTCCAGAACAGAAGAAGGTGTCCCTCTTTGCAAAGATATCCTAATTCCAGAGGAAGAAAACGGTAAGCATAAGGGAAGCGATGTCCATCATAGGTACCATGACCATATGTATCCAGGCCATTTCTTGAGCTCAACCACATTCCAAAAGCTAATGTTCTCCAACTGAGGTAGATCTCCCCTCTATGGACAGGAAGATTCTTTGCTCCACCAGGGTAAGGAATTCCCTCTTTTGGTGGCAGAATTGCAGAAACTTAGTCAGTGGACTTTCATGGCACCCCTCCCCAATGGTATGAATCACTTCAGATGCCAGAAAAAAAAGATTCGGGTATAGTGATAGTTAAGTCATCTTTTTAAAGATCCTCGCCTCTGAACCTAACCGCTTTCTCTTCAAATTACCTAGAGTTGAAAGTGATTCTTTAAACTTTGAAAGCTTCAAATCATCCCATTCTGAATTCTTATGTTAAAGTCTACTCAGACAACATGACATGAGTGGCCATTCTTTGTCACCAGTGGAAAACACATTCAACATCTCTCAGCCCCGATATTCAGATTCTTCTGTCAACAGATTTGCACCTAAAGGGTTTGTCAAATCTAAAATTCATCATCTTAAGCAGAGAATCCTTCGATCCAGGGGAATTATGTCTCACAGAAAGCATGTTTGAGATGTTTCAACACTGGGGCACTCCAGAGTTGGAATTATTTGTTGCCAGGAAAAATTCAAAAACAGCTAATTTTTTTTTTCTACAGACTCAAGATATTCAAGCCTACGAGTGAATGCCTTAAACCATAATTGGAATTTTCCCTATATCCCTCCGTTCCTAGTTTGAGTTACTGGAAAAGTTAAAGATAGTGGATCCCTTGACTCTACGAACTTCCTGGGACCTGTTACAGGTGCATCTCAATAATTAGAATATCTTTGAAATGTTTATTTCTTTCAATAATTCAATTAAAAAAGTGACCTCCTGTATTTTTTAGATTCTTTACACACAGAGTGTTCTATTTCAAGTGTTTAATTTCTGTAAATATTGATTATGGATTACAGGTAATGAAAACTAAAATCTAAGAAAATTTGAATATTGTAAAAAAGTTCAGTATTGTAAATTCAGTGTGTCACCTGCCAAGGTTTCCTAAGCCTTTAAATGTTCCCTCAGTCTGGTTCAGTAGGACACACAATCATGGAAGACAGCTGATTATGAATTGAATTACTGAAATGAATGAACATTTCAAAGATGTTCTAATTTATTGAGGTGCACCTGTATTTCAAGGTCCTATTCTACAGTGGATATGGAAAATATTCAGACCCCTTTAAATTTTTCACTCTATTTCATTGCAGCCATTTGCTAAAAGCAAAAAAAGTTCATTTTATTTCTCATTAATGTACACTCAGCACCCCATCTTGACAGAAAAAAAAATAGAAATGTAGATATTTTTGCAAATTTATTAAAAAAGAAAAACTGATAAATCACATGGTCATAAGTATTCAGACTAGAGATGAGCGAATTTCTCAAAAGTTCGATTCGGTAGTTCGATTCGAAGTTCCAAAAAAATTCGCTTCGATCCGAATTACTTCGCGGCGAATAAACAGCTATTTCTGGGCTGCAGAGAGCCGGGGTGGGCAGCAAAATGGCGGAAGCCCTTGGATGCCGTGGTCATGTCTCTTTCTCTCTCTCTCCAGCAAGGACAACTTTTATTCATGTGGAAGGATCTGCTAACAAGCAAAGACACGCCTACCCAATCACATCACTAGAGAATATCTTGTGACTCTCTGAGGTCACAAAGGTCCTTACTAAATATTCGCTACCGCAAAGAATCAGGAAATCCGGAATCGTGGCAAATCGAAGATTTCCTGAAATTCGGATCGAATTCCACTTCTGCAGAATCGATTCGCTCATCTCTAATTCAGACCCTTTGCTGTGACACTCATATTTAACTCACATGCTGTCCATTTCCTTCTGATCCTCCTTGAGATGGTTCTACTCCTTCATTGGAGTACAGCTGTGTTTAGTTAAACTGATTAGACTTGATTAGGAAAGGCACACACCAGTCTATATAAGACCTCACAGCTCACAGTGCTTGTCAGAGCAAATGAGAATCATGAGGTCAAAGGAACTGCCCAAGGAACTCAGGGACAGAATTGTGGCAAGGCACAGATCTGGCCAAGGTTACAAAAGAATTTCTACAGCACTCAAGGTTCCTATGAGCACAGTGGCCTCCATAATCCTTAAATGGAAGAAGTTTGGGATGACCAGAACTCTTCCTCGACCTGGCCGTCCTGCCAAACTGAACAATCGTGGGAGAAGAGCTTTGGTGAGAGAGGTAAAGAAGAACCCAAAGATCACTGTGGCTGAGCTCCAGAGATGCAGTAGGGAGATGGGAGAAAGTTCCACAAAGTCAACTATCACTGCAGCCCTCCACCAGTCGGGGCTTTATGGCAGAGTGGCCTGAAGGAAGCCTCTTCTCAGTGCAAGACATATGAAAGCCCGCAAAGAGTTTGCCAAAAAACACATGAGGGATTCCCTGACTATGAGAAATAAGATTCTCTGGTCTGATGAGACGAAGATTGAAATTTTTGGTGTTAATTCTAAGCGGTATGTGTGGAGAAAACCAGGCATTGCTCATCGCCTGCTCAATACCATCCCAACAGTGAAACATGGTGGAGGCAGCATCATGCTATGGGGGTGTTTTTCAGCTGCAGGGACAGGACGACTGGTTGCAATTGAAGGAAAGATGAATACGGCCAAATACAGAGATATCCTGGAAGAAAACCTCTTCCAGAGTGCTCTGGGCCGAAGGTTCACCTTCCAACAAGACAATGACCCTAAGCACACAGCTAAAATAACAAAGGAGTGGCTTCGGAACAACTCTGTGACGATTCTTCACTGGCCCAGCCAGAGCCCTGACCTCAACCCAATTGAGCATCTCTGGAGAGACCTGAAAATGGCTGTCCACCAACGTTCACCATCCAACCTGACAGAACTGGAGAGGATCTGCAAGGAAGAATGGCAGAGGATCCCCAAATCCAGATGTGAAAAACTTGTTGCATCATTCCCAAGAAGACTCATGGCTGTACTAGCTCAAAAGGGTGCTTCTACTCAATACTGAGCAAAGGGTCTGAATACTTATGACCATCGATATTTCAGTTTTTCTTTTTTAATAAATTTGCAAAAATATCTACATTTCTGTTTTTTTGTGCTAAGATGGGGTACATTAATGAGAAATAAAATGAACTTTTTTTGCTTTTAGCAAATGGCTGCAATGAAACAGAGTAAAAAATTTAAAGGGGTCTGAATACTTTCCATACCCACTGTATGTCCAGAGCCCCCAGAAGCCTCACTTGACATCCTGGCTTATGAGATCTTCTTTTTGGAATCCAGAGGCCTTTCAGATGCAATAATTACTTATTAAAGATTATCTATTCAAAAGAATAAGAAACACAACATTAGCGCGGTGTATGCTAAAACTTGGGAAAGAAAATCTTAGTCCACCCCATTACTTTAAAAGAGCAGGTGTCAGCTTTCAGGTCATACTTTGACCAGGTTTTTGACTGGCTTTAGCTCAAGTCCAGACTCCTCATTGCTGGAATCTAAATGCAATTCTAAATGGACTAGCAACTCATCCCAAACTTATTTCTGAAATTCATGTAGAAAAAAAAAACCTTTTTTTTTTTTTTTTTTATAACAACTGCGACAAAAGGGTAAGTGAAATTCAGACTCTATCCATTAGGGATGCTACACCAAAACAAAGAGGCCACCAACCAAAAAGTAAAAAAAATATAAAGTTTATTACATAGATTACAAATATTATTTCATAATCACAAAAACACAGATAATAAGCAAGACAAGCTGGCAAGATGGAATAAGCCACTACACAGAAACAATTCCACGATATAAACAATCAAAAAAGACCAATTCATAGATAAATATAAATTCATGAATGATAAAGTGCAAGTGCGTATTCAAAAAAAGTATAAATGTCCGTCATGCATAAGGATGTTATAGATATTAAATAAACCTCAATATAATAAATAAACAATTCATACAGGGTATAGTCACCAGTACTTCTCCAATATAATTATAAAGTGGGGGAAACTAATAATAGCCATACTAGAACTGCACTCATAGAGGCAAATACCCAAGATGGAAATAGCACTGCTATAGAAAGATATCAATGATAAGTTATCAAAGGCAGTGTACCACATTTATACAGCCAATACCTGCGGTCATTACGAAGGCCTAATATCGTATGGAACACTATTATTATTTTTTTTTTATTATTGTTTATTTATATAGCACCATTAATTCCATGGTGCTTTACATTTGCGGATTTACATACGGTACACCAGATATACAAAACAGATAACGCTAACAGAGACCAGCTAGTACAGTGGGATAGAGGGCCCTGCCTGCAAGGGCTTACAATCTATGAGGGTAGAGGGATAGAGACAGAAGGTGGGGGTAGAGGCTGCTCAGGTGGTGGTGTGGTGACAGTAGCGTTATTGGAGGTTGTAGGCTTTCTTGAATAGGTGAGTCTTCAGGGCCTTCTTGAAGCTTTTGACTGTGGGGGACAGTCTGATGTGTCTTGGTAATGAGTTCCAGAGTATGGGGGATGCCCGGGAGAAGTCTTGGAGTCGATTGTGTGAAGAGCGGATAAGAGCAGAGCGGAGTAGGAGGTCTTTGGAGGATCGGAGGTTACGTGTGGGCAGGTAGTGGGAGATTAGGTCGGAGATATATGAAAGGGACAGGTTGTGGATGGCTTTGTATGTCAGCATTAGTAATTTCAATTCTATTCACTGGGCAACGGGTAGCTAGTGAAGAGATTGGCAGAGGGGAGCGGCCGATGAAGAACGGGGGGAGAGGTGTATTAGGCGAGCAGCACATTTTAAGGTGGACTGGAGGGGGGCGAGGGTTTTAGCTGGGAGGCCATGGAGAAGGGTGTTACAGTAGTCTAGGTGGGAGATTATGAGGGCGTGGACTAGCATCTTTGTAGTTTCAGGGGTGAAGAAGGATCGGATTCGGTGGATGTTCTTGAGTTGGAGGCGGCAGGAGGTGTTGAGGGTTTGAATATGCGACTTGAAGGATAGGTCAGAGTCTAAGGTTATCCCAAGGCAGCGGGCCTGTGGGACTGGGGTGAGAGTGGTTCCATTAATTTTGATAGATGGGTCAGGTAGGGGGATCGTGCGTGGAGGGGTGAAGATTATGAACTCCGTTGTCTCCATGTTGATTTTGAGAAAGCGGGAGGAGAACACTAGCACCTTGACGCGTGTTTCACTCTTCAGAGCTTCGTCAGGAGGTAACTAATATGAGAAATATACAAGGTATAATGTAGGTGGGGTAACTTACCTAGAGTGGAAACACCCCACTTCCCCTCCTCAGTGTATTTCAAATAACCATGAGGATAAATGCAACTAAAGATTTTTTTGACATATTAACTCATACATCAACAGAAAAGGCTAAAGGGAGAGGGTTATAAGGGTGCTGTCATGGAGGGCTCCCGAGAAACCAAATTATTAGTAAGTACTAATTCTACTTTCTCAAATTGCCTTTCAAGACATCACCACTGGAAGAAACATACATAACTACCTCTTGAAGCTCATCAAGAGAATGCCAAGAGTGTGCAAAGAACATAGTGCAGCTTTACACCCAGGGCCAGCTCCATGGATTCGCACACCCTCAGAGCAAGATACAGAGCACGGCGGGGAGGAGAAGGCGACAGTACCTCCTGAAGTGACACCCCAGTGCACCCAAGTCTGCGGAAGAGGACTTAGCGGTAAATCCTGCTCTAAGATTTGTCTTGTTACAGTGTACCCCATTGGCCACAAGTATAAGGCGGTAAGGCTATATGCAATCCTTGATGATCAAACAACAGATCCCTTGCAAACTCATCCTTCTTTGATATGTTCAAGATTAAAGGACACAGCTCCTCATATTCACTTAAGACATGCTTAGGTGTGAGCAAAGAAACAGGAAGAAGAGCCACAGGCTATCAAATTGAACTATAGATGGCAAAACATCCCTGCCTCTACCTACCTTGATCGAATGCAATCAGATTCCCAACAACAGAGAGAAGATCCCTACACCGGAGGTAGCATTACATCATGGACATCTGAAAACCATAGTGCCTATAATCCCTGTTCTAAACTCAGAGGCCCAGATAGTACTTCTGCTCGGAAGAGACATCATAAGAGTCCACAAGGTGAGAAAGCAGATAAATGGCCCTCACAATTCCCCATATGCTCAGAAGCTTGACCTAGAATGGGTCATTATAGGCAATGTCTGCCTAGGAACTGTTCACAAACCAACCACTGTAAATGCGCTTTACACAAGCTTATTGGAGAATAGGTGGCCATCTCTTTTCCAGCCTTGTCCTAACAGGTTCCTCATAAAGGAGAAGCCCACTAGTGTTGTACACCCTGACCTTACAGAAACCATGAACTATTCCTGTGATGAAGAGAGAGATCACTTGGGGTGTACGATCTTCCAGAGGACTAAAGAAGACAACAAAATAGCACCCTCTATTGAAGATGAGGCTTTCTTAAAGATAATGGAACAAGGTTTCTTCAAGAATGAAACAAATAGCTGGGTTGCACCGCTGCTTCAGAATGCAGAGACGCCATCTTCCCAACAACAGGGATCAGGCACTAACGCGTCTTTCTTCACTCAGATGCAACTATCAAAGAAAACCAGATATGAAGGAACATTTCTTCTCATTCATGAGCAAGATATTTGAGAATGACCATGCGGAGGTGGCTCCACCCCTAAAAGAAAAGGAAGAGTGCTGGTATCTACCAATCTTCGGTGTCTGCCACCCTAAAAAGCCAGGACAGATCCGGGTAGTATTTGACTCCAGCTCACAATATGAGGGAGTATCCCTTAATGACGTTCTTTTGACTGGACCAGATCTCAACAACACACTACTTGGTGTCCTCATCAGATTCCGCAAGGAGTCCATTGCCATTGTTGCTAACATACAACAAATATTTCATTGTTTCCTAGTCAAAGAAGAGCACATGAACTTATTGAGATTCCTCTGGTTCAGAGACAACGACCCCACCAAAGACATCATAGAATACTGCATGAAGGTACATGTTTTTGGCAACAGCCCATCTCCTGCAGTCGCTATCTATGGACTAAGACGGTCTGCCCAGGAAAGTGAAAAAGACTATGGGCAAGATGTCAGGCAGTTTGTTGAAAGAGACTTTTATGTAGACGATGGCCTAAAGTCACTTCCTTCACCAGAAGTTGCAATCAGCCTACTCAGAAGGACCCAAAGTTTGTTATCCTGTTCAAACCTAAGACTGCATAAGATAGCTTCAAACAGCAAAGTTGTTATGGAGGCTTTCCCCACTCAAGATCATGCCAGCGATTTGAAAGATCTAGACTTGGCAACAGACTTCAAACCCATGCAACGCAGCCTAGGGCTCAATTGGGACCTCAAAACTGACACCTTTACCTTTCAGGTAAACCAAGAGCAAAGGCCTTTCACACGACGTGGTGTCTTATCCACCATAAACAGCCTATATGATCCACTTGGCTTCGCAGCACCTGTGACCATCCAAGGTAAGACTCTGCTCAGAGAGTTAACTACAGACACATGTGATTGGGACTCCTCACTTTCCCCAGAGAAAGAAGCATTATGGGTGACATGGAGAGACTCTCTAAAGGTGTTGTCTAACCTACATATACCTAGACCTTATGCCCACATCCCTTCTGAACATGATCAGTCTAGGGAGCTGTGCGTATTCTGTGACGCCTCAGTAAAAGCCGTCGGTGCAGTTGCTTACCTTAGAACAAAAGACATTAAAGGCAAAGTCTCTGTCAGCTTTGTGATGGGTAAGGCAAAGCTGACACCTCGTCCAATACCTACCATAGCAAGACTTGAACTCTGTGCGGCAGTTCTAGCAGTAGAGCTGGCAGAACTGATTACGTCAGAGATAGATGTGAGACTTGACAATACACTGTTTCATACGGACAGCAAAGTAGTGCTGGGCTACATTTACAATGAGACTAGAAGATTTTATGTCTATGTGAATAATAGAGTCCAAAGAATTAGAAAGTCAACACAACCTACCCAGTGGTGCTATGTACTGACTGACCTCAACCCAGCAGACCATGCTACAAGAGCTGTATCAGCATCTCACCTAAAACACACTACATGGCTCACAGGGTCAACATTCTTGTACAAACCGATAACTGACACTCTTGGCGAAGGCACATATGAACTATTAGAGCCAGAATCTGATATAGAGATTCGACCTCAAGTTTCTACACTTGCCACAACAGTCTCTAACACACAGCTTGGATCCAAACACTTTAACAAGTTTTCTACTTGGAAGTCATTAAACAGAGCCATAGCTTGTTTGATTCACATTGCTAGATCGTTCAGAGCCACGCCACCATCATCAGGGCGTTGTAAAGGGTGGCACTACTGTCACAAAGCCTATACAGTGGATGAGCACACAAAGGCCAGAGAAGTTATCATCCATTATATCCAACAAGAGACTTATTCACATGAACTTGAATGCCTTCAAAATCAAAAGAGTGTTCCTAAAGACAGTTCTCTCAAGAGACTTGATCCATTTATAGATGCTAAAGGACTGTTGAGAGTTGGAGGGCATATCTCTAATGCAAAACTTGAGAGGAATGAAACCAGTCCGTTGACACTCCAAAACAATCATATTGCATCTTTACTTGTGCAGTACTATCATGAATAGACAAAGCACTAAGGATGTTTGTTCACCGAAGGGGCTTTACGTACAGCAGGTTTCTGGATAGTGGGAGCAAAAAGACATGAGTTGTCTAATATTCAGATGTATCACCTGCCGAAAACTCCGTGGTATGTTTCAGTCACAGAAGATGGCTAATCTTCCTGAAGACCGACTTAGTACTGAACCTCCTTTCACAAATGTTGGTCTTGATGTGTTTGGGCCCTGGTCTGTCACCGCACGGCACACTAGAGGAGGCCATGCAAACAGCAAACATTGGGCAGTCATATTTACCTGCATGAGTATTAGGGCTGTGCATATAGAAGTTATTGAGTCTATGGACACATCCAGCTTCATAAATGCCCTCAGACATTTCATTTCTATTAGAGGTCCAGTCAAACATATCCGCTCTGATAGAGGTACCAATTTTGTTGGAGCCTGCAAGGAACTGAGAATCTCTTCAAACATTGACAGTGACCATGTAGAGAGATATCTTGCTGACCGAGGTTGTACATGGACATTCAACCCTCCTCACTCTTCTCACATGGGAGGTTCTTGGGAGCGTATGATCGGCATAGCTCGTAGGATCCTTGATTCAATCTTTCTACAACTAGGAACTTCAAGGCTCACCCATGAGACACTCACAACTTTCATGGCTGAAGTAGTGGCCATCATAAATGCCAGACCTTTGACTTCGATTCCAAATGATCTGGAGGATCCTCTCTTGCTTTCTCCTTCTACCCTTCTTACCCAAAAGGTTGGTACAGCTACAGCTCCACTTGGTGAGTTTACTACTAAAGACTTATACAAGAGCCAATGGAGGCGAGTACAAACCCTGGCAGATGCCTTCTGGGATAAGTGGAGGCGACAATATATTTCTACTTTGCAGACACGGAACAAATAGCAAGCCAGTAAGCCCAACATGGAAGTTGGCAATGTTGTTCTTGTAAAAGACTCTCAGTCCAAGAGAAACAAGTGGCCTCTAGGACTGGTGACCAAAGTGTTCCCAAGTGAAGATGGAAAAGTAGAACTCAAGGTTTGCAAGCAAAGTGAACCTAGACTTTTTCTCAGACCAGTTACTGAACTGATATTGTTGTTCTCTTCAGAGATACCTTAATGTGGTATCCTTGGGATACCAAGCGGGGAGTGTCATGCCTTCAGCAATATGTAATGTATTGATTTCTAATAGTTCCATCTAGTGGCTGTTTATGCAAATAGCAAATAATCATACTATTCCCTGTATGTCCCACTAGAGCTACTGTAGTTCCCACCTATGACCTAATGATATCATCAAGTCAGCTCATCAGTGGCCATTTCACTTGGAACTTGCTGTGCAGCTAGCAGCATCTCATTCCATCCTTCTCATCTGGACCTACAGTAGCATCGCTGGTATGTTCCATCTGCTACCCAGCACTATAGTTTGTGTTTATGCACATTATTATGTTTGCATGTCTCCTGGTGTAATTTCCTAGTCCATAGTTACCATAGCTGGAGACCATGCTTGTTGTAGTTAGGACAGCACCATTCAGGAGCACATGAACAGTTTATGTATATGGATGTTCCTCATCTCTGTAGTACCATACTGTACACTTCTTGTATTTTATGTATATGTCTTTGTATACATTGGTTTGTATTATAATGTGTGGCTACATGCTTGTACGCATTAGTAAATGCATTATCTTTCTGTTTCCCAGTTTCACCCTATCCTTGTAATAAAAGTTAAAGTTTGGACATCGCTCCAGAGTCAATGAATTACTAGGAGGGAGTTTAGCTGCATGTCGACTTATGCCTCACACATAAGGAGGACAGAACACTCACTGCAAGAATAGATATCAAAAATGGTGATTAAAGTGTAATAGAAATATAAATGACAAAATTTCCAATGACAACATATTTACTCCAAACTCTTCAACTCTCTTTTTTTTTCACATGCAAAGACTATACCTACTTTAGTTTCTTGTGTTATTATGCTCTAAATTAAAGTTTTTTTTTACAGAAAGCACAAAAATCTAGGAAATACCCTAATTTAAACAAGTCCACAAGATCTTCTCCACCAGGTAACTGCTCTAGGGCTAAGGCCCCACATTGTGGAAACACAGCTTTTTTTTGTTGCAGATTTAATGTGTTTTTTTTTTTTGAGCCAAAGCCAAGAATGGCTACAAAAGGAATGGGAAATATATAGGAAGTTCTTATACTTCTACCTTCTACTCAATCCACTCCTGGCTTTGGCTCAAAAAAAAAAAAAAAAAAACACAGCAAAATCTGCAAGAAAAAAAAAAAGCTGTGTTTCTGCAATGTGGGGCCTTAGCTTTAAAGTCCATTAGGCTAAGTTCACATCAGGTTTCTATCATCTGCATAGTACATCCATCTTAATAATTATACTTAAAAAGATGGCAACAGATGGGCATCTGTTTGCATTTATTTTACATAGATATCAATGTAACAAAAATATCCATTGCCATCAATTTTGTTGGCATCATTCGCATCATGCTCTAGTGTCCATCAGAAAAGCAAACAGCAAAGGATACTATTGACATTGAAGTTGATGTAAAATGAATGCCCATCTATTGCTATGCATTTGTCTGCTTCATTTTTATCATATTCATTAAAATGTATCAACTAAGTGGATAACGGAAACGTGATGTGGACATAGCTTAATTGTGACCCTGGATCTTGTGGCAACATTGATGGCTCCGTTTTAATTAGAAATTTGGAATTTTTTTAAAAAAAGAAAAAGGACAATTATAAGGGGTTTTACCCATGCTATAATGTTGGAAAGACATAAATCATACATATCATTTCTAACATATGTCCTATTTTTCAGAATGTGAGTTTTGTAGTAGCTATATATTCATAATTTAGCTTACTACGATATATGAATAATTGGTTGATACATTAAACAATGCATTGTTTGTGTCTTGCACATACACTGTGAACTATTAGTTAGGAAAAGGCTGCTCCCTGTGTGGAAGACTGTGATGACTTCAGACTTTATTTTTTTACCATCTGCCATCCCCTCTTTGCCCTTTAGTCAAACACTCCTGGATGTGAACCTAGCCAGCAGGGAGCAGGCGTGATCACCATACACCTTTTCATAAGAGTAGATGCCTGCGCTAACACAGTCTTTCTTGGAAGCAACTTGGAGAGGTTGAAGTCTGGAGCTCCAGGAAAATGATCTGGAAAAGTTTATTTTTCATCTTTTACTTCTACCAGACAAGTAAGTGTTCTCTTACTAATAACACTTTCAGAGTCATCTATTTCAGTATGATATGATGTAGGTTGAAAATAATTATTGCTATTAGAAATCTAATGTTTTCTAAGGTTTTTCTTCATAAGTCAGTGAATGATACAAGCAGTCTCAATAGTTACAGTATATAAAAACTATTGCGCATGGGATAACACATATTCCTGACTATAGATTCTTCTTACCTGCAAAAGTTAATGATCTATTCGTATTGTAAAGATTATGATAGAATGGAGTTAGAGTACGTAATGCAAAATGCCAACTAGCCACTTATATGTGCAGTTTACCTTATTAGTCCACGCATGAATCTGACTTTACTTAAAACGTTGTCATTCTACCAAAAATGCAGCAGTTGAGACTTGAGTACTAGTAAAACCCCCAAGATAAGTGAGAAGTTGAGCTGACCATACATATGAGATATTTGTTCGCAGATCATCAGTAGACCCAGCTTATCTTAGCATAACATCATTCTTATGTGTATAACTACTACACACATCAGATACTTAGCAGGAACTGCCAAAGGCCTCAAGATAGATATCTTCTGTGTATGGCCTGCTTTACAGTAGGTGTATACAGACTTTAGAAACCTTCAGAGCTGTTCCTAAAATATTTCTGCTGGTGTCCAGAAATGCTTCAGGCCAAGTTCACACCAGTTGGAGACTCCACTGCACGGAGGAGACTCTTCTCTCTTCCGCTTTCAGTATGAAAACAGTGTCCTCATGTAACCAGTTTTAGCGGTTTGTCTCTCCGTCGTTTGGGTCTCCCAGCGGACCTGAACAATGGAGAGCCTGGTGCAGTTTTCATGCACTGTAATAAATACAATGGGTCAGAGTTATTAACACTGGCATATGAAATAAAGGCCCCAACAGGTGCAGAAAATGACTGGTATATAAAGAGGCTCTGGCCTCTTCACAAAGCAGACACTCTCCATTGTGCCCGAATGGAGATCAACGACAGTCAGGAACAAGCTTAGATTTCCATTATAACTCATGCTAGAAAACTGGCGAGTCATAATGCCGCAGCTTGACACACTCAGACCACATTTTCACAATGTGACAAGCGAGGCACAGAGTTGTAAGTAAGGACCTTGCACCAAATGTGCACAATATCATCCCTATATGCTAGAAAAATGATGTAAAGGAACTGATAATTCTGGAGAATTATACAGCAGTATACACTGATAAACTCCAGTGTTTAACAATACATTTTTATTAAGTAATACTTTATAAGTGACTTCTAAGTTCAGCAGTGTCTCCATAGCTCACATTTGTTATGCTTGTGTGGTGGCTGGTTGTTTCATTTCATACAACCTCTCCTTGTTTCTTTACATGTCATGTAGAATAGATAGAGTGGCTTCACACTGAACAATTGAAAAGCAGTTCTATTCATCTGAATGGGGTTGTTTTAATGGCAAGCACCTGGGATTGTAGAAATTCATTAGGATGAATGGAACTGATTTTTAGCTACAGATATCTCATAGAGTTTCATTCTGGAACACAGGAGTTATTGTGCTGTTACTTTTCTGTAATGTGCTATGGATGATACATAGAGGCATTTGTTATCAATGTTTTAAACTAGAAACTTTGGGCAAAGTTCATCAAGACTGGTATTTCCTATGCCTGTCTTGATCCCCCTATGTGCCGCAGCTAATCTCTTGCCCTTCATACTAGGAGGTGACATAGATGTGAGCTCTCTAAGCCCCACCTGATGCACAAATTAATTGGAAAAGTAGTGTGTAGGGCATAAACTGTCAAAAAGTTACTCATTTTGGTGCAAATCATTAATTCACCAAAAATTGCTACTTTTTTTTTTTTTTTTACACTTTCTGCTGTAAACTCTTTCATAAATTGCACCAGAATATTGTTGCACATCAGTAATAAATGTGGTGGCTTTTATGATTCTTCCTAGCTACTGTGCTTTTTTCTAGTTACTTTTTAAAACTGTTCAAGAAACTCCAAAAGAATCTTAGACACATGATAAATATCGCACAATTCAATTTTTTATTTCATACATGATATAAGTCATAATTAATCTCCCCAGTGTCTGTCCTATTACTTAAAGCAATGTTTTACAGAAATTTCTTACACCCTTCATTTGTTCGTAAAATATTCATGTTCTGCTGTTAAATGCTCTTTAACATAGACATAACTCTGAGGGGAATCTATAAAGCCTGGCAATCCCTATGCCAGCATGAATCAATTCCGCCGCTGGCGACAGATTTATTAAAGGTATTCAAACACAAGGTGTGTATAGGCAGCACACAGGTAGTAGATAGGTGCTGGGTGCTCGTTCCTTAGGGGGTTGACCACCTCCCCACTCAACAATGTAGGAAAATAAGAAAATAGGACCGCACTCCGGATGTGTTTATGCTTCTTGATTTCATTTATTGGTGTATCTAGTACAACGTTTCGGGTATACAACCCTTCATCAGGTTGAAAAATTATCAAAAATACATACAAACATATATTAATATACAATGTGGGTATATGTAGAAAGAATAGGGGTACATATAATATGCTAACATATCTTAGAACACAATCTAGAAATTGTACATGCATACATGTATGCTGTAAAAATGTAAAAACTTTAGGTAGTGTATCAAAAAATGCTCAGTTAAGGCTACATAGTATTTATACTGAACTGAATACACAATGTCTCTAAGGGCATCTAGTAATAGCAAATATCATAGCAAAAATCATTGCAAAACATATGATTACAGAAGACATAAATAATGCATACCAATCATGAATATATAGCATGGAACAAATGTGGTTGCCCAATCGGTCAATCAATGCGCCGTCGTGGAGACATGTGAAAGCAGCAATCCATTTATATCGAATCCAGAGCGGTAGGGCTGGTGAGCAAACAAGGCACTAAAGAGAGGTATTTATGACAACTATGGGATAGGGTTATGAGGGGATAACTCTAATTAGATAATGTTGAGATATAGTATAGGAAAATTTTGCAATTATTGGACAAAATAATTTCTATAGAGCATAATAAAAGAGGGAGAAGGCATAGGTAATTAGTGAAAGTTATAAATGCATACAGTGCCTTGCGAAAGTATTCGGCCCCCTTGAACTTTTCAACCTTTTGCCACATTTCAGGCTTCAAACATAAGGATATAAAATTTTAATTTTTTGGTGAAGAATCAACAACAAGTGGGACACAATCGTGAAGTGGAACGAAATTTATTGGATATTTTAAACTTTTGTAAAAAATAAAAAACTGAAAAGTGGGACGTGCCAAATTATTCGGCCCCTTTATTTTCAGTGCAGCAAACTCACTCCAGAAGTTCAGTGAGGATCTCTGAATGATCCAATGTTGTCCTAAATGACTGATGATGATAAATATAATCCACCTGTGTGTAATCAAGTCTCCTTATAAATGCACCTGCTCTGTGATAGTCTCAGGGTTCTGTTTAAAGCGCAGAGAGCATCATGAAGACCAAGGAACACACCAGGCAGGTCCGTGATACTGTTGTGGAGAAGTTTAAAGCCGGATTTGGATACAAAAATATTTCCCAAACTTTAAACATCCCAAGGAGCACTGTGTAAGCGATCATATTGAAATGGAAGGAGTATCAGACCACTGCAAATCTACCAAGACCCGGCCGTCCCTCTAAACTTTCATCTCAAACAAGGAGAAGACTGATCAGAGATGCAGCCAAGAGGCCCATGATCATTCTGGATGAACTGCAGAGATTTACAGCTGAGGTGGGAGAGTCTGTACATAGGACAACAATCAGTCGTACACTGTACAAATCTGGCCTTTATGGAAGAGTGGCAAGAAGAAAGCCATTTCTCAAAGATATCCATAAAAAGTCTTGTTTAAAGTTTGCCACAAGCCACCTGGGAGACACACCAAACATGTGGAAGAAGGTGCTCTGGTCAGATGAAACCAAAATCGAACTTTTTGGCCACAATGCAAAACGATATGTTTGGCGTAAAAGCAACACAGCTCATCACCCTGAACACACCATCCCCACTGTCAAACATGATGGTGGCAGCATCATGGTTTGGGCCTGCTTTTCTTCAGCAGGGACAGGGAAGATGGTTAAAATTGATGGGAAGATGGATGGAGCCAAATACAGGACCATTCTGGAAGAAAACCTGTTGGAGTCTGCAAAAGACCTGAGAATGGGACGGAGATTTATCTTCCAACAAGACAATGATCCCAAACATAAAGCAAAATCTACAATGGAATGGTTCACAAATAAATGTATCCAGGTGTTAGAATGGCCAAGTCAAAGTCCAGACCTAAATCCAATCGAGAATCTGTGAAAAGAGCTGAAAACTGCTGTTCACAAACGCTCTCCATCCAACCTCACTGAGCTCGAGCTGTTTTCCAAGGAAGAATGGGCAAGAATTTCAGTCTCTCGATGTGCAAAAATGATAGAGACATACCCCAAGCGACTTGCAGCTATAATCGCAGCAAAAGGTGGCGCTACAAAGTATTAACTTAAGGTGGCCGAATAATTTGGCACGACCCACTTTTCAGTTTTTTATTTTTTACAAAAGTTTAAAATATCCAATAAATTTTGTTCCACTTTACGATTGTGTCCCACTTGTTGATTCTTCACCAAAAAAATTAAAATTTTATATCCTTATGTTTGAAGCCTGAAATGTGGCAAAAGGTTGAAAAGTTCAAGGGGGCAGAATACTTTCGCAAGGCACTGTACATGCTAGAGCATGGTATTAAGATACTAAGTGGAGGGAGGAGAGGGGAGAAAACAGACCAGCAAGATTAAACTACTCACTCATATACTGTAATGTAAGGCAGCATGAAATTAAAGAATGAAAAAATGAAGGTCCCCAGATGGATCATACCTTAGGTGGAGTCTCCAAGTTGTAAAGAAAGGCAGTCAGGCCATGAGGAACGCTAAACTCGTGTTTATAAAGGGGAGCAGTATATATGCATAGGGAATTAGCGTGGTTGAGCTAGAAAACAAGTATTACATAGGATATTTATTAAAGGTTGTCCAGTTTCAGACCAAGACACAAATGTTATTGTTTATACAATGAAAAGTTGTACAATTTTCCAACATACTTTCTGTATCAATTCCTCAGAGTTTTCTAGATCTCTGCTTGCTGTCATTCTTTCTGCCTACTTCTAGTGAAAAAAATCAGTCCATGGTCATGTGATAGATACACAGGTGCACAGCTCATTACCAGGCGGATGTCTGATTACTATGCTGTGACTATAATGAGCTGTGCACCTGTGTGGACATCACATGACCATAGTCTGTATATCACATGGCCATAGTCTGTATATCACATGACCATAGTCTTTATATCACATGACCATAGTCTTTATATCACATGACCATAGTCTTTATATCACATGGCCATGGACATGGACTCATTTCTATCCACTGGAAGTAAACAATTAAAGACAGCAAGCAGAGTTCTAGAAAACCGTGCAAACAATAATATTTGAATTCTTATACTAGTGACTATTGCTCATGCAAATTGTTAACATATATTTCTTAAAGTAACTTGAAAGATGAAAATTCACTTAAAGTGAGTCTATCACCACAAGCCAGCATATCAACCTAGCCCAGCAGATAGATAGGTTAGGGTTACCTTAATCATTTGGTGTTTTCCCCTTGTGAATTGTTCCCTCCATTGCTGAAATATTTCAACATTTTTGTCAATATGCAAATAAGTATTATACAATACGTATCATTTACTCAGTAGAGATATGACAAATTATCAGTTTCATTACAATAAGAAGTATAACTTGTATCTAAGTAGGGATTTTACATTAAAAAGAAATTAACCAGATGAAAGTACAAGAAGCAGCTAAACAGACCAAGCAGATGAGGTTTTCTTCCACCAAGCATGACCATGAAGTATCATCTAGTAGTGCTGTAAAACTTGAAGATCAACTTAAACAGTTCTGCAAACTAATGGTTTTGGAAAACTTTAGTTGACACCTTCACCCTACTTCTTAAATTGATAGAACTCAACTGACCACAGTAAATTTGGGGACTAGAGAAATAAAGCTTGTGCTCTATAGGATTTTGGAACAGGTTCTAATGAGAATAGACCATTTCAGGACTAATATATATATATATATATATATTGAATATAAATATTGATCCATAGCTGCAGTACAAAGGCGTACATTGAGTTGCATGCTAACATTTGGACTATGTGGGCAGGGATGACATAATTAATATGCATATACATTGCATACCCTTTATATCCCTTGCTGGTCCATCTTTATTCACATTGCTGTAGTAATGATTTGCTATACCGACAGTATGGCATGCCAGCATTGCAGCAATGTCATCAGAGACTGGTGGCAGGAGATGTAATAGTTGAGTAGGTTTATCAACCAGGAAAATCAAGAGCATACATAGAGGTGTGGTGGTCAGGTTGGCATTCATCATCACACCAATAAGACAGGACGTCGTAGGGCTTGCAACACCCACTCTTGTGTTGATTTGCAGCTCTCACTGTCTGTGAGAATTACATTTCTGTATAGGTTTTCATCAACCATTAAAAATAAGGGGGCCAGCCTAGGCCTAGGTGCCATGTCCGTCTCATTGTGGCTATTATGGTATATACATCCTTGATTAAATATACAACATACCCTGTAATATTTTTTCCAGGCATAATTGCAAAGTTAATTTTTGCACCATATTAATCAACATTTATGCCACATTATGCTGTCTTAATGAATTCCCCCTCCCCATTATTTCATAGGATAGCATACCTGCATTGCAGTGCACATAGTCTATGAGTTTTTTATTAGCAAGAATAAGTCACTGCCAAAGATCACAGGAACAAAGCGACGGACATATACTGAAATCCCACCCTGACACCTGTCATTGTTAAAAAAGTTGGTTGATGCTGCCAAAATCAAGGGGGTTCACATGACTTTTTTCTAATGTGTATGGATGGTTATAAAGTATTTGTATCTTGTATTTGAACTACTTTACTTTTTAGATGCATTTTGAACTCATGTCCTTGGAATGTATAGACTGTGCATTATGATTCTATGATGTAATGTCTTATTTTCCATCAATCCTCCCTGTAAACAGAATACATAATACATAATAGTTTTATGTTCTCCCCCACCCCTTCCCCCTCTCTGTACACAATAATGTCACATCATGCTTATAATGCAGACTCTGCTGATTGGAAATCTGATGTCAATAATGTACTGATCTACCTGTAAAGTGTCTATCCTTAAAGAGGATCTTTCATCACCTTCAACAAGTCCAGCTCATTATATCAATTAAAAGGTGCTGCTCCACTGATTCTGGCACAGTTGACATTTTTTCTCTAGTCCCTGCTGTTTCTGAGCAATCAATGCTGTTAGTTTTGGAGCCTGATATGCTATTTAGGCTCTGTACTGTCAGGAGGACGGTGTCCGGCTAGATTCACACCTGTGCCCGATCTACATTCAGGGTTTCTGTCCCTGAATCCGGTTAAAAAATGCGGAGGGAAAAGTCCTGCAGGCATTTTTCCACCTTTTTCGAGTGAAAACCCAGCGGACCCCATTATATTCTATGAGGTTCACGGGTTTCCGCGGGTAACTGCTTTTTTAAGCGGATTAGGTTTCCATTCATGGGGTCCCTAAGCGGACCCCACAAACGCAAACCCAAATGCAGGTGTGAACCTAGCGTCAGGCAGGTTCAGACAAGGGGTGTAATTCTGCCTGATTGGAGCTCTGAATCACCCCCACTGCCTGACACTGCCTTCTGACATTACAGAGCTTAGATAGCACATTAAGTATCAAAACTAACTGCACTTGTTGCTTGGGACCGGTGGGGGCTACAGAGAAAATTCCAACTGCTCTGGAATTAGCGGAGCAGTGCCTATTTACAGATACTAAGAACTAGAATTGGTGGAGGTGGTGAAAGGTCCTCTTTAATCTACTGTCAGCTTAACAAAAAAACATTATTCACATTGTATTCACATCTAAAAAGTAGTTGTCTCATGAAACTGACCTGGCAAGTAGAGGGTAATTGTAGTATTATATGCACAATTCAAGTAATTGGTCGACCAGGTAATATATGGCACGGCTAGGTCCATTAGAGAGCTGCTTTTTGCTAGAAAGTGCATCTTTAATTTGCTTCCAATGTGATCATGAAAGAACAACCAACATATTTTGAGCAATATTCTCAGCAAGCTCGCAGCGGGTTAGCCGCTAGTGAAATCAGCAACCTTTTAAGTCCTCAGCTTCGACAACTCTGTCATCACTGGTAACTTTCCTTGCTGAAGTCCAGTGCCTAAAGAAGCATTCACCAGTGGGAAGATACAGTGCCTTGCAAAAGTATTTGGCCCCCTTGAACTTTTCAACCTTTTGCCACATTTCAGGCTTCAAACATAAGGATATAAAATTTAAATTTTTTGGTGAAGAATCAACAAGTTGGACACAATCGAGAAGTGGAACGAAATTTATTGGATATTTTAAACTTTTGTAAAAAATGAAAAACTGAAAAGTGGGGCGTGCCAAATTATTCGGCCCCCTTAAGTTAATACTTTGTAGCGCCACCTTTTGCTGCGATTACAGCTGCAAGTCGCTTGGGGTATGTCTCTATCATTTTTGCACATCGAGAGACTGAAATTCTTGCCCATTCTTGCTTGGAAAACAGCTCGAGCTCAGTGAGGTTGGATGGAGAGCGTTTGTGAACAGCAGTTTTCAGCTCTTTCCACAGATTCTCGATTGGATTCAGGTCTGGACTTTGACTTGGCCATTCTAACACCTGGATACGTTTGTGAACCATTCCATTGTAGATTTTGCTTTATGTTTGGGATCATTGTCTTGTTGGAAGATAAATCTCCGTCCCAGTCTCAGGTCTTTTGCAGACTCCAACAGGTTTTCTTCCAGAATGGTCCTGTATTTGGCTCCATCCATCTTCCCATCAATTTTAACCATATTCCCTGTCCCTGCTGAAAAAAAGCAGGCCCAAACCATGATGCTGCTGGTGATGAGCTGTGTTGCTTTTATGCCAAACATATCGTTTTGCATTGTGGCCAAAAAGTTGGATTTTGGTTTCATCTGACCAGAGCACCGTCTTCCACATGTTTGGTGTGTCTCCCAGGTGGCTTGTGGCAAACTTTAAACGAGACTTTTTATGGATATCTTTGAGAAATGGTTTTCTTCTTGCCACTCTTCCATAAAGGCCAGATTTGTGCAGTGTACAACTGATTGTTGTCCTATGGACAGACTCTCCCACCTCAGCTGTAGATCTCTGCAGTTCATCCAGAGTGATCATGGGCCTCTTGGCTGCCTCTCTGATCAGTCTTCTCCTTGTTTGAGATGAAAGTTTAGAGGGACGGCCGGGTCTTGGTAGATTTGCAGTGATCTGATACTCCTTCCATTTCAATATGATCGCTTGCACAGTGCTCCTTGGGTTGTTTAAAGTTTGGGAAATATTTTTGTATCCAAATCCGGCTTTAAACTTCTCCACAACAGAATCACGGACCTGCCTGGTGTGTTCCTTGGTCTTCATGATGCTCTCTGCGCTTTAAACAGAACCCTGAGACTATCACAGAGCAGGTGCATTTATACGGAGACTTGATTACACACAAGTGGATTATATTTATCATCATCAGTCATTTAGGACAACATTGGATCATTCAGACATCCTCACTGAACTTCTGGAGTGAGTTTGCTACACTGAAAGTAAAGGGGCCGAATAATATTGCACGCCCCACTTTTCAGTTTTTTATTTTTTACAAACGTTTAAAATAACCAATACATTTCGTTCCACTTAACGATTGTGTCCCACTTGTTGATTCTTCACCAAAAAATTAAAATTTTATATCCTTATGTTTGAAGCCTGAAATGTGGCAAAAGGTTGAAAAGTTCAAGGGGGCCGAATACTTTCGCAAGGCACTGTAGGTTGGGGAGGAGAGGTGGATATTTGATGGTAGGTATAGTGTGCGCACCTGGGCACCACTGAGACCAATGATTGGCTACAGCGGTCAACTGACCACAAACAAATCATTATCGCTTCTGTTGGTGCTAGAACAAGGGACTTTTAAAAGGCAAGACATGTAATTTATTTTTAATTTAGACTATTTCAACCACTTGTTTCATTTTTGTAGGGAATAGGAAAACCACTTTAGGTTGTAAATAACTGAAAGTGTCCACTATATTTTTTTTACTTTGGGTATATTCTATTTGTGTCTTTAAATCACACTATAAATTTTATGGCTCTGTTCACATTTGCGTTCAGAGCCTCCATTTGGATTTCTGTGTCAAGAATTAGAGAGCCTGTAGCACTTTTCTTGACGTACAAAATGACAGAAGCCTTAATGGAAAAACCCTGGCTGTCCTTGTTATATTATTATTTATTTATTATGCTTACTTATATAGCGCCATCATATTTAGCAGCGCTTTACACATATTGTCAGTCGCTGTCCCTTATAGGGCTCACAATCTACATTCCCTATCAGTATGTCTTTGGAGTGTGGATGGAAACCCCGAGTACCTGGAGGAAACCCACGCAAACACAGGGAGAACATACAAACTCCTTGCAGATGTTGTCCTTATTATAAGTTGAAATAGTATGCCGGTCGCTGTTCCAATGTGTCCATCATAAAGAAAATCCATTATGCTATTATGAACAGAGATTATCTTTTTATGTATCATAGAGGACAATAAGGGTGTCTACTGTGGATGTTTGTTGCTTGTCTGCAATAATAACACTTTTAATTTTGTTGTATTTTTTGGTAGTTTTGTGAGGAAGATGACAATTACAGCACAGATATACAATAGACACCAGTACAATATATACAATAGTGCCAGTACCAGTTATGTCCAGCTCTGGCATAAAACAACTGGTCAGACACAAATGATATTTGAATGCAGCCTTAGCATTCTTGGATTGACAGGTCTTGTTCTTTACAAATGTATGGTTGTTTTATTATGTGTTTGTATTAGTCAATAAAACTTGTCATAAGAGCATGGCATAAAACAACTGGTTGGACACAAATGTTATATGTGAATACAGCCTTATGCTAGGTTCACACCTGCATTTGGCTTTCCGTTCCTTGGATCCTCTTGGGGACCTGAGAAATGTAAACCTAATCCTCTTAAAAAGCGGTTACCTGCGGAAACCCACGGACCCCGGTTTCTGCCTGGTTTCCACCCAAAAAATGTGAAAAAAAATGGAGAGAAAAGTCCTGCTTAAGGCTGAGACCACACGTTGCGGAAACGCAGCTTTTATTGTTGCGTTTTTTTCTCTTTCAATCAGTTTTATTAAGATTTTTATAAGGTCAAATTACAACATTCAAGAAAGCATTATCGGATACTCTACTGAAGTAGCTATAAGTCAAAATAAACATAGAATAAACAGGGTACTAATATGCAAGGAGATATGTTAGTTGTCTAAGAGTTGTTGGGTTATTAGGATAGAATAAGGAGGTTTATACGGGTATAAAACAACAAGAGGTGACAGTAATATTAGTTATGATCTTCTGAGGGCGGCACAACCGGATTTACGGCCGATGCAGATGGGCCTTTAATGTCCACGGAAGCCAGTTCTTTTGGAATTGGCTGTCCCCAAGGACGCCATGGGAAAGAATTCTTTCATGTTGGTAGGTCAGTTCCACCATGGTCACTAGGTCTCCTCTAGATGGGATGTTAGCAGACTTCCAGTTGCGTAGAAGAGCCAATGACGCTGACAGTAAGGCATGGCCAATTAACACTCTATGTACCGCTGGGAAAGAGTCGATCTGCAGAAATAGGAGTGCCAAAGCTGGTGAGGGGGGTATGGAGTATCCCACCAGAGAAGAGATCCACCGGAAGACGTCTTGCCAATATGGCACCACTTGGGGACATGTCCACAATAAATGGAGTAGAGTTCCTTTCTCACTACATCCCCTCCAACAGGAGTTCGAAGTCTGCGGAAATATTTGGTGCAGTCGCTCTGGGGTATAGTACCAGTGGAGGAGAATTTTGACAGTGGTTTCATAGTGAGTCGTACACCGGAAGGTCTTTTCGCGAAGGCCAGTGCTTTCTGCCATTGTATGACCGAGAATTGTTGATGAAGTTGCGTTTCCCAGCAGAGTAATGGAGTAGATTTGACCAGACGGTCTTTAGAGCCTATAGTGTTGTAGATGGAGCTGAGAGTCTTGGTGGCTGGATTGGGAATTTTGAGGAGGTCCACCAGAGATTTGTTATACAGAATTTGTTTGTTGTGGTTGGAGGATAGGAAGTGCTTGATTCTCAGGTATGTAAAGAAGCAAGTGGAGGGTAGGGAGAAGGTGGATTGCAGAGACTGGAATGGGATCAACGATTCTTCACTCCACATCTGTGAGATAGAGGTGATACCCGATGATTTCCAGATGGATAAGTTGAGATCTAGAATTGCTAACTCCAAGAATTCAATCGGGGCCCTCTTAACGTTTAGTGACTGTTTCTTTTCTGTAGAGTGGTGGATATGTCGCCAGCTGTCTATAAGGTGTTTTAGAATTGGAGACGTGAGTGAAGGTACCACCTCAGTCCAGAGGGAGAAGAGAAGCCAAGATTGGAGGTTGTGTTGTGGTATCATATAAGACTCGATACGTATACAGGATTTGTGAGCGTTGTTGTGCCACCAGTCCTTTAGAGTAGAAAGGTGTGAGGCCATATAGTAATCATAGATGTTTGGGACTCCCAAACCTCCTACTCCCCGTTTCCTGTGCATAATAGAAGATGGGAGTCTTGGTTTCTTGGAATTCCAGATAAGCTTGTTGAGCATAGCGTTAGTTTTCTGGAGGAATATAAGAGGGGGAGCTACAGGAATAGTTCTGAATAGGTATAAGATATTTGGAAGCAGCATCATTTGAAAGGCAGATATCCTGCCTAGCCATGACAGGGTATGTTTTGAGTAAGATTCGAACTCTTTCTCTAGATCTATCAGTCGATACATGTAATTGGCTTTGGCCACTTGTGTAATAGAGGGAGTGATCTTTATTCCCAGGTAATCCAAGTCTGTCGACCTCCAATCATAAGAAAATTCCTCCTTAAGCCGTTCCAGAAGTGGCTTGGGGACGCCCAACGGGAGAATTTGTGTTTTAGACTCATTAATTTTATAAAAGGAGAGGGCTCCATATTCTTTGAGAATTCCGATAGCAGCTGACAGAGAGGTTTCTGGGTGAGTCAGGGACAATATGATATCATCCGCGTAGAGGGAGATGAGATGAGATGAATCCAAGATTTTCACTCCTTGAACTCTGTCGCTTTGCCTCAGGGTCTGCGCCAATGGCTCAATGGTGAGTATAAAAATCAAGGGAGAAAGGGGGCATCCCTGTCTCGTTCCATTCCTTATAGTAAAGCTATCAAGTGTACTGTTGGTAAACACTCTGGCCGATGGAGAGGAATACAGATTGGATATAGCAGTGAGGATAGGACCAGAGAATCGCATTCTCTGCAGGACAGAGAAGGCGAAGGACCAGTTAATCCGGTCAAATGCCTTTTCGGCATCCAAGGCGACCATCAGGGCTGGAGTCCTCCTGCGTTCCAGCAGATCTATCAGATGAAGGACACGTCTGGTGTTATCTGGAGCCTGGCGGCCCTTGACGAAGCCCACTTGATCCGCACCAACTAAATCTGGGAGAATGGGAGCCAGCCGAGCTGCTAAGATCTTCGCATAGAGCTTGAGGTCCGAGTTTAGCAGCGAGATTGGCCTGAAATTCTGCGGTACATCAGCTGGTTTGCCTGGTTTAGGAAGGGTGATAATTAATGCCGCCAGGGATTCGCGTGGAAGCGGTGCACCTGTCATAGCGTGGTTGAAGAAGTTCATGAGATATGGGGCGAGTATTTGTTGAAAGTAAATTAGATACTCGTTAGAGAAACCATCTGGCCCTGGGGATTTGCTCTTAGGTAAGGACTGTATGGTTTTCAGTACTTCTGGGAGAGTAATAGGGGCGTTTAGGGCCGAGAGATGGTCATCTGTTAGGCCTGGTAACTTTAGGTTGCCCAAGAAGCCGGACACCAAAGTGGAATGATCTGGCGGGAGAGGAGTATGTTCTTGTAGATTATAAAGCTGTGCATAGTAATCTTTAAAGGAATTGGCGATGTCTCTCGGGTCTGTTAATTGTACTTTGGTTATAGGATGCTTGATGTATGGGATCCTTGATTTAGCTGCTCTTGCTCGTAGTTGTCTAGCCAACAATCTGCCGGCTTTGTTGCTTTGGGAGTAAAATCGAGCTTTAGATTTTTTAAGAGCTTTTTCGTAGTCTTGTAGCAGAAGCAGACGTAGATGCTGTCTAACCTGGCTAAATTGTTCCGAAGTAATCGGATTAGGGTTACTTTTGTTTGCAGCTTCCACAGTACGAAGTGTAGACATTGCCTCCTTAATTGCTTTCTGGCGTTCTTTTTTATTCCCATGCGCTATTTTTTAAGTGTGCCACGGATGTACGCTTTATGAGCATTCCAGAGAGTATAGGGGTCATCGGTAGAGGCGGAGTTTGTCTGGAAATAATCCTGGAGGTCTTTTTCTATTATCGGGTGATAATTAGGATGACTCATGAGGTAAGTGTTATTTCTCCAGAGTCTAGTAGAGGAAGGTGGTGTCTTTTCTTCTATAGTGAGAGTAATAGCTGCGTGGTCAGACCAAGTGATTGATTCAATTGTAGATTTTATGGAACTCATCAGGGTCGGAAGGTCTACCAAGAACATGTCGATGCGGGAATAGGAGCCATGGACTGCTGAGAAATAGGTATAGTCCCTTTCGCCCGCATGATGTGCGCGCCATATATCATGTAGATTTTCATTATGCGGAAATTGGTGCAGGCAGGAGGTGCTCTCCCTACTGGTGTTGGTCGAATCCAGAGAAGGGTCCATTATGTTGTTAAAGTCTCCACAAATTATTAATGCACCTTGTTGGATGTCTTGAATTTGTCGTCGGACTTTATGCAGAAATGCCAGGGTCTTTCGGAGTGGAGCGTATACATTGACTTTTGTAAAGGGGGCATTGTTGAGGAGGCAAACAATGATGAGGAATCTGCCTTGGGGGTCTGCTCTTTGTGCTGTCAAGGAGAATGCCGCAGAGTCTCTGAAGGCGACAAGGACTCCACGTTTTTTCGATCAGTGGTGTGCATGGCAGATTACAGGGAAGGAGGGATGTTTTAGCCTGAAGGCATCCTTTTGTAGAAGGTGAGTTTCTTGTGCACAAAACACGTCCGCAGAAAGTGAGAGAGCCTCCTTCCAGATGTACGTATGGTTCTGTGGGCTATTGAGGCCGCGGACATTGAGAGAGGCCAACTTAAGCACCATATTGTCACTGTAAAGTGAGAACGTCCTGAGTGTGTTGGATCCACAGGAGAAGGGTAGGCAGTGTCGCAAGTGAGAAGATCAATAAACAAAATGAGTGAACAAACGGTTCAAAGACGAATACAGGTTGACTGTATGTTTGGGGGTATCTATTAGAGGCTTGCCGGTTAAGCCACTAGAGCAAAGGGAGGTTATGCACCTAAGTATAGAGGTGTAGCCATCCTGGAAAATCATTTATGATTTGTAGGAGATCCTCGTCCTGCAGTTGAGGGATAGGAGGCACTTGCCGTATCTTGAGGAGATGATATTGGTATCCTCCAGGTCGATAGCAATGCTTTACCCTGATTCAGGTTATGGATGGTGAAGGTGGTCCCTTCTTTCAGGATGATCAACTTCACAGGAAACCCCCATCTATATTGAATTTTATTTTTTCGGAGCGTTGTCGTGACCGGAAGCAATTCCCTGCGGAGGCTTAGGGTTGTAGCGGAGAGGTTCGTGTAGAGCTGTACATCCCTGAATTTGGGAGGCCAAGATTTCTGCTTGCGAGCTGCTTCTAATAATTTTTCTTTTACATGAAAGAAGTGAAATCTAGCCAATACGTCTCTTGGGATCTCATCTCCTAGGTGTCTGGGGCGAGGAAGCCTATGCGCTCTGTCGATAATGATATCCATGGTTGAGGAGTCGGGCAGTAAAAATTTGATATATTCCTGTAGGTATGGAAACAGATCAGCTGTTTGAACCTGTTCTGAGATGCCTCTGAATTTGATGTTGTTTCTACGGGAACGGTCTTCCATATCGGCCATCTTCGCCTTGAGGTTTTCAACGTCGTCTTCAAGGTCATTGTGTGCATCAATGATTTTGTTGTGTGACGTAGCTAGGTCGCCCATCTTAGTCTCAATATGCGTTACTCGCTTATCCAGTGCACTGACCGAGGACTGGAGAGGCTGGAGCAGCTGTGTAAAGTCCGCTTGAAGGGAGCTGCGGAGGGCCAAGAGCATGTCTCTCAGAGTATGTTCAGAGGCGGGTCCGCTAGTGGTTGGGAAGTCGTCTAGGCCAATCGGTGGGACGGATGTAGGGGCCTCAGAGGAAGGTTGGTCTTTGGAATAATCTAGGTCTCCAGGAAGTTCCATTCGAGGCTTTTGTTTAAGTGGGCTTGTATTCGGAGACAGTGACTGTCGTAGAAGAGAGCTCCGCTCCTTGGTGGATTGAGCTGATGTAGAATGGTTTTGCTGTGTTGCATATCGGATATCGTCAGGGGTGGGAGGTAGATGAAGATCCATCAATTCTTCGGCGTGGTTAAAGTCTGCCCCCTCTATGATTGTCGTAGTAATTCCTGCAGCAGTCGTGGGCGTTGAGGGTATGAGCTTTATTTGGTCAGTGGGTGGGAGGCCCGGTTCTCCGTCTACGCCACGGTCCCACTCAAAATAATTAGTCAGGTTATTGTCCGTTTTTTTGGCAGGTTTCCTACCCTTCACCATATTGGCAGGTAGTTGTCTCCAATAAATTCAACGTTTAAAGGTAGGATATACCAGAACAGGCTATTTGTCGCTAATGGTTGCTAGAAGGTGCACTAAATCCCCAAAACTAGGTCGCCATCACCCAGAAGGTAGGAACCAATGAGAATTCTGTGAGGAGGATGCGAGCTACAGCTCGGTGATATTGCAGCCAGAGATTGAGGTGTGGAAGCCAATTGATGATCACAGAGCTGAAGTGGCGGTGTAGGCCTGTAGAGGGCAAGGATCCTGCAGGGTAGGAGGCCGTTCAGGGCCTAGTTATGGCTAGATGGAAGGGAAGGCAGAGGACCAGGTCAGGAGTCTCCTTAATGCCTATGGAAGACCTCAGCACTCCCCCCTCCTCTTGCTGTCTGCAGTAGATCTCCTACCTGGGAGCCGAGTCACAGACCTGGGACAGGCGATGTCATCCAGGGGATGTAGGCCGCCTCCGCTGAGTGTCTGGGTCTGATGCTTCCTGCTGCAGGCCTCAGCGCGGTGTGTGCCGCTCCAAGCGAGTCACCGCTCTGCGCGGCGACCCGCACCACACGGAGGTATCGCCGCCGCTGCCCTCCAATCCTGCAGAGAAGCAACGTCGGTAGCGGCAGAAGAATCAGGGAAGAGCGCGGAGGTCCGCGGTGTCCGGGCCGGCCGGTATGTCAGTCGAGGTGTGGAGCAGATGGCGAGTCAGGAGCGCGGCGGTAAGGTAGGCCTCAAATCCCCGTGCTACTTTCTCCCTGTAAAAGTGTCCTCCAAACTGCCACCGGAGCGTACCCCAAGGTTTAGGGGAAAGCCTGGAGGCAGGGGCCCGATATTGAGGCTAGGATGCCGGTATAATCCGTTGGATCACGGAGATGCTGGCAGGAGCTCATAGAAATGCAGCCATTAGCGTTGCCGGCTAGCCACGCCCCACTATTGTTGCGGTTTTTTGAGCCAAAGCCAGGAGTGGGTTGAGCAGAAGGTAGAAGTATAAGAAGCTTCCTATATATTTCCCATTTCTTTTGTATCCATTCTTGGCTTTGGCTCAAAAAAATGCTTCAAAATCTGCAACAAAAAAAGCTGCATTTCCGCAACGTGGGGCCTCAGCCTTAAGGATTATTCTTTCTGCATTTTAAAGCGGAATAGGGAACGGAATCCCCGTGCCCTCACTGAGCGCAGATGTGAACATACTCTTAGCATTCTTGGATTGACAGGTCTTGTTCTTTACAAATGTATGGTTATTTCATCATGTGTGCTCAATAGTCAATAAAACTTGTCATAAGAGCGTGGCAGCACAAAGTTCCCAGTACTTCCATAATTTATGTCATACTAATTTACAGCAGGTTCACATAGTGTTTTATCAGGATTAGCAATGATTAACAGAGGCAGCTATGATACAAGTATGTGTTATCTAATCATTAACAATGTCCGATTACTACCTTCATTTTTAAAGAGGTTGTCCCACCTGAACAACCCCTTCCTATATGTCTTATTAATACTATGCAGAAGGAGTTCTCATCTATTAGTCACTGGAAAGAGCATCTTCTGCTCTGAAGGACACAAGCATGTAAGACTGTATTTTGCCAGGACCATGATGATCAGCTGCTGGCTCAGACAGCTTTATTTTAAGAAGGTCCAGATTGGATTGATCCCATATGCAAGGATATTTACTGATCCTAGGATCATAGGAAATAAAATCACATTTGTTTTCCTTCCCATTAATCTATACTTTGTATTATGTTTGTTATCTTTTATATAGTAAATGATCTATTTTATGTATTGTACTAAGTATTTTCATAAAACATTTACAATGATAATAATAATAGAATAATATAAATCTTAGCAGACATTTTATAAATAAAAAAACAAGACCTATTTGTCAATGAAGTACAAGACAAAAAGGTTAGACAGGGATTTAAGATTAGGTACCATCAGGTTTGTGTTTCTAGTGAACCCTTTGATGCTTAGTAAATCTAATAAAGCTAAATGCAGATCAGTTGCTATGGTTACACGGCCACTTTCCTTTGAGACATTTCTGATGTATGGGATCCAGAGTGTCAAAGCTTACACAGATATCAGGTTTTGCTTAAAATTAAATTAAGGTTTAATATTAGAAATAGATAATATATGTTTCAGACCTATTCCATATAGATTGCATGTATATTCCATGCTTTGTGAACACTAGCACATGTATTAGTCTTACAATTTTCAAGATGTTTTCAAGTTATTCAGCCAAGGATCTGTAACTAAAATCACGGGAATTGGTAGTAAGTATAGGAGAAAAAATGATAATGTGTATGTTGTAGTGCTGTGAGACACAAACATGTCCTGATTGTAAATAATTCTGGATCTTAGGCCCCTTGAAGAGGACTGTGCTGAGGGTCAGTGTGCTATCTGGGTTTTTCCTGGCTAGCCCACTGACCCATTCATTTCTATCGGTCCACACACATTTCTGTGTATTACAGGGATCAGTGTGCGGGCTGAAAGACTGTGCCCCAAAACTCAGGACAGGTCCTATTCCTGTCGGGTTCTGCGGCCGTGCTTCCATGGCTCCTATTCATTAAATGAATGACATCCGTATGCCGCCCGTGCACTGGCCGTGTCGGTCAATCGTGGCCAGTTGCGAGCACACGGTCGTGTGCAATTAATCTTATGCACAATGCAAGTGTATTTCTAGCAGTGTACTTTGTACACATGGCTGACACCGTAGGGAGTTTACATACTACTTTCTTTAGCAAAGTTCCTGTTCAAAGTCTGAATGTTGTCTGTTAATGCTTACCTGCTATGATCTCAATAAACTACCTTCATATCTCTAGACATGAGTATTATTAATAAATACCCCTTATATTAATATCTACCTCCCACTATTATGAACACAAACATCTTGTTCATTATGCAGCTGGAATAAGGCTTTGTTAACACTCTACAGTGGTGGGCAATTTGTTGTTAAATATAAAATATTGCACCAACCAAATATATATATATATATATATATATATATATATATATAAGTGGGGAAAAAAAAGTATTTAGTCAGCCACTAATTATTCAAGTTCTCCCACTTTAAAAGATGAGGCCGGCCTGTAATTGTCATCATAGGTAGACCTCAACTATGAGAGACAAAATGAGAAAACAAATCCAGAAAATCACATTGTCTGATTTTTTTAAGAATTTATTTGCAAACTATGGTGGAAAATAAGTATTTGGTCACCTACAAACAAGCAAGATTTCTGGCTCTCACATACCTGTAACTTCTGCTTTTAGAGGCTCCTCTGTCCTCCAATCATTACCTGTAGTAATGGCTTCTGTTTGACATTGTTATCAGTATAAAAGACACCTGTCCACAACCTCAAACAGTCACACTCCAAACTCCACTATGGTGAAGACCATAGAGCTGTGGAAAGACACCAGAAACAAAATTGTAGACCTGCACCAGGCTGAGAAGACTGAATCTGCAATAGGCAAGCAGCTTGGTGTGAAGAAATCAACTGTGGGAGCAATAATTAGAAAATGGAAGACATACAAGACCACTGATAATCTCCCTCGATCAGGGGCTCCACGCAAGATCTCACCCCTTGGGGTCAAAATGATCACAAGAACGGTGAGCAAAAATCCCAGAAACACAAGGGGGGACCTAGTGAATGACCTGTAGAAAGCTGGGACTAACGTAACAAAGGCTACCGTCAGTAACACACTACGCCGCCAGGGACTCAGATCCTGCAGTGCCAGACGTGTCCCCCTGCTTAAGCCAGTACATATCCGGGCCCGTCTGAAGTTTGCTAGAGAGCATTTGCATGTTCCAGAAGAGTATTGGGAGAATGTCATATGGTCAGATGAAACCAAAGTAGAACTGTTTGGTAGAAACACAACTCGTTGTGTTTGGAGCAGAGTGAATGCTGAGTTGCATCGAAAGAACACCATGCCTACTGTGAAGCATGGGAGTGGCAACATCATGCTTTGGGGCTGTTTCTCAGCAAAGGGACCAGGACAACTGATCCGTGTACATGAAAGAATGAATGGGGCCTTGTATCGTGAGATTTTGAGTACAAACCTCCTTCCATCAGCAAGGGCATTGAAGATGAAACATGGCTGGGTTTTTCAGCATGACAATGATCCCAAGCACACCGCCAGGGCAACAAAGGAGTGGCTTCGTAAGAAGCATTTCAAGGTTCTGGAGTGGCCTAGCCAGTCTCCAGATCTCAACCCCATAGAAAACCTTTGGAGGGAGTTGAAAGTCCGTGTTGCCCAGCGACAGTCCCAAAACATCACTGCTCTAGAGGAGATCTGCATGGAGGAATGGGCCAACATACCAGCAACAGTGTGTGCCAACCTTGTGAAGACTTACAGAAAACGTTTGACCTCTGTCATTGCCAACAAAGGATATAGAACAAAGTATTGAGATGAACTTTTGTTATTGACCAAATACTTATTTTCCACCATAATTTGAAATAAATTCTTTAAAAATCAGACAATTTTGTCTCTCATAGTTGAGGTCTACCTATGATGTCAATTACAGGCCTCTCTCATCTTTTTAAGTGGGAGAACTTGCACAATTGGTGGCTGACTAAATACTTTTTTTTCCCCACTGTATATATAAAACAATTAAAAATTCCCATTCATACAGTGCAGACTGACACATATATCTTAAGGATTTAAATGTGAAAAATGGAATCACGTGCACATCTTTATATTTTAATATATGAAATATATGATCCTCCACATGAACCAAAAAACAGGCTATATTCAAGAGACTCAATCTCAGACAGGCTAGATGGGCATTATTTTTTACCTGGTTTGATTTTGTAGTAACCTACAGACCCAGGTCTAAAAATGTTAAGACTGATACCTTGTCTTGAAGTTTTTGTTCCTCTCCTGTCCCTAATCCTGAGTCTGAACCAATCCTCTCTGAAGTTATTTCTCCCGTTTCTTCTCATCTTGCTTCAGAGATCAGGGAAAATCAGCAAATACCCCAGTTGGTAAATTATTTGTACCTCCCCAATTTAGATTGTTGAACGAATTACAGAATTTCCTTTTGTGTGGTCATGCAGGAATATCTGGTACTTAAAGATTAGTTTCTCATCTTTATATACATCTTTGGCCAATAGTGTCTCATGATATCATAACCTATGTCTCTGCCTGTGATACTGATGGTCTGGCCAAGACTCCTCGGGTCCGACCTGTGGATGAACTTCGTCCATTGCTAGTCCCTCAAAGGCCATGGACCAATCTCTTGATGGATTTCATTACTGATCTGCCATCTTCTGAGAGGAAGTTTGTTATTTGGGTAGTTGCAAATCATTTCAGTAAAAGTGTTCAGTTTGTCTCTGAATTTTGGAAAACTTTTTGTACCAAATAGGGTATCCAATTATCTTTCTCCTGAGACAGGACACTTTAATCAATCACTGGAACAATACCTTAGGTGTTATGTTACTGATCAGTCTGAGTAACTGTTGATCCTTATGAAATTCTTGATGCTGTTAATCCTGAGTCTTTTCATTTATGTCTTCCTCCATACTTCAAAATACATAATGTTTATCACAAATCTCCATTCGGAATATTTACCAACGGTTACCCTGCCCAATAACCCCGCCCCCCCCCCATTCAAGTGGAAGGGGACCTGAAATTTGAGGTTCAAAGAATCATTGACTCGTGAAGCTTTAGAGGTTCTTTCCAATACACTCAGTACATTGGAAGGGGTATGGACAAGAAGAACCTACCTGGGTACCCGCTCGTTCTGTTCTGCAGATATACTAGTTAGGAATTTTCAAGGAAAATTTCCTTTGAAACCTGGTCCAAGGCTTAAGGGTCCGTGGCCCTTTATAAAATGTGGGGTACTGCCAGAAATCTCAGTTTAGTTGCCGTTGCTTTAACCCTGCTGTACTGTTCGCATATACTATATACTTGTACTGTTTCGGGTCAATATGACCCGACCTATTAAAACGTTGATTTTAGCTACTGTAAGTGTTTTTTTTAATACCTATTTAATTATTAAACTGTATGTGAACATGGTTGATCATAAACAAATGGGATTTTCCTAATTTTTCAATAAACATTCTTCTTTTATGCAGCTTATTTCTGTTCCAATTGGGGTCGATTTCTCTCCATAAAACAAATCCCGAAACATCCAGAATGTTGTAAAACATTATCATTGGCCAACGATTAGTTTTGCGTTTGCATGTATATGTTGATATTGCTTGATCTAGTGTATCAACTGCCCATTATGTGGCATTATAATCTAATATCATGTCCGGCTTTTTGTCTTCTCGATTACTTATTGCATTGTCATGGTGCATTGCGCTCATTAGAATTATCTGTTTTTTTTTTTTTTTGGGAACATAAGACACAACTGTTGTATCTCCAGTAATTACACTATACACTTCTATACACTTCTCTTTTACTAAGGATACCTTGCGGCAGTTCTGGCTTGCTTTTCCTTATAGTACCCAGCATGGTAAATTGTCTTTTTCGCAACATCTGGCCCAGTTGGTAGGATGTGAAAAAGTTGTCACATGTGACATTTTGTCCTTTTAGTCCATGAGTCAAATCGAGAACAATTCGCATACCCTGAAATTTTGCAGGCAGAAATAATTAGTGACCTATAAAACTGTTTTACAAGTGTAAAAATCAGCGTGTAGCAAAAAGTAAACAAAAAAAAACCCACTCATAGTAAGAACCCCTCAAATGAGGTCAATTAATCCCAAGATTCAGATCCGCATGAAAAATAATCTACAGGGTCTCAAATTTCATTTCGGGTCATATAGACCCGAGCAGAACAGCAGGGTTAAGGTTACTGCACTGACCTGTGAATCTTCTGCCAGTGTTCAGAGTTCTCCTAGTCTAATCCAATTAGCAGCTGAGGAGGCATATTTAAACCCTCTTCTTCCTCATCCAGGTGCTTGCTGTTTGGTTTTACCTAGTGTGGCTTCCATATCCTGATCATTGGTGCTGGACTGCTCTATATTGACTATTAGCTTGTTACTGGAAATCTGCTTATCTTCTGATTTTGGCTCTGACATTACCTCTCAGAACTGACCTTTGACTAGTTACTGGAATTCCGCTTGTCTCCTGATTTTGGCTCTGACGTTACTTTTCCTAAATTAACCTCCTGGTTCTAATTTGTCTTGTAAATTTATTGTGGGTTCTGGTTTGAATTCTGATCATGGAGCATTTATTTCTTGTACCAGTTTCTGTGGTAATAACTTGGACCACAAATTCAGCACAAGTCCATATGACTTTGCAGATGGCGCTGGCAGGGTCGGAAAGGCCCATCAGGGGACTGGTGAATCCCCTGGTGGGCCCCGTGCCTTTAGGGGGCACTACCAGACCTCCACTGCCATTTTTTTTTTTTTTGATAGGCAGTGGAGGTGCAGTAAGGCCCCCATTCACTTACCTCTCTCCGCTCCAGGCCAGGACTCACTGTGCGACGCACATCACGTCGTGATGATGTAATGTGTGATGCACAGGGCCCAGGCTGCTGCAGGAAGAGGACAGGCCACAAGCAGGAGCGGGGTGAGGTAAGTGATGCTGCCAGGTTCTCCCTGGTTTTGCTATCCGATTTTAATAACCAGATCGCAAAACCTGGGAGAAGTGGCGCCACCGACCCAGTTCTGATACTAGTAGAGCAGAAAGCCACAGGCTTCCTGCTCTACTGCTCACAGGCTTGTAGGCCACGGGCCCTATTGAGCCTGTGGCTTACACGCTAAGCTCCGATACTTACCTAACTGTTCTCCGGCGCCTCCTGCTTCTTCCAGCTCCGGGCGCACATGACGTTATATCAGTGCGCCTTGACCAAGAAGGAGAGGGGCCGTGGAGCAGACAGGTAAGTAATCACCCAAAACTGCTATAGGGGGGACCAGTGAAAGGGCTACTGTATGGGCCATACAGTGTCCCCTGCACTATTCCCCCCTATAGTGGCCCTTGCACTATTCTCCCCCCTATAGTGGCCCCTGCATTATTCTCCCCCCCATACAGTGTCCCCTTCACTATTCCCTCCATACAGTGGCCCCTTCACTATTTCCCCCATACAGTGGACCCTTCACTATTTCCCCCATACAGTGGACCCTTCACTATTTCCCCCCCATACGGTGGCCCCTTCACTATTCCTCTCCCATACAGTGGCCCCCTCACTCCCCCCCTACAGTGGCCCCTTCACTGGTTCCCCCCATACAGTGGCCCCTTCACTATTCCCCCCCATACAGTGGCCCCTTCACTGGTTCCCCCCATACAGTGGCCCCTTCACTATTCCCCCCCATACAGTGGCCCCTTCACTATTTCCCCCCTATACAATGGCCCCTTCACTATCCCCCCCATACAGTGGCCCTTTCACTCCCCCCAAACAGTGGACCCATTAACTGGTCCCCTATACTGTATGGGGACCATTGATGGGGCCATTATATTGGGGGGCAGTGAAGGGGGCTAATATCCTGGGGGACATTAAAGGGTTTTTTTTTCTTTTAATTAGGCCCAAAAAAATCCCCAAAACTTACTCTTCTGTTTTTTGTTTTTTTTTGGGGGGGGTGGGTGTTTTTTGACCTCCCCCAGACTAATAATAAAATAAATAAATTATGCTGGACAACCTCTTTAAAGTGTGAGGCATTAGGGGGGTTTATTAAAGGGGTTATCCAGGCAGAATTTTTATGATTTATCCTCAGGATAGGCCATAAATACCTGATGTGTAGGGGGCCGACCCTGGACCGATCAGCTGTAGGGAGCCGCCTCTGGCACCCGTCCTGTACACAATATAGGGCTGAAAGCAGAAAGCTCTGCCCACTGTATAGGGGCTGGGCACCTTCACTGCATCTCAGCACATATTGAAGTCAGTGGGAGCTGAGCTGCAGTGAAGGTGTTATGCTGCTATACAGCAGATTGAGCTTTCTGCTTCTTGCCCTGTGTTGTGTACAGAACGGGCGTTGGAAGTGGCTCCATACAGCTGACGGGGCCATGTGTCAGCCCCCTAGTGATCAGGTATTTATGGTCTATCCTGAGGATAGGCCATAAAAAAATTAACCCTGGACAACCCCATTAATGTGCCCCTCACAGTTTAATGTACCCCCCACTGGATGTTAGCCTCCATCACTGCCCCCACACAATATCATGGCCCCATTACTGTTCCCCATACAGTATGGGGGACCAGTGCAGAGACCACTGTATTGGGGGCCATTAAAAAAAATTTGGCCTAGACAACCCCTTTAAAGAGGTTGTGCATAAATTGGAGAGACCACTGTGGAGGCCAGGAAGGTGTAAAAATTAAAAAAAAAAAAAAAAAAAAAGCATACTCACTTGTCCCAAGCACCCCGTTGTCCCCCCGCCTGTGTCTGTTCAGTCTCATTTCTAGAAATCTTGTATCTAATTGATCTTAGCGGTCACATGAGGTGCAGGACTCCCAGCAAGAAGGTGCCGGCACGAGACTGAATGGACACTGGCAGCGGACAACGGAGTATGTTTTTTTTTTTTATTTATCTATTTTTTTTTTGTTGTTTTACACCTCCTGCTCGCCACATGGGTTGCTCCAATTCCTGGACAACCTCTTTAAAGGATTTATCCATCTTTCTAATATTGATTGTCCTTAGGATAGACCATCTATATTACATCTGCGGGGGTACAACAGCCAGGACCTCTGCAGATCAGGTATTCCAGGACAATGCGGCTACAGGTAATGGTAACAATTCTAGGAGCTTTTCACTTGCCATACAGAGTGTAGTTTAGTTTAGTTGTAGTTTAGGTAGTGCAGTGGTGCACGTCGTATGGCGGGTGAGCAGCATGGCTCCCGACATGTTATTTCCTTTAGCCGCCCTGTCTCGGTAGCACTGATCTGCAGGGGTCCTGGCGGTGGGTCCCTAGAAACAATTCCACTGGTGAGTCCTAGACATCCCAGTCTGACACTGGACGCTGGTGAAGGCATTTGGGTGTCTGGGATCTTTCTCTCAGTGCTGTATAAGATTTAAACAGCTATTTATAATGCTCTCTGTTGTAAGCCAGTTCCTGCAATTTCTGATATTTGCTCCTCGAGACACTATCGTAACACCTGGAGTCAGCCCTGGTGTTCACAGTCAAATGTTCTAATTCTTTATCGTTAATGCAGACCTCATAATCACTCTAAAAGTAACATATGCTTTTGTACTTTTGAATGCAATGTATGGTATATTTCTTAGTCTTTTGCATGATAAATGACACATGACCTATATTCTGTGGTTCGGTATGATCACAGCTATACCAAATTTCTGTTATGCTATGGGCACCTTTACAAAAATTAAAAACTTTGAAAAATGTAAAACTTTCTTTTTCCGTTGCCATATTGAGACACCCATAACTTTTTATATATTTTCTTACACATTGCTAAGTAAGGGCTCTTTTTTGGAGGGACAAGTTGTAATAATAATTTGGGAATTGTATAATGCTTTGATCACTATTTACTAAATTTTTTGAGCTGGGCAAAACCAAGAAAAAATGTCAGTTTGCGTGTTTTGATCTTTTTTTTGCGATACACTGTTTATCATGTGGGAAAAATATCATTGTAATATTATAGTTTAGGTTGACATATCACATGTGTAGCTGGTTCGGCTTCACAGGGGCACATGGAGGGAAGGGGGCCCACTCAGCTGGACAGTAAAGATGATACAAGAAGCAAAGGGTTCCGCCCGGCAACTTCCACCCTATACCTATAGAGCAGAGGCCTATGGGCGGCACTGAGAGTAGTTGTTGGGCGAACCTCGCGAGGTGAATAACACTGTTTATTATGTTTAAATACCTCCCCTGGGCCTCCGATTATTATACCCTGGGGTCTGAACCATTATTATACTCTGGGGTAACCCAGAGTATAATAATGGTTCATGGGTGGTGAACCCCAAAAATTTGTAAAGAAAATCCTATGAGCCTCTATATGGCATTATAGTGTTTGGATGGGCTACTATGAGACATTATACTATATGGGGGCCACTGTGGGACAATATAGAGGCTACAGTGAGACATTATATTGTATGGGGGCCATTGCAGGACATTATAGTGTGTGGAGGGCCACTGTGAGACATTATACTGTCTGGAGGCCACTCTGGGACATTTAATAAGATATATATATATTCATTTATGAAAAGTTGTTTATAACTGGAGGTACGTTTTAAAGATCCAATAGGATGACTGTCACCTTCTCATTGGTTTCTCAAATACAATAAACAGGATCTCTCTGGATTTTGTTTTTCAACAGAACATCAAAAGTTTATTGCCAGATGTCAGGACTTTAATCATAGTGTCCAATCAGGCGCTGAGCTGTGTGGACGCCACCAGGTCTATAGCATTGTAGTAATAATACATTTTTTTTATTTAGCATTAAGATATTCCACAAAACTTTACAAATCATAGTATTCATATACAAACATGATACGTTACAGAACAGTAAATTAATCATCAATTCACACTATAGGAGAAGAGACAGAGCCAATAAATGATATATTGAAAGTGCAGTCTGAGAGATCGGAGGTAAACCAAGAGAGGACAGTGTCTTTGAGGACAATAGAGTGGAGCATACTGAAGAGAAGTTGGTGGTCTATGGTGTCAAACACTGCAGAGAGACCCAGAAAAATAAGAAAAGAAGAGTTACCATTAAATTTATCTGTCAGGTGATCATTGGAGATGTATAATTGAAGCAGCGTTTTTTCCTGTAGCACTTTTTGCTGCGGGACGCCACATGGGGCCTTAGCCTTGAATTCACATGATAATTGTTATGTATTCAGAGAAATGTGCTGACAAATGCAAACTGTATGGGGGTGAACGATTCTTTTTCTGCATACACATACACATCCCTCATATACTGTACATGCTGCGTATATTGAGAATGGGAAGAAAGAAACAGCAATGTACCATTCCTGCCTTAATATGTAAGTGCCTAACAACACATCACTTGATCCACGGCTGCAAAATCTCTCATGCAGTTCTTATTCTAGAGTGCAGTAAAGTATGGCACTTTAGTATAAGGCCATTAATGACCACTGTAAAAAGGCCTATGAGGCTAAGGCCCTACATTGTGGAAACGCAGCTTTTTTGTTGCAGAGTTTTGCTGTGGTTTTTTTGAGCCAAAGCCAGGAGTGGATTAAACAGAAGGGATAAGTATAAGAGTTTCCTATATATTTCCTATTCCTTTTAAAGCCACTCTTGACTTTAGCTAAAAAAAAAATGCAGCAAAATCTGCAACAAAAAAAGCTGCGTTTCCGCAACGTGGAGCCTTAGCACCGTGACATCAACTTAATGAGGAAGTGCCGTGGGATCACTGAATTATTTAAAGCTTTATTTTATTAGGTGTGAGCCGGGTTTTGATGATGTATGAAGGTAGTCACTCACATGATATTCTCCATTATTTTCTGTGGCAGGTTTTTCTCTTGCTAAAGTTTGACATGTATGCAAACTACTGAAATTTGGTAGGATAAAAGCCTCCCATTTACAGAAATCGAGGCTGTGGAAGAAGCAGTAGACTGCCTTCCTTGTATATATCACTATAAGAAATAATCTTGTGTTCAAAACCTACAGGTGCATCTCAATAAATTAGAATATCTTCGAAACGTTCATTCATTTCAGTAATTCAGTAATACAATCCATAATCAGCGTCTTCCATGATTGTGTGTCCTACTGAACCAGACTGAGGGACCATTTAAAGGCTTAGGAAACCTTGGCAGGTGACACACTGAATTTACAATACTGAATTTTTTTTGCAATACTCAAATTTTCTTACATTTTGGTTTTCATTACCTGTAATGTATAATCAACATTTACAGAAATAAAACACTTGAAATAGAACACTCTGTGTGTTAAGAATCTAGAAAATATAGGAGGTCACTTTTTTAATTTAATTACTGAAAGAAACGTTTCAAAGATATTCTAATTTATTGAGATGCACCTGTACATCACACTTAATGGAGAAATATATTGAATAAGACTATAAACTGTCCTACTGCAGGCATTTTTCGATTTTCAATTTTTTTTTGTGATGGTACCATTTCATATTCTGTACAATTTACTGGGGAGCTGGAAAAAAATATAGAATGGGGTGGAATTGGAGGCTTTGTACGGGCTTTGTTTTTACGGCATTCACTGTATTCTATGGTTCAGTACAATTCCGGGGATACCAAATTTACATTGTTTTATTTACGTTTTAACCCCTAAAAAAAATCCCAAATTTTGCAAAGATTATATTGGATTTGCCATATTCTGACAGCTGACACATAACTTTTTTATATTTCCATTGTACTCTTTGATCATTTTTTATTAAAATTTTTAATACAGACAGAACAGCAAAAAAACAGCGCTTCAGTCCCTTTGATTTTTCCCCCACTATGGCAATTCACTGTATGGGAAATTTTGTTTTTATAAGTTTGTAAACTGGGCGTTTTTGGACACAGGGATACCTAATGTATATGTAATTCACTTTATTTTTTTTTTTACTTTTATATGTGCTGTAGGAAAAGGTGATATGATTTTAATTCCATTTATTATTTTTATATTTAATATATATTTTTTATTGTATTTATTAGACCCCCTAGGGGTCTTGAACCCCAGGGAATCTGATGACTAATGCAATGCATTGCAAGTTACCGGCATAGAGCAACCTGTAATAGAAGGTAATACCAGATAAGCCTGGGATCCTTTAATAGGCTCCCTGCTGTCATGGCATGGATCACTAACTCTGGGATTTCTTAGGGGACCAGCAAACCACCCCAAAATGGTGGCACCCATGCACTGCTGGGAAAATGGCACCGAGGCACCGTGGACCTTAATATTATACATATATTAATTTTTTTTAAATAAATTACAATTGATATTGCCATAACGGTTGTAAACTACACAATGGTGTTAAAACAATATGTAATGTGATCAATAAATGCTATAAATAAAAATTACGCAATTGTTTATTTAACCGGAAACAATCTTTGCTCCAATATTATTACATGGGGTCTGAGCATATTTAGCTGTGCCCTTTTATAAAGGCTATACCACTTGAAAAGGCCGCTCCTACTTTTGCAGCAAAATGCGATTTGCGGATTACACTGTGAAGGGCTCTTCCAAGTTGATGTCTCTTAGAATACCTCCTTAATATGGCATTCGATGGTGCAAACAAAAAAACTTTCTCGCGTTCCATAGGATTCCTACAGGAAAAAAAAAAATCTATCTATGTCTCTGTATGAAATCAGATGAACATGTGTATTTTTCACTTCATAACTCCTTTAACAGCTACATATGGAGTCTTTCTCGTAGTCCTGGATCCACACTCTTATATCTTTACATACACTTTTTTTAAATTTAAACTTAATTTTAAACTTTAGATTATGTTGTACGCTTTTTTTTATTTTATTCTACAGGTGCATTTCAATAAATTCGAATATCTTTGAAACGTTCATTCATTTCAGTAATTCAGTTATTCGATTCATAATCAGCGTCTTCCATGATTGTGTGTCCTACTGAACCAGACTGAGGGACCATTTAAAGGCTTAGGAAACCTTGGCAGGTGACACACTGAATTTACAATACTGAACTTTTTTACAATATTCTAATTTTCTTAGATTTTTGTTTTCATTAACTGTAATCCATAATCAACATTTACAGAAATAAAACACTTCAAATAGAACACTCTGTGTGTAAAGAATCTAGAAAATATAGGAGGTCACTATTTTACTTCAATTACTGAAAGAAAGAAATGTTTCAAAAATATTCTAATTTATTGAGATGCACCTGTATTTATTTTATTATAACACTTTATTAAGATGGGACTGTCAAATTTAGGATCTGGCTCACTTTACTTTTCTCCTTGTTCTAAGATTAAATGTAGCACTTCATTTCCTTCTGCATATGTCCATGTGGCTATGAAGACAGTAACAACATCCATAAATGTGGCTGTGAGAGAAGAAAATGGTGTAAGAACATCGGGGTGATATCAGAAGCACAGTTCTTGTGCTATGTATGTAATGTATGTATGTGTGTAATTTTATGTTTAGAGGTTGCTGTTATTTTGGTGATCTTTATATATGAAGCATTTCCCATTGCTTTCTTTACTACATATGGCATAACTAAACTAAAAAGACTATGAGATCTACCACATTTGCAATGTACTAGATTTCCTTTCAGTTCAGACTACACTGTTATAGTCAGAATCATGCTCAGAATGAAAATAAAAGCAATCTGTTCTTCATGAAACAATGGCGTCTTATCTATTTATTGCTGTATAATTTTTAGCTGGAATCCAATCTCCCAGGCCTGTCATCAATAGACCATTACACAGGATGGGTCATGATGAAATCTCTCTGATCTGACTGGCTTCTTTATATAATGTATGCTGCTCTATTAGTCTATTGTTTGTAATCTATATCCATTTGTAAAATAGAAAAGTGTGTGGAACCACTAATGTCATGTTGTTTATGGATTTTTTAGCCTTTGAAGCCTTTTTTTAAGATCATTTGAATTTGTGTTTAATCTTGTTTTCATTTTTCTACTCCTTGGTTGAGTCCTGATTGCTTCTATTGGGAGATCAGGGGAGTGCTGTGCACTGGTTATAACTGTGTCAGCTAAGTAGTGACACTGCCTATAGTTCATTCAAATGGTGTCAAGTTAAAGCTTTTTATAAAAAGCAGTGATTGTGGGGTTCGCGGTAGCGACTGCCACAGGGCTTCGGGCCCCGTAATGTTCCAGGCCCTGTGGCAGTCGCTACCACTGCTACCCCGGTAGTTACGCCCCTGGCCTTAGGCTCACCAGAGGAACTTGTTCTGGGGCCCCACCCAACAGCTTCCTGCTAATAGCCTACACCACGGCTCCTTCACTGAAGTCTTACATACAGTACAGACCAAAAGTTTGGACACATCTTCTCATTCCAAGAGTTTTCTGTATTTTCGTGACTATAAAAATTGTAGATTCACACTGAAGGCATCAAAACTATGAATTAACACATGTGGAATTATATACTTAACAAAAAAATGTGAAACAACTGAAAATATGTCTTATATCCTAGGTTCTTCAAAGTAGCCACCTTTTGCTTTGATTACTGCTTTGCACACTCTTGGCAGTCTCTTGATGAGCTTCAAGAGGTAGTCACCTGAAATGGTCTTCCAACAGTCTTGAAGGAGTTCCCAGAGATGCTTAGCACTTGTTGGCCCTTTTGCCTTCACTCTGCGGTCCAACTCACCCCAAACCATCTCGATTGGGTTCAGGTCTGGTGACTGTGGAGGCCAGGTCATCTGGCGTAGCACCCCATCACTCTCCTTCTCGGTCAAATAGCCCTTACACAGTCTGGAGGTGTGTTTGGGGTCATTGTCCTGTTGAAAAATAAATGATGGTCCAACCAAACGCAAACCGGATGGAATAGCATGCCGCTGCAAGATGCTGTGGTAACCATGCTGGTTCAGTATTCCTTCAATTTTGAATAAATCCACAATAGTGTCACCAGCAAAGCACCCCCACACCATCACACCTCCTCCTCCATGCTTCACGGTGGGAACCAGGCATACAGAGTCCATTCGTTCACCTTTTCTGCGTTGCACAAAGACATGGTGGTTGGAACCAAAGATCTCAAATTTGGACTCATCAGACCAAAGCACAGATTTCCAAAGGTCTAATGTCCATTCCTTGTGTTCTTTAGCCCAAACAAGTCTCTTCTGCTTGTTGCCTGTCCTTAGCAGTGGTTTCCTAGCAGCTATTTTACCATGAAGGCCTGCTGCACACAGTCTCCTCTTAACAGTTGTTTTAGAGATGTGTCTGCTGCTAGAACTCTGTGTGGCATTGACCTGGTCTCTAATCTGAGCTGCTGTTAACCTGCAATTTCTGAGGCTGGTGACTCGGATGAACTTATCCTCCGCAGCAGAGGTGACTCTTGGTCTTCCTTTCCTGGGGTGGTCATGTGAGCCAGTTTCTTTGTAGCACTTGATGGTTTTGGCCACTGCACTTGGGGACACTTTCAAAGTTTTTCCAATTTTTTGGACTGACTGACCTTCATTTCTTAAAGTAATGATGGCCACTCGTTTTTCTTTACTTAGCTGCTTTTTTCTTGCCATAATACAAATTCTAACACTCCATTCAGTAGGACTATCAGCTGTGTATCCACCTGACTTCTGAACAACACAACTGATGGTCCCAACCCCATTTATAAGGCAAGAAATCCCACTTATTAAACCTGACAGGGCACACCTGTGAAGTGAAAACCATTTCAGGTGACTACCTCTTGAAGCTCATCAAGAGAATGCCAAGAGTGTGCAAAGCAGTAATCAAAGCAAAAGGTGGCTACTTTGAAGAACCTAGAATATAAGACATATTTTCAGTTGTTTCACTCTTTTTTGTTAAGTATATAATTTCACATGAGTTAATTTTGATGCCTTCAGTGTGAATCTACAATTTTTATAGTCATGAAAATACAGAAAAGTCTTAGAATGAGAAGGTGTGTCCAAACTTTTGGTCTGTACTGTATGTGCTGACTATCTGGTGTTAATGAGTGTGTTCCCAGTATAGTCAGCCCCTATAGTACTGTGCAGGCTCCAATAACTCCATGGCCAGTTCATGCACAGTACTGTACAGGGAATGACATGGCCTTGGAGCACTACACCTATGTGCAAGATTATAGTGAGAAAGCTGTGATGCAGACATAGCACACAGGGCTGCCAGCAGGAATTTTGAGCCCCTCCCCTACAGTATAATGCTCCACACAATATAATATGCTCCCCACAGTGCCCCCCCAGTATAATGCTCCACAGTGGCCCCACAGACTCACTCAGTGCTATTATTATGTTATACTCTGGGGTCTCTTCAGACCCCAAAGTATAATAATCGGAGGCCCAGGGAAGGTAAGGGAAAATAACAAACAGTTATACTCACCTTGCCTTACCTCTCCTGGCCAGGCCTCAGTGGTGACGCCTGGAACGCATGACCAGGGGCGTAACTACCGGGGTAGCAGCAGTAGCGGCTGCCACAGGGCCTGGGACATTACGGGGCCCCGCGAGCCACCGATGATTTTTATTTTTTTTTTAAATAGGCTGTTACCTGCTGGAGTAACCCCAGCAGGTAACGGGCCCTATATACTTACCATTCTCCGGGGTCCTGCTCACGGCCGCTGTGCTTCCGATTCTGCGGAGGCAGCTGTGCGCAGTAGGGGGGATCGGTAGGTAAGGCCGCGGGCCGAACCCCATAATCACTGCTATCATTATACTCCGGGGCCTTTTCAGACCCCGGAGTATAATAATCGGAGGCCCAGGGGAGGTGAGGGAACATAAAAAACAATGTATTTACCTCTCCTACGCTTCTCCAGGCTTCGGGCCTGTTTGGTGACGTCCCAGACGTCAGCCGACGTCATTTTGCGTCGCGACAGCGGCCCGCATTACGTGACGCCGGCCTGGTCCAACATTGAAGAAGGCCAAAGTAACAGAGAGTGGACCGGAGAGAGGAACAGGTAAGTAGCATTGTTTTTTTATGTAATAGTACAGCAGATGCCGGGTGCTTAAATATGGCGACCACTCGGGACCCGAGCAGCCGCCATAGCCGTCGGGTTTCTGCTGTATTATACAGTAGACACCCGGCACTAATGCCCGCAATCAGTGCCCGCAATGATCGCGGGCATTAACCCCTTGCCATTTTGCTGGACATCGACGGTAACCGGAGCGAGCTCCGGGGCTGGCGTCCCATTGCTATGACAGCCGGGAGCGTTGTGAAGGCTCCCAGGCCTGTCTTTCATTAACTTCTATAGAAGTGCCATTTTTTTGCAATGCATTAGCATTGCAATGCATTGCATTAGTGATCAGACCCCCTGGGGTTCAAGATCCCTAGGGGGTCTAATAAATGCAAAAAAAAAAATTAAATAAAGTAAAACAAATATTAAAAGTTCAAATCACCCCCCTTTCCCTAGAACACATATAAAAGTAGTTAAATACTATGAAACACATACACATTAGGTATCCCTGTGTCTGAAAACGCCTGATCTACAAATCTATAAAAATATTTTTCCCGTACGGTATACGCCGTAGAGGAAAAAAAAAATCAAAAGTGCCAAACCGCCGTTTTTTCACTGTTTTGCCTCTGATAAAAATTTGAATAAAAAGTAATCAAAGCAATAGTAATTGCCCAAAATGGTATAACTAAAAAGTACACCTGGTGCCACAAAAAAGACGCCCTATGCATCCTCGTACATGGAAGTATAAAAAAGTTACGGGTGTCAGAATATGGCGACTTTTAAAAAAATATATATTTTTGCACAGTTTTGGATTTTTGTTAAGGGGTTAAAATGTAAATAAAACCATAGAAATTTAGTATCCCCGGAATTGTACCAAAACATAGAATACAGATGACATGTCATTTTGGCTGTAGAGCGAACGCCGTACAAACGAAACCCGTAAGAAAGTCGCACAAATGCACTTTTTCTTCAAATCAACCCCATTCTGAATTTTTTTCCAGCTTCCAGTACATTGTACAGAATAATAAATGGTAGCATCATGAAAAAAATTTGTCCTGCAAACATTAAGACTTCATATGGCTCTGAGAACGGAAAAATAAAAAAGTTATTGGGTTTGGAAGGGGGGGGGAAGGGGAGTCAAAAACGAAAATCGAAAAATGTCACCGGCAGGAAGGGGTTAAGGGGTGTGGTCTTCATCAAAGGCACAGTTATATATATTCACACCCCATATAATAATATTAGAATATTAGCTTTTTATTGCCCTGGATATGTATGATATATTGAGAGTAAGTATACATTGTACTGGCATATAGAACTTCACTATACATAAATATATTATGTAGGCACAGTACAATGCTATTGAAAATGCTAATGCTCTATTGAAACTTATAGAGCTTTTGGCTCAGTTAGTAGAATAACAGCCTTGTATGTGTTTCCTGGGTTCAAATCCCGCCTAACACCTAATGAGTCAAACTTAAATTTTAAATTTATAAAGGATCTCCGGACAACCTCCTCATGAATATTCACTGCACTAATGAGCCAGTAGCTGGGTGAAAGATGTTATTGCTCGGGTGACTGGGTGAGAGTGAAAATTATACTATTTCTAGAATGAGATGACCTGAAAACCGGGAGACTCCCGGAAATCCTGGGTGAGTTCACATGTCTACAAAAGGGGGCATGACTACTACGTTGTGGCCTGCGCTCATATAGAAAAGGAAAGGGAAATGTAAATGCTGTTAAAATGTATGGATGGGGTCCAGCCTGTGCTCTACCTGCCCTGGTTTTGTATACCCTTTCTCTCCAACCCTTTGGTTTTCACTGTATTGTCTGCACTTCTGCCCAATCGTTACTTATGACTTTACTTGAGCAAGCCTTATGTAGTTCTGTCATGGACTGGTATGCCTTATGTATCTAATGTCTTTTATGTCTCTTTATTTTGGGTGTCTTTACTGTTTCTTTGTTTGTTGAAAATCTTAATAAAAACTTATTGAAATAAAAAAATGTATGGATGGGAAGCAATTAATGGTTGTTCAGGGGGGCCCACGCTGAGTTTATGTACCAGGTCCTGTGAGCCTTAATTTACTCCCCTGGCTGCAGATATGTGAAAAAGGTTGTGCTAAAATCAGATAAAATAAGATAGAAAATAAAAAAATAGAAAGGTCGAGAAGACCTTGTCAAAGGTGTAAAGGAGTATGGCGCTATTACCACACCTGGTTTGGGCTAAAATATATGGATGCATAATTCTGACCACATTGTCAGTGTGTGAATATTGTCAAAATGTGAGCTGCTATAATAGTATGATTTCAAGACAATAAAATAAGTGAATATAGTTTGAATTTGTCAGAAAATAATCAAATAAGAAGATAAGAAATTGTGTAAACCTGACTCCATGCACATTGTTTTTTTTTTTTAGTCTTTTGTCTGGATAAAGTCCGGTGGTGTACAGTCTCTGAAGTGGAGCAGAAAAAATGCAATGACATGAGAGAATCATTCACTGCTGCAAAGATTGTCCCATCTTTGATCTGTGTTAATGGAACCTCGCCACTGAACTGTATAAAAATTGTGAACGTGAGTGGACCCCTCCATGAAAACATTCCAACATTACTTTCACAGGGGAGGCCTTTTTTGTACTTACAAAAGGTTTTTAAAGGGATTTTCAATTTCAGGATTTCAAGTTGTTTGCTTGAAGAGGACTTTTCATATCCTATCATAGGTATTCAATATAAGATAGGTGGGGGTCAACACCCAGCACCTGCACAGATCAATTGTTCTTAATAGCCTCCAATGCCAGAACTATATAGTGGATGGAGCTCCATATTGTACAGTGTGTAGGCCCTGTGCTGGGCTTCTGTAGCTCAGCTACTACACAGTGTATGCAGCGGTCTGCTTTCAACTCTGTAGTTTGTAAAGTTCCGGTGCAGGAGGCTGTTAAGAACATCTGATCAGTGGGGGTTCTGAGTGTTGGATCCCCACTGATTTGATATTGATGGCCTATCGTAATGTTATTGGGCTGGAAACTCCCTTTATGATGAACTACAACTCCTGCTGTTTGCATTATTACAAGGGAAAATCTACAATCTGAGACAGTATTTTAGTAAAGAAAAGACAAATTTATTATTACTACACTTCACATGAGTTGTACCTCACCCTCTTTTTATGTATTTCATACAGGATAGTTTGGCCGATGCTGTAACTCTCAGTGGTATCCTCACATATAAAGCTGGAAGGTGGTACAACTTAAAGCCAGTGGTTGGAGAAGTATATGATCAAGGTTAGTACCACAACATATTCTGCTCTTCTACACATTACATTACACCTACTGGAGCTTTTATGACATACCATTCTAAGTCTATAGGCATTAATATGGAGTTGGTTCCCCTTTGCAGCTAAAGAAGCTTCCACTCTTCTGGGAAGGCTTTCTGTTTAAGATCAGGCTGTGTATGGGTCCCTCAACCATGCCCTTATAGATCTTGCCTTGTGAATTGGGGCAAAGAATTGTCCAATTTTTTTTTAGTATGCTAAAGCATTAACATTTCTCTTCACTTGAACTAAGGGGCCTGGTTTTATAGGGGACCCTTATAAAACAACCACATAGCATTATTGGTCTTCCACCAAACTTTACACAATGCAGTTTGGTAGTCTCATGGCAATCGCCAAACCCAGACTCATACGTGAGACTGCCAGAAATAAACACAGAGTGTTGGTGACTTACAGTATGCACTAGGAGAACCAATTATGTAACTTTATATGGTCTGTCCATTCATGGCTGAGTTAATGTTGTTCCTAAGTGCTTCCACTCAAAGTTCATCGTGGATTATCCAGGAGGGAAGAAATTTCATGTACTGACCTATTCTATCACAAATTTTTGTAAAGGCAACTGAATTGCAAGTAGGCTCAGACTGGTTCACCAGGATACCGGTGAACCCCCCCCCCCCCCCGGTGGAACCCATTCCTTTAAGGGGCCATACTGGGCCCACACTGACTTTTCTTTCCGCATTTTTCCACCCTTTTCAGGTGGAAACCGGGCAGAAACCCCGTGGACCCGATTATAGTCTACGGGGTCCATGGGGTTTCCGTGGGTAACCTGCTTTTTTATGCAGATTAGGTTTCCGTTCGTGGGGTCCCTAGCGTGAACCTAGCGTTATTTTTGGATTTTTTTACTTTTATTTCATATCTAGGGAAAGGGAGGTGGAAAGGGAGATTTGAATTTTTAGTTTTTTATTGTTTTTTTTTTATATTTAAAAAAAAATATATATATTTTTTTAACTATTTTATTAGCCCCCCCTAGGGGGGCTTGAACATACAATCTTTTGATTGCAGATCCCATAGACTGCAATACATCCGTATTGCAGTCTATGTGACTTTCACTTTATAGCTATTGAGGCTGGTCTATGACCAGCCTCAATAGCTGTAACACCATGACAAGCCTGGGAGCCTTCAGAAGGCTTCTGGCTGTCATAGTAACAGGACGGCTGCACCGATAAAGGTACGGCCTCTTTGGGGGGTATCCTGGCTTGCAGTGCCCGTGATCATTAGCTCCAGGTATCAGCTGTATTGTACAGTGGACGCCATCTTTAAAGACTTGGCATCCGCCGTAACAGTACAGCGGAAGTCAGTAAGATGTTAAAGGGGTTGTCTGGGCTTCAAAATGACCCTGTTCAAAAGTTCACATACCCTGGTGATTTTGGCCTGAAACCAAACCACAGTCAGGTAGACCAACCAAAATTTCGGCCACAACTGCCCGGAAAATTGTTCGGGATGCAAAGAAAAACCCACACATAACATCAGCTGAAATACAGGACTCTCTGAAAACTATTGGTGTGACTGTTTCATGATGCACAATAAGGAGGCACTTGAAGAAAAATGGGCTGCATGGTCGAGTTGCCACTAGAAAGACATTACTGCGCAAATGCCACAAAGAATCTCGCCTTCAATACGCCAAACAGCACAGAGAAAATTCTCAAAGCTTCTGGAACAAGGTAATTTGGAGTGATAAGACAAAAATCGAACTTTTTGGCCACAACCATAAACATTACATTTGGATAGGTGTCAACAAGGCCTATGATGAAAGGAACACCATTCCTACTGTAAAGCATGGAGGTGGATCACTGATGATGTGGGGATGTGTGTGCTTCAAAGGCACAGGAAACTTGGTCAAAGTTGAAGGAAAGATGAATGCAGCACGTTATCAGCAAATACTGGTGGCAAATTTGCACTCATCAGCCAGGAAGCTGCGCATGGGACGTACTTGGACGTTCCAACATGACAACCATCCAATACACAAGGCCAAATCAACCTATCATTGGCTACAGCAGAAGAAAGTGAAGGTTCTGGAGTGGCCATCTCAGTCTCCTGACCTGAATATCATTGAGCCACTCTGGGGAGATCTCAAGCGCGCAGTACATGCAAGACAGCCCAGGAATTTACAGGAACTGGAGACTTTTTGCCAAGAAGAATGGGCAGTTTTACCATGTGAGAAAATAAAGAGCCTCATCCCTAACTACCACAAAAGACTTCAAGCTGTCATTGATGTTAAAGGGGGCAATACAAGGTATTAAGAACTGGGGTATGTGAACTTTTCAACATGGTCATTTTGATGTTTTTGGTTGTCATTATGATTTAAAAAGAGAAAACACAGAAGTTTGATAATAAATGGCTTCAACCAACCACTAACCATGAGTGGAGAAAAAGTTTTTGTGTTATCATTCATATTCTCTGAAAAAAGGCCAAAAAAACAAAAAAATCTGCTGGGGTATGTAAACTTTTTAGCGTAACTGTATATTTATTTGGTATATTTTGTGTACCGTATGTAAACCTTCAAATGTAAATCACCATGGAATTAATGGTACTATATAAATAAACAATAATATTAATAATAATAACAACAACAATAATAATAATAAAAATGCTAAGCATTTTTTTTTTTTTACAGCTCCCCCGCCACACGATGGCTCCAATTCCTGGAAAATCCCTTTAAAGAGTTTGTCCTCCTTTCTAATATTGATGGCCTGTCCTTAGGAGAGGTCATTAATATTACTTCTGCAGGGGTCCTGACTGTTGTATCTGCTTTTCCAGGACAGCATGTCTACTAGTAATGTTAACAATTCCAGGAGCCACGCCGCTCACTTGCCATACAGTATGTAGTGGCGGGTTTAGAAACTACAGTGGTGCACATTGCATGGCTCCTGACATGTTATTACCTGTCATCACGCTGTGTTGGTACAGCTGACCTGCAGGTGTCCTGGTTCTCAGATCCCCACAGATGTAACATTGATGGCCTACCCTAATTATAGGCCATCAATATTATAAAGGTGTATAATCCATTCAATATATAGGGGCATCATTTATATTAGGGAGACAGGGAAAACTCTAGGTGAAAGGGGGCTCTATGCGAGGGGGCTCAAAGGGGGGCGTTATAACTTGTGGCGGGTCCAGGAAAGGGGGCTTCATACCATGGTATGTGAGTGATGATAAATCTGACAGGGTCAGGAAAGTGACGTGACTTCTTTTATGGCTTGTACTCCAGTAGTAGTAGGGTGGGCCCCTAGAATCAATTCCACTGGTGGACCTAGACATCACAGTCTGACACTGGTGACTAGGTGCTGGATTTTATACACCTGTGGCAACAGGATTGAACAAAACACCTGAATCCATTGATTAAGAGCTGTGTCCCAATGTTTTTCTCCATATAGTGTATTAGTGTATATATAAACCTAGATCCATAGATCTACATTTACTAGGCTGCTAGGTAAACAGAAGCATTTGGACAAACACAGCTGAATTTCTTTCTGTTTTTTTTTTTTTTTTTTGCTAGACTTATAAAATTTAAAGAGTTACATGTAGATAATGTTACTTACAGGTGCGGGAACCTCGTACTATGCTGTGGCTGTTGTCAGGAAGAATTCTACTATTACAATAAATAGTCTAAGAGGAACAAAGTCTTGTCACACTGGTTATGAGAAAACTTCAGGATGGAACGTACCAATTGGGTATCTCATTGATAGTGGACGCATGTCTGCCGTAGCCTGTGACATACCAAAAGGTAAGAATAAAAATATAACTTTATTATATTATCTAAAAATAAGATTTTTAACTCATTTTGGCCATTTGTTAGTTGTATACAAAAACCAACTTAAATCCTCAAAATTGCTTCCTTCATTATTCAATAAGTGTCAAAGTTTTAGGCCCACTGTCAAAAAGTAGCACCTGTATTATACTTTATATATTCTAAAGTATATATTCTTTATATATTGTAGTCAATATATATTGCCGTGATTCTTTCAAGCTGCAAATTATACCTTGTTATATTTTTGCTTATAGGAGTAAGTGATTTCTTTTCTGCAAGTTGTGTACCTGGAGCTGAAAAATACCCCTCTCTCTGCGATCTGTGCAAAGGAAACAGCAGTAGTGGAAATCAGTGTGGGCAGGATAAATACCAGGACTACGATGGAGCCTTTAGGTATGATAAGACTGATGAACACATACAAAGTGAAGCATTTGTTATACCAAATAGGAGTGACTTTAATGTGAAGTTCTACAATATGAGAAATTTAGGGAAGCACTAAACATACCTTTTGCTACCTGATCCTGACATAAACAGTGTGGTAGAGACAGAGGTTAAACATCTTGGGTTGATGGCTGGCTAGAGGGACAGAGTTTATCAGAGTGGGTAAAGTTTAAAGAGGTTTTCTGGTTTTGAAAGGTCATCAGTATCTCAACAGCCCCCTTAGTGTCCCCTACACAGTATGATGTCATTAAATTTCCCTTAACACCCTCACAGGTTATAATGCTCCCTCAGTGGCCTCCAAACAGTATGTTGACTCCTTAATGCCCCTTACAATTATACAATTATAAAGTCTCTTCAGTGGTCCCATATGGTATAATGGCCCCTCAGTGGTCCTACACTGTCTCCCTCGGTCTCCTGAAGACAGTACGGTTGTGACCAAAAGTTTTGAGACTGACACAAATTTTGGTTTTCACAAAGTTTGCTGCTTCAGTGTTTTTAGATTTTTAGTCATATGTTTATAATGTTCTTAAATTGGAGGCAGCAGGAGGTGTTGAGGGCTTGGACATGTGACTTGAAGGATAAGTCAAAGGTTATCCCAAGGCAATGGACCTGTGATATTGGGGTAAGTGTGGTACCACTAACTTTGATAGATGGGTTGGGAGGGGATGCCATGCAAGGTCGGGGAAGATGATGAACTCCATTTTTTTCCATGTTGAGTCTGAGAAAGTGGGAATACTTGGGGGACATCTACAGAAAGAGGGTTCGGTGAGGAGGTGGAATGTGAGACACTGAATGTGCAGTTGGTTAGGTATGAGGAGATCCAGGAGAGGGCTAAGTCGGTGTTGCCAATGGATGGGAGAGTTTGTAACTGTGTCAAAGGCGGAGGAAAGGTCAAGTAAGAGGATAACAGAATTATTGACTAATACATCAAGTTTATGCACAGACTCAATATTTACAATGTTAAAACTTTGGCAACCATGATATTATGTTTCCTCACACAGAAGTGCCATACAAAAAAAGCTATACTGACTTAACCCCATTTCCATGGAGCTGTATGCAGGATCTTGCTCTAGTGCTGTCTCAAGCTTGTGCCTTCCTGCTACTCGCACCTGAATGGTGTGCACCTGATGGCTCATTGCTCACCATTGTTTTCAAATTTACCTGTTTCCTGAGGACCAAGAGTTGAATCTGAACTTGCCACCTAGAACAGTGGGACAGGACTGTCCAGCTGGAACCGAGATGGTTGATGGTAGGCTCCCCTCTGCCATAGGGCCTAGTGCGGGTATACCATTTCACCCATTGATTACTACAACTCTGAGTCTGGGGGGGTCAAATATACTAGTCCTATAGACCTATCAGCAAATGTAGGGCTCCATTGATAGCAATTTGATGGGCTACAGGCTAAAATATGCCCTGGTTATGATGTACACTCAGGTGCATGGCTGGTTACAGTGCAGATATAAGAGCTGTGTCTTGCAATGAGCAAAGCTGAACATCAGTTGACCAGAACAACATCAATTTAAGTAAGCTATGAAGGTTCCTATTAAAAGAAAGAAAACAAAGATATAGAAAATCATGAAGAATAGATAAAGATTTTATAAGACAAAACTTTTAAAATGTATTTGTTGAAACAGGAATACTCTTTTACTTTCTTTGAGGATATAACTGTTAAGACCTCAACCGCCTGATGTTACTGATATAAAAGCATAATTGTACTTTTCATACCATGGGGGGAATTTATCAACTCCTCCATGCCAGTTTTTTTGCATAAATATTGTGGCACAAGGCCGTTTTTATGCCAAATGTGCGCTACATCCCATGTTCCAAGCCTCGCTCACCACTTTCAACAAATGTAGGTGAATCAGGGAAACCTTGGCCTGACATATTTATCATAACTCAGTTATACAAAGAGTTATACAGGAAATCTACGCCAGTTCCTGACTGGCGTAGATTTCTGTTCTGGCGCACAGACGTGCACTCGATTTAAGAAGAGCTGGAAGCCTTTTGCTTGTCGGGCCATTTTGTATGCCAGTCTTAATAATTTTCCCCTAGTCTGTCACCTCTGACACTGTTGCCGTCAATAAATGTTTAGGGTTAACGCACACCCAACAATAAAAAAGTGAACTTGAATATTTACCAAAGATAATGAAATTCTCTCATTTGCTTTTCCAGATGCCTTGTGGATGGAGGGGATGTGGCTTTTGTAAAGCACAGCACAGTGTTGGACAATTCTGATGGTATGTCCATGTTTTTTGTTTTTTTTAATAAAAACTGTGTCTAGGGGAAATAGGTAAAAAGATGGGAGGCCAAAACTTACCTCTTTCCTGCATGACACGGTTGGGTCTATTCCCAGCCCTCCCAGTAGAATTCCCCAATCCTAACTTCCCCCCTCCAACCAAAACCTACTGTTTATTTATCATTTCTTCCGACTTTATTTAAAAAAACTTTTTTTTTTCTCTTCTTTATTTTCGTCTTCTCTCCCCCTCTTCCCTACTTGTCCTCACCTCTCCCTCTTTTTCTGCTCTTCTTCTGCTTACTTAGATCTTACTAGTCTATGGTGCCGCCTTGGATTTCCCTCCAGATGGCCATTAGATTGTAATATTTGTATTCAATTGTTTCTATTGTTTCTTTGGCATGTTTATGCTTGTTTGCTTTTGTCATTCTAAAAATTTAATAAAACCTTTGAAAAAAAAAAAGATGGCAGGCCAACTGGAGTCCAGGGAGCAGCTGATGAAGATAGATAAGCTACCAAGGGGTATCTTAAGGAAGGGGGTTACTGGACAGCCTAGTTTTCAGGTGCTTTTAGTAATCCAGCAGGTGGCTGCTGACCATACATATGATAACCACCTTTCTTGTTTGTCTTACCAAGGCTGGGACTGGACTGAGGATATTGGTGCTATATATCAATATACTGATATTTGGCTGCAGTGTCTCAGCATCTCTACTTTCCAAGTGATGTATGTGATCAGGGTCCTTGTGCAACACTTCAACAAACACATGGTCAAACAAAACCAGCAAAGTGAAATCATTTTATCTGAGGGTTAAAAAAAATCATCTTTGAGGATTAATGAAATGAACATGGTAGCTATTCTGAAATACATTAGTCGCACCTCAATGTTGTTTTTTATTTTTATATTATATTATATTTCTATGAATACATAAACACCTTTTCCATTTATGAAGAAAACATCTGTTTGATTTATAGAAATGCATACAGATAAATTAATGCTATTTATTCATATAATTTAGGAAAAAAATTCAGCTCCTTGGGCAAAGGATATCTTGTCCTCAGATTATAAACTCTTGTGCCGTGATGGCACCCATGCAGATGTCACTGAGTGGAAAAAGTGTAACCTGGCCCGGGTACCAGCTCATGCTGTTGTGGTGAGGTCAGATGTGGATGGATCTCTTATTCACAAGATGCTACATGAAGGCCAGGTAAGTCTAGAGCAGGGGTAGGCAACCTTTTTTGTTCAGTGTGCCGATTTTAATTAAAAAATCAAAGATGAGATACTCGGAGTGCCGGTCAATAATTGTAAGTCTGACGACCCCTAAACTAAAGTCATATACCACAAACCATAACACAGAAGTGCTGCCACCAGATGCTTTAGGACACATGCGTTTACTGCTATTTCCTGGGACGCTCCTGTACTTTCTGATTAGAAGCAATGAAAGTCCATGTACAGCCGCCAATTAGTGGTAAATATATGTGTCCAGGAGCACTGTATGGCAGCATCCTTATGGTGGAAACACACTATGTATCTGGATGCGGATATAGCCTTAGGCAACTGGAACGTTTACTTCAATGTAAAACTGCATTCACATGGTGCATTTTTGCACAAAAAAAAAAATGCCTGTGTTTTCCGTGCAAAAACACATCCTTAATGCAGAAAAAAAACAGTTATACAGAATAATGTCCCATAGTGACCCTGCACAAGGTATTATATCCCATAGTGGCCCCTACACATGGTATTAAGTCATATAGTGGCCCCAGCACACGGTATTATGTCATATAGTGGCCCCAGCACACAATATTAGGTCCCATAGCGGTCCCTGCACATGGTATTAGGTCCCATAGCGGTCCCCGCACACGGTATTAGGTCCCATAGTGGCCCCAGCCCACGGTATTAGGTCCCATAGCGGTCCCCGTACACGGTATTAGGTCCCATAGCGGTCCCCAGTACACGGTATTAGGTCCCATAACGATCCCCATACACGGTATTAGGTCCCATAGTGGTCCCCGTACACGGTGTTAGGTCCAAAAGCGGGCCCCGCACACGGTATTAGGTCCTATAGCGGTCCACGCACACGGTATTAGGTCCCATAGCGGTCCCTGCACACGGTATTAGGTCCCATAGCGGTCCCCGCACATGGTATTAGGTCCCATAGCGGTCCCTGCACACGGTATTAGGGTCCCATAGCGGTCCCCGCACATGGTATTAGGTCCCATAGCGGTCCCCGCACACGGTATTAGGTCCCATAGCGGTCCCTGCACACGGTATTAGGTCCCATAGTGGCCCCAGCACACGGTATTAGGTCCCATAGTGGCCTCTGCACATGGTATTAGGTCCCATAGCGGTCTCAGCACACGGTATTAGGTCCCATAGTGGCCCCTGCACGCAGAATTAGGTCCCATAGTGGCCTCTGCACACGGTATTAGGTCCCATAGCGGTCCCTGCACACAGTATTTATGTTCCATAGCTCTCTTCAGACCCCCCTGAGTATAATAACCGCAGGACCAAGAGAGGGGACAAACATAAAAAAACAATGAACTCACCATTCCACGCTCCGCAGCCGCTCTGTTCTCTTCGGCACTTCTGCCTGTAGTCAGCGACCGCCTATTTGGTCTCTGGGGTCATGTCGCGTAATGACGTATGCATAATGACGCCAGACGTGACCCCTGTCAGCTGTCAGAAGTGCCGGCAGATTGCACAGCCGCCGCGTAGCGCAGGGAGCAAGGTGAGTATTGTTTTTTATGTTTCATCACTTCTCCGCTTATTATACTCTGGGTCTGAAGAGACCCCACAGTATAATAATAGCAGTTTCGTTTCGGCCATGTTTGGTCCGATCGAAGCTGCTGGGCGAAGACTCCGCTGCCGTGCCAGGGGAATAAGCCTCGCGTGCCACTCTTGGCACGCGTGCTAGGGGTTGCCGACCCCTGGTCTAGAGCATTGATTCCCAAAGTGGTCCAGGTGGACCCCTAGGGGTCCTGGGGAGACTCGACGGGGGTCTACGTTAGATCTAATCTTCACATTTTTTGACGAGTTTTGGGAACATGGTAGAAATGTAGCAGCAGGGGGTCCACCGAAACCAGTAAAATTTTGAAAGTGGTCTATGAGAAAAAAAAGTTTGGGAACCTCTGGTCTAGAGGCTCAAACTGTACTTTAAGTTGGTTCATGGTCCATTCATCTTTCTAATAGTTATTTGGATGCATATATGTGGTGTATTTTGTCGATTGGAAGAAAGAAGTAAAATGAAAGGGTAGATGAAAGAAGGAAAACTTTTTCTCATGCTGTTCTCCAAAAATATGGTGATAAAACACAGGCCAACAATACTTACATGCAACTGCAATGTTATTTCCTTTCTGGGTTTATAATCTTATTTTTGTGTGTAATTGACATAGTATGACCTGAGATGAGTAATGGGAGAAGGGAAGAGACAACATTAAGCATATTCCTGGCTCAAAAAAGTGGTTTTGAACTTTTCATCCTGAATACAATTTCTATCCATGCAATTATTTTATAATTCATAATAAGAACATGAAAGCTCCTGAATCCTTTTATAAAGGATTATAATGGGGTCCTTTGGACTTGGTTCTGCCAAGGTATCCATCTTTTGACAGGAGAAACAGTGATGCACACAACAGCATCCAATGAAGATATAAAAAGAGTCTTAACTAAGGACAGGGAGAAAGGTCAATCATTAGAATAAAAGAATGCAGGGTTATAGTACAGGGATAGTAGAAAGTCCCTGTTTAAGCAAAGACTAAATAGGATTCAATGAGAATCTGTCAAGATACACTGAATAGTCATATAGCTTGCACCTCTGACTCTAGATCAGCTCCCCTGTTAAAAGTATAGTTTGTACCCAGCCTTTTTCTACCACATCATCCCAGCAGTGTAACATCATCCCTGTGGATTTGCCATAAATACCAATGAGGGGATTACACCTTTAGGTTTGGGCCCACTTTGCGGAAACGCTGCTTTTTTTTTGTTGCAAATTTTGCTGCGTTTTTTTGAGACAAAGCCAGGAGTGGATTGAGCAGAAGGTAGAAGTATTAGAACTTCCTATATATTTCCCATTCCTCTTGTAGCCAGTCTTAGCTTTGGCTCAAAAAACTGCAGCAAAAACTGCAACAAAAAAAAAACTGCGTTTTTGCAACGTGGGGCCTCAGCCTTAATGACTAAATGGTAAGTCTATACTACAATATTAAAATAATTTTTAAATTGGCTCCAAGGTGGAGCTTAAAGGGGTTGTCTCATCATTGACAACTCTTGTTTATATACTGTAGCTACAACTGGCCAACCATTTCCACCCACTGGTAATACATGGTAGCCACTCAAATGAATAGCTGTTAGAGTAAGAGCCAGCTGCATTCTGTTCCCACTAATAGAGAGAGGTCCCAAATCTGGTACACACACCAGATATCTGTATACCTTAATTGGGTATTTGGAATGAGATTGTACAAGTGTTTCCGCTCAAAGATAAATGTTACAGATAATAAATATAAAACGGATCAAAATAATAAATACATACATAAGATGTATGTAGCTAGTGACCTCATAGATATTTAATATATGCATAGTAACGCATCTTTGAGAGACAAGCTAGATCAATAGAAATTTAGCCAGAATCCCTTGGGTGTACACAAAGAATGTAGAACTTGTAAGTTATTAAGAGATGGACCTTTGTTCTACAAAGGTTACTGAAAAGTGCTTGCCATTTTCTGCTTTTACATCATTGCATTTCCAGCAGGATTGTATTGATCTCAGAGTGGACTACAAAGGTTTTTTCACTTAGATTTAGCTTCATAGACTTTTGTTATTCAGTAGCACTCAGTGTGTTTGTTATTTAGTGACTTGAGAAAACACATTATGGGTACACAGTGCGGTGTTGGGATATAATATGTGATTTGTATCCATGTTTTATAGCAAAAATTCAACAACCCCGACTCCAGCTTCAAGATTTTTGACTCTACTGCTTATAATGCCAAGAACCTATTGTTCAGGGATGCAACAACAGAATTCAGGATGATATCTAACCAGACATATCAGTCCTGGCTCGGAGATGAGTTTCTGCAAGCAATGACAGGGATAGACTGTGATCCTGACAGTAAGGACAATTTCTAATTCAAGGTGGACCAAAATCTGCACCTCTATTTAAGCAATGTTTTATGGATTGTAATATCTATTATTATCTTAAAGGGAAACTGTCACCATAAAAATACTGTGTAATCTGCAGGCATCATGTTATAGAATAGATAGAGCAGACTGATATATAGTTTTATAGGAACTTCAGTATAACTTATCATATATTCATTTATTTCTCTGTTATATTTTAAAGTCCAGTAGGCGATCCTAACAGTCAATGACAGTGTCTCATCCAAGACTGTTACAGAAAGAGAAACCCACCATGTTCACTGAAATAACTTGAAAATGACAAAAGAATTAATAAAATTAAATTTACTGAAAATCAATAAATGAAAATCAGACATTGCTTTTAAATTGGGCCCAAGAGAATAATAAAAAAAAAAATATAATAATAATAATAATGAAACTAGCCTGGACAATGACGGTGACTGGCATGTGTCCATGTATGCGTGTACACCTATTTTTTTTTTTTTTTTTTTTTTTTTTATTTTTAAAATTTTACTTAAACACTCCTCTTACCTTTCCACCCCCCCCCCCCCCCACCACCAAACCCCCCCCCCCCCCCCCCCCCACCCCCCCCCCCCCCCCCCTTACCAAAAACAAAAAAAAAAAAAAAAAAAAAAAAAAAAAAAAAAAAAAAAAAAAAAAAACAAAAAAAACACCGGGGGGGAAAAAAGAACTGTACAATCTTTTTTATCTTTAACTCTATTTTTTTTTTTCTATATTTATATAAAAAAAAAAAAAAAAAAAAAAAAAAAAAAAAAAAAAAAAAAAATATATAATATAACAAAAAAAAAAAAAAAAACACACTTACTTTTTTTAAAATATAAAAAAACCCACATACATAGACACAGCGCCACCACCCCACAAAAAGCACACAACAAAAAAAAAAAAAAACAACCACATAAAAGGGACAAAAAAAAATAAAAGGAGGAAAAAAAAAAAAGCAATACACCAGGTTTATTTAAAAAACAAAAAAAAATATATATTATATATATTTTTTATATATATTAAATAATAAAAAGAAAAAAAAAAATAAAATCACACCCCCCCTTCTAGGCCCGAAAGCCCCGCTCCCCCCGAAAACTTTTTTTTCCTTATAATAGTCCTTTTATAGCCCCCCCAAGGGGGAATTCAGTGTGTTACAGCAGCAAAGATAAGCAGATACAAATACAAATACAACATGTACAGGAATATTCCAAGGTGAGAGGCATTACATTGATAGCAGACAGACAGATAGGGCGTAGCAGGGGGGGGGGGATTTAACAGGCAGAGAGATATTTTCAGTTCTCTGTGTGTAATGATCTCCGCTTAGGTCGGTGTTGGTTGTACAGCCTAACCGCGGTGGGGAGGAAAGACTTCCGATAGCGCTCCTTCTCACACCTAGGGTGGAGCAGTCGGTCACTGACAGTACTGCTCAGCGCGATCACAGTCTCATGCATGGGATGGGACTTCTTCTTCTGCATGGAGCTCACCACGGACAGTATCCTTCTGTCACCCACCACCTGCACTGGGTCCAGTGGGCTCCCCAGGACAGAGCTGGCCCTTCTAATCAGCTTGTCAAGTTTATTTCTGTCTCTGGTTGATATACTGCTCCCCCAGCAGGCCACTCCAAAGAAGATGGCTGATGCCACTACCGAGTTGAAGAAAGTTCTAAGAAGTGCCCCCCGGATTCCAAAGGCTCTCAGCTTCCTAAGCAGGTAGAGCCTGCTGTGGCCCTTCCTGTACAGGGCCTCCATATGATCTGCCCAGTCCAGCTTATTATTAAGGAGCAAACCCAGGTACTTATAGGTGTTCACAATCTCGATGCCCGTCCCCAGGATGTCCACTGGTTTAGGAGGGCTTCTGCCTTTGCGGAAGTCCACCACCATCTCCTTGGTCTTCCCCGCGTTACTCTTCAGGTGGTTCCGGTGGCACCAGTCCACAAAATCCCGGTTCAGTTCTCTGTACTCCCTGTCATCATCATCTGTGATGAGGCCTACTATTGCAGAGTCGTCAGAATACTTCTGTAGGTAGCAGCTGGATGAGTTGCACCTAAAATCTGCAGTGTACAGTGTGAAGAGGAAAGGGGCGAGAACCGTACCCTGAGGTGCCCCCGTATTACAGATCACTGTACCTGACACACAGTCTCGGGCTCTCACGTATTGAGGTCGATTTGTGAGGTAGTCTAGGATCCAGTTGGAGAGGTGGTGGTCCACTCCAGCAAGGCCCAGCTTGTCCCTCAATAACCTGGGCTGTATGGTGTTAAAAGCACTGGAGAAGTCAAAGAACATTATTCTCACTGTGTTCCCTGGTTTCTCCAGGTGAGACAGAGCCCTGTGCAGAAGATGGATGATGGCATCATCTACCCCAATGCCCGGCCGATAAGCAAACTGGAGTGGGTCCATAGCGGGGCTCACTAGAGGGCGGAGATGTGTGAGAACCAATCTCTCCAAGATCTTCATCAGGTGGGATGTCAGTGCTACAGGTCTGTAGTCGTTGAGGTCCATAGGGTGGGGTTTCTTTGGAACTGGTACCACACAAGAAGATTTCCATAATTCAGGGACTATTTCCTGCCTCAGGCTCATATTATACATATATGTAATTATACCACACAGCTGGTCCCCACAAGTCTTAATTAGCCTTGCACTGATGTCATCTGGCCATCCGGCTTTCCTCGCCTTGATCTTTTTCATCTCCTTCCTCACCTGGGCCCGTGTGAAGGTCAGACTGTGGCCAGATAAAGATGGATTTCTGGATTTACTGGTCTGTTGGGAAGTGGCCGCATGGGGAGAAGTCATTGTGGTGGGGGGAGCTGAAGGACATACTGGGGTGGGAGGAGCTGGTGTGTGATCAAATCTGTTGAAGAATAGGTTTAGTTCATTAAGCCAGTTAACATCTGCCTCAATCTGGCAGACAGACTGTTTATGACCCGAAATTGACTTAAGCCCCTCCCAGACCCCCTTATGTCTTTTCTTTCCATTTGCTTTTCCATTTTTTCTTTATAACTGGATTTTCCCTGCCTGATTTGATGCCTCAGCTCCTTTTGTACTTCCCTCAACCCCTCCTTATCTCTTGTCCTGAATGCCATCTTTTTCTCCTTAAGTAGTGTTTTTATATCAGAGTTAATCCATGGTTTGTTATTGGAGAAGCACCTCACCACTTTTGTGGGTACTGTGTTGTCCACACAAAAATTAATGTAGTCCGTTGCAGTGTGTGAGTCCTTCTATATCTTCCCCATAAGAATCCTGCAGAACTTCCCATGCGGTTGTGTCAAAACAATCCCTCAGAGCCTCATCACTCTCCTCGGACCATATCCTCACTGTGCGGGTGACAGCTGGTTCTCTACGTACAAGTGGCTTGTACACAGGTCGGAGATGTACTAGGTTGTGATCCGATCTTCCTAGGGGCGGTAGGGCTGATGAGTTATATGCCTCCCTCACGTTGGCAAAGAACAAGTCCAGTGTTTTGTTGTCTCTTGTGTGGCAGGTTACATACTGTGTGAAACTGGGCAGTGTGGATGATGGAGAGGCATGGTTGAAATCACCCGACAGAAGAAAGAGGGCCTGGGGGTGCTGAGACTGTAACTGGCTCAGCGTGGCTTGTAGGACCTCGCAGGCAGCGTCAGCTTTCGCAGAGGGGGGACATATGCAGCTATCACGATGACATGTGATAGTTCCCTTGGTAGGTAGAAAGGTCTCATGCTCACAGCTAATAGTTCAATGTCCTTACAGCAAGTTTGATCCTTAATCACAATGTGCCTAGGATTACACCATCTATTATTCACAAACATTGCCAGCCCTCCTCCTTTCCTCTTACCGCTCTCCCTTGTCCTGTCTGCCCGAAGGAGTTTAAAACCATCCAAGGAGACCAGAGGGTCAGGAGTAACTTCAGTGAGCCAAGTCTCTGTAAGTAGCATCATGCTGCACGCCCGAAACTCCTGATGCTGCCTGGTGAGCGCTCTTAGTTCATCCATCTTGTTTGCAAGAGATCTCACATTGCCCATGATGATGGAGGGAACAGCTGGTTGGTAACGCCTCTTTTTAATCCTCTGAAGAGTTCCTGCTCTGCATCCCCTCACCCGCTTTTTCTTTCTCCAAATCTCACGGGGGATGTGTGACCAGATGGTATGCCCTCCTGCTGTGCCTCTGAGCTGCAGAATTTCCTCTCTTGTATAGACAAAGGAATTGTCTGCATACACAGAAGATCCCATTTTCAAGCAGAACAAAGACAGATAAAAACAAAAAAAAAAAAAGTATCACAAGGGTCCAAGTCTTTGTGTGTGTTTCATAGTGCAAAGTCCTTAAGTAGAGAGGTACAAAAACGAGTCATAGAAAGAAAAATAAGATAGAGAGTCTCAGAGCTGCTGTAGCTGGCAGCCACTCCAGCGGCGCCATCTTGGAAAAAAAAAAAATATGAGCTAAGTGCTAGCGGCGAGGCATTGACACCAGACACAGAATGTTGATATGAACCATCTCTCTTAGCCGAATACAGGAGCACACTGACGCACTTTATTAAGGCAACATAAGTTCATATAGCAGCAAGCATAAGAAAGGGTTAACATAGCAACGTAAGTCCTCATGTTCAATCCTAATTTGTGTAGTATATCTTGATTAGTGGAAGGGAAGCATAAGCAGTTCCATATATAGCTAGCTATTCCCGGTCTTGCGCTATGCCTCTAGGGAGCTGTCTTCTGGCAGCAAGCCAAGCACATGTCTTCTTGCACACAAAGGATCGATCTTTGGAATGCAGGTACCATCCGGTTGCGTAACATTACACTCAGTTTCAAACATAAGCAACTATATATAATATTCAGCTTTAAGGATAACAATGTTTTTTACACACAATACACCTTAAGCAGATATGAAAATATAAAACAGATATAAAAGTATAATATTATAAAAAGTTCATTATAATCATTCACAAAATGACATATTTTCTAGTCCAGTTTTGTTCAGCATACAGTAGATTGATTGTGTATTACTACTACATATCATTCAACAATATGTGACCTGTCAGTGGTTTTATATCTCTTCATATGTATTTTAGAGTTACCAAAATTCCTGCGATGGTGCACTTTTAGCAAAGAAGAAGTCTGGAAATGTGCAGATATGGCCACATCATTCAAAAACAAGACGCTGAATCCACCAGTTCAATGTGTCTCTGCCAACAACCATGAGGATTGCATGAGACTGATTCAGGTTAGTTTGACCAATACCACTAGTTCTATGAGGGCATTGTATCCAACAATAAAGTAAAACTCATCACTGAAGAGGGTAGACTTCCTTTCCAGCCTTCACTGCTATCTTGCTATGAACCATGATAGGAGCAGTGACGTGAGGTCAATGGAATATGTGTAGGTGGACGCCTGGCTCCTATCCCAATGTCGTGCAATCATCTTTTGATGGTCTGTGTCAGTACTGTTTTACACCCTAGACTTGGCATGTGACATATCAATTTCATTTGCAGTACAAAATGGATCAGTACTCACCATTCTTCCAATCAGGTGATCTGTCTTTGCAGAGGTTCACCTCCGTGCAATTCCTGCTATCACTTGAACAGTCATCACACAGCACCTGATCTCAGTCTTGAGGTTCCATATGTCTAAAAACACACAGATTGGAGTTAGGTTCTTGAAAATGTAATTTAACCATTTTCAGATCTTAGCAATGCCTGCTACTTCCTTGATTTGCATAACTTGTCCTTCTTGGTTTTGCAATTTAAATTTTGAGGAGTGTATGTATAAATATACAGTATACATTAATTTTAGGGGTCATTACCCACATTTAGCTGTCCTTGCTTCCAATCACACCTATAGAAATTATTGGCTGACATTTACAGTGTTATCGGTCTGGGAGCAGAAGCAGATGAGTAGTTGGCATACAAAAGAGTGGGTACAATGGGATTAATTAACAGTATCTGCCAACAAGTTTTTAATTCCTATATGCCATGTTATTGTTGTTACATTACTCTCATGAATAACTTAATACTACTACTGTAATTCACCATCGCTCTATGCTTTATCCATTCAGCAAAAAGAAGCTGATGCAGTAACACTGGATGGAGGAGACATTTATACAGCTGGGAATACATATGGGTTGGTGCCAGCGGCTGCAGAGAGTTATTCTGGTAAGTGTTTAATACAATCAGAATATGCATATACATATTTTAGACTTTGTCTCTTGTCTATAGAACAATGGATTCATTTGTAAGCCTGTTAAATACAAATGCCACCAGTGACTACAGTATGTATGTATATTTACACACACACACACACATATATATATATATATATATATATATATATATATATATTGTAAGTATGTGAACCAGAGGGTGCTGTTGAGCGACCCAGGCCCAGGCCAGAAAAGGCTCTCAACCACGCCTTTGGGGGGGGGGGGGCGTATCTCCAGAAGGCTGGAGAAACCTGCATGGAGCAGGAAATGGTGGAACCAGCTGGACAGATAGACGGTCTGTGCCAGGAGGGCTGTGGTCCACAGGGGACTGTTGCTGGAGCTGAGCAGTAGTCAGGACAGTTAGGGGCTCAAGGAGTCAGTTAGTGCCCTAACTATGGCCTAGGTGTTTGTTGTTTTGTTATGTTGCAGTTAAGCTGAATAAAGCCACGTTTATTTTACACTTGGACCGTCTGAAAGCTATCTTTCCGGCGCCCAGTACCACGAACCACCGCTGTCCGGACCAGGACAAGCCTCCATTTTGAGTCTAATTCCCCCAAGTTGTCGCATATGGTGGAGAACGCGCGCATAAAGAGATCCATGCAAGTCCTGGAAGACAAGTGGTTGGTGACTGCAGTACTGCTAAGTGTGCATTGTGGCCTACAGCTGGAAGAAATCTGTGATTTCAACTGAGGAACCCAGGAAGGGGTGAGTGAATTGCAACATAGCAAAGTGTGTGTAAAAACTGGTGAAAGTAAAACTCTGGAAGAGGAATCCAGGGAATGGACTTTGTGTATACTGTGGCACAGAAGTCTGTAAAGTGTTTTGCTGATGGCAAGAAAGTAAGCAATATGTGTAGAAGCTGGATATTGCAAACAGTCTATGTGAAAGGCTATGGTGCCATGTTGGTGTTTTCTGTGGAAGACAGAAGAAAATGCTGGTTGTTGTAGTGCCACATAAGTTAACTGTTTGAATACATGTGACTGCAGAAGATAGCAAAAAAAGGTTGCTGCCGGTTAAACCCAAGGTTGCTGTGGAATATTGTGTAATTTTGTTAGTAAACCATGGGCAAGAAAAAGAGAATTTCAGCTTGTAAAAAAAAAAAAAAAAAGCAGAGAAGTTATGCACAGGTTTATTAGTGCAGCAGTCTGAATGCAGAGAGACACAAAACCCAGAACAGATCATGTGGAGTGCAAGTAAAGATAATGGGTTGCATGACGGTGACTCAGTTTTTCTAAAGTACCTCTGTTCTATGAATAAATATGTCCCTGCTGATTGTATGTCTCATACTGGAGTGCATGAAAGCGCCAAAGATGAAAATATTAGGGTGCAGCAGCTTCAAGATGAGATTAAACGCCAATTTGAGGTATTAGAAAAAGAGAACCTTAAGTTGAACCTGAAGTCAAAGAAATATCTTGAATCTAACCTTAAGTTGAACCTGAAGTTAAAGAAAGATCTTGAATCTATGAGGAGTTCAATTCTAGTCATTGTAAAAATGTGGTACTGGGTTTGCCTGGAATGGACTGTGTCACTAAGAAGGAGTTTGCTGAAATGAAATGTGCTCTATCTAATGAAGTCGTACAGAGTGTAGAGCAAAAGCAAGTGCTTGAGAAGCAATTGCAGGATTTGAAGGAGCAGCGTGTCCAAGACTCCATTGCCAAAGAGAGTGTCATTGAAAAATTGAGAGATGAGCTTGAAACTGCTAAACAAAGAGAAATGGAACTCAAAGCTAGAATATGTAGCCTGGAGAGGGCGCTGTCAGGATCTTGTGAAGATAATGAGAAATTGTCTGTTTTGGTGCAAAATAAAGACAAAGAATTGATGGAGATGTCGTCGGTCCATGCTCAGAAAGTGCAAGCCCTACAGGAGAGTCACAAAAAAGTAGAGACTCAACTTCAAGTGCTGCAACTAAAAGTCACAGAAGGGGACAGGTTTCAAGCAGAACTGCTAGACAAAGCAAATGGACTGCAGGTGGAATTGAATAATGTCACAGGGCTTCTTTCTCAAGCAGACAGAAAGTTTATCAAACTTTCCAAAGATTTTTCTACACTAGAATCTCAGCTTCAGGACACTCAGGAACTTTTGCAAGAAGAAACCTGTCAGAAGCTTGACCTTAGTACAAAACTAAAACAAATGGAAGATGTAGGTGTAGATCTTGATCATCAATGTCGGATGGTGTCAAATTTGAAAAGGAAGCAGAAAAAGTTTGATCAGCTGCTTGGTGAAGAGAAAACTCTTTCTGCTAGATATGCAGAAGAATGTGACCGTGCTGAAGCAGAGGCCCTTGAATTGAAGGCCGAGTTAGAGAGGCTCAACAAGCAACTGCGCACTGAAATGGAAGATTTGGTTAGCTCCAAGGATGAAGTTGAGGAAAACCTGGAATCTGTGCAGATATTGTATGAGAGCAAAGCTAATGCTTGTGACAAGCTGGAAAAGGCCAAGAGAGAATTGGACCTCCAGACAGAAGACATGAAGATTCAGTTTGAGGGAAATCTCTCTAATTTGTCTGCTGAGATTGTAGATCTAAAAATGCTTGTTGCTAAACTAAAGGTGCAAGTGAACAAGCAGGGGGAAATCAAGAAACAGCTGGAGTGATGGATCAAGCGAAGCGCGAGTCAGAAATAAAGTTGGAAGAGCACACTTTTCAGATGGAACAGTTGCAAGCCGAAGTGGAATCTAAAAGAGAAGAATTGGATCGATTGCAGCAGTTTCTATCCAATACTGAACAGTTGGCATCTGCACTATCTTCAAAGCTGGCAGCACTAGAAGCTGAGAAGGACTCGCTGCGGAGCCTGTTAACCTCTAAAGAATCAGAGCTGTTATCCCTGAAAAATGGGATTCAAGAAATAGAGTCTTTATTCAACCAAGAGCAAGATAAGAGAGCCACTGAGATACAGGACTTGAATGAAAGACTTGACAAAAAGTCTGCAGATGAGCAGAAGCTTTATCAGAAGATGTTGGAGGGTCAGTTCAATATAGTTCAGGGAACAGTGAGGGAAGCAAAAAATATCATCCAGGATGCTGACCTGACAACTGTTAGAAGAACACTGCAGAATATCCTAGAATCAGGAGGCATAGTGGCTAAAGAGATGGCATCTACATCTGCTGCCATAGAAGATATCAGGAAGATTGAGGAAGATCTGCAAGTTGCAATGGTAAAAACTGAGATGGAGGCTGCTCAGAAAAATGTGGCAGTGAAGAAAGTTCTGGAACTGGAATCAGAGGTTTGTGTGCTACAGAAGGAGTTAGAATTAGAGAAAGCTGCCGGCATAGATACCAATGATCAGATTATGATGAAACCACGTGATTCGGTAAAACGTCAAGTAGATGGTATAGTTCCCCAGGAAGATGCTGCTAAAGGTGGACTTCCTGCAAAATGTGAGGAGGCCAAAGAAGGTCCAACAGAAGAAGAAACTGTGATTTTTCACACACTGCCTGTGACAGAGTGGGTCCAGCTTCAAACCAATGAGGTCCAAAGCCTAGAGGGCTGTGAGATGGTAAATAAGGTGAAGGGTCATCAAAAGTGTGGAACAAGAATCCGTAAGAAGACTGGCCACGCATATGTTGTCCCAACAGCTAAAGTGCCTGAAGCCATTGTGGATAAAGGTGTTGCTGTGCCTGTCTCTAGCCAAATGTCTGGTGGACAAATGGTGAATAATGACTCCATGTTGTCTGTGAAGGGGAAGTCAGGAAGTAATACAGTCAACCCAAAAAGAAGAGAAGAGGCAGAAGTGTTTTACCACCTGATGCTAATAGCAACAAGAAGAGGCTGAGATACAATGTTGCTATGTCCCTAACTAATGGAAGTAACCGTGGTAGAGGTTCTAATGCAGAGACTGAGCAGCCGTCATTTGCATGCAGAAGTAAGAGATGGTTACATGTCACCAATGATGTGACAGTTGTTAAAGACGTACCAGAAAATGTAGTTCGGCGTGATCTATTATGTGAGGGTGTACGGTATGGCCCTTGTGCTAAAGGAGAAGATATTGCAGTACAGAGCTTGTGTTTCTCAAACAAAGAGGAAAGAATGCCAACTATGTCTCCTAAACTTCTAAGCCTTGATGGTGATGGCAAAGTTTGCTTTGAGATGAAGGTTACAGAAAAGGTACCCGTGAAACATTTATACTCTAAAGACATTGATGTGCATGAAGTACATGTTAGTTGGTCTCTGAGATCCTGTGGATTTGTGATAGGTGAAGATGAAGATTCTTACGGCTATTCACTAAAGGGATCAAAATCATGCAATGGGAAGGCTGAAGTCTATGGCGAAAAATGTGATGAAAATGATGTGATCCCCTGTGTGGCGAATTGTGGAGGTGATGGAGTAGAGCTTGCCTTTGCGCAGAGGGGCCAGGATCTTGGCGTAGCATCGAAAGTGATGAGAAGACAGAAGGCTCGACGGAGCGGAATTTGGAAGAGAAGACCGCCAGATTGGGACTTCTGGATAGACACTGGACAGGCATACACGGTTGAAGAGGGACTTCGACATAGGATGTCTCGTCCCATTGTAGCTCACCCCATGGGTAGTGAGCTGAGGGGGAGGGTATGTAAGTATGTGAACCAGAGGGCGCTGTTGAGCGACCCAGGCCCAGGCCAGAAAAGGCTCTCAGCCACACTTTTGGGGGGGGGCGCGTATCTCCAGAAGGCTGGAGAAACCTGCATGGAGCAGGAAATGGTGGAACCAGCTGGACAGATAGACGGTCTGTGCCAGGAGGGCTGTGGTCCACAGGGGACTGTTGCTGGAGCTGAGCAGTAGTCAGGACAGTTAGGGGCTCAAAGAGTCAGTCAGCCATGTTTATTTTACACTTGGACCGTCTGAAAGCTATCTTTCCGGCGCCCAGTACCACGAACCACCGCTGTCCGGACCAGGAGTCTGCCGCCATTTTGAGTCTAATTCCCCCAAGTTGTCACTATATATATATATATATATATATATATATATATATAATCACAATCATCAAGCCTTACTAGGAATGACAAAACAACACTAAACCAGAATTGAATGGACATTTCTTTGATTTGGAGCAAAGCTGTGTGAACAGACGGTATATGGATGCACTCAGAGTCCTACTATTGCAGTACTACTGAGATGTAGGTGCTCTATGTGCCACTATGTGGTGCTCGGTAAGATGCTCTATTACACAGGGATATTGCTCCTTAAAGAAGTAGATCTGATGTACCATTCTACAATTGTTTTTCTATTGGATGCTCATGAAGAAAAAAAATTAACATTTTATGACTCTTGAAGAATATGAAGATCTTGCTGTGCTCTGTATACTGCTCTATTCAAGTACAGTGTAGTGCTCTATGCAACTTTCTCCTTTGCTTCAAAGTAATGCCACAAAAGATATGCCTGATCCAAGCAAATGAGCTGCACATCTCTACGGTAGAGGACTATGCTGGGCGGCAACCACAGGTGAAAACAGGTGCTCTGGCAGACTTAACCACACCCCAGGTGCACTAAACATCATTTGCATCAAACATATCATTTGCATACAAATTTTCTCAGAAGCAAGATTTCACTTTGACACAAAAAATGTATGTTGTAATGTATGTGTTGGAAGGCTGTGCCCTCCTGTGTCTTTAATTCTTTTGTCCTGTTTATACCTGAAAAACTAATAAATAACACTATATATTACACTATCTTGGTAGACTCACTTTAAGGATGGTAAATTGGGATTCAGTGTCGCTTTATTCAATACAGACAATCAATAGTGTGAACTGCGTCTCACCATCATCAACTGGGATAACATTGCACATGCAGATTTATGTAATATGGACACAGGCTCAAACTGGCCCACAAAGTTGTAATTCCCCTGGTGGGCCCCTAGAATCCCAACCCCTGCAACAGTGCTGCATGGCACTACAGTGTACAGCATCTCATGTATCCTATGGTCATTGAGTGGCTGAGAAGACATCTAGGTACAGAGGCAGGTCAACCACCATCTTCCCTCCTGGACCCGTATCACCATCTATCCCCACCATTATTTTTCAGATCTAGATTGGGTAGAAATATATCCCTACCTGTTATACTGAAGCTATGTGGATTACTCGGATTAGGTGGGGTTCACTGTGAGAATTACACTGCTAGTTAGGCCCTAGTTTGTGGGTTCATTTTCCACGTTCCTTCTAATATATCATTGGGGAATTGACCTAACCTATTATACGGTTGTCACAATAAGTAGGAATATTTTATCTATTTATTATTTATTAAAAGTTAAGTTTTAAAATTCACTATATTTTTCATTAATTCCTGTGAGTCATTCTTTTACAGAGACATGCATGTAATTTGACATTGTTGTCAGAATATTTTATGTCACTGCTATCATCCAGATAACCCAGCCTGGTTAATGCACAGTTCACCATGTCTTTCCATATTGATTTAAAGTTGATATCCATTTACAATACAAAGCTTCCTCCCTCTTAGTACACAGATAATACATCAGCTTAAAGGGAATGCACCTCAAAAACATCTCTAGAATTTTTCTGACTGTAGAAACATCAAAAACCCTCATTGTCGCTCTGATTCTCTCTCGTCTTCACTAATTGCAATTCTTTTCTAATTGGGCCTTCTCTTACTAAACTCTTGCCTCTACAATCTGTCCTGAATGCAGCTGCCAGACTCATCTTTTTGTCAAACTTGTATACAGATGTATCTACCTTGTGCCAGTCACTGCACTGTTTACTCATCCATCACAGAATACAATATAAACTTATCACACTCACCCACAAATCCATCCATAGCGCTGCGCCCCCCTATATGTCTTCCCTCATCACTGTCTGCCGCCCTAACCATCTTCTCCATTCCGCCAATGACCTTGGACTTGCATCCCCTGTTATCTGAACATCCTACTCCTGTCTACAAGACTTTTCTCGAGCTGCCACGGCACTCTGGTACGCTTTACCCTGGACAATCCGATTAATACCCTTCTACAGCAGCTTCAAAACTGCCCTAAAATGACATCTGTTTAGGCAGGCTTATCACATGACTTGGTCATATTGTTCTACACCTCCGCATACTTCGCTTATCCTATTCCTTTGTTATCCTAATCTATCCTTCCTTCTCTATTCCTCAGATCCTGACCCCTCCATCTAGAAGTTACACTGCACTCCCCGCACTTAGTATTGGTATATTCACAGATATTGGCTGTTCACGGCTCATACAGCTTCAGTTATATGAACTAATTTATTATCATTGTAATGTCTCATATTGTCTGTTCATGTGTCTTCTGATATGTAAAGTGCTGAGGAATATGTTGGTGCTATATAAATAAAGTTGTTATTAATATTATGAATGCGTTGTCAGGAAATAACCTTTTGTTTAAATAGTGTTTTTAAGTTAAACATATTTTGTAAGAATTTTTGGTGATAAACTTGCAATTACAACTTTTGCCACTAAGTTTAAAATATTCTGTGACTTCCTGTTTCCTATAGAAGAATCATAGGCCATAGACACAATGGTCGGGAGCAGACCCTATTCACTGGTATGGGAGAGTTTTCTAGGCATGTTCTGTGACCTGGGCAGAGGTGATTGTGTAGAAAGGGGAGTAGATAAGCTATAAAATCTTCCATTGTGACTGGTGAATTTTGTGTCTTCTACATATACATGATAGCCGTGATCATGTGTGTGCTAGATGAGGAGGCTGCTGCAAAGAAATCTGCCATATAAAACAGGAGCTCTCAGCATGTTATATGGCCTAGAGGACAAAGTCAGAACTGAAGAATTTTTAGGAATTTTTTAAAATATAAATAACCTCACCAAAAATTCTTCAAAAATATGTTTAACATAAAACTTGATTTAAAAATAGGTAATTTTCTAGTTACACATTCCCAGGTGACCATACAAATTAGAGGTAAGTCGACTGAACCAACCAATTTCTACAGGATTTGTCCACCCTTTCATGTATGGCAGTGGCTTTCAACGTGTCCTACCTTTTGGCCAGACAGAAGGTAAAGCCAATGACAGAGGTGTCCTACAGCAGCCTGTTCCTCTCTCCCCACAGACAACACATACAAGACCAGGTGTTTGTGCCTATGGGGTGTCAGGAAGAACAGCTGACAGCTGTTGAAGCTGGATGAGAATCTAACACTATTGAGCAAAAAATTCTAAGCAAAGCTGTAATGTTCTTGTGATGTAACAGGTGTGAATCCATAGCAGCAGATTAAAACCGCTCTGTATTAGTTAGTTTCTGAATTATGTGGGTTCTTAAAAGGAGTGTTATATGGATACTTCTATTATTTGACTGTACATGGCAGTATTATAACCCTATTGAAACTATATGGTGATACAGCAATATTATGTGGTCTATACAGATGTAGCAAAGTTTAATTGACAGTTATAGGGATTATTCAGCTTTTCAAAATTGATGTCATATCAATAGGGCAGGACATCAATTTTAGATTGGTGATGGTAAGATTGCTGGGACTCCTGCAGATCATTTGTGCCTTGGACTTTTATAGACCATTATAATGTGGGGGAATAGAATGTCAGGGTGACTGTATGGGCGTTATACTGTGTAGGGGAACAAAGAGAAATGGATGGGAATGTGGAGAGTCAAAGTGGAAGCGGGTGGGGCCTAATTTGCCTTGGATACACAGCACGCTTCACATTCTGTCCCTCTTGCTGAAAGTTGGGAAGTATGCAACAGTGGGAACAGTGTTCAAAAGTATCATAAGTGGACCCCCACATAATTTAATGTCCCCTCAGGTGGCCCACACAATATAGTGTCCCCATAAGTAGCGCCCACATAATGGACCTTCAGTGACCATTCAATATATTACATAAAAATTAAAAACTTTATACTCCCCTTGCCCCATTCCTATTGAGTTGTCTGCAGGCTCTGGCTGTAGTGATGTCTCTGACTTGGGACTCATTGCGCCTCTCTGCTGCACACATCATCAGCCAAAGCCTGAACGGTGGACCAAGGAGTTGATAGATAACGTTATCTGTGTACTAAGGATGCAGAGTTGAAATTGCTACCTGCCACCTGGAACACCGGAAAAGCACTTGAAATGTGGGAATGTTTTGCTTCAATTTGGGTTGGCTGAAGGAGGCAGTTGCACAATTTGCCCCACAGTTAAAGCAGCCCTAACAGCAGCAAGTTATCAGTGTCAAGTTAACCTTTTTTACTCTTTTTTTATGGCAAAGTCTAAACTGTCTAAAATGGTGATCTGCATAGCTCTTCTTTGCTTGTTTGACAACATATAGTCATGATGTGACAGTGTGTGCATATTAACATGAAGTGACACATCTGCAATACGTTAAAGGGATATTCCCATCTTGGCCAAACCTGGCCAAGATGTCTTCATGCGGCTCCTTCTCCTCACTACAAGGAGTTGCAGAGATAGTTTAGCACATTGAGCTACACCATTTCCATAGGATCAGAAGTTACAGAAACAGTGTAGCTCCCTGTGCTATGCCATTTTTGTAACTCCTATTTACCTTTACCAATGTTATGGAAACAGAAGAGCTGTGGTTTTGGTCTCGTAACTCCCAACCACCTCAGGTAGGTGAAGACAGGTCTATTCCTATGTCAGCCATGAATAGCCGAGAAGGGAATAAGTATAATCCATTAGGGTACAAATATTATACAACAGTCACATTTGTTTTATTTTAGAGTAAAATTGATAAACTACAGGTTAAACTTAGACTTATTTCTAAGTGGTTTGGAATATCATTCCAGTTACAGTATGTGATGGCTATTTCCGTCAGTACAGTCTTAATTGTAATGATAAATGTAACATATAAGGAGGAAGAATATAACATTGGTTGGATTTTTTTTTTTTTTTTTAACAAAACCTTTATTCTCCTAGAGAATGATGTGTTGGACAACTACTATGCAGTGGCTGTGGTTAAGAAGTCGCCTCAGGATTCCTTTACCTTTCACGAACTAAAGGGCAAAAAGTCTTGTCACCCAGGATATATGCAATTAGTTGGATGGAATATTACAATTGGTTTACTCACTAGAAAGGGTCAGATCAGACCTCAAGGCTGTAACATTGCCAAAGGTAAGTGCATGAAGAAATTCCAATGCATGATTATCTTCAGTGGGGAAAAAAGTATTTAGTCAGCCACCAATTGTGCAAGTTCTCCCACTTAAAAAGATGAGAGAGGCCTGTAATTGACATCATAGGTAGACCTCAACTATGAGACACAAAATGAGAAAACATATCTAGAAAATCACATTGTCTGATTTTTCAAGAATTTATTTGCAAATTATGGTGGAAAATAAGTATTTGGTCACCTGCAAACAAGCAAGATTTCTGGCTCTCACAGACTTGTAACTTCTTCTTTAAGAGGCTCCTCTGTCCTCCACTCATTACCTGTAGTAATGGCACCTGTTTGACATTGTTATCAGTATAAAAGACACCTGTCCACAACCTTAAACAATCACACTCCAAACTCCACTATGGTGAAGACCAAAGAGCTGTGAAAGGACACTAAAAACAAAATTGTAGACCTGCACCAGGCTGGGAAGACTGAATCTGCAATAGGCAAGCAGCTTGGTGTGAAGAAATCAACTGTGGGAGCAATAATTAGAAAATGGAAGACATACAAGACCACTGATAATCTCCCTCGATCAGGGGCTCCTCGCAAGATCTCACCCCGTGGGGTCAAAATGATCACAAGAACGGTGAGCAAAAATCCCAGAACCACAAAATGGCACACTCTGATTCCTGCCCTTACCGATGAGTCCTATTTAGAACTACAGGAATCAGCACAATTTGTATCCCCATCAGTCAACAATAGGTTGATTCAAGTATATATCATACACCAAAGTTATCTGACCCCTGCACGGTTACATAAGATGGGACGACTACAACATCCAGGCTGCCTATGTTGTCCTGCGGAGTATTCAGATTTTTGGCATATAATATGGGACTGCCCTGTTATTAAAAGTTTCTGGACAGAGGTGGTAGATATACTTTCGGAGGTCCTAGGTGTCCCTGTTCCACTCGCCCCAAGAAGTTTGCCTGTTTGGTATCCTGGACGAGGAGCTATGGATACATCATACACATATTATGCTACGAGAATCTTTATTCTTAGCTAGAAAGGCCATAGCTCTGAGATGGATGGCTCCTCGCCCACCCTCTCTCTCACAGTGGAGAAAGTTGGTGAACTTAGTTTTACCATATAACCAGCTGGTATACAAGGGTAGAGGACGGCCCACTAAATTTGAAAAGGTTTGGGGTCCCTGGTGTAACTCACCGCTAACCTTATACACAACCCCATCTTTTCGTACAGCCCTTGATGCACTTATGACTTGATTTGGTGCTCCTACGGTGCGTTCCCCTAAGAGTTTTTCCTGTCTCCTGACCCCTGTGGTACCCTGGAATTCATTTTGGCCGCATAGGTTGGATTGAGTTGCTATACTTTCTGTCTGTTTCCTTTGTTCCCCTACAGGTTGGTTCGACTGGTCCTTCTGCCCACCTACTTCATGATTTTGGGACTACTCGTGCTTTCTATTTTCAGGTTTCACATGTTATGGACTCTGCAGCAACTGTTTTAATTGTTTCCTTTGTTACTTTTGTTCAATTTCTGTTATCTTTTATACAGAATTTTATTGTACTTATACTGCTACTTCCTTTGTACTTTTTCCTTGTGTTGTATGCCTTGATGTACAAACTTCAATAAAACGAGTTTAAAAAAACAAGAACGGTGAGCAAAAATCCCAGAACCACACGGGGGGACATTGTGAATGACCTGCAGAAATCTGGGACTAACATAACAAAGGCTACCGTCAGTAACACACTACGCCGCCAGGGACTCAGATCCTGCAGTGCCTGACATGTCCCCCTGCTTAAGCCAGTACATATCCGGGCCCGTCTGAAGTTTGCTAGAGAGCATTTGGATGTTCCAGAAGAGTATTGGGAGAATGTCATATGGTCAGATGAAACCAAAGTAGAACTGTTTGGTAGAAACACAACTCTTTGTGTTTGAAGGAGAGTGAATGCTGAATTGCATCCAAAGAACACCATACCTACTGTGAAACATGGGGGTGGCAACATCATGCTTTGGGGCTGTTTCTCTGCAAAGGGACCAGGATGACTGATCCGTGTACATGAAAGAATGAATGGGGCCATGTATCATGAGATTTCGAGTTCAAACCTCCTTCCATCAGCAAGAGCATTGAAGATGAAACATGGCTGGGTCTTTCAGCATGACTATTATCACAACCACACTGCCAGGGCAATGAAGGAGTGGCTTTGTAAGAAGCATTTCAAGGTCCTGGAGTGGCCTAGCCAGTCTCCAGGTCTCAACCCCATAGAAAACATTTAGAGGGAGTTGAAAGTCCGTGCTGCCCAGCGACAGCCTCAAAACATCACTGCTCTAGAGGAGATCTGCATGGAGGAATGGGCCAACATACCAGCAACAGTGTGTGCAAACCTTGTGAAGACTTACAGAAAAAGTTTGACGTCTGTCGTTGCCAACAAAGGATATATAACAAAGTATTGAGATGAACTTTTGTTATTGACCATAAAGAACAGGCCATCAAAGGATAGGCCATCAAGATCTACTTTTTAACAACCACTTTCATACATTTTTACATTTCTTTAATATAATATTTATTAAATCACAAATGTCTAAAGAATAATAATCTCTCTCTTATCCCCTCTAATGTCCTAAAGCTGTTAGTGATTTTTTCACTGCAAGTTGTGTGCCGGGGGCAAACCAAAAAGAGCTTCCATCTAATCTGTGTCAACTCTGCAATGGTGATGGATCTGGAGGCAACAAATGTGAAAACAACATCCAGGAAATATACTATGGATATTCGGGAGCTTTAAGGTAAAATCAAAAAGCTATCTATCTATCTATCTATCTATCTATCTATCTATCTATCTTTCTATTCCCTACTGTGGATATGTAGAAAAATCAGTTTTAACCTGGCAATAGTTAAAATAGTGTATGACAGCAGCCTTGCTTCATGTCAAAATATTGCTTTGACAAATTTGTAGTGACGAGATGTCATATTCTGCAGCATTGCTAGAAGCTAGAACACTATATGCATACAAACACACTTAAAAGATATCAAAGAATCATATAAATGAGTAGGATGAAATGTAAATTTGACACTTTATCCATTTAAAATAATCTGGGGGAAAATCACTCCACTAATTTCTCTGTAACGTTTTAATATTCTATTTAAAAACTAGTAATTGTGTATATTTCAGAGGGCACCTATTTTGACAGTTCCATATTAATCAAATCAAATGGCACATCCTATACTACCTTCTTGAGGCCCAATGTCGCGTCCTGCAGCAAAAAAGCACTGCGGGAAAAACCGCGGTGGCAACGCATCACCGTTTTTCTCCGCACCGCTTTTCACAGAAAGTTCGCAGAGGTTTCCTCTGCGGACTTTCTGCTTCAATTATACCTATAGGGAAATTGCCGGCATTTCCGTAGGTATAATTGACATGCTGCGATTTCCAAAACTGCAACGCCGTTTACACCACGTGAGGCCCTTAATGTAGCCAGTCATCTCAGAGCTCCAGATGTCAGCATATGATGTAGAAAGGGAGTGAGGATGAAAAAATTATTTTCAGTACAGTAGTAAAGATCTTGCAACCTTTGCCAAATGTGCACATAGTTGGAGTTTTTTTACTCCAGATGCATGGATTAAATGGAATGGCTTCCAGTTATTAGATAATGATTTGAAACATATCCAACACTCTCTTGTCCTTAGATATAACTTCTTTTATTGGACTTATACAAGCATATATACTTATTCATTTATGTGGTGAGCTATTTTGCGCTTGAGCTGTGATGCTTAGTCTGAAGTTGAATAAAGAAGTGTTATTCAAGGGAGGAGTGAGTGCTTCCCGGAGCACTTACTACTCAGACCACTATCATCTCTTGCCTGCACCACCTTGTACAGTGGGACAGCACCCATCCTACCTGACCAGCACGAGTAGTGTTCCCAGGACCCCTGTGTACCAATCGTCTCATTTGGATATCACTTTAAAGTTGCTTTTCTCCAAATTTACAAACGTGACATACATAATAAATTATGATTTATTGTGATTTTTATCATCTTAATGTGCTCTGTAATGCGGTAAATATGCTTGAGGGAGGTGACAGACTCACTTTAAGTTACTTCAAGCCCTTGGGGGTTCAGTGGCTGACATTATGGGTCACTGTAGCAGGCTTTTCTCATACACTATTTCCCCACAAATTCCATCAACAATAACCCTGTAAATGTAGAAAGCAATATATTATAATGATAGAAATATTACCCTTTATTTTCAAACAAAAATAACTTGTCTATGTCGGAAGTGACAGAGGGCATAGATATAGAGGGGAAGTTCCAAAATCTTGATATATGGCCACGTGCCTGTATCTGTATGTAATGATTAGGGTGGCCTATATTTGTTAAAGAGTTAATGCATGTTTCTCCGTAAGGCTGAGACTCCTCGTTGCGGAAAAGCTTCTTTTTTTTGTTGCAGATTTTGCTCTGTTTTTTTGAGCCAAAGCTAGGAGTGGATTGAGCAGAGAGGAAAAGGTTAATTGTAATTGTACAATATTTTCCATTCCTTTTGTAGCCACTGCTGCTCAAAAAAAACACAGAAAAATCTGCAACAAAAAAAGCAGCTTTTCCACAACGTGGGGCCTCAGCCTAAGGGTTACTGGTCATCATTGAGGTCTACACTAACAATCCTGGGTATTCTGAGGTAGAGAAGGGGTTAGTACATCCTGTTCCTCATAGAGACATTCTCCAAGTGTTGAAAATACACACTTTTATAGAAATACAGTATTAGACTAGGTTATTCTATTCTGGTTTTCAAAATATTCACATAAATGTCTGTGTCTGTCTACTTGAGTTGTAGCAAATGCTGAATATCCTTTTCAAATTGTTTCTGTCTATGACTGCAGGTGTCTGGTTGAGAAAGGAGATGTGGCGTTTGTGAAGCACAGCACGGTTTTTGAAAATACTGATGGTATTTCTTATACTATTTCTATGTCTCCATTCTAGATATTAGTAGTTGAGCAGTACAGCATTCTAGCCCCTCCGACTATAGTTACTTCTCTTATGGTAGATTTTCATTATGATCCCAAACAAGGATATATACATATTTTTTATTTTAAATATGCTGGGGGAGGTGAAAAAAAATTTAAAAAATCATACTCACCTGTCCTCGGTGCTCCGGTGTCCTCCCAGCGCAGGCTGTTCCTCCTGTTCTGACGTCTTCTCACGGGTCTCTTGCTGAGTTCCGCTGAGGCCGTTGATTGTCCTCAGCGGTCACATGTCAACACTGGACCGAGAAGACCGGACCGCACTGAGCATTGGGGAAAAGTGAGTATGATTTTTTTTTTTTTTTCCCCCTCCCTCGGCCTATTGAAATAAATTTAATGTCCATTTTTGCCAGGACAACCCCTTTAAGTACCCCCTGGGGTAGGTACAGTTTGGCACATGTGTGAAGTCTCTAGAGAAATCCTACAGTGATCTGTTTATAGTGGCAGGTCTTAAAGTTCAAACTAGGTGACATCATATCCAATTAGAATTGTGATACCATATCAAGCATGCGTATATTAACCATATAGTGTTTACTTAGAATATCCCTGACGTACACAACATATGCAGAGCAAGGCTATACATGGCCCATTTGCTGATAATTACCTTAATGGACTCTCCTTTAAAATCTTAAACTGCTTATTTAAAAGTGAAACTCTTCTTTGAAGACTTTTCAGTTATGAGATTCTGAATTGCATAACTGTTAATACCATAATGTTATGACTGGGGCAGACAGAGATATTAATCTCTTACGTTTCTTGTAGCATACTTAGTGACCTCCATGCAGTAACTGCATGTGTACGCAACCCCACCCGCAGTGGGCCAATGTTTACACAACATAATAGCTCAATAGTGCAAGCAGGACTTTTCTCTCTGACGATTTTGGGTGGACTCCATTATAGTCTATGGGGGTCCGTGGGTTTCCGCAGGTAACTGCTTTTTAAGTGGATAGGGTTTCCGTTTTACAGGTCCCTAAGTGGACCTGAAGAACAGAAACCTGAACACTAGTGTGAACCTAGCGTAAGAAATATGTTTCCATCTACTCTTGTTGAGTAACTTTTTACATATCAGTCTATTTATTGGGGAGGAAAAGGCTGCTGGCAGAGACCTAGAAATAATTGCAGCTGCTGCACTCTGCTATTCAGTAAGTCAGGTAGCTCTTTTAACACTGCTATGTCGCAAGACACCAGTCTACCAGTGCACAGAATCATGTAACGACCTCTTCCTCCCCCTCCCCTCTCAATAGACTTTTGTGTGTGAGGTGAATACGGAGAAAGTTTTATGTAACCACATAGCTTGAGTGAAGATAAGGAGAAGGAGACCATCTCAATACAGTGGGTACGGAAAGTATTCAGACCCCTTTACATTTTTCACTCTTTGTTTCATTGCAGCCATTTGCTAAAAGCAAAAAAGTTCATTTTATTTCTCATTAATGTACACTCAGCACCCCATCTTGACAGAAAAAAAAACAGAAATGTAGATATTTTTGCAAATTTATTAAAAAAGAAAAACTGAAATATCACATGGTCATAAGTTTGGGATGACCAGAACTCTTCCTAGACCTGGCCGTCCAGCCAAACTGAGCAATTGTGGGAGAAGAGCCTTGATGAGAGAGGTAAAGAAGAACCCAAAGATCACTGTGGCTGAGCTCCAGAGATGCAGTAGGGAGATGGGAAAAAGTTACACAAAGTCAACTATCACTGCAGCCCTCCACCAGTCGGGGCCCGAAGGAAGCCTTTCCTCAGTGCAAGACATATGAAAGCCCGTATGAAAGAACTTTTTGGCATTAATTCTAAGCGGTATGTGTGGAGAAAACCAGGCACTGCTCATCACCTGCCCAATACAATCCCAACAGTGAAACATGGTGGTGGAAGCATCATGCTAGGGGGTGTTTTTCAGCTGCAGGGACAGGACGACTGGTTGCAATTGAAGAAAAGATGAATGCGGCCAAGTACAGAGATATCCTGGAAGAAAACCTCTTCCAGAGTGCTTTGGACCTCAGACTGGGCCGAAGGTTCACCTTCCAACAAGACAATGACCCTAAGCACACAGCTAAAATAACAAAGGCGTGGCTTCGGAACAACTCTGTGATCATTCTTGACCGGCCCAGCCAGAGCCCTGACCTCAACCCAATTGAGAATCTTTGGAGAGACCTAAAAATGGCTGTCCAAAAACGTTCACCATCCATCCTGACGGAACTGGAGAGGATCTGCAAGAAAGAGTGACAGAGGATCCCCAAATCCAGATGTGAAAAACTTGTTGCATCATTCCCAAGAAGACTCATGGCTGTACTAGCTCAAAAGGGTGCTTCTACTCAATACTGAGCAAAGGGTCTGAATAATTATGACCATGTGGAATTGTATTTCAGTTTTTCTTTTTTAATAAATTTGCAAAAATAACTACATTTCTGTTTTGTTTCTGTCAAGATGGGGTGCTGAGTGTACAGTAATGAGAAATAAAATGAACTTTTTTGCTTTTAGCAAATGGTTGCAGTGAAACAAAGAGTGAAAAATTTAAAGGGATCTGAATACTTTCCATACCCACTGTAAGTAGAGAAGGAAATACATTTCTTTAATAAGATATATTACAAAGTCTTTTTTATATTGACCTGTACTATTCATTTATAAAACGCAGTTTATAATTGGAGGTACGCTTTAAATTCTCAGCTGCAGTGTCAGCAAAATGTAGGCACCTCTTATGACATTCTGTGCTCTCTCCAGGAAGCTGTGAAGATGGCAATCAGCAAATGTACTTCCCTGATATAAATATTAGGTTATATTCACACATTTCTGGACAAAGAAGACAGATTTTACTTCTTCTATTAGTGTGAATACCAGGAGCTTCACTTTCACCATCTGTGAATCCACTAGGCTGGTGATTTTTATTTTTTTTTTGTATTTGGTACTTTCATAGAATTCCAACACAATACAATATTTAAACATTAAAGTTACATTTTGCAAAACATGAAAATACAGATATTCAAAATGTCTTTTGCAGGTCTTTCTCAGTGTGATTTTAGTTCTAAAATCCAATGCTATTAAATCATAACATCATATACTGTAGTTCAATATGTCACTTACTGTGAAGTAAAGATGACCAAAACATAATAATTTACAACTATCGAAATACATGAGAAGTACTGACTGACGCATCAACAACAGCTTGATGACAGTTTCCAGGTTAAATAGGCACATTTATTTCATATACTGCAGTAAAGACTGAAAATAATTGAAAACATATTTTGTATTTGCGAACTGTATGCCACTGTATTTAAGGGTAGAACTTTAAAGGGGTTGTCCAGGAATTGGAAAAACCATGGATAAGGCTGGGAAAGGTGTAACATAAAAGAAAATCATACTCACCTGTCCTCGGTGCTTTGTTGTCCACTGACGCTGTCCGTTCAGTCGCATGTGATGCCCAGCAGTTGCTGGAAAGGAACCAGTGATATACAGATGCATCTCAATAAATTAGAATATCTTTGAAACGTTTATTTCTTTCAGTAATTGAATTAAAAAAGTCACCTCCTATATTTTCTAGATTCTTTACACACAGAGTGTTCTATTTCAAGTGTTTTATTTCTGTAACTGTTGACTATGGATTACAGGTAATGAAAACCCAAATCTAAGAAAATTTGAATATTGTGAAAAAGTTCCATATTGTAAATTCAGTGTGTCACCTGCCAAGGTTTCCTAAGCCTTTAAATGGTCCCTCAGTCTGGTTCAGTAGGATATACAATCATGGAAGACGCTGATTATGAATTGTATTACTGAATTACTGAAATGAATGAACTATTCAAAAATATTCTAATTTATTGAGATGCACCTGTATGTGAGAAACATCACCGATTCCTATCCAACGACTGATGAGGCCACTGATTAGTCTCAGCAGACACATGGGGTGCAGGATTTTCGATGACGAAGGCATGGTGCGAGAGTAAACAGACATCAAAGTGTTGTTAAACCTCCCCTGACCTTCTCTGTGGTTTGCCCAATTACTGGATAAGCCCTTTAATGATATATAATACAAAAATATACATTCTGTATTTTTTTTTTTTGGTAGGAAAAAATAAAGAAATATGGGCAAAAGATTTAAAATCATCTCAGTTTCAGCTGCTGTGTCCTAATGGTGCCAGGGCTGAGGTCACTCAGTATGCAGACTGTAACTGGGCCCATGTTCCTGCACATGCAGTGATGGTTCGTCCAGAGATGAATATACATGCATTGTTTGGCCTTCTGGATAAGGCTCAGGTAAGGGTTATATACAGAACCATTCTTTCATACTAGAGTATCATGAGGTTTATGTAATTTTGTGTATTCTTGGATTGATCTTTCTGTATGTATGGTCAGATTTTTGATCCATCTGACATTTCTTTACAAATAGTCATGTCCATGCCTTTTATAGCTTTAGTTTGTTGCATCAACTAAAGGGGTTTTTATAGGACTTTAATATTAATGACATATCCTTATGTTCAGCTCTGTGAAGGGACCTGTATGTACTGTATGACACTTTACTTGGTATGTATTGAAAAGGTCACAGTGCTTGCTGGAGAACTGCGCCCCTTTTAGTTACTACCAATCTGATATTTCTGACCTATCCTAGTGGCTGCAATTCTGTACCTTTCACCTTAATGGACATGAGTTGCAATACCAACCACAGGGCCAGAATGGCGCTGTCTATCTAATCAGTCCAGCATTCATCATATCTACAGCTCACTAGGTGTCTATTAGTTGGACAGCGTAAACGTGGACCAGACAGTCATAAAATATAATAAATTCATCCAAGTGTCTCTTAAACATTCTCCTTTTTTTAAGCCAAATCTTGCAAATCCCTGTAATAAACCTGGCATATCTTAAGGCTTAATAAAATCATCACTTTTGAGAAGTATTTAGCATGGCGCAAGCATCAGTTCTTTTTGCTGAAAATGAATAATACATTTGTTTGTACCAAAAAAGAAGGTGCTACTTATACCCTAGTTGTGGCACAAGAGCCTTAGTAAATGTGGCCCAATTTCATCTCACAAATGCGAAAATCACATAACTTGCAATTAAATATTCAACTTCAATATGAAAGAAAGTGTTTCATTTTCTTACATTGGACTGTATTTTTCTATTGTATTTATTTACATTGTGTTGTATTTTCCTATTTTTGTATTGTATTTACTTACAGTGTGTTGTATTTTTGTATTGTGTTTACTTACATTGTGTTGCATTTTCCTATTTTTGTCTTGTATTTACTTATATTTTGTTGTATTTTCAATGCAGGATTATTATGGGAGTGACAATAGCTCTGAATTTAAAATGTTTAACTCTTCAGATTACAATAAACAGGATCTGATCTTTAAGGACTCTACCAATAAGATTGTCCCTGTCAATGAGAAGAGAACCTATGAACAATGGCTAGGTAGAAATTACATTGAATCTATAGAGGGTTTACAGTGCTTTTCTAGTGGAGGTAAGAAGTCTGTGTAATGCACTAACTCTTTATATACAAAATTAAATATGTAGTGTTTAACCATCAGTTGTGGAGAGATGTCATTCCATGTCCGTCCATGAAACGCGATGCCTGGACTGACCATGGTTGTGTAAATGGAACTAACTGCGTCATAGTGATGCAATGAGTTCCTGAATGGCCAGAGCACTAATGTATCTAACTCAAGTCTATGTCTGTTCAGCACTCTAGCTAAACGTGAACATCCTGCAACATAACTCACTATGATGAAGTAAATTACACTCACACAGCTTTGGTCAGTCGGGGCACTACAGTCCAAAATAGACTGTATTTTACAGAAAGAACATGTTCATGTGACTAGCTCTCATCTATCGGATTTCTTTCATGGATCTCACAATTGTATCTTACATTAATGAGTTTATAATAAAGCTATTTTCAAAGCACATTAAAATTAATTGGATACATGATAAAAATGGCATCATTTCATTATTTTCCTTCTTTTTCCTACAGCTATAACTCCAGTCAACGCCGTCTTATTGCTAATTAGCAACATCCTACTAATTAAGTTTTATGCATAATTACCAACTACAGAGTCTTCGACATGCCTTTGGAATTTGCAGTGCTGTAAACATGGAGATTTTTTTGTTCTGCTGAAAATGTAAAAGTCTATAGATGATGAATTTATTTCTGTTCCATGTGTACCTGTCTTGTAAACATCCCTGCCCCTTGGTCATTACACGTGATTTCTGTAAAACCTGGTTTCAAATCATTAGACAGAAATTCACTATTTATTACATTACTGTTTCCATTTTGCAGGTATATGTTTACAAATATAAATGCATGTATACCTTCATTGCCTTCAAATGACATTGACAACGACATCAGTGACTTTTTAAGTATTCAACGGCCTGGGTTCACAGACTGCACTATAACGTAACAAGCACCTGATTTTAAAGGGGTTGTCAGACTCAAAAATTAAAAAAAATTATATAGGCTGAATATTGTTTAAATAATAAGAAAGGAAAGGCTATCTTATTATTTTTAGATACTTAATTCCAAGCAAATAGCCCGTTTAGTGCTGTTGCTAGTACTTGAAGACATGGCTCAGGTCAGTTATTACCTGCAGGGGTGACCTGTACACAAATGGCATGTCACTGCTGAGGCAGGTTGTTTGTGTGCAGGTCACAACTGAGGCCAATGATTGTCCACAGTGATGTGAACAAAAATGGAAATCACAAGAAGAAAACATCAAGCACTGACAGTGGCAATGACTAGACCTCTGATGCTGGAACAGAGGACCTGTAAATGGAAAGTTATCTTAAAAAAAAAACAAAACAAAAAAAACCCAAAACACTATTTTCTGTCTATATAAAGGTGGAGATATTTGGCAGTCGGTTTTACCTTCTATGTTCAGTCAGTATGTATGGGTTTATTGAAATGTTGCAGTTGTGTTGAATTTCCTATTCTAAATGGAGAAAACACCAGTGTTTAATTGAAATTTTATAAGCAACACAATAAAGACACCAGCCTGACCACATTGTGTGAATATACCCTTACTGTTTTATTTGTTCTTCTAAATGTGTGTTATATTAAACAATAAAAGTCAAATTCTCTGTTTAGAATATTGCATTTGATATGATTATGTGAGAAATGGATATCAGTGCTTTTGGTGAATTCTTGCAGTAATGAAGTGCATTTCCACTTATTTGTTCAGAATGTGTTGTTCCTCAGGGTGTATGATTAAAATGCTATATTTTTTATGCATAATTGAATGTCTTACCATGTCATCATCATCATTTTCTATCTGACCGTCCTTGCTAAGTAAAATAAATTGTAATGCTAAATATGTAATTCTGGCCACACACATTCATTTTTTGATGGCTGTCATGAACCAACCCACCATCAACATTAATGGAGTTATCTGGTTTCCATAGGATAGACCATTAATATTAGATCTGCCGGGGTTTGACACCCAGAACCCATGCAGGTCCCCAGTACTGAGGCAGCGTGGGAGAGCTGTGCTGCTCACTTGTCATACATACTGTAGCGGCAAGTGTAGATACTGCATCACTGCCCCATTGAGGTCTAGGGCACAGTGTTGTAGTACCTACAATTGCCGCTACAGTTTGTATGTTAAGTGAGCAACGTGAGGGATAGGCCATCAATCTTAGAAACCAAATAAACCCTTTAAAGGGGTATTCCTATCTCCAGGATCATATTTAAACTTTTAGCTTAAGCTAACTGAAGTGTTTTACCCTATACATTACCTAATTATCTATCTATATATCACTATCTATCTATCTATCTATCTATCTATCTGATACTATTCAGTATGCTTTCTCAGTGTTTACAGCTCATTGCATAGGTTTCAGACCATTTCTGCTGTCTAGCTGCAGTGGCCAGGATGATGACATCTGTCTCTGTTCCTGACCCCTCTATTCTCCTTCATTCTCTTTACTGAGATAACAGAGCCGTCTGTCAACTCTGCGAAATGCTCTCAGCTTCTGAGTTCTGATAATGGCTAGAACAGTGCTTGATCAGTATCTCTTTTATCTCTATATGTAAATTCATATATAACAGCAGCTATGCTTAGCAAGCACACTGTTCATTGTGAGCACTGGCCTGACCTGTATGCTACATAGGCTAAGCCTGCAACATTTTTATGGGAAACCCCATGTAATTATTGTGTACAGTTTATGCATCAAACAATGTAACTGTGAGCTGCAGTCTTTTTTTATTTAGGCAGGCTATCTTTAAGTGATTCTTCCCATTGGAGCTGCATTATTACGAACCAATAAATTCCTCATGTAGATTCATTGTTAGAAATTTTCATTTGCAAAACAGAGCAATATGACAGCAATTGTATCTCTATTACTATTACTAGTGAACTTTTCACTACAGACACCTTTAATATTTTCTAGAAAGAGGGTGAACTAGCAAATGAGTAACCTGAAGCTCCTGGGTCACAAGGCAAAACTGTATTCTGTTTTTATAGTACTATTTTTCTGTACAGGCTCCATATAGTTACATACAGTTGAAACCAGAAGTTTACATACACTATATAAAAAGGCACATATGCATGTTTTTCTCACTATCTGACATGAAATCAGAATAAATCTTTCCCATTTCAGGTCAATTAGGATTACCAATATTATTTATTTGCCGAATGCCAGAATAATGAGAGAGAGAATTTTTGTAAGGCATTTTTATTAATTTCTGCAAAGTCAAAAGTTTACATACATTTCATTAGTATTTGGTACCATTGCCCTTAAACTGTATGATTTGGGTCAAAAGTTTGGGATATCCTTCCACAAGCTTTTCACAATAGTTGGGCCCATTCCTCCTAACTGAACTGGTGTGACTGAGCCATGTTTGTAGGCCGCCTTGTTCGCACCTGTCTTTTCAGCTTTGCCCATAAATTTTCAATAGGATTGAGATCAGGGCTTTGTGATGGCCACTCCAAAACATTGACTTTGTTATCTTTAAGCCACTTTGTAACCAGTTTCGCAGTATGCTTTGGGTCATTGTCCATTTAGAAGACCCATTTGTGCCCAAGCTTTAACTTCCTGGCTGATGTCTTGAGATGTTGTCAATGTTTTGGAGTGGTCATCACAAAGCCTTGATCTCAATCCTATTGAAAATTTATGGGCAAAGCTGAAAAGGCAGTTGCGAGCAAGGCGGCCTACAAACATGGCTCAGTTACACCAGTTCTGTCAGTAGGAATGGGCCCAAATTCCTACCAACTATTGTGAGAAGCTTGTTGAAAGATATCCCAAACTTTTGACCCAAGTCATATAGTTTAAGGGCAATGGTACCAAATACTAATGAAATGTATGTAAATTTTTGACTTTGCAGAAATTAATAAAAATGCCTTAAAAATTCTCTCTCTCTCTCATTAGTCTGGCATTTGGCAAATATAAATAATTTTGGTAATCCTAATTGCCTGAAAACGCGAAAGGTTTATTCTGATTTCATGTCAGATAGTGAGAAAAACATGCATATGTGTCTATTTATATAGTGTATGTAAAAACTTCTGGTTTCAACTGTATATGTGAAGAATAGTGAATTATGCCCTCCATGGTTAGCTTCTATTACGTGGAGACAGAGAGTGTTCCAATTTTAGATATTTACTGCAAAAAAAAAAATAGGTGTGAATGCAACCTCTGGGATGTTCACCTGTCAGGAGAAAGGGGATCTGTTGATCCCAGTTCACTGATTCTCATTTTTTATATATTTCTTTTTTTTTTTATAAACTGTAATTTTTTATAGATTTTTGTCAATAAGAAAGGAAGTATCAAGAAATAATCACAAACATCCCAGTAAATAGCAAGGAATAATAACTAGAAAGGACAATAACAAAAAAGCAACAAAAACCTACAAAATGCAAGAAAAGAAAACCAGGGGGAGACATAGACAAACTAAAAGAAGTTAAAAACAGAAAGGAAAAAAAGGGGGAGGGGGAGCGACCTAGAGGCCCTGGAGAGTACAATATGTATCCCATTGTGACCAGATAGTCTGGAACGCCTCCATAGTGTTATTAAGATTCGCCGTAGGGGGGCGGGCCTGAACGTTCATGGAGACGGTCGCATAATTGCGAGCTCCCATCTTCCCTGCCTTACCGCTCACCGAGCCCGCTAAATACGCGCTATATGGGGAAGAAGCTCCCTGTGAAAAAGCCCCCGGTGGTCCCAGCAGCTAGCGGGGGTCCCTCCACTATGGACCCGTTCCTCCAGCGGCAGCCCAGGGCCTCAGCGCGGGTCCCAACAGCATGGGGGACCGCGCGCACTGTCTCCCTCCCCCGCACTCACCGGGACTCCTGCTCTCCTCCACGAAGTCCCCTTGTGAAAGATCCTCAGTGTGCCAACACCGTTGTGGCCACCCCTGAGTCTTCTTTCATATAAAAACCACACTCACCGCCAGTGAGTGCCGGGTTCACAAGATAAATACAAGACAAGCTTTCTAAATTTTATATATTTATTAACCCCTAAATGGGTCGGTATTAACATCTAACACATGCAGTTCAGAACAGATATGCAGATGTATGCAAGCATTAACAGTTACTAGTTACAATATACAGTATAATAAAAATAAAAAGGGAATAACATTGAAATAATTACTTTACCACGCATCTCCTTGATGTGGCTCTATAGTCCAACACTCACACATGCTCTGTCATGTGTGAATAACCAGTGGAGGCTTCTTGGCATGTGGCATTAACTCCTAGCATGTGGCATCACAGTATATTCCAGCCTGCATGCTCTCATCACAGTCTCTCAGTAAACTCTTGTAGTCTCAGCACAATCTCTAATAAGTCCTCATAGTGTTCTCTGTAGTCCCAGCACAATCTCCTCCCATTGCCTCTTACCTCATCTTTTATACCCTTTATGCCACCTCCCAGAATGAGGTCACCGGCGGCAGCAAGTCTGATTGAATAATGCACTCAAGTCCAGATTTTTTTGTATAGAGCTGAGACCAAGTGGAATGATACAATGTTATCAGCCATATCTGATCTACCAGTGCAGACTGGACAATGCAGGTGTTTGTTTGATCGCTCAGGGCTGTGTAGGAGTACAATGGATCCCTGCTGGGATGGATACAAAGCCCTATTGTTACAATGTTGCTTCTGCTGATAACATACAACTAGGATTATAGCTTTGCACCTTATGAGTAAATGCAGGTAAGAAGGGAGATACTATACCCAGAGATCAAAATACATCTCTGAGTTATAGCCATATTTAAGCAGAATCATCACACCCCTGTCGGCTGATTCATCCGCAGCTCCTCCTGACCTGTCTCCCCGCTCCCTGGACCGATGCTCCCTTCAGGATAGGCCTCGTGCGGTCGCCATCTTGGGGACTCCTCCTCGTGTGTCCCGGGCACCATCTACAGATGCATCCTGCAGGCGGAATGCCAACCCTCAGGTATTGTCTGCTGCAGCCCTCCCCCCCACCTTCACACTACCATGTCCCAGAGTGGCCGGGACCACCAAACTGGACCTTCCTCCCCCCTGGGGACCCCCCCTGACCCTGCGCCCCTGCCTACCATGCCGTCTGTACACCTCCCTATGGGTGCCCAAGGGGTGGCGGGGCTGGTCGCGGTGGAGAGCCCAGGAGGCACGCTGTCATCAGGTCCCACGCCGTTCCCCCACCCCTTCCTCAATCTGTCCAAGAACCTCCCTTAAAGTGGCAATCTATACTACAGCAATTGCCTACCAGGCAGGACTTTCAGCAAGACATCAAACTTCTCATTGATGAGGTTAAACACACCTTTAAGCAAGAACTTGCCGTGGTGCGCCCTGACCTGCGCCAATTAGCTGTCAGAGTGGATACACTGGAGTCTTCCCAGGATGAGACCCGTAACTATGTCTCCCAAATGCATGATGTGATCTCTACCCAGTCCGAGATTCTTAAAGCAACCACTCGCCACCTAGAGGACCTGGACAACCGCGGTAGGAGGCACAACATCAGAGTCCGCGGTCTCCCGGAGGCCACGGGGAGGAGGATTTAATGGCTACCCTGGAGGCCATTTTTAACATGGTTTTGGGTAAGCCACCTGAACACCGCATCAAATTGGACAGAGCACATAGGGCCCTTCGTCCTAAGGTGCTGCCGCTGCACCAAGGTACGTTATTTGCTGTGTGCAGGACTTTGAATTCAAAGAAGCTATTATGGTCCAGGCCCGCTCTAACAAAGACTTTGACTTTGAGGGTGCCAAAGTCCAGCTTTACCCTGACCTGTCCTGGATCACCTTGCAAAAACGGCGTTTGCTCCGACCTCTCCTTTCAACCCTAAGGGAACACCAGCTTCAGTACCGGTTGGGCTTCCCTTTTGCTCTCATTGTCAGGAGAAATGGTCGCACTATCACTTTGAAATCTCACGCCGACCTGAAGGATTTCTGTGCTGCCCTGGATGTTCCCCTCCCTACGTTTGAAGATTGAGATTCTGCTGCCCTTCCCCCCCCTCCAGTCCCGGTCTGGACTACTGTCCATTCGAGAAGACGACACCTGCCATATCCGGACTCAGCATCTGGCGCTGGGTCATCCCGTCTGTCATGCCGGGTTTCCCCCCCCTGATTTCACCTGGCCCTTTGATGACTTTCTTCTTTGCTTCCATGCAGGTTTGATGCTGCGTTAGTTAATGCTGGTTCCAGCACATTTCCTAAGTGTGGTTAGTTTTTTCTCTCAATTATCTTATTGGCTCAATTTATTATTATTGCTAATGTTTATTTTATATGTGTGGCAGGGGAGGCTGACGGGAGTCTCTCCTGGCTTGGTTGACTGGCTCTCTGCTGCTAGCTGGCCCCTCAGCCCCGCCTACCACCCCTTAGGGGTACGTTGCCGTGGTTTTTAATTGCTTACACTGCACTTTGTTATAGGCGGATTTACATTGGTCTTAAACCCTTGTATACCCTCCTAGTCCCTATCGGGAGATCTTTTTCCCGGTAATGGTGTTGTTTTATTGTAATCTACCTTCCTTGTTTTGCTTTCTGTCTTGTCTTTCCCCCTCCCCTCTTATTCTTTTCTGTGTACTCCAGGTGTGGTCCTCACTCATCCTGACGAGACGTTGGCAAGCCTCCTGGACGAGACTCTGCTCCCTCTGGGACTCCGCACCCTCATTGACTCCTTGTGGTAGGCCTCGTCCCCCTTGCGCCCCTCCCTTTATCCTGAGTTATGGCTAAAATTGTATCCCTTAATGTTAAAGGCCTTAACTCCAATGTGAAGCGTAGGTTAGCCCTGACGGAACTGCGTGCCCTTAAGGCTGATATAGCATTTCTCCAGGAGACCCATTTTGACAGCACCTATAACTTTAACTTTGCCTTGCGTTTTTTCCCAACAATTTATTCGGCCACTCACTCTAAAAAGCGATCGGGGACTGCCATTCTTATCTCCTCATCATGCCTCCTGGAGGTCACTACCTCCGTCCTCATTCCTTTGGGGCGGTTTGTGATTCTCCACGGTAGGCTTGAGGGCCAGCCAATCACCCTCTGTAACCTCTACTCCCCTAATTCCTCTCAATCTGATTTTCTTACTAAGGTCCTTAATAAACTGGAAGCCTTACCCCCTGCTGTCCTTTTTGTTGGAGGGGACTTTAACATGTCTTTTTCGGACTCTATGGATTACCATTCCCTGTCAGGTACTTCCCGTCACCTCTCCCGGCGTAGACATTCAGCTCACTTCCGTCGCATAATCCGTCGGTATTCTCTCTATGACCTCTGGAGGATTAACTATCCGACTGACCGGTCTTACATGTTCTATTCGGCCCCTCAACAGATCCATTCCAGAATAGATTTCTTTTTTGGGAATGCTCCGGCTCTGCGCCTTCTTCGGGTGCCTCGATCGGCTTCATCACCTGGTCTGACCATACGCCAATCTCCTTAGTATTGCGTGCTGGTTCAGTCCGCACCAGAATATGCCATTGGCGACTCAATGAGAGTCTCCTTCAGAGGGCGCAGACTCGTGAGGAGCTCCGTACTCACCTAAAAACGTTTTTCGAACTTAATCTTGGATCTGTATCTTCCGTGGCGACGTTGTGGGAGGCCCATAAAGCTGTGATGCGGGGACATTGTATTGCCTTGGGCACCCGGCTAAAACGGGACGCTAATGCACGGCTTGAGGAGCTTCGGCTCCGTCTACAATATGCAGAGACTCGCATGGCGTCTAGCCCGTCGCGGGCCCTCCTTAAAACCTTGATAGATCTTCGGGCCCAGATTAGGGAGACCCTTCTTCAAAAGACCACCAAGTTACTGCTTTACACCAGACAGCGGTACCAGGGCCAACAAACCCCATAAGCTTTTGGCTAGTCAACTACGAGACTGAACGGAAAGGGGTTCGGCTTATGCGCTGCGGCGATCTGACGGGGCCGTTGTGTACGACCCTGGTGAGATTGCGCGTCTATTTCACGCCTTTTACTCAGACCTGTACTCCCTCCCATCGGAATTACCCCCTGGTCCTGTGAAGCGCTCAGCATTATTACAGGACTTCCTGTCTTCCTGTAATTTGCCTGTTCTTTCCCCGGAAGACCTTGCTCTTCTTAACAAACCTATCACAACGGACGAGGTCTCCCAAATGCTCCAGGAACTCCCTAATGGGAAATCGCCTGGCCCTGATGGCCTCACCTACAGTACCTATACTACAAGGTATTTGGGGCGGAATTGATCCCGCATCTTGTTTCCCTATTCATGGCCTTTTTGTCGGGCGAACCAATCCCTGATTCTATTTCACACTCTTTTCTCACCCTCATCCCGAAACCTGATAAGGACCACCTTGATTGCAGGAATTACAGGCCCATATCACTTCTGAATACGGATCTCAAGCTGTTTACCAAGATTCTGGCATCTAGACTTGACATGTGCCTCCCCTCCCTGATCCATAAAGATCAGGTAGGCTTTGTACCTTGCCGCCAGGGAGGTGATAATATCAGGAGAACTATCGATCTTATAGACGTGACATCTCGCTCTGGTTCCGAACTCTTGGTACTCAGCTTGGACGCGGAAAAGGCGTTTGATCGTCTGGGATGGCCTTTTTTATTTGAGGCCCTGGCCACGTTTGGCTTTACGGGTCCATTCTTGACAGCAATCAAGGGTCTTTACTCCTCCCCGTCGGCCACTGTCAAGCTTCCTCACGCCTCGTCTCTCACATTTCATCTGCACAACGGCACTAGGCAGGGTTGCCCTCTATCTCCTCTTCTTTTTGTACTCTGTATTGAGCCACTGGCGGCGGCCATCCGTCTGAGCCCCGACATTGCGGGGGGTTCGTGTACGCAATCGAGAATTCAAGCTTTCCCTGTTCGCTGATGATATCCTCCTGACCCTTACTAACCCCCATGTATCCCTTCCCAACCTCCATGGCCTCCTTTCCCACTTTGGCCGTCTGTCTGGTTATAAGGTCAATACTTCAAAGACAGAGGCCCTACCTATTCGAATTCCCCCGTCTAGCTTGGCTGGCCTTCAGGCCGCCTTTCGGTATAGATGGCAGTCCCCCTCGCTAAAATACTTGGGCATATATTTAACTGGATCCTTTTCCCAATTATACCAGGCAAATTTCCCCTCCCTTTTTAGACATATTCGGGCCCTCCTTACTAAGTGGTTGGTACTGCCTCTGTCTCTCTTTGGCTGGATCAACGCAGTAAAGATGTCTATCCTGCCTAAGCTGCTTTATTATTTTGAGACCCTCCTGGTCCCGGTGCCCCTTAGGGACGTCCGGGCGCTGCAGGGCTCAATCCTCCAATTTGTTTGGGCTGGAGGGAGACACAGGCTTTCTAGGCAGCTTATGATGACCCCTAGGGAGAGAGGTGGACTTTCTCTCCCCAATTTAGCTTTATACTACTGGGTGGCCCAATGGCCCCGATGGCGGAGACACCATCCTCCAATTTCGTGCTATAAGGGTCTTTGCAGCCGTACAGAGATATAGGAACAGCCGGGACGATGCCTTACCAAGGTGTCTAGAGGAAGGCCGAGGAGATAAATCAGCGGGTCCAATGGGACCCCCTGAAGGAAGAGGGTATCCATTATTGCCTTCACCTCCCTCCAGAAACCCAATATGAGTGGGCAGGTCCAAAATATATGGTACAGAGAACCATGACTTGAAAGGCACCGCCAACGCACAGGCGGTATGGCAGGAATAAGGGAGTGGAGGAGAGCGGGGGTGTGGTACCAATGGTACCAATGCATGAGCAATTTGTATTGAGCCTCCCTGTAAGTTATGCACGTAGAGGACTTCGCCGCTCGGGATCAGAGCACCTGTCATTGACCTAAAGTGATCGTTTGACCTAGGGCCTCCTCCCATCTAGTCATGTATCGATGAACCAAGAGTATGCCACCCATCGGGGAGGAGAGCAGTTGGTATACGTATGAAATAAAGCCCTTAGTAGATATATCAGCCCGGCAGAGCTTCTCAAACGGGGAGGGTTGGGAGACCGCGAGTGAGCCAAAGAACGTGCGGACCAGGTGGACCACCTGTTGATAGCGAAGCCACTCCGAGGACGGGAGACCAAGGGTAGAGGTGAGAAAAGCAAAGGGCCTTAGCTCCAGAGAAGAAGGGTCAACCATGTCCGTAACGTGATAGAGACCTGCCCTCGACCACACCCGGACCATATTAGAGGTCATACCCTCTGGCAGTAGTGGGTTGTACAAAATAGAGATCATAGAAGACCTTTTAGAGGACAGGGGAAAACGGCGAGAACATTCTGACCATATGGCTTTCGTGAACCTAATAGGGCCCAGCAAGTCCGTGTGAGGGGGGGGGAGCCAACCCACAAAAAGGAATTAAGATGCACAGGTGTAATCCACAACTTCCCTATTTCCATCCCCTTCGTATAAGCTGGGATGGTTGCCCAGAAGGGGATACAATGCAGATGTGTCGCCCAGTAATAATGGAGTAGATTCGGGACAGCCAGACCCTACACCCCCTTCCAGCCAACAAAACAGAATGGGCTATACGGTGGCGTCTGGCACTTCAGATAAACTGGAATACAGCTTTCTGTAGACTTCTAAGCTCACCCCTGGAGACCGCTATTGGCAACATCTGAAAGAAATATAGCAATTTAGGGAGCAAGGTCATCTTGTCCGCTGTGACACGTCCCAAGAGGGAGACTGGAAGAGACTTCCAGGAATCCAACAGGGACCGGAGTTCCCAAAAGCGGCATGGGTAGTTTGCTGCATAGAGTGCTGTATAGGAAGGGGTAAGACGGACACCCAGATAGTTAATGGAGTCCGAGCGCCACTGAAAGTTATAGTTGCTGCGGAGGAGGGCTAAAAGGTCGCTCGGGACATTAAGTGGAAGGGCCTCAGTCTTGGAGGAGATAACCTTGTACCCCGAAAAATTCCCATATAACGTCAAGACACGCATAAGGTCAGGCAATGTGGTGTGGAGGGAAGTCAGAGTAAGGAGCACGTCATATTCAAAATGCGATATTTTAAACTCCCTATCCCTAACCGCAACCCCTTTTATGTTAGGATCGTGGAGGATCATGGCCGCTAACCGCTCAATACAAAGAGCAAAAATAAGGGGTTAAAGAGGGCAACCATGCCGCATTCCGTTACTAATAGGAAGGGGAGTGGAGTTTAAGTGTGGGAGTTTGATCTCCACTGTGGGATTAGAATAGAGAGATCTGATCGCCATTAAAAACGTCCCCGAGAGGCTGAAAGTCTGCAGAGTGGCCAGCATAAAGGATCAGTCTAGGCGGTTGAAGGCCTTCTCAGCATCCAAGCTCAGTAACAGAGTCGGAGTAGAACAATGTTTGGCAACCTCCACCAAGTCCACAGCTCTTCTGGTGTTGTCGCACCCCTTACAGCAGGGGACGAACCCTACCTGATCCTTATGAACAAGAGAGGGAAGCCAAACACTAAGGTGATTGGCCAAAAGTTTGGTAAACAGCTTCAGATCAGTATTTAGCAAATTAATTGGGCGGTAATTGGAGCAGTCTTGCAGGTCTTTCCCCGGTTTGGGAACCAGAGTGATATGAAAGTGAAGCATGGCGGTAGGGATAGGGGAGCCAGAAAGGAAGGAATTAAACAAATCTACTAAGTGACCCAACAGTTCCCCCCTGAAATGTCTTGTAGTACAAATACGTGAAACCGTCAGGGCCAGGGGCTTTACCATTAGGGACAACCTTTAAAATCCCCTCCAACTCCTCTACAGTGATAGAGGCGTTAAGTAAAGAGACGGCCTCCGGGAGAAGGGTAGGGAGACGGCAGTCACCTAAATATGTGGCTAGAGGGGGAAGCAGGAACGGCAGACAGCCGCGTGCTAGGTCTAGGTAGGTTGTACAACTTCAAATAGTATGACCGAAAGCTAAAGGAGATCACCTCAGGATTATGCTGAAGGGCGCCAGTAGGGTCATAGATGACGTGAGGCGTTGAGGAAGCCCGGTGGTCCCTGAGGGTCTTCGCCAAGAGGGAGTGCGCCTTGTTGCCTCGTTCGTAGTACCTCTGACGAGTGTACAGGAGGAGGCGTTGGACCTGGTGCATCTCCAGGGACCGGAGATCTGCGCGAAGCCGCCACCAGCTGACGGAGGACCCCAAGGGAGGGGTGGGCCGACAGGGTACTGGTTAACGTGTGAGTACGAGCTAAAAGCTGCCGTCTCTGGGCCTGTCTATCATTCTTTAAACGTGAGGCCAAAGCAATACAGTGACTGCGCATTACTGCCTTGTGGGACTCCCACAACACCGCTGATGAGGAGACCGAACCCACATTATCCTGAAAATAGGTCAAAAGATGGGACCGCAGGGCAGGCAGTGTGGCAGAGTTGCGGAGGAGGGATTCATTCAGGCGCCAGTGGCATTTCCTAGTGGAAACAGGGGCAGTGGACAGTGTTATAATAACTGGAGCATGATCAGACCAAGAGAGGCTTCCAATGTCCGTGTCAACTAGCAACCTAAGGGCAGGGGCACTCCCAAAAAAATAAGCAATGCGGGTGTGATTGTTATGGGGGTGGGAAAAAAAGGTATAGGAACGTGCTGTAGGCTTATTAACCCGCCACAAGTCATAGAGAGCATACGAGCGCATAAGGCGACGAAACTCCCTCGATAACTGAACCTGAGTGAGTGGCGGGGTTCTAAGGGGGACTGCAAGTCTATCAGCATATTCAGAGAATACCATATTAAAATCTCCCCCAACCAACCATGTTGTCGAGGGACAGGAGCGGAGACGAGACAGGACCCGCTGCAAAAAGCAAATCTGGGAAGAGTTGGGGGCATAAAGATTACAGAGAGCAATAGGATTACCGTGGAGGGAGCCCTCAAGTATAACATAGCGGCCCTGTGGGTCAATATGGGATGCAGTGACTATAATCAGGCACGACTGGGAGAAAAGGATAGCTACTCCAGCTCTGTGCTGATCACTGACAGCATATACGCCACCGGGTAATAGTGTTTAGCAATTTAAACGATCCGGTGTGGTCTCCTGAAGGAAAGCAACATCAGCGCGAAGGGAGCGCAGCTCTCGCAGAACCATTTGTCGCTTGATGTTAGAGCCCAGACCCTTTACATTAATAGTAACATTAATAGTAACACCACAATAATAGTAACAACACAATAGTAACCATTGGAGAGGGTAAAAAGATGTAATCGCAAATGATAAGCAGGCTCACCCACTGTCACACCAACCCAAGAAGCACAAACTTAGAAGAAACAAGGTAGGAATGGGAAGAGGGGAAAGGAAAGGGGGGAAAAGAAAAGAAGAACAATCATTAGAACAACAAAGCACATAACATTTAATAAGTAAGTCATAGGCAGAACTAAACTCCTGCCAGAGGACTTTTATATATTTCTAATGGAGAGGTGCATGTGCAACATCATCTCCATTGAAATCTAGGCATCGGAAAGAGCCAAACTAGACCACAGAGGACAGACCTCACCTATCAGGCAATCATGGCATTTCTTGTGTATAAGCCATATATACCTAGGAAGGGAATACTACTTTAGGCTAAGACCCCACGTAGCGCCCCACTGCAAAAAAGCACAAAAAAGCGGCAGCAACGCATCACGGTTTTTCCCCTCAGCACTTTTCACAGATAGTCCGCAGAGGACTTTCTGCCTCCATTATAGCTATAGGGAAGCCGCCAGCGTTTCTGTGGGTATAATTGACATGCTGTGATTTCCAAAACCGTAACGGTATGTAAAGCCTTCAGTCTGGCACATTATGCTTTGAATCCTAATGTTCTCCTATCTCTATGATTGCTGACACATCCATGCATGGTTAATCATTGTATAATGCTGGTCAAAGGCAGATCTTTTCCAGGAAGGTGAAAGAAACAACTTGACCTGTTTATGCAAGGGAATGGCATTTTTATTTTGGGAAATATCTTACTCTGATAAGTCATTTTGTGGCAGAGCAAAGGTTTGTTCCTGAGACAGTTAACTCCTTCCGTTTTGCAGATACAGTAATTGACTTACTTTATCAGTATATCAGAACACACAACTAGGCCAATACACTGTAGACCCTATGTGCATAAAGAATCATGTGGTTTGTAATTGTTGACCTAGCCAAGTATCTAGAAAAATAATCTAATATTACAATAAAAGTGCCCCAGTTTGAATGGAGACGGAGGTTGGAAATGCACCCCTCCCCATTCATTTCAATGGGGCTGCTGTAGGGTGATCCCAAAGAATTAAACAGACTGTGTATTTATGATCACTGCCTCCAATCAAGCAGGGGTGCAAAAAACCCCAATTCTTGTTACCTGTGGATAGTGCGTAACTTGTCATCGTAATAACCATTTAAGTGCATACAGGGGCCATCTGCTTTATAGAAAACTCTTTTATTTTTTTTATTACTATTGTGGACAGAAGGGGCAATGTCTCTCATTAGGGATTAGGGAGAGACTAGTACAGGGACTTATTAGACCATGCATGCCTTTCTAAGAATTCTGGGTAAAGAATACAAATAAGACCTATAGTCTCTACATTACCCCATCTGACCCACGTTAAGACCTCTCATACAGCCAGCCAGTACCCTACTCTGCACTGATGAGCAGCAAAAAGCTCAAAACAGCTGTCTGTGCATGGGAACCTCTTCCTTTTGGAGGAGTCATACTGGTTTGGCTATTATTCCCAGATTATGCCTTAAGGTTTCTTTGAAAACCAGGAATTAATCTATAGGGTGCTACCTTCCAATAGGTGGCACTAGGAGCAAATCCCTCATTTTCACCAATGAAGACGGCAGGGAGAAATCACTTCTATTATTATGTGTGCCTCTTGACTAGGGATTGTCACTGGTGTCCATTGAAATAAGTGAATAATCACTAAATTTAATGTTTTCCCTGCAGCAGCAGCCACTTGCTCTGCAGTTCTCCTGGTAATATGATTTGGCTTCAGGGGATTCCAGACACCTCAATTAACCTATTTCTGGGAGACCCACAATCTAAGTAGAGGTTGCTAAAACTGGACTCCTTTAGGACCCATTCACATGAAAATTGTTCATGTCATGACCGCAATTGCAGAGCAAAGTACAGAGACATTCATTTCTATGGGCACAGAAACACAACTGCATTTTATGCGGCCGTGTGTCCATGTAGTATGCAAGGACTGAAAACTATGAAGCATGTCCTATTTTTGCCGCACTTGAAGCACAGACAAATGTAGGGGATCATACAAGTATTTTTGCAGATCCGTAATTGCGGATGATATACTGACATGTTTTTTGCAGATTGTGGATCAGTGTTTACAGACAGCAAAAACCACTATGGTCGTGTGAAGGAGGCCGAAGTGTAGGACAGCACATGGATTGAACATTGACACATTATTGTCAATGTCCAGTTAGACTTCACATGGAGGTGTACATTAGAAAAAGTCTTACATGAAACACTGAGTTAGTACTTAATGTGCAAAAAATCAGGTAATACTGTATATTCCATGGCACTGCCATGCATTGCCATGTGTCTGCAGTGTGTTTGAGCACATTTTACAGCTTCCTACATATAAATCTAACTAAATGCATTGATAGTCATATGTGCATGCATAATAAATCTGCATGGATACATAGCAAATGCATACTGTATATTGTATTAGCTCAGTATCGACTCAGTCCAAGAATGTTTCCAAATAGACACAATGGTGACAAAACTTATCTGCAGTGTGTTGCATAATTCTGCCCTAATTTTCATTAACTTTAGTCTAATGTACAGTAGTGTCTCCCAACCTTTTCAGACTCAGGGCCTCCTGGAAAAAAATTTCCTTGGGGTACCCCTACCAAATAATTTTTACTGAAAGGCAAAAAATGTCTAAGGCTAGGCTCACACCAGCGCTTGAATTCCGTCTGTGTATTCTGTCCCTGAATCCACTTGAAAAATGGCGACAGAAAAGTCCTACAAGCGGACACCATTAAAGTCTATGGGGTCCGTGGGTTTCCGTAGGTAACCACTTTGTAAGCAGACTGAAAAGAACGGAAACCCAAGCGCAGGTGTGAAACTAGAATCAGGATGCAGATAATCCTGCATGAAGGTATGTGGTCACACCGCATGGCTACTTAGATTATTTATAAACTTATTGAAACTATCAAGGAAATTTCTAGTCACTAAGGTCACAATGGGGAGATTTATTAATCTCGAACGTCAGTTTTCTCAGGTGTACCACTGTTTAAACATCAGTTGCATTTTTACACCCTCATCACTTTCCTGAAAAGGGGTGCTGTGAGCGGTAGGAGATCATTTGTCTCCACAAGATTTATTATCATTTACAGTTAAGTCCATAAATATTTGGACAGAGACAACATTTTTATAATTTTGGTTCTGTACATTACCACAATGAATTTTGAACAAAACAATTCAGATGCAGTTGAAGTTCAGACTTTCAGCTTTAATTCAGTGGGTTGAACAAAATGATTGCAAAGAAATGTGAGGAACTAAAGCATTTATTACACACAATCCCTTCATTTCAGGGGCTCAAAAGTAAATGAAATAATTGTAAACAAAATGTTAATTTCTAATACTTGGTTGAAGACTCTGTTGACAATGACTGCCTGAAGTCTTGAACTCATGGACATCACCAGACGCCGCTGTGTTTCCTCCTTTTTAATGCTCTGCCAGGCCTTCACTGCAGCGGTTTTCAGTTACTGTTTGTTTGTGGGCCTTTCTGTCTGAAGTTTAGTCTTTAACAAGTGAAATGCATGCTCAATTGGGTTGAGATCAGGTGATTGACTTGACATTCAAGAATATTCCACTTCTTTGCTTTAATAAACTCCTGGGTTGCTTTGGCTTTATGTTTTGGGTCATTGTCCATCTGTATTATGAAACACCGACCAATCAGTTTGGCTGGATTTGAGCACACAATATGTCTCTGACTACCTCAGAATTCATCCAGCTGCTTCTGTCTTGTGTCACATCATCAATAAACACTAGTGACCCGGTGCCACTGGCAGCCATGCATGCCCAAGCCATCACACTGCCTCCGCCGTGTTTTACAGATGATATGGTATGCTTTGGATCATGCGCTGTACCATACCTTCGCCATACATTTTCTTTCCATCATTCTGGTAGAGGTTGATCTTCAAGTGTCCAAAGAATATTCTTCTAGAACTGTGCTGGCTTTTTTAGATGTTTTTTTTTAGCAAAGTCCAATCTAGCCTTTTTATTCTTGAGGCTTATGAGTGGCTTGCACCGTGCAATGAACCCTCTGTATTTATTTTCATGCAGTCTTCTCTTTATGGTAGATTTGGATACTGATACACCTACATCCTAGAGAGTGTTGTTCACTTGGTTGGCTGTTGTGAAGGAGTTTTTCTCCACCAAGGAAATTATTCTGCGATCATCCACTACTGTTGTCTTCCATGGGCGCCGGCTTTTTCATTGATGAGTTCCCCCTGCTTTCTTTCTCTCTCAGGATTTTGCCACTCCTAATTTTGTAGCAATTTCTCGGATGGGTTTTTTTCTGTTTTCGCAGCTTAAGGATGGCTTGTTTCACCTGCAAGGAAAGTTCCTTTAACTGAATGTTTTCTTCACAGCAAAATCTTCCAAATGCAAGCACCACACCTCAAATCAACTCCAGGCCTTTTATCTGCTTAATTGAGAATGACATAACAAAGGAATTTCCCACACCTGCCCACGAAACAGCCTTTAAGTCAATTGACCAATTACTTTTGGTCCCTTTAAAAACAGGGTGGCACATGTTAAGGAGCTGAATCTTTTAAACCCTTCATTCAATTTTAATGTGGATACACTCAAATTAAAGCTGAAAGTCTGGACTTTATGCTCATGTCCATTATATAACTATAACTTGAATATGTTTCAGTAAACAGGTAAAAAAAAAAAATTGTGTCAGTGTCCAAATATATATGGACCTAATTGTATGCCATAGAACCGACATTGGCATAGATTTCAGTGCAGGTGCAAGGCACAGTGGAGGTTGTGCCTGATTTATGAGGGAGTCATATACTGTGTGGGGGCCATAAAAAGTGGACAGATACTGTGTGGGGGCATAGGAAAGGGGTCATATATTGTGGGGGGCATAGGAAAGGGGTCATATACTGTGGAGGTGGCATATGAAAAGGGTCATATACTGTGCGGGGCCATATACTGTGGGGGCAAACAAAAAAAGGGTCATATACCGTGTGAGGGGCTAAAAAAAAGGGGGTTATATACCATGTGGGGGACTAAAAAAAGAGTAGTCATATACCATGTGGTTGGCCAGAAAAAGGGAGTCATATACCGTGTGGGGAGCCATAAAAAGGGGGTCATATTCCATGTGGGGGCCATAAAAAGGAGGTCATGTAGTCATGTATTGTGTTGTGGGCCAAAAAAAAGGGGTAATGTATTGTGTGGTGAGCCAAACAAAGGGGGTTGTATATCGTGTAGGGGCCAAAAAAAAAGGCGGTGTTGTACTATATGGTGGTCAAATAAGGGTATTTTTTTGATCTGCCAATAGGGGAGCGTGTGCTAATTAGGGGGGTCCCATTACACAACCAAAGATAGCTGGGTTGGTATCTTTTTTTTGGGGGGGGGGGCTTTCTATACTTTTCCTCAGGTAGCAGAGAGGCTAGGTTCACCCCTGATGTTTACAATAGGTACAGTGGGTACAGAAAGTATTCAGACCCCTTTAAATTTTACACTCTTTGTTTCATTGCAGCCATTTGCTAAAAGCAAAAAAAATTCATTTTATTTCTCATTAATGTACACTCAGCACCCCATCTTGACAGAAAAAAAACAGAAATGTAGATATTTTTGCAAATTTATTAAAAAAGAAAAACTGAAATACCACATGGTCATAAGTATTCAGACCCTTTGCTCAGTATTGAGTAGAAGCACCCTTTTGAGCTAGTACAGCCATGAGTCTTCTTGGGAATGATGCAACAAGTTTTTCACATCTGGATTTGGGGATCCTCTGCCATTCTTCCTTGCAGATCCTCTCCAGTTCCGTCAGGTTGGATGGTGAACAGCCATTTTCAGGTCTCTCCAGAGGTGCTCAATTGGGTTGAGGTCAGGGCTCTGGCTGGGCCAGTCAAGAATGGTCACAGAGTTGTTCCGAAGCCACTCCTTTGTTATTTTAGCTGTGTGCTTAGGGTCATTGTCTTGTTGGAAGGTGAACCTTCGGCCCAGTCTGAGGTCCAGAGCACTCTGGAAGAGGTTTTCTTCCAGGATATCTCTGTACTTGGCCGCATTTATCTTTCCTTCAATTGCAACCAGTCATCCTGTCCCTGCAGCTGAAAAACACCCCCATAGCATGACGCTGCCACCACCATGTTTCACTGTTGGGATTGTATTGGGCAGGTGATTATTTATTTATTTATTATGCTTACTTGTATAGCGCCATCATATTCCGCAGCGCTTTACAGACATTGACAGTCACTGTCCCATATAGGGCTCACAATCTACATTCCCTATCAGTATGTCTTTGGAGAGTGGGAGGAAACCCACACAAACATGGGGAGAACATACAAACTCCTTGCAGATGTTGTCTTTGGCAGGATTCGAACCCAGCACTCCAGCGCTGCAAGGCTGCAGTGCTAACCACTGAGCAACCGTGCTGCCCAGGTGATGAGCAGTGCCTGGTTTTCTCCACACATACTGCTTAGAATTAACACCAAAAAGTAGTTCAATCTTCGTCTCATTAGACCAGAGAATCTTATTTCTCATAGACTGGGAGTACTTCATGTGTTTTTTGGCAAACTCTATGTGGCTTTCATATGTCTTGCACTGAGGAGAGGCTTCCTTTGGGCCACTCTGTCATAAAGCCCCAACTGGTGGAGGGCTGCAGTGATAGTTAACTTTGTGGAACTTTCTCCCATCTCCCTACTGCATCTCTGGAGCTCAGCCACAGTGATCTTTGGGTTGTTCTTTACCTCTCTCACCAAGGCTCCTCTCCCACGATTACTCAGTTTGGCTGGACGGCCAGGTCTAGGAAGAGTTCTGGTCATCCCAAACTTCTTCCATTTAAGGATTATGGAGGCCACTGCGTTCTTTGGAACCTTGATTGCTGCAGAAATTATTTTGTAACCTTGGCCAGATCTATACCTTGCCACAATTCTGTCTCCTTGGGCAGTTCCTTTGTCCTCATGATTCTCATTTGCTCTGACATGCACTGTGAGCTGTGAGGTCTTATATAGACAGGTGTGTGCCTTTCCTAATCAAGTCCAATCAGTTTAATTAAACACAGCTGGAGTCCAATGAAGGAGTAGAACTATCTCAAGGAGGATCAGAAGGAAATGGACAGCATGTGAGTTAAATATGAGTGTCACAGCAAAGGGTCTGAATACTTATGACCATGTGATATTTCAGTTTTTCTATTTTAATAAATTTGTAAAAATATCTACATTTCTGTTTTTTTCTGTCAAGATGGGGTTCTGAGTTTACATTAATGAGAAATAAAATGAACTTTGCAATGAAACAAAGAGTGAAAAATTTTAAGGGGTCTGAATACTTTCTGTACCTACTGTAATATCTGCAAACATAACAGCACACATGACATATGCCAAATCTGAGCTAATACCACATAGGACCACTTTAACTACAAAGCAATAAGTGGTAAAGTGGTGCCATCTTTACTACACAGAAAGAAGTACAACTAAAACATTAGATCGTAGAAAGTTTTGTCAGTGGCTGCTTGAAGGAACACTCCAGGAAAAACTTGTAGGTAGATGCGGATGGCACTACCAGTCGGTGCGGAGTAGGGTCCCAACCCTTAGAACGTTATAGATAACAGATTCCGTACACTTGAAATCGATGCAATGAAGTGTGCTTTATTCACTCTTAGTCACAGTAAGTAGAGTACAGTGGTGACGTTTCGGTCAAGTCGACCTTCATCAGACTCTACAACAATAATAAAATCACATAAGCTAACGTGAAGAATTATACAACAACCAATAATATCTTACAGTAACATATACATAAATATACATATTTTGCATAGTGGTCAATAAATGAAAATCAGAGAGAAGTGACATCCTGGCACAGGTGATAACCCGGAGAATAGGCATAAATAGAATTACCAACAATATCCAGGGTAAGTTCAGTATTACTGGTATCTTGTTAACAAATTTAAGGACAAGATAGCAGATAGGTACTGTATAGACAGGTAAAAGTATATTCATAAGAGGGGGTGTCAGGTTTGTGATAGAAGGTGGAAAAGATATTATTGCCTGTACGCTATGGTTTAAGTGGCTAGGAATAGAATGACAGTGTAATATTGTAATATAATGTATCTACCTGATGTTCCTACTAAGTATACATTTCCCGTTCTATGGTCAATGAAGGGTGAAATATACATGGAATTAACATACCTTAGAATATTGTGTGGGGAGACTAATCTCCAGTAGTCCAGAGCGCATAGGGAGACTCAGCTGTATAGAAAAGCGCTGTCATGGCTTGCTGGCGCTAAAACGTAAATGGTCACCGCATGAGTGACGCTGATGACATCACTGGACCTCACGCATGCGCAATGTCCATTTGTTACCGGAAGTGGGGCCACTGAAACGTCACCACTGTACTCTACTTACTGTGACTAAGAGTGAATAAAGCACACTTCATTGCATCGATTTCAAGTGTACGGAGACTCCAGGAAAAACTGGTACACTGAGTTATGCCTAATACATTGCCTGATGGGGCGGAGCGCAGAGATTCAAAGGAAACCAAAGAAAAAGAAGACAGAAAACAAAGAGCTCTTCATGTTCTACACTAGACATAACAAAATTTAGATCAAGGACCCTAGCTAAGCTTGAGGGACATATGTCTTTTTTTTTTTTTTTTTTTTGCAATGATACTAGCTAAGACTTTGTTCACACCACATTAGTTGAACATGTTCTGTGCTGATCCAACCTATAGGCTCACATTAATCTGACAGAGGCCAAAAGAGTGTACTTTTGACAACCAGTGGGCCAGTATATGCTAGCATACTTTTTATTGCACAGGAAAGCACTGCACTTTTCTAAAGGGCCTCCACAAGACAACCTATCCTGAATGGCATACTTCTCTTCTGCAATGTCGGATGTATGCCACTATAGGGTTATACAGTAGCATGATCAGGATCTCAGAATATACTTTCTACATATAGACCAAATGCAGTATGAACAGACCCCAAGCCATAGTTCTAATATTTTAGTTTATATAGTTAGCAATTTTTATGAACAGACGTCACCACAAAGCTCTTAAAAAACCAAGGTAGAGAATACAAAATGCAGCTTTAAAATGTGTGTGTTCAGTGGAACTGCGACATCTGACTTCTATGGTCAGACACGCAACCCGAAACGCATGGACCTTAATGCAAAATATGTAACACGATTTATTATGCTGTTATATTCCTATGTGGCACAAGGCCCTGATACTTGACCTCTGTCAAGTATCAGGGCTTGCTACCTGTAAAACTGGTGTTCTCAGTGTACACAAAAATCATAGTTTATTGGCATATGCTTTGACCATCTTAAAGGGGTTGTCCAGGATAAAATGTAATTTCTACACTAATCTAAACACCCTCACCCTGCTTACTTTCCAAATTACATAATTTATCAAAAATTTATATTTACCCATATCCCTGGTGTGGTCATGTGACCGCCCCTGGGACATTTTCTGGTTATCCGCTGACGTTCTGTTTCCCTGTTTCCTGGAAACAGAGACAGTAGCCTGCGCAGTAGAAGTGGATTGCCGACTGCAGTGCAGCATCGGGACTATTGTGCGTACGTCGGCAGAGTCAGAAAAGTGTGAGGAGCCGTCACACAGAAGGAAGTCTAGAAGGAAAACAGGTAAGTGTGATGGGGTGGGCGGGGTGAGCTGAGTTAGTTGGGAAGGGCTATTAGTGGGCGGGATAGCTAAAGAGACAGGGAGTGGGTGTGAGAGGGAGGGGGAAGTAGTGTGAGTCGGCCTACAAGTCAGCCTACATGTACCATGATGCATTGCATTAGCTTGGACAGCAGGAAGCTACACCATGTAAACAAATGCAGAAGATGCCAGGAGCTCCCAGAGAAACACAGAAATCACTCAAAACACTGCTAAAGGTATTTGGGTGCACTTATTAACCCATTAATAACACTAACAGACCTTTTTTTAACAAAAAACATTTTTTGCCCAAAAAACCCCTTTAAGCAAAGTATTTACCAGATCACGAGACCCTGGGCAATATAACTACTTAAGGGGGTATCCCCATTTTATAAATATACAGTACAGACCAAAAGTTTGGACACACCTTCTCATTCCAAGAATTTTCTGTATTTTCATGACTATAAAAATTGTAGATTCACACTGAAGGCATCAAAACTATGAATTAACACATGCGGAATTATATTCTTAACAAAAAAGTGTGAAACAACTGAAAATATGTCTTATATTCTGGGTTCTTCAAAGTAGCCACCTTTTGCTTAGATTACTGCTTTGCACACTCTTGGCATTCTCTTGATGAGTTTCAAGAGGTAGTCACCTGAAATGATCTTCCAATGGTCTTGAAGGAGTTCCCAGAGATGCTTAGCACTTGTTCGTCAGACACAAAGTCCTGCATGTCCGATGCAATGTCCTTCTGTCACCCACCACCTGCACTGGGTTAAGTGGGCTCCCCAGGATAGTGTAAACTATAGTGTTAATAGTTTATTTTTGTCAATTAACAGAATGCAAAGTGAATGCACAAAAGAGAAATCTAAATCACATCAATATTTGGTGTGACCTCCCTTTACCTTAACAACAGCACCAGTTCTTCTAGGTCAGGGGTCGGCAACCCCCGGCACACGTGCCAAGTGTGTCACGCGAGGCTTATTTCCCTGGCACGGCAGCCTGAGTCCTCACCCAGCAGCTTCGATAGGACCAAACATGGCCGAAACGACACTGCTATTATTATACTGTGGGGTTTCTTCAGACCCCCGAGTATAATAAGCGGAGACTTAGGAGAAGTGATGAAACATAAAAAACAATGATACTCACCTTGTTACCTGCGCTATGCGGTGGCTGTGCGATCTGCAGACGCTTCTGACAGCTGACAGGGCCTCAGGGGTCACGTCTGGTGTCATTACGCATAATGATGCGACATGACCCCAAAGACCCAATCAGCGGTCGCTGACGACAGGCAGAAGCGCCGAAGAGAACAGAGCGGCTGCGGAGCACAGGAAAAGGTGAGTACATTGGTTTTTTATGTTTGTCACCTCTCTTGGTCCTGCACTTATTATACTCGGGGGTCTGGGACCTAATACCGTGCGCTGGGGCCGCTATGGGACCTAATACCGTGTGCAGGGACCGCTATGGGACCTAGTAGCATGTGCAGGGACCACTGTGGGACCTAATACCGTGTGCAGGGACCACTATGGGACCTAATACCGTGTGCGGGGACCGCTATGGGACCTAATACCGTGTGCAGGGACCGCTATGGGACATAATACCGTGTGCAGGGACCGCTATGAGACCTAATACCGTGTGTGGGTATCGCTATGGGACCTAATACTGTGTGCGGGGACCACTATAGGACATAATACCATGTGCGGAGACCGCTATGGGACATAATACCGTGTGCTGGGGCCACTATGGGACCTAATACTGTGTGCAGGGACCGCTATGGGACCTAATACGTTCTGGGGCCACTATATGACATAATACCGTGTGCTGGGGTCACTATGTTACATAATACCGTGTGCTGGGGTCACTATGTGACATAATACCGTGTGCAGGGGTCACTATGTGACATAATACCGTGTGCAGGGGTCACTATGTGACATAATACCGTGTGCAGAGGCTGTTATGGGATATAATACCTTGTGCAGGGGCCACTATGGGACATTATTCTGTATAACGGTGTGTTTTCTGCATTAAGGATGTGTTTTTGCACGGAAAACACAGGCATGTTTTTTTTTCTGCAAAAAAGCACCATGTGAACGCAGTTTCAAGTAAAAGTTCCAGTGGCCTAAGACTATATCTGCATCCAGATACATAATGTGTTACCACCCTGAGGATGCTGCCATACGGTGCTCCTGGACACATACATTTACCACTAATTGGGGGATGCACATGTACTTTCATTGCTTCTAATCAGAAAATACAGGAGCGTCCCAGGAAATAGTAGTAAACACATGTGTCCTGAAGCATCTGGTGGCAGCACTTCTGTGTAATGGTTTGTGGTATATGACTTTAGTTTAGGGGTTGTCAGACTTACAATTATTGACCGGCACTCCGAGTACCTCATCTTTGATTTTTTAATTAAAATTGGCACGCCGAACAAAAAAGGTTGCCTACCCCTGTTCTAGGTATACTTGCATGCAGTTTTTGAAAAAAACTTGCCAGGGAGGTTGTTCCAAACATGTTGGCAAACTAACCATGGAATCTCCTGTGGATGTAAACTTGCCCAAATCTTTCATGTGAACCCAGACAGACTCAATGATGTTGATTTAGATTTCTCTTTCCTTTATTCGATTATTTTTGTTAATTGACAAAAATAAACTATTAACACTTCTATTTTTGAAAGCATTCTTACTTTGCAGCATTTTTCCATGTCTAAAACTTTTATGCAGTACTCTCTCTACACACAGATATATAAATATACTGTATATACAGTATATATATATATATATATATATATATATATATAACAAAAATTCTAAAAGTAACCTCTTACATACCACATTGTCTTACTAGAAACACTCATGTTTATTTTTCATTCATTTATTTGGCTATGTCATATGGCTATCTCATTGTGCAATATACAGTTGTCAGCAGAGGGAGCTTCTCGACTCTGGCTACAAGACGGTTCCTGTTCTGCTCTTTATTCTCTTCCATCACAAAATGCTGACTCTTGGCCTAGTATATAGGAACACATTAATAACCCATTCATCACCAGTGTGTTTTTCACTGTTTCAGTACAGAACAGGGACAATCTGTGGCTCAGCTGCTCATTGGATTGTCTCTGCTGCTGATGCAGACAATGATAGGGATAAACGTGAGTGGATTGTCATCCTCTAAGGATCTCAGTGGTCTTCAGTAGCACAATATATATGTGGTTTCCATGTTATTATTTTACACTCATTCAGATGTTCACCTTGGTTGCCTCAGCCTTCGTTTTGCTGGTCCTGTGGCATGGAACTCATGAATGGCAATGTAGAACAATGGAAAGCACTTAATTCAAGGACAAAGCTTGAGGGCACAGCACGGACGGTGTTACCGAAGTGGAGATAATGGTCTGTTCTCGAGAATATTTACACACTGGAGGAGGTAGGCAAATGGATTTTGAAGGGGGGGATCAAAAATATATGGTTACATACCATTGTACATATATACAAATGTAGTTTATTTAGAAATAGTTTTATTTGCATGAAGATGGCGTTGATAATCAAATAATGAATGCGTCTCCTTTACATCAAATGCATAGCATGATTGCTGGGAGGCCCAGCATGCATGTGGTTAAAACCTTCTGTCTGCACCTGCTGTGTGATCTTCAACGACCTCTAGTGGTCAAAGTGTGGCGTAATCTGATTTAATCTGGTTATCCTGTAACACCCACCCCTCATAATGACAGTTTACTGTATACTTATTGTCTATTTTATCTAGAAAGATAGGTAGATAGATAAATAAATAGATAGATAGATAGATAGATAGATAGATAGAAGATAGATAGATAGATAGAATAGGTTTTACTCTTTGAATGTACTAACAATTATTCTTTAATCCTGTTATAAATCAGAAGCTGCAACCTTTGTGACCTGGTTTATAGGACATATGGCAGCTAAAATGATTAGACATTGATGATAATTTACTCCTTTAAAGAAAATGCTTAAGACTAAGGCCCCACGAAGCGGGCCAAAGCGGGGGGCGGGGGCCTTCCCGCGCGCTTTTCACAGAAAGTCTGCAGAGGTTTCCCCTGTGGACAATCTGCTTCAATTATACCTATAGGGAAACCTCCGGCGTTTCCATAGGTATAATTGACATGCTGTGATTTCTAAAATTGCAACGGTTTTGGAAATCGCAGCATGTCCGCTGCACGTATTTTTCCGCAATGTGTGGATGGGATTTTGCAGGGACTGTACAATGCCGTGGTTTTTTTTTCTGCGGCGTGTACTTAAAGGGGTATTCCGGGGTAAGTGCTTAAAGGGGTATTCTGCCAAATAGCCATGTTGATTGTTAGTGTTAGTTCTAACAGCAAAACAGATTCCACATGCGCTAATCTAAAAAAAATGTCCGTTATTTTAGCGTTTTTCTTTTTTTGCATTGTTTACCCAATATACAATCTCACAGCCTGCGCTAATCTGTAAAAAATATCTGTTATATAACAGTTTTTTTCTGCTCTGCTCACACAATACACAGTGTGATGGAGTGTCTTAATCTGAAAAAAATATTAATTTCTTAAGCATTTTATTTTATTTTTTTGTTGCTACTCATATATAGTCTTGCAGCTTGCGCTAATATAGAAAAAAACCTGTGCTATGTAAGGTTTTTTTTTTTGTGCTGTATTCACCCAACACACAGTCTGATGGAGTGTGCTAATTTGAAAAAATATTTGTTTCTTAGGCTAAGGCCCCAAGTAGCGAGCCACAGCCAAAAAGTGCTGCGGCAAAAACCGCAGTTTTCCTCTGTGGACTTCCTGCTTCAATTATACCTATACAGAAAATGTTAGGGTTTCATTAGGTATAATTGATATGCAGCAATTTACAAAAATTTGACGGTTTATGAAATGTCCGCTGCGGCTATTTTTCTGCAATGTGTGGATGGGATTAGCCAAAATCAGATCAGTTAATAATAATAAAAAAATAAATAATAAATAAAGTACAGTGCTGATGTCATATACAGTATAAAAGGTGCTGTAAGCATGAACACGAGGCATTGCAGTGATGGTGGAGATATTAAAGGATATGTTATTCATCTCATTACATCATACAGAGCACTCAGTTCTCAATAGCTTACAATTGCAAGCAATAGAGCTAGAGATTTTTAGGAATAGAATCATTTAGTCATTTACAAGCAGATTAGTGATAGAAATCATAGCTAGGATGGAGTGAGGGAGACTATCTGTGCTGTGTGAGCCTGAGAGCAACATTCCTGCAGCAGATAGTTCCCCGATAGTACACATGCTTCAACTGTGTGCCCCCAATAGTACAAATACATCCTCATTCTTCCCCGATAGTGATAGTGCCCCCCATGTATTTCTTGGTTGAAAGCCACTGGTAAACTCCACAGTAGTAACTGACCCCACAGCACAGGTTATTTCATGCTCTAGGTTGCAGCATGTGCATGAGATTTTGTGAATTTCATCTATTAAACTGCTACTGTACATTATAGTTATGTGGCTGCTGCAGAGTGTGCAGCCACTAGCCCGCTGCAGGTTCACCTCTTGTGAACCCAGCCTTAGGCTAGATGCACATAAAAGAGGTGCAAAATGGCTGTGAAAAAAAAGGCAATTTTTCACGGCCATCTTGCACGCAAGACGCACCCATTTTCATGAATCCTCCATACATTTCAATGTGTGGAGGAACCATAAAAAACTGGCAAAAATAGGACATGACCTATATTTTGATGGCGTATGATAATGAACCATCAAAATAATGACCATGTGAATAGCCCACATTCACTGACAGTGAAATGAATGCTGCCATGTGATGTCTGTTAAAAAAAACAGGCGTGACATGGCCAGTTTTCACTGTCATGTGAATGTAGCCTTAGTGAGACAGCTCAATGTTTATCTTGCAGGTGCCAAAATGAACAAATAAGTTTTTCTCGCTCTCTTCTTTAAAAAAATCATTTTTATTAATGTCAAAATAAAAACTGAAAGAATGACTGTGTTTTAACCAGACTCTAAATGAAGATAAAATTAATGTAACTCTTGGTTCAACTAGCGTTCGGGTTTCCATCCTTCGCTTGGGGACCCAAAATATGGAAACCCTATATGCTTAAAAAACGGTTACCTGCGGAAACTAAAACTATATATAGACTATAATGGGGTCTGCCAGTTTTCTGCCCAGTTTCCAATTGCAGGACTTTTCTCTCCGCCTACTTTAAGCAGAATGGGGGATGGAGTTTCATACTGAGACTCATACGCTAGTGTGAACCTAGCATAACTCTTAAGATGTTTATGTTGCTACTCAGAACTAAGAAACACTGTAACAATTATTGCAATACTAGACACTCTGTCAAACAGGGATGCTGTCTAGAGAGCTTACATTTTAATATGTAGTCATTAGAACTGACGGAATCCATACTGCAAGCAATGTCATATTAAATGTTCTTGTTTAAATAGTAAATTAAGGATGCTGCTATGATACGCCAACACTTATCACACACTTCTCCACATCACTGTCTGTCAGTACAAAGTAGAGAAGGTCCCTCATAATTTGTAGAAGGACATAGAATAGGATTGAATCCATGTTGATACCTGAGAGTCCCAGTACATTCAGCAGCATCCTGGATCCATATAAATCACATCCAGCATGTATGACCAGTGTCGGACTGGGATGTCTATGGCCCACCAGTGGAATTGTTTCTAGGGGCCCACCGTCAGGACCCCTGCAGATCAGCGGTACCGAGACAGGGCGGCTAAAGGTAATAACATGTCGGGAGCCATGCTGCTCACCCGCCATACGATGTGCACCATTGCACTACCTAAACCCACAGCTACACCCTGTATGGCAAGTGAACAGTGTGGCTCCTAGAATTGTTACCATTACCTGTAGCCGCTCTGTCCTGGAAAAGCTGATCTGCAGAAGTCCTGGCTGTTGTATCCCCGCAGATGTAATATTGATGGCCTGTCCTAAGGACAAGCCATCAATATTAGAAAGATGGATAAATCCTTTAAAGAGGTTGTCCAGGAATTGGAGCAACCCATGTGCTGGTTGGAAGATGTAAAATAAAAAGTAAATAAATACAAAAGCATACTCACCTGTCCCTGGTGCTCCGTGGTCCACTGCCAGTGTCCATTCAGTCTCGTGCCGGCACCTCCTTGCTGGGAGTCCTGCACCTCATGTGACCGCTGATACCAATTAAGTCCAGGATTTCCAAAAATGAGGCACCGCCATGAGACTGAACATACACAGGCAGGGGACAACGGGGTGCTGGGGACAGGTGAGTATGCTTTTTTTTAAATACAGTGGACAGAGCTTTCTGCTTCTGGCACCATATTGTGTACAGGACAGGGGCCAGAAGTGGCTCCGTACAGCTGATTGGTCCGAGGTCGGCCCCCTACAGATCAGGTATTTATGGCCTATCCTGAGGATAAACCATAACAAATTATGCCTGGACAACACCGTTAATAAACCCCCATAAAGTGCCACACTTTAAAGAGGTTATCCAGCATAATTTTTTACTTTTACTTAAACTGCCCCTACCCCCCCCAAAAAAAAACAAACAAAAAAAAAAACATACTCACCTGTCCCCAATCCTGCAGCTCCGCTGTTTTCTTTTGCCAGAAGTCCTCACTGGCTGTGACGTCCCAGGTCCCTTCCCTTAGGCCACTGATTGGCTTCAGTGGTTACGTGACATCACAGGTAGTCACGTGCAGAGGGAACTTCCACTGGAAGAAAACAACACAGCTACAGGACCAAACCGCACTGGGAAACACTGGCAACAGGAGAGAAAGTTTGTTTTTTGTTTTTTTTTCACTGTAATTTAAAAAAAAAAAAAATGTTATCCTGCACAACCCCTTTAATGTCCCCCAGGCTATTGGCCTCCATCACTGCCCACCCCCACAATATAATGGCCCCATCAATGGTCCCCATACTGTATAGGGGACCAGTGAAGGAACCGCTGTATGGGGGGGGGATAGTGAAGGGACCAATGTAATGGGGGGAATAGTGAAGGGGCCACTGTATGGGGGGAATAGTGAAGGGGCCACTGTATGCCCATACAGTGGCCCTTCACTGGTCCTTCATATAGTAGAGTGGGTGATCCCCCCCCCCCCCCCCCCCCCCCCCCCCCCCCCCCCCCCCCACCCCCCCCCCCCCCCCCCCCCCAAACCCCCCAAAAAAAAAAACAAAGAGCGCCCGCGCACCAGCAGGAAAATACCCCTCCACACCCACCCCCCACCCCCCACAAAACCAAACCCAAAAACACAACCCAACACCCCCCCCCCCCCCCCCCCCCCCCCCCCCCCCCCCCCCCCCCCCCCCCCCCCCCCCCCCCCCCCCCCCCCCCCCCCCCCCCCCCCCACCCCCCCCCCCCCCGCCCCCCCCCCCCCCCCCCCCGGGGGGGGGGGAAAAAAAGAAGGCGCCCCCACCCCCCCCCCACCAACAATAAAAAAAAAAAAGCGGAGCCCTAAGAAAAAGGGCCAACCCCCCCCAAATTAAAAAACCCCTTTTTATAAAAATTTTTTTTTTTTTTTTTATAATCTGCCTTTTTTTTGTTTGCCCCCAAGAGGCCCCTGTTACCCCAGAAATGGGAAGCAGGGGGGCCTGGCCTGGACGCGCATGGAGTAGCACGCGCGCAGGTCCTTCTCCGCTCCTCCGCTCGCTACTGAGACCCGTGGACCCCTCAGCAGGCGCAGTATGGGCAAGCGCTTACCGAGGAAGGTGGCCCCGGGCACCCCAGCGCCCGTGGAGAGGTCTGGGGGGGGCCACCCTGGACGCCTTTCTGGCCCAGCGGCCTTCTCTACCGGGCCAGGCTGCTGCGGGGCGGCCATCTTGGATTTCCTCCGCTCTCCAGGCACAGGGGTCGCAGCGCAGCTTCTCTCCTCCCGCGCTCCCCCTGTCAGCCAGCGGAGCGCCGCTTCAACAGAGATCCCTGTCGGCGCCTGGGCAACCCAGAGTTTCCCCAGCACGAGTACTCCCACAGTCTCCTCACCCTGGGATGTCCCAGCAACTACATTCTGCTTCACCAGCACTCCTGGCAGAGCGGCATGAGAGGACCCCGGATGTTTCCAGCTTCTCAAGGAGTTCTGAGGTCAGTGGCTCTGCTCCCTCCTACACCGCTGATGAGTTGCAGCCTGTGGCCACAGAGCTGGTCTCTGTGGCCCCCCATCTACTATCTTCCCCCATCGCCCCTCCCCTCCATAGCTCAGGGGGGGATGGCGCGGTGGAAGGCGCTGGCGTAGGGGCTCCTCCGCCCCACACTCCCAAGGATTATGGCTCCCCCCCTCCAGTCCTGTACCCCCAGAGCTGCATTCCAGGCCCATCTTCAGCACCATCATCCATGGCGGACCTTCTTCCTCAACTTACTACTAAACAAGACCTTAAAAGTATGGTTGCGGAAATCACAGCATCCTTCCGATCTGAAATTGCTACCCTCCGCACTGATTTACACTCCATTGCTAACCGAATGGACACGCTGGAGAATGACCATGACACTACCAGGGACTATGTTGCCTCACTGCATGATACTACCACTGAACAGGGTTCATCTATACGGGACATGCAACGCCACTTGGAGGATCTTGACAACAGGGGCCGGCGCAACAATATACGCATCAAGGGACTCCCAGAGGCTGACCAATCTGAGGATCTGCCTGTTCTGCTGGAGGCTGTCTTCAACACTATACTGCAGGAGCCCCCGTCCCACAAAATTAAGTTTGATAGGGCACATCGAGCCCTTCGACCCAGAGGATCTTCCGCCACACCCCGTGATGTCATCTGCTGCCTCCACGACTTCACCCTTAAAGAGGCTATAATGAGCAAAGTGCGCAAACTCAAAGACTTCGAGTTTCAGGGAGCTCCACTACAATTCTATCAGGATCTGTCGCTAATCACCCTCCAGAAACGCCGCCATCTCCGACCCCTCCTCCAGATTCTTCAGGAGCACCAAATTCCTTACCGGTGGGGATTTCCGTTTGCTCTCATTGCTCGTAGGGATGGTCGCTCCGCTACGCTTCGCTCCTTTGCGGATTTGCCTCTCTTCTGTGACCTATTGGATGTTCCCCTGCCGGATTTAACAGACTGGGAGCTATTCTCTCCACCCCCTCCCCCACCACCGGTTTGGCAACGATTGGAGCCCAGACGACGTCATGCATCCTCCGCGGTGGTGACCACTCGGAGGCCCCGGCTGGAGACTGATCCCTGAGGAGGCTGCCCCCCCTTGAGACGTTCTCCCTTTTCTCGGTGGTGCTTTGGAATCTGCATGCCTTAATGTTATGTTTGCTTCTCTTTTTTTCTTTTTTAGGTCTACGGGTCTCATCTATTATGCTTATTATTGGATTGTTTTAGCGGAGTGGGGCGGGGTGGGGTTCCGGTGACTCCCCTTCCTTCCTTCTTTTTACTGGTGGTTGGGGATCCACCGCCTCCCCTCCGACCTCCTGTCCACGCTCTCCCCCCTAAGGGGATACTTGGACTGTGCGGCCATTGATCCTGATTGGACCTCTGGCTGCCCTCATTGGTCCCCAGGCGAGTGACTTAGCCTCGCCCACAAAGTATTGTTTAACTGTTTTTATTTTTACTTTGTCATTTATGATGTCTTTTGCCTCCCTCCCTCCCTCTCTTTCCCCCCCCCCCTCCCTGATCTAGAGACCCTGCCTCGACTTTGGGTTCCTGTTTGTGGATTGCCCTTTTGCCTCTCCGAGGGAAACTTGCCAGCGTCATGTGAGATGGGTGAGCTTATTGCAATCCGCCACTGTCCTCCAATCCTGGGTCCCAATGGTTAGGTGCGCGACAATTAATGTCAAGGGCCTGGGTTCCAACATTAAAAGGCGCCATGTCCTTAGAGAACTCCGCTCCTTACGAGCGGATGTGGCGTTTCTTCAGGAGACTCATTTTGACCGCGCTGGTACTTTTGCCTTCGCTAAGCATTATTTTCCCGTAGCTTTTTCAGCCTTCCACAATCGACGCAGAGCTGGGGTGGCTATCCTTCTTTCTCGATCCTGCCCAATTACAGTGACGACTTCCCACATAGACCCAGGTGGCCGGTTTGTTATCTTGGAGGGGCTCCTTTATGGTGCCCCGATTGTTTTATGCAATGTCTATGCCCCCAATTCAGCACAGATCCCGTTCTTGCGCCGGGTATTCTCCCGTCTGCGCGCTCTCCCACCATCAGCTTGGCTGGTGGGGGGAGACTTTAACATGGTCTTCTCTGAACGGGCGGATCGTCTGGCGTTACCCCAGGGCCCAACCCCCCATAGGTTGGCCCAACTTGCAAGGGAGTTCCGCAGGCTGATCCGCGCCCACTCTTTGTATGACCTTTGGCGAGTGGACAATCCTACGGCGCGCTCCTACACCTTCTTTTCTCACCCTCATAACACTCACACCCGCATTGACTACTTCTTTGGAAATGCTCCCGCTCTTCGTTTGCTTAGGGACACGAACATTGGCCCTCTCACCTGGTCTGATCATGCCCCAGTCGTGGTTACCTTATCTACGACTCCAGTGCCTACTCGCCAATGTCATTGGCGTCTTAACGAAACACTGCTCAATTCGCCGACCTCCCTCGAGACCCTGCGCACACACTTGATAGATTATTTTAGGGACAACTTAGGCTCGGTAGACTCTCTTGCCATTCTCTGGGAAGCCCATAAGGCGGTCATGAGAGGATGCTGTATCGCATTGACTTCTAGGCTTAAAAGGGACAGACAGGCCCAGGAACAGCTCCTCCAAGCCCGTATTCGGTCCCTTACGACGACTTTGGCAGCGCATCCATCCCTGGGGGTTCTTTGCCGTTTGGTCCTGGCCCGGGCGGACCTCCGTGATTTGGAGACCCGCCATGTGGAACGACTTCTCCTTTATACCCGTCAGCGGTTTTTTGAACGAGGTAATAAATCTCATACCCTCCTGGCAGGAACCCTCAGGGATCATCGGGCCTCTTCCACACCACACTCTGTCCGTGACCCCGCGGGTACTCTTCAACATCACCCTGATGCTGTGGCGCTGGCGTTCCACTCTTACTACTCTAAGCTGTATGACTTACCCCCCCCCACGAGCACTACTCCCTGGGGATGACTCAACACTACTGGAAGACTATTTAAAGGATTGTTGTCTCCCACGCCTTCCTCCTGAGGCCCTAACCTCCCTGAACACCCCCATCACCAGGGAGGAACTAGAAGGGGTCCTGAGGGACCTCCCCAAATGGGAAAGCCCCAGGCCCAGATGGGTTCACTTACAATTATTATAAGGTTTTCCAGGGTGAACTCTCTGCTCATCTATTGTCCCTCTTCAATTCCTTCCTTTCAGGTTCCCCTATACCCCCGACTATGCTCTCTTCACTACTCACATTGGTCCCTAAACCGGGTAAGGACTTGCAGGATTGTGCTAACTACCGACCGATTGCTTTGCTGAACACGGACCTGAAACTTTTCACCAAACTCTTAGCCAATAGACTGAATGCTTGGCTCCCTCTGCTTGTCCATAAGGACCAGGTGGGATTCATCCCCTGTCGTCAGGGTGGTGACAACACCAGGAGGACTGTGGATTTGGTGGAGGTGGCCAATCATTATTCTACCCCGGCCCTTCTCTTGAGCCTGGACGCTGAAAAGGCTTTTGACCGCATAAATTGGTCGTTTATGCATACTACGCTTAAGGCGTTCGGGCTTACGGGACCGTTTCTCACAGCTATCCAGGCCCTTTACTCCTTACCCTCAGCAGCAATTAAGCTTCCCCATGCATCTTCGCCCTTCTTCCCTATTCGAAATGGCACTAGGCAGGGTTGCCCCCTGTCACCCATCATATTTGCCCTCTGCATTGAACCGCTAGCGGCCAAGATTAGGCGAGACCCTAATATCAAGGGCATCATGGTCCAAGATAAGGAATTTAAGATATCTCTCTTTGCGGACGATGTACTCCTCACTCTCACCTCCCCTCATACTACCCTTCCAAACTTGCTGCGCTCGCTAGAGACCTATGGTGATCTCTCAGGGTATAAGGTGAACCCCGCGAAGACTGAGGCACTCCCACTTAACATCCCACGGGACCTTCTCCTTCTCCTCCGCAGTAATTACGATTTCCAGTGGCGGGAGTCCTCTATCCGCTACCTGGGAGTCCATATATCCACCTCCTATGCGACCCTCTACTCGGCAAACTACCCGCGGTTGTTTTGTGAGCTAAGAGCCCTATTGGACAAATGGCAACCCTTGCCTATCTCCCTTTTGGGGAGAATTGCTGCGGTCAAGATGACTCTCCTCCCGAAGCTACTGTATTTTTTCGAGACGCTCCCAGTCGCGATACCTCGGGGAGAATTACGGAACCTACAGAAAGCTATCTTCCAGTTTATCTGGAAAGCAAAACGACACCGAATACCTAGATCTGTTATGCTGGCGGATAGGGGGTCTGGGGGTATGGCTGTCCCACATCTGTTACATTATTACTGGGCGGCCCACTTACGCCATATCCCATTCTGGGCGGCTATGCCAGCATACACCAGATGGGTGCAGATAGAGAAGCTATGGCTGGCACCCATGCATCCTAACGCGCTTCTGTGGGTCAGCTCCCCCCCCCCCCCCCCTGCCTCGTACCTGTTGGGCCCCATTCGGTTTACTAGATCTATCTGGTCTACCTGTTGTGCTAGATTCTCCCTGATGTCCCCGCGCTCATCTATGGTCTCCATACTATACAACCCCCTTCTCCCAGAGAGCCTGACTTCTGCCATGACTAAAGTGTGGTCTGAAGCTGGCCTTTACCGGATTGCTGACATGGTTGACCCTGGAACCTTGGAACTCAGGTCCTTTGCTTATCTTACAGCTAATCAAAACCTGCCAAGTACTGAATGGTTCCATTATTTGCAGGTGGTTCACTTTGTCCACTCCCTCCATGGGTCTCTTAAGGTGTCACTCCCCACCGCTATTGAAAAGATTTGCCGTGCAGGCACGTCCACTAGGGGCTTTATATCCTCTATTTACCAACTTCTTAACTCACAAACTACAGGCTCTCCTGTTAATCATCGCTATATGCTTAAATGGGAGGAGGCGGTGGGTAAACCCATCTCCCAGGAACAGTGGCGGATTGTATGGTCTCGGGCCCAGAAATCATCTCAGTGCATTACGTTTAGGGAAACGCAGTATAAGCTGTTGATGCATTGGTATCATACTCCAGCTCTCCTTCATACTTTAAACCCATTAGTTCCCCCATGGTGCTGGCGCTGTGGAGCTGCGGTGGGTACCCTGCACCATATCTTTTGGATGTGCCCTCAAATCCTCGGTTTTTGGAGGGAGGTCAGGACTCTGACGACTGCTCTCTTTTTGCAAGAGGTTCCTCTTGACCCTCTTCTTTATCTCCTGAACCTTCCCCCCAGACACCTGAGCAATAAGTCATCCAGGCTTTTCTTGCATCTTTGTACTGCAGCTAAAACTCTCATAGCTAGAAACTGGAAGAAGGTGAGTCCCCCATCTAGTCTTGAGCTTGTGGCTAGAATGAAGGATGTGAGGAGTCTTGAATACCTGACTGCTGGCCTACATAATTCACGGGAAGCCTTTGAGGCTATTTGGGCACCCTGGGACATGTATTGTACATTACAGGGTCTCTGATCTCTAGTCCTCTCCTTCCCTCCCCCCCCCCTTCCCTTTGGTCCTACCCTTGTCTTCTTTACCCCTCCATTCCCCCCCCTCCCTTTTTCACTGCTTAATTTAAATGCATATTGCTTAAGGGGGAGGAGGCAGATAGCCTCTATTTACCTCAATGCTTCCTGTTTGTTTGATTATTATTGTTTTTTTGTTTTTTTTTTTATTCCTTGTTAATGAAAAATTTTTCAATAAAATTACAGTTATATAAAAAAAAGAAATGGGAAGCACTGTAATTCTGTAATTCCCTGGAGTAGTGACGTGGAGACCCTGTTCTGCAGAGGTGGAACTAGAAGGAGGAGTAGAGTGTGTGTGGCAGCCATCTTAGGAGTGTGCTTTGAGCTTTTAGAAGAAGAGGACTGAAGTGAGAGAAGAAGGATTCCTAAGGGATCATAAATATAGCAAGGTGGTGCTGAAGCAGAGACTGTTCCAGGGTTTGTTCAGACAGCATCCTAAGTTGAAGACTGCTATCAAGGACCCGGCTGAGAAGTGGCCCTGTCAGTGAGATCGCATGTTTTCTGGATGAGCCCTGTTTCCAGCTGTTCCAGACCAAGGCTAAAAGGTACACAACAAACCTGGATCAGTAAGGGAAGTAATCGTGCACGCACCACATTACATTGTTTTGCTTGGGACTGAGTAAGGGCCTGTAGTTAGAATAGTTAGGCATCCTCATCTTCACAGGCCACGCTACTGGTGAATTAGCTACCTATTTAGTAGCAAGGACTCAGAATTCTATTGAGTTGTAACTCTCATAGAGGAGCTTCTGAGGAAGTCTAGTAGTGACATTTTATACATTGTCACATTTCTTTGGCTTGCAAGCTGACCTACTATTATATTTACTTGGTTGTACTTTTTTTGGGGGGAATAGGGGTATTTTGATAAGTTTGTAAGCTCTAGTGTTATACCGCCGGTGCCCCTATCACAATCACTGAATTGTTCCTGTGACTAGGGTGATAAAAAGGTAACAAGCGACTGGTTAGTTGCAGCCTGCAGATAGGTAAAAGCTTGGAGTGTTTTGGAGCTGCACATTAGAGGGCACCGTGCTGTACAACACCAGGGTCTCAGCTTACTGGCTGAGTGTATGTAAATAGTTGGGAGTGTTCTTTTTTGGTAAAGGGGTGTTACTACACTAAGTAAAATCTTGTTTTTACTAAATTGAGTTTGAGTCGCTTTCCTTTGTTCGTGACTTCGCTGTATCCTGGGGAGCCCACCCTGGTACACGACTTACATTCCAATAGAGCCCCCTACGGGCACGGGGCCCACTGGAGGATTCACCGGTCCCCCAATGGGCCAGTCTGACCCTGTGTATGATGCAGGGCAACAATAAGACTTATAGCTGTTTCTAAAGTATAAGAAGTAAACAATAGATTAATACTCTCATAGTGCCCCAGTAGTATTAATGCTCCCATATTAATAATGCTTTTCCAGTGTTCCCCCATTAGTTATGGTGTCTCATAGTACACCCAATAAAAATAATGCTCCCCATAGTAATAGTGCTTCCCCAGTGTGCCCCCATTAATTAGTGTTCCTCCATTAGTAATAGTGTCCTAAATAGTAATGCTTCTCTAGCATGCCCCCATATGTAATAGTGTCATGGAGCCCCTAAATGTAATCATGCTCAATCAGCGTGCCCCTTTAGTAATATTGTCACCCTCATAGTACACTCAATATTTATAATGCCCCTAATGTACCTCATGAGTACTAGTGCACTTTGTAGACTGCTGTGTGTGGCAGCAATGATCAACTGTATGATCAGAAGACAGTACTGTTTTTGGTGAGCTCAGTGGACAGTCAGGGCACTAGCAAAGCTTCTGTATTCAAGAGATCATTTGAAACTTTAGTTAGGACAGTTTCAGTTTAGTGAAATTGTAAAGGGTCAATAAGAGAGTTATCACAGAGATAATTAATTAGAAATTAACCTGCTTCTCCTACTTGCTGTGAAATTGTCTTAGCAAAGACCTGCTTCTACCCCTTAGGGAATATCACAGAATCTTGCTATTCTGCTATCAATAAGCAAATTCATCCTGGGAACAGTCCAGTGATCAAACCAATCACAGCAAAACAATAGAACCACCCTGTAAAACACAACTTTTAATAATCGCACTGTCCACAATAATATATTGTGCTTCCTCATAAATGTAGAAAAAGTAAAGGGTAATCAATAAATTCCTTTTCCTCATGCTACAAAATGGAATCCTGCGTACTATTATATAAACGAGGATTATAAAGGGGATTAACCCTCCTATTAATAACAACAAATTCTCACCATTAGCATAATGAATGGCTACACACCCTTGTGCATGTTATACATATCAATTCAATGCAGAAAAACATACAGTAGGTACTTGTCCACAGTCTAAATGATTTTCCCCTGGAGTAACCAGGGTTCACCAGAGACTAATAATTTACACTTCTGATACTGTATGGTATATACATTCAATGAACCAATAATCAATTAGCACAAAATTATGCATACAATATGATGCATAGCATTAATGAACCACAAAAATTAAATGGGTTGTCCGGGATAAAATGATACTTCTAAACTAAGCTAAACACTCTCCCCCCGCCTAACTTCTCACTTACTTACTTACTTTACAAAAAATGCATATTTACCCAGATCGCCGGGGCTGCCCCATGTAACCACCTTAGTTACATTTTCAGATTTTCTGGTGACGTTCCATTTCCAGAAACTGAATGTCACCAATACTAACCCCCCCCCCCCATCATACTTACCTGTCTTCCTGTCCAGATCTTCTGTGCACGGAACATCACTTCCTTCTAGGGGGGCCGGATCATCCTCTTCTTGACGTTTGCCGGCTTCCCATGCCTGTGCAATAGATGATGAGGTGGGGGGGGGGAAGGTGGTCTGAGTCAGTTAGTTAGGAAGGGCTAGTAGTGGTCAGGCTAGCTAGGGAAACAGGCAGGGGGTGTGAGGGAGTGAGAGAGGGAGTGAGAGGGGGAGGTAGTGTGAGTCTGCTCTGAATGAAGAGCAATGCATCATGGTAGTTGTAGGATAAAAGAACAGGAATCTACCCATGTAAACAAATGCAGATGATGCCAGGATCTCCCAGAGAAACCCAGAAATCACTCAAAACACTGCTAAAGGTACTTGGGTGTACTTATTAACCCATTAATAGCACTAACTGACCTTTTTTTAAAAAAAAGATTTTTAGCCAGAAAAACCCCTTTAAGCAATACAAACAGGGAATAATACTATATTACAGCCAAATGGATCCACTTTTCCTGCTGCTAGATACAAATGGAACAGTACTCAATCCAGATGAAATAAAGGTTCACTATATGAGTAAACCAAATGGTTGCACAGATTCCCCATACAGATATAGGGTTAAAACTTAACGGACATAAGATAATAAAATCCATATACTTATATGAATCAGAAATGTAATCCAAACTGACAGGGCCGGTTTTAGACAAAATGTGGCCCTGGGCAAAATTAAAAGCGGGGCCCCAAATCCTGACATAACAACACCATCATATTTAGTCATTTCAGAAGTCAGTGCTGCACTTCCAGCGGTAATGATATAGTCGTAAAAGATTAGGAAAAAATATTTGAAAACATATATATATAGTTGTGAAACCACCATGTGTGTACTGCTTTACTGGGGAGAATTATTACCACTATACAGACAATTACCAAACAAAACACATCATATAAAGACAACTAAAGCACACTACCTTGACACGGTGACTACCTCCATGAGGTAGTTGTGCACTGTACATATTTTTATCCTAACAAGCATCAGATCAAGTAAAGGGGTTTTTCCAGACGATTTTTTATACTGATAACCTATCCACAGGACAGTTTATCAGTATGTCAGTATGTAATCTGTCAGCAGGGTCGGACTGGCCCACCGGGAGACCGGCGAATTCCCCAGTGGGCCCGTGCCTTTAGGGGGCACTACCGGACCTCCACTGCCATTTTTTTTTTTTGATAGGCAGTGGAAGTGTGGAAAGGACCCCCATTCACTTACCTCTCCCAGCTCCAGGCCAGGGCTCACTGTGCGTCGCACATCACGTCGTGATGACGTAATGTGCGACGCACAGGGCCCAGGCTGCTGCAGGAAGAGGACAGGCCGCGAGCAGGAGCGGGCTGAGGTAAGTGATACTGCCAGGTTCTCCCCGGGTTTTGCGATCTGGTTTTAATAACCGGATCGCAAAACCAGGGAGAAGTGGCGCTGCCGACCCGGTCCTGCTACTAGTAGAGCAGAAAGCCACAGGATTCCTGCTCTACTGCTCACAAACTTGCAGGCCACGAGCCCCATTGAGCCTGTGGCTTACAAGCTAAGCTCTGATACTTACCTAACTGTTCTCCGGCGCCTCCTGCTTCTTCCAGCTCCAGGCGCACATGACGTTATATCAGTGCACCCGGAGCAAGAAGGAGTGGGACCGAGGAGCAGACAGGTAAGTAATCACCCAAAACTGCTATAAAGGGGACAAATGAAGGGGACACTGTATGGGCCATACAGTGACCTCTTCACTATCCACCCCATATAGTGGCCCCTGCACTATTCCCCCATATAGTGGCCCCTGCACTATTCTCCCCCCTATAATGGCCGCTGCACTATTCTCCCCCCTATAGTGGCCCCTGCACTATTCTCCCCCTATAGTGGCCCCTGCACTATTCTCCCCCTTATAGTGGCCCCTGCACTATTCACCCCCCTATAGTGGCCCCTGCACTATTCTCCCCCCCCCTATAGTGGCCCCTGCACTATTCACCCCCCTATAGTGGCCCCTGCATTATTCTCCCCCCATACAGTGTCCCCTTCACTATTCCCCCCCCATACAGTAGCCCCTGCACTATTCTCCCCCCCATACAGTGGCCCCTTCACTATTCTACCCCATACAGTAGCCCATGCACTATTCTCCCCGCTATAGTGTCCCCTGCACTATTCTCCCCCCCTATAGTGGCCCCTGCCCTATCCCCCCATACAGTGGCCCCTTCACTATTCCCCCCATACAGTGGCCCTTTCAATATCCCCCCCATACAGTGGCCCCTTCACTGGTCCCCTATTCTGTATGGGGACCATTGATGGGGCCATTATATTGGGGGCAGTGATGGGGGCTAATATCCTGGGGGACATTAAAGGAGTTATCCAGGATAACTTTTTTTTTTTTAATTAGACCGGGGAAGGTGAAAAAAAAACAAAACGTACTCTTCTGTGCCTATTGTCTCCCAGCGTGGTTCGGTCCTGCAACTCTGTTGTTATCTTCCCACTGAACATGCCTACCTGTGTAAGTGAGGACTTCTTGCAAAAGAAAGCAGCGAAGCTGCAGGACCGGACCCTGCTGGGAAGACACCGGAGCACAGGGGACAGGTGAGTAGGTTTTTTTTGTTTGTTTTTTTGGGGAGGGGTGTTTTTTCACCTCCTCCAGACTAATAATAAAATAAATAAATAAATAAAAATAAATTGTACTGGACAACCTCTTTAAAGTGTGAGGCATTAGGGGGGTGTATTAAAGGGGTTGTCCAGACAGAATTTTTTATGATTTATTCTCAGGATAGGCCATAAATACCTGATCTGAAGGGGGCCGACCCCAGACCGATCAGCTGTACGGAGCCACTTCTGCCACCAGTCCTGTACACAATACAGGGCTGGAAGCAGAAAGCTCTGTCCACTGTATATTAGACGGGCACCTTCACTGCATCTCAGCACATATTGAAGTCAGAGGGAGCTGAGCTGCAGTGAAGGTGCTGGGCTACTATACATCGGATGAAGCTTTCTGCTTCCGGCCCTGTGTTGTGTACAGAACGGGCGCTGGAAGTGGCTCCGTACAGCTGATGGTGCCATGTGTCATCCCCCTAGTGATCAGGTATTTATGGCCTATCCTGAGCATAGGCCATAAAAAAAAGTTAACCCTGGACAACCCCATTAATATGCCCCACACAGTTTAATGTACCCCTCCCCCACTGGATGTTAGCCTTCATCACTGCCCCCACACAATATAATGGCCCCATCACTGTTCCCCATACAGTATGGGGGACCAGTGCAGAGACCACTGTATTGGGGGTGTGAAAGATCCTCAGTGCGCCAACACCGCTGTGTCCACCCCTGAGTCTTCTTTCATATAAAAACCACACTCACCTCCAGTGAGTGACGGGTCCACAAGATAAATACAAGACAAGCTTTCTAAATTTTATATATTTATTAACCCCTAAATGGATCAGTATTAACATCTAACACATGCAGTTCAGAACAGATATGCAGATATATACAAGCATTAACAGTTACTAGTTACAAGATACAGTGCAATGAAATAAAAGGGAATAAAGGTGAAATGATTACTTTACCACGCATCTCCTTGATGTGGCTCTATAGTTCAACACTCACACATGCTCTGTCATGTGTGAATAACCAGTGGAGGCTTGTTAGCATGTGGCATTAATACAATAATCCAGCCTGCATGCTCTTCACAGTGGTCTGTCTGTAAAAACTCTGTAGTCTGTGATGGTCTCAGCCCAATCTCCATAGCATAATCTCTCCCACAGACCTCTTACCTCATCTTTTATACCTTTTATGCCACCTCCCAGAATGAGGTCATCGGCGGCAGCAAGTCTGATTGAATAATGCACTCAAGTCCAGATTCTTTGTATTGAGCGGAGACCAAGTGAAATGATACAATGTTATCAGCCATATATGATCTATCAGTGCAGACTGGACAATGCATGTTTTTGTTTGATCACTCAGGGCTGTGTAGGAGTACAATGGATCCCTGCTGGGATGGATACAAAGCCCTATTGTTACAATGTTGCTTCTACTGATAACATACTAGGATTATAGCTGCGCACCTTATGAATAAATGCAGGTATGCTACCCAGAGACCAAAATTCAGCTTTGGGTTATAGCCATATTTAAGCAGAATCATCACAGGGGGCCATTAAAAAAATTGGCCCAGACAACCCCTTTAAAGAGGTTGTGCATAAATTGAAGAGACCACTGTGGAGGCCAGGGAGGTGTAAAAATTAAAAAAAAAAAAAAAAAAAAAAAGCATACTCACTTGTCCCCAGCACCCCATTGTCCCCCGCTTGTGTCTGTTTGGTCTCATGGCTGCGCCTCATTTCTAGAAATCCTGTACCTAATTGGTCTTAGCGGTCACATGAGGTGCAGGACTCCCAGCAAGAAGGCGCTGGCACGAGAGTGAATGGACACTGGCAGCGGACAACGGAGTATGCTTTTTTTTTTTTATCTATTTTATTTTTTATTTTACACCTCCTGCCTGCCACATGGGTTGCTCCAATTCCTGGGCAACCTCTTTAAAGGATTTATCCATCTTTCTAGTATTGATTGTCCTTAGGATCGCCATCTATATTCATCTGCGGGGGTACAACAACCAGGACCTCTGCAGATCAGCTATTCCAGGAAATGCGGTTACAGGTAATGGTAGCAATTCTAGGAGCCATACTATTCACTTGCCATACAGAGAGTAGCTTAGTTTAGTTTAGTTGTAGTTTAGGTAGTGCAGTGGTGCACATCGTATGGCGGGTGAGCAGCATGACTCCCGACATGTTATTTCCTTTAGCCGCCCTGTCTCGGTACCGCTGATCTGCAGGGGTCCTGGTGGTGGGCCCCTAGAAACAATTCCACTGGTGGGCCCTAGCCATCCCAGTCTGACACTGTATGTTAGGGTTTGATACCCGAACCCCACACACATCAGCTGTTCTAGCAGCTTCCAGGTGCTGGACGCTGCTTGTGGATAGGATGCCGCAGCGCTCCTATTCAAGGAATAGGAGTAGCGCTGCAATTACCCAAAACCACCACTATATAGTGAATGGAGCTGCTGTGCTCCTCCTATTACTTGAATAGTAGCAGTGCGGCATCCTGTCCACTAGCAGCTTTCACCATATGGAAGCCGCTAGAAAAATTGGACCCGACAGATCACATACTGAGGTCCTATCCTGTGGATAGGTCATCAGTATCAAAAATCAGTTTGCGGCTGGAAAACCCCTTTAAAATTGTGATTTAATAATACCCTTTTCTGCCCCCAGTAATAACAACCCCCTTTTTTCCCATATACAATACAAATGAAAACCTTTTTATCGCCTTATGAGTTATTGTACTGCCCCCTTAAAAATCAACCCCCCCTTACTAATTATAGTTCCTTCATATAAATAATACTCCCCCTTTATCAGTAATAGTTTCCCCTTATAAGTAATAGTTCCTTCTTATAAATAGCCCGCCTTATAAATAATAGTTTACCCAGCCTCATTAATAATAGTCCCTCCTTATTAACAATAGTTCCCCCACAGGCCTTATTATTCATAGCTCCCCCTTATAAATAGCTCCCCTTATATATAATAGTTCCCTCCACCTTATCATTAATAGTTCCCCCTTATTAACAATAGTTCCCTCACTGGTCTTATCATTAATAGTTCCGCCTTATAAATAGCCCCCTTTATAAATAATAGTTCAATAAGCCTTCTTAATAATAGTCCTTCCTTTTATATATACCCCTTATTAATAATAGTTCTCCCCCAGCCTTATTATTAAAAGCTCCCCTTATAAGTAATAGTTCCTCCAGCCTTACTAATATAAGGCCCTCTTATTAATAATAATTTCCCACTGGCCTTATTAATAATAGTTCCTACTTATAAATCCCCCCCATATAATAGTTCCCCTAGCCTTATTAACAATAGATCCTCCTTAAAAATAGCTTCCTTATTACTGGTAATAATAGTTACTCCTTATAAATATATATATTAGGGGAGGTTATTTATAAGAAGGAACTATTATTAATAATGGGGGGCTAATAGTTCCCCTAGCTTTATTAATAATCATAAATCTAAATATAACATATATATATATATATATATATATACAGTGCCTTGCGAAAGTATTCGGCCCCCTTGAACTTTTCAACCTTCTACCACATTTCAGGCTTCAAACATAAGGATATAAAATTTTAATTTTTTGGCGAAGAATCAACAACAAGCGGGACACAATTGTGAAGTGGAACGAAATTTATTGGATATTTTAAACTTGTAAAAGATAAAAAACTGAAAAGTGGGGAGTGCCAAATTATTCGGCCCCCTTAAATTAATACTTTGTAGCGCCACCTTTTGCTGCGATTACAGCTGCAAGTCGCTTGGGGTATGTCTCTATCAGTTTTGCACATCGAGAGACTGAAATTCTTGCCCATTCTTCCTTGGAAAACAGCTCGAGCTCAGTGAGGTTGGATGGAGAACGTTTGTGAACAGCAGTTTTCAGCTCTTTCAACAGATTCTCGATTGGATTCAGGTTTGGACTTTGACTTGGCCATTCTAACACCTGGATACGTTTCTTTGTGAACCATTCCATTGTAGATTTTGCTTTATGTTTGGGATCATTGTCTTGTTGGAAGATAAATCTCCGTCCCAGTCTCAGGTCTTTTGCAGACTCCAACAGGTTTTCTTGCAGAATGGTCCTGTATTTGGCTTCATCCATCTTCCCATCCATTTTAACCATCTTCCCTGTCCCTTCTGAAGAAAAGCAGGCCCAAACCATGATGCTGCCACCACCATGTTTGACAGTGGGGATGGTGTGTTCAGGGTGATGAGCTGTGTTGTTTTTACGCCAAACATATCGTTTTGCATTGTGCCCAAAAAGTTCGATTTTGGTTTCATCTGACCAGAGCACCTTCTTCCACATGTTTGGTGTGTCTCCCAGGTGGCTTGTGGCAAACTTTAAACGAGACTTTTTATTGATATCTTTGAGAAATGGCTTTCTTCTTGCCACTCTTCCATAAAGGCCAGATTTGTGCAGTTTACGACTGATTGTTGTCCTATGGACAGACTCTCCCACCTCAGCTGTAGATCTCTGCAGCTCATCCAGAGTGATCATGGGCCTCCTGGCTGCATCTCTTATCAGTCTTCTCCTTGTTTGAGATGAAAGTTTAGAGGGACGGCAGGGTCTTGGTAGATTTGCAGTGGTCTGATACTCCTTCCATTTCAATATGATCACTTGCACAGTGCTCCTTGGGATGTTTAAAGTTTGGGAAATCTTTTTGTATCCAAATCCGGCTTTAAACTTCTCCACAACAGTATCACGGACCTGCCTGGTGTGTTCCTTGGTCTTCATGATGCTCTCTGCGCTTTAAACAGAAGCCTGAGACTATCACAGAGCAGGTGCATTTATACGGAGACTTGATTACACAAAGGTGGATTATATTTATCATCATCAGTCATTTAGGACAACATTGGATCATTCAGAGATCCTCACTGAACTTCTGGAGTGAGTTTGCTGCACTGAAAGTAAAGGGGCCGAATAATATTGCACGCCCCACTTTTCAGTTTTTTATTTCAAACATAAGGATATAAAATTTTAATTTTTTGGTGAAGAATCAACAACAAGTGGGATGCAATTGTGAAGTGGAATGAAATTTATTGGTTATTTTAAACTTTTGTAAAAAATAAAAAACTGAAAAGTGGGGCGTGCAATATTATTCGGCCCCTTTACTTTCAGTGCAGCAAACTCACTCCAGAAGTTCAGTGAGTATACATACATTTCAAGGATTTATCATTATCCCTACTCTTCCACTGCCTACTGACTGTTCTAACCCCACCCCCGCTCCACCCCCAGTTACATTATTTAGCCCTCTTTCCATTTCTACACTATCTTGTCCTTTACATCTGTTACCCTCCCCCCAGTCCCTAGTTTAAACACTCCTCCAACGTCTAGCCTTCTTCTCCCCCAGCACAGCTGCACCCTCCCCATTGAGATGCTTCCCTACCATAGAACCTGTAACCCACAGCAAAGTCGGCCCAGTTCTCCAGGAACCCAAACCCCTCCTTCCTATACCAGCTCTTGAGCCACTTGTTTACCTCCCTAATCTCCCGCTGCCTTTCCTGTGTGGCTCGCGGTACAGGTAGTATTTCTGAAAATACTACCTTGGAGGTCCTTCAGCTTTCTCCCTAGATCCCTGAAATCATTTTTAAGGACCTTCCACCTACCGCTAGCTTTGTCATTTGTGTCAACGTGCACCATGACCGCTGGATCCATAACAGCCCTACCCAGTAATCTATCAACCCGATCCGCGATGTGTCAAACACCAGGAAGGCAACACACCGTACGACAATGCCAGTCTTTGTGACCGATTGCCCTGTTTGTTCCCCTAATAATTGAATCCCCTACTACCAGCACCTGTCTAAGCTTCTCTACACTCCTATCCCCCTTCTTACTGGAGCAGACATTCCCCTGGCGGTCAGAGGAAGTGTCTTGCTGCAGCAGTGTTACCCCTGTACTAACATCCCCCTCATCTGCCAATTTAGCAAACTTGTTGGGGTGTGCCAGATCAAGACTAACCTCCCTGGCACTCTTCCCTCTACCCCACTGCTTTCTAACTGTCACCCAGCTAGCTGCCTCATGTTCCTGCACCTCCATGCTACCATCCCCCTCTGCACTTACCCCAACGAGTTCCTGCTCTGTGAGCAACAGACTGCTTTCCAAGTTATCAATGGAATCTCAGTCTTGCAATTTGCTCATTTAGATCCACGATCTGGGCTTCCAAATGTGCAACGTGCTTACATCTTTCACAGCAGTATGCCCCCTCAAGCAGCTGCTCAAGAATAGAGAATACATGCTGCAAGATGTACACTGGACCGCATTGATAAGCATGGAGCACATCTTACCTGATGAATCTAAAGTCACTTAATCTTAAATCACACTTAGATCAAACACACTTGGAATCAAACCACACTCACCAGCTCTCAAACTCGCTTTATACTTAGCTTTTAAAGCTGCTCCAAGTTGCAGAAAAAGCTGCCACTGAAAGCTGGTTGCAAAGGGCCTCTATCCTCTAGATACAGATAAGCTCTTGCAGGAATTCAACAAGGGAAGGCAAAACAGTGCTGTGCCAGTGCCTGGGACTCTTCTGGTGGCCGTGGGGAAGTGCTGCAGGAGATCCTTCTTAACCGCTGATATCTTGCCAGGGAAGATGGAAAGGAGAGCCAGCTGAGGAGAGGGTGTGAGAGAACGACCATTAACTTTGGTGTAAAGGTCAAATACTAAGTCCCAGAAGGACCTAAATGCTCCGAAGTCCCACCAAAGATGGAGGAGCGTTCCTTTCTCAGAGACACAGTGCCAACACCGATCAGAAACACCAGGATAAAATTTATGGAGGAGGTCAGGACAAGGCTACCATTGTGTCAGGAACTTAAATTTCTTCTCCTGTGCACTGCAAGGCAGCGGTAGTTTGTGCGCAAAAAGGAATGACCTGTTCCAGCAGGTGAAAAGCGCATATGGAGGTCAAACTCCCAAGAACCCTTGTAGGAGGGGCTGTCCAGCGTTTCCACTCGGAGGAAGATGCCATAGAGAGCAGAGCGTGCACATGCCTTGGTGTTGGAGCATGAGAGGATATTCTCCAAGTTGATCAGACTAGACGAAAGCAGAAGAGGCAAGGAGTATTTGCGAAGGAAGTCCAGGAGCTGGCCATTTTCCATCCAGGACAAGGGGATGTCTGGGTGGGCCGTACATAACTGTGCAATGGGGGGAAGAGGTGGGTACCGGCAACCTGGGCCAGTCTCACGTCGTTGCGACAACGACGTGAGACATAGAAATTTATTGACAACGCAGCCCGGAGAGAACACGGGGTTACAGAAGAGTGGACTCAGAGGGCCTGGAACCCTCGCAATAATGCCTCCAGTGCACATCGTGTCCTAGACCCTAAGGAAGTGCGCAGACAGGAGTGCATGCTTGATATGTTTTGGGCAGTAGTGCGCCAGGACCCAGGACAAGGAAGGGAGATCAGCAGAGAGCAGCTCAGCCTCTATGGAGACTCACTGCTTAATCATGCCTCAGTAACGCCAGTCAAAGAGATGTAATGGGACTGCGGACCTGTAGTATAGTCTAGGGTCCGGTAAGCCGTCACCCGTTGCACTTAAGTCGCATCAATGTCCTGAATTGCAATCTGCTGTGCCCGAGTCCCATATGAACCTCCTGAACATTTACTGTATCTGAGTAAAAAAAGATTGAGGGAGGTGGATAGGTGAGGCCTGGAAAACATATCAGTCAGGGGATGACGTCCATTTTTAGGATGTTAATGCGGCCAAGGGCGCCATATTTCTGTAGGTCAGATGAGATTGTCTCCAGCAATGGGAAGTAGTTGAGGCAGAAAAGGTGATAGGGGTCAGGGGGAATCTGAATCCCCAGGTATTTGATAGACCCAGAGTGCCACTTAAATAGGAAACTATCCGCAAGGTGAGTAGCCTCAGATGAAGGCAGGGTGATATTAAGGGCCTCACTCTTGGAGAGGTTGACCTTGAAGTTATTCAGATAACCAAAGCGTCTAAACTCGCTCAATATTGATGAGAAGGGAATACGTGACTGAGTAACATAGAGAAGTTCTTAGTCATTTTAGATTCTTTGTACGACTTGTCCAATGGGGGCACAGTTTATCTGAAGAGGTGTGGCTTAATCTTGGTGATTTTTTGTACATAAACAAAGCCAACAAACAGGTAGTGTAAAGGTAGACTAGCAGTCTAAAAATGCAACATATGTATCATCTCTCATTAGCCACTATGATAAAGTTTTCATGGTCAATTACACAGTATTAGTAAATCTACCCCATTGTTTGTATAATAATCACAACTGGGAACTATATCTTTATGAATATAATTCTGTAATAGAAATTGTTGTATTACTTAGTCATCACATCCAAGAAAAAAAAAGCCCTCAATGCGGCTACATTACATAAATCACTGTTATATTTATTACTCTAATAACAACCATTTATCTTCTCCGACATATGCAATCTCATCACAACCTATTTCTTGAACACAGTTTCCTTTTGTTCACTCATTGAGGTCTCTGCTTCTGCCATAAAGCTTTTCAATATCTGCTGTGTGCCTTATAAATATAATACAAAATGTGTATGGTAAGTAAGTGCCTCATTATTGGATTTGTCAGTCTACCAAAAATATGTATATCTAGAGAGATTTCTGTTTACAATCATTATATCCTATATCACAGGAATTACTCTGAACCCTCTCTAAAAGTTATCCCCTCTAAGATGCAGCAGACTACAGCCATCTATACATTACATGGATGAAGGTTATATGTATAGTTTACAGTGGAATAAACGCATATTCTACATATACAGGTGTAGCCCTATTTGGGGGGGGGGGGTATGAGTATTATCCCTCCCGCAACAGACTCTGCCTCACATGTGTCTGACTCACTGTATTTACAAAACAAAACTTGCACTGAATGCCTGGGGTCTCTGAAGCCAAACTGCAGGGGCAAAGAAGCCAGATACATTATATACTAGTAGAAATGGCAGTTCCCTACACTCTCCCTCTGGTGAAATCTTTACGTCACGTCAAAGACATACAAAGTCATAGTATACAGTCAACATTACCAATGACAATATCAGGGTTGTTTTTGTTTTTAAAGAGGAAACAGGTTAATAGGTATACATGCCAGCGGGAGCGAAAATTGGTAACATATTGACCAAAGTGGACACTGCACCCACCCAAGCATGGTATAAATGAGGCTGAGTAGTAAATCTGGGGTCCCCCAAACTATCATATGTCAGCATAGGTGGAGGGTGTCTAATTCTCTCTCCTCTCCGTACCTCTCTCTGAGGTAAACTAGCATGTCCAGGCCCTAAACTAGGGTTGTCTGCCATGGGAGGGGATGGTGCTGGTGGCGTAGGAAAGCTAGATCCCTGCTCATCTGTAGACACAGATCTAGGTACGAATTCTGGAGTTTGAGGGTTCATAGGTCTCCCTGAAGGAGAAGATACTGGTGATCTAGGAACTTCAGGAGCCACAGTCCAATCACTCTCAGGAGTTTCAGGAAGGTCAGGTGGAATATCGGCTAAGGACTGTGGAGAATCGCAGGCCGAGCCATCATTGGAGATATCCATACCATCAATCTGAGGTACAGGCAACAAATGATTTCTATGCCAAGTCCTGATCCTCCCGTCCCGTCCTCTTATCTTGTAGACTGGTATTCCAGGCAACCGATCTACCACTGTAAAGAGTTCACTCCGCCATCGAATAGCCAGCTTATGTTTTGCAGATGCTCCCAAATTCCGTAGCAGAACATGGTCCCCAGGGTTCAATTCTCAGTATCTTACTCGAAGATCAAATCTCCTTTTATTTCCTTCATTCACTTTGGCCGCATTTTCCTCAGCCAGCTGATAAGCACTCTTAAGCGTTTCTTTCAAACGTGCCACATATCGGTAATGATCTCGATGACTGATACCATCAGTAGAGACTCCCAACAAGATGTCAATAGGTAGCCTAGGCTCTCTTCCAAACATCAGAAAGTATGGTGAATATCCTGTGCTCTCGTGCCTTGTACTATTATAGGCATGCACCATAGCCTCCACTTTTCGACTCCAGGATCGATTATCCTCAATTCGTAAGGTACCAAGCATATCAAGTAAAGTCCTGTTAAATCTTTCAGGAAGGGCATCTCCCTCTGGATGGTAAGGCGTCGTCCGACTTTTGCGGATGTTCAACAACTGAAGTAACTCTTTGATCAGGTTACTCTCAAAATCCCGGCCTTGATCAGAATGCAACCGGTGTGGTAAGCCATAATGGATAAAATACTTTTCCCAAAGCACTCTTGCAACAGTGACTGCTTTTTGATCCTTAGTCGGAAAGGCTTGAGCATATCGTGTGAAGTGATCAATCACCACCAATACATTTCCAAATCCTCTGGAGTCGTTGTCAATACAAAGGAAATCTATGCAGACAAGATCCATGGGGCCCGAACTCTTCAAGTGTCCCATGAAGGCCGCTCGAACCGGGACAGTCTTCCTCTGCAAACATCTGCGACAGCACCTACACAGACGAGTCACGGTATCTCTCATTTTGGGCCAGTAGAATCGGTCTTGTATTAGGCCATAAGTCTTCTCAGGTCCCAAATGACCATGATAATCATGCAGACTTCGGAAAATCATCTTCTGAAAGCAGCTTGGAATAACTAGTTGGCGCCTTCCAGGGTGATCATGATACAGCACCACACGATAAAGTAGGCCATTGTCTATTTCAAACTTCTCCCAATCTCGTAGAAGTTGACTGCATTCAGAGGGTAGGGATGTCTTTAACATTTCTCTGTCTTGAGAACTCACTGCTTGATAAAGAGGTCCAATTAAAGGATCAGTCTTTTGACTCCAGATCATTCGCTTTGAAGATATAGAACAACTCATAAAAGGATCCTAAAGCGGCAGGGTAGGCAAACATGTCTGGTACAGCTTCGGGACCTCCCCCAATAGAGTCAATAAGCCGAGTTTCAGAAAAGGCTACTCGGTCTTCAACTACAGCAGCCATGGCACACAAAGCTCCTACTCCAGGACTTGGCACTTCTTCCCATTCATCCACTACTTCCGGACTAGGTAATCCAGGCCGTCTTGATAGAACATCTGCCCCAATGTTCTTAGGCCCCGATTTATACTTGAGTGTGAATTGGTAGTTGGATAAAGCTGCCAACCAGCGATGTCCTGTAGCATCGAGTTTAGCGGTTGACAAAACGTATGTCAGTGGATTGTTGTCTGTTCTTACTTCAAACGTGGCTCCGTATAAATATTAATGTAATTTATCAACAATGGCCCACTTGAGCGCCAAAAACTCCAATTTATGTACTGGATAATTTTTCTCGCTGGGAGAAAGACTTCGACTTATGAAAGCTATGGGCCGTAACCCGGCCGGGTATTCTTGGTGCAGCACGCCACCTAATCCTTCAAAGCTGGCATCTACATGTAGCACATATGGCTTCTGTGCATCAGCATAAGCCAGAACGGGAGCTTCTGTCAATTTCTTCTTCAACAACTTAAATGCTTCTTCACAATCCGCAGTCCACCTATCGCCAAAAAGGCTTTTGGAAGACCCTTTCTTCTTTCCCGGATCTCCTGCATCACTCTTCAACAGGTCGAGGAGGGTTCGAGCAATTTTTGAATATCCTTCCACAAATCGTCGATAGAATCCACAAAACCCCAAGAAAGATTGCAACTCTGTAATATTTTGCGGTCGGGGACAATTCACCACAGCTTCAATCTTACCAGGATCGGTAGCAACTCCTTCAGCAGAAACAATATGACCTACATAAGTGACCGAAGATCTACAAAATTTGCATTTGTCAGCCGACAACTTCAGCCCCTCTTCTTTTAAGCGTTGGAGTACTCTCATGAGTCGTTCTTCATGTTCTTCCAGCGTCTTTCCAAACACAATAATGTCGTCAAGATATACAAGGCATTCCCGGGGCACTAAATCACCTAACACTCTTTCCATCAACCTTTGGAACGTTGCTGGCGCACCTTTTGTACCTTGCGGCATACGAGTGAACTGAAAGAAACCCAAGGGGCATATGAAGGCTGTCTTTTCCTGATCCTCAGGTGCCATTGGGACTTGATAGTATCCCGATCTTAGGTCCAGCACTGTGAACCAACAGTTTCCATTCAGAGCTTCCAGAGCTTCTTCAATTCTCGGCAGTGTATACTGATCAGGTAATGTTCTCTGGTTCAGAGTTCTGTAATCCACACATAGGCGAATTGCTCCAGATTTTTTTCTTACCACCACAATAGGTGAGGCATAGGGGCTCTTACTGTCCACAATGATCCCCTGACCTTTCATTTGCTGTAGAGTCTGTCTTAACTCATCAACATCCTTTGGAGCAACTCTCCGTGGTCGCTCCCGGAAGGGAGTAGAATCGGTCAATCGGAAAGTGTGTTGAGCACTTTTAGCACAACCTACATCCATATCATCCATGGAGAACACTTCCGATAATTCAGACAACTTCTGTGTCAGTCGCTGATTCCAGGCCTCTGGTAAATGTGGATCACTCAAGTCAAGATTGAGATTAGGGATTGCATCTCGGATTTGAATCCTGCACACTTCAGCGTATGGATTTACTCCAAGCACAGGGTAGCAGTGGGCCACATTCTGGTATGGTCCAATTACGATCGGATGCGGTGAACAGTTCCTCACTGTCACACAGGTAGATAACTCCACTTTATTTCTCCAGTCCTTTCTCTCTGGGATCACCATCCAGCCATTCTGGTTAATCATTTCTTCAGGGGTTTCCATAAGGACATAACTCCCCCCTTCAAGCAAATCGGGAGCAATGCTGGAGGCTACTCTCAGAACGCTCTCCCCGCCGGCAGGAACTTCCACGGTTCTCTCACCGATATGATATACCATTCCATGTCGATAGCCAGTAAACAGGGCATCACAGAGTTCTCTAAGATCAGAAGATATATTCACCGGCTGAGCTGCAGGGTTCCAATCTCTTCCAAGAAACTTCTGAAAAGCATAATGCACTGCGGGACAATTAGTGCCAAGTATCACAGGAGCTGCACAAGAATCCCCTGTATCAGATCAGACAAGAGCCGTAATCTTCATGGGAGCGACACTCTGATCTTCTAATTCAGGGACAGCTATAACTACTTGTAGGCTGCCATCTACAGGATATGATCCTGAATTAAGCCCCCACAATTTCATTTGTCCCGTAGACTGAAGAGGTATATCCCTCAGATACTTTTGGTAGAACGAGCGATAAATCAGGGTCACTTGAGATCCTGTATCAAACAGGGCAGGAGAGGCATGACCATTGACAGTGACTTTGACAACGGACCTGGAGCCCGCGATAGCGCCTCTGGTCTTTACTCGGCCCGCCTTCCTTCGGTGTCTTTGATTCTGAATAGAGATGTCCCAATCCCTCACTGTCCTCCGTACACTGTCTGGCAGTATGGCCGTCTGACCACATTTATAACAGGTTCTAGCATCCTTCCTCCATTGAGTGGCAGTGGGTGGAGTGGCGGACTGTCTAAGTTCTGACCGCTCCGCTGGTTTGTCCTTGTTTGAATTAGGAACAACATCTTCTTTAGAGATGCTTTTCGCTTTCTTAGGGGTACTAAAACTAATGTCAGCTTCTTGTTTCTTCACTAACTTCATTAAGTCAGGAAATGGAAGGACTCTATCAGATAGTAAGACCTTGAGTACTTGAGCAAGAGGATGATGAGGTTGTAACCCTCTCACCAACTGACTGGTTCTCATAGCGTCTACCTCTGAAGTAGATATAGCTGCGTGGTACACCAGACGTGAAAGAAGTAGCTGTAAACGGTTAATAAAAGTAGAGACATTTTCCCCTTCTTTTTGATGAACCATTCGGTAATCAGCAACCATCTGAGCAAGGTCATAGTATGGCTCAAAGTGATCAGACAGTACTTGTATATAGTCCAATGCACTCACTCCTTCATGAGAGTCTCTGTACAAGCGGATCAATTCTGCAGCAGGAGACCGTAAACTTTCACTGATACGCTGCCGCTTGCCTTCTTCAGAGCAAGACCATTCCTTCAGGCATTGGAGAGTATGTTCTTTCCATATCTCAAAGTTTTCCTCCCCTTGTGGTACTGGGACATTACCAGAGAATACCTTTAGTTTCTTGTAGTGAGTGGCCTTCAGGCCCTGAGCTAACATTTCAGTCAGCTTGGCTAAAGTACTAATAGCACTGTCACTAGAGGAACTTCTAGCGACGGCCATACTGGGGGGGTAACTGGCTGAGCGGGGTTCTTCCTTTACCTGAACCAGGGGAGGAACAGGAGGTCGGTAATCCCATGTAGTAGCTAGTGGGAGGTTCCCCTCTGAGCTATATCGCTTCTCCATATCAATGACTATTCCCACTTCTAAATCTCAGCAGTGCCTCCAAATGTAGCCCTATTTGGGGGGGGGGGGGGTATGAGTATTATCCCTCCCGCAACAGACTCTGCCTCACATGTGTCTGACTCACTGTATTTACAAAACAAAACTTGCACTGAATGCCTGGGGTCTCTGAAGCCAAACTGCAGGGGCAAAGAAGCCAGATACATTATATACTAGTAGAAATGGCTGTTCCCTACACAGGCATGAAGTAAGTTCCCTGTGCTCCATAGATGTGGAGTGAATAGGTTATATGTGTAGTTTCAGTGGAATCAACACATATTCTACATATTCACTGAGGAACAGTCAAAAGTTTAGAACTTTTGACTTTCATGCTCCTTATCTCACCATCCACTACAGCTTTGAACATGAGACTATCATCATTTTCTAGACAATTATTTTGACTATCTGATACATAAATTTGATTTGCAACTATTTAGCATATGATTAGTTATGCAGATTCTTGTCATGTAACTGCATTGTTACTGTTTTGTTCCTGATGGTGGAAAAACTTTTTCTTCTTGTATACTACAAATTACAACCTGTTCTCACATTCCCTAAGGCCCGGTTCACATCTGCGCATGGGTTTCCGTTCGGGGAGTCCGCTTGTGGACCCCGAACGGAAACCTAATCTGCATAAAAAAGTGGTTACCTTAGGAAACCGGTGGACCCCATAGACTATAATGGGGTCCATGTGGTTTCCGCACGAAAAATGCGGAGAGAAAAGTGCAGCTTGCAGGACATGGCCCGAACACAGATGTGAACCTGGCCAAATAGCTCAGTGTGTTATTAGGTTGATTCCCAAACAACAGGTCACTTGTTCAACTCAGGGATCATCCATGAAGAAGATTTCCCAAGAAAACAGAAACTGCATCATCCAGCTCATCGCTAGCAGTCTCTCGGCCAAGAAAATTGCCAAACTGCATCATGTGTGTGCCAGTGGAAGAATACAAAATGAAGTCCGTCTATACATTCAAAAGCCAAGAGGCAACAAGTCGGCTCATCACAAGAACTATCAATTCTGGCGTGACAAACACGGTAGTAGAGGTGGCTCATATGCTTCGTTATAGTGAGATTACAGACATCCATGCAAGCACCATGCAACAAGTCTGTAATGGTGGCCCAAAAAAAAGGTGAAGAAGCTTTGACTTCAACATCCTCATAAGAAGCGTCGGTTTGAGTTTGCAAAAAAGTATGAAAGTGGACAGTAGAAGATTGGAAATGGGTGATTTGGAGCAATGAGACTAAAGGCAATAGACTGGGCTGTGATGGGTGCTAATGGGTCTGGAAGAAGAAACAAGGGAAAAAGGGGGCTAACGATCGAGAAATTGAAGAAACTTTCTAGTTTGGAGCAGGAAACCTGATGGTATGGGGTTGTTTCATAGCCAAAGACATTGGATACTTGACCAGGATCGATGGTGGTCTCAGTGCTGAGCTATATGTTAGTTTCCTATAAAATAAGTTACTTCGTGCCCTTAGGTACTATGGATATGAAAAAGACAACATAGTGTTCCAGCAATGCAACGACCCGAAGCATACAGTACATCGAGATTAGAAATGGTTCTATGACTATGAAGTAGAGGTGTTGAAGGTGCTCCCACAGTCCCCAGACCTAAACCCAATTGAACACTTGTGGGTAGAGTTGAAGAAATAGCTGTATTCGTACCCAAGTGAGGCGACCAGTATGCATCAACATTGGGCATGTGTACAAAAGGCCTGGGATCAGATTTCGGTTGAGACATGCTTGAATCTGATCGGATTCAGGCAGTGTTGGAAGCCAAAAGTGGATTTATAAAATATTAACAAAATAATAAAAAAAAATAGATTTTTAGGAGCAAAACAGTAATAATGCAGTTACAAGACAAGAATCTGCATAACTAATCATATGCTAAATAGTTGCAAATCAAATTTATGTATGAGATAGCCGAGATGATTGTCTATAAAATGATGGTAGTCTCATGTTCAAAGCTGTAGTGGATGGTGAGATATGGAGCAGGAAAGCCAAAAGTTCAAAACATTGTTACCCTTTTGAGCATCAGTGTAAAGGCATGTAGCAAATCCTGCTTCATATACGTGGAATGAACAGGTTATATGTGTAGTTTACAGTGGAATCAACATATATTCCACATATACAGGCATGTTGTGAATTACCTGTGTTTCTTAGACATGAGATTTACAGGTTATATGTGTAGTTTACAGTGGAATCAACATATATTCCACATATACAGGCATGCAGTAAATTCCCTGTGCTTCGTAGATGTGGACTGAACAGAATATATGAGTAGTTTACAGTGGAATCAACACATATTTCACATATACAGGCATGCAGAAAATTCCATGTGCGCCTTAAATATGGAATCAACAGTTTATGTGTTCATTGTACTATAAACTATACATGCAACCTGTTCAGTCTATGTTTACAAAGCACATGGATTTACAGCATAAACTACTCATATAACCTGTTCATTCCACATCAAGGATACACAGGGAATTTACTTCATGCCAGTATACAGGGTCGGACTGGCCCACCGGGGAACCGGTGAATCCCCCGGTGGGCCCTGACTATTAGTCCACATTTTACCAATGTAAATGCATTGGTCAGGGGCCCGATCTGGATGGTCAGGGGCCCGATCAGGCCCCTGACCAATGCAATTACATTGACAAAATGTGGATTAGTAATGGTCAGGGGCCGGACTTTACTACCATAAAGATGGCCGCTGCCGGCGGAGCGCAGCGGCGGGAGACTGTCCCTACCTTGTCCTGGGCTCGCCTCCTGAAGCCTGCATCCTGATTGACAGCTGCTGGAGCCAATCAAATTGCAGCGCATTGCTGCACGCATCAATGACGTCATAACGCTGTGCGCGGCGGCAGGATTCAGCAGAGGAGCCCAGAACAACAGTGTGAAGGTAAGTACAAGTTACCACACACACAAAATAACTTTCCCCCCTATTTTGCCCCCAAATCTTTCAGCTTCACTGACCCCTCTGAGAACTACAACCCCCAGCAGCTCCAGATGCTCTGGATCTGTTGAGAGTTGTAGTCCCCCCCAAAACGAATATTCCATTGTACTATTATGCTGGTGCCTGCTCTAGGGCTCCAGCATGACAATACCTAAGTTGCAGAAACCGCTGAGGACTTTTCTGTCCGTCACTTTCAGTTTGAATATGGCGGACACCGGCGGACCTCATTATAATGGGGTCTGCCGGTGTCTGTGTGTAACCGCCATGTTAACAGTCCGCCTCTCAGTCATTCGGGTCCCGTGGCGGACCTGTATGACAGAGAGCTTGCCGCAGATGTGAACCTAGCATAAGGCTATGGCTACACTACAACTTCCGTCATGGAACCAAAGATCGCTGTGTCGCCTTGGGACTCTTTCACACGTTAGTGAATGGAGTCGCATTGGGACCCTCAGGTTGCAATGCGACTCCATTCACTAACATAAGTGAAGGAGTTACAAGGCGACACGGCGATCCACATGACAGGAGTCACGGCTTATTCATCAAAAACAATGTTTTCCACCTGCTGGAGTTTTGCGCCTAATTTATAATGAGGTACGCACATAAATTAGTCGCGTCTTCCGGAGTCCGTGCACCTAAACAGAACTCCACACCAGCTCCTTGCTGATGTAGATCTCTGGCATCATTAACACTAGAAAACTGAAGTAAATGATGATAAAATGACAGGGCCAGAAAAGTGGTGAAAAACTCAAAGTCTTTTTTTTTGCAAAAATTTTCACTTGCGCAAAATAATTGTTACTTTTTTAATGGCTTGTACATCACTTTTTTTTTTAGCACACAAGCTGTGTTATATCAGCTCCATTTATTTATTTATTCTGCTTACTTGTATAGCGCCATCATATTCCGCAGCGCTTTACAGACATTGACAGTCATATGTAGATTGTGAGTCCTATATGGGAGAATGACTGACAATGTCTGTAAAGCGCTGCGGAATATGATGGCGCTATATAAGTAAGAAAAATAAATAAATAGTATTTACACTGTACAAATAGGATGCATGATGTTAAAAAAAAAAAATGTCATGCATCCTATTTAATGTCATGCATCCTATTCATACAGTGTATATACTATGGGGCTGATTTAACACGGCTTATTTATTTATATGGCAGATATAACCTTTTTAACCAACCCCCAATACAATATAATTTTGTCAATATGTTGTTAATTATTTTTTTTTATTTATGCCAGGGGAGGTGAAAAACAACAAAAAAATACCCTTCTCACCTGTCTCCGATGCTGCAGTGTCCTCCCAGTGCAGTCCGATCCTGCTACTTGGCTGTCTTCTGGCTATGATGTCCCGGCTCCCTTCCGCTGAGGCCGTCACGTGACTACTTAGGTCAATCAGCGGCCTACAGAAGGGACCCAGGGACGTCACAGATAGTGACGTCCCTTCGCCGTGGCTGCGGATTGGCCTTAGCAGTCATGTGTGGTGGGGACATGCGCCAACAGAGCTGCAGGACTGGGGAACACACGAGCATCGGGGACAGGTGAATGTGTTTTTTTTTTTTTCGTTTTTTTTTTCACCTCTCCCACTCTAATTAAAAAATACATTTTTGCCTGGACAACCCCTTTAAAGGGATTATCCACATTCTAATATTGTTATACCACCTGCAGGGTACCAACACGCAGGACCCCCCGAAGATCAGCTGCATTGGAATAGCATGGCTCTCAGTAATGTTACCATACCAGGAGCCATGCTGCTCACTAGCCGTATAAAGTGTAGTGGTGGCTTTAGGTACTGCAGCGCTGTCCCATTGAAGTCTATGAGGCAGCACTACACTACCAAAAGCCGCAGCTACACTTTATACAGTGAGTGAGCAGTGTGGCTCCTGGTATGTAATCAGTACTGGGAGTCACACTGTCCTGGTGCAGCTGATCTGCAGGGATCCAGGTTGTCAGACTTCCACAGATCTAAGGGCTCATTCACACAACAGGATTCCAAGGCTGTGTGCTGGCTGTTGTATTAGCAGCACACGGTCCGATAGATTTTAGTGGATCTATTCGCACGACCATTGTTTTAATTGTTTGTGCGAATGATCCAAGAAAGAAATAGAACCGGCTATTTTTGGTGATTTTATGGATCCCTCAATAGACTTATGTCAATGAGGGATCCTTGAAAACAGATTTTCTTAGGGTGTACACTGTGCTGGGCACTGTCGTGTGAGTGTAGCCTAGAATATTAGAAGGTGGATAACCTTTTTAAAGGGGTTATGCCATGAAGAATAGTTATCTGTTATCCATAGGATCGAGCCCTCAGAATTGGGGTGTTTTTCTTCTAACTGAATCCAGGCTGAATGTAACTGTGCCCAGCTGGACGGGGAGGCGACCGTGAACCCATTAACTTGAATGGAAGTGCCTGAGATAGTGAAGTACAGGACTTCGGCTATCTCAGTTACTCCCATTAAAGTAAAAGAGGGCATGGATGCTACATTCACCCTGGATTCAGTCAGACTAAATTCACTGTGGGGAGAAAAACAACCCCATTCTCAGGACCGGGAACCTGGATTCACTATGGTCTGTCCTATGGATACAGTAGTAGTAGTTCGGTGACTCTGGCCTCGTAATAATCCTGGAGCATGTAAGGGATTCAGGTGCAGGAAGTGTAGGTCAGTGGGGACCTGTGTCACCACATTTCAAGAGCCATAGTCGGGGCACTTCTCTGTCCTTAAGGCTGGGGCCCCACGTGGTGTAAACGCCGCGGTTCACCTGCGGCGTAAACGCCGTGGAAAAAAAAAGCGGCGTTTTACAGTCACAGCAAAGTGGATGGGATTCTAGTAATTCCTATCCCCACTTTGCGTTAATATACGTGTTGCAGTCATGCGGCGATTTCCAAAACCATTGTGGTTTTGGAAATCGCAGCATGTCAATTATACCTACGGAAATGCCGGCGGTTTCCCTATAGATATAATGGAAGTAGAAAGTTCACAGAGGAAACCTCTGTGAACTTTCTATCAAAAGCGCTGCAGGAAGAACTGCAATGCGTTTCTGTCGTGGTTTTTCCAGCAGAGCTTTTTTGCTGCAGGACACCATGTGGGGCTTAGCTTAAAGGGATTTTCCAGGGCTTTCCTTTTTTTTTTTAATTGCTGACCTATCCTTAGAAATGTCATCAATTGGAGATCTGTTGGGGGTCTGACACCTTGTCCCCCTGTGGTTCAGCTGGTTAAAGAGGCAGTGGCCCTCTCTGAGTGCTGCTTCTACTTCACAGGACATGTGACATTATGTTCATTGATCACATGGCCTGATCACAGCTCAGTCCCATTCAAGTGAATGGGCTGAGCTGTGATACCAAGCACAGTCACTATGGAGCTGTGCTTGGTAAGTACTGAAGAGGCTGCAGCATGCACGTCACGTGAACAGGTGCTGATCCCTTTCCAATTTTTAATTGATGATTGCATAGGTCATCAATTACTCAGCCTTAGAAAACCCTTTTAACCCTGTAATGACCGGGGCATTTTTTGTTTTTGCATTTTCATTTTTCCCTCCCCACATTCCAAGAGCCATAACTTTTTCATTTTTCAATTCACAGAGTCACATGATGGCTTATTGTTTGCGAAACAAATTGTACTTTGTAATGTCACTATTCAATATGCTGTGCAATGTACTGGGAAGCTGGAAAAAAATTCAGAATGAGTTGCAATTGGAGAAAAACTGCATTTGCGCCAAATTCATATGGGTTTAATTTTTACAGCATTCACTGTGTGGTAAAAATGACATGTTACCTGTATTCTGCGGGTCAGTACGAACATGGCGATACCAAATTTATATAGTATTTGTAATGTTTGGATACCTTTTAAAAAATTAAAAACTTTGCTAAATAGAAAAAAAAATTTTGCGTTGCCATATTGTGTCACCTGTAACTTTTTCATATTTACATGTATGGAGCTGGGTAAGGCGTCTTTTTATGCGGGACAACATGATGTTTTTATTGATACCATTTGGGGAAAGATCTGATGGTTTGATCACTTTTTATTCAATTTTTTATAGGAGGCAAAGTGTTGAAAAAAACGCTATTTGGCCATTTTGATTTTTTTTTCCCCACTACACCGTTCACCGTATGGGATAAATATTTTAATAGTTAGGGCCAAAAACTGGATGGGCGATATTTCATATGGCAGTAGGGTGGGCCCCTAGAATCAATCCCACTGGTGGGCCCTAGGCACCCCAGTCCGACCCTGCCAGTATATGTGGAATAAGTGTTGATTCCACTGCATAGTAAACATATAACCTGTTTATTCCACATCTATGAAGCACAGGGAATTTACTACATGCCTGCATAAGTGTAATGAATGTACATATCACAATGACCTACACATATAACCTGTTCTTCCCAAATCTACGAAGAACAGGAAATATGTGTTACTTCCACTGTAAACCTCCCATTTAACCTGTTCATTCCACAGCTACGAAAGCACAGGGAATTTAGTATATGCCTGTATATGTGGAATATGTGAACAACCCATAGACAAAATTGGCACTCCATCTCTACTGCACAGACGTCACAGGTACTTCCAGTCTGTGAACGGGCTAGGAGAGTGGAAGAGAAGCGTCTCCAGCCTGCGCACAGTGAAGGAGAAAGGAGGAGCCATCTCCCAGAGAGGAAAATAGGTAAGTATGATGTGATGTGGGGGAGCTAGTAGTGGGTGGGATAGCTTAGCTAGGAAGACAAGGAGGGGGGTGTAACGGAGTGAGAGAGGAGGGGGGCAGTGAGAGGGAGGTAGTGTGGAAGGTACACAGGAAGCTACACAGCAGGAAGTTACACCATGTAAACAAATGCAGAGGATGCCAGAAGCTCCCACAGACACCCAGAAATCACTCAAAACCCTACTAAAGGTATATGGGTATACTTATTAACCCATTAATAGCACTAACAGACCTTTTTAAAAAAAAAAAAAAGATTTTTTTTGCCCGGAAAACCCCTTTAATGGACAAGTTTTTTTTTTTACTTGATTTTAAGTTGGGAGGGTATGCTGTGCTACCTTTGGACTCAAAGAAAGTAAAATTCAAACTAAACCCAATTTTGAATTTCTTATTCATCCTGCGGCAGCACAGAAGGCACCTAGCTAGCTACCTAAGTAGGGAAGATCATCATTTTGAAACCATATTAAGAACTGCTATGGCAAAGGCTGGACCTTCAGAGTGGATGTCCAGGCAATAATGCTTGATGATGGTAGATGGTAGCTCTAGGAAGCAGCATTACAACTCTCCAGAATAGATACTTGTGTGTTTTCAGCCCATGAAATTGCCTTGGAAAGTGTAGAATGTGCCCTTGGTGTAGTTGGTAAAGAGAGATCTGCTAATCTGTAAGCCTTCAGAATAGTAGACTTGATCCACCTGGCCAATATGTCTTTAGAAGTTTTCATCCCCTTTCCTGAAAAGAGTACAAATACATTTTCCTGTTTTCTGAAATCTTTGGTTCTATCTAGGTAGGTCAAAATAGCTCTTTTAACATCTAAGGTATGGAAACATATCTGTTCTTCTGTCCAGAAAACTGGAAAAAGCACTCTTTATTGATATTCTGAAAAGAAGGGACTTTAGGTATGACACTTGGCAGGGTTTTCAGGAGAACTCCATTAGGCAAGAATCTCAAATACAGGCTTCTTGATGATAAGGCCTATAAATCTCCCAGCCTTTTAGTAGATGTAATGGCTACTAGAAAAGCCACTTTACATGATAGCCATTTGAGGTCTATCTCCTGGATTGGTTCGAATGGATGGAATGTCAGAACATTGAGAACAACAGATAAATGCCAAACAGGTCCAGATTCCTGATTGCTTTGAAAAATCTTGACACTAAAGGATGACCAGTCAAGTCATATGTACTTTGAGGGTATTAAATTTAAGCCATCTTGTAGAAATTGTAGAACACTGGGGTTTTCTACTGAATGAAATTCTGAATCGCTGACCCAGGAAGAGAATTTAGACCAAATTTTATGAAAAGTCTTATTTGTAGAGTCCTTACGAGCTGCCAATAGAGTATTCCCCTTACGTCCGACAGCAGCACAATATGGGGTATCTCTGCCCCTGTGTGTTGTTTAGGACAGTGGAACCTTTAATTAGCACCAAATTTAAGGTGCCTCCTACTGGCCCTATAGGAGGGCACCTGAGACCTCCCTCCACTGTGTTTTTTTCTGTCCTGTGTGGGACAGGTGGACGGAGGTCTCTGGTGACCTCCCGTTGCTAGGGTTTTTTCCCTAAAAAAGCTCCTGGCTTACCTTTTTTGGGGGTACCTCGGTCCTTTCCTACGTTCCTAAGATCCTCCGGTCCTTCGGGCCTTTTTCCGCTCCGCAGCGCAGCGTTACCCGGCTCATCGCTCTGCAGGCAGCGCGATCCTGGAAGTAAGCGGGGAACCTCTTCGGCCGGAACCTTTTTTTTCGGTCCCGTGTTCCCCGGGGAAGGAAGTCTTTGCGCACCACTGCGGCCTACTTCCGGTTTTCTCGGAAAAGTGCGGTAAGTTTGAAAATTGGAATTTTAATGGCAAAATATAGATTTGTTTTTTGCTGCTTGTATGTTGAGCCTCTGGCTTATTCTTATGCTCCTCTATGTTCCATTATGGCGTTTGACCTCGTTTGGCGCTGTATGAATATTTTCTTTGTTTGGCTCCTCCCCTCGCTGCTGTATTACATTTAAAAGGTCCTCAGTCCTTTACTTGGTGAGCTCGTGGTTACGAGCTCCTCTGCTGCGGTTTGCGGTGTCTGGGTTTTTCCTGACGGGATCTCTTTTTCAAGTGACCGATTTAAAAAAGTAAGGTACCCCTTGGTTTTTTTCTTCTTGTGCGATGCTTGGCAATCTTCTATTCTACATTGTCATGTGGCTTTTGATGTTTCAGATGTCATCTTCTGCATCAGGTAACGGCGATGGGCTTAGGAGGAAAAAGTCCTCTAAACGTAAACACCTAATGTGTTTGGATTGCAATACCCCTTTACCTGACGGCTATGATTTTACCAAAGAAAAAAAAAAAAAAAAGAATGCCGCGGACCTCCGTCAGAAGAACCTTCTATAAGAGAGGTTTTCACCTGGGTAAAGGACTATATGGAGGAGTCTCTTAAGGAGATCCGTTCTTCCGTCGCCCAGATTGCCAAGAGACCGCGGGTTGAGACACAGCCCTCCCTACGCATCGCTGACGAAGATTATAAGATAGTGGACGAGACACTCTCATCTGACGATTCCACTGAAGATTCCAGCAGGCCGTGCTTCCCACTCGAAAAATTAAGCCGGCTGCTGAAGTCCATCCGGTCTAAGGATCGTGATGTTGACGGGGAAGCCTCCACATCCACCTATAGAGGGCCTAGGGTCTTCCAAGTGGACGAGAGATTACAAAGATTAATGTCTTCAGAGTGGAAATGTCCTGAAAAGCCTCTTGTGGTTTCTAGGAGGTTCAAGGCTTTATTCCCAGTTGCTCAATGGGATCAATGGGGTCCTCCTCCCAAGGTGGATATGGCGGTGGCCAAACCGTCCCGCCGCACTATGGTACCATCAGATGATGGATCAAATTCGCACGACGCCATGGACAGGCGCATCAACAATACCCTCAAGAAGGCGTATTCAGCTGCCTCGGCCCAGACCGCTGTGGCGGTTGCGTCTTGTGAAGTGTCAGCCAAATTACGCACTGACCTGGTTCACCTCAAGAGGGACATCGACTCTGGAGTCTCCAGAGATGAGCTGCTAGGGTTTCTAGGCTTGGTTTCCCTGGCAGCTGAATATTTAGCGGAGGCCTCCCACCATCAATTAAGGCTGGCGGCCAAATCTCTGGCACTTACCACTGCAGCAAGAAGACCTCTATGGTTAAAACCCTGGAAAGCTGATTTCCCCTCAAAATATAATTTGTGCGCATTACCCTTTGAGCCAGGTAGAGTCTTTGGCAGTGCCCTATACGAGATCCTGGAGGGCTTGGCTGATAGGAAGGGTAAAACTTTACCCCAGGCCTTTAGAGGTAGATCTAATTCTGGCCGTGGTAGAGGCTATCCGCCTCGTCGTAGGACGGCAGTCCCAAAGAGGCTCTAGATATTCCTCTAGAGGCGCCGTCCGGAGATTCCCGAAGTCTGATGATAAAAAGGAGAAGCCTAGCTTTTGACATCAGGAGCAGTCTTCCGTTGGCCGAGATTCCTGTCGGGGGTCGTCTCTCCCATTTTTTCAACTGCTGGCAGGAAAAAATTCAAGACCCATGGGTCCTGCAGGTAATCCAAAAAGGATATGCAATCGAGTTCCTCCATCCTCCTCAGGATCGGTTTGTGTTAACTCGCAGCCTCCCTATAATGCAGCAGACTACATTGGAATGCTCCATCCGAGAGTACATTCACAAGGGAGCCCTGGAGGAAGTCCCTTCTCTAGAAGAAGGATCCGGTGTCTATTCTCCCGTCTTCCTGGTACCAAAACCGGCAGACAAGTGGAGAATGGTCATAGACTTAAGGTACCTCAACCGCTTCATCAAAAAGAAGCACTTCCGTATGGAAACCATAAAGTCTGTCACCACTTTTCTCCTCCAAGGCGATGTTTTCGTGACTTTGGATCTAAAAGACACCTATTTGCATATTCCTATTTATCCTCCACACAGAAGGTTTCTAAGGATTGCCGTAGTAGTTTTCGGCCACACGAAGCATTTTCAGCTCACAGCACTACCCTTCGGGATCTCCTCTGCTCCCCACACCTTTACAAAGGTAGTGGCTCCTATAGTGGCCGCCCTCAGACTTCAGGGGATATTCGTGGTGCCTTATCTAGACGACTGGTTGATAAAAGCCCAGTCAGAGTCCGTTCTGCTCCAGCATCTACAGACAGCCGTGTCCCCGTTTCAGAGTCTGGGATGGCTTATAAACTGGGAGAAGTCGGTAACGATCCCTTCAACCCGAAGGAAGTTCCTCGGCTACTTCCTGGATTCAGTCCGCCTGCAGGTCTCCTTGACACCTGCAAGGAAGGAGAAACTGGTCGGTGCAGTCCGGCACCTCTTCAAAAAGCCGATAGCCTCCATCAGAACATTGATGAAGATCCTGGGCTTGATGTCTTCCTCAGTGGAGGCAGTCCCATGGGCTTTGTGGCACTTACGTCCCCTCCAGAAGGAATTACTAGAGGTTTGGGATCGCTCCCTTCTTACACTCAGCAAGAAGATTCGACTCTCCCCCAGGACCCGTCTTTCCCTCAAGTGGTGGTTGCGCCTGAAAGACGGAAGGTCCACGGTCCAACCTTCTTGGACCCTGTTGACTACAGATGCATCCCTCTCGGGATGGGGAGCCCATTTGGACGAAAACTCCATAAAGGGAGTCTGGAGCGCTCCAGAAAGAAGGACCTCGTCCAACTGGAAGGAGCTCAGAGCTGTATATCGTGTCTTACTCCATTTCTCGCCTCTTCTCAAGGGAAGAGCAGTCAAAATCCGGTCAGACAACATGACCACAGTGCTGTACGTGAACAGACAGGGAGGCACCAGATCACCAACCCTCCTCAGGGAGGAAGATCTGATATTTACATGGGCAGAGAAAAATCTAACCCATTTATCCGCAGTTCACATCAAGGGCTCCCTGAACATAGTAGCGGATCGGTTGAGTCGGGGTCATGCCGTATCAGGAGAATGGTCACTCAATCCAGAAGTCTTTCATCAGATTACCCTGAAGTGGGGTCTTCCAGAAATAGACCTCATGGCAACCCGACTCAACGGCAAGGTGGAGACGTTCTGTTCCCTTTACCAGGAGGACAATCCCTTGGCAGTGGATGTCCTGTGCATCCCTTGGAGGTCCAGGCTGGCATATATTTTCCCTCCAATTCCAATAATACCGAACGTATTGATGAAAATCAGACAGGACCAAGTCTCTGTGATAGCCATCATTCCATTCTGGCCAAAAAGAGCTTGGTTTTCCCAACTCATGGAGATGAGTCGAGGGATATATTGGAGGCTTCCCCCCATCCAGAACCTGGTTTCCCAAGGATCTCTGAAGTGCCAGGATCTCTGGAGATTCAACCTGACAGCCTGGAGGTTGAGCAGTCCCTACAGCAGGATAGAGGACTGTCAGAAGCCGTCCTGAAGACCCTTTCTTCTGCAAGAGCAGACTCTACCAATAAGAACTACCAGAGGACAGCCAAGATTTTCATGGAGTGGTGCTCCAAGAAGGGTATTAATAATCTACAACCTTCAACGGCTGATATTTTAAATTTTCTTCAGGACGGTTTGGATAAGGGCCTTGCCCCTGCCACTTTGAAAGTGCAGATTGCGGCCCACTCCGCTCATTTGAACAGACGTCTGTCTCAGGATCCTCTGGTTGCAAGGTTCCTTAAAGGGGCGATGAGGCAAAAGCCCTCAGTATCATCTCCAGTTCCCCAGTGGGACCTTGCGGTAGTCCTTACAGGCCTGTGCGGTCCTCCATTTGAACCCTTGGAGACTACGGAGCTAAAATATTTAGCCTACAAAACCGCTTTTTTGTTGGCTATTACATCTGCCAAAAGAGTAGGGGAACTCCAGGCTCTCTCTTCTAGAGAACCGTACATTGTGTTTTTTGCAGATAGGGTGCACCTTAGATTTTTGCCTGGGTTTAACCCTAAGGTCCCCTCATGCTATAATAGCAATCAGCTAATTTCGCTACCAGTGTTTTTCCCCACTCCATCCTCTGAGGAGGAAGAAAAGCTCCACACCTTAGATGTGGTGAGGTGTCTGCGGATTTACCTATCCCGCACTCAACCGTTTAGGAAGGCCGAAAACCTACTAATTAACATGCAGGGTAAAAACAAAGGCCTCAAGGCTTCCAAGCCTACTCTATCCACATGGATCAAGGAGACAATTAAGTCTTCCTTCCTTATTCAATAGTTACTCCCTCCAGTTTTTTCTACGGCCCACTCGACCAGGGCTGTGTCGACCTCTTGGGCTGAATACCGGTCCTTACCTTTGGACCAGATTTGTGCGGCTGCATCATGGTCATCTCAGTTGACCTTTGTTAAACATTATCGTTTAGACGTCCGCAGTTCCCAGACAACTGCTTTTGGTCAGACAGTCCTTGACGTTGTAAGGCGAGGAGACCCTCCCTAGGGGAATTACTTGCTATCTCCCCATATTGTGCTGCTGTCGGACGTAAGGAGAATCATTGATTGTAATGTCAATCTGTATTCCCTTAGTCCAGACAGCAGCACAAGGCTTCCCTCCCTAGAAGCTTGTTTCCTTTTACTTTATAATTTACACAGTGGAGGGAGGTCTCAGGTTCCCTCTTATAGGGCCAGTAGGAGGCACCTTAAATTTGGTGCTAATTAAAGGTTCCACTGTCCTAAACAACACACAGGGGCAGAGATACCCCATATTGTGCTGCTGTCTGGACTAAGGGAATACAGATTGACATTACAATCAACGATTAATTACTGATGTAGATAGCCCTGTATTCTTCAGTCTTGACCCTTCACAAACCAAGCTGAAAGATGGAGTTTGCCCCCCCCCCCCCGGGGGGGGGGGCCCTTTGGGGTTAAAAAACACCAAAACGGGGGGGGGGGCCCCCCTCCTTTTTTTTTATTTTTTTTTATTGGGGGGACCAAGCTCCCGGGGGCCAGAATGGTGCTACTATTATAATGTAACACTATGTAACACAAATTTTGTTCCCAGCTTTTAAATGTTATATTCCAATTGCTTATGTCTAAAACAAATTAAAAATTGCTTACATTCATCATAAACTTCGCTTTTGTGACCACGGCAATGAAAATTATGCATTTTTACTATAGAAACAGACGATTTTGCATCTTCTCATTTATACAGTCAGACTAAGAACACTATATGCATTGCAAATTTACACAGATTACCAAAAACTGTTCAGAAGTGTGCGGTTTTCTGAGATTTACGACTATACTGCAAATCAGTTTCACGAATCAATCCCCAAATATAGTCGCCCATCATATTTTCGTTATATTGTCCTTGGTAACGGCGTTCAAAGTTCATAATGTCCTCGTGAAAGCGCTCGCCTTGCTCCTCTGAATAAGCTCCCATGTTCTCTTTGAACTTATCAAGATGAGCATCAAGGATATGGATTTTGAGTGACATCCTGCAGCCCATTGCAGCATAGTTCTTTATCAGAGTCTGAACCAGTTGTACATAGTTTTCATCTTTATGATTGCCTAGGAAGCCGCGAACCACTGCGACAAAACTGTTCCAAGCTGCTCTCTCCTTCCTATTCAGCTTCTTGGGAAATGCACTGCACTCTATGATCTTCTTGATTTGTGGTCCGACGAAGACACCAGCTTTGATCTTTGCTTCAGACAGCTTAGGTAAAAGATCTTGGAGGTAATTGAAAGCTCTCGACTCCTTATCTAGAGCCCTGACAAATTGTTTTATGAGCCCCAACTTGATGTGTAGTGGTGGCATCAGCACCTTGCGTGGGTCCACCAGTGGCTTCCACTCTACATTGTTCTTCCCCACAGTGAACTCTGTCCGCTGAGGCCAGTCCCGCCTGTGGTAGTGCGCTTCAGTATCCCGGCTGTCCCAAAGGCAAATAAAGCAAGGATACTTAGTAAAACCACCTTGGAGGCCCATCAGGAATGACACCATTTTGAAATCTCCGATAACTTCCCAGCCGTACTCATCATACTTCAAGGCACCTAGCAACATCTTGACACTGGTGTAATCCTCTTTCAGGTGCACCGAGTGAGCTACAGGAAGAGACGGATACTTGTTCCCATTGTGAAGCAGCACGGCTTTGAGGCTCTTGCATGAGCTGTCTATGAAGAGGCGCCACTCATTCGGGTTACAGGTGATACCTATAGCCTCGAATAGACCGGCCACATTGTTGCAGAAGTACAGTCCATCTTGATGACTGAAGAAGATGGAAAAAAACTTGGTGACGCTTCCTCTGATCTGTGACTTGGACGCTTTCATCTAATAAGTTCCATTGCTTGAGCCTTGATGTCAGAAGCTCAGCGTTGGACTTGGTGAGACCAAGGTTTCTGATCAGATCGTTGAGGTCTTTTTGGTTAGGGTAGTATGGCTTCCGCTCCTCATCTGCATATGAAGAGAAATCGTGATCTTCAACGTCTTCCTCGATGTCTGACCTGCTGCTTTCTTTTGAAGGTGGTGTAGCTCTGTCTGGAGGTGTTGGTACAGGAAGTTCAGGGCAGTGTGGTACTGGGGCAATAGATGACGGAATGTCAGGATACGTTACAGGCGGTGCATTTTTGCCAGTGCGACGTTTGGAAGGGTCCACCATGCAGAAGTAGCAATTTGTTGAGTGATCAGTCGGTTCACGCCAAATTCTTGGGATAGCAAATGCATGGCTCTCTTCTCTCCCCTGTACCAACCTATAAGCAAACAAAATAATATTTGGATTGAGAATTTGATTTAGGCCTATTTCACACTAATGACTAGTGATATTTACAATATTAACACAGTTAATCTGCTATTTAAGAGAGTAGCATTTATCCACTTACCTTCAAGAGTTTTCTTGCAGTGCTCACATGTGAAATGAGGAGCCCATGGTTTGTCTTGGTCACCAACAGGCATGCCGAAGTATGCTTTGTAGGCCTCACACATCTTAGCAGATGCTTCCACAGAGTACTTTTTCGCTCTTGTCTTTATAAACTGGCCACATACGTAGCAAAATGCGTCTGCTGGATGTATGCAACCTCTTGATGCCATCTAAATTGACTAAGTTGCTGTGAACTGTAAGGAAAAAGGATATCTCTCCAAACTTGATAAAAATGGTCTTTATTCCATGCAGTATTAAAGTTCAAGAGTGTACTGAGGATTCAGCAGAGCAAGATTGATCACCCGGTAACACACAATATATACATTTACATTCCTAAGCTCCGCCTGTAATGGGTGTGGGGTGAAGTGTGAATACTGTCGTTATCAGAATCTGAATAGATATTGAATTCACACCTCTCTGTCTAGGTCAATTCCCCTTTGTTTGTGATGGCCATTGCCCACTTACTATGCAATCCCAATCAATTAGATCCTGTCTCTCCGTCTCTCAGAAAGGGCTATAGTGGCCCTATATAACTGTAGTTATACAGCTACCTACAATTCTGTACAGTCCCAGAAAGTTCTAGATAATTCTGGGCAGTTCTAGAAACTTCTTGATAGTTCTCACAATTCCAGAAGCTTCTTAAGTATCTTGAAATATTGCGAATATCCTTAAAAATAGATCAATTTCAAAATATCATTGTGCTGACCACAAAAGCAAAGTTTACAGGGAATAATAACTATTTTCTATTCATTTAAGGTACAAACAATCAGGAAAACACACTTAAGAACTGGGAACAAATATTTTTTTGAAAATTTTTTTTACTATGGCCCCTCTTTCCAATATCTTCTCCCCAAGTCTCTCGGTAATTTTGACGGGGGGAAAAAAAAAAAAAAATTTTTGTCCCCCCCCCAACGAGACCCCCCCCCCCCCTTTGGGTTGTCTTGTTGTTTCAGAGAACAAAACCATTTGGGGATTGTCCCTTCACCCCGTCCCCCCGACCCGCCGCCGGAACCCGGGGGGGAGGGGAAAGACAGAGACAGCGAGCCCTGATGCTAGGCCCACCCCGTCTCCCTACCTGCTTGCCATGACTACCCTAGTGGCAGTGGACAACTGGACGACAGTCCCTTCCTATGATAAGTGAAACACAAAACGCAGACAAGACTAACAACAAGAACGAGTTGTCAAATTAGCCAAGGGGTTGGAACCAGACAGGAAACTAGGTACAAAATCGGAATCCTGAAGAATAGTCAAGAGGTCAAAGCAAAGGTCAGAATACAGAATATCAGAGAAAAAGGTAATATGCTAGCACACTCTAAAGAGACTAGTAGCAAGCACTAAGGTGTGAGTTAGAAAACTATGTATAGGATATCAGGAATCTGCCCCAGGCTTGATTGGAAAGGAAGGATGTCAATCATATAAGCAAGGTTAACTGTCTGAGGAGCAGAGGGAAACCAACAGTGGAAGAGATGGGTGTGGTGGAGGATGATTAGCAGAAGTGAGGGGATAGGGCTGTGTTCAGACAGAGTACAACAAGAAACCGAAAAGCATAAAATCATAGCCAGACACACCTCCTGCGCTGTACCCTACGGCCGGAGGATAGCGCAGAAGTCTGAACAGGTATGGACGTTACAATAACACTGGAAGCTTTGCATTGTTTTTGGTTCCCTCAAGTCTATCTGTGGCATTCCCCATCTGTCTGTTGGAAGATGGAAATATTTGGGATTTAGTTCCCACTCCGATGGTCTGTGTGTTGTCCGGCTCAGAAGGTCCGCTCTGGTATTCAGAGATCCTTTTATATGCAGAGCTCTTAAGCCCAGCAGGGCAGATTTAGCCAACTGAAAAATCTTCTTGCATTCTGTCATCAATAACTTGCTTCGGTTTCTACCCTGCTTGTTCAATTAAAAGGCTACTACTTGGTTGTCTGTTTGAATTAAGACAAATTTGTCATGGATCAATGGTTTGAAATGCAGAAGTGCCAACCTGACAGTTTTCATCTCTCGAAAATTTGAAGAACGGAGCTAGTCCAATTTTCTCCATAGACCTTGTGTCCAAGAAGTTTGCAGATGAGCACCCCAACCTCTCAGGAAGGTATCTGTGGTTAAGATGACTGACTCCTTGAACTGGAAATTTTTTCCCTTCATCAAGTTGCATAGATTGAGATACTATTTCAAGTCTTCTTTTGTAGCTTAGTTTAGACTTATTTTGTACACATCCTCTTCATATCTCCATTCCAATGATGGAGCATAATGTGTTGGAGACTCCGGCTGTGTGCCATAGCCCAAGGTACTGTGTCTATTGAGGCTACTAACAAACCCAAGGTCTTCATGACTTGATGAATCATAGACCATGGGGATTTGATAACAGCTTTTATTGCAGCTTGGATATTTTACATTTTCCTTTGAGGAAGGAAAGGGCTTGAAATTCTGTTTATTATGAAGCTTAGAAAGGATTTTGAAATTTCTGGCAGTAAGTATGACTTTTCTCAGTTTATCCGGAATCCAAGTTCTCTGAGAAGAGTGATGACTACTTGGAGGTGATCTTGCAGAAGAGATGCAGATGGAGCGGCCGTCAGCCAATCGTTGAATTGCTCTCAAACACAGAGCTGCTACTACTAGTACTGCCACTTTGGTGTAAACCCTTGGAGAAGAAGTTAGACCAAAAGGGAGCGCTTTAAATTGATAGTGACTGATTGATCCTAAATGATTGACTGCTATCCCCAAAAATTTTCTTGAAACTGGATGGATGGGAACGTGCAGATATGCATGTTTCAGGTCCAAGGATGCTAGGACGTGGCCTCTTTGTAAGGCTGCTGTGACTGTCTATCTTGAAGTAAATTTTCTTCACATATCGATTCAGGGATCTGAGATCTATGATCAATCTCCAGGAACCGCCGACCTTTGGAACTGGAAAAAATTTTTAATAAATCCCATAACATTCTTCCTGTTTTGGGACTTCTTCTATTGCATTCTTTGCCAAAACATCTTGTATCAGAGAAGAAACATGAGGAATCTGTTGCTTGTTTAGATGAAAATGATCCTTTGGTTTGTGAAGAATTTCTATTACATAATATTTTTCTATGAGATCAAGAACCCACTTGTCTGAGGTAATAATGCACCATGCTGGGAAAAAATTTTGCAAACAATCTCTAACTTGATATCTTCTGATATCAAAAATCCTCTTTGCCAGCCCCTGCATGTTCTTGTTTTTTTCTTTATTTTTTCTGAGGTATTGGTTCTGAATTTTTGATATGGTCTACCACAATCAATTTGTCTATTATTTCCTCTCTTAAGGAACTATTTGTATCTTAAAGCTTCTATTGGTCTGTGGAAAGACCAGGGCTCTTGCCTTCTTATTAGCTTCCAAAAGCTGAAACGCTCTTTGCAACTGAGTTAGTCATAATCTTAATGCTCTAGACACAGGAACTGCTGCCATGGCGGCTTTAGATAAGGCTGCCAATGAGACATATTATTTTTTAAGAAAAATATCAGCTTTACGATCCATTGGATCCTTAAGAAGATATGAATTATCTGCTGGAAAAAAAGATTGTGTAGAAAGGTTTGCCACTACTGGATCAACTCTGGCTGGCACTTCCCAAGCTTCCACGGTTTTAAATCTGGAACCAAGCTCAAATCTTCTAGCCAGAAATTTCCACTCCATTTCCATAATAGATTTCAAGAACGGATGCCCAGGAAGGACTGTAGCCTTTCTTTTGAGGAAATAAAACAAGCTCCCCCTGTCCAGAGAGGACGAGACAGCTTGTCCTGTTTCCATAATTTTTTTTTACATTTTTAATTAACTTATCAGTATTTTTTTTTTTTTTTTTTTTAACAAATAATTATCTTCAGAAATCGCCATGTCTGAATCTGATTCTGATGTCTGAAACTTGCCCTCACAAGAATGAGAAGAATCAAACAAATGAGAAAAATCCTGCTTGAATTTTTTGGATTTCTTTTTGCTAGACATACACGATTTAAACCAAGAAAAAAAAATTTTAAGCCTCCTTATCAGTCATCTTTTATCCTCAGAAACATGAGTGCAGATACTGCAGATATTGGAAGGATAGTTCTCAGGAAGGTGTTGGAGACAACTAATGCAGCACTCAGTTTTAGTTTTCTGCTTAGTCTTAGAAGATGCATGAGGACTGATATGAGAGGCACTTGATTCTGAGTACAAATTATACATACAGCAGGCACATGGTCATCAGGTAACCACTGCTGACACTCAATACAATTTCTATGCTTCCTCTTAGAGAGTGTTTTACCACTGGACATCTGCAAGTATGAAAAAAGACTCTCTTTAGTACACTGTTCAAACAGTAATACAGTCAACGAAAGCCCAGAAGGGCATAATACCTTACAAGTCTGAGGGTTCTGCTTGCCAGGCACAGCGAACCAACCCTCACACATCAGCAGCTTTAAATGGGCAATCCCGCACTGGGAGCTCCGCCCCCTCCATGGTGCGTCATTGGGGAATCCTTTTTTTTGAGGTAGGGTACTTGCTTTTTCTGTCAGCATCCTGCTGCCTGCTCCTCCTTCACTTGACACAGCACATGCGCACTAGGGGCCAGAGGACATGGTGCTGGCGGACTCTGACCGAAATGGCTGCTATAGCCACCTTACTTTGCAGTACCCTCGGCTTCTTTCTCCAACCACTGGCTAACACATATCTAGACTTACAGTAAGTCACTCCTTGCACAGGAGGAGCCTCCAGGCGCGTTCTCAAACAGCCATCTGAGTCCCTGAGACATAGCCTGGGAATGTTGTGACAGGAAAACAAAAAAACCTGTATAAAAGAAAACCCCCCTGTGGGCTACTTGGGAAAAAAACGAGGACAAATAAAAACACAAAGAGATAGTGGAGAGAGGGGTTCTTATACCATTAATTATGCTAATTAACTGTCTCATTGCTACATAGGTGGGCAGGAGGAACTAATGGCGGGGATAAAGACCCCTTCTGTGCTGTCGCAGGACGAATAAGAAATAATCTATTCATTCTACATCTACGAAGCACACAGAATTTACTACATACTTGTATATATGGAGTACAGTATATGTTCATTCCAATATTAACTACACATATAATTTGTTCATTCCACATCTACAAATCACAGAGAATTTACTACTTGCCTGTATATGTGGAACATATAAACTGTTCATTCCAAATCTACACAGCATAGGCAATATACTATGTACTTATATATGTGGAATATGTATCGATTTCATTATAAGCTACCAACACAACTTGTTCATTCCATGCCTAGGAAACACAAGGAATTTACTTCATACTTGCATACGTGGAATATGTGTTCATTTCACTATATTCTACACATATAACCTGTTCTTTTCGCATCTACAAAGCACAGGGAATTTACTATGTGCCTGTATAAGTGGAATATGTGTTGATACCATTGTAAATTACACATAACACTGTTTGCTCCTAGACTATAAAGCACAGGGAATTTACTTCATGCCTGTATATGAGGAGTACAGTATGTGTTGATTCCACTATAAACCACACATATAACCTCACACATACCTTATCTATGAATCACAGGGAATGTACTAAATGTCTGTATATGTGGAACATGGAGTTCAATCCACTATTACCTATACATACAGTGGGTACGGAAAGTATTTTTCACTCTTTCTTTCATTGCAGCCATTTGCTATAAGCAAAAAAGTTCATTTTATTTCTCATTAAAGTAATCTTGACAGAAAAAACAGAAATGTAGATATTTTTGCAAATTTATTAAAAAAGAAAAACTGAAATATCACATGGTCATAAATATTCAGACCCTTTGCTCAGTATTGAGTAGAAGCACCCTTTTGAGCTAGTACAGCCATGAATCTTCTTGGGAATGATGCAACAAGTTTTTCACATCTGGATTTGGGGATCCTCTGCCATTCTTCCTTGCAGATCCTCTCCAGTTCCGTCAGGTTGGATGGTGAACGTTGGTGGACAGCCATTTTCACATTTCAACATTTTCACTGTTGGGATTGTATTGGGCAGGTGATGAGCAGTGCCTGGTTTTCTCCACACATACCGCTTAGAATTAACACCAAAAAGTTCAATCTTCGTCTCATCAGACCAGAGAATCTTATTTCTCATAGTCTGGGAGTCCTTCTTGTGTTTTTTTGGCAAACTCTATGCAGGCTTTCATATGCCTTGCACTGAGAAGAGGCTTCCTTCGGGCCACTCTACCATAAAGCCCTGACTGGTGGAGGGCTGCAGTGATAGTTGACTTTGTGGAACTTTCTTCCATCTCCCTACTGCATCTCTGGAGCTCAGCCTGTTTGTTCATTCTTTTTTAGTATGTCTCCATACGGTGTGTCTCAGATAAACAGCTAAGGTTCATTGGCTATAGTGCCTCAGTTAAAGAGGTCTGGTAAATGATAAAGTGGCAAAGGTTGGGGGTAATGTAACAAGAACCACTCATACAACTTCATCTGCCAGTAAGGTAGCTGAAGTGCAAGTAGCAGCAGCACTGTCAGCACCAGCCATCCGACCAGCAGTACTAAGCCACAGTTATTATTATGGCGGAAGTGGATGACATTGTGGACTAGATAATTTATCATCTCAGTCACAGCAAGATGATGTTAGCTCTGACCATGGCATTGTGATTTTGAACCACTGTTCAACATATTCCTTCTCCTCCACTTTAACAGTTAATTTGTGGTCCTGTAGAAGCCTTTCTATTCCATTATCTCTGTCTTTACTAATACCTAGTGGGGAGCCTTCTTTTCTAGTAAGAGACAAAATCTTGGATACTAAGGAAGATATTCAAGATATTTTTCTATTGATGCATTGAATGAGAACACTCAGAATTGGGACGGTGATGAAGAGGAGGATCATATGTAGAGAGTATAATACTAGTTTGTGGATAATGTACCCCCAAAATTTCAGGTTCTGCTGAATCCAAAATGTTTGCAATATTTGCAATGAACACCGTTGGGGCCACGATAGGAAATAATGCTATGTGGAGGGGACACTATGGGGCATAATATTGTTTGGAGGAGCCACTGTGGGACATTATACTGTTTAGAGGGGCCGCTATGGGACATTTTACTGTATGGAGGCTACTATGGAACATTATACTGTGTCCAGGCGCCACTATGTGAAAATATACTGTGTGCAGGGGCTGCTATGGGACATTATACTGTGTGGAGGGGCCACTATGTGACAATATACTGTGTGCAGGGGCTGCTATGGGACATTATACTGTGTGCAGGAACCGCTATAGGACATTATACTGTATTCAGGAGCCACTATAGGACATTATACTGTCTGGAGACCACTTTGGGACATTATAGTGTGTGTAAATGGGGTGTTATACTGTGTGGGGACCAGGAAAGGGGGTACTATGCCATGGGGGGCCCCAAGTCAAAAGTCTGCTATGGGGTCCAGTCTTTGCTAGTTATGCCCCTGACTCAGGTCATATCTAGAGGTAGGAATCATGTGATAACATGGAGCCCATGACATATCACAGTCTGAAAAAGTGGTGGGAGATAATTATAATGATAATTATTATTATTTATTTTTAGAGCACCATTAATTCCATGGTGCTGTACATTTGAGGGTTTATATACAGTACACAAAATACACAAAACAAGTACAATACTAACAGTGACCATCTGGTACAGTGTGATAGAGGGCTCTGTCCACAAGGGCTTGCAATCTATGAGGGAAGGGGGATAGAGAAAGTAGATGAGGGTAGAAGCTGTACAGATGTTGATGGTGTGGTGGCAGTAGTATTATTGAAAGTTGTAGGCCATCCTAAAGAGGTGACACTTCAAGGCCTTCTTGAAGCTTGTGATTGTGTGGGACAGTCTTATGTTTCATGGTAACGAGTTCCAGAGTATGGGGGATGCACAGGAGAAGTCTTGGTGGCAGCTATGTAAAGAGCAGATAATAGCAGAGTAGGAGGTGTTAAAAAAAATTGAGAAGCGATTACGTGTGGCTAGGTAGTGAGAGATTAGGTCAGAGATGTATGGAGGGGACAGGTTGTAGATGGCTTTGTATGTCAGTGTTAACATTTTAAATTCTATTCTCTGGGCAATGGGTAGCCAGTGAATGGACAGGCAGAGGGGAGAGGCTGATGAAAAGGTGGATTAAGCGAGTGGCAGAGTTTACTGTAAGGTGGACTGGAGGGGTGAGAGAGCATTTCCTAGGAGGTACATGGAGAAGGGTGTTAAAATAGTCAAAGCAGGAAATTATGAAGGCATTGACTAGCATTTTTGTAGTTTCAGGGGTGAGGAAGGAGCAAATTCAATGAATGTTCTTGAGTTGGAGGCGATAGAGGTGTTGAGTATTTGGATGTAAGACTTGAAAGATAGGGTAGAATCAAGGTTTACCACCAGGTAAGGGCCTTGTGGGACTGGGCTAAGTGTGGCACCATTAACTTTGATAAATGGGTTGGGTAAGGGAGCTGTGTGAGGTGGGGGAAGATGATGAACTCCATTTTCTCTAAATTGAGTTTAAGAAAGCTAGAGAGATATATTTGAGTGTTGTGTGGATAACTTGAAAACCATAAGTTGGCCAAGGCCGAGAGTATAGATGGAGAAGAGGATGAGTACCAGGACAGAGCCTTGAGGGTCACCTACAGAAAGAGGGAGTGGTGAGGAGGTGGTGTGTGAGTTAGAGATGCTGAATGCGTGGTTGGTGAGTTATGAAGAAATCCAGGAGAGGACCAAGTCTGTAATGTCAAGGGATGAGTGTGTAACAAGAGGGGGTGGTTGACTGTGTCAAAGGCAGACGAAAGGTCAAGGAGGAGAACAGAGTAGTGCCATTTGGCTTTGGCTGTTAGTAGGTCATTTGTAACTTGATTAGAGCAGTTTCTGTTGAGTGATGGGGACAGAAGCCTGACTGTATTCTGTCAAAGAGTAAGTTGGATGAGAGATAGGAGGATATTTCAACATAAACTTGATATTCAAGGAATTTTTAGGCATACGAGAGCAGCGAGATAGGGAGATAGTTGACTGGAGAAGACAGGATGAGGGAAGGTTTCTTAAGGATGGGCATAACAGTAACGTGTTAAAATGCAGAAAGGAAGGCATCGCTGGTTAGAGATAGTGTGAAGAGGTGGGTTAGTGCAGGAGTAAAGAGTTCAGTTAGGTTGGGGATGAAGAGAGATTAGTTTGGGTTGGAATTTTAAAATTAGCGTGGAAAGCTTTTCACTGGTGATAGTGGAATCAAGTTATGGAAGAAGAGCTCTGCACAACTGGGTAGAGTGGTTGTGGGGGTGTATGTTAAGGCTCTCTCTGATGGTGTCAATTTTGGTTCTGAAGTCAGAAGAAAAGTGTTCTGCTGAGATAAGTAATGTCGGGGGGGGGGGCACAGGGGTACGAAAAAGGGATTAAACAACTTTTTTTGGTTGTGGGATAGGGAAGATAGATATATGTGGTGAAATAGACCTGTTTTGCAGAGATGAGTGCATTTTTGAAGTTGAGAACTGCCTGTTTATAACTGATCAAGTCTTTCATGGAGTGGCGTTTTCTTCACATGACGTTCAGCAACCCTTGAAGCACGTCTCGATTCTTTTGTCAGTATGCCAAAGTTGCCTATTGATTAGTTGTGCTCTGGTGTGTGTGAGGGGGCCACTGTGTCGAGGGTTGAAATATTGGTGGTGTTTTAGAAAGCAGTGGCAGCCTCTGTGTCCTTGAGTGAGGATAGGCCAGAAAGTGGTAGAAAAGATTCAGAGAGTATGTGGATGTCAAGGCGATTGAGGTTCCTGCGGGTGGGGGGGTGTTAGTTTCTGGATTGGGGGTCTGTTAAAGAGGAAAGGGATGAGAATGAAAGTAAGCTGTGGTCAGACAGTGTGTTGGGAGAGTTAGAGAATTTGGATAGGGAACTGAGGCAGGTAAAGATCAGATCAAGTGTGAATCCCCTATGTGAGTTCCAGAGAATGACCACTGTGAGAGACCAAAGGAGGTGGTGAGAGATAGGAGTTTGGAAGCAGAAGGGTGGTTTGAGTCAATGGCGATGTTGAAATCGCCCATGATAATAATGGAGGTATCAGTCAAGAGGAAGTGCCAGGTGGTGAAGTGGTCGATGAAGGCAGTGGGAGGATATGGTGCTAGGTATATGACACTTGGAGGTTGGAGGCTAAGTAAATGCGGACAGAGTGCAATGATTGGGTTGAGTAAGAGACGGTGTGAGGTGATGGTGTGTGTCTGGGACAGAAAGCCTACAGGTTTAGACGTAGCTCTGCAGAGAAGGTCAGATGGTTGGGTAGAACAGATGGAGAGATAAAGAGTTTATTACTAAATTTGGTGGTTGGGTTGTGAGAAGTTACAGTCATTAAGATGATAAACATTCTAGTTTATTACATAAACATAGCATAGTAAATATAGCAATTATAAGGTCAATTATGTGCTGTTTTTAGCAGTTACTTTCAGTTCCAATTCTGGTTTAATTCTAATCAGTGCACTTATAAAGTTGCACTCAGAGATATTGCACTGAACTGACCTCTACACTTAAATATATACTACTTGCTAGTAAGAATTGATTACATAGTTTGTGATATTTATAGGTAACAACAGGGGTGGAGATACATGTGGCTGATTGAGAGATAGGAAAGGATCAGGTGAGAAAAGTGGGGGGTACAAGACCATCTAAAACAGCAGAAGGATAGAGACAGCACCTTCAAAGTTCAACAGAAGTACAAACAAAAAGCAGGATAAACCATACCAATAAGAGAAGTTACAATCAATAAACAAGCAGTAATAGAGTTATGCTAGAAGCAGTGGTGCTTTGATTGCTTAAGATTTGATTAAGTTCAGATGGGGAAACATACCTGTGGATTGAAGATGGAAAATAAGATCAGATGAGAGTGAAAGAAGATGAGATGACAGTGAAAAGAGGATAGTGGGATAATGGACGATGACAATGATTATGATTTTATGTTTCACAACACCTGGGAACTGGATCAGGCTGTTGAGAAGGTGATGCCATGTTAAGAGTGTTGATGATGATGGCTAGATTTCCGGCCAAAAAATGCGGAAAAATATGGAGAGAAAAGTCCTGCTTGCAGGACTTTTTTCTCTGTATTTTTTAAGCGGGTTCGGGGACAGAAACCCCGAATGGAATACAGGCCCAGGTGTGAACCTAGCCTTAGTAGTGTACTTGTTTTGTGCATTTTGTGTATTGTATGTAAACCCTCAAATGTACAGCTCCATGTAATTAATGGTGCTCTATAAACAAATAATAATAATAATAATAATAATAATAATAATAATAATGTGTGTTGGTACAGTTTTATAAATTCTACTGGTGGGCCCTAGGCACCCAGTCTGACACTGCAGCCCACTATCACTGGTACATGTAATTGTGGCAGTGGAAGTGATGGGTGGATAATATATACATATCATATTTTTCGGACTATAAGACATAATTACATAAGCACAGTTTTACCTCTACATGGGATATTATGGTCTGCTTTTTTCCATGAATGCAGTGGTGAACCTAGCCTCTTTGCTGCCTGAGGCGGACTATCGAAAGAAGCCCCCCCCCCCAAAAAAAAAAAATATATAAAATTGCGTTTACATGCTGTTAGCGTCACACGCTGCTATTGTTGTACAATAAACATACACAAACTTATGAAACAGTTTTTAAGAATTCTTCCTGTATTACTTCAGTATCAGAAATCAACAACACGGCATTAACAATGAAAGTAACTTCACACATCTTCTGCTTGGTGGATGGATGAGCCCACGCGGCCACCATTCTCTATAATAGGAGCGCCGCAGATAGCTGAGTACTGGACTTCAGGTATCTTCGGCACTCCCATCGAAGTGAATGACAGCCACGCAGGTTTGTCCATCCACCAAGTGACATACCTATATTCAGCTGCAGCCAGGCTGGATTCCCATCCAGTGGGGGAAAAAAAAAACAATTCTCAGGCTCAGTGGGGGTCGCAGCTGACAGACCCCCATCAATCAGGTATTTATCCTCTATAAAAATAAATTCACACATTTTCTGCTTGGTGGATGGACGAGCCCATATGGCCCCCATTCTCTTTAATAGGAGCACCATAGATAGAGTTCTGTACTTTGGCTATCTTTGGCACTCCCATCAAAGTAAATGAGAGTGTGGGTTCGTCCATCCACCAAGCGACACGCCTACATTCAGCCTGGCCGAATTCCCATCCAGTGGGGCACAGGAAACCAATTTTCAGGCCCAGTGGGGGTCTCAGCAGACAGACCCCCATCAATCTCTATCATTTAGGTGAATACAGGGTAGTAACATTTTGTGACTTACAGTTGACGTCTCTGACTAATCGGTCACATTTCCCTTCTCTTCCCTTTGGACCGCCATGACCACTTCTTCCAGCTGTGACTTGTCTCTGTAAAGTTTACAACACAGACATCTTTGGCTCCTCACTTTTCCAGGCATCCAACCCCACATTGTCCTCACCTGCACACCCATCCTGCTGCTACCCCAATTATAAAATATATGATATAACCCCCCATAATGAATAATACCCCCAAGTGCATCTTTATATTAATAATGTCCGTGTGTGCCCTGTTTAAATAGTGCCCCTTATTAATAATGCCCCAGGTGTTAACTAATTAAAAGGTTTTCCAGGTCATTAATAAACTAATCAGTGGGGCTTAAAAACCCAGGACCCCTACTGATCACCTGTTTGAATGAACTGTGGTACCTGTGTAAGTGCCGTGACCGCTTCTCTGTTTACATAGTGTCATTCATCTCATAGCGGCCATGTAATGTAACTACAGCCTCGTCCTATACACTTCTATGTGACAAGACTATATTTACATCACACGGTCACTATAAACAGACAGTGTGTGATATAAACAGGCACCATAACCCCTTCATACAGCTGATCAGAGGAGGGGTCCACTGATCTCTTATTGATAATCTGTCCTAAGGATAGAACAACAATAAAAATGAGCTGGAAAGACCCTTTAATAAAGCCCAAGTGCCACCTTAAAGGGGTTGTCCAGGATAACCACTTTTTTAATATGAGGCTGGGGAAGGTACTCCCGTGTCACCCAGCACGTTCCAGTCCTGCTGCTCCGGTGTTTTCTTCCCCTCAGTGGTCATGTGTGGTGGGGACTTCCGCCAGAAGAGAACACCAGAGCAGCAGAACCAGACTGCGGTGGGAGACATCAGAGCACAAGGGACAGGTGAGTAGGTGTTTTTTTTTTAATACAGTATTACACCATATTATGGCCCACAGCGGCCCCTGCACACAGTATTACATGGTATTATGCCCCGCAGCGGCCACTGCACATGGTATTATTCCCCGCAGCGACCCCTGCACACGGTATTATGCTCTGCATCGGCCCCTGCACACGGTATTATGCCCTGCAGAGGCCCCTGCACACGGTATTATGCCCAGCAGCGGCCCCTGCACAGGGTATTATGCCCCGCAGCGGCCCCTGCACACGATATTATGCTCCATAGTGGCCCCTGCACACGGTATTATGCCCCGCAGCGGCCCCTGCACATGGTATTATGCTCCATAGTGGCCCCTGCACTCGGTATTATGCTCCATAGAGGGCCTTGCACACAATATTATGCCCCGCAGTGGCCCCTGCACACGGTATTATGCTCCATAGTGGCCCCTGCACACAGTATTATGCCTCATAGTGGTCCCTGCACTCGGTATTATGCTCCATAGTGGCCCCTGCACTCAGAATTATGCTCTATAGTGGCCCCTGCACACGATATTATACTCCATAGTGGCCCTTGCACACGTAATTATGCCCCATAGTGGCCCCTGCACACAATATTCTGCTCCATAGTAACCCACCCATGAACTATTATTATACTCTGGGGTCTAAAAGCCCCCAGAGTATAATGATCGGAGACCCAGGTGGTGACAAACCTAAAAACCAGTGTTACTTACCTGGGCTCCGGTGCGCTCCCTGCTTTCGGCCCTCTTCAATGTTGCACAGACCGGCGTCGCAACATAATGACATCGGGCTGGCTCACGTGACTCCTGGGACGTCACCAAAGAAGGCCGAAGCCTGCTGGGAGCTACATTGGATCACCGGAGAGGTGAGTAACAATGGTTTTTATGTTTATCACCTCCCCTGGTTCTCCGATTATTATACTCCGGGGTCTGAAAAGAGACAGCCAGTCATACATAAGCCATATAAAGATTATGGAACTGTATTAGGCTGCAGCTGTATGCAGACAAAACCCTTTCAACTATTATGCGGGTAAACACTATGCAATCGTTGGTAGCTGCATGCAGCCAGGGTTTTTTGTTTTCGGTTACATGCAGCTGTTGGAGCATGTGGATGTACCCTAACATTACTAATGCTGACATACAAAGCCATCCATAACCTGTCCCCTCCATATATCTCCGACCTAATCTCCCGCTACCTGCCCACACGTAACCTGCGATCCACCAAAGACCTCCTACTTTGCTCTGCTCTTCACACAAACATCTCCAAGACTTCTCCTGTGCAACGCCCATACTCTGGAACTCATTACCAAGACACATAAGACTATCCTCCACAGACACAAGCTTCAAGAAGGCCCTGAAGACTCACCTATTCAGGCAGGCCTACAACCCCCAATAACGCTACTGTCAGCACACCATCATTTGTACAGCCTCTCCTCTCACCTTCTGTCTCTATCCCTCTTCCCTCATAGATTATAAGCCCTTGCGGGCAGGGCCCTCTATCCCACTGTGCCCACTGTATCATATTTGTTTTGTATATTTTGAGTACCGTATGTAAACCCTCAAATGTAAAGCACCATGGAATTAATGGTGCTTTATAAATAAACAATAATAATAAGGCTATTTTGCTCAAAACTACTTTCTAGTGAGACCAATAAGTCTCTAGTCACTCTATATTCCTTATTAAACACTAAGCATCCAATGACAAATACCAATGTCGTCTCTGATCTTGGAAATGTATCTACGAAGATATCAGGTTTGCCCCAACATAAGAACAGTAGGACAAAACTCACCATCCCTGCTTTATTTGCTAATCTAGGCCACAAACTGTGCCATGGTTGCTCTTCCTTCTGACCATTTCAAAATTTCTTTGAGATTCTTTACGAGGACCTGAGGAGCTGAAGGTAGTTTGATGGGAGTATAAACTGGTTCTTCTGGTATCTACAACCAAACTCCTCAAGACCTGGGCTGGATCTTGGTCATGAACTATGAGTACAAAAGATGCTTCTTAAAGGGGAAAAAAAAATAAAATATAAAAAATATTTAACTTGTCCCTGATGCTCCTGTGTCTCCCATTGCGGTCTGGTCCTGATGCGCCGTTGTTTTCTTCTGGCGGAAGTCTCCACCGCATGTGACTGCTGAGCCCATTCAGCGGCCTACGGAAATTACATAGGACATCACAGGTAGTGACGTTCAATGTCCTTTCCTGAGGCCGTGCGGCAGGGACTATCCTGGACCACCCCTTTGAGCCTTTGGGATGAAGGGTTACATTTGAATAAATCCTCTATTAAATTATTTGTCTTGACTGTGTAGGACCTGGGGAGTACTCTATTCTTCTCTGTAACTCCCATTTATCTGTAATGGATGTTCCCGCTGAAATTCCTCTGGAGGAGCCTTGTTGTCAGAAAAAAATGTGCTTCGTTCGCCAACTTGAACAGGAAGAGAAGGTAAGAGACAGCTTGGGAAAAAAATTATTTTGCTGCACTGTGTGGAGCAAAGAAAGAGCTTCATTATACAGAGACTGTTTTAGAGAGTAAAGGCTGAGGACAGATAGTAGATTGGAGCAGAGCAGTTTAAAGCAAGAAGCTTTGTGAGCTGGAAAGCTTGAGAAGGACTACAGTAAGAATAAAATTCTATATTTTAATAATCTAATCTGTGTTTTCTCTTGAATTTATTCAGTTCACACAGTCAGTGTTAATACTGTTAAGGCTTGTCAGTGTGGTAGCTGTGTTTTTCATGGCTAGCACGCTGACATGAGATGGGTGAACCTCTCAGGATTTGGTTCGGGTGGCTTGGGTCTAAGATTGATTAAGGGTTGAACAAGTTTGGTAGGAATCACACCTTAAAATGGCTTAAAGCATAGTGTAGAACACTGTCAGTGCTCATAGGGCACATATCCAACCAATTTCTAGCTCTCCAAGGCAAACACAGCTGAAATTATGTCAGAGTGAAAGTGTCATTATTATACTCTGGGGCCTTTTCAAACCCTCCTTGTGGCATCCGACTCTCTCTCTCTCTCTCTCCTCAGTGATGTCATGTGCCCGGGGTCACTGCTGAGGCCTGTGATTGGTGCTGATGTGACCAAATCAATAGGCCCATGCAGGCAGGGCCGGCGTTAGGGGGGGGCAAACTGGGCAATTGCCCAGGGCCCCGTCCCCAAAGGGGCCCCCGGGATCCGGAACCTGATGACTCCGAACCCCGGAGTCAGGCCCGGCCAAATCAATAACAGAAAGGGATCGCAGGGCCCCTTTCCGAGGTGAGTAAAAATAACAAACATTTTTACTCACCTGTCCTGGCGTCCGACGTCATCTTCTGGCGTTCCGGACATCACTGCTGAGGCCAGGCCTCAGCCTTAGCGATCACGTGGGGCGTGCTGACAGCGTGCCTCACGTAATCGCTGAGGCCCAGGCCCAATCACAGGCCTCAGCGGTGACGTCCACAACGCGTGACGTCAGCCGCAGAGAAGAAGCCAGCGCCGGCGGGGATAGCGGAGCAACGCAAGGAGGTCCAGGAGAGGTAAGAGCAAGGTGAGTATAACTGTTTGTTATTTTCCCTCACCTCCCCCGGGCCTTCAATTATTATACTCTGGGGTCTGAAGAGACCCTAGAATATAATATAATAATAGCACTGTAGGGCCCCTGTGGAGCATTATACTGGGGGGCCCCTCTGGATAGCATAATATACTGTGTGGGGCCACTGTGGAGCATTATACTGGGAAAGGGGCCCTCTGGATAGCATGTTATATTCTGTGGGGCCTCTGTGGAAAATTATAATGTGGGGGGGGAGGCTCTGGAGATAATGTTATATTATGTGGGGCCACTTTGGAGCATTATGCTCTCCAGAGGGGCCCCCCAGTATAATGCTCCACAGTGGCCCCACACAGTTTAATATGCTCTCCAGAGGGGCCCCCCAGTATAATGCTCCAAAGTGGCCCCACAGAATATAACATGCTCTCCAGAGCCCCCCCACTTTATAATACTCCATAGAGGCCCCACAGAATATAACATGTTCTCCAGAGGGCCCTCTCCCCAGTATAATGCTCCACAGTGGCCCCACACAGTATAATATGCTCTCCAGAGCCCCCCCCCCCAGTATAATGCTCCACTGTTTCCCCACACAGTATAATATGCTATATTATACTGTGCGGGGCCACTGTGGAGCATTATACTGGGGGGGGGGGGGCTCTGGAGAGCATGTTATACTGTTTTGGGCCACTGTGGAACATTATACTGGGGGGGGGCTCTGGAGAGCATATTATACTGTTTTGGGCCGCTGTGGAGTATTATACTAGGGAAGTATATTATACTGTGTGGAGGCCATTTCTGGAGCATGTTATACTGAGTGGGGTCACTGTGGAGCATTATTCTGGGGGCGGCCATCAGCAGAGCATATTATATTGCGTGGCGCTTTTGTGGGGCATTATTCGGGGGGGGACTAATGAGCATTATACTAGGGGGCCCTCTGGGGAGCATATTATACTGCATGGGGCCTACTGTGGAACATTATACTGGGGGGACGCTCTGGGGAACATAATATATTGCGTGGGGCCACTGTGGAGCAAAATACTGGAGGGGGCACTGTGGAGCATTATACTAGCGGGGGCCCTCTGGGGAGCATATTATACTATGGGCCACTATGGAGCTTTATACTGGGGGAAGGGACAGTGTGGGGAGCCTGTCATATTGTGTGATGCCACTGTGGAGTGTATTATATTGTGTGGGGTTTTTCGAGAGCATATGATACTCTGTGGGGCCATTGTAGAGCATTATACTGGGGGTGACTGTGGGGAACATATTATACTGTGGGGAACCACTGTGGAGCATTATACTGGGGGGGTTCCCCACAGTTCCTCTGGGGAGTATATTATGCTGTGTGGAGGTCATTATGGAGCATGTTATACTGTGTTAGGCCACTGGAGCATTATACTGGGGGGGCATTGTGGGGTGCATATTATACTGTATGGAGCATATATTGTGTGGGGCTGCTGGGGAGCATATTACACTGTCTGGGGCTACTAAGGGGTAGTATACTGTGTGGGCCACTGTGGAGTATTATACAATGTGGAGCCTTACATACCATGTGGGGCCACTATGGGGGGCTCAGGGGAGCATTTTATACTGTGTGTGGTCACTGTGGAGCATTATATACCATGTGGGGAAACTGGAGGGCTCAGGAGAGCATTTTATACTGTGGAGCATTATATACCATGTGGAGCATTATACTGTGGGGGGGGGGGCTCAGAATTCCTGCTAGCAGCCCTGTGTGCTATGTCAGCATCACAGCTACCTCACTATAATCTTGCACATACGTGTAGTGCCCCATGGCCATGTCATTCCCCATACAGTACTGTGCATGAGCTGGCCATGGAGTTATTGGGACCTGCACAGTACAATAGGGGCTGTCTATACTGGGAACATACTCAGTAACACCAGATAGTGAGCGCATATGTAAGACTTCAGTGAAGGAGCCGTGGTGTAGGCTATTAGCAGGAAGCTGTTGGGTGGGGCCCCAGAACAAGATTCTCTGGTGGGCCTAAGGCCCTTCAGTCCGACACTGTATAACGGAGAACTATTATATATAAGGGTGGGTTACTATATATAATTGGGAAACTTAAGTATGAGGGGGCTATTATAAGGGGGAACTATTATTTATAAGATGGGCTATTATTTATAAGGGGGGAAGTATTATATATAAGGCATCCATTATAAGGGGGAGCTATTATTTATAAGAGGGGAACTGTTTATAAGGGGGGTATAATTGTTAAGTGGGCTTATTTATAAAGGGGGCTATTAGTGATAATGGGGGCTATTATTTATAAGGGTAATTATTTATGAGAGGGCTATTATTTATAAGGGAGCAGTATTATTTTTACGGGGTGACTGTTACTGATAAGGGGGAATATTACTGATACAGGGCACTATTTATCATTTATAAGGGCGCTATTACTGATAAAGGTGTAATATTATTTATAAGGAGGCGCTATAATAACTGATGACTGGGTGCAAAAATCTATTAGGTGGTACAAAGGTGCTCATTTGAATTGTGTGTGGTAAAATGGGGCTTGTTATTACTTTTTTTTTCGGGAGAAAGGAGGCGTTATTATAGGGGTTGTCACTGGAAGACGATGGTGTTGTTTGCATATCAGCATTTGGGGCCCCCGCTTTTAATTTTGCCCAGGGCCCCACTTTGTCTAAAACCGGCCCTGCATGCAGGCACGGGTAGCATGCGGATACCATCCTTGTACTGTCTGTACTATTTTGTGTGTATGTGGTTGAGTTAGAGTGTCATAACAACCTAGCTATTCAACTAAAAACTATTTGCTTTTTCAGAATGGCACTAAGGTGTCGTAGCTGGTTTATTGCCCTGCGCATTAAACTGCCACCCAAAACAGGAGTTATGATCACCATCCTGAAGATGTAAAAACACCCTCTTATGTGATTACAGCATGTAATAAAAGCTCTTTTTAGAGGCCATTTTACATGGCAGTGTCCAAGCTGGCAAACAAGGACTGTGTTTTAGTTGCATATCTCGGCTAGCTCCCCTGAACCGAGCTTACAGCATTATAGTGATTGTATGTTGCTGTGAGTTTCAGAATGGTTTAATTAAAAACATATCACTGGACTTCCAGGTGCAATGCGCATGATGTAGGACACACAAACACGCATGCACCTCCACCCACTGCCCATTCTCCCGGCTCTGTGTCTGGCCCCCATTCTTCCCCCTGAATTGGTGTCTTGGCGGGCGGGTGGTGGGGCTGTGCTGTGGTCTGGAGGTAGCAGCGGTGGCCGGTGATCGACCAGAACTAAACCTGTGGGCCACTGGATTGCCTCTTGGATGCTTTCAAGGGAGCTGATAGTTAATACCTCATCTGATTTAAGTTGGCTGTGTGGAGCGGAGGCCTTTCTGGAGTGGGACTGCATTGGAAATTATTATTACTCCCCATAAGGAACATCCTCTTTCCACTTGTTGTTTGAATTTATCCCCAGGTGAAATAAAGCAAGAGGAAGAGCAGATTGATGAGCATTGTGGTTCTTTTTCTCTTCATTGTTGTGAGACTATATTTTGAGACTAGATCTATTTAAATTTTGCATAAGACTCTATAATACTAATGGTGGTAAGAGTTATGACATAATTTATATGAACACTAAAGGGCTAAAGTAAATGTGAGAAGCAAAGGTAGGTATGTTAAACTATGTATGATAATTCCAAATAATGTTGCTGTCACACTGGGGTTTAATGATGACCTTTAATGATGCCAGCCAGGGGCGGACCCAGACTGCAGAGGACCCATGTGCAAATAATGTGTCTAAGCCCCTGTTCCCCCGTCCCCCCATAAGTCTGTTTTTACAGTGAGAGAAAAGTAGGCTTCTCCACACATTATAATGTCTCACAGTAGCCTCTCCACACAGTATAGTATCCAACGATGGCCCCTCCCCACACTGTAATGCCCTATAGTGGACCCCCCACACAGTATAATGTCTTACAGTAGCCCCTCCACACCAGGGGCGCACCTCTAATGAGGCGAAGTGAGGCGGCCACCCCAGGCGGCACTATTAGTCACTGAATGAGGGGCGGCATTTTTACTATTTATTTAACCTAAACCAGCCCAAGACAGACCTCTTAAAAAAAAAAAAAAAAAAAAAAAAGCTGAACAGGACCTGTTCTGGGCTGGTTTAGGAGACGTCTGCTTCTCGGCAGGGATGGTATGACATCATCGCGCCTCCTGCGCTGAGAAGCAGACGTTCTATGTCTGGGGCAAGAAGAGGAGGCTGCGGCTCCTGCAGGGATCGCAGGTAGGTGAGGATAACTTTTTGTTTGTTTGTTTTAATAGGCTGTTACCTGCTGGAGTAACCCCAGCAGGTAACGGGCCCTATTTACTTACCTATCCCCGCTCATGCTCATGGCCGCCTCCGCTTCCCTTTCTACTATGGGACGCAGAAGGGGAAGTGGAGGCGACTGTTAGCAAGAGCAGAGATCGGAAAGTGAGGCCGCGAGCTTAGACCCCAGAGTATAATGATCAGAGGACCAGGGGAGGTGGCAAACATAAAAACCAGAGTTACCCACCTCTCCTGCTCTCTGGAATTCTCCAGGCAGTCTTCTGGCCTCTTTGGTGACATCCCAGACGTCACATGGGCCAGGCTGTCGTCATTTTGCGTTGCGACACCAGCCTGGCCCATGACGTCTGGGACGTCACCAAAGAGGGCCAAAAGCTGCAGGGAGTGCGCCAGAGCCTGGGAGAGGTAAGTAACAGTGGTTTTTATGTTTGTCACCTCCCCTGGGCCTCCGATCATTATACTCTGGAGTAATAATAGTTTATGGGTTGTTTATGGGGCATAATACCATGTGCAGGGGACACTATGGAGCATAATATCATGTGCAGGGGCCACTGTGGGGCATAATACCATGTGCAGGGGCCGCTGTGGGGCATAATACCGTGTGCAGGGGCCGCTGTGGGGCATAATACCGTGTGCAGGGGCCGCTGTGGGGCATAATATTGTATGCAGGGGCCACTGTGGGGCATAATACCGTGTGCAGGGACCTCTGTGAAGCATAATACCATATGCAAGGGTCACTCTGGGGCTCTAATACCGCGTTCAGGGCCCGCTGTGGGTCATAATACCGTGAAATACCACGTGCAGGGGCCACTGTGGGCCATAATACCGTGTAATACTGCATGCAGGGGCCGCTGTGGGCCATAATATGGTGTAATACCGCATTCATGGCCCGCTTTGGGCTATAATACCGTGTAATACCACATGCAGGGGCCACCGTGGGCCAAAATACCATGTAATACCACGTTCAGGGGCCGCTGTGGGCCATAATACCGTGTGCAGGGGCCACTGTGGACCGTAATACTGTGTGAAGGGGCTGCTGTGGAACATTATAGTGTGTGTATATGAGGCGTTATACTGTGTGGGGGCCAGGAAAAGGGGTGCTATGATGTGGGGGGGGGCCAAGTCAAAAGTTTGCTGGGGGACCCAGTCTTTGCTAGTTACGCCCCTGATAAGGGGTCGTTAGGAAGGGGCATTTTATATAAAGGGGCTTTATGAACTCAAGAGGTTTTATTTATATAAGGGCATTATTAATAGAGGGGGGGTATTTATATAAGGGGTCATTAGGGAGCATTATATATATAAAAGGGGGTGGTCATTTATATAAGCGTTCTTTAGGGAACATCAATTATATACGGGGGCATTAGGGGACATTATGAATAGAAGGGGGCATAATTTATATAAAGGGTCTTTAGGGGAGCAGTATTTATGTCAGGGGGAATCAGGGGCATAATATAAGGGGTAATTAATTAAAGGGGTTGTCCAGGATAACCACTTTTTTAATATGAGACCGGGGAAAGTGATAAAAAAAAACCCTATTCACCTGTCTCTTGTGCTCCGATGTCTCCTACCGCAGTCTGGTTCTGCTGCTCTGGTGTTTTCTTCTGGCGGAAGTCCCCACCGCACATGACCTGACCGCTGAGGCCGCTGACATGGGATGTCACAGTGCTGGAAAAAAACATTGGAGCAGCAGGACTGTAACGCACTGGGAGACACCTTCCCCAGCCTCATATTAAAAAAGTGGTTATTCTGGACAACCCCTTTAAGGTGGCAATTGGGCATTTCCAGCTCATTTTTAATGATGATCTATTCTTAGCAGGGATCATCAATAAGAGATCAGTGGACCCCCCCCCTTCTGATCAGCTGAATGAAGGGGCCATGGCACCTGTTTATATCACACGCTGTCTTGTCACATAGACGTGTATAGGATGAGGCTGTAGATACATTACATGGCCGCTATGAGATGAATGACACTATGTAAACAGAGAAGCGGTCACGGCGCTTACAGAGGTACCACGGTTCATTCAAACAGCAGATTAGTCAGGGTCCAAGGTTTTTGAGCCCCACTGATTTTTTTTTTATTAATGACCTGGAAAACCTTTTAATTAGTTAACACCTGGGGCAATATTAATAAGGGGCACTATTTATATAGGGTGCACACGGACATTATTAATATAAAGATGCACTTGGGAGTATTATTCATTATGGGAGGTTATAGCATATATTTTATAATTGGGGATAGCAGCAGAATGGGGGCTTTGTGTAGGTGAGGACAATGTGGGGTGGGTGCCTGGAAAAGTGAGGAGCCAAAGATGTCTGTGTTGCAAACTTTACAGAGACAAGACACAGCTGGAAGAAGTGGTCATGGCTCTCCAAATGGAAGAGAAAGGAAATGTGAAGGGTTAGTCAGAGACGTCACCTGTAGGACCAAAATGTTACTGCACTGTATTCACCTAAATGATAGAGATTGATGGGGGTCTGTCTGCTGAGACCCCCACTGGGCCTGAAAATTGGTTTCCGGTGCCCCACTGGATGGGAATTCGGCCTGGCCGCAGCCAGGCTGAATGTAGGCGTGTCGCTTGGTGGATGGACGAACCCACACTCTCATTCACTTCGATTGGAGTGCCAAAGATAGCCAAAGTACAGAACTCTATCTATGGTTCTCCTATTAAAGAGAATGGGGGTCACATGGGCTCGTCCATCCACCAAGCAGAAACTGTGTGAATTTATTTTTATTGTTATTGCCGAGTTGTTGATCTCTGATACTGAAGTAATACAGTAAGACAGTAAGAAGAATTTTTAAAAACTGTTTTATCACTTTGTGTATTATGTATGTTTATTGTGCGACGATAACAGCATGTGAAGCTAGTAGCATGTAAACTCAATTTATTTATTTATTTTTTGTGAGGGGGCGCCTTTCTACAGTCTGCCTCAGGCAGCAAAGAGGCTAGGTTCACCCCTGCTCCACACAGTATAATGTCCCATAGTGCCCCCTCCACACACTATAATTTCTCACAGTAGCCCCTCCACACAGTATAATATCCCACAGTGGCCCCTCCACACACTATAATTCCCTATATTGCCCACTCCACACACTATAATGTCTCACAGTAGCCCCTCCACACAGTATAATGTCCCATAGTGGCCCCTCAACACACTATAATGCCCTGTAGTGGCCCATATAGCTTTTTTTAATGAATTTTCCAAAAATTTGGGGGTTTGGAAGAACTCAAAATTTTTGCAGTTCACCACCCATGAACCATTATTATACTCTGGGATCTCTTCAGACCCCAGAGTATAATGAGCGGAGGTCCAAGGGAAGTGAGGAAACATAACAAACAGCGTTACTCACCTCTCCTGGGCTCTGGCGCTGGTCTTCCAGCCTCTTCCGGTCACAGAGACATCATGAATGACGTCAGAGATTGCTGAGGCCCAATTACAGGCCCAATCACCATGTCGGCGTGTAGACACAAAATGACGCCGCATAACATCATGTGAGTTATGCCGCTGCCAAATTGTGTCATACGCCAACGTGACCGCACAGGCCCAATCACAGGCCTCAGTAGTCTCTGATGTCATTCATGACGTCTCTGTGACCAGAAGAGAAATCTGGTCATTTATTGGTGGAGAGATCTCCAGGCATGGAAAAGGGAGAGGAGATTTCTCTTTCTGAGGAAAATCAAATATATATTAAAAAGTGTATTCAGGAGGATTAAGGAGATGTTGCTGTCTATTTGTGATACAGGAGAAAGGTCAATTGCGCAGTCAATGCAAGATGTCACTGAAGACATTAGTGCTCAGTCCTCTAAAACAGATTTTTTTTAGAGCAAAAAATAAAATAAAATTAGAAAAAATTAGAAAATCTTGGATTGTCAAGTATTTGGCTCCCCAGCAGTAGGAAAAAAACAGGAGTGCTAACCCTTATACGCAAAACCAGCTGATTTCATTTATTAAAGGTAATGAAGGGAAAATGGTTAGATTTGTTCTGAAATATGCTAAGAAGCAGGTTTGCATCTATAAAGTGTATACTCCCAAATGTAATCAGAAAAAGTTTCTGAACTATCTGGCAATTAAAATAGCAAAAGATCCCTATCCATGTAAGATCATTGGTGGTGACTTTACTGAAGTAGTTGATAATCTAGAGGATAGGTGTAGTAGCAGCACAACTAGACAGAAGAATGTGATGTGTGAATTTTTGGACATGACTGTGGGAAGAAGAGATTACAATTTTCTTTTCGATTGTGTATGGATCAGTAACATTGCATAGATTATCTTTTAGTTACAGAAAATCTATTGAATACTGTTCTTGACGCTGACATTCATGATTCTCCAATTAGTTTGGTAGTTAAGAGTATGATGGGTGAAATTCATTAGCATTATATATGGAGATTTCCTGTACAATTTTCTAAAGATGTACAATTTTCAGTCACTACGTCAATGATGAAGGCATTATGCACAGGAAAATGGATCATGAGATAATCTGGTATTATTCTGGGGAACTGCTAAAGTGGTTCTTAGGGGTCACATAATGGCCTATACTAAAGGGTTGCAAAAAAAGATAAGGGAGAAGTTCTGGCAGGCAAGTGAAAAATATATGGCCTATATAAGATAGATCATTCCAAAAAGAATAAGGAAGAAATGATGAAAACACAGGAGATCAACAATGTTTGGATTCAGAAGATACTATTTTACTATTACAGTCAAAATGAAGCCAGAATGTTTAAATATGGTAATAAATCAGAAAACATGCTCAAGAACTTGATTATGATGTTAATATTCATGTGATTAAAGATAATCAATTTGTAAAGATTTAAAGGGCATTACCAGGGTGTTTTGTGAATATTACTGTGCCTTATACAGTGGGGGGAAAAAGTATTTAGTCAGCCACCAATTGTGCAAGTTCTCCCACTTAAAAAGATGAGAGAGGCCTGTAATTGACATCATAGGTAGACCTCAACTATGAGAGACAAAATGAGAAAACATATCTAGAAAATCACATTGTCTGATTTTTTAAGAATTTATTTGCAAATTATGGGGGAAAATAAGTTTTCAGTCACCTACAAACAAGCAAGATTTCTGGCTCCCACAGACCTGTAACTTCTTCTTTAAGAGGCTCCTCTGTCCTCCACTCATTACCTGTAGTAATGGCACCTGTTTGAAATTGTTATCAGTATAAAAGACATCTGTCCACAACCTCAAACAGTCACACTCCAAACTCCACTATGATGAAGACCAAAGAGCTGTGGAAGGACACCAGAAACAAAATTGTAGACCTGCACCAGGCTGGGAAGACTGAATCTGCAATAGGCAAGCAGCTTGGTGTGACGAAATCAACTGTGGGAGCAATAATTAGAAAATGGAATACATACAAGACCACTGATAATCTCCCTCCATCAGGGGATCCATGCAAGATCTCACTCCGTGGGGTCAAAATGATCACAAGAACGGTGAGCAAAAATCCAAGAACCACACGGGGGGACCTAGTGAATGACCTGCAGAAAGCTGGGACTAACGTAACAAAGACTACTGTCAGTAACACACTACGCCGCCAGGGACTCAGATCCTGCAGTGCCAGATGTGTCCCCCTGCTTAAGCCAGTACATATCCTGGCCCGTCTGAAGTTTGCTAGAGAGCATTTGGATGTTCCAGAAGAGTATTGGGAGAATGTCATATGGTCAGATGAAACCAAAGTAGAACTGTTTGGTAGAAACACAACTCGTGTTTGGAGGAGAGTGAATACTGAGTTGCATCCAAAGAACACCATACCTACTGTGAAGCATGGGGGTGGCAAAATCATGCTTTGGGGCTGTTTCTCTGCAAAGGGACCAGGACGACTGATCCATGTACATGAAAGAGTGAATGGGGCCATGTATCATGAGATTTTGAGTGCAAACCTCCTTCTATCAGCAAGGGAATTGAAGATGAAACGTGGCTGGGTCTTTCAGCATAAAAATGATCCCAAGCACACCGCCAGGGCTACAAAGGAGTGGCTTCGTAAGAAGCATTTCAAGGTCCTGGAGTGGCCTAGCCAGTCTCCAGATCTCAACCCCATAGACAACCTTTGGAGGGAGTTGAAAGTCCGTGTTGCCCAGTGACAGCCCCAAAACATCACTGCTCTAGAGGAGATCTGCATGGAGGAATGGACCAACATACCAGCAACAGTGTGTGCCAACCTTGTGAAGACTAACAGAAAACGTTTGACCTCTGTCATTGCCAACAAAGGATATATAACAAAGTATTGAGATGAACTTTTGTTATTGACCAAATAATTATTTTCCACCATAATTTGCAAATACATTCTTTAAAAATCAGACAATGTGATTTTCTGGATATGTTTTCTCATTTTGTCTCTCATAGTTGAGGTCTACCTATGAAGACAATAAAAGGCCGGCCTCATCTTTTTAAGTGGGAGAACTTGCACAATTGGTAGCTGACTAAATACTTTTTTTCCCCACTGTAATACCAATGAATGAAGGCTAATATTAATTTCTATATCACATTCTACAGGAATTTACCCGATACTATGAGAAACTGTATGAAGGGGAGGGTGTGAGGTTCCTTCAAATGCCCATCTTATCTGTGGCTCAGAATGAGGGATTGGAAACCCCAGTATCTGAAGCAGAAATAAAGTTAGCAATCAAACCGGTTGGCACACAAGGTTGCTGGTATGTTGGTCCATTCCTTCATGTAGATCTCCTCTAGAGCAGTGATGTTTTGGGGCTGTCGCTGGGCAACACGGACTTTCAACTCCCTCCAAAGCAGTGTTGGACTGGGATGTCTAGGAACCACCAGTGGAATTGTTTCTAGGGGCCCACCATCAGGACCCCTGCAGATCAGCGGTACTGAAACAGGGCGGCTAAACATGCCGGGAGCCATGCTGCTTACCCACTATACCTTGTGTACCACTGCACTACCTAAACCTACTGCTACACCTTGTATGGCAAGTGAACAGCGTGGCTCCAAGAATTGTTACCTTTACCTGTAGCCGCACTGTCCTAGAAAAGCTGATCTGCAGAGGTCCTGGCTGTTGTATCATCGCAGATGTAATATTGATGGCCTATCCTAAGGACAGGCCATCAATATTAGAAAGATGGATAAATCCTTTAAAGAAGTTGTCCATGAATAGGAGCAACCCATGTAGCTGACGGGAGGTGTAAAGTAAAAAATAAGTAAATTAAAAAGTATGCTCACCTGTCCCCGGCGCTCCGTTGTCCACTGCCAGTGTCCATTCAGTCTCATGCCGGCGACTCCTTACTGGGAGTCCTGCACCTCATGTGACCGCTAAGACCAATTAGGTACAGGATTTCCAGAAATTAGGCGCCGCCATGAGACCGAACAGACACAGGCAGGGGACAACGGGGTTCTGGGGAGAGGTGAGTATGCTTTTTTTTTTTTAATTTTCTTATTTTTACACCTCCCCTGGCGGCCGACACAGTGGTCGCTCCAGTTTATGGACAACCTCTTTTAAGGGGTTGTCTGGGCCAAATTTTTCTCTGGTCACTTCACTGATCCCCCCACATAGTGGCCTCTTCACTGGTCCCCCATACTGTATGGGGAACAGTGATGGGGTCATTATATTGTGCGGGAGCAGTGATGGAGGCTAACAAACTGTGAGGGGGACATTAAACTGTGTGGGGCATATTAAAGGGGTTGTCCAGGGTTAATATTTTTTATGGCCTATGCTCAGGATAGGCCACAAATACCTGATCAGTAGGGGGTGACACACGGCCCCATCAGCTGTTCAGAGCCACTTCCGTAGCCCGTTCTGTACACAACACAGGGCCGGAAGCAGAAAGCTCCATCCGCTGTATAGCAGCCCGGCGCCTTCACTGGGGTCAGCCCCCTACAGATCAGGTATCTATGGCCTATCCTGAGGATAAACCATAACAAATTATGCCTGGACAACCCATTTAATATACCCCCCAGGGCCCCCCTAATGCACCACACTTTAAAGAGGTTGTCCAGTATAATTTTTTTTCTTTTTTATAATTAGTCCGGGGAAGGTGAATCCCCCCTTTTCACCCCCCCCCCCCAAGAAAAAAAAAACATACTAAACAAACTCACCTGTCTCCGGTGCTCCGGTGTCCTCCCAGCACAGTCTGGTCCTGCAGCTCCACTGTCTTCTTTTTGCCGGAATTCCTCACTGGCTGTGACGTCCCAGGTCCCTTCCCTGATTGGCCTCAGGGATCACGTGACATCACAGGTAGTCATGTGCAGGGGGAACTTCAGCTGGAAGAAAACAACAGAACTGCAGGACCGAACTGCGCTGGGAGACACTGGGGACAGGAAAGAAAGTTTTTTTTTTTGGGGGGGGGGGGGTTTGTTTTGTTTTTTTCACCTGCGCCGGCGTAATTAAAAAAAAAAAAATGAAGGAGCCACTGTATGGAGTATAAGCTCCACAGTGTGACCCCTTTTTTTTTTTTATAGAGGTTATTGATCAGACTTTAAGAGACCATCCATAAGTAATCTGTTGCAAAGACAACTCCTACTACAACGGTCCTGTCAGTAGTCAGAACAATTGGACTAATCCTATACTTAGCATATGACATTCCTTTCTTTCGGAGATCAACTACTGAAATCCATTGTCAGACTCAAGTATCATGCAGCATTATGGCATGGAATCATTCTTCCCTAGCCATTACATGATTCAGTAGAAGAGATCCTTAGCAGAGTCAAGGTGGGCACTGTTCCAACGCCAGCCTCATTCAAGTGAATGTGATAAGGTGCAGACACTATAAACAGCACAATGCTGAGTTTGGTTAGCACTGAAGAAGCTGCAGAGCTTCTCTGAACTCTGTGGATTCTTCTATGAAAGCCCATTTAAGCTTTTGTCTTGTTTGCCTTGTTTGTAGACTCATTGGGGAAGTTTTATTAAAATGGTCTAAAAGCAAAACTGTATTATTTGACAACCAATCACAGTGCTTTTTTAATTTTGTATTCGGCTCCTGAAAAGTGACAATTGCACTATGATTGGTTGCAATGGGCAAATAAGACAGTTTTGCTTTTAGACCATTTTATAAGCTCCACAGTGGCCCCCACACAGTATTATATGCGCCCAATACCCCCCCTCCGCTTCAGTGCTATTACTATACTCTGGGGTCTCCTCAGACCCCAGAGTATAATAATCGGAGGCCCAGGGGAAGTTATTAAAAATAACAAACTCTCATACTCACCTTGCCTTACCTTTCCTTGGCATCCTCGCTCCATCCTGCTGTCTTCAGCGTCTTCAGGCCCTTTTCTGACTTAGCTGCTGAGGCCTGTGATTGGGCCTCTGCGGTCACGTGGGGGCGCACTGACGTCATTACGCGGCTGCGCCCCATGTGACCGCTGGGGCCTAATTACAGGCCTTAGTCATGACGGAAGAGCGCCGGAGAGGACGCTGTGCCCAGGAGAGGTGAGAATATGTATTTATTATTTTCAGTCACCTCCCCTGGGCAGCCATCTATTGGAAAGGGGCCTGCAATATGCCAGTGCCCCTTTCCAATAACAGTATGTATCTCTATCATAGTGGTCCGGGGCCCGGCCATATCCAGCTGGCCACGGGCACCATACCCCACCGGGTCCGGTCGCGGTCGCGCCCCCTGCGACCGCGATCGTTACGCCACTGGTCAGGGGCCCGATTGGGATGGTCAGGATCCCGATCGGGCCCCCATGACATGAGGACTAATAGTCGGGGCTCGGGACCCACCAGTGGATTCACCCTGCTCCAAAGGTTTTCTATGGGGTTGAGATCTGGAGACTGGCTAGGCTACTCCAGGACCTTGAAATGCTTCTTACGAAGCCACGCCTTCATTGCCCTGGTGTTGTGCTTGGGATCATTGTCATGCTGAAAGACCCAGCCACGTTTCATCTTCAATACCCTTGCTGATGGAAGGAGGTTTGCACTCAAAATCTCACGATACATGGCCCCATTCATTCTTTCATGTACACGGATAAGTTGTCCTGGTCCCTTTGCAGGGAAACAGCCCCAAAGCATGATGTTGCCACCCCCATGCTTCACAGTAGGTATGGTGTTCTTTGGATGCAACTCAGCATTCACTCTTCTCCAAACATGACGAGTTGTGTTTCTACCAAACAGTTCTACTTTGGTTTCATCTGACCATATGACATTCTCCCAATACTTTTCTGGAACATCCAAATGCTCTCTAGCAACCTTCAGACGGGCCCAGATACAGTGCTGGCCAAAAGTATTGGCACCCCTGCAATCCTGTCAGATAATACTCAATTTCTTTCAGAAAATGATTGCAATCACAAATGCTTTGGTAATAATATCTTCATTTATTTTGCTTGCAATGAAAAAACACAAAAGAGAATTAAAAAAAAAGTCAAATCATTGATCATTTTACACAAAACTCCAAAAATGGGCCGGACAAAAGTATTGGCACCCTCAGCCTAATACTTGGTAGCACAACCTTTAGACAAAATAACTGCAAACAACCGCTTCCGGTAACCATCAATGAGTTTCTTACAATGCTCTGCTGGAATTTTAGACCATTCTTCTTTGGCAAATTTCTCCAGGTCCCTGAGATTTGAAGGGTGCCTTCTCCAAACTGCCATTTTGAGATCTCTCCACAGGTGTTCTATGGGATTCAGGTCTGGACTCATTGCTGGCCACTTTAGAAGTCTCCAGTGCTTTCTCTCAAACCATTTTCTAGTGCTTTTTGAAGTGTGTTTTGGGTCATTGTCCTGCTGGAAGACCCATGACCTCTGAGGGAGACCCGGCTTTCTCACGCTGGGCCCTACTTTATGCTGCAAAATTTGTTGGTAGTCTTCAGACTTCATAATGCCATGCACACGGTCAAGCAGTCCAGTGCCAGAGGCAGCAAAGCAACCCCAAAACATCAGGGAACCTCCGTCATGTTTGACTGTAGGGACCGTGTTCTTTTCTTTGAAGGCCTCTTTTTTTTTCCTGTAAACTCTATGTTGATGCCTTTTCCCAAAAAACTCTACTTTTGTCTCATCTGACCAGAGAACATTCTTCCAAAAAGTTTTTGGCTTTCTCAGGTAAGTTTTGGCAAACTCCAGCCTGGCTTTTTTATGTCTCTGGGTCAGAAGTGGGGTCTTCCTGGGTATCCTACCATAGAGTCCCTTTTCATTCAGACGCCGACGGATAGTACGGATTGACACTGTTGTACCCTCGGACTGCAGGGCAGCTAGAACTTGTTTGGATGTTAGTCGAGGTTCTTTAGCCACCATCCGCACAATCTTTTGTTGAAACCTCTCGTCAATTTTTCTTTTCTGTCCACATCTAGGGAGGTTAGCCACAGTGCCATGGGCTTTAAACTTCTTGATGACACTGCGCACGGTAGACACAGGAACATTCAGGTCTTTGGAGATGGACTTGTAGCCTTGAGATTGCTCATGCTTCCTCACAATTTTGCTTCTCAAGTCCTCAGACAGTTCTTTGGTCTTCTTTGTTTTCTCCATGCTCAATGTGGTACACACAAGGACACATGACAGAGGTTGAGTCAACTTTAATCCATTTCAACTGGCTGCAAGTGTGATTTAGTTATTGCCACCACCTGTTATGTGCCACAGGTAAGTAACAGGTGCTGTTAATTACACAAATTAGAGAAACATCACAAGATTTTTCAAAGGGTGCCAATACTTTTGTCCACACCCTTTTTTATGTTTGGTGTGGAATTATATCCAATTTGGCTTTTTGACAATTCTTTTTGTGGTTTTCCATTGACGACAAATTAAATGAAGATATTATTACCAAAGCATTTGTGATTGCAATCATTTTCTGGAAGAAATTGAGTATTATCTGACAGAATTGCAGGGGTGCCAATACTTTTGGCCAGCACTGTATGTACGGGCTTAAGCAGGGGGACACGTCTGGCAATGCAGGATCTGAGTCCCTGGCGGCGTAGTGTGTTACTGACGGTAGCCTTTGTTACGTTAGTCCCAGCTTTCTGCAGGTCATTCACTAGGTCCTCCCGTGTGGTTCTGGGATTTTAGCTCACCGTTCTTGTGATCATTTTGACCCCATGTGGTGAGATCTTGCGTGTAGCCCCTTCTTCCATTTTCTAATTATTGCTCCCACAGTTGATTTCTTCACACCAAGCTGCTTGCCTATTGCAGATTCAGTCTTCCCAGCCTAGTGCATGTCTACAATTTTGTTTCTGGTGTCCTTCCACAGCTCTTTGGTCTTCACCATAGTGGAGTTTGGAGTGTGACTGTTTGAGGTTGTGGACAGGTGTCTTTTATACTGATAACAATTTCAAACAGGAGCCATTACTACAGGTAATGAGTGGAGGACAGAGGAGCCTCTTAAAGAAGAAGTTACAGGTCTGTGAGAACCAGAAATCTTGCTTGTTTGTAGGTGACCAAATACTTATTTTCCACCATAATTATAAATAAATTCTTTAAAAAATCAGACAATGTGATTTTCTGGATTTGTTTTATCATTTTGTCTCTCATAGTTGAGGTCTACCTATGATGTCAATTACAGGCCTCTCTCATCTTTTTAAGTGGGAGAACTTGCACAATTGGTGGTTGACTAAATACTTTTTTTCCCCACTGTATATTGATTGATTAATGTATTAAATGGGATTATGGCATCATTTGCTTCTATCTGACCCTAGGTTCACATCTGCGTTTGGGTTTCCATTCTTCATGTCCGCTTGGGGACCTGAAAAATGGAAACCCAATCCGCTTAAAAAGTGGTTACCAGCAAAAACCCGTGGACACCATAGACTATAATGGGGTCCATCAGGTTTCTGCCCGAAAAATGCGGAGAGAAAAATCCTGCTTGCATTTTTAAAGCGGAATGGGGAATGGAATCCCTGAGCGTTCACGGAGCGCAGATGTGAACCTAGCCTTACTGAAATATTCTATTCTCTTAGATTCTGTGATAGTTCCACTTTCTGTACTGGATATAATTAAAAATTAGAAATATTGGCCAGAGTAAGGTGAGTAACCTTAATTAAGTTCCGCAAATCTGAACTTGTGATCTGAAATACAAACAGGTGTCTGTGAATACATGGAAAATACTAAGATATATACATAGGCTTACTAACTCATCCTGATGGCTACATCCTATGGACCATATATGTACATGTCATTTAAATATGACTAGGATATGTTGATCAGATATTATGATTGTAAGAGGCATGGCTTTGGCATCTCAATAAATGATTGGTTGTCTGAGTGAAAACTCTGAGACAACTCCATTGACCACTCCTGTGTGTTGGTGTGTTTGTCTCCCTCCAGCTGGTGATATAGCCCTTCCTAATGAGGAGCGGATAATTATAACATTATATGATTTGGATCCTACAAACAAAGTGGAAGTCCACTGGGCTTTTCAAATTCTGCAGCAACAGTTGGTCCTTGGGCCTGGAAACCCGAATAGAAGTCCAGGAATGCAATCCAGAATGATCGCTCTGTTCTGTGTAATTGGGAACACTTGAAACTGCGGTGACAATTTGTTCTTACTGTGACCAGATGCGTAACTTGAAGCTCCTGGACCCCAGTGCAAAATTTGTAATGGAGCCCCATTTCTACATTGTACAATTTAGAATGGTGGTATATTTTATGTGGCAAGGAAACCTTTGGGGCCCTCCAGGGTTCAAAGCCAGTAGCAACTTCTACCTTTGCATCCCCTATAGGCTCTTGGAAAAAAAAAGAAAAGAGATTGAAGAAGCTTAATCTGCCTTAGTGTAGTGGGTGTAACCTGTGGGACCTCTTGGCTTATGGGCCAGGTGATAGCCTCAACCACTGCCACCTAAATAGTGATGTCAGTCCTTAAAGCCCCCTAAAGAACCTGGGCCTGGGAGCAACTGCACCCTCTGCACCCCCTCAAGTTACACCCCTGACTGTGACAGTCTGGGAAGTCAACATGGAGCCATATGAAGCTTTAATTTTCATTATGAATGTTTGGTGGGAATTAGATTACCGAATCAATCTGGCTAATAATTTACTTGCTTTATTTCCCTCTCTATAAAACTTGTATTTCCAATATTAGATAGCTGTGCACCTTATCACACATGTGAACCTTATCACACATAAATCATAATCATGTTTTACTTGGACATAAGCATCTCTATTCTGAGCGATGATTGGTCTAATTAATTGGCATATGTCCATGACAATTCTCCACTTTCTATTTTATACGTGGCTGTTGATTCTTTGTTTTTTCGTAGCTATATACCATCAGTGTCAGACTGAAGGACCTAGGGCGCACCAGATGAACTTGTTCTGCGGTTCCACCCAACAGCTTCCTGTTTATAGCTTACACCATGGCTCCTTCACTGAAATCTTACATATGTGCTAACTATCCGGCATTACTGAGTATTTTCCCAGTTTTGTCATCCCTCTAGTATTATGCATGCACCAGTAGCTCCATGGCTGGTTTATGCACAGTGCTGAATGTGGAATAACACGGCCATGAAGCACCCCACGCATGCACAAGATTTTAATGAGGGAGCTGTGATACAGACATAGCACACAGGGCTGCCATCAGAAATTTTGAGCGCCACCCCCAATATAATGCTTCACATGGTACATAATGCTCCACAGTGCCCTCTGCAGTATAAAATGCTCCACTGAGCCCCCCAACAGTGGCCCCACATGGTATATAGTGCTTCACAGTGGCCCAACACAGTATAAAATGCTCCCCTGAACCCTCTCACAGTGACCCCACATGGTATATAAAGCTCCACAGTGGCCACACATAGTATAATATGCTACCTAGAGCCCCCACACAGTATAATGCCCCACACAATATAATATGCTCCCCAGAGCCCATCCCCACCATAGTATGACCTATAACATGTCCTCTTAACACTGCCTTCACAGCTGGCCAAGAAAAGTTGACTGGTCACTATGCTCAATGTTGTGATCTTGGTCTTGCATCAACTGGTAGACAAACCAGTCTCTAAAATTTCTACTATGATATAACCCTGCGGGAAATCTCTGTTCCTCTTGTTGGAGTTGTGCAGTATGGGTTGCTACCCCTTGAACTTTTTTACATTTTGTCACCTTACAACCACAAACTTAAATGTATTTTCTTGAGATTTTAAGTGATACACCAACACAAAGTAGCAGATAATTGTGAAGTGGAACAAAAATGATACATGATTTTCAAAATTTTAATCAAACAAAAATCTGAAAAGTGTGACGTGCAAAAGTATTCAGCCCCCTGTAGTTTGATACCCCTAAATAAAATCTAGCGCAATCAATTGCCTTCAGAAGTCACTTAATTAATCAAGAGTCCAGCTGTGTGTAATTTAGTCCCAGTATAAATACACCTGTTCTGTGAAGGCCTCAGTGGTTTGTTAGAGTACACTAGTGAACAAACAGCATCATGAAGACCAAGGAACCCACCAGACAGGTCAGAGATAAAGTTGTGGAGAAGTTTAAAGCAGGGTTAGATTATAAAAACATATCCTAAGCTTTGAGCATCCCAAGAACTACTGTTCAATCAATCAGCCAAAAATGGAAAAAGTATTATACAACTGCAAACCTACCAAGACATGACCGTCCATCTGAACTGACAGATCAAACAAGGAGAACAATGGTCAAAGAAGCAGCCAAGAGAACCATGGTCACGCTGGAGGAGCTGCAGAAATATACAGCTCAGGTAGGAGAATCTGTCCACAGGACAACTATAAGTCGTGCACTCTACAAATCTGGCCTTTATGGAAGAATGGCAAGAAGAAAAGCATTATTCAAAGAAAGACATAAGAAGTGCCGTTTGCAGTTTGCCATAAGCCATATAGGGGACACAGCAAACATGTGGAAGAAGGTGCTCTGGTCAGATGAGTCCAAAGTTGAACTTTTTGGCCTAAATGCAAAGGGCTATGTGTGGCAGAAAAGTAACACTGCTCATCACCCTGAACACACCATCCCCACTGTGAAACATGGTGGTGGCAGCATCATGCTGTGGGGAGGCTTTTCTTCAGTAGGGACAGGGAACCTGCTCAGAGTTGATGGGAAGATGGATGGAGCTAAATACAGGGCAATCCTGGAAGAAAACCTATTGGAGGCTGCAAAAGACTTGAGACTGGGAAGGAGATTCACCTTCCAGCAAGACAATGACAATAAACATACAGCCAGAGCTACAATGGAATGGTTTAGATCAAAGAATATTCATGTGTTAGAATGGCCCAGTCAAAGTCCAGACCTAAATCCCATTGTGTATCTATGGCAAGACATGAAAATTGCTGTTCACAGACGCTCTCCATCCAATCTGGCTGAGCTTGAGCTATTTTGCAATGAAGAATGGGCAAAAATCTCAGTCTCTAAATGTGCAAATCTGGTAGAGACATAACCCAAAAGACTTGCAGCTGTAATTGCAGCAAAAGGTGGCTGTACAAAGTATTGATAAAGGGGGCTGAATACTTTTGCACGTTACACTTTTCAGGTTTTTATTGATTAAAATTTTGAAAACCATGTATCATTTTCCTTCCACTTCACAATTATCTGCTACTTTGTGTTGGTCTACCACTTAAAATCTCAAGAAAATACATTTAAGTTTGTGGTTGTAAGGTGACAAAATGTGAAAAAGTTCAAGGGGTATGAAGACTTTTACAAGGCACTGTATCTTGGATGAACAGACTCATAGTAGGGCAGTGAGGGGGGGAGCAGATGATTGGGAAAGATTTGCCATCAGTAGTAACCTTTTTGTAGCGTTCGGCATTGTTGTTGTGGTCAGACGCAGTTTATGTCTACAAAAGTAACATGTGTCTACCTTGTTAAAATTTAAGAGGGGGAGTGTGTGCAAACATTATGTTGCAATTTAGGCCACTACTCAATTAATTCATCATGGCAGGCAAAATTCATGAACAAAGTGTTCAATAGATGGCATGTAGCAGAACATAAATCTCACAGTTGAGCTTGTCAAATGGTGAGGAAACAAGTAAAGTCCAAATAACGTCAAAAAATTAAACCAAGCAGGGTTTTATGAAGGAGTTTCTTAACTAAAAAACACTGCATGCTTGCTTTTCCCCTTTGTCTTTTCTCCCTCTTCCTCTTATGTTTAGAGGGCTTGAGATAAACAGCCAGCAAGTGTTCAGAATAAAATGGGCACTGTCCTCCATGTGCCTGGGCGCTGGACCTCCATGGGAAATGTTACCCGGGGAAGGGGTGTAGTGGGCAAGTATTTACTTTAGTGGAGCCTCTTCTGGCTGTACGTCACGCCTTTGGCAAATGTTGCTTTATAGCAGGGGTTTGCAACCCCCGGCACGCAAGGCTTATTACCTGGCACGGACAGCCCGAGTCCTCACCCAGCAGTTTCGATCGGACCAAACATGGCCGAAACGAAACTGCTATTATTATACTGTGGAGTCTCTTCAGACTCCAAAGTATAATAAGTGGAGGGCCAAGAGAGATGACAAACCTAAAAAATAATGTTAACTCACCTTTTCCTGCGCTCCGCAGCCGCTCTGTGCTCTTCGGGCGCTTCTGCCTGACGTAAGATACCGCTGACAGGGTCTCAGGGGTCACGTCTGACGTGATGGGGCCGTTATGGGACATAATACCGTGTGCAGGGGCCGCTATGGGACATAATAACTTGTGCAGGGGGCGCTATGGGACATAATACTGCGTGCAGGGGTCGTCAGAGTTACAATTATAGACCGGCACTCGGAGCACCTCAACTTTGACTTTTTAATCAAAATCGGCACGCCGAACAAAAAAGGTTTCCTACCCCTGCATTATAGGATGCCTCTCTCTTAGCACCAAGGATTGCACCTTCGGTCCCAGGTGGTGCTCCGCAATTCCACTCTGGACTCCAGTCTTCTCTGCTCCCTGCTCACCTCTGGTTGCCGCACTTGCGTACCTGGTCCCACCGGGTCTTCTTCACTGTTGCTGTACTATCTGCATTAAAGGGTCCATAGTTGTTGGTGAAAGCCACGAGATAGCCATCATCAAGCTCCATCCACCAGAAGTCTGTCAGTAAACTATTATCCCCTGACAAGTGACCCCATTTAGGAAACTACACCCCTGAAGGAATTTATCCAGGGTTGCAGTGAACATTTTTAAATGTTGCATTCATTTATTTTCCAGAAATTAATGTGCAGCTGATGGTGAAAAGTGAAAATGGCAATTTTTCCAAAATTAACTCCAAAACGTAATTTCAGTGCATAATATGTTGTGCTCAGCTTGTCAGAGATGAACACTTCAAAGGCTGTCAGGGATATCTGCTTAACAGTTTTTGGAGTGTGTGTCTCTGTTGACACAAGCTGGGTGCCACATAACGGACACTGAAATGGCATATCTTTGGAAAAATTGCAATTTTCACTTGCACTATTAGCTGCCTTGAGGGGTATAGCTTCCAAAACATTGCCATGTGTCTGTGGATTCCACTTTACTGGCAATGCAAAGGCTAAGCAAAAGTGGAATGAAGTCCAAAAACTAAACTGTGCTCCAAAAAGCAAAATCGCACTCCTTCCCTTCTGAGCCTGGAAGTTTATACCCACATATGAAATAAATATGTTATTCTGGGTATAACAGCTTTATACATGTGGGCATAAACTGCACACAGCAGGGGCCTATGTGGCTTTTGCAGCGCAGATTTAGATTGTTTGGTTTTTTGACACCATGTCATTTTTGCAGAGACCCTAAAGTGGTTCCTACAAAATGTGGTCACTTCTTGAGGAAATACAATTTACTGGCACCTCCAGTGCTCTGCAAAAACAACATGGCGTCCAAAAACCAGTACCTCTAAATCTATACTCCAAAAGCTGAAAAGTCCAGTGCTCCTTCCCTTCTGAGTCTTGCTATGTGCCCAAACAGCAGTTTATGCCCAAATATACAACTTTTTTGTACCCATAATAACTCACTTAAAAGTTTTAGGAGTGTGTGTCTCCGTTGACACAAATTGGGCACAACATATTCAACACTGAAATGGCATATTTCTTGAAAAAATTGCACATTAATTTTTGGGAAGCATTCTTGGGCTCAAAATGATCGTAATACCCCTTGAGAAATTCCTTAAGGAGTGTAATTTCTAAAGTGAGGTCATATTTTGGGGGTGAATTATTTATTTTATCTCAGGGCCTCCGCAAATACCCGTCAATGCACTATAAATGGCCAAATTAGCCTTCAAATGCGCATAATGCTCTTTCACTTTCCAGGCAAAAGATTAGGACTGCATCTAGGGTGTTTCCACAATTAGGAAACATAGCATAATAACTGGAGAGCTGACATTTCACAGTGCCACAAACTGGATATGACATATTAGGCACCGTAGCAGATATCTGGGAACATTTGAATTTTCATTTTGTATCCACTACAAATTTATTTTTGGAAACCTTTGGAAACCATCTATTGTGTCAAAATTCTCATTATTTCCCTTGATAAATTCTGTGAGGGGTGTAGATTCCAAAATGGGGTCACTTTTTGGGGGTTTTCATTGTACCTGTACTTTAGGGGCTTTGCTAATGCGACATGGTACCCAAAAACTATTCGAGCAAAATCTACCCTCCAAAAGCCAAATAGCATTCTCTCCATTTCGCCATGTACCCATACAGCATTTTATGACCACATATGGAGTATTGCCATGTTCAGGATAAATTGTGTAATGAACTGTGGGGTGCTTTTCCTCCTTTAACTCCTTGTGAAAATAGAAAATTTGGGGATAAAGTGGCGATTTAGTCATTTTTCATTTTCACGTTGTTAATAAAATCTGTGAAACAGCTGTGGGGTCAAAATGCTCACTATACCCTTGATAGATTCGGTCAGGGGTTTAGTTTCCAAAATGGGGTCACTTTTGGAGGGTTTCCACTGTACTGGTACTTTAGGGGCTCTGCAAATGAGACATGACATCTGAAAACTATTCTATGCATAATCGGCTTTTCAAATTCCCAGTGTCACTCCTTCCCTTCCACGAGCTGCTGTGTGCTCAAACTTCAGTTAACATCCACAAGTGCTCAGGAGAAATTACATAACAAATTGTGGGATGCAGTTTCTCCTTTAACCCCTTGTGAAAATGTTAATTTTAGAGCTAAATATTATTGGAAAAAAAATGAAATGTCTAAATTTCACCTCCATATTGTTTTATTTCCTGTTAAATGCTTAAGATTAAAAAAGTTCCAAAATGCTGTTTGAATTATTTGTTTTGTGCAGTTTTGAAAATGGGGTTATTTGGGGTGGGGGTGGGGGGTTCTAATATTTAGGCTAAAATCCCCTTCAGAACTGAAGTGGTCCCTAACAAATGGGTATGGGAAATTTTCTTATACATTTGGAAAATCACTGTTAGGCTTGTAAGCCTTTAGGCTGTGGTCCCACATTGCGGAAATGCAGCTTCTTTTTTTGCAGGTTTTGCGACGGTTTTTTGAGCCAAAGCCAAGAATGGCTACAGAGGGAATGGGAAATATATTGGAAGTTCTTATACTTCTACCTTCTGCTCAATCCACTCCTGGCTTTGGCTCAAAAAACTGCAACAAAATCTGCAACAAAAGAAGCTGGGTTTCCACAACGTGGGGCCTCAGCCTTAATGTCCAAAATAAATTGAAGGACGATTAAAAGATGATGCCAACATAAAGCAGAAATATGGTAGATAATATATTTTAAGGTATATGGGTGGTATGACTGTTTGTCTAAAAAGCAAAGCATTTGTGATTTTTTCAAAATTTCCATAAAATTTCTTAATTTTTTTTGTATAAATAAATGCAAATAAAAGTTTACTACTAACATGAAGTACAATGTGTCACAAAAAAAAAAAAAAAAAATCTCAAAATCACTTGGTCACATAAAATTACATATCAGTTTTGAAAAATGGGGTTGTGTTCATTAGGCTAAGGCCCCACATATTGAAACTTCAATTTTCACAGAGTTTCCGCAGGTATAATTGACATGCTGCAATCTTCAAAAACGCAGCTTTTCCCTGCAGATATTTTTTTATTTTTCAATGTGTGGATGGGATTAGCCAGAATCCCATTCACTTTGCAGGTACTGTAAAACGGAACATTTTTTGCTGCGGCAAAAACGCTGCATTTTTTCACAACATGGGTCTTCAGCCTAAGGCAGTTTTTGTCCGTCTCCTTAAGGGGTAAATGACATTTATAGTTTTAGTGTCCAGCACCTTGACTGGCACCTTATAATAGGCTCTGTGACTGCCCCATTCACCTAAATGTCTTACAAAAATCTAGGTACTTGATGCTGACACAATCCTATTCATAAGTACAGATTTTAAATTCGTTGCAACAATTTTTGCAAAAATATTTTGTGTATGAATATACCCTTAAAAATGTATTGATTAATGGTGTTTTTCAGGACTTAAATATTGATGACCTAGCCTTAGGATACAAAAACCCCTTCAAATAGCTTCTAATGATTTCAGGTGGGTGATCTAGGTGCACTTGCTGATTTATGTCCTAAAGAGCATCTAATAGTTCAGGTTCTACTTATTGATTCTACTTATCTCTGCAGGACACTTTGTGAAATTGGGCCTAGTGTGGCTACATTTGTGGTCTTCATCAGTGCCTCTAGTTGCATAGTCTATACCCATTATTCTAAATTTAGGATATAGTCTATATAATCTAAGGAAATGTAATGGAACTGATGACAAGCAAATACAGTTGTGCTAAAAAGTTTACATACCCCGGCAGATTTTTTTGTTTTTTTGGCCTTTTTTCATGGTTAGTGGTTGGTTGAAAATTACGGCATGTCAATTATACCTATAGAAACCCTGGTGTTTCTGTATAATTATAATAGAGGCAGAAAGCACACAGAGGAAAAATGCGGATTTTGTGTGAAAAAAGCTACGGAAAAAACACAATGCGATTCCCCCACGGTCTTTTCTGCAGCATTTTTTGGCTGCGTCTTGCTACAGGGGGCCTTAGCCTCAAGATTTTGTCCCTTAGTGGCCCCTGTACACAGTATAATGTCCTATAGCGGCCCCTGTACACAGTATAATGTCCCATAGCGGCCCCTCCACACAGTATTATGTCCCATAGTGGCCCTTCCACACAGTATTATGTCCAATAGCGGTCCCTGCACACAGAATAATGTTCCATAGTGGCCCCTGCACACAGTATAATGTTCCATAGCTGTCTCCATACAGGATAATGTCAAATAGTGGCCCTTCCACACAGTACTATGTCCCAATGTGGCCCCTCCACACAGTATTATGTCCCATAGTAGTGGCCCCTCCACACAGTATTATGTCTCATCGTGGCCCCAATGGTGTTCATGGCAAATATGGCAAAAATTTCGGGTTCAGCAGAACCTGAAATTTTTGGGGTATACCACCCACGATCTATTATTTTCAGACCCCAGGGGAGATGACAAACATAAAAACTAGTGGTACTCACCTCTCCTGGGATCCACCGTGGTCCTCTTCAATGACGTCACAGATGTACAGTTGAGCTAAAAAGTTTACATTAGATTTTTTGGTTTTTTTGACCTTTTTTCAGAGAATATGAATGATAACACAAAAACTTTTTCTCCACTCATGGTTAGTGGTTGGTTGAAGGCATTTATTGTCAAACTTCTGTGTTTTCTCTTTTTAAATTATAATGACAACCGAAAATGTCAAAATGACCCTGTTCAAAAGTTCACATACCCCAGTTCTTAATACCGTGTATTGCCCCTTCTAACATCAATGACAGCTTGAAGTCTTTTGTGGTAGTTGTGGATGAGGCTCTTTATTTTTTCAGATGGTAAAACTTCTTGGCAAAAAGTCTCCAGTTGCTGTAAATTCCTGGGCTGTCTTGCATGTACTGCGCTTTTGAGATCTCCCCAGAGTGGCTCAATGATATTGAGGTCAGGAGACTGAGATGGCCACTCCAGAACCTTCACTTTCTTCTGCTGTAGCCAATGACAGGTCGACTTGGCCTTGTGTTTTGGATCGCTGTCATGTTGGAACGTCCAAGTACGTCCCATGCGCAGCTTCCTGGCTGATGAGTGCAAATTTGCCACCAGTATTTGCTGATAACGTGCTGCATTTATCTTTCCTTCAACTTTGACCAAGTTTGCTGTGCCTTTGAAGCTCACACATCCCCACATCATCAGTGATCCACCTCCATGCTTAACAGTAGGAATGGTGTTCCTTTCATCATAGGCGTTGCTGACACCTCTCCAAATATAACGTTTATAGTTGTGGCCAAAAAGTTTGATTTTTGTCTCATCACTCCAAATTACCTTGTTCCAGAAGTTTTGAGGCTTGTCTCTGTGCTGTTTGGCGTATTGAAGGCGAGATTCTTTGTGGCATTTGCACAGTAATGGCTTTCTTCTGGCAATTCGACCATGTAGCCCATTTTTCTTCAAGTGTCTCCTTATTGTGCATCTTGAAACAACCACACCAATAGTTTTCAGAGAGTGTTGTATTTCAGCTGATGTTATGTGTGGGTTTTTCTTTGCATCCTGAACAATTTTCCGGGCAGCTGTGGCTGAAATTTTGATTGGTATACCTGACCATGGCTTGGTTTCTTGGCATGTTATCAGGCCAAAATCACCAGGGTATGTGAATTTTTGAACAGGGTCATTTTGATGTTTTTGGTTGTCATTATGATTTAAACACAGAAGTTTGACAATAAATGGCTTAAACCAACCACTAACCATGAGTGGAGAAAAAGTTTTTGTGTTATCATTCATATTCTCTGAAAAAAGGCCAAAAAAACAAAAAATCTGCCAGGGTATGTAAACTTTTTAGCACAACTGTAGGCTACACCGGCGTCATAATGTGTCACTACAGAGGCCAAAGATTGCATGGATCGCGTCGGAAAGGTGAGTAACACTAGTTTTTCTGTTCGCTCACCTCCACTCGGCCTCCAAATAATATACTCTGGGGTCTGAAGAGACCCTAATGAATAATGATAGCAGTATTTGTTGAGGTTCTACCAACAAATACTCTTGATGTGAGCACGAATCCTTACTTACCGATCCCCGCTCCTGCTCACTGCCATCTCTGCTTTCCCTTCTTCTCTCCAGAAGGCCCCCAGCGTTGTGGTATGAGATGCACGGGGCCCCCTGGAGGGCAGAAGGGTAAGCGGAGGTAGCCAAGAGCAGGAACAGGGATCGGTAAGTAAATAGGGCTGTTACCTGCTGGGGTTACTGCCCTGTGGCAGCCGCTACAGCCGCTACAGCTGCTACCGCGGTACCTACACCACTGGACCCAGGGTGTGGTGCATCTTTGAACTCACTGTATTTTCTAAATGTCTTTTTGTAGGTGAGGTCTCCAGACTTGAACACAGTGCCCAGTTATGGTTTCAATACAGGTCTATACAGTATGATCACAATCTGACTTTTCCTGCTGGTCAAATCGCTAGCTATACAACTAAGCATTGGACTTGCTTTGCTTACCACCTGGCCACACTGCTCACTCATTTTGATGTGATCCTTCTTTTCTTGAAGTCTTGGCTAACACAAAACTGGCAAAAGAATAATCAGACTGTAGATTCCTTTTCCTGAAGTGTATTATTTTACATCTAGAGAAAAAACACTGAACTGCACTTTCCATTGTTTGTAATTTTAAATCAATATCCATGTTATCGACACCTTTAGGAATATCAACCCTATTACATACTTTGTGTCATCAGCAAACAAGCAAACCTTACCTACGAAACATTCTGCTATGTTACCACAATAATATTATAAAATAGGGCACTGAACAGAAACTTGTTTTCACCACTTGTAACTTTCTGTGTTGATAACACTATCTAATCTTTCACCAAATGTAAATTTCACTGTAAATTTTCAATAACTTATCAGCTCTTTATGTATCCAAAACTGCTGAAATCTTGATGTCTAGTGATATGCAAGGTGCCACTTTCAACCAACATTGCTGTGACATAATCTGGGGTGTATTTACAGTGTGACCTGCCCTAATCAATTAAGGTAATGTGTCAATGCAATAACAAAAACACAATAGTTCACCGCAATTTCCCAGTGTAATAGGAGTCACATTAGTACAAGAAGGCCCTCCTGGATCACAAGGTAAGTCCATACAAGAAAACAGCTTTTAATTCAGCACTTCCCCTGATAATATCCTTTATTTGCAGTGTAGTAGATGTTTGTGAGACTGTTCTTCTTTAACAATTCAGAACAAAAATCCCCATCATAGGCAGCTGTCTGTTAAGGCTATATGGTTTTCATTTTCTGCATGCACAAGATTAGTGGCAGAAACAGAGCTGTATTGCAAACCCCTGCTCCTGCTGCAACTGCTCCAATCAGAAATCAGTCTAACCACATAAGTTTAACCTCTTAGATGCCACAGTCAATAAACTAATAGTCATCCTTTTACTTGATGCTAATGATATGCTTGGTTGGATCCGATAACAAATTGGAGGCACTGCTGAAATGTCATGAGGTGCATGTACCTATAGACTCTATATAGTATAGAGGGAAGGTGAGGACAATATCTGCACTCTAGTCCAATAGGGCTTGCACTGCCACAAGAGCACACACACAGGGTGGAGCTCCCTGTGACACAGAATCTAATTTGGCTGAGTAATAGGCTATGGGTCTTTGCTGTGTACCATGTATTTGGGTGAGAACCGCAGTAGCATGACCCTGTACTTCTGAACAGTGCAGCCTAAAAGGTTTATTGTAATCTGGTAGATCGAGGGCTGGGGAGCTAAGAACCAGATTCTTTAACGCTGAAAAATTTTCAACTGCTTGTGATGAGAGCTCAAACAGGTCTGTTTTCAGACAATCATAGAGAGGCTGCTTGAGTATAAAGGTATTTGGGATCCATGGCCTACAGCAGGGGTAGGCAACCTTTTTTGTTCGATGTGCCGATTTCGATAAAAAAACAAAGTTGAGGTACTCAGAGTGCCGGTCAATAATTGTAAGTCTGACGACCCCTGCACACTGTGTTATGTCCCATAGCGGTCCCTGCACACGGTATTATGTTCCATAGTGGTCCCTGCACATGGTATTATTTCCCATAACGGCCCCTGCACATGGTATTATGTTCCTTAGCGGTCCCTGCACACGGTATTATGTCTCATAGTGGCCCTTGTACACGGTATTATGCTCCATAGTGGCCCCTGCACACAGTATTATGTCCCATAGTGGCCCCTGCACACAGGGCCGGTTTTAGACAAAGTGGGGCCCTGGGCAAAATTAAAAGCGGGGCCCCAAATGCTGATATGCAAACAACACCATCATCTTCCAGTGACAACCCCTATAATAACACCTCCTTTCTGCCAACAAAAAAGTAATAACAAGCCCCATTTTACCACACACAATTCAAATGAGCACCTTTGTACCGCCTAATAGATTTTTGCACCCAGTCATCAGTTATTATAGCGCCTCCTTATAAATAATAGTCCCTGCTTATAAATAATATTACACCTTTATCAGTAATAGCGCCCTTATAAATGATAAATAGTGCCCTGTATCAGTAATATTCCCCCTTATCAGTAACAGTCACCCCGTAAAAATAATACTGCTCCCTTATTAATAATAGCCCCCTCATAAATAATAGTTACCCTTATAAATAATAGTCCCCATTATCACTAATAGCTCCCTTTATAAATAAGCCACTTAACAATTATACCCCCTTATAAAAAGTTCCCCTCTTATAAATAATAGCTCCCCCCTTATAATGGATGCCTTATATATAATAGTTCCCCCCTTATAAATAATAGCCCATCTTATAAATAATAGGTCCCCCTTATAATAGCCCCCTCATACTTAAGTTTCCCAATTATATATAGTAACCCACCCTTATATATAATAGTTCTCCGTTATACAGTGTCGGACTGAAGGGCCTTAGGCCCACCAGAGGATCTTGTTCTGGGGCCCCACCCAACAGCTTCTTGCTAATAGCCTACACCACGGCTCCTTCACTGAAGTCTTACATATGTGCTCACTATCTGGTGTTACGGAGTATGTTCCCAGTATAGACAGCCCCTATAGTACTGTGCAGGTCCCAATAACTCCATGGCCAGCTCATGCACAGTACTGTATGGGGAATGACATGGCCATGGGGCACTACACGTATGTGCAAGATTATAGTGAGGGAGCTGTGATGCAGACATAGCACACAGGGCTGCCAGCAGGAATTGTGAGCCCCCCCCCCCACAGTATAATGCTCCACATGGTATATAATGCTCCAGAGTATAAAATGCTCTCCTGAGCCCTCCAGTTTCCCCACATGGTATATAATGCTCCACAGTGACCCCACACAGTATAAAATGCTCCCCTGAGCCCCCCATAGTGGCCCCACATGGTATGTAAGGTTCCACACAGTATAATACTCCACAGTGACCCACACAGTGTACTACCCCTTAGCAGCCCGATACAATATAATATGCTCCATACAGTATAATATGCACCCCACAATGCCACCCCAGTATAATGCTCCAGTGGCCTAACACAGTATAAAATGCTCCATAATCACCTCCATACAGTATAATATACTCCCCAGAGTGGTTCCCCCAGTATAATGCTCCACAGTGGTCCCCCACAGTATAATATGTTCCCCACAGTCCCCCCCAGTATAATGCTCTACAATGGCCCCACAGAGTATCATATGCTCCCGAAAAGCCCCACACAGTGGCCCCTCCAGTATTTTGCTCCACAGTGGCCCCACGCAATATATTATGCTACCCAGAGTGTCCCCCCAGTATAATGTTCCACAGTAGGCCCCACGCAGTATAATATGCTCCCCAGAGGGCCCCCTAGTATAATGCTCATTAGTCCCCCCCGAATAATGCCCCACAGTGGCGCCACGCAATATAATATGCTCTGCTGATGGCCCCCCCAGAATAATGCTCCACAGTGACCCCACTCAGTATAACATGCTCCAGAAATGGCCTCCACACAGTATAATATACTGCCCAGAGAGGTTTCCCCAGTATAATACTCCACAGCGGCCCAAAACAGTATAATATGCTCTCCAGAGCCCCCCCCAGTATAATGCTCCACAGTGGCCCAAAACAGTATAACATGCTCTCCAGAGCCCCCCCCCCCAGTATAATGCTCCATAGTGGCCCCACACAGTATAATATACTGGGGGGGCCCCTCTGGAGAGCATATTATACTGTGTGGGGAAACCGTGGAGCATTATACTGGGGGGGCTCTGGAGAGCATATTATACTGTGTAGGGCCACTGGGGAGCATTATACTGGGGAGGGGGGCCCTCTGGAGAACATGTTATATTCTGTGGGGCCTCTATGGAACATTATAAAGTGGGGGGATCTGGAGAGCATGTTATATTCTGTGGGGCCACTTTGGAGCATTATACTGGGGGGCCCCTCTGGAGAGCATAATGCTCCAAAGTGGCCCCACATAATATAACATTATCTCCAGAGCCCCCCCCACATTATAATTTTCCACAGAGGCCCCACAGAATATAACATGCTATCCAGAGGGCCCCTTCCCCAGTATAATGCTCCACAGTGGCCCCACACAGTATAATATGCTATCCAGAGGGGCCCCCCAGCATAATTCTCCGCAGGGGCCCTACAGTGCTATTATTATATTATATTCTGGGGTCTCTTCAGACCTGAGGCCTGAGGCCTGGCCTTAGCGGTGATGTCCGGAACGCCAGAAGATGACGTCGGACGCCAAGGACAGGTGAGTAAAAATGTTTGTTATTTTTACTCACCTCTGAAAGGGACCCTGCGGTCCCTTTCTGTTATTGATTTGGCCGGGCCTGACTCCGGGATCCGGAGTCATCAGGTTCCGGATCCCGGGGGCCCCTTTGGGGACGAGGCCCTGGGCAATTGCCCAGTTTGCCCCCCCCCCTAACGCCGGCCCTGCCTGCACACGGTACTATCCCCCATAGCAACCCCTGCACACGGTATTATGTTTCATAGTGGCACCTGCACACAGTATAATATTCTAACTTTTAGAATATTCCAATTGTCACCACTAACTAGCTATAATTATACTGTGGGGTCTCTTCAGACCCCTGAGTATAATAAGCGGAGGGCCAAGAGAGATGACAAACATAAAAAACAATGTTACTCACCTTTTCCTGCGCTCCGCAACCGCTGTGTTCTCTTCAGGCGCTTCTGCTTGTAGTCAGCAACCGCTGATTGAGTCTCAGGGGTCACGTCGCATTATTATGCGTAATGACGTCGGACTTGACCCCTGAGGCCCTGTCAGCGGTCTCTTACGTCAGGCAGAAGTGCCTGAAGAGCATACAGCTGCTGCGGATCCAGGGAAGGTGAGTTAACATTATTTTTTATGTTGGATCACCTCCCCATGGGCTCCGCTTATTATACTCGGGGGTCTGAAGAGACCCCACAGTATAATAATAGCAGTTTCGTTTTGGCCGTGTTTGGTCCGATTGAAACTGCTGGGTGAGGACTCAGGCTGTCCGTGCCAGGTAAATAAGCCTTGCGTGCCATGCTTGGCACGCGTACCAGAGGTTGCCGACCCCTGGCCTACAGTATGACACAAGGCCAAGAAATGTCCTGAGCTGTCCTATGTTTCTTGGTAAAGGTATAGCCTGGATGGCTTTGATTCTTTCTGGCAAGAGATGCTTAATACCTGCTGAGATACAATGTCCTAAAAAGGTAACAGTGGTGAAACAAAATTGTAATTTCTCTTTCGAGGCCCTGCAACCTTTTTGTGCTAAGGAACAAAGCAAGGAAATGCTGGATTCTATGCACTGTTTTGATTTGGGCAACAAAGCAAATGATCATCCACATATTGTAGCAATACACATTTAGACCTGGATCCCAATCACAAAGGATCTATGTCATAGCAGCAGTGTACATGGTAGGTGAGTTCTGAGCTCCCTGTGGAAGGACAGTCCATGTAAACTGGCATCAATCATGTGTAAAGGCAAACAAATATTGATTATTTGGGTGTAGTGGAGCTGAAAAATAAGATTTTGCAAGATCTACCATGGTGAAATAGGTGGCAGTACTAGAAATCTGGGATAGCAAAATATGTGGATTTGGCACAACTGGGATATCTAAAACAGTAGCTTCATTTACAGCTCTCAAATCCTACACCATTTGATACTTTGTGGGTTGTCCTTTCTCTGTTTTCTTTTTAACTGGGTACAAATGGGTGTTACAGGGTGATGTAGGAAAGTTATCAGTCCCACCAGTAGAGGTTAAACTCAAAATAGGAGCCCCTTTACCCAGGAAGAAGCAGTATCTCCTTAGCCCTGCTCAGTCAGATGCTATTTCATTTGCTGTTTCTGACTATTTGCAAGCTGGGGTATTGATAAAAAACTATATCACCCTGTAACACTTGCCCGACTATGCAATATTAATTAATCTTTTCTTATGTGTTTTTTTCAGTCTCTATATTTCATGTCCTTTTATTGTGTTTTTATATTCAATAATGAATTTAAATGTCCATTATTATCTTATATTACACTGTAGTCTATGTATTTCTGGCCATTATATGATTTTTATTCTTTAGTTTTTATCAGTTTCTCTGTCTGCCTGATAGATCTGTAATTTGCAGACCTCTCTTAGGGCAGCAGCACACGACCGTGTTTCACCCGTGAAACACGACCCGTGTGCTAGCCAGATGTACCAGCTTGAACTTCGTGCTGGGAACGGGACTCCTAGCATCCTAGTTATCTAAGATGCTAGGAGTCCCTGCATCCCAGCGACATACTGTCCCGTATTAATTACAATTGCTTTGACTGTGATCTAGGGTCAGACTAAAAACTGTCTTTCTCTTTTGTTCCTCTCTTCCTGTTCCCTCCTTCCCCTCTACTTCTATAGAGAAGAGTTATCCGAGTTATGTGATCTGCAGTCTGTGACGAGGCAACAGGATCTTTCACAGTGAAACTCAGTTTTATTAGAAGGAGCTGTAACAGGAAACTCTATCTGACATCTATAGACTTATATTGATAGTCTGACCCGCTCTTCATACAGGAAACAATGGGGCATATTTATCAATAATTTTGAACTTTGCACTTTGTCTTCATAAATACAGAGTGTTTCTAGAAGTTCCTAAATCGTCACTCAAATGCCATCAGACTAAAAGTGTTGAGCATCATCGCTAGACAAATATTTGGCACATGTAACAATTATATATAAATTTTAGGTGCAAAACATGTAGACAAAAAACTTATTCTAGGTTCACACAAGCGTTCAGCTTTCCGTTCTTTGGGTCTGCTTGGGGACCCGAAAAACGGAAAACTAACCTGCTTAAAAAGCGGTGACCCACGGAAACATTATAGTCTATGGGGTCCGCCAGGTTTCCTCCCGAAAAATGTGAAAAAATGCGGAGAGAAAAGTCCTGCTTGCAGGACTTTTCTCTCTGCATTATTTTTTAAGCAGGTTCAGGGACAGTAACCCCGAACATAGTTCAAGCACTGGTGTGAACCCAGCCTCAGCTTGCATGCTGAGGTGCAACATAAGCAGATACAAATCATCAAAAAAATCTGCACCATATTTGTTCCAGATGAACCCCCAAATTCAGGTTGAATCTAGTTCGATCCATACTGGTTCACATATATTTAATTCCGTCATGTTGTTTGCATTACAGTCAATTGCAAAAGACACAGACATGGATTGGGCTCTATCTGTGTTCATCATTCTATTGCTGTTAAAGTCCAGATGAGAGTAACGGACATTCACAATAGTAGTGTGAATGTACCCTTAAAGGCAGACTCATTTTCTTTTACTATGGTGCTTGCTATACTTCTCTAGTAAACCACCAGTTTCATTTTCCATTTACTTTTGCAAATTTGATTGCCTTTAAGATGGTCATTTTTAATAGTGACCATTAGCTTTATGTGTAAAATGCCAAAGTGTTTGGACTTTAGCATTGACTGCTATTTCTATTTCTGTCACCAAGTAAAAAATACAAAACGACATATATAATAGGACGGCCGCTGTGCTCCTGATCAATTTGTTTTTTTTATTCTTAAAATCCGTTCACCTGTTCAAAAGATATGGCCCATGGAAGATTAGATGTATATTAGCTTTTCTTCACCAAGTAGGTGGGAGTCTTGTTTTTCTCAGAGAATATAAAGGGTTACCAGGGGCCATATCTTTTCAACGGGTATATGGATTTTGGGAAATCAAAACACAAAATTGTTCAGGAGCACAGCGGGAATCAAATGGCATTTAGTTTTTTGTACTTGGTGACAGATCCTCTTTAAGAGTTTTTTTTTTTATTATGTTTAACTACAGCAATGAAGGAGAAGATGATGTGGGGAGTGCTGAGCCTTCTACGTGTGATGTGGTGTCTTGCTCCGCAGAAGGGTTACCTGCATCCTGATGAATTCTTTCAGTCTCCTGAGGTAATAGCAGGTGTGTATTATTTGCAAACTGTAATTCTTTAAAGTCTATGTCCACATCCAGAGTCCATTGTTTTTATTGCTCCATGATAAAATGAAGCTGCTATAATTTTCTGTTTACAGATTTTCTATTAAATCTTCCTCGTTTTAAGCCAGTTCAACTAAGCTATGAATGTTGCTGAAAATGCAGCTAAAGTGATCTGGCTGTAGTTAGAAACTAGTAAAGAGAAATAGGCTATAATACCGAAATTGCCATAAAACAGTAGACATGGGGAATTCTGCCATACCACAAACAAGTAATTGCCAACCATTTATGCATATAAGTATATACTTCCCACTTTTGTGGTGTGGGGTCCCACTTATGGTGGTAACTGTAAACAAATGATATACATGTATGTATGAGATAACACCTCTTCAAGGAATACCTCTGCCACTAAAAATTAGGACTGTCCGTTTATATTCATTAGCAACCCTATACCCACTTATATTGCCAGGAAAGACATAGAGAGTATAAAGAAGGGAAAAGAAAAGTACTTGCTGTGCGTCAGCTTCTCCAGATACTACAGCAACCACAGAGCACTTATTGTAGTGCAAAACCTCACCATTGTTGTTCAACGAGTCCCAACCACATCAACAGTAAAACACACCATGAAATGATGCTTATAATGATGAGAGTAAGCCCACGATCTGCTTGATTTACAGGAGTCTTTGAAGGCATTGAGAGATCCTCTCCCGTTATCTCTCAATCATTTTCAGAGCACTTGATGACCTTTACCCTTAGCCGCACACACACTGGCCCAAGGGCACCATGACCTTTACCCTTAGCCGTACACACACCAGCCCAAGGGCACCCAGATTGAAGTTCGAAGCTGAAAATTCTCTTCTTTGCTGGACCTGGGCCAGCGCCATCCTGATACTGCCCGTTCCGCTAGGAGGCTACAGGACTATATAGCTCCTGCATGCAGAGCATGAGGCTATCATGATAAGCAGTGCTGGAGTCCATTCGCTAGCCGGTTACAATAGACACTCTACTGCATCTATGGCTGTATCCCACTCTCGGCAACCTTAAGAGAAATATGAGCTGGTCAATAAATGGTCATATATCTTCACTAAGCAAAAATTACAAGTCAACAGAAATGGTCCTTGAAGCTATAGATTTTTTTATCAAAAAACATGCCCGCTTCTTTTTTTCTGTCCCTCCAGCCGCAGCCACCACCAGGCTCGGAGGGCTCAATTTATTGTGCAGGCATGTGAAAACTGAAAGCCATGAACCTAGGGACTTACCCTAACAGGGTCTTTTTTTAAAATGAATAAATGGTTTGCAGAAACCAGGGGGTCCATACCTCCGATGGTTAACCCCCCCAACACCAGGGGGCTATACCTCCGATGGTCACCCCTCCACACCAGGGGGTCATATTTTTGATGGTTACCCCTGGACTGGGCTACACCTGAGATGGTTGGCCATTATTGGCCAAATTATAAGCAACTTCAAGGACCCATTAAAAAAAAAATACAAATATATATTTATTTTAAATAGTGCAAATCATACTGCACAACATTAGCTATAGTGTAGGATTATATTTAAGCAAAAGTATTAAGAAAACACATCAGTAAATAACTACATTAAATTCTATTAAGCACGTACAGTCAAGAAATAGCAAAAACAGGTTGTTTGATAGTGTATCCCAAACCACCAGCAATTAAAAAGGACCTTTCATGTCCTCATGTATATGCGGTTTTACATACCGCTAGAAAGCTGACAACGCGCTGAATTCAGCGCACTGTTGGCTTTTCCGTTATATGCCTCGGGGCTGGAGATATCGGGGGTCTAAATTTCACCGTTCACTGTCAGAAGGGCATTCCTAACCGTCTAGCTGAGCTGTAAGGAACGCCCTCCCTGACTGTGCTCGTTTATAGACTTGTACTGGAGGGGGCGTTCCTTACCGCTCAGCGTCATCACTGGGCTGTAAGAAAATTCCTCTTCATTTTCCACTGTGTGAACACAGCCTTAGACTATCTGCTCCACTCTTGGACTGCCCACCTAATTAGCATATTCAGGGCTGAAACTACAGATAATTGCTCAGGAGTGATAAGGACTGGGGAAAAGATTCCAACTGTGTTAAAATCAGTGGGGCGGCAGCAGGGTCGGACTGGCCCACCTGGGAACCGGTGAATCCCCTGGTGGGCCCTGACTATATTTAGTCCTCATTTTGCCAATGCAAAGGTCAGGGGTCCGATGGGGACGGTCAAGTGCCTGATCAGGCCCCTGACCATCCCGATCGGGCCCCTGACCAATGGAGAGTGGTGTAAGGATCATGGTCACAGGGGGTGCGACCGCGACCGGAGGGCCGCGGGCCCCGGACTACCATGATAGTGGTCGGGGAAAGCCTGGTTCCCCGACCGCTACACCTATTGTTAATGGAAAGGGTATGCCAGCCCAGGGAAAATGAGAAAAAATTTAAAAAAAAAATACTCACCTGGCTGTCCTGGGTTCAGCATCGTCTCCAGCAGTTTTCTGGCCTCACTGCAGCTGACATGGGTGCATCGGCGTAATGACGTCATCACGCCCGATGTGACCGCAGAGGTCCAATCAAAGGCCCAGCGGTGACGTCTGGGGCTCGGGACGTGGGGGACCAAGGAAGATGGGAAAGAAAGCAGGACGGAGCAAGGAAGCCCCGGAGAAGTAAGACAAGGTGAGTATAAGTGTTTGTTATTTTTTATCACTTCTCCTGGGCCTCTACTTATTATATTCTGGGGTCTGAGGAGACCCCAGAGTATAATAATAGCACCAGCTCTGGGGGGGAGGGACTGTGGGCATATAATACTGTGTGGGGGACACTGTGGGCATATAATACTGTGTGGGGGCCACTGTGACCATATAATACTGTGTGGGGGCCACTGTGACCATATTATGCTGTGTGGGGGCCACTGTGGGTATATAATACTGTGTGGGGGCCACTGTGAGCATATAATGCTGTGTGGGGGCCACTGTGGGCATATAATGCTGTGTGGGGCCACTGTGAGCATATAATACTGTGTGGGGCCACTGTGAGCATATAATACTGTATGGGGGCCACTGTGAGCATATAATACTGTGTGGGGGCAACTGTGGGTATATAATACTGTGTGGGGGCCACTGAGGAGCATATAATACTGTGTGGGGGCCACTGTGAGCATATAATGCTGTGTGGGGGCCACTGTGGGCATATAATACTGTGTGGGGCCACTGTGAGCATATAATACTGTGTGGGGGCCACTTTGGGTATATAATATTGTGTGGGGGCCACTGTGAGCATAAAATACTGTGGGGACATTAAATGGGTTGTGCAGGATAACATTTTTTTTTTTTAATTACACAGATGAAAAAAAAAAAAAAACTCTCTCTCCTGTCCCCAGTGTCCCCAGCGTGGTTTAGCCTGCAGCTCTGTTTCCTTCTAGCGCAAGTACCCCCTGCATGTGACTACCTGTGACATCACGTGACCCCTGAGGCCAATTAGCGGCCTAAAGGAAGGGACCTGGGACGTCACAGCCAGTGAGGACTTCCGGAAAAAGAAGACAGTGGAGCTGCAGGACCGGACCGTGCTGGGACCTGCTGAGACCAGAGGACCGGGGATAGGTGAGTATGTTTAGTATGTTTTTATTGTTTTTGGGGACTAATTATAAAAAAAGAAAAAAATTATACTGGACAACCTCTTTAAAGTGTGGCGCATTAGGGGGTATATTAAAGGGATTGTCCAAGCATAATTTGTTATAGTTTATCCTCAGGATAGGCCATAGATACCTGATCTGAAGGGGGCCAACCCCGGACTGATCAGCTGAACGGAGCTACTTCTAGCGCCTGTCCTGTACACAATATGGGTCCAGAAGCAGAAAGCTCTATCCACTGTATATTAGACGGGCACCTTCACTGCATCTCAGCACTTATTGAAGTCAGTAGGAGCTGAGCTGCAGTGACGGCACTGGGCAACTATACAGCGGATGGAGCTTTCTGCTTCCGGCCCTATGTTGTGTACAGAACGGGCGCCGGAAGTGATGCTGTACAGCTGATGGTGCCATGTGTCAGCCCCCTACCGATCAGGTTTTTATGGCCTATCCATAGGCCTTAAAAAAGATTAACCCTGGACAATCCCTCTAATATGCATCACACCGGATGTTAGCCCCCATCACTTCTCCCACACAATATAATGGCCCCATCACTGTTCCCTATACAGTATGGGGGGACCAGTGAAGTGGCCATAAAAAAATTTGGCACAGACAACCCTTTAAAAGAGGTTGTCTATTAACTGGAGCGACCACTGTGGCGGGCGCCAGGGAGGTGTAAAAGTAAAAAAATTTCAAAAAAAGTATACTCAACTGTCCCCAGCATCCCGTTGTTCCCTGCCTGTGTCTGTTCGGTCTCATGGTGGTGCTTCATTTCTGGAAATCTTGTACCGAATTGGTCTTAGCGGTCCCATGAGGTGCAGAACTCCCAAAAGGAAGGCGCCGGCACAAGACTGAATGGACACTGGCAGTGGACAACGGAGTGCCGGGGACAGGAGAGTATGCTTTTTTATTTATTTATTATTTTACACCTCCCGCCTGGGACTTGGGTTGCGCCAATTCCTGGACAACCTCTTCAAAGTATTTATCCATCTTTCTAATATTGATGGCCTGTGCTTATGATAGGCCAGCAATATCACATCTGTGATGTAATGATTATCTACAGGCAGGGTCGGACTGGCCCACCGGGGAACCGGTGAATCCACCGGTGGGCCCCGAGCCCCGACTGTTAGTCCTCATGTCATGGGGGCCCGATTGGGATCCTGACCATCCCGATCGGGCCCCTGACCCGAGGCGTAACGATTGCGGTCGCAGGGGGTGTGACCGTGACCAGACCCGGCAGGGTACGGGGCCCACGGCCAGCTGGAGATGGCCGGGGCCCCGAACCAGTATGATAGCGGTCGGGGAAAGCCTGGTTCCCCGACCGCTATACATACTGTTATTGGAAAGGGGCCCTGGCATATTGTAGGCTCCTTTCCAATAGATGGCAGGGCAGGGCACCCAGGGGAGGTGACAGAAAATAATAAATACATATTCTCACCTCTCCTGGGCGCAGCGTCCTCTCCGGCGCTCCTCCGTCATCACTGAGGCCTGTGATTAGGCCCCGGCGGTCACATGGGGCACGGCCGCGTAATGACGTCAGTGCGCCCCCACGTGACTGCTGAGGCCCAATCACAGGCCTCAGCAGCGATTTCGGAAAAGGGCCTGAAGATGGCAGGATGGAGCGAGGATGCCAAGGAAAGGTAAAGCAAGGTGAGTATGAATGTTTGTTATTTTTAATCACTTCCCCTGGGCCTCCGATTATTATACTCTGGGGTCTGAGGAGACCCCAAAGTATAATAATAGCACTGAAGCGGAGCGGAGGGGGCTATTGGGCGCATATAATACTGGGTGGGGGCCACTGTGGAGCTTATAATACTGGATGGGGGCCACTGTGGAGCTTATAATACTGGGTGGGGGCCCCTGTAGAGAGCATATAATACTGGGTGGGGGCCCCTGTAGAGAGCATATAATACTGGATGGGGGCCACTGTAGAGCTTATAATACTGGGTGGGGGCCCCTGTAGAGAGCATATAATACTGGGTGGGGGCCCCTGTAGAGAGCATATAATACTGGGTGGGGGCTCCTGTAGAGAGCATATAATACTGGGTGGGGGCCTCTGTAGAGAGCATATAATACTGGGTGAGGGCCACTGTGGGGAGTATATAATACTGGGTGAGGGCCACTGTGGAGCTTATAATACTGGGTGAGGGCCACTGTGGGAAGTATATAATACTGGGTGAGGGCCACTGTGGAGCTTATAATACTGGGCGAGGGCCACTGTGGAGCTTATAACACAGGGTGGGGGCCACTGTGGAGCTTATAATACTGGGTGGGGGCCACTGTGGAGCTTATAATACTGGGTGGGGGCCACTGTGGAGCTTATAATACTGGGTGAGGGGCCACTGTGGAGCTTATAATACTGGGTGGGGGCCACTGTGGAGCTTATAATACTGGGTGGGGGCCACTGTGGAGTTTATAATACTGGGTGAGGGCCACTGTGGAGCTTATAATACTGGGTGGGGGCCACTGTGGAGCTTATACTCCATACAGTGGCTCCTTCATTTTTTTTTTAAATTACGCCGGGGCAGGTGAAAAAAACAAAACAAAACAAAAAAAACCCCAAACTTTCTCTCCTGTCCCCAGTGTCTCCCAGCGCAGTTCAGTCCTGCAGTTCTGTTGTTTTCTTCCAGCTGAAGTTCCCCCTGCACATGACTACCTGTGACGTCACGTGACCCCTGAGGCCAATCAGCGGCCTAAGGGAAGGGACCTGGGACGTCACAGCCAGTGAGGACTTCCGGCAAAAAGAAGGCAGCAGAGCTGCAGGACCGGACCGTGCTGGGAGGACACCGGAGCACCGGAGACAGGTGAGTATGTTTAGTGTGTTTTTTTTTGGGGGGGGTAGGGGGGATTCACCTGCCCAGGACTAATTATTAAAAAAGAAAAAAAATTATACTGGACAACCTCTTTAAAGTGTGGCGCATTAAGGGGGCCCTGGGGGGTATATTAAAGGGGTTGTCCAGGCATAATTTGTTATGGTTCATGCTCAGGATAGGCCACAGATACCTGATCTGTAGGGGGCTGACCCCGGACCGATCAGCTGTATGGAGCCACTTCTTTGATGCCCATACTGTACACAATACAGGGCCAGAAGCAGAAAGCTCTGTCCACTGTGTAGGGGCTGGGCAGCTTCACTGTATCTCAGCACTTATTGAAGTCAGTAGGAGCTGAGCTGCAGTGAAGGCGTCTGACTGCTATACAGCGGATGGAGCTTTCTGATTCCGGCCCTGTGTTGTGTACAGAACGGGCTCCGGAAGTGGCTCCGAACAGCTGATGGGGCCGTGTGTCAGCCCCCTACCGATCAGGTATTTATGGCCTATCCTGAGCATAGGCCATAAAAAAGATTAACCCTGGACAACCCCTTTAATATGCCCCACACAGTTTAATGTCCCCCTCACAGGATGTCAGCCCCCATCACTGCTCCCACACAATATAATGACCACATCACTGTTCCCCATACAGTATGGGGGACCAGTGAAGAGGCCACTATGTGGGGGGACCAGTGAAGTGACCATAGAAATATTTGGTCCAGACAACCCCTTAAAAGAGGTTGTCCATAAACTGGAGCGACCATTGTGTCGGTCGCCAGGGAGGTGTAAAAATAAGAAAATTTTTAAAAAAAAAAGCATACTCACCTGTCCCCAGCACCCCGTTGTCCCCTGCCTGTGTCTGTTCGGCCTCATGGCGGCGCCTCATTTCTGGAAATCCTCTACCTAATTGGTCTTAGCGATCACATGAGGTGCAGGACTCCCAGCAAGGAGTCGCCGGCACGAGACTGAATGGACACTGACAGCGGACAACGGAGCGTCGGGGACAGGTGAGTATGCTTTTTAATTAACTTATTTTTTACTTTACACCTCCCGCCAGCTACATTGGTTGCTCCAATGCCTGGACAACCTCTTTAAAGGATTTATCCATCTTTCTAATATTGATGGCCTGTCCTTAGGATAGGCCATCAATATTACATCTGCGATGATACAACAGCCAGGACCTCTGCAGATCAGCTTTTCCAGGACAGTGCGGCTACAGGTAAAGGTAACAATTCTTGGAGCCACGCTGCTTACTTGCCATACAAGGTGTAGCAGTAGGTTTAGGTAGTGCAGTGGTGCACATGGTATAGTGGTTGAGCAGCGTGGCTCCCAACATGTTATTACCTTTAGCCGCCCTGTCTCGGTACCGCTGATCTGCAGGGGTCCTGATGGTGGGCCCCTAGAAACAATTCCACTGGTGGGCCCTAGACATCCCAGTCCGACACTGTCTACAGGTAATGCAGGGGCGTAACTACCGGGGTAGCAGTGGTAGCAGCTGCCACAGGGCCCGGGACATTACGGGGCCCCGCGGGCCCCCGATGCGGTTTTTTTTTTTTTTTATAGTCCGTTATCTGCTGGAGTAACCCCAGCAGGTAACGGGCCCTATATACTTATCGTTCCCCGAGGTCCCGCTCACGGCCGCCTGCGCTTCCGATTCTGCGGAGACGGCTGTGAGCAGGAGCGGGGATCGGTATGTGAGGCCACGGGCCGAACACCTGCTATCATTATACTTCGGGGTCTTTTCAGACCCCGGAGTATAATAATCGGAGGCCCAGAGTTGGTGAGGGTACATAAAAAACAATATACACTTACCGCTCCTGCGCCTCGGGCCTGTTTGCTGACGTCCCAGACGTCAGCCGACGTCATTTTGCGTCGCGACGCTGGTCCCGCATCACGTGACGCCGGCCTGGTCCGCACAAGAAGAAGGCCGGAGTAGTGCACGGGCATGCACCGGAGCGAGGAACAGGTAAGCAACATTGTTTTTTTATGTTTCTATCCTCCCCTAGGTCTCCGATTATTATACTCTGGGGTCTGAAAAGACCCCAGAGTATAATAATTGTTCATGGGTGGTCCACAATGGGACATATAATAGTGTGTGCAGGGGCCACTATGGGGAATACTACTGTGTGCAGGGGCCCCTATGGGACATGATACTGTGTGCAGAGGCCACTATGGGACATGATACTGTGCGCAGGGGCCCCTATGGGGATACTATGTGCAGGGGCCCCTATGGGACATGATACTGTGTGCAGGGGCCACTATGGGACATGATACTGTGTGCAGGGGCCCCTATGGGACATGATACTGTGTGCAGGGGCCCCTATGGGACATGATACTGTGTGCAGGGGCCCCTATGGGACATGATACTGTGTGTGGGGCCCCTATGGGACATGATACTGTGTGCAGAGGCCACTATGGGACATGATACTGTGTGCAGAGGCCCCTATGGGACATGATACTGTGTGCAGGGGCCCCTATGGGACATGATACTGTGTACAGGGGCCCCTATGGGACATGATACTGTGTGCAGGGGCCCCTATGGGACATGATACTGTGTGCAGGGGCCCCTATGGGACATGATACTGTGTGCAGGGGCCCCTATGGGACATGATACTGTGTGCAGGGGCCACTATGGGACATGATACTGTGTGCAGGGGCCACTATGGCACATAATAGTGTGCGCAGGAATGCGGTTTTTTTTGGGGGGGGGGGGGGAGGGGGCGGTCCGGGGGGAGGGGTCGGGGGCGGCAGTTCGGGGGGGGGGGCCCCATGTCAAATGTTCGCCTTGGGGCCCAGCCATTCCTAGTTACACCACTGAGGTAATGGTAACAATTCTAGGAGCCACGCTGTTCACTTGCCATACAGGGCGTAGCAGTAGGTTTATTTAGTGCACATGTTATGGCAGGTGAGCAGCATGGCTCCCGACATGTTATTACCTTTAGCCGCCCTGTCTCGTTACCGCTGATCTGCAGGGGTCCTGATGGTGGGCCCCTAGAAGCAATTCCACTGGTGGGCCCTAGACATCCCAGTCCGACACTGGGCGGCAGTTATTGAAGGATACAAAGAGATGACGGTGATGACAGGCTCTCGCTAACTATATACAATATATCCTGTGTAATAATTTATTCCACTGCTCCTATCAAATTACGTTTCTGGTATTGTCTATAAAAACAATTGCTCATGTACATGTCACAGACCCAATAATGTAATCAAAATTTTTGGGATTACACACAAATGCAAAATATAAACCTGCTTTACAATAAAATGACCTCACATTACAGAATTATAGTTAGTTTAAGAATGTATGTTTGATTTTAAGCTCTGTCCTCATTCTGATTAAAAATAATGCATAAGATGTTGATATCAGATTTTACCCAGTGCTATCCATAGCTTAGGTGGGGTTTACACAAACATTTTACTGGAAATGCAAAAAACAATCATTTATCTGATTGACAAATAATTGCAGTATGCAAATTCCCAAAACTGGCTGCTTTAAATCAAAGCCAGACTTTCCCAGTATTACTGAGATTATTGTTGTAATGTGTGTCATCAGACAGGCCTATTGTAAAGAAGGTGGTCCTAACCCCTTCCCGCCACAGCCATTTTTGGATTTTCAGGTGTGACTTCTCACCGTCTAAAAGCCATAACTTTTTATTTTTTCCATTCACAGAACTGTATGAGGGTTTACTTTTTGCAGAATAAATTGTACTTTGTAATGGTACCATTTAATAATGCATACAATTTATTGGGAAGCTGGAAAAAAATTCAGAATGGGGTGAAACCTGTGGGTCAGTATGATATCAAATTTATATATTTTTTTAATGTTTTAACCACTTAAAAAAAAATCCAAATCTTTGAAAAGACAAATAAAATAATTGGAGTTGTCATATTCTGACACAGGCAACTTTCTTATGTTTCGTGTATGGGGAAGGGGGTGCATAAGGCGTCTTATTTTTTGCAAGGCCAGATATACTTTTTAATTATACCATATTGGGGAATGTTTGTCGCTTTGATCACTTTTGTTATGGGAGATGAAATGGTGAATAAATGCTGATTTGGACATTTTGATTTTTTCCCCACTACGGCATTTGCTGTAGGGGAAAATTATTTTTATGTTTGTAGCTCAGGCATTTTTGGACATGGAGATGCATAATTTGTTTATGTTTATTTTGTTTATTTATCTTTATTTGAGATCTAGGGAAAGGGGGGTTTAAATTGAATTTTTAGATTTTTTTTAACTTTTTTTATTATTTTTTTTTTTAAAGCCCCCCCTAGGGAGCTTGAACCTACGGTCTTTATATTGCTTGTCCAATAGACTGTAATACTACTTGATCTCACTTTGCAGGAGCTGTAGTGGAAGAATAACTGATGGGGCGGCGGGGGCACTACAGGGTGGCAGCTTTATTTACTTTGGAGGCCAGTATGAAAAGGTTAATACCCAATCGCAGGTACAGGTGCATCTCAATAAATTAGAATATCTTTGAAACATTTATTTATTTCAGTAATTGAATTAAAAAAGTGAACTCCTATATTTTCTAGATTCTTTACACACAGAGTGTTCTATTTCAAGTGTTTTATTTCTGTAAATGTTGATTATGGATTACAGGTAATGAAAACCCAAATTAGAATATTAGAAAATTAGAATATTGTAAAAAAGTTCAGTATTGTAAATTCAGTGTGTCACCTGCCAAGGTTTCCTAAGCCTTTAAATGGTCCCTCAGTCTGGTTCAGTAGGACACACAATCATGGAAGACTCTGATTATGGATTGTATTACTGAATCACTGAAATGAATGAACGTTTCAAAGATATTCTAATTTATTGAGATGCACCTGTATTACTGCTGAGTCTCTGCTGTATAAAACAGAGGAGACACAGCTGCTATGGTGGCTGCTCAGCCCCTGAGCAGTCGCCATATTTAAACACCTATTGTCTCTTGATACTACTGAAGGAAATGTGAAATTGAAAGGATAAAAAAAATTATACAATGCTACCTTGTATATCTTACTAGGGGATCCATTTAATCTTCCTCTTTTTATCCCCTCCTCTGATTTTTAGTTTGGTGAAGGGTACCTTGTGTCTGATTGGGAGACAGGGCTGTGGAATTGGAGTTGGGGCCAGTTCTGGGTGGTGTCGGAGAAATAAAATGATTAATTATTTTTACTTACATTATTGGTATTGTATAATTAATTAGATGCATGGTTTATTGTATATTGGCTTTCATAAGAATTCAGTCACTAGCTTTTTCATAAATTAGAGTAGCTTTGCAGTTTCTGTCTGTGCATGGCTGTCAGGAGTAAAGGTTTGAGTCAAGCTGTCAGAGTCAGAGTCGGTGGTTTGAACTACTGACTCCACAGCCCGGCTGGGAAGAAATGGTAATATCCCTTAAAACACATTTGACATCAAGTAAATATTTGGTTAATCCCTGCCGCCTTACTGACACTTCAGCCAAACCATGTAGGAAACCAAAGTGTAATTGCTATTTCTCTGTAAGTGCTGTTTGCTTCCTCAACTTAGTCCTTGCAGACTAAACACTAAGCAACTGTTTTATGTTTTTTATCATTTCTAGGTCTAGTGTTCATTTAATTTGATCAATTTACAGAAATACACTTAAAAATCCAGTCACAATAATTATAATCTTATAGTCTTGTTATATGTTTAAATCTGATTTTTTTTTTTTTTTTTGTCTTAGGTGACATATTACATCTGGAAGTCAATCGCCCTTGGGAATTTCTATCTGCATCCCCGTGTAGGACAGTGCTCATACCTCTTCTTACGTCTGGTACAGCCTTCTGGATTATTAGTATATCACGTAGATTTGGATTTGAGATGGCTTCGAACTACAGCTACATTCTCCTGGTACTTCCTCGTCTCATCATAACAATCCTCTCGTTCCTGTTGGACTACACAGTACATCAGGTAGCTGCAGCTTGGGGTTCTAACCCATGGAAGACATTGGTTCTCCTAGCAATGTCTCCAGTAACTCTGATTTTCTATACCAGAACGATCAGCAATGCTGTAGAGGGTGTACTGTTTGCTCTTCTCCTTCTACTTATATTGCCCAGTGATAGTAACTCTGTGTCTAGTTCTTTTAAAGCAAAGTTGCATCATTTTATTGGCCTGATCTTGACGGTTGGCTTTTTTAACAGACCTACTTTTCTTTGTTTTGCGTTTGTGCCATTAATATACTGGGCCACTCAAAGTGACGGACACAAGTCATATCACTCACTTACATCCATTATCTTTACTGTAATGAAGACACTGCCTAGCGCACTTATCTTCTCAGTCATTTTCATAGTGGTTGACACCATATACTACACAGGACATTGGCCGTTATCTATGGATGGAAGGGAAGGTATTATAGAGCAGCTAATGAAAAACACAATCCTAACGCCTATTAATTTCCTGTATTATAACATCAACCCTGAAAATCTTGCCCAGCATGGTGTTCACCCTCGAATAACTCATTTGGCAGTTAATGGTTTTATGCTATTTGGATTATTTCATTTGTATGCTGTGTGTTCTGGTATTAACATGATAAAAACCATGATATGGATTAAATGTAACTCTGATAGAAGTCACTATGAGAAGTCAACTCCTGGGCAAACCAGTGTTCTATTAATGTTTTACTTTGTACCGCTCATGCTTCTGTCATTTTTTAACCACCAGGAACCTCGCTTCCTCATCCCCTTGATAGTACCATTGGTTTTATTAGTTTCCCGTTATAACAGAACAATGACAGCACATTGTGTAATTGTCTTGTTTAATATCACTGGAGCCCTTTTCTTTGGCTGTCTCCACCAAGCTGGATTAATTCCTGGCTTGTTTCACATCCAGCAAATTGTGCAATCTAAATCCTCCTCTGCTAACATGTCATGCCATCACACTGTCCTCTTCATGCACACATACATGCCTCCTCTGTACTTGCTGAACCTAAAGAAGGGGCAAACCTCAGTAGATATTATTGATCTCGCTGGATGTACTGAAGATGTCATGTGCCAAAAACTCAAAGACTTACAAGAAGAACTGTCACTCAAAAATGCTCAAGCACTGGGAAAATCAATACATCAATTAATAGCTGTATTCCCTGGCACTATTGCATCAGTTGTGGAAAATTGCAGATTAGCCCATAAGGCCAAAACCATGTTTGCACCACACCTGTCTATGGAGGATCCTCCCAAAATGTCTAATTTGCTCACAGACAACTTAAAGAGTCATTTATCATTGCATGTAATAGAGGTTGATGTGGACACAACAAGGGGATAGTATCAGGCAGTATTATGCACTTATGACCATGGATAAAAAGAATGTATATATATTTAGAATTGCCAATCACAATCCTGAAGTCTTTTAACATAGAATGTTAAATCTTATTGATTAACGCATCGGGGGGATCCAGTAAGTCGCCGGTCTTGAGGATCCCTGCGCTACCAGAGGTTTACACTGATTTATAAAAAGGTGCTTCCTCCAGCGGTCTAGGAGCCTAACTGAAATCTATGCCAACTCATGGCTGGCGTAGATTTTAGGCATTACTAATGCCAGAAACATAAATAATGATGAATCTGGTAGCCAACAGCATGCCGTCCCCATGCCACCTTTATGGGGAAGTGGTAAGGACGGTGTAAAAACAGCACTTAAGCCAATCTTTATTGCAAGTGCCATTTAAAAAGTCACATACCCAAGGTTTGCAAATTTTTTATTATAGGGGTTTTGTTCGTGTGCCCCAAAATCTTTTTTTTTTTTTTTTTTTTTTTACAGTGGTTGCTATCTGGTGATGAAATCACTGCAGTATTTTGTTAAATCAGAGCAATAAAACTGAGTTGTTTTGCCCAACCCCACTTCCCGGACCTGATGTCAACTATGCTGTAACGGTACGTCCATATGGGATGTATGTATATGCTGTGAATTTTCTGTCAAGGAGAATCCACAGTATATGTATCTTAAAGCTGCAGTGGGAAAAAACACACCTAAGCATACTGTTTTTTGCAGCAGAATTTATGTGTAATTGTATTGCAAAGGTTGAATATGTGGTGGTAATTCAGCATATGGGGTCATTCACATTACAACATGGCTGCTTAATAGCATCTGATTGTGGGATCTGTCTGAATACCTGAAAAAATATGTCAACTGTATCCTACAACTGATCCATTGACTTTAAAGAAGCACTCCAGTAAATATTTTTGACCCCAACATAATTTTGAAAATAAGCCAGTGTATAGTATAATGTAATGAATAACTTATTGACAGCTTTATCATAAAGTTATTTGCTTCCCTCTGGAGCACTGGCTTTCTGTTTCTCTGATGTTTCTCAATGATAACTGTATGAACAGGAGATCAAACTCACAATGCAGGTCCGTGGAAGTTAGCTCAAGGCTGTAATACTCTTGCATTGTGAGTCTGACATCCTGTTCATACAGAAATACTGTGTGCACCAGTGTAAATAACGCAATAAAGGTGTCAATTAATGCCGTACCATTTCACTACATACAGGTCAAAATAAAAAAGTTCAGTACTGTGCTAGCCAGTTCAAGAATGTCTTATTGCTCTCTATAAGCAAACAAAATACCAGTCTTGTGGTTATGATACTGTTTAATGGCTAACTGAAATAAAACATGTTACAAGACAAGTATCCAGCCTACTCAGGTCTCTTCATCAGGCAAGGTACGTATAAGAAATTATGTAAAGAAAAAATAAAACACATACTTGGGGGCTAACAGTTTTGCAGTCCTGATCATAATATCTTAAACATGAAGGTATTAAATACTAGAAGGTAATTGCATATCTCATAGGACAGGAGAGTCTAGGAATACAAGTTCTTTGACACACTTCACGCAGAACTGAATTTTTCTCAAGGGGTTATATCTTTTTTTCACAACTAATTGAGGACTTGTTCTGATGTTTTACTTATTACACCATGTCTCTGTTCCTGTGTGTATAAATGTGTGTTTCTTTCTTATATCCTACCTGATGAAGACATCTGAATTGTAACATAACTGCAAGACTGCTATTTTGTCCCTTTTTATAAACACTTCCCTCCTGAACCTTTTTTTAATAACTTTTAATATAATTATATGTTTCAATCATCTTCCCCTTTCCCTTCGTTCCTCAAGGATATACAGGGAGACAAAAAGATTTTTTTTAATGGAAAACAGAACTAAAAGGATTTACTTGGTGTCTGTTTTCTTTGTTTTCCATTCTCAAACCTTGATTGACTGCAGCACTTATAATAGTAAAGAGCACTATATTAATATATTGGCAAACATTTGGGCTTTCTGTCAGGAATGAGCACAAGCATTTAGGAGGATTTGTCACCAAGTACAAAATGCTAAATGCCATGCATCATTTGACTGCCACTGTGCCCATGAACAATTTAGCTTCTTTGAAAACATCCACCTCTTAAAAAGATATGGCCCCTGGAAGGTTATATGTAAATTAAATCTTATTCTCTAAGTGGGCAGTAACCTGGTATTTTTTTCTGAGAAAAATAAAAGGTCACTGCCCACTTGAAGAATAAGATCTAATATAATCTTCCAGGAGCCATATCTTTTCAACAGGTGGATAGATTAAAAAATGATTCAGGGATGCAGCAGCCTTCAAATGATGTATGGCATTTAGTATGTTGTACAGTACTTGGTGATAGGTCCTTTTTAAATAATAGCATATAGATAATTTTTAAAAAGGTTGTTCACTTTTCAACTAGGGTTTCTCAGCAATAAACTTACCACACGTTGTCCTGTGACTTATCCACTGATCAACTGTAGTCTGTGTGGGGTATTCAGTCACAAGGGTTCACCTGCACCATCACAACACGTATTACATAGCACTGAACTCAATGGGGCACATTTATCAAGCTACTTGTGCCTTTTTTTTGGAGTAAATTGCGCCTTTTTGAGGTCTTTTTCTGCCCTACATTCATTTCTGAAGCATTTGTGCCTTTTTTTCCAGATGTTATGCTGCTCTCGCCACTTTTGTTTTTTGTCGATAAAAGGGGGCATGGCCTAAATGGAGATCCTTTTCACGCTATATTTATGACTTGCGCCTTTTTAAAAAGGGTAAAAAAAGGTGCAAATGCACTCCAGTCTATGGCAGTGTAAAAGAGCCCGTAAGGTTAGAAAGCATTAAAAAGGGCCAATGGCGCCTTTTTGAACAAAAAAGGGGCAAATTGTACATGGCCTAAAAAGGCGCATCTACACTAACTAACATGTGCACAACATTTAACAATAAGGTGCGCCTACATCATAAATAAGCACCACAATAAAACTAGTCTGAAAAAAGGTACACCTGCAAAAAGTATGACCAAAAAAGGGGCAGATGATAAATAACCCCCTATGGGATCTTCATGTAGCACACAGACCTACAAGATTCTCTAGAGAGATAGACACTTTTTGCAGCTGATCACTGATCTGCCTAAAATGCCATAATATATTTCTGCGAACACAAACAGTTGCCACAGCACTCTACTAGGGCCAAGAGCATTAGTGCTAATTCCTACTGTGTAGTAAAATATATGAAAATGAAGTTGTTGGCCTGCATTTGATTGAATTGTATAAGCCCATCAGCCAATGGCAAGTGACCTCTTTTAGATGGGACCCTATACTATAATGACTCGCCTCACTTTAGGCCTTGGCCTTCCATGAATTTAGGACAAGTGTATTTCAGCCATATTACGCTTAAAGGGGTTGTCCAGGAATTCCAGATTTCTGCCAGGCAGCCGCGGAAGATTTAAAAAAAAAAAAACCAAAAAAACATACCCATCTGTCTCCCGTGCCGAATCCTCACCAAGTGCCGCTGTCCTGTGGCAATCGGGGGATTGTTCTAGTAGAAGTCCTCGCCGACACTGAGGCCAATCAGCTGCCTAAGGAAAGGACATGGGACGTCACTGGAACAAGCCCCCTGGCGCGGCTGGACTGGGTAGTCCAGCGGCGGTGACACTGGTGTTCTGTGGACAGGTGGATATGTTTTGTTTTTTTCCCCCATCCCCAGCTTCCTGGCAGAAATCTGTAGTTTGTGGACAACTCCTTTAAAATACATTACTTATAGTCTCCTCTCTCTGGACCTGAGCCTCCAAATGAAAAAGCAAGGTGTAGTTCACCCATATTATTTTCTAATTAAAATCAGCCTTTGGCAAATGGATGGTGTGCACAACCAAAACAGAGTAAGCCACACTCCCAAAAGCACAATGCAACAAACACACAGAAATGGTCAGCACAGCCAAACAATGTGAATAAGTAATGCAGGTGCACATTGCCACGTCCGCAATAACAATATGTTTCTGAACTGGACATCCTCTTTAAGTGGCAGCTGATAATACAAGCAATATGGGAGAACGTGTAATATACTATTGTGTGAACAACAACATCATAGCATTATTGTTATTTGTATCAAATAATTAATGATTTTTATGTTTTTTTTAAGTCGCAATAATATGGAATATTCCTGTTCAACTTTCTGGATGTCACTTGGGTTGTATATAAGCAACTCAGGGTAGACTACAGGAAATGATCTGGGGCAATAATAATGTTGCATGTATGAATGTTTTATCTGAATTGCATTACAAATGGGATGATTATATTGAAATACACTGTAGAATGCAATGATCATTGTATTAAATCTGTGAGCAATCTGTCACTTCTGCCTGAATTTTTTCTTTAAATACACAATCTGCATGATGGTCTTTATAGATCATGAAGCCCATGTACACTTATTACTATATTAACTAGAGATGAGCGAATTTCTCAAAAGTTTGATTTGGCAGTTCGATTCGAAGTTCCAAAAAAATTTGCTTCGATCCAGATTACTTCATGGCGAATAAACAGCTATTTCCAGGCTACAGAGAGCCAGGGTAGGCGGGTGGGCGGCCAAATTTCCAGAAGCTCTTAGATGCCACGGTCATGTTTCTCTCACTCTCTCTCTCTTCAGCACGGACAACTTTTATTCATGTGGAAGGATCTGCTAACAAGCAAAGACACGCCTACCCAATCACATAACTAGAGAACATCATGTGATCGTCTGATGTCACAAAGGTCCTTACTAAATATTCATTACCACGAAGCATCAAGAAATCGTGGAAAATCGAATATTTCCTGAAATACGGATCAAATTCCACTTCTGCACAATCGATTCACTCATCTCTAATATTAACATACAGATGTCTAGACATGTAAGGAGCTTGAAGTCTCTATGCAGCAGTTTCATGAGTAAAAAAAAGATCTGTCACAACTCCTGACATCACCGTTTATTAATTCCTTTTCTTAGGACTGTGTTGTGCCATTCCTCTATTATTTCTCTTAGAAATGTACAAATTAATTGAAATGTAGGTGTTACTATTCATTGATTTGAACAGTGTCAGAATGTGTAGTGAAATATCCCATCTGGTAACACACAACTGTTGACTTTTTTTTTTTTTTTTAATATCTAGGACTAACAATTGAGGATCAATATAATGTACAGATCTAAGAAAACATGCTACAGAATTGTTATTTCACGGGGATTACAGTTACTACCTAGCTAAAACAGACAAGTCAGGAGAGGCAGGACCTCTTTAAATACAATGTGTAGAAAATAAACAGAAATGAGAAACTGCAATATATTCCAGTTAGGGTTGAGTAATTAATTAAATTAATTTGATAAAACATAGTGATTCTGATTTTCACTAGAATTGTGCAATTGCTGTTAGTCTTGTTCCAGAGTCTGATTGTGATGATGAGAGCCCCAGTTATGGATTTCCAGTCAGCTATTGGTCTTTCATGTCTTATCACTTGGTCATAATAACCCTTCTGGCTCCAGGAATGCGGTCATTCTGCTCTGCACCAAGTCCCCTTTGTTGTTCTTTCCTTGGCTCAATTAGCATACCCTTGTTAATCTCATTATCCCAGAAGAGGGTTCCTGCAAGCCTGTGGCTGGAAAGGCCTCAGAATACACAAAATCCAGACTCCATGTCTCTAGGCCACAGTACAAAGGGAATATGGTTTTATGGCAATATTTCCCCAGCAGAACCACCTATTGTCGTACCGATAGATTCCTCGGGTGTGCTAGGCAGAGACAAACGATTCAAATCCAGACATGTTACTGTTGAGTGCAGGGAAAAGGTCCAGACACTGATCTCCTTACCCAAAGAGGATTGGGGTGTCATTCTTGGTGTCTACACGATGGGGATCTCGCCATGAACCCTATCATTATTGGGATTTCATGATGGAGGATGGGGCTTCCCCTCCTAGTGACATTACTCAGGGAGGAGACTGGTATAGGTATATGGTCTCCACTGAGAGAGACGACCGGGGTCTTCTGGTTTCTGGACAGCATGTAGATAACACATGCTTTGTAATTCTGGTATTTTCCTATCTTTTATTTCCCGTTTTATTTTCTGTACTGTATTTTGCTTTTACCTGTATTTGCTTAATAATCCATTGATATGTATTTCTGTATATGTTATTGGCTAGTACCGACCCACCCGGATTAATAAATATATAAAATTTATAAAGCTCGTTATATATTATCCTATGAACCTGGTCCACTCATGGCATGTGAGTGGGAGGAAAGAAAGTTGATCGCAGGTGTGTCAAGCGGCTTGGCAAAGTGAGATCCTTCATACTGATATATTCCATTAAGGTTTTGCCCTCCCTGCTGCAAAGTATGATCCACAAATTCTTCACTGTTGTCTATAGTCGGATGGTAGGACGAGGAATTCTGCAGCAAAAACATCTGACGACGTCTCCCTAAACCAGCTCACTAAACTTTTTAATTTCATTAAGAAAAACTTTAAAATAAAGATTGCATTTGAGAATTGCCCATGAGAAAAATTGAGATTTTACTTTTAGGCAAAAATCACCCAGCTCTATTTCCACTTATATAAAATCAGACTAATAAACAAGGGGAGAAACAGAGGAGATTAAAATAAACAGATGGGGTTAAAATGTTATTGGATAAATCAGAATTTTCAATAAAATATCTTACATTGAATATGTAGCTCTTAAAGTTGTAATAATGTGAACATCTAGGCAGCCTGAGCAGAGGCGCACCTTTAATGAGGTGAAGTGAGCCGGCTGTTTCAGGCGGCACTGTTGCCACTGCTTGGAGGGGCGGCATTTTTACTATATTTTTTTTTTACTATTTTTTTTTAACCTAAACCAGCCCAAGACAGGCCACTCTGAAAACAAAGCTGAGCGGGACCTGTCCTAGGCTGGCTTAAGAGACATCTGTATCTCAGCGCAGGAGGCAATACAATGACGTCATTGCGCTGCCTGCGCTGAGACGCAGACGTCTTATGCGCGGGTGAAGAAGTGAAGGTGTCGCTCCATCAAGTGACCACAGGTAGGTGAGGATAACTTTTTTTTTTCATAGACCGTTAGGTAAAGGCCTATTTACTTACCTATCCCAGATCCTGCTCATGGCCGCCCCCACTTCCCCTTCTGCTATAGAATGCAGAAGGGGGAAGCAGAGGCGGCTGTGAGCAGGAGCAGGGATTGGTAAGTGAGGCCAAATACTACTATTATTATACTCTGGGGTCTTTTCAGACCCTGGAATATAATAATCGGAGACCCAGGCAAGGTGAGGGAACATAAAAAACAATGTTACTCACCTCTCCTGCGATCCGATGTTACTCCCACCAGGCTTTGGCCTCTACGTCATTATGTTGCGACGCCGACCTTGGCCCACGTGATGTCTGTGCGACGCTGAAGAGAACCTAAAGCAGGGAGTGCACCGGAGACCAGGATAGGTAAGTAACAGTGGTTTTTATGTTTGTCACCTACCTGAATCTCCTATCATTATACTCTGGGGACTGATAGTTCATGGGTGGGCCACTATGGGGCATAATAGAGTGTGCAGGGGCCGCTGTGGGCCATAATACCGCATGCAGGGGCCGCTGTGGGCCATAATATCACGTGCAGTGGCCGCTGTGGGTCATAATACCACGTGCAGGGGCCGCTGTGGGCCATAATACCACGTGCAGGGGCCGATGTGGAACATTATAGTGTGTGTAAATGGGGCGTTATACTGTGTGGGGGCCAGGAAAGGGGGTGCTATGCTGTGGGGGGGGGGCCCAATCTTTGCTAGTTATGACCCTGATAAGGGGTTGCTAGGAAGGGGCATATTATATAAAGGGGCTTTATCAACTTAAGAGGTGTTATTTATATAAGGGCATTATTAATACAAGGGGGGTTATTTATATAAGGGTACATTAGGGAGCATTATATATATAAGGGGGGTGGTCATTTATAAAAGCATTCATTAGGGGACATCAATTATATAAGGGGGCATTAGGGGACATTATCAATAGAAGGGGCATCATTTATATTATGTGGGGAAGGTAGCTCGGTAGCAGCAATGGTGTGGACCCAACCAGTCAGAGACAGGGACACGTAGTTGGTGCAAAACAGGTTTATTTGAAAAAAACAGCAAAAATAAATAAACCTTACGTCAGGCACAGAATAAGTAAAATAAAATACAGCCTTAACTTCAGGCAAAATGAAAAACAAAACCCTGCTCATCCGAGCACTAACTAAACAGTAAGTACTAACTGTACGTTGGGGCTTGCTACCAGCCACATGAACAAGCAACATTAGCATCGTCTCAGCAGACTCAATGTCAGGACAGACCCAGACGCTTTCTCTCACTCCCAGGATCTGCCCTGAAGTGCAGGCTCTGAGGCCTTTTATGGCCCAGTAACGAGCCATAAGACCTACACCTGGGGCTGAGGTCTACTCAAGACCCGCCCTGGACCATACATATGTCAGAAATCTGGGGGAGATATACCGTGATTCCAGCACTCTGCCTGTCACCTTCTCACATACCCCCCCCCCCTTGTTTGGACCTGTAGGGGAGGACACTTTTAGCTATCATACAATGGGTCCTGGATAGGGGATCGGCATTCCCCTGTAGCTTGCCTGCCCTGTGTTCCAAAGTGAATTGAAAATTTTGCAGGGTCAGAAACCACCTGGTGACTCTGGCATTTCTCTTTGGCATGGCACATCAATGTAAGAGGGGAGTGATCAGTGACCAGTTTAAAGTGTCGGCCCAGTAGGTAGTACTGTAGGTATTCTAGGGCCCACTTAATGGCTAAACACTCCCTCTCCACAATGCTGTAATTTCTCTCAGGTGGTGTGAGCTTCCTACTCAGGTAGGTGACTGGGTGTTCTTCACCACCCACCATTTGGGCCAGCGCTTCGCCTAACCCCAAATCAGAGACGTCAGTCTGAACCACAAATTCTTTCTTAAAGTCAGGTGTGACCAAAACCGACTGTTTACAGAGAATTGACTTCAACTCCTGAAATGCCCCCTCAGCCTCTTCACTCCACTTGACCATTACAGAACTCGTTCCCTTAGTCAGGTCTGTCAGTGGGGCTGCAATAGTCGCAAAGTTTGGGATGAACCTACGATAATACCCGACTATTCCCAGAAAAGCTCTCACTTGCTTTTTATTTAAGGGTCGGGGCCAATTTTGAATGGCCTCCACTTTGTTAACCTGGGGTTTTATTACTCCTCTTCCTATTATATACCCAAGGTACCTGGCCTCTTCCAGACCCAAAGCACACTTTTTTGGGTTGGCTGTTAAACCGGCTGCCTGGAGGGAATTTAGTACAGCTTGAACTTTTGGTAAGTGACTTTCCAGTCGGTACTAAAGAAGACAATGTCATCTAGGTAAGCTGAAGCGTACCTTTGATGGGGCTTAAGGACTCTGTCCATCAACCTCTGGAAGGTTGCTGGAGCCCCATGTAAACCAAACGGCATAGTCACATTTTGGAATAGGCCATCTGGGGTGACAAAAGCAGTTTTTCCTCTGGCCTTTTTAGTGAGCGGCACCTGCCAGTACCCTTTGGTTAAATTGAGGGTGGAGAAATACCTAGCATGTCCCAACCTCTCGATTAACTCATCGACTCTGGGCATCGAGTAGGCATCAATCTTTGAAACTTCATTCAGCTTACGGAAATCATTGCAGAACCTTATGGTACCATCTGGCTTAGGAATCAAAACAATGGGATTGGACCAGTCACTCTTAGACCCCTCAATTACCCCAAGTGCCAACATATTTTGGACCTCCTCAGATATGGCTTGTCTGCGAGCTTCAGGTACCCGATACAGTTTTAGATTAACCCATACCTGCAGCTCGGTGACAATATCATGTTCTAACACATTGGTTCATCCAGGCAACTCAGAAAACACATCATTATTTTTCTGTGCAAATTCTTTTGTCTCCTGTTTCTGTGCCTTAGATAGGGACTCTGATATTTGCACCTCGGGTAAAGCCTTACCAGGAGTATTTACCCCTTCAGTTGTAACCTTGCTAGGGGTACCTACTGCTGTCAATGTTTCCCTGTCCTTCCAGGGTTTTAATAAATTTATATGGTATATTTGTTCGGGCTTCCTCTTGCCCGGCTGGTACACCTTATAGTTTACACCCCCCACTCTTTCAATAATTTCATATGGCCTTGCCATTTGGCAAGAAATTTACTTTCCACCATAGGAACCAATACCAACACCCTATCACCTGGACTAAAGGTCCTAAGTTTAGCCGTTCTGTTATAGACACAGCTCTGAGCCATTTGGGCCTGCTCCATATGCTCCTTCACAATGGTCATCACTGCTGCAATTCTGTCCTGCATCAGGGTAATAAGTTCAATTACACTCCTGTAAGGAGTTTGCTCTTGTTCCCAGGTTTCCTTAGCTACAGATGCATCTCAATAATTTAGAATATTTTTGAAACATTTATTCATTTCAGTGATTCAGTACAGTAATACCTCGAATATTCGCGAGGTTAGGTTCCAGAACCAGTCGCGGATCGCGAGGAATCGCGAATATTTGGTGCGAGCACTTAAATGCTAATTTATGCTTATTTCCCCCCTTATATAACCCCTAAATATCATTAATGTTACCGCTACAGTACTGTACTGCACGTATACCAATTCATTTGCTGCCGTTTGCACATATGCACAATAAAAATACGGTACTTAAAAAAAAAAAAAAAATACTATAGTGTGGGTACTCACCAGTGATGCTGTACTTTCTGAATTGAAGATACTGTACGATGTAATGATGAATTAGCTGTGCAGTACGGTAAAAGTGTACAGTATTGAAAATTACTGCATATTACTAATGCATATGTCTTAGGTTCCAAAGAAAATATCGCGAGTAGGTGAATCCGCGAATTCAGAAACGCGAATACAAAAGGTATTACTGTAATACAATTCATAATCAGCAGTCTTCCATGATTGTGTGTCCTACTGAAGCAGACTGAGGGACCATTTAAAGGCTTAGGAAACCTTGGCAGGTGACACACTGAATTTACAATACTGAACTTTTTTACAATATTCTAATTTTCTTAGATTTGGGTTTTCATTAGCTGTAATCCATAATCAACATTTACAGAAATAAAAAACTTGAAATAGAACACTCTGTGTGTAAAGAATCTAGAAAATATAGGAGGTCACTTTTTTTTATTTAATTACTGAAAGAAATAAACGTTTCAAAGATGTTCTAATTTATTGAGATGCACCTGTATGTCTAGGAGACCACGTGGGTGTCTACCATACACCAACTCAAATGGGGAAAAACCTGTGGAGGACTGGAGTACCTCCCGGACTGCAGACATTAAATAGGCCAGTAGGCAATGCCAATCTTTGCCGTCCTTGCTAACCACCCTCTTTAACATGCCCTTAAGGGTTTTATTGAACCTCTCCACTAGGCCATCTGTCTGGGGGTGATACACAGAGGTTCGCAGGTGTTTGATTTTCAGGAGCTTACACATTTCTTACATTATCTTGGACATAAAAGGAGTCCCTTGGTCAGTCAGGATCTCCTTGGGTATACCTGTCCGAGAGAACATATAAAAGAGCTCCTTGGCAATTAGATTAGCTGAAGTATGTCTCAAGGGTACGGCCTCAGGGTATCGTGTAGCATAATCTAACACCACTAGTATATACTGATGACCACTAGCAGACTTTACAACAGGACCTACCAAGTCCATGGCCACTCTTTCAAATGGTACCTCTATAATGGGTAGGGGTACCAAAGGACTCCTGAAGTGTGACACACGAGCGGTTAGTTGACACTCTGGGCACTCTTGGATATGCTTATCAATTCCTAACCAATAGAAACGCTGTAGAATGTGCTCTTTGGTCTTTTTATGCCCCAGGTGTCCTCCTAACACATGCTTATATGCCAGATCTAAAACTACCCTTTGATAGGGTCGGGTTCAACAATTTCTCTCAGTATTTGGGTTACCCTATACAGAAGGTCCTGGTTCATGGACATATAGGGGAACTTCTTGTCAGCCCCTGAATACTAGGGTTCACCATTTACCACCTTTATATTTTCTCTGGCATGAGATAGATTAGGATCTCTAATTTGAGCAGTCCCAAAATTTTCACGGGACACCTCAAGCTCAGGCATCTCTGGAACTCCTTCCTGACCTTCAGCATCACCAGCTAACACAGATAGGGGAAAATTATTACCTTCTTGGGTCACCCCTACAACTGGTGTTTCCCTGTCAGAATCACAGGGTCCAGGGTTAACCTTAGGCAAGACATCATCAATATTAGCATTTTTAGGACATGGTAGCCTCTGCTTTTTCCACATATCCCAAAACAGAGGAAAATCTCTCCCTATGATCACACTATGGAACAGGGGCTTAACCACGCCCACTTTGTGAGAGGCTGTACCAGAGGTAGTTTTTATGGCGACCACTGCAACAGGGTACTCTCTAGTTTTACCATGTATGCACAAGACCCCGATAGTTTGTAAACTATACAGCGCAGGGTCGACCAGATCATGGTGCACCAGGGTTACCAGGTTCCCAGAGTTCAGGAGAACCAGTACAGCTTGCCCTGCTACAGTCACAATGCACATCTGCGGTTCAGTTGCAGTTTCTGCTGAACAAGCGGGTTGAACAAACAGGGATACCCGCCTTGAACTGCTGCAGTCCATGGGCTCAGTCGTCAGGTAAAAGTACGCAGCAATATGACCCAGTTCATGGCACCGCCAACACCTGAGGTGTTATGGGTCTCCATTTTGAGACCTGGGCTTAACGCTTTCAGTCCCAGCTGCCTGTTCCCCCTCTGAGCATCCTCCCTTTACAACTTTCCTGACCCCCACAGTAGTAGGTGCAGTCTTACCTGCCTTTGGGTTAGTAGATCCAGGAGACGTCTGCAGTAGCTCCTCAGTGGCTCGGTACCGTTCCACCAAACACACCAGCTGGTCAGCCGTTGTAGGCCCCGCTTGTCCAACCCAGCGCTGAATCTGAGGTGGAAGCGATCTGGTGTACTTGTCAAGTACCAATAGTAAGAAAATGGAAGAAATACAAAATGATTGTCAATCGAAATCGATCTGGGGCTCCATGCAAAATCTCACCTCGTGGGGTATCCTTGATCATGTGGAAGGTGAGAGATCAGCCTAAAACTACACGGGGGAACTTGTTAATGATCTCAAGGCAGCTGGGACCACAGTCACCAAGAAAAACATTGGTAACACATTACACCGTAATGGATTAAAATCCTGCAGAGCCAGCAAGGTCCCCCTGCTCAAGAAGGCCCATGTGCAGGCCCACCTGAAGTTTGCCAATGAACACCTGGATGATTCTGCGAGTGAATGGGAGAAGGTGCTGTGGTCAGATGAGACAAAAATTGAGCTCTTTGGCATTGATTCAACTCGCCGTGTTTGGAGGAAGAGAAATGCTGCCTATGACCCAAAGAACACCGTCCCCACTGTCAAGCATGGAAACGTTATGTTTTGGGGGTGTTTCTCTGCTAAGGGCACAGAACTACTTCACCGCATCAATGGGAGAATGGATGGACCATGTACCGTAAAATCCTGAGTGACAACCTCCTTCCCTCCGCCAGGACGTTAAAAATGGGTCATGGCTGGGTCTTCCAGCAGGACAATGACCCAAAACATACAGCCAAGGCAACAAAGGAGTGGCTCAAAAAGGAGCACATTAAGGTCATGGAGTGGCCTAGCCAGCCTCCAGACCTTAATCCCAAAGAAAACTTATGGAGGGAGCTGAAGCTCCGAGTTGCCAAGTGACAGCCTCAAAATCTTAATGATTTAGAGATGATCTGAAAAGAGGAGTGGAACAAAATTCCTCCTGACATGTGCGCAAACCTCATCATCAACTACAAAAAACGTCTGACTGATGTGCTTGCCAAGAAGGGTTTTGCCACCAAGTATTAAGTCTTGTTTGCCAGAGGGATCAAATAATTGTTTCTCTCTGCAAAATGCAAATAAATTTATAAAATTTATACAATGTGACTTTCTGGATATTATTTTTGATATCCTATCTCTAACTGTTAAAAATAACCTACCCTTAAAATGATAGACTGTTCATGTCTTTGTCAGTGGGCAAACTTACAATATCAGCAAGGGATCAAATACTTATTTCCTTCACTGTATATATATATTTATATAAATGGTCATTAGGGGAGCAGTAATTATATCAGGGGCATAATAAAAGGGGGCAATTAATTAAAGGGCTTGTCCAAGATAACCATTTTTTAAATATGAGACCGGGGAAAGTGATTTTAAAAAAAAAACCTACTCACCTGTCCCTTGTGCTCCGATGTCTCCCACTGCAGTCTGGTTCTGCTGCTCTGGTGTTTTCTTCTGACGCAAAGGAAGAAAACACCGGAGCAGCAGGACTGGAATGCGCTGGAAGACACCAGAGAACCTTCTCAGTCCTCATATTAAAAAAGTGGTTATCCTGGACAACCCCTTGAAGGTGGCACTTGGGCTTTAATAAAGGGACTTTTCAGATAATTTTTATTGATGTTCTATCCTTAGGACAGATCAGTAGAGAGATCAGTAGACCCCCCTGCCTGGGATCAGCAGTTTGAAGGGGCTATGGTGCCTGCTTATATCACACGCTGTCTGTTTATAGTGACCGTGTGATGTAATTCCAGCCTTGTCACATAGACGTGTATAAGATGAGGCTGTAGTTACATTACATGGCCGCTATGAGATGAATGACATTACAGTATGTAAACAGAGAAGCGGTCACGGCACTTACACTGGTACCACAGTTCATTCAAACAGCTGATCAGTAGGGGTCCTGAGCCTTTTAATTAGGAAACACATGGGGCATTGATAAGGGGCACTATTTATACAGGGTACACGGGGCATTATTAATATAAAGATGCACTTGGGAGTATTATTCATTATGGGGGGTTATATCACATATTTCATAATTGGGGGGTAGCAGCAAGATGGGGGCTTTGTGTAGGTGAGGACAATGTGGGTTGGGTGCTTGGAAAAGTGAGGAGACAAAGATGTCTGTGTTGCACACTTTACAGAGACAAGTCACAACTGGAAGAAGTGATCATGGCGGTCCAGAGGGAAGAGAAGAGACATGTGAACTATTAGTCAGAGATGTCACCTGTAAGTCACAAAATGTTACTGCTCTTAAATGATAGAGGATAAATACCTGATTGATGGGGGTCTGTCTGCTGAGACCCCCCACTGGGCCTGAGAATTGTCCCCCCCCCCACTGGGTGGGAACTCAGCCTGACCACAGCCAGGCTGAGTATAGGCGTGTAGCTTGGTGGATGGGCGAACCCACGTGACTCTCATTCACTTCAATGGGAGTGCCAAAGATACCCGAAGTACAGTACTCAGCTATCTGCGGCGCTCCTATTATAGAGAAGATATATGAAGTTATTGTCATTGTTAATGCCGTGTTGTTGATCTGATACTGAAGTAATACAGGAAGAAGAATTCTTAAAAAACGGTTTTATAACTTTTTGTATGTTTATTGTGTAGCGATAGCAGCATGTGAAGCTAGTAGCATCGAAATGCAATTTTTTTTTTTTTTTGGGGGGGGCGCCTTTTTATAGTCCACCTCAGGCAGCAAAGAGGCTAGATTCACAACTGAGCCTGAGCTCCTCACAAGACTTAAGATCACACCTGTCTCTCTCCAGATATTTTATGGTGATGATACTTAGGCTGGGTTCACACTAGCGCTGGGCCTTCCAGCAGAGAGCCCGTCCGTTAAAACAGTGGTTACCTGCGGACCCCATAGACTATAATGCCACTTTCAGTATAATTTTTTTTTTAAAGATTTTTGGCGGGGAGACTCTGATGCAGATGTGAACCTAGCCTTATTGGGGCAAATTTATTAAGACTCCCGTACCGTACAACAATAAACAGCCTGACTGACACAGGGAACCAGAGGTTTATGAAGAGGCTTCATAAATCTGTTGGATGTCCCGGCACTAGAATGGAAATCTATGTCAGGTATGAATTTGTGTAGATTTCCATTCTAACTACAAGCCAGAAAACTGTTGTGAGTTATAATAAATCAGTCGGACCGAGGTGTCCCTGCTTTAGTCCACCTAACTGTGCCTACATTCGCACAATGTGGTGGACGAGGCACAGATAGGGGCTTGACGAATACTCCTTCCCATTGTTGACCGTGTTAGCCATAGAATGTAGTGGAAGAGTGAAGAAATCAGGCAATACCTTTTAGAGGCTAACTGAGTATATTTGATAGTAAGCTTTCAAGAGTCCTAGCTCTCTTCTTCAGACATACAAGAAACTGAAAATTCAAACACTCTTTATACACACTGGATCTTCAAAGGATCTTAGAATCTTTAAAGAAAATCAAAATGCAAAATAAGTAGAGAAGTTATTTACAACAGGTCAAGAAATAAACAATCTGGAAACTTGTGGGGCATGACGGAGGGATCATTGATTCTTGCTGTTATCTGTTTGCAATCAGGTGGTGATTTGTGACCCTCACAGTTCATACATAGTGTGACATGAAACTGGCATGAATATTAAGTTCAAATTGCAGAGTTTGAAATTTTTGCATTAACTTATATTCCCATTCCTTTCTCTCCCTCTGCGTCTTAAAATGTCCCATTAAAACCACAACCCGCAAATCTTGAATAGAGTGGTCTTCTCCGGAGAAATGTGCGGCCACTGGGAGATCTGTTCTGCTGTTATCAATGGTGAATCTGTGTGAGTTTATGCGCTAAGTCTCTACCCTGTTTCCCCCACATAGAGGCCTGTGGTGGGACATTGCACACACATTTGAGATACACCACATTGGAAGACCTGCAGGAAAATGTCCCCCTAATTCTGTGCACCTGTTGTGACTGTGGGACAGGTACACTGTCAGCGGTGTGGATGTGCCTACTTTTAAAGGGAGTCTGTCACCAGTACCCAGCGTATCAACCCATCCCTGAAGATAGATCTGGGTCACCTGAATTAAACAGTGTTTTCCCTTTGTGAATCATTGACTCCTTCGCTAAGATATCATTATCCCAAAGAGCGCAATTGCATATTGACAAGCAACGATATATTGGCAATGGAGACACCGATTCAGAAGTGGATTCAGGTGACTCTGACCTACCTATCTGCAGGGCTGGATTCTGGTAACAGACTCCCTTCAAATGGGAAGCTAGGAGAAATACTGGAGAACTGTCATCTCTTTTACCCCACTAATTCTCTAACTGCAGCACCTAGTCAGATTGTGCTACTAGTCTGTAAAAGTAGGTGCAGAATTTACACAAATGGACTTAAAGCAAACATTCACTGCCGAATTCAGAGAACCTTCATGCTACTGATGGTAATGCTACTCATGGTACAAGTAACATTTCCATTGACGACAGAAGGAATGCTGCAGTGGGCTTTGTATGTAACATGTCTGACTTTACTGGATGAATTGACATTGTGCACAGAGAACTCAGCAAGACTACTGGAATTACTTTGTATCCACATGTGGACAACCACCAGTCATGGCGCTACCACGCAAGACCCATGGATATATTCATCCTGCCGAACTTGCTTGTTTTACAGTTGAACATATTTTCAATTATAGTGGAATACCTTTACTTTCTAATGGGACTGTTCTTTCCTATCCTTCACTTCTTAGGACCTGAGATAGACGAGGACAGGTCAGCATCTGGTTTTACCTTCTTTTTCCAGTTATATATTAGGAAATTCACTATATTTTATTGCAAAACAGTCCCCTAACTTCTCACTAACTTAGCATTGCTAAAGAAAATCCGTATTGACACTGAAGCTGGATAACTGCATGAGGAGGTTTCTCAGCCTATATGTCCGCTTTGTATTTAAGATGCGCCACAAAGAAGGAAGCAGGGCTGTCAGCGACCAGTACACACTAAATACAATGTGAAAATGCCAATCCTATGAACGTAATAATAATGAAAATACAAAAGAATGCTTGGTCCTTAGACCCACAATAGGTTAGACCTCCTAAAGGGTTAATGTTATAGTAGAATGGTGTATGCGCATGTGTGTATACATATATACACGATCACCACTATATAAAATCTATAGCAGTATTAACTAGCATCAATCTTATATAAATGACTTTTAAATCTTTATTTTCTACATGTTTTATGTACAATTCTCCATTTCAAAGGTTGTACATCCAGATTCTTAGTATTTCAAGTCCAACGTGCTCAGACGTCTGTAATTCGCTCCATTGCCGCTAGAGGGCAGCAGAGTCACGATTCAGTTAAATGGCGGTATCAGCGTAGGGTACAGCCGACTACTGTGCCACAGTCACGACTGACATTGCCTATGCAGCACTGTGTCACTTGCCGTTTGGTTTCTTCACTTGCCCCTTTACTTCCTCCATACCGGTTTTGAGCTCCTTCACAAATGTTTCCCTCATCCTTCCCATCTTGCGGCCCATCTCTCCCAGATCTCGAGGCGTAGAAGTCACCTCGCGCTTCAGCTGCTGAATCGTGTTAGAGCGGAGCATGCGCTGTGCTGCATCCTTGCCGGTCAGCTGCGCCTTGGTGATAGCAAAAGCTGTGATCTGCGCGGCTCTGCGGATGGGCCGGGACTCGGAGAGCCTCTCGATCAGCTGCGGGTTGTTGAGTAAAGAGAACAGCAGCCTCCTGAGCACCATTTCCGTCTGACCTGAAGCACAGAGACACAACTAGTTACCCCCACGTAGACGGATCAGGGTGTAATCCAATGCCGGCAGTATTTGCTTCATACTTACCTTCGTCCTCGTCTGCAAGCAGCTGTTTGCCCGCATCAAAGATGGCGGAGGCTGTTTCCGCTTTGAACTCGGATATGCTTCTTTACGGCGTCTTTTCTGATTGGTTCGTGAGTGTCGTTAAACTGGTGTCACTTAGCGGCTGAAGAGCTTTGTTCGCTTCTTGGAGGAAGGTGTTGGTGTGATTCTGGGGGTGCAGACATGTTGACTGCATTGAGGAGTGACTCGTACGTGGAGCTGAGCCAGTACCGGGACCAGCACTTTAAGGTAATGGCTGGCTGCTGTGTGTTGTAGGAGGCGGCGGGGGAAAGTTATGTGACTGGACCTCATAGTACGGAAGTTCAGCTTACAGCGCCTCCATAGAGCACCGGGACAACGAGCAGGACTCTGAACCTAATAGTCTCCATTTACCGTGCAGTAGTACAGTCTATTGTTCTGTTATCTGACCCCCTGGAGGGAAGAATCACTATAGTGTCCTCCAATTGGACGTAGAAACGTGTCGGCTATATATCCAGCACATGTGTGACTGATACAAGTAACCGTGTTAATAGGTGTGGACTTAAAAGGGTTTTGCCAAGTTGACAATGTTTCACAGGATAGGTTATTGGTGCCTGAATTGTGTGACCCCCTGCAGGCCATGAAAATGGGGCCCTCGTTTTCTCTGTATGGATCAGTATTCATGCAGGCACGCGTGACTCCATTCATCTCTATGGGACTAATGTAGAGAGGCTGAGTACAGTTCTCAGTGACTTCTGGCAGTACCATAGTGTTGAATCGAGCAGACGTTCCACTGTGTGACCACTGCTCTATGCAGATGGGGGCATACAGGCCCCCAGTTCTTGTGATTGGTGGTGTTGGGGGACTGTGGATAGGTGAGAAGTTTCCACGACCCCTTTAAGGTTTAGTTGCCTTTTAGGTCTGGGATTATGTAGTGAATTTTTCTGTTATCGAAGATCAGAATATTGCCTTGGGATACCTGAAGTAAATGGGGTTTCCACTGTGATGGTGTTTCTCAGCAGCAGTCACATGTCATGTTGAAACATCTCTGCTGAAGTTGGTTGGGGACAAAAATCTCTCACATTGAGGAGAGCACCAGTGAAGGTGTGTAGAGTTTGAATTACCTTTTGCCCTCTACTTAGCATCTACATATCACAAGGCATTATGGGAAAGGAGCTGGGAGCTCATGCGACCTCTGTTGGATGTAACAGATCCTCAATTTGCTTTTGAAGTTGGTTGAGCAGAGACTTGAGGAGGAACCTGGGAAGCACAGGGACAGAAGAATATTACATACTTTATTTTATAGTGCAGTAAGTTATTTGGGGGGAAAAAAACTGTTGGCCCTCACCAGTTCCTATTTCCAGCTTGTGATGCCTAATGTTGGAGCAAACCGCACAAGTTCCACTATGTGAAGTAATAAGATCACTTTATTTCCCCTAAATGGAAACTTTGTTTGATTTTTGTTCTTTCCTTCAGGGTAACAGAGATGATCAAGAGAAACTTCTGAAACAGAGCTGCACTTTGTATGTTGGAAATCTGTCATTTTATACTACAGAAGAGCAGATCCATGAATTATTCAGTAAAAGTGGAGACGTGAAGAAAATCGTAATGGGTCTTGATAAGGTTAAGAAGACGGCCTGTGGCTTCTGCTTTGTAGAGTATCCTTTGAATGATGAGGTTGAAGTTGAGAAAAGTTCATATAGCTGGGTCACAAAAAAAAAATTTTCTTGTCATTTAAAAAGCTGACAGTTCTGTACAATGGGTAGTGGATGTGCTGGGGTACTGCCCCCTCAGCTCTTATTTACTGGAGTTTCAGGAGATGTAATACTCTTCCTGTAAACACTAAATTTCCTAAAATGGTAAAAAGGGGTACACTATAAAATGTTTAGTGGCAGCTTAGCTTCGAGCAGATGCTCTGACTGACCTCCGAGAAGGGGTTTAGCTATATACAGGATGTCACTTTTTTTATAACCCTTTAAGGACACGGCGTAAAAACAACTTAAAGACCAGGCCCCACTTTTTAAAACTGACATGTCACTTCATGTGGTAATAACTTTGGGACACTCTACCTTACCCTAGTGATTTTGAGATTGTTTTTTGATGACACAAAGTTTGGTTCATATTTTTTTGCAATTATTAATGAAATATGAAATTATGAAAAATTGGCACACTTAAAATGTGAAATGCTTTGCTTTTCAGTCAGCTAGTCATACCCCTCAGGTTTAATATTTATTATCTAACATATGTCTACTTTACATTTACATGATCTTTTAATTGTCCTTAAATTTATTTTGGACATTAGAAGGCTTTACAAGTTGAACATCAATTTAACAAATATCTCAAACCCATTACAGGCCCCATAAATCACCCCACTTTGAAATCTCTGCCCCTCAAATAATCCAAAACTGCATTTTGGGAACTTAACCGTTTTACAGGAATTATAATAATATGGAAGTAAAATTTAGAAATTCAATTTTTTTTTCAATAGTATGTTCATTTAGCCCTAAAACTTGCACATTCACACAATTTGTTATGCAATTTTACCCGAGCACGGAAATGCCCCATGTATGTATGTATGTATGTATGGATGGATGTAAACTGCTGTTTGGTCACACGGCAGCATCCTGAAGGGAAGAAGCGCCACTGGGTTTTTAAGAGCAGGTCTTGTTGGAGCCCCTAAAGTTTGAGTGCAATAGCCTCAAACCGTTCATATTCACAAGGGGTTAAGAAGAAAATGAACCCCACAGTTCGCTACACAATTTCTCCTGAACATGGCAATACCCAAACTTCTGTATGGGTTCATGGCAGGGCTCAGACCGGAAAGAGTACTATTTGGCTTTTGGAGGGCAGATTTTGCTGGAATGGTTTTCAGTTGCCATGTCTTATTTGGAGAGCCCCTAAGATTCCAGTACAGTAGAAGACCTCAAGTGACCCCATTTTGGAAACTATATCCCTTAAGGAATCTATCATGGGGTATAGTATGCATTTTGAACAAAAGCTGTATTTTATTGTCATAAAAATGAAAAATGTTGCTTTAGACACTTTTTTTTTTTTTTCTTTTGTGGATAAAATGCACCCAACATACAACTATGCAAATTCTCCCAAGTACAGAAATGCCTAACGTGTTAATGAAAACTACTGTTGGGGTACAGAAGGCTAGCCACACCATTAGGCTTTTTGAGGGCAGAGCACCTAAGGTTGCTAGTGCAGTGTAGAGTACCAAGAAGTGACTTTATCATTTTGGAAACTTGATTCCTTAAAAAATTAAGAGGTATTGGTGATAATTGAGTGCTTTCCAAAAATTTAAGTGCAAAGTGAATACTGAAGTTTTTAAAGAAATATGCCATTTCAGTGCCCACTTTCAGAGGCATGCATGCCTAAAACTTAAGTGGGTTATTCTGGGTACAAAAAAGCTGCATATATGGGCAAAAATTGTCATTTGGTCATAAAGCAGGGCTCAGAGGGGAAGGAGGGCCATGCTTTTTGGATTTTGGACACCATGTCACTTTTGCAGAGCCCTGCAGTCAATAAAGTGGAATTCCTGAAGAAATGATCCAATTTTGTAAATTATAACCCTCAAAGAATTTATCAAGGGGCATAATAAGCATTTTTAATCCTTGAAAGTTACATTAATTTTCCAGGAAAGTGAATTGCAATTTTTCCAGAGATGTGCCATTTCAGTGCCCAATAGATTTTGGAGTGTCTCTGCTGGCAATGTGGTAAAACAGCATTTGGACAGTTTGTCTTGGACAAAAGTTGGGCATAACATATTACACACTAAGTAGCGTAGTTCTGAAAAAATTTGCCCTTTTCACCATCAGCTGCGCATTCATTTCTGGAAAATAAATAATGCAACACATGGGGGGTAAAAATGTTCACTACACTCCTGGATAAATTCCTTGAGGGGTGCAGTTTCCAAAATGGGGTCACGTGTTAGGGGATTCCGCTTTACTGGCATTTCAGGGGCTCTGCAAAAGTGGCATGGCATCCAAAATCCAAACTGTGTAAATCTGTGCTTCAAAACCCAAATATTGCTGCTTCCCTTGCGTGCCAAAACAGCAGTTTATACCCCTGCGACATCTTGAGGTTTAGCTCAGGTAAAGAGACCCTCTCAGTGCAGGCTTCTTGTAAAACAATTCTTAGCAGCTTTGTGAACTGCTTGAGGAAAATAAACAAACTCTTTTTCAGCAGGAAAACACCATAGAGAAGTTTTTCCGGCTGTACCAACAAAATTCCAAGGTAACTAGCTGTCCATTTAGCTCAAATCCATGCACAGTCCAATATATTATAGGGTGTGATCCAGAGTTCTCCCAATACATTCCTCCAGATTCAGCAGCAGATCAGTTTCAACACAAACTGCTGCTCCAGACACTTTTTCTCCCAAGAGCCTAGGTGAGGGTTTTAATCATTCTGCATTCTCCAGATTATCCAAATTACAGCTGGTTAGGGATGTATCTTCCTTGTTGGACAAATCCACTTCACCCTGCTACACCCCATATGACACTAAGTGGGGTATCCTGGGTACAACAGTGTTATACATGTGGGCATAAACTGCGGTTTGAGGTGCCTGTAAAGATGGGAAGGAAGTGACCCCAATTTGAAAACTGCATGGGGTGTGTAGTGAACATACGTTTTCGAGATTTGAATGCATAGCAGATGATGAAAAGTGAATAGGTAAGCTGTACAGAGTACATTGTGTACAACAGACCCACTATTTTCCCTCTAGCTTCTTGGGCCCAATGAATCTTTACTTTCGGCAACTTTTTTTCCCTTTTCCACAACATTCACTGTGCAGGTTAAATAAGGCTTTAGTTTTATTGTATGTAATGTGTTTTTTTTTTTTTTTATTCTCTTTACATAATTCATTTTACATAGGAAAGGGACATTTTTAGATTTGATTTTATCTTCACACTTGATCTATACACCCCCAAAAACTGGTTATGCAGCATTTGTATATTTTACTTGTCTTTTAAATGACAATTTCTCCAAATCTCTAAAGACTGTAAAACCTTAACTCTGTACTCAGATACTACACCAGAGCAGAGTCTGAGAACGCAATGCGATTTATTAATGGTACTCGGTTAGATGATAGAATCATCAGAACAGACTGGGATGCAGGATTTAAAGAAGGCAGACAATATGGACGTGGGAAATCGGGTGGTCAGGTAAGATTGCAATTCATTTAAAGAGGATCTTTCACCACCTCATCCAAGTTCAGTTCTTTAATAGGCTGAACTCCACTGAATCTGGTGCATCTGGAGTTTTCTCTAGCCCTAATTCTGAGCAGTCTGTGCAGGTAGTTTTGACGCATAACTTATCTACAATCAAATGGGTAGTCTCTGGCAGAACCAGGCATGTGGGGACATGATACTAAGCTTAGTCAGAGAGACAGTGTTTGGGAGCTCAGAATTGCTTCCTCCTCTCTGGCCCCCAGACCACCCACCTGACAATAGAACTTTATTAGCATCCTGGGTGCTGAAACTGAGAAACCACTGCTTAGGAACAGTGAGAACTAGAGAAAAAATTCCTGTTGTGGAGCAGCATCTGTTAAAGGATGCAAAGAACTGGAGGTGTTGAAAGGTCCTCTTGAGAATAGGGCTTAAAAACAGCCCTATTTTTCAAATCTTTAACGTGCCCAAGTGATTGAGATTGCTTTTTCATAACCTATTGTACTTCGTTAGGGTATGCTTTAGTCAATATTGTTTGTTTATGGAAAAATAGGAAATGTTGTGAAAATTTGGAAATATTCAGTTTTCAAAATCTGAAATACTGATTTTTGCATTTTCCAAATTTACAAGAAAGTTTCCCAAACCCATTTTTTAAGAGACTGCTTTAGTTCTGAATGGGCCTTTAAAGGCTCATCTATTATAAACCCCTATAAATCACACCATTCTAAAAACTGCACCTCCTCAAATAATTCAAAACCGGATTTGGGAAGTTTAAGCCTTTTAAGAATTTCAGGAGAATTAAAGCACAATGGAGGTGAAATTTAGACATTTATTTATTTTTAATGTGTTCAGTTAGCCCTAAAGTTTTACACATCCACAAGAAGTTAAAGGAGAAAATGCATCTAACGTTTTGTCAATACCCCATATGTGGCTGTAAACTGCTATATGTCTACATGACAGGGCTCTAAATGGAAGGATCACTATTTGGCGGGCAGATTTTGCTGGAATAATTTTCAGGTGACTTGTATTTGCAGAGCCCCTAAAATTGCAGTGCAATGAAAAACCCCAAACAAATCACCTTAATTTGAAAACTACATACCTCATGGAATTTATAGTGAGCATTTTTACTCCATTGGGGCAGCAAAAGGAAAGAGAATTTTTTTTTTTTTTCTCTGTAAAACTTTGCTTTAGCCCCAAACTTTTAATTTTCAGAAAGGATTAAAGGTGAAACATGTACTCCAAAATTTTATACGCAATTTCTCCTCTGTCTTTGCCCCTACATGTGGATGAAAACCAATATTTGGGCAAACTGAGGGCGAGGCATGCTATTGGGCTTTTGGAGGGCAACATTTTTTCAGCCCCAATGTTGCCAGTGCATTCAGGAGTACCAGCATGTGACCTCATTTTGGAAACTACACCCATCAAATTTATCAAGGGGTATAGTGATTTTTGACCTCAGAGCAAACGGTGCAAAAAATTTTAAATTTCTCGTCTACTTCACTGGGGGACACAGCACCATGGGTATAGACCCCGGCCACTAGGAGGCTGACACTAGGAAAAAGCAAAAGCTGTCGGCTCCGCCCTATAGTCTTTACCCTCTCACACACAGAGTGCTGAGCCAGTTTTAACCTAGTGTCATAGGAGGCAGACACGACCTGACTCAGGTCTTCTGTCTTGCATCGTTTTTATTTTTACCTTTCTTTCAGGTGCAGGGGGTAGTCAGCGTGTACGTCACACTAGTCATACCCTCCTGCGGGCGCAGCACTCTGCAAAAGAGCAGCCTCGCCGGTCACCCAGTCCCCACTCACCAGTCGCCGCACCCCCGAAAGCGGCCGGAGTACCGGTGACCCCACTCCCACGTGCAAGGTCCTACCGAGGGGGTGACCCTGCGGCGCCTGAAGACGCCAGACTGGTGAGTATGAGAAGAATAGAAGGCAGGTGAGTATTCCCCTCCCCCTCTCCATCTCCTGTTCCTCAGCTCTTTTTCTCGGGGGTTAGGATGGCCATCTGGAACTAAGGGGTCAGTTTCTAGAGTCCAGGCCGTCAGGGGGTCTCTTTGAACCATGGGTCCCCCTATGCAGATGAGCCCCTCTCTTTGGCGCTCCCGAGGCGCCTGCGGGAGGGGGGGGGGGGGCGGTGGCGTGCGGCATCCGTTTTTCGGGAGGTCTCTTTGAACCCCCTTTTTTTTCTGGCCACCGAGGTCTTCCATGGCTCCCGCGGGGGCCTTTATCGCCGGCGGTGTCGCGTTGCCGGCTTCAGGGCGCTCCGGCCGCGGCGTTTACCTTAGCCCCAGGCTTCTCCTCGGACTAGGCCGCACTTAGGCCCACCCCCTCCCCGTGCTCTCCTCCGGGCGCTCATGGCCTCAGGGCTCCTCCTATCCCTTCTATTGGCTGGGGGCTGTCCTGGACTGTCGTCCAGCCTTTCTTCTAGCCCCTAAGCGCGGGAACTCCAGGGGGAGGGCCTTGTTCTCCAGAAAGCGTGTTTCTTCTCAGCCTGCGAGACACAGCACCTGGGGATCTGTCGCTGTGCAGCTTTTCTGCAGCAGTCGGCTAGCAGACACCTTTCTCAGCAGTCTGGTAGGCTTTCTCCTGGGTTCCTCCCCTTTTTTCCCTGGGCCTTCACTGCCATGTCCTCTCGTGAAGAGTCATCTCGGCCCCCTCCAGTGCTGCCACGTTTTACACGTGTGCCCGCTGTAACAAGAAGCTACCATGTGGACAGCCTGAGCCCATCTGCGCGCTCTGCCTTCCGTCTCAGCCAGCCCAAGAGTCTTCTGGCCCCTCTCTGTCATCCTTCTCCGGATTGGGCGGTTGCTCTCACCCAGGCCATTGGTAACCTGGCCAGACTTAACCAGTCTGTGGTGGAGACCTTGAAACGGCTGCCTTCCCAGATCGCCGCTCAGTCGGCTGCCTCCAGGGAACCTTCCGGGCGCTCTCATGGCTCCCGTTCCAGATCCAGGAGCCGTCCCCGCAAGAGGACCAGGAAGTCTTCCTACAGGTCTCGGTCATCCTCCCCTACCCCTGGGCACTCCCCAGGCAGGGCCTCTACCCGCAGATCCACTCCGACAGGCGGAACTCTGTCTCCCCCTGCTCGATCTGTTTCTCCTGGGGACGCCTCTGACTCCGACCCGGAGTATCAGCAAGGCGCAGCTATATCCGCTGCTACGCGGGACCTCATCCGTGCGGTCAGAGATACTTTACAAATCTCAGAGGACCCGGACCCTGCCTCTCAAGAGGACATCTCCTTCCGCCACAATCGTCGCCCTCCTCTGGTCTTTCCTAACCATGGGGCGTTTGACCACATCTTGAAGGAACAATGGCTTCACCCGGACCGTCCTCTGTCCTCGACTAGGAGGTCGGACGTCCTCTTTCCCTTCCCGGACCAGTGTGTCTCTTAAGTGGTCAGAATCTCCCCGCGGTGGACCCCACTGTTGCTAGGCTCTCCAGAGCTACCATTTTGCCTTTGGCGGACTCCGCCCCTCTGTGATTTCTCGGACAGGAGGGTGGAAGCTCTCGCTAAAGCGGCCTTCACAGCGGCTGGCTCTTCTCTGCGGCCATCCTTCGCTGCCTCTTGGGTCAGCAAGGCCTGCATATCCTGCGCCAAACAGCTCCAGGCTAGCCTCTCTGATGAAGCTTCCCTCCAGGACAACCAACTGCTTGTAGCTCAAATCCTGAACGCTTCCAAGTACCTGTGCGATGCTTCCTTGGAAGCAGCTCGCCGCTCTGCCAAGGCGGCCGCAAATGCTGTGGCTATTCGCCGTATGGTTTGGACTCGTTCGTGGAACGCTGAGGCCGCCTCCAAGAAAGCGGTTGTGGCCCTCCCTTTTTCCCGGGAAGAACAGGGCCGGCTTTTTGGTAAGGGTCTTGAGAAGCTTATTTCTGAGGCCACTGGGGGCAAAAGTTCTCTCCTCCCCCAGAGGCGTTCTAAGCGCCAGCTATCTTCTGCCAGGAGTACTCAGCGCCTTTACTCCTTTCGTGGCTTCTCCTCTCGCTCCGGAGGTCGCTCCCCTCGGGGCTCTCGCTCCAAGAAGCCCTCTTTCAAGCCCAGACCTGCCTGGCAGCCCCGCTCCAAGCCCTCCAGGCCTTCTGGTACCAAGCCCACCTCGGCATGAAGGTCTTCCCCCCCCCCCCCCCCCCGGGGGTTCTCGGGTGGGGGGACGTTTGCTCTCCTTCCGGAAGACCTGGCTTGCCATCGTCGACGACGCCTGGGTCCGAGAGGTCGTGTCAACCGGATACTCCATAGAGTTCTCCTCCCTCCCAGCCGGAAGATTTTTTCTGTCCACTTTGTCTTCTTCCCCCGCTCGAGCGACTGCATTCCTTCTGGCTGTCTCCATTCTCCAGCGGCAAGGAGTTATCATCCCCGTACCCGCTTCAGAGCGTTTCCAGGGTTACTACTCCAACCTGTTCACTGTCCCCAAGAAGGACGGCTCTCTTCGCCCTATCCTGGATCTGAAGGGGCTCAACAGGTTCGTCCGTGTCCGCAGGTTCCGCATGGAGTCCCTGAGGTCTGTGGTGGCTTCCCTGGAGCCGGGCGAGTTTCTTTCGTCCATAGACATACGCGACGCTTACCTTCACATTCCCATTGCGCTGGGCCATCAGCGTTTTCTTCGTTTTGCAGTGGGTTCGCGTCATTTCCAGTTCGTTGCTCTTCCCTTCGGGCTGGCCTCTGCCTCTCGGGTCTTCACCAAGGTGATGGCGCCTCTCATGGCCATTCTCCGCTCAAGAGGAGTTGCCATTATTCCCTACTTGGACGACCTCCTGGTCAAAGCTCCTTCCAGGGCGGACAATCTTTCCAGCTTGCGGATCACCTTAGACCTCCTTCGCCGGTTCGGCTGGCTCATCAACGAGGAAAAGTCCTGTCTCGTGCCTTCTCAGTGCATGGATTTCCTGGGCATGACCCTCGACACGCTCCAGGGCAGGGTTCTCCTTCCAGAGTCCAAAATTCTGACCCTTCGGTCCGGGGTCTCCCACCTTCGGAAGGCTTCGCCTTGCTCACTTCAGTTCTGCATGCGGATCCTGGGCCATGATGGTCTCGACCTTCGAGGCAATCCCCTTTGCCCAGTTTCACTCGCGTCCTCTGCAGTTGGCGATTCTGGCACGCTGGGACAGGTCTCCGTCCAGCCTTGGCCGCATGATTCGCCTGCCTCTTCGAGTTCGCCGAGAGCTTCTTTGATGGCTCTCCTCTCCGGGAATCTCTCAGGGGAAGTCCTTCCTTCCCCTCCATTGGCAGGTGATCTCCACCGATGCGAGTCTGACAGGCTGGGGGGCGGTCTTCGGGGCCTTGACCGTTCAGGGACTGTGGTCCGGGGCGGAGTCATCTCTCCAGATCAACGTGCTTTAACTGAGGGCCATCTTCTTGGCCCTGTCTCATTGGACCTCTCTACTCCAGGGGCGTCCAGTCAGAGTCCAGACCGACAACTCCACCGCAGTCGCCTACCTAAACCATCAAGGGGGCACCAGGAGCCAGGCGGCTCTTCTGGAAGCCTCTCGCTCCCTCCTGTGGGTGGAGCGGCATGTTCCAGCTCTTTCTGCGGTCCACATTCCAGGCGTGGACAATTGGGCGGCGGACTACCTAAGCCGAGAGAGACTCGACCCAGGCGAGTGGTCTCTTCATCAGGAGATATTCCTCGAGTTGTGTTCCCGGTGGGGCACTCCCGACGTCGATCTCTTCGCCTCCCGCCTGAACCACAAGCTACCCTGGTACGTGGCCAGACCCTTGGACCCTCAAGATGTTGCAGTCGACGCTCTCGTGATTCCCTGGTCGGACTTCCGTCTTCTGTACCTGTTCCCTCCTCTTCCGCTCCTCCCTCGGGTTCTCAAGAAGCTCAAGACCGAGAGGGTTGCCGCCATCTTGGTGGCTCCAGATTGGCCCCTCAGGGCCTGGTACGAGGATATTATCTTCCTACTGGCGGATGCTCCTTGGCCTCTTCCCCTGCAGACAGATCTCCTGTCTCAAGGCCCGCTGCTCCACCCTGCCTTACATCTGCTGCATTTAACGGCATGGCTGTTGAAGCCGAGGTTCTGAGGTGACATGGTTTTTCGGAGCCTGTTATCCAGACCATGCTCAAGGCCTGGAAGCGTCAGTCGGCCAAGATCTACCACCGCACGTGGAGGTCCTATGTCCGCTGGTGTGAGGGTAACGCTTATCATCCGCTCTTCTTCTCGCTTCCCAGGATCCTGGCTTTTCTCCAGTCCGGTCTGGATCAGGGTCTTGGTCTCTCTTCTCTTAAGGGGCAGGTTTCTGCTCTCTCTATCCTTTTTCAGAAGACCCTGGCCTTCTGCCCTCAGGTGAAGACCTTCTTGCAGGGCGTGGCACACTGTGCCCCCCCTTATCGTCAACCCACAGATCCGTGGGATCTCAATCTTGTCCTTGAGGTGCTTCAGGCCCCCCGCTTTGAGCCTTTGCGGGATATTACACTTCGGCTCCTGTCCTGGAAGGTCGCCTTTTTGGTGGCCATTACTTCCATTCGCAGGGTATCTGAGCTCGCTGCCCTGACTCAGCAGTCTCCCTTTCTGGTTCTCCATAGGGACAAGGTTGTCCTTCGTCCACCTCCGTCTTTCCTGCCAAAGGTGGTTTCCTCTTTCCACATCAATGAGGACATTGTCTTGCCGTCCTTTTGTCCGGACCCTAAACATCCTCGTGAACGTTCTCTTCACTGCCTGGATGTTGTCCGGGCGGTTAGGGTCTATTTGTCTCTTACAGACCATTTCCGCCGTTCGGACGCCTTGTTCGTCCTTCCCGAGGGTCCTCGCAAGGGCCTTCCTGCTTCCAAGGCTTCCATTTCCAACTGGATTCGGTCTGCGATCAGGGAGGCCTATCGGCTTAAGGGTATGGATCTGCCCTTCCGTGTGACTGCTCACTCCACGAGGGCTGTTGGAGCCTCCTGGGCTTCCATCCACACTTTCACAAAGTTTTACCAGATTCATTCTTTGGCCTCTGCCGATGCTAGCTTGGGTCGTAAGGTTCTGCAAGCGGCTGTGCGCTAGGTTGTTCGCATGGCTGTTTATTTCCCACCCTCTGGGACTGCTTTAGGACATCCCATGGTGCTGTGTCCCCCTGTGAAGTAGACGAGAAAGTGGGATTTTTGTGTACTCACCGTAAAATCCTTTTCTCGTTGTATTCACTGGGGGACACAGATCCCACCCTTGATTTTTTGTTTCTGCCCGAGCTGTTTTTGGTTCTTTTCGGGTTCAGGACATGTTGGCGGTTGTTGGTTCCGTTTTCCTTTTTTTTCTTTTGTGTGTCTCTCCTGCTGCGGTACAAACTGGCTCAGCACTCTGTGTGTGAGAGGGTATAGACTATAGGGCGGAGCCGACAGCTTTTGCTTTTTCCTAGTGGCAGCCTCCTAGTGGCCGGGGTCTATACCCATGGTGCTGTGTCCCCCAGTGAATACAACGAGAAAAGGATTTTACGGTGAGTACACAAAAATCCCACTTTTACATATTCTATTTTGATTTCCTATATGTCATGCCCAGCTTGTGGAGCTGTGAAGTCAGCTCTCGAGTTACGCTCTGTTTCCTGAGTTTGGAAACTCACTACATGAGGCCATAATCTTTCTCCTGGAAACACAACAGGGCTCAAGTGAGAGAGCACCATGCACATTTGAGACCTAATTCAGTTACTTGCTCTGCATTTGTGATCAGTTGATAAAATAACCCCCAAAATATGATCCCTCAAGGAGTTTAGTGAGCATTTTTAATCCAAGAGTGCTTTCTAAAAATTAGTGCACACAGCAGGGGTCCAAAAGGAAGGAGGGCTTCGTTTTTTTTGACCTTTTGGAATGGGTTTTGGATGCATGTTGCTTTTCCAGAGCGATGGAAGAGCCAGTAAAATAGAATTCCCCAAAAAGTGACCTCATATTGTATTCCACAAGGAATCATCTGGCATCACAAGCATTTTTAACCCCTGAGTGTTTTATTTATTGAAACTTAATGTATCTGCAGCTGATGATGAAAAGTGAAAATTGCAATTTTTCTAAAGATACGTTATTTCAAGTCCCAGCATGTTGTGCCGTGCTTGTCACCAGACACATACTCCAAACACTAGGCACAACATGCTGGATGTTGAACTTGTGTATCTCTAGAAAAATTTCAATCTTTCCTTTTAACCACCTGTGCATTCATTTCTGGGAAATAAAGTAATTCAACACTCGGGGAGTTAGAAATGCTCAATACATCTCCTAGATAAATTCCTTTACAGGTGCAGTTTCCAAAATGGGGTCACATGTTAGGGGATTCTACTTCAGGGGCTCTGCAAAAGTGGAATGGTGTCCAAAATGTCCTAAATCTGTGCTCCAAAAATCAAATGGCGTTTCTTCCTTTCTGTGCCCTGCTGTGAGCCCATACCCCTATATGATGATGTGTGGGTTATCCTGGGTATAACAATATCCTATGTGGAATAAACTGTCTGGGTTCAAAGAGAGGCAGATAGATAATATTTTTTTTTTTTTTTTTTTTCCCTACTAGGTTAGAGATGAATATCGCCAGGATTATGATGCAGGAAGAGGCGGTTATGGTAAAGTCGTACAGACATTCTGAAGAAGTGAAGATCTTTCCCATACCTACAACAGTTTGGAGTTTTGGATCTTTAACATTTCTGTGACAATGTTTGTTGTCGTTGTCCTTTGTTCTGTAAAGGAACATGCAAATATTTTCTGTCTGCTAATATTTTGTTTTTTTTTTTCTCATATGGGTCGTATATTACTACTCACAATTTTAATAAACTGTATAAAGTTGCTTTTTTTTTTTTTTTCAGTCCGTGATACCATTCTGCATGGCTTGACCTTCTTGAGGATAGGACATGCATTGTCATCTTTCTGAAGCCCTGAGTGGGGGAGAAAGAGATTCCCATTCTCAGTAGGTGCAGGTTTCACTTCCAGGTACCTGACACTTATGGTATATACTTTCAATATGCCATAAATGTCTCAGACGGTAATCCTTTTTAAGGGAGTCTGTCACCAGGCAGCTTGATATCAATCCAACCACAATTGCATTGTAGAAGACATTATGCTATCCACCATCATGCATCTAGGCAGTCCAGTTGCTTGAAAAGTCCATTTTCTCAAATGCCCTCCATGACCGCACCATAGGAGGTTACATCTCCTCCCACTATTAGGGACAGGAAAAGCACGCAAGAGGTTAAATAGCCCCTCCTCTTCCTCCCTCTTCAGTGTTTTTTCCTGTCCCTATTAGTGGGCAGACAAGAGGTTTTGAGCATACTTACCCAGCAGAGTGGGGTCCAGTGCGGCTGTCCCTGCAGATCTGCGCCGTCTCTCCGCGGAGACTTGGTGGGTCCATCTCCTCCTGCACAATCCTAGGACAGTAGAGATGTGTATCGCGGGCCTCGGTCCCTCTTCAGAGGCTCCCTGACCTGTAGAGTCCCCTGCCTGTTCTCAGAGCCGGCGTTCCCGGCTGGGATATACGCCGATGCTGCTTCTAGTCGTGTTGATGTCACTTCCGGTTGCGGAGAAAGATGCTAAAGGAGGGAGATTTGAAAAGTTTAGCGTCCTGAACAGATGCAGGTGGACCGGAAGCATTCCTATTCGTGGAATGCAGTATGCTGGTCCTCGGTGGCTGGTTTAAAACGCCTCCCAGACCAAGAGGTTTTCTCCACAAGGTAGGGCCATCTGTGTCTGTTATAATAGCTAGAGATGAGTCCTCTAGAGTGGTGTGTGAGCCTGGCGTACCCCCAGCCCCAGTGCGTAATCTGGTAATGGGATGTTACATGGTATGATTGGGGGAGTTCTCATGTCCCTTTATTGTCATGTATTTATTTAGACGTGTTTTCTAAATCTAAGAAAGTGGCTGTATTTAAAAAAAAAAAAATGTACCATCTGTGAGAAAAAGCTTTCTTCCACGTCCAAACAATCTTTGTCAGTCTTGCACTGTAAAGATAATTAAAGAGGAACAGCCGTCTTTAATGGAGAAAATTAAAGGGATGGTTCGGTATGAGATCCAGTCCTCCCTAGCTTCTTTTTCCCATGCCTTTGCCTCTGCTGAGCCACAACCTGCGGCCAAAAAGAGTAAGTTAATTACTGATTCAGATTCGGATAATAGTGATGTTTACGTCCCATCTGTGTCCGAAGATTTCCTGGAGGAAGGGGAATTACCTGGGCCTTCAGATATTGAAGATAGAAGATATTCTCATCTGCATTTACCCAGGAGCTTCTTTCTGCTGTTAGAAGCACCATGAATATAGAGGATGTTCAGGAGAAGCAAACTATTCAGGATGAAATGTTTGCAGGGCTTAGGCCAAAGAAAAAAATAGTTTTTCCCATTCATGAGAGTGGTTACATTCGGAGAAAAGACTGTTTCGGTCTCTAGAAATTAAGGACAGATTTCCCTTTGATGAATCTAAAATCAAAGGTTGGGCAGAAGTTCCAAAAATTGATATACAGGTGGCCAAAGTGGGGAAAAAGACAACGCTTCCTTTTGAAGACTCGTCGCAGCTTAAAGACCCGCTAGATAGGAAAGCTGACAGCCTCTTTAAGAAATCCTTGGAGTGCTCTTTAGCCCTATTACAAGTTAATATTGGATCAACTTGTGTGGCAAGGTCTATGTACAGTGCTGGCCAAAAGTATTGGCACCCCTGCAATTCTGTCAGATAATACTCAATTTCTTCCAGAAAATGATTGCAATCACAAATGCTTTGGTAATAATATCTTCATTTATTTTGCTTGCAATGAAAAAACACAAAAGAGAATGAAAAAAAAAAAAGTCAAATCATTGATCATTTTACACAAAACTCCAACAATGGACTGGACAAAAGTATTGGCACCCTCAGCTTAATACTTGGTAGCACAACCTTTAGACAAAATAACTGCGAACAACCGCTTCCGGTAACCATCAATGAGTTTCTTACAATGCTCTGCTGGAATTTTAGACCATTCTTCTTTGGCCAATTTCTCCAGGTCCTTGAGATTTGAAGGGTGCCTTCTCCAAACTGCCATTTTGAGATCTCTCCACAGGTGTTCTATGGGATTCAGGTCTGGACTCATTGCTGGCCACTTTAGAAGTCTCCAGTGCTTTCTCTCAAACCATTTTCTAGTGCTTTTTGAAGTGTGTTTTGGGTCATTGTCCTGCTGGAAGACCCATGACCTCTGAGGGAGACCCAGCTTTCTCACACTGGTAGTCTTCAAACTTCATAATGCCATGCACACGGTCAAGCAGTCCAGTGCCAGAGGCAGCAAAGCAACCCCAAAACATCAGGGAACCTCCGCCATGTTTGACTGTAGGGACCGTGTTCTTTTCTTTGAAGGTCTCTTTTTTTTTCCTGTAAACTCTATGTTGATGCCTTTTCCCAAAAAGCTCTACTTTTGTCTCATCTGACCAGAGAACATTCTTCCAAAAAGTTTTTGGCTTTCTCAGGTAAATTTAGGCAAACTCCAGCCTGGCTTTTTTATGTCTCTGGGTCAGAAGTGGGGTTTTCCTGGGTATCCTACCATAGAGTCCCTTTTCATTCAGACGCCGACGGATAGTATGGGTTGACACTGTTGTACCCTCGGACTGCAGGGCAGCTAGAACTTGTTTGGATGTTAGTCGAGGTTCTTTAGCCACCATCCGCACAATCTTTTGTTGAAATCTCTCGTCAATTTTTCTTTTCCGTCCACATCTAGGGAGGTTAGCCACAGTGCCATGGGCTTTAAACTTCTTGATGACATTGCGCACGGTAGACACAGGAACATTCAGGTCTTTGGAGATGGACTTGTAGCCTTGAGATTGCTCATGCTTCCTCACAATTTTGCTTCTCAAGTCCTCACAGTTCTTTGGTCTTCTTTCTTTTCTCCATGCTCAATGTGGTATACACAAGGACATAGGACAGAGGTTGAGTCAACTTTAATCCATTTCAACTGGCTGCAAGTGTGATTTAGTTATTGCCACCACCTGTTATGTGCCACAGGTAAGTAACAGGTGCTGTTAATTACACAAATTAGAGAAACATCACATGATTTTTCAAAGGGTGCCAATACTTTTGTCCACCCCCTTTTTTATGTTTGGTGTGGAATTATATCCAATTTGGCTTTTTGACAATTCTTTTTGTGGTTTTCCATTGACGACAAATTAAATGAAGATATTATTACCAAAGCATTTGTGATTGCAATCATTTTCTGGAAGAAATTGAGTATTATCTGACAGAATTGCAGGGGTGCCAATACTTTTGGCCAGCACTGTATAGATGGCTAGACCAACTTGAGATCCATCTTAGAGAAGGCACTTCAAGGGAAGCTATATTATGCTCCATTCCGCTGCTTCAGAAGGCCACTGGCTTTTTTGCAGACTTCGGCACAGTAAGGATTGCCTCCAGATCTGGGGTCCTCTCAAATACAACTCGCCGAGCATTATGGCTGAAAATGTGGGCTGGTGACCCAATTTCTAAACAGAAGCTCTGAGCTATTCACTTCCAGGGAGAGTATGTTTTTGGTCCAGAATTAGATATGTTGCTTGAAAAGGCAACGGATAAAAAGAAATTGCTTCCAGAGCCAAAATTTTCCAAAAGAAAACAGCCATTTCATCCCTTTCAAGGATACAGTTCTGAATTTAAATCCAAGGGTAAAACAGGCAGATGGAGCTAACCTAAGGGAGGCAGGGGGAAGAATATCTTCTTTAACCCCAATAAGCAATCCTGGGACAAACAATGACGCCAGTAGGATAGGGGGTAGGTTGTCCAGTTATGCCTTACACTAGAAGGAAATAACATCCAACCTGTACATCCTAAATTCAGTAACAAACGGCTTCAAAATAGAATTTTCAACCTATCCCCCAAGGAGAGTAGTGTTCACATCCATACCATCTCCTACGCTTCACCTGGCTTTGATGGAAGGTGTCCAGAAACTTCTGGGCACGGAAGTAATTTGTCCTGTTCCCCCCTTAAAAGAGGGGAAGGTCATTATTCCCGCCTGTTTATGGTAAAAAAAACCAAGTGGGGCGTACAGAATAATAATAAACTTGAAGCCTCTAAACAATTACATAGTTTATCATCGCTTCAAGATGGAGTCAGTAAAGTCCACAATTCCCCTGGTAGGGCAGGACCATTTTATGACCACCATCGACCTTCAAGATGCATACTACCACATTCCTATTCATCCTCTCTACCAAAAATTTTTAAGGTTTGCAGTCCAGCATGGGGGGAGACAATCCATTTTCAGTTTCGGGCTCTCTCCTTCCGAATATCATCAGCCCCAAGACTATTTACGAAGGTGATGGTGGAAGTAGTAGCTTTTCTAAGGAAATAAAATCTGATAGTGGTCCCTTATCTAGACGACCTCTTAGTGGTAGCTCAGTCTTTTTCTCTTCTCCAGTATCATGGTCAGATAGAGTGTCAGACTTTACAAAAAATAGGATGGGTAATAAATTGGGAGAAATCCAATATAGTCCCAAGGTATCGCAAAGATTTTCCTAGGTATCCTGCTCGATTCCCATCTGCAGATGTCCTTTCTCACTCCAGACAAGATAGTGGCTCTAAAGTCCAAAGTTGCTACCTTTCAAAGGAAGACAAAGGTATCTATAAGGAAGGCAATGTCTGTACTGGGGTCTATGACCGCTTGTATTCAGGCGGTTCCCTGGGCTCAAGCTCATTCAAGAGCCCCTCAGTCCTTGATACTATCAAGTTGGGACAAGAGTCAGCTGTCATTAGATAAGATGATCTATGTGTCTCACAGTGTAAAAGTCTCTCTACAATGGTGGAGGAAGAGCTCAAACTTACAGCAGGGAATTCCTTAGAACCCCTCTCCAGTAATTCAGATTACTACAGATGCAAGCAGATTGGGTTGGGGAGCAACCCTTTCTTGGAGATTATTTCAGGGGGCCTGGCCTGCAGCTCTCCACAGCCACTCCTCAAACTTCCTGGAGCTCAGGGCAGTTTGGGAAGCCCTAAAAGCAACCAGACCATTGATAAAAGACTCTCATGTCAGGATATTGTCAGACAACATGACAGCAGTGGCATTCCTGCGCCACCAGGGAGGTACTCAATGGTGGAACCTTCAGGCTCTCTCAGCTCAGATATTCGCCTGGGCAGAGAGACACCTAAAATCCATCTGTGCTCTCCATCTAAAAGGTTCTTCAAACCATCAAGCGGATTTTCTGAGCAGAAAACATCTAAATCCAGGAGATTGGTGTCTAAAGACAGAAATTTTCCAGCAGATTTGTCAGATCTGGGGAACTCCAGAGGTGGACTTATTTGCCAATCGTCAAAATGCGAAGGTTCCTCAGTTCTTCTCACTCAACCCAAAAGAACCTTGTTTAGGGGTAGATGCCCTTTCCCACAGCTGTGATTTCACTCTGGCATATGCTTTTCCTCCACTTCCTTTACTTTCAAGGGTTCTGCAAAAGATCATCAAAGAGAATCTGAGGGTCATTCTAATAGCCCCAGTATGGCCCAAGAGAGCGTGGTTTGGGCTCCTAAACAGTCTCAGAATAGCAGATCCATTGATACTCCCATTACTTCCAGACCTTCTAGATCAAGGTCCAATATTTCATCCAGAGCCTCAGAAACTGGCTTCTGAAATCTCCATTTTGAAATCAAGAGGACTGTCTGAGTCGGTTATTCAAACCTTCCAGGCAGGGAGGAAGAAAGCTACCCATGCTATCTATAGTAAGGTGTGGAAGAAATTCCTTTCCTGGAGTGGCAGTAGTGTTCTGGATATCAACCATCCAAATATAGAAAAAATCTTAGATTTCTTGCAAGCAGGTCTGGATAAGGGTCTTAAACCTAGTACTTTGAAGGTACAAGTATCAGCCCTTAGCAGTTATTTTGATTCTGACTTCGCTAACCATCGCTGGGTTAAGAGATTTTTTAGTGGGGCCTGCAGGCTTCTCCCAGGGAGGAAGGTTTTACTTCCACAGTGGGATCTCAATATAGTCCTTAAGGGCCTGACGTTGCATCCCTTTGAGCCAGTCGCTGAGGCTAATATAAAAGAACTGTCCTGGAAAGCGGCTTTTCTGGTTGCCATAACATCTGGCAATGAGTTAATGAAATTCTGCGACTGTATAACTGGAGCTATACCCGTTCCGGTGTAGTTACACTTATAGCCTGTCGAAGGCAACCATAAGGCTGATAACATATTGTTAATACACACAGGTAATATTGTCTTGTTTGTCCCCCCACAGGTAATAGTTCCCTCCTCAAATTACATCACATACAGTCCAGGCCACACAATTCTGGTGAATTTCATACTTGCCTCTTTTTCCTGCAAAGCGATAATGATGCCCAGCTGTGCGCTTCTTCTTGTCCTCCCAGTTACCCTGTCACATGTACTCATGTACTATGGGGCCCTATGTGATTCCTATAACTGTTTGTTCTATCTTTGGCAGGAAGGCCCAGAGTGTTGGTGGACCTTCTGCCTGAAGATAGTACAAAGTGATGCCACTTAACGTGGCTTACTAGCAATAACGTGTAATATGGTCCAATTTTGCAATAATCCAATATGTAGCAGTCGATTCAAAAAGAATGTCTACACCCAGTTCATGCCATGAGGCACTGCCTGAGACTATCCGCTTAGGTTGCTTCATTGCAGATGTGGCCCTGGACCTGCGGGCAACAAAACACAAGGCTGTGGGCCTTGTATTTGACACCTGTGGTCTAAAGGTACTCTGTATAACGTTCCCTACTATGCACAGTGGCTGGTTTAAGTTTCCTGATGACAAAACTCCCTTAAGTTTTATTGCAGCTATTGGGAATGGTACAGTCTGAGATTGTGGTGGTTGGACCAAAAATGTGCACCCTGCTTTTGTGTTACTGAAACACTTTGACAGTGCAGTTGTCTCCTAAAGTAGTGTTGATTGTTTCACAATTTGCTTCAAGCCACTACAGTATCTGTCTCTTCCCCAACCCGCTCCCCCGTGCTGCTCACAAACTTAGTGGTGAATGTTGGTAGTGCAGCATTGTCCTGTTGAAGTCTACTTCATTTAGCCCTAAAATTTACACATTTACAAGGGGTTGAAGGAGAAAATGCATCACACAATTTGTTATGCAGTTTCTTCTGAGAACGGAAATACCCTGTGCATGAAAACTGGGCGCACAGTGTGCCGAATAGAAGGAACGCTATTTGGGTTTTGGAGGGCAGATTTTGCTTGATTAGTCTACGGGTGCCATGTCACATTTGCAGAGCCCATAAAGTGCCAGTACCATGGAAACCCTCAAAAAGTGACCCCATTTTGAAACATTGGGGCATGAAAAGGAAGAATTACTTTTTTTTTCCCAAATAAAGTGTCACATTAGCCCCCAATTTTTCATTTTCATAACGGGGTTATGCACCTCACAAGTTGATATACAGTCATGGCCAAAAGTTTTGAGAATGACACAAATATTATATTTTCACATGATCTGCTGCCCTCTGGTTTTTATGTGTGTTTGTCAGATGTTTTTATCACATACAGAAATATAATTGCATTCATATTATGAGTAACAGAAGCTTATATTGACAGTTAGAATGAGTTAATGCAGCAAGTCAATATTTGCAGTGTTGACCCTTCTTCTTCAGGACCTCTGCAATTCTCCCTGGCATGCTCTCAATCAACTTCTGGACCAAATCCTGACTGATAGCAGTCCATTCTTGCAGAATCAATGCTTTAATTTTGTCTGAATTTGTTGGTTTTTGTTTGTCCACCTGTCTCTTGATGATTGACCACAAGTTCTCAATGGGATTAAGATTTGGGGAGTTTCCAGGCCATGGACCCAAAATCTCTATGTTTTGTTCCCTGAGCCATTTAGTTATCACCTTTGCTTTATGGCAAGGTGCTCCATCATGCTGGAAAAGGCATTGTTGAGCGCCAAACTGCTCTTGGACGGTTGGGAGAAGTTGCTCTTGGAGGACATTCTGGTACCATTCTTTATTCATGGCTGTGTTTTTAGGCAAGACTGTGAGAGAGCCGATTCCCTTGGCTGAGAAGCAACCCCACACATGAATGGTTTCAGGATGCTTTACAGTTGGCATGAGACAAGACTGGTGGTAGCGCTCACCTCTTCTCCAAATAAGCTGTTTTCCAGATGTTCCAAACAATCGAAAAGGGGATTCATCAGAGTAAATGACTTTACCCCAGTCCTCAGCAGTCCACTCCCTGTACCTTTTGCAGAATATCAGTCTGTCCCTGATGTTTTTTCTGGAGAGAAGTGGCTTCTTTGCTGCCCTCCTTGAGACCAGGCCTTGCTCCAAGAGTCTCCACCTCACAGTACGTGCAGATGCACTCACACCTGCCTGCTGCCATTCCTCAGCAAGCTCTGCACTGCTGGTAGCCCGATCCCGCAGCTGAAACACTTTTAAGAGACGGTCCTGCCGCTTGCTGGTCTTTCTTGGGCGCCCTGGAGCCTTTTTGGCACCAATGGAACCTCTCTCCTTGAAGTTCTTGATGATGCGATAGATTGTTGACTGGGGTGCAATCTTTCTAGCTGCAATACTCTTCCCAGTTAGGCCATTTTTGTGCAGTGCAATGATGACTGCACGTGTTTCTTTAGAGATAACCATGGTTAACAGAAGAGAAACAATGATGGCAAGCACCAGCCTCCTTTTAAAGTGTCCAGTGGTGTCATTCTTACTTAATCATGACAGATTGATCTCCAGCCCTGTCCTCATCAACACCCACACCTGTGTTAATGGAGCAATCACTGAAACAATGTTAGGTGGTCCTTTTAAGGCAGGGCTGCAATGATGTTGTAATGTGTTTTGGGGGATAAAGTTCATTTTCTAGGCAAATATTGACTTTGAAAGTAATTGCTGTTAAGCTGATCACTCTTTATAACATTCTGGAGTATATGCAAATTGCCATTAGAAAAACTGAAGCAGTAGACTGATACAAATATTAATTTTTAGAAATTCTCAAAACTTTTGGCCATGACTGTAGGTGCTGGACAGTCCATCTGAGCTTAAAGTACAGAGGTCATTGTGTACCCCACATTATCCTGTGACTGGAACCTTATATAAGTCTTACTCTAAATTCACACAAGCGTTGGCTGTTCATCGTTCTGGTCCATCAAACGACCACAACAATGGACAGGTGGACTACTAAAATAGAGGTTACTGTACATACTGAGCCTCCACATATCTCTTCCTAACCATTACAGATCAAGCCAAAAGTTCAAAGACCTGACCGAAACATTGCACGTAATTTGATCTGCATTTAAAAAACATTATTTGTAACCAATATGGCGTTGGGATGTAAAAAATCTTTGATTATCATTGATATCTTGGAAAAATGTAAACTAAAAGCACAATTTCACCGTTTTCTGAAAATACTAAAGGTATGTGCGGTGATCTCTATATATTGATTACTGTGCTGTGACTGTAACTAGCTGTGCACCTGTGTGTCCCTCATACAAATAATATTATTGGTCTGAAATTGGAGAACCCCTTTAACTGTATTTTTGTTAGTCACATATCCCATCCTACAGAAATGAATACATACATAGATGTATGTCCAGAAAACCAATTACAGGACATATGGTAACACCTGTGTTAATGGAGCAATCACTGAAACGATGTTAGGTGGTCCTTTTAAGGCAGGGCTGCAATGATGTTGAAATGTGTTTTGGGGGATAAAGTTCATTTTTAGGCAAATATTGACTTTGCAAGTAATTGCTGTTAAGCTGATCACTCTTTATAACATTCTGGAGTATATGCTAATTGCCATTAGAAAAACTGAAGCAGTAGACTTTGTAAAAATTAATATTTGTATCATTCTCAAAACTTTTGGCCATGACTGTACAGTTTCTGAATCATTTTCAATTACCTTGACGCATTTCTATAGTCCCTAAGGTGCTAATGCAGTGGAAAATACCAAGAAGTGCCCTCATTATGAAAACTGCACCCCTCAATAACTTTATTAGCGGGTATAGTGATCATTTTGACCTCAGGAATGGTTTCTGTGAAAAGTCAACTCCAAGACCCTACATGTGGCCCTAATCTTTTGCATGAAAATATGACAGGGCTCAGAAGTGAAAGAGCACCATATGCAACTGAGGCCTAGTTTAGTTATTTATACAGCATTGGTGGGCAATTGAAGAGGCCCTGAGGTAAAATCAAAAATTGGCTTCAAAATATGACCCCATTTTAGAAACTACACCCCTGAAGGAAGATGATTAAGGGGTATTAATATTTTAAGCCCAACAGTACTTCCCAAAAATGTATGTGAAAATTGAAATTTTTAAACAAAATATACTACTTCACTGCCCTATAGGTTGTGCCCACTTTGTGTCACCAGAGACACAAACTCCTAAAACTTTTAAGTGGGTTATCCTGGGTACAAAAAAGTTGTCTATTTGGGCATAAACTGCTGTTTGGACACACAGAAGGGAAAGAGTGCACAAATGGAAAATTTGCCTCTTAAAACTCTACTGAAACTCCGCCACCTATTGGACAGCACCCAAACAAGCACACTGACAAGTCTTAAAACATTAAATCTATTACATATAATCAAACTCAACCATTCTTTTTCCCTTTTTAACTCTCGTGTTGCATTAGGATACAGGAAAATCATTATAAACTCTTGACTGGTATAAAACACTTGAAATACTCTGCATAAAAGCTTGCCCCAACAAACCTCTGTTGGTACTGTAAATCCAATGTGGGCTCCCTATCTCACCTATGGGTGGCATCATCCAGTTCTGACTTCCTTTTGGAGCCAAATAGCATCTGTAAACCATCCTCCTGCCAATTCAAGCTCCATCTCTCCGAATAAGGCTTAGCACTACTGGACCAAAATTTTAGCCCATCAAAAAGAGACTTAACAACCCACCCTTTGGCTGTGGCAAAACTTCTGATACCCTTGAAATGGCTACAAAGTGACCCACCTACCAAATCAGAATGGGTCTCCAGGGTACACCAGATTTGAGGAGCTGTCTAGTTGGACTACAGGGCACCATGACAAGTACCTACAGATGTGGCTGTCTTGGCTGCAGCTTCACAATCCCAAAACCGACTAAGGTTGAAATAGAGGACACACACTTCTTTTCCCCGGTCTTGAGCTCTCATTTACTGTTCTTAATATTGGAAACTACTACTATGCTGTTAATAATTAAATACTTCCGACTTGGTTAATTGCTGTATAGCTGTAGACTTTTGCCTATGTGTCTGCAGTCATCTAGAAATATAGTCTCACCCCCCTCATTCTTCTCCTTCCCATTTACTAGTTGGTCTATTCCCCCTCCCTGCCTTACCATTTCGTTCCTAAAATAAACAAAAAAACTCAGAGGTGACACAGGTGTCTGTGTTAGACACCTCAGGATTTGTCTCTTTATACTGTATTTTTATATTGTATTGCTTGCACATGCCATTTTATTATAATTAAAAAACTTATAAAACAAAAACAAACAAAAAAAAAAAAACGAAGGGAAGGAGCACTGCACTCTTTAGCTTTGAGGGACTCGGAAGTGCCTGCAAAGTGGAATTTCCCAATAAATGACCCCATTTTGTAGGGGCCATATTAGGGGGATCTACAAACGTGACATGGTGTCCTAAAGCCAATTCATCTAAATCTGCACTCCAAAAGCCACATAGTGCTCCTTCCAATATGCGCCCTGCTGTTTGGGAACACAGCTGCGCATAAAAGGAAAGGAGCGCTATTTGGTTTCTGGACACCATGCAACTTTTGCAGAGCCACTGAAATGCAAATAAAGTGGAATCCCCTGACACTTGGCCCCATTTTGGAACTGCACTACACAGGATTTAACAAGGGGCATAGCAAGCATTTTTAACGCTCGAGTGATGCATTAATTTATTTTCCAGAAATGAATCCACAGCTGAGAGTACAACATTTAAAGGGCTCTAAAACAAACAAACAAAAAAAAAAAAAAGTGGCATGAGGCCCATAAACCAAATAGTGCTGCTTCCTTTCTGAGCCGAAACAGCAGTTTATACCCACATATGACGTGAAGTACATTATCCTGGTTAATACAGTGTCATACATGTGGACATGAGTTTGGACAAACAGCAGAGCGCAGATATGAAAGAGACCTACTGGCTTTTGGATCACAGATTTAGATGGTTTAGTTTATGGATGCCATGTCACATTTGCAGAGGCCCTAGGGTTATGGTAAAATAGGTAGTGATCCCATTTTAAAATCTGCACTCCTCAAAGAATTTATCAAGCGGCGGTGTGAACATTAGTTTTCTAGATACGAATGCACAGTGGTTGGCTGAAAAGCAAATAATGTAAACTGCTATTTTTATAGTAGCTCCTATGATTTGGGGGGGGGGAGGGGTCACTCCGATGGTCAGTTCCAGTTTCTATTCCCTCAAAAGCTCTAAATCTAGGGTGTACACTGATATACGATCGCACAGGTTATATATTCCCTTCCTGTCACAGCTAGTTTTTTTTTGTTGTTGTTCTCGCATTGTACAAGCAATAGTTTTGTTTTTTAGGTGATGTAGCAGAACAATATGCATTTTCTAATGAAATCATTTTAGGATGCCTACAGCCCATACAGCATATTTAACATTTTACCTTTATTCTATGGATCTGTGTGGCAGCAGGTTCTCTTTAAAGCAGCTAAACCTGCAAATTTTGGTGTGTTCAGTCAACCATCTAGAGTGTATGAGGTCCTCCCAACTGGATGACAACTGCCCAATCCATTGGCAGTTACGTCTAGGAGCAGTTTTATCCCATTTTATTCTGTACCACTCCACTGCTCAGCCAAACATCAATTATCAGCAATACTGAAATACAGAAAGTGAGGAACAAGTTTGTCAGTCTAAAGTTGACCATACCGTTCAATTTTGGATGCCTGTGATGTAGCCATTGAATCAATAACAAGATAATTTGTATGAACAATCCAACCATCAACAACCATCAGCACAATGATGGAGAACTAGCAAGTAAACCCTTAGGGAGGGTCCTCTCGCAATACTGAATTTAGTATGGAACGTCAAAAGGCAGTAGCCTCTGAACTCCGTAAATTTAGTCTGTAATGTCTTACAAAGGTTAAATGTGAACCCCAGGAAGCAAAAGCGCAAATCTTCTTCAAAGGAACAGATCGCTTCTCAACCCAAGATGTGGTATCTGCCCGAGTTGAGTGAGCTCTAACGAACTCAGGGGGATCCAAGTTTTGAGACACAAAGGCAAACTGGATGGACTCCTTAATCCATCTGGATATAGTTGGCTTGGAAGCTTTAAGGCCTCTATTTCTTTCTGAATAATTTATTAGAAGGTTCTCAGACCTCCTAAAGGATAGGGTTCGGTCCCAAAAAAATTCTAAGACATCTGTAAAAAAATCCAAAGAATTAAGTTTGTAGTCTTCATCAGAATTGGGGGTTAGGAAAAAACACAGGTAGAAAAACTACCCGATTGATATTAACCTCAGAAGCCACTTTAGAGATGAAATCTTAACTGAACTCTATCAGAGATGAAAGAGATGTAAGGTTCTTCAGAAGAGAAGGCCTGAAGCTCTCCACCTTTTTTTGCTGATGCAACGGTCAATAGAAAGGTCACCTTCAGCAGAAGAAATTTAAAGAGGTCCTTTCATGTCCTCATGAAAGTGCAGTTTTATAAACCGCTAGAAAGCCAACAGTCGGTTTTCCTGGTATGTGTCCCCGTGGTGGAGCTATCGGTGCCGTTAGTATCAACACCGACATCATCCCACTGTCACAGGTGGTGTTCCTTACTGCCCTGCGATGACGCTGAGCTGTGAGGTACGTCCCCCCAGTACCGAGTACTGTCGGTGGACATGAGGGGGAATCATTCCTCACAGCCCAGCGATGACGCTGAGCTATGAGGAACTCCCTTCTGACAGGGGGGAGATGTCAGTGCCGAAACTAACGGCACCGATAGCTCCACCATGGGGGCGTATACCGGGAAAACCGAGTGTGCTGGATTCAGGGCAGTGTCGGCTTTCTAGCGATATATAAAACCACACTTTCATGAGGACATAAAAGGTCCTCTTTAACCCCTTAAGGACACAGCCATTTTTGTTTTTCCCTCCCCACATTCCAAGAGCCATAACTTTTTCATTTTTCAGTTCACAGACTCACATGATGGCTTATTGTTTGCGAAACAAATTGTAGTTTGTAATGGCGCCATTCAATATGCTGTGCAATGTACTGGGAAGCTGGAAAAAAAAAATTCAGAATGAGGTGCAATTGGAGAAAAAATGCATTTGCAACGATTTCATATGGGTTTAATTTTTACGACGTTCACGGCGTGTTAAAAATGACATGTTACCTGTATTCTGCGGGTCAGTACGAATATGGTGATACCAAATTTATATAGTATTTGTAATGTTTTAATACCTTTTAAAAAATAAAAAACTGCAAAATTGAGAAAAAAAAAAATTGTGTGTCGCCATATTGTGACACCTGTAACTTTTTCATATTTACATGTATGGAGCTGGGTATGGCGTCTTTGTATGCGGGACTAGATGATGGTTTTACTGATACCATTTGGGGAAAGATCTGATGGTTTGATCACTTTTTATAGGAGGCAAATTGTTGAGAAAAACGCTATTTGGCTATTTTAATTTTTTTCACCGCTACAGCGTTCACCGTATGGGATATTTAAATATTTTAATAGTTCGGGCATTTTGGAGCGCATGGACACCTAATATGTTAATGTTTACTTTTGTTTATTTTTATATGTAATCTAGGGAAAGGGGGGTGATTTGAACTTTTATGTTTTTTATGTTCAGGAGGGCGGCAATCAGTGAAACATGGTGGCGCCTGCGCAGTTTGAACGTGGCGTCTAAAAGGTTAACAGCCGTGATCGGTGCTGTTAGCAGCGGGTCCTGAGCTCTCTTCATACACCCCTTTACACCCTATCATGTACATGTACAAGAAATAGGGTTAAGGTCTACCTCCTCCAGGGGGTCAAAGGGCATATCACAAAGCGCTGTTAGGATCATTCACTGAGGAATGGGAGCTGAGATGATGGCCCTTACTGCTACCTTCAAGAACCTCTGGATTAGGCTCTCTTGGGATAGGTGCCTATTCAAGGCAGCAGACAGAGATGCTATTTGAACCCTGAGTGTAGAAGGGTTAAAGACCCTTATCCAGACCATCCTGAAGAAAATTTAAAATGTCAGCAATAGAGTAAGCGGATCCTTTGATTCCTCTGCTGGAACACCAGGAATTGAAGATGGAGCAGATCCTGGTGTAATTACTGTTTGTAGACTCTGCTTTGGATAGAGCGAGTATATTTAATACCGCTTCAGAAAGGCCACTAGATCTTAATAGGGACTGGTCAACCTCCAGGGTGCCAGGTTGAACCTCTTCAGATTCATGCACCACTGGGATCCTTGGGAAACAGGTTCTGAATTGGGGGCAGCCTCCAGTAATTCCCTCGACTCATCTGAACAAGGTGGGAAAACAAAGCTTCGGCCAGAACGGTACGATGCCTATTACTGTGGCTTGGTCCTGTTTGATTTTCATCAATACCCTTGGTATCATGGAAATTGGAGGGAATATGTATGCCAACCTGAACCTCCAGGGGATGGATAGGGCATCCACTGCTAAGGGATAGTCCTCCTGATATAGAGAGCAGAACATCTCTACCTTGGCATTCAGTCTGGTCGCCATGAGATCCACTTCTGAGGATCCCCACATTCGGGTAATCTGAAGAAATAGGTCTTGATTCAAAGACCACTCCCCGGCAATCGTGCAACCTAAGTTGGTCCGCTATTACATTCAGAGAGCATCTGATGTGTACAGCTGATAAGTGGGACAGATTGTTCTCTGTCCAAGATAATATCCTCCCCACTTCTCTGAGGAGTGGTTGGGATCTGGTGCCTCCGTCGGCTGATACAGAGGAAGGTCATCATGTTGTCTGTACGGATTTCCCTTTGAGTTGAGGGGAGTAACGCCAGATGAATCGCTCTTAGTTCTCTCATATTAGAGAATATAACTCCTCTCTAGGAGCACTCTAAATTCCTTGGACTGGAACTCCATCCAGATGGGCACCCCAGCCCAAGATGGATGCATCCATGATCAACAGGGTCCAACGAGGTTGGACTGTGGACTTCCCATCTTTCAGATTGATCCACCATGAGAGGGAGCAACGGGTTTTCAACAACAGGGAGATGATCTTGTCTATGTCTAACCCTTGAAGCCTATGATTCCAGACTTGTAGGACCTCTTTCTGAAGAGGCCATAGGTGCCATAAGTCCTAAGGAATCACATCCGCGGCTGCTGACATTAGGCTAAGAACTTTCATGGCTGTCCGAATAGTCGTTTGATGAGTAATGGACAAAAATCTTGCGGTCTCGATAACTCTTAACTTTCTTGCCGGAGATAAGGAAATGATCATTTCCCTTGAATTGAAAATGAGGGCCAGAAACTTCTCGCAAATTGAGGATGTAACGTCTGACTTTACCCACTTCACGATGCAGCCTAGACATTGCAAAAATTGTGGACTGCCACCAGGATATCTTGACGAACGCCAGCCTCTGAAGAGGCTTTTATTAGCCAATTGTCTAGGTACGGTACGATGATCCCCCCCTTGGAGTCTGAGTACAGCTACCACCGGAGCTATCACCTTTGTGAAGGTGCGGATGCAGAAGAGATCCTGAAGGGCAGAGCCGAGAACTGGAGATGTTTCTCCTGACCACTGATAATTAACAGGATTCTGAGATCTTTCCTGTACAAGGGATGGATTGGCACATTAAGATAGGCATCTCTTATGTTCAATGTTGCCATAAAGTCTCCTGGTTGCATGCACTCTGTGACTGAATGGAATGACTTTTTTGAATGAAACTGTTGAGAAACCTTAGGTCTATGATCATCCTCCAGTCTCCCGAGGGTTTTGTAACCAGGAAGACTGGAAAATAGACCCCCAGACCTTGTTTGGAAAGAGGAACTTCCTCTAGAGCGTGTTTCTGAACATAGTCCAGTAGGATCTCTCAAGAACAGTTTGTCTTTCTGATGGGAGAATTCTGGACCGGAGGAAGCTGTCTGAAGTAGGGAAAGAAAAATCTACCATGTAGCCTGATTGGATGATACTTCTTACCCAAGGCTCTGAAATGATGACTCCCATACAGGACCCTCCTACAGGAATATCTCCTTGGGGGAGGAACTAACCTGCCGTCAAAAGTCAGGCTTCTTGTTTCTCACAGACTCCTTGGCATTATTACAGTGGGGGAAAAAAAAGTATTTAGTCAGCCACCAATTGTGCAAGTTTTCCCACTTAAAAAGATGGGAGAACTTGCACAATTGGTGCAAACAAATTCTTTAAAAATCAGACAATGTGATTTCCTGGATTTGTTTTCTCATTTTTTTCTCTCATGGTTGAGGTCTACCTATGATGTCAATTACAGGCCTCTCTTATCTTTTTAAGTGGGAGAACTTGCACAATTGGTGGCTGACTAAGCAAAATCTAATAGCAGATTGTTGCTATTATGCTGTTTCTATTTTCATATTGTATGTTTTTTTTTCTTATAAAAACTCAGAAAAAACTGTGAATCAAAAAAAAAATAAAAATCTGAGAACTTCAACCCCTTCTGGATTGCCTGGGTTTACTATGGAAGGATTGTGAAAGAGACTTTCCCTTCTTGTCTGCTAATCCTTCCATAATATCATCCAACTCTTTCCCATAGAGTTTACCAGGTTCAAAAGGGTAGAGCACAGATATTATACTTAGAGATTTTATCGTCTCTCCAAGGTTTCAGCCAGAGGGGTCTATGGGCAACTGTAGTTAAGGCCATAGACTTCACAGCCAATTTAAGCTGCCGAATAGAGGCTTCAGAAATGTAGTCAGCCACCACAGAGATAGATTTCATAGATGATAAATTGTCTCTAGAGACCCCAGAGTCAATGTCCCTTTCAAGATGGAGAAGATCCACTCGAAGTTTGGAGGATACTGACTTGGCAGCCACTCCTATAAAGCATTAGGCAGAAGCAGCAGAATACGTGCTTCTGAGCGAAAATTATGCCCGTCGATCCATAGGATCTTGGAGGTTAGACCCGTCTTCTGAAGGGACTACCGTGCGTCGGGACAATTTGGCCATCGCCATATCCACCTTAAGAGGTGGACCCCAGTTTCTGAACTGGCCCTCCTTAATTAGATAAAGTGTCTTGAACCATCTTGAGAGGATGAAGGCTCTCTCAGGATTTCTCCATTCAGCCATCATAGTTTCATCCAAGCTATTACTCACTTCAAAGGCCATAGACCACAGGATGGACTTGAGCAACTTTTGAATCTTCTCTACAGGCAAAATGGGCATGCCAGACCCTTCCACATCATCACCAGAAGATGTCACAGTCCCATCCAAGACACAAAACTCCTCTTCGGAAACCATGACAGACCTAGAAAGTCTCTGTTTCTTGGAAATCTGGGAGATTAATTCTTTAATCTCTTTCATAGAGTCCTCCACATACTCCTTTACCCAAACTACTACATCTCGAATGGAGGGTTCTTCAGAGGGAATACTGCAACACTGGCAACAGCGATTATAATCATAGCCATCAAGAAGAGGGATGTCACACATCCTGCAGGTGAGATATCGTCTTTTTTTTTTTAGAGGAAGCTTTTCTCCTAAACGAATCGCCATCACCAGAGGTAAAAGGAGGACATCTAGGGAGAGAAAAAAAATAAAAAAAAAACACATTTAAAAAATATTTTTTTTTTCCAAAAAAAATTATTTTTGAAAATATCACCTTAGAAGGTATAGGCAAAAACCTTAATAGAAAGGTGAAGAAATTTGCTAACGCAAATGGTAGAGGGCTCTCAGTTCCAGCAGATAGCCACCTGAGGCAGCTACTCAGAACTGAAGATTATTTATAGAGGACTCAAAGGGGGAAAACACTCCCACGACTAACCCCTCTTTCCTAACTCCCATAGGCTGGAGCAAGAAGCCAAGATGGGAGGAAACAAAACAAACAAAATACAAAAACAAAGCAAAACAAAGATAAACTAAAGTAGACTGAAAACAAAAACAAACAGGAGAGATTATTTTGATTAAAAATGTAAGCGATCAACAAGATACATTATCCTGCATTAGCTTAGTAACGTAAGCTCCGCCCAGGAGTAGGCGTGTACAACTGCTATCCACAGGAGCCCGTGCAATACCCAGAGCCTGACAAGGCTGAAGATCCTCAGTGGCCCTAAACACGAATGACCAGGGGGCAGGGATACTGACCTCATACGGAATGATGTCAGAAGATGGTGCAATACACGAGGGCACTGGAAGACAGGAGCCCTGTAAACTCCTGGGTAATGCAGCAAGCAGATGAGCGTTACCAAACAACAACAAGGCTTAAGAAAAGCCTGAAAATAAAAAAATGGAAAAGAAAGAGAGAAAAAAAAAAAAATCTAAGAAAAATTCTCCTAAGGTAAGTAAAAAGAAGAAAGGAAGAGGTCAAAAACCTCTCACCACCGATCCCACCACACAGGACAGAAAAAACTCATGTGTGAGGAAGTTTCTTTTCACCTCTTATAGGGCAGGAAAGTTGTTTAGTTTAATTAAATTACATTTTCCGCCTGTTCTACTAGCACACAGGGACAGAAATACCTCACCGTTGTGCTGCTGTAAGGAAGTAAGGGAATGTGTAGGGCCAGCTTTAGCCCTGTGACTAAATCAGAAAATCCCATTATCTAGAAGTACAGAGCTGTATTTTCCTATAAGAATAATTTGCAGAACTGGTATAAAAAGACCAGCAGACATTTGTTTTAACTGTGGTTAAAATAATATAAATCCAAAATAAGGTTAAAAAGGGAATCTGTCACGAATAAACTCAATATCGAACTAGACGCATTACTTTTTAGAGGATATTATGTGAGGTACTGTCGCACCTGTAGACAGTCCCATAGATGCACCATTTCCTTGAAAAATAAATTATTAGAAATATGGAAATGGAACTCAAGTGCAATTAAGTGTGTCAGAGCCTTCAAGAGCTCAGTGCCCCAGGATTTTCAAGCCTGAATATAGTGGCTAGTTTAACATTTAGTTTCCTTGTAACAGACTCCCTTTAAAGAGGTCGACATACATCAATATCATGTGAGCGACTGCTTTGCAGAAAGACAATTCAAGAAGGCCCGTCACCACTTCTGACAGGTTTGTTTTAGTAAATACTCATATTTCCTATAACAAAAAAATAATTCTGGAGCATCCTTTCTTAACCCAGCCACACAGATTTTGAATAGCCAACATTAACAACTAAACTGCTAATCATGCAAAACATTGACATTTCTGTCATGTTGCGAACAACCATTCATGGTACTCTGCTGATTATCTGCTGAAATGGCTGGGATTGACCTTTTTTTTTTTTTTTTATATAAATAAAAAAGTGACAAATGAGTGTTACCATTCTCCTTGCCACAGATGCAATGTATGGACATACCTCTTTGACAAGGAAAATAGTATTACAGTTTTAAGAAAGGATACTCCTAAATTATTATTTCACATAAAATATACTTTACTAAGACATGGCAGGAGCTCAGTCATGTACCTTTACATATTTTGGGCATCAACAAATCACAGACCAAAGCTACTGCAAATATGATGAGCCCTTCAACCTCTGACACTGAATTTTGGATCAGTATTTGTATTCCAGCAAAAAAATAAATAAATAAAATAAAATTGATAGGTAGTGGTGGGCCAGACTGCTTTAAATGGGATGTGTCATAGGATGTGTCATGGATATGTGACACTGCAAATCCAACCAGTGTGACACCAATTTTGAGAGTAGTTTTATCAACACACAGTCACTTCCATCTGTGCACGATTTCCAGAATTCAAGACACGGGGACTGATCATACCAGACATGACCCATGGGTGAGAACAGTGCAGAGACTTTTAAAACTTCCAAGGGACTGACCCGTCAATCTCATGAGTGGGTGACCCAGTGGTAAATAATAATGGTCATACCCGTATTAATACAGCAAGACTCTGATCATCCCTGAGGGGCTGAGTCCTGGTGCCATATTATGTACATCTAAGGGTGTGTTCACACGGAGGAATTTGCCGCGGATTTGGGAGCGGAATTCGCCCCCAAACCCGGAGCAGATTCCTCCCGAATCTGCCTCCCATTGTTTTCAATGGGAGGCAGAGATCGCAGCAGGATGCGGAAAGAAGCGTCCTGCTCAATCTTGCCGCGGATTCCGCCTGTGGCTTGAGACGCCCTTCTGATTAGGCTCATTCATCTGGGCCTAATCAGGAGTGGGATGCCGCGATGGAATGCTGATGCACTGCATCGGCATCCCACCGCGGCTAAATTGCGGCGAAAATTCCAGCGGCGGAAAATGAAGAAAATTCCTCTTCATTTTCTGCCATGTGAACACAGCCTAAAACTAGTTTTAGGCTTTCTTCAGACATATTTGTAATTTCTGTGAACCCAGGCTATACATTGTGATAAACATAGTACGAAATTCAGACTTCAAGCAGATTTGCCAGCTTTAAAGGGGAGTCTGTCAGCACCAAAACAAAATAAAACCAGCCCCAGTACTTTTATAGTGCTCAGAAGCGGGCAGACACTAAACTAAAACTAGCTAGCATAGTATCTGTAGAGAAGCTATAGCCCAGAGGCGGAGTCGACATCTTTTGCTATTTTAAGTGTCAGCCTCCTAATGGCCAGGTCTATACCCCATTATGCTGTGTCCCCCAATGAAATAAGTGAGAAAGCAGTAAGTGGTCATTCTAGAAATTCTAGCACTATGTTCACAGCTCTCAGCACTAAAAGATATAATGGTAGCATATGACAGCTACAGGTCCGTACTACAAACTGGGAATTGTGCATTTTGGTGACTAATCATAATCAAATAATAAGCTCATCTCACAGCTTGACTCCTGTTGTATTCATGTGCAAAGCACTAACTCTGCCTTCCAATCCCTTAGGACAGTGACTGACAGGTTGCTGTGTACAAGTGCATACACAACAGCTGGTGAATCAAGTCCCAATGGGGCAGGGAGAGTACTCTGTTTCTGAATACAGCAGGACTGAAGCTGTAGAGAACTGTGTATTCTTGCTGTGCTGTTCCTTAAACAAAGGCCCCCTCTACTTTTCTCTAATGAGATCCAATCCATTTTTGGCAGAAAATGTGGTCTTCCTCTGGTTTCAGATCTGTTCCATAAATGCTGGTTAGCTAACAACTTCAGAGAAAATGGCTAGGCAGGTCATAAACAATCATTTATAACCTACTTTTACCAAAATGACATTCCTAGCTTAAAACGTAAAGATGTGGCAGAGATAACCTGAACTTCTGTAATTGGATAAAGTGCTGCAGCGTGATATCTTATTACAGAAGACAACAAAAACCAAGGAAAAGTCATTAGAAAAACATTTTTTCAATGACTTTTCATTGTTTTTTGTTGTCTTCTGGGATAAGATATCACTGGGCAGAAATGTAAGCAATCACAGTAGTTCGGTTAACTCTGCTACCTTAATACTTCCCTACTGAACTGTACATTTTTTCACTCAGTTTCTCAAATGCAGATACAGACAGAATGACATGCATAACATAAAACAGTATCATTAACACAAACATAGCGCAAATCACCATGTCCACAAATACCCCATATGTGTGAAACTTCCCATAAAGCACTGGCTGTAAAAATGCAATAAATAAAAAACATCTGGTCAAAATATATGTAATGAATCATTTTTCCATTGGAAAAACATTTCAAAGTAAATACAGTTTAATAGTTACAGGAAAAAAAATTTACCTGTTATTTCATATATTTAAACAAAATTAAAATTTTCTTTGTCACTTCTATCTACAAGTCAAAGGTGCATCAAATATACAGTCCTTGTTTTACTGCTGCATGCTTTTGCATATTTGCATGCTTACATAATAAATAATAAATACCAGAATCAAAAAGAAGCCACAAAGATTTCATGGCAGCTTTGCTTGATGTCCCAGAATCCAATCAATTCATGTCCGAATCTGATGAATTTACCAAAATAAAAAGTAGCATTTGAGGTAACAATGGAGGGCCAGCCACCCTTCTAAAGTAATGTTTAAAACTTGCGGAAGTATTAAATAATTCAAGTACAGCTTGAAAGTTTTCAACTGGGCCACAAAAGAGCAGCTTTAATAGTTTTTTTTTTTCAATCCAAGAGTTGTTTTTTTCAATCCAGGAGTCTGCGTTCACAGAGCTCTTTGTATATCCCCTTTCGGATACGAGGCATGTCTTCTTGGGAGAACAAGAAAGGTTGTTCTTGAGCGAGGCACTTGCAGTACTGGGAAGACAGAGAAAAAGACTTCTGTTATTCATGAAGCAGAATGCATACAGGTACAAGAGAAATGCTATATGCCTGTTATATGAGCCATTTTATTTTTTACTGCGGGGAATTTATCATGCCATTTCAGGGCTTTTAAAGTTTCACGAACAAAATACATGGGGTTTAGCAGGAGGGGACAGAGTCTCCGTGGACCTGAACACATTTACTGTAACTTGCACCAGAAATTGGTGCAAATTATAGAGCAAATATAGATATACTAGTGCCAAGTGGTTTGATATGGCAAAAGAAAAACATGTTCTTGAAAATAAGTAGGGACTTACCTGGAGCATGAACGCGCCGCAGTCAAAGTCATTCTTCTGTTGTGGAATGCACTAAGACAAAAAAAAAAGTCTAACATTAGAGGCATTTTACTTACACTCTCAGAAGCACAACTGGCAAATGACATAGCCCTGAATCCAAATTCATGGTTATATGATCAGTTATGGTCAAGTCTTTACATTGCTCCTGTGCTAGTAATAAAAAGCATGCCACATGTTCACTTTCTTGCTTTTCCTTCCCAGTATTGTTACAGGTAAAGGCAATATACACTTTTGACATACAGTAAAGTGTCCAGTAAACGCATGAGTTAACTGAGCGGCTAAAAATATTACATATTATTCCTAGAAGGTGAAGTAATGTACTAAGGATGTTAAGGAGGGTTCTTAGACTAGGCCACCAATATCAGATTTCTGGTGGTGCTAATAGGCACACCCCTGACAGTCAGATGTTTTAATGTGATGCTCTGGTGAGCGCTGCAGCATCTTCACAACCAGGCACTGTACTATCCATTCTGCACAGGAACTAGATGGGCCATTAATATCAGTATGAGGGAGGTTCAACTCGCAGCACCCTCAATGATTAACTATTTGAAGAGGGTGCACGCAAATGCTGCAGCCTCTTCAGTACTTGGCAAAACTTCGTACATCCTGCAGTGGCTGAACATGGTACTATACATAAGCCTTGTCCCACTTACCTGAATAAGACAGGGTTGCAGTAAGATGCATTACCAGGTAAAGCTAATATGAGACAAATCAACACACTGTGCCTGGTTAATGATAAAAAGGCCTCGTGTCTGGATTAAAGTGTGATTTTGACGTATCATCTGTGGTGAAGCGCTGTGTCTTTCTACAAGCCTTCCTGTTCCTTGTCCTTTGGTGTGGATTCAGATACAGGTTCGCTACTGGTATCCCTCTATCTCATCTCGTATGTCGCCTAAGTGACGTGCGGTTGTGACTCTAGCTGCTTCTACCCTCTCCGACCTGTTTGAGAAGGTACTGTACGGATATAGGCTGTTGCCAACCACTGCACAGCCTAGGAAAGTGAGGAGGTTTACATCTATACACCTCCGGACCATATTGGACTATATCTCAGTGTGGGCAGCTCGGTGCCACCCCCATATTCAGTGCTTGTAGAGTCTGACCCCCTAAAATTTTGTGGCATATAAATAGGGGGTGTGGTATATAAAAAAGGGGTGTGTCCTAAAGTTATTATTCATTAATCGTAAATCAAGGTAAAGTGTTAAAGGGGTATTCCCATGAACTTAACCACAGTTATATTTGTAGATAATTAAAAAGGTAAACATTTTTGCTAATATAAGTAGTTAAAAATTTTGCAGAGTTTTAAAGATTTTCTCTAACCATCTTAGTTGTGACATCTGTTGTCTTGATCAGTTGCCAATAAATATGACCATGAATGCAGAAACTTTCTACAGTCTGGGACTTATCAGAAACCCAGTCATGATGTCCTTATTGTAGCTGGGTTATCAGGCAGGGACACTACATGTATGAGAGGATATCCCGGTCACAATAAGGACATCATGGCTGATTTTCCGACCTTAGAAAGGTCATACATTCATGGTTGTATCCACTGGCAACTGGTCAAGACAAGAGTGTCATATTTAGAGAAAATCTTTAACTCTAAAATTTTTACTTATATTTGCAAAAATGTTTAACTTTTAATTATCTACAAATTTAAAAATGGTTATGCTCATGGGAAAACCCCTTTAATCTCCAATCCTAAGGCAAGACCATCAGTAATAAAGCCCTGGAAAACACATAAAACAATAGAAGTGCAATAAGTGTCATAAGTAATAAAAAAAAAAAAAAAAAAAAAAACATCACCAAATGTTACTTTTTCACAACAATGGGACTGAATTGAATTGGCTGTTTTTAACTTTTTACCTTTTTTATAATAGTGTGCCATCCATGAAAAAATTCAGGATGATTTTTCTCATTGGCTTCTGTCACAAGGTACTTGAAGATGTTCTGAAGGAAAATATAGTAATAAGGGTCAACTATAACCATCAAGAGCTGCATTAAAGTAAATCTTATTTTTCGTACCCTGTAAACAAAACATCTTTTGAAAAGAGACAAGTATACTGAATACAACATTTACCAAGTTTAAGAACTGCAGACTGGGGGTAGGACTTGCTCAGTTTTACAAAGTTCAGCAAAGTTCATTTTAACTGTAACGCAGCAGTATTTAAGAGTGGTCACTCCTTTATTTATTTATTTATTATGCTTACTTATATAGCGCCATCATATTCTGCAGCGCTTTACAGACATTGTGGTCACTGTCCCATATAGGGCTCACAATCTACACTGTGTTCCAAATTATTATGCAAAAAGTGTTTAAGAGTGATAAGGTAAGAATTTTTTGTTTGTCAGTTATACTCATTGATGGTGATGTGTGTCAGGGCTCTTTATATCACTGAAAGCAATTGCAGACACCTGTGCTAATTAGTTTGGCAGGTGTGTCCAATTAAAGGCAAGACTACTTAAGAAGGCTGTCCCACATTATTAAGCAGCCTACATTTTCAGCCAAAATGGGAAAGAAAAAGGATGTGTCGGCTGCTGAGAAGCAACAAATTGTGGAGTGTTTAGGTCAAGGCATATCACAAGGCATTATGGGAAAGGAGCTGGGGAGCTCATGCGCCCTCTGTTGGATGTAACAGATCCTCAATTTGCTTTTGACTCACTGAGCCTTGAGACAGCAAAAGAGATTTTAGCCAAGCCAATTTCACTTATCTGCATACAGCGCTGTTTCCGGATTATTGTCCTTCATCAGTACAGAGGAAAGTGAATTGGCTGGCTTAGTGGGAGGCAATGAGTGGGTTAGGGACAAGAATCTCTCACATTGAGGAGAGCACCAGTGAAGGTGTGTAGAGATTTTAATTGCCTTTTGCCCTCTACTTAGCATCTACATATCACAAGGCATTATGGGAAAGGAGCTGGGGAGCTCATGCGCCCTCCTCAAATGGATCTGTTACATCCAACAGAGGGCGCATGAGCTCCCCAGCTCCTTTCCCATAATGCCTTGTGATATGTAGATGCTAAGTAGAGGGCAAAAGGCAATTAAAATCTCTACACACCTTCACTGGTGCTCTCCTCAATGTGAGAGATTCTTGTCCCTAGGTCAAGGCATGACTACAATCAACATTGCCAAGACACTTCATCGTGATCATCGCACAATCAAGAAGTATGTAGCTGATTCACAGCACACACGTGTGCGTGCTGATAAGGGAAAATTGAGGACTCTTTCCAACAGGCAATTACGTCAGGTTAAAAGAGCAGCTTCAAAAATGCCTTGTCATAGCAGCAGACAAGTTTTTGAAGCTGCTGGTGCCTCCAACGTCCCCCCGAACAACAAGATGCAGGGTCCTTCAGAGGTTTACAGCTGTGCGTAAGCCATCCTGTCGACCTCCTCTATCCACTGCACACAAGCAGAAACGGCTCCAGTGGGCCAAACAATACATGAAGACTGACTTCAAAACTGTTTTGTTCACCGATGAGTGCCGTGCAACGCTCGATGGTCCAGATGGATGGAGTGGAGGATGGCTTGTTGATGGACACCCCATGCAAACACGGCTATGGCACCAACAAGGAGGAGGTGGAGTAATGTTTTGGGCTGGAATCATGGGGAGAGAGATTGTCGGCCCCTTTAGGATCCCTGAAGGGGTAAAGATGAACTCCATAATGTATGTGGAGTTTCTCAAACAGCACTTCCTGCCATGGTTCAAGAAGAAGAACCATGCATTCCGCAGAAAGATCATTTTCATGCATGATAATGCACCGTCTCATGCTGCAAATAACACATCTGCATCTCTGGCTGCTATGGGCATAAAAGGGGACAAACTTATGGTGTGGCCCCCATGCTCCCCTGACCTCAACCCCATTGAGAACCTCTGGAGCATCATCAAAAGGAGTGTCTATGATGGCGGGAGGCAGTTCACATCTAAGCAACAGCTCTGAGAGGGTATTCTGTCCTCATGCAAAACAATTGAAGCAGAAACCATCCAAAAACTGACAAATTCAATGGACGAGAGAGTTCAGAAGCTTCTTTCAAACAAGGGGTCCTATGTGCAAATGTAACATCACCTCGAATAAAGTTTTGGCTTGAAAACTGTCAGTTTGTAATAACCTGCTAATGCTTATAATTTCACAATGACCATTTTTTTGTTCTTAATAAAAATGAAAAGGTTGCAAATTCTGCTGTGCATAATAATTTAAAACATGCATTTTGAGTGTTTATTTTATTTTTTTTAAATATACTGTTATCATAGGCAGTTTGTTCAAAAACCTTTCAATTATACTCGAATAGTTGATGACTGGAAAATTACAATGACTGCAATTCATATAGGTAATTTTGGAAAATATGAGAAAATATTATTTGCATAATAATTTGGAACACTGTATATTCCCTATCAGTAGGTCTTTGAAATGTGGGAGGAAACCGGAGTACCCGGAGGAAACCCACGCAAACACAGGGAGAACATACAAACTCCTTGCAGATGTTGTCCTCGGCAGGATTTGAACCCAGGACTCCAGTGCTGCAAGGCTGCAGTGCTAACCACTGAGATCGTATGATCTGCTAGATTAAATTGCCCATAATCCATTATGTTCACCGCTACAAGAACTAGATTGGAATAGATTAGAGATAAGATTATGCTGTTATTTTTTTTTTTTCTATAGGGGGTCATAGCAAAGTAAACAGAAAAATTTTGTGAAACCTTTTAATATTCAAGCATAGTCAACCTATTCTCATTCTTTATACTGATTGTTTGAATATGGATAGCTACATACTAAACTGTATGTCGTCATTTTTTAGTGAACACTCCTGACTATTTTTTCCAGCGGGAATAAAAATACCCATACACATTATATAGACATCAGGCAAAAATGCCAATTTCAGGAAAGTCAGACAACTACCTCATGTGTATGAGGCTGTTACTTCTTTCCCCAACATCAAATGTTGGTCCTGTTGTATTTTACATATCAGATCAGTTTGTTCTTAGGTGAAAAAAAAAAGCTGCCACCAGAAGTGTTTCCCAGTGGCTTACTCCCCTCTCCACATTAAAGGGGTTGTCAAGGAATTACAGTTCTGGGCCAGAAGGCGAGGGAAGATGAAACGTTAAAAAAAAACAAAAACAACCCCACATTCACCAGTCCCCTTTTCTCTGATGTCCTCACGGCACGTGGCCTCTGAAGCCAATCAGTGGCCTTGGTGGTCACAGGGAGGGACTGGGACGTTGCCGGTGACATACGTGATTGACCTCCTGGTCCAGCGGCAGGGGACAAAGCAGCGCTGGGAACAGGTGAGTATGTTTTTTTTTTTTTTTGTTTGTTTTTTTTTATAACTATTTCACCTTTTGCCTCCTGGCCCAGGATTGTAATTCCTGGACAACCCCTTTAAGAACACATGAGCCCTCAGCCTGACCAAACATGCATGTGTATGGGAAAGTCAGAAGTAATAACTGTCAGATGAATGAGCATTTGCCCATCAGCTATCAACATATAAGCACCAACCAGCATTAGATGATCAGGTGACTGCACAGGAACAGGTACTGCTGACGGATAAGTTGCCCTTCTACTGCCTGCACTCTGATGCAGAGGATGGCCGCCATTTACCTCTGTACAATTTTTGATTTGTATGCCTTGGGAGTCATAGAAAGAAATGGTCTTATTTGGGATGTTCACAGCCACGAGCGCCCAATGGACTTCTAAGTGTATTGGAATCAATATCAAAGTCTTCTTGAAAATGTCCACCTAGGGATGACAAAAATATTATGAGTAACTAAATCAAACCAATTAAAAAGTACATAGAAAGTTGTGTTTATAAAGCAGAAATCTATTACAGGAAAAAAAAATATATATATATATTCCAAAAAACCACACTGGATGAAATGAAGAAAAACATGCCTTTTTAGTCCATCTTTTCACTCCTTCATATCCTTTGGTCACAAGTTGCTTATGAAAAAATGTGTTAAAGAAGTGAACCTGACAGAACAAAGGGAACAAAATTAGCAAGCAAACTTTGGGTGGGGACAAAAAACAAAACTGTGGCAGTAAGGTTGCAAAAAAATAAAAAGAACAGTCACCAAATCCCGACTATTTATGTCACTGATGGGTTGCTACTACCTGGTTCCATCTTGACACACAGGAAATGTCCACTCAGCCAATCACTGGCTTCAGTAGGTTACTGCTGCAGACAGTGGTTGGCTGAGCAGGCATTTTCCGTGGTTCGAGACTGAACCAGCAAGTAAAGGCCCTTTAACCAACTTTTAAATGTCCTCAAACTAGATTCAAGGAAAGATTGTTTAACCTGCAGCACAAAAATAGACAACCAAAAGCTGTAAATACACACCTTTTCTGGGGCAGCATCCATTAACAGGTCACCATACATGTTTACAACCTACAAAAAAAATAAGCATTAAAAAAAATAAATAAATAAAATAGTACTGTGAAATGTTCTTTGTCCTGAGATATGCCCCAATCTCTAGATGGAAAGTCACTCAGTGAAGAATAAGTGCTCCATCAATGATCCTAAATGCAGTGGTTGCTCTGAGTATTGGTGGCGATTATATACAAAAAAGGATCCTTAAAAAATGATAAAAACAAACTGCGGTGTTCCTTACCTGATCATTGACCCACTGTTGGTGGTCTAGAGTTTGAAGATCATGCATATCAAGTGTGTGTCTGTTATAGCAGATCCGGAAACCGCAACCAATAATTTTGGAATTTTTGGCTTTATACTTTGCAATTTCCTTACTAATAAAGGGGATCCTGAGCGAGAAAAAAAAACAAAAACAAAAGAAATGACTAGCTGTACACTGAAACCATTATGTTTTTTTTCTATTTTTATGCCCTGCCTATTTTCAAAAACCACCAGTAGAAAAGCCTCTTGAATGCCTCATCCTGTTGGCAGGTCAAATACAAGGCTATTCCTACCATCACAAATATTTTTTGTTTTAATTCCATCTGATAATCTGCATTTTGAGCATTAATTACTATACCTGTCAGAAAAATCCTGGTTAAAAACCTCCTTTAGTCGAGCAAGTACATCTTTTTCAGTCATTGGAATCAAACTACCATATTTCTTCACAACTTCATTTAGGAAATCTAGAAATATGTGAAAGAAGGAAACATTCACTATTAAACCACAGTAACATAAAAGTGGGCTGTAAAGGGGTGGCAGGGGGATTACCTTTAGTGATCATTTCATGCTAGAGTCCTTTCACATCAAATTAGAAATGGACCAATCATTGGGAGGGAATATCCCTAGCAATGGCAGGTCCAAATAATTGGCCCATATACCAGCAAACACCCCACAAATTAACAAATGTTTCTTTACCAGGCAACTGCATCTTTTGTGTGCCACCACAAATCATTATTGGTATTCGCAGTACATTACGGTGTGCAAACACTGATGTGCGGCCAACAAATGAAAACTGAATTAATTGGGGGAGCAGGAAATGATTTGTTCATCCCCACATAGTATGTGGCTCTATTTATTTAAGTCAATGTGGTCCATCAAATACAAGGCTTAAAAAAAACAAAAAACAAAACATGAGATATGGGAAATGTAGAGGTGACAACATGACACTATAGGAGCCTGAAATTTTGTCACCCTAACTAGTGAAATAGTGTTAATAAACTTATCTCATAAAGGACTTGTAACTTACCACAAATACTAGATGCAACTTGCTCATCTGGGACTCTGATGATAATTTTCTGTCCATTCGGTAGGCCCTGTATGTCCAGTCCTTCACAAGTGGTCTGTTGTATGGGACTTTTACAGTAAGGGTGATCCAGCAGCTTTGTAATAAATATCACCGAGTCTGCACCATCATCCAAGTCCATGGGGGAGGGTTCTTCACCATTCTCTACTATTTCCATGGAAGCATTTCCCTGACATCCAAAAACATCACTTGTACATTCTTGCCATTTTTGAGGAGTCAAGGGAATCTGATCATCATCCTTCTTGCCATGAGCGGTTGTCTCTTCCTGGCAAGGTATACAAACTTCTTTTTCGGGAAGCAATAAGCACAAATCATCAGGCTGGTTGTTACTAAAATGAACATCACTTGTTTTCTTGGCTAAGGTGTCTGAGCCACACCACTGAGCAGGTGTGCAGAGCAGTGCTTGCTGGCTGGATGCAGCATTTCCAAAGTGAGGTTCCACGCTCTGCAGCTTGACAGAAGGATCATCTCGTAGGCAGCTTTTGGTGGTGCATTGTGGGATCTCATATAAAATTCCTGAAGTGTTATTGTTCATATCGTATGCCCTCCGTCCAGCTCTTATGTGTCTCTGAAGTTTCAACTTCAGATAAGAGACGGCTTTACGAATCCTGCCTCTCAGAGTCTTCTTGCAGCAGTTCCAAAAACCTTTCTGAAACCACATCCAGTTAAAATCCAGTAGTCTATAGCTTGTCTTTCTTGCTCTGAGCTTCTCAGACTGTAATTTACCACAGGCTGCAATCTGAAAGAGTTTTCTCTGCATCATAAATAAGGGTACTCTTCCGATATTAAGCAAATCACAGCTTTTCAGCAGCCATAAGCCTCCAGAGCATCTTTGTTTTAATAAAGGAGAATGTCTCTTTCCCTGACTCTTGGCAGCCACGAGGCTGCGGGCAATGTCATGCTTGCCTTTATGTGCCTTAGTGATTTTCTTTGGTGGCACAATAGCACAGCCTTCATGTAAGGGATATTTTATGAGTAAGTGTCTTGATATCACCTTTTTACCACAAAGTTTTTTCTTCTTCTTTGCGGCTTGCGATGAGATCACGGTAGTTGTCTGTAGAGGAACACCAGAAGAAAAACGAAATTTCTTGGGACGGTTACGTTCCTTTACGGCGTCTTGTCCAGAATTTGTTCCTGTGGTCCGATCAGCAGAGGTTTTTCTCTTACGTGCATTGGCTTGGATGCCTGCAATCTGCTTGATCTCACGGTCATTCTTTAGGTCATCAGCATTCCATTTTTCGGATGAGAGAATATCCTGTTCCTTGGAGATAATGTTGCTAAAATCTCCAGCCTCTACTGAGCATTGTGAGGGCGAGACAGGAAGTGTATTTTTTGAGGGGGTTGAACATTTATGTTCTTTCATTTTTGTGCCACAAAGGCTTGGTGCTATTCTAAAAGAAAAATGAAAAATAAAATGCTGAGCAAATTAACCTGATCTTATACTGGTGCTCATTTCCTCATGCTATCATTTAACACATCAATTTTTTTTTTTGCCTTCCACCGGATGAATACTGTAGGGAACTGTAGGGTTATAGGTTGGACTTGATGGACTGATGTCTTCATCCAACCTCATCTACTATGTAACTATGTAATTTTGGAAAGATGATGTATTTCTAGAAGTGTATGCCACACAACAGATTTCTTGTTGAAATTTCTGTGACTGTCTTATTTATGTGAATGGGACTTGCAGAAAACCAGTTTGCCACTAGAACAACTCCATTCAGAAGAATTTTAGTACTAGAAATTCCAGTGGCAAATCCCCTACATATGAACTACCCTTAGGGTATGCACATACAGCATTTGTACATGGATTTTGGAGTGTTTAATATACCAAAATCTACTTGGGAAAAATGTTTAAAATACCCGTACCATTGATTTTAATGGGAAGATGCGTCACTATAGCATACTGCATTTATTTGCCCACGTATTTCAAGATCTCTGTTTGCTGTCATTCTTTGTTTACTTCCAGTAGAAAAATAAAAAAATAAAAAAATCAGTCCATGGTCATGTGATGGACACACAGGTGCACAGCTCGTTACTGGACAAATGTCTGAATACTGTGCTGTGACGAGCTGTGCACCTGTGTCCACTGGAAGTAAAAGAATGACAGCAAGCAGAGATCTAGAAAACCGTGAGGACTTTATATAGAAAGTATATTGGAAAATTGTATAACTTTTCATTATAGAAACAATAACATTTATTTGCTGAAACTGGACAGCCCTTTTAATCAATAATCCAGTGGGATGAAGATTTACTAAGACTGGTATACCTGCTGTCATGTAGACCAAGTAATGTAACATAAATCTGTTCTCCAACAAGCATAAGTCTGTTCATAGTACAGACTACAGAACAATGTCAGGTTGCACATATTGTGGTTCACAGCCATTCTTATGTTGGTTGTGGAAAACCTACAGACATCAGCTGTACTTGGTATGACATGCCAGCCACAGTCACCGCCCCCTCTCCTTAAACTAACACCAATAATAAATGTTGCTTGTAACAGTATGGGTACAGACTCTTGTAGTGACAGAAAACTGTACCAATACTGTTTTTCTGCAAATCAGTGCATCAGGCTTTCATAAATAGCCCTAATGTATATTGAATAACAGTTACTAGTTGGTTGTTTTACAGTGAGTCTGCCAGAGTCACTAACCCCTTTATAATAGTAGGAGTGGGGACAGGAAAGCCATTACTTTTATTCATACTACCTAAGATGTTACCGGTATTAGCAAAAAAAACCAGACCCTTACCCTATATGCAAATGAGATTCAAGTGTCCAATCATTGTCACGGAGTCCGGAAAGTGCTCAGGTTCTCCTCACTAAACTCTGCCCCTTCAGCTCAATTGCATACAGGTTAATCTGTTTTCTCAGTAATTCTTCACTATGCTTTAATTATTTTAAAGGGGAGGTTGGGGGACAGTAACTTTGACAAGACTCACTTTAAGACCAGACCAAGGTAAGAGGGTTTGTTTGTTGCTGTTGTTTTTAAAGGGGTATTCTATCCTAAATAGTTTATAACCAGATAAATAACGCATGCTAGAATCAGTGGAGGTCTGTTAGCAGATTCCCAACTGATCGTTCATTCAAAGTTTATGGCATTAATACTTAATGGAGCCAGTGCCATTGACTATTCTTATTTGCCCATTGAATTTTCAATAACAAAACATAGACAGGGAATGGAACTGCAGAGTGCATCTTCATCCATAATGTACTCCCTCATATGTAAATATGACCACCATACACAAAATGCAGTGTCTCTGCGAGTAAATAAAATACAGTCACCTAATATTAAAAGGAGTTACCCAGTTTCCAAAATTGAAGCCTATCCTTAAGATAGGTCATCAACATTACATCTGTGGGGTCCGATACATGGGACCCCACACATCTGCTGTTTGGGGAAAGCCCGACCGCCAAACAATAGTCACCATAGATTTTAATGGGGTCTGCCATTTTTATACTGAAACCAACAGAGAGAAAAGTCCTCCGTGGAGTCTCTCTAATGTTGGAGTCTTCCCATGTTGCAGAAATACTGCACTTTTTATTGCAGAGATTGCTATAGTTTGCAATGGATTTAAAGTGGCTGTCCAGGATAACCGGATATTTGATATCAGGCCAGGGAAGGTGAAAAAAAAAAAAATAAGGACGCAGGACGTTTCCAAGTGTCGTCCCAGTTCCTTTACTTAGGCCACGGATTGGCCTCAGTGGTCTCATACAGTGAGAATTCAGCCAAAATAAAACACCGGAGCAGCAGGACCAGACCGTGGTAGGAGACATCGGAGCACCAGGGACAGAGGAGTAAAAAAATCCAGTTATACTGGACAATCCCTTCAACAGAAAGTAAAAGTATAATTACTCCCTTTATATTTCCCATTCCTTTTGTTGCTTTTCCACAAAGCGACCTTAGCCTTAGGGTATTTTTGCAGTTCTGAAGCCAGGACCAGGTGTGGATCTTAAGAAGCAAGAAAATACAAAGGACTGGTATTACTTCTCTTTTGAAACCACTCATGGATTTGGGTCAAAAAACCTAAACAAAACCTGTACGTGTAAATATACACTTAATGTATGTCTCCAATTTGATATTGCATGCATAAAACAATTCTAAAATAATCTGTCACTTTACCCCCAAATGATCTCAAAGAGGGGCAGCAGAAAGGACATGCCTTTACATACAATCCTCTGCTGAAGAAAAGAAGCTTGTGCAAACACACATCCCACTTCTCCTGTACCCCCAGGATCACAAATAGCAGAGACAGAAAACACTACAGACTCCATGCATTTATACAGAACTTTTAATGCTGAAATCAACTTAAAATATAATAACAAAAAACAAAACACATTTCTAAGCACTACCCCAACAGTATTTGTATATATGGTAGAGTAATTCATAGCAACAAGTATACAATTATCTTCTAGGTCTCATAAAACAACCCTAATGTGCCACAACTGTGTCCCTTGGACTGATCCTACAGATCTGTGACTGGCAGAGTACGGTTAGCCCAGGTGAACAGTGCCCTCATACCTATACACAGGACATACATGTATTTACCTCAGCAGAGCAAGCCATGTGGCGTATCCAGCTCACATCCATCCTAGCACACGTCAGTACACGGGCCACAGCTACTGAATCCAGAGTAAAGGGAAGCCTCTGAGAGAGACCACTACGGGCAATACGAGCGTCCTATAACGAGGCCCATACAGCAGCAGTACGGTAGGCGTACGGTACCGGGGGACTTATCGCATAGACCGCCAATGCTATGTCCGCACAGGGCTCTAAAGGAGGAGTGCACCCGGTACACTCGGCACAACTGCCCCAACCCTCTCTCTTCCTCCTGGCCAAAAACACAGTACGACGCCTCCTGTACGGATCATCACAAGGGACAAATAACCAGCAGAGTGCGATCCACAGCCGAGGAGAAACACGTGACCGCCTGAGCACTGGCCCAGGGCTGCCCCTTGTTCTGTGGGAGGACACGGTGAAAGTGATCTGCTGCTAGCCTGCGCCCCCCTGCCGGGCGCAGTGGAACAGGCAATTCTGGGAATTTGGGCCAGTCTATGCATTTTCGTAGGGGGAAATTATACCGACTTTTAGATTTATTACTTCGTATAACGTCTACAGAGCTGAGAACAACGTGGTTTACATCTGGCATCTATGACCGTATGTAGCGCTCTATATTGCATCCTACCCGATTAGGTCGCATGAGAATTGAATCGTGGAAGGGGAGGTGCCAAGCGCTCGGTTGGAATTTGACACACACTGCCACTTTATTCATTGTCTATAGGGCAGCCGGAGATAGCCGAGTACTGCACTCGGCTATCTTCGGCAGTCTTGTAGATAGTGAACGGAGCGGCAGTGCGCATATCCAGCCTTTCGCTCCACAATGACATTAAAGTGCCAACCCGTTAGCCCATGGAGTGATCGTTATCATTCACTTTAAATCAAAACTACCTTAAAATCTAATTCTAAACTCAACTTTTTTTTTTTTTTTTTTTACAATTTTATTGGCTGCAGTACTCGGGCCTGCCTGTAGACTGTGCAGTTTGCATAAATCACAACTTGATAGCATGTTTTATACTGTATGATGTATTATAATTATGTTCACTCCAATACACATTCCCCTTCTTACGCCAGGGTTACACGGTGTATTTGGACTCAACTTCTGCTGTGCAATGATAGATTGTCACCCTGCACAAATAAATGGAATCTCACTGTGACCCTGTGGGTACTCTGACTGCGACTACTAGTCCCAAAAAAATCCTGCAGTGCTTGATCTTTGTGACCAGAAGTCACAGTCGCAGCACCCTCAGGGTCGTAGTGCGATTTCATTTGCTTACATTAGAAAGGCGTTGCAGGGCGACATGACAATCTTTGTTGGAGTGACTGCAGTGGCAGGCAAAGTCAACCTGTGGACCACTTGTAGGCTAAGGTTACACGTAAGAGAACTCAGCAAAAAAAAAAAAAATAAAAAAATGCTGCAGAAAGAAAACAGTGGAAAATGCAATCCTAAAAAAGTTTGCGCTTTTCCAATGCATTTTGCTTTTTTGCCTCCTCCAAATAAATCTATGGGGAGAATGCAGTGTTTTCAGGTAAAATGAAAGGGGTCACTCAAAAACTTTTTTTTAATTTATGGCCTATATTTAGGATAGCCTATAAATATCTGATTGGAGGGTGGGGCAGCTGGCCTCCACATGAATCAGCTGTTTGGGGGTATGTCTGGTCCCTGTACTATACAAAGCATGGGGTTGGAAGCAGATTACTCCTTGCCCTGCATAGTGGCCGGGTGCCATTAATACAACTCTGATTCCATTTACAAAGCTGCAGTAACTGTGCCGAACCGCTATATAGGGCACAGACCTATTGCCTTCCAACTCTGTGCACTGTATAGTTCAGGAATTGAACAAACCCCCAAACAACTGATCTGTGTGGGACTGGCTGTGGCCCACCCATCCCCCAATGATCACATATTTTCGGCTATCCTAAGGATAGACCATAAATAAGAAAATCCTGGAAACCCATTTAACATGTTGTGCATTTTCCACAGTGTTTTTTTCCTGCAATGAGAGGTTGTCCAGGATCTCAAAATTTTTTGATTCTGATGACCTATCCACAGGACTCCTGAACCGATCAGCTGATGCAGCTGCTGGAAGCCATATACTAAGTATATAGCTGGAAGTAGACCTACTCCAATTCAAGTGAATGGGAACTGGGCTGCAATTCCAGGTGCCACATTATATCAGTGGACCCTCGAACTGCAGTCGCACTCCCATTCACTCGAATTGGAGCAGGGCTGCTTCTGGCAGTCTATTTAGTATGTGGCTTCTGGTGGCCGCATCGACTGATTGGTTCAGGTGTTGCACTCCAACCGGTCCAATAACCTATCCTGTAAATAGTTCATCAGTATCAAAAATGTTCAGATCCTGGACAACCCTTTAAATAAAATCTCATTCGCTTTGCTGGAACTGTAAAATACAGCATTTTTGCACTGTTATTCTGCAACTGAAAAAATGCTGCATATTTTTTTTAGTCCAGCAGTCTAGAAAATCGTGTGTTTTTTTGCATTGTGACCCTGAGGGTGCAGAGACTGCAACTTCAAGTTGCAAATAAAGTAGGGCAATGTTTAACGTTAAGGCTCGGTTGCAGCACTCTTGGGGTCGCAAAGCGACTTCATTTACGAACATGTGTGAAGGGGTCCCAGAGCAATTTGGTGATCCTTGGGCGCGCAGGGGGAGTCACAGCCAAAATCACTGTGTAGCCCTTGCCTAATTGTTCCTCCGTGCCTGTAGCGCTCTATATCGCCCCCTACCCTTTTAAGTATCGTGTGAATCGGACCGAGGAAAGCGAGATTCCGAGCATTACACTGCCGCTCTCTATTCATTGTCCCTAGGGCTGCCGGAGATAGCCGAGTGCTGTGCTCCGCTATCTCCGGCAGTCTTGTAGATAGTGAATTGAACGGTAGTGCGCATGCCCCGTCTTCCGCTCCATTTAGACTGGGGAATGGGATGCGGTACTTGCGATCGGTGGGGGTCCCAGACCCCACCGAGCAGCAAGAAAACTTTAAAGCTTGTGCCTCTAATATATATTAAAAAAAAAAAAAAAAAAAAAAGTTTGCGATGCCGGCTCATCTGATAGGACAGACACGGCTCGTGCCCCCTAGTGGCAGCACGGACTAGCAGCACCAGCAGGGATTGCTGATCAGCGGCTGGATGTTACCGAGTGTTACAAAACTCATTATTATTCATGTAATCCGTGTCCCGCTACTTTCTACCCTGTCCCGGGGGAGGAATTCCCAAATTTACCCTGAAAGCGATCGGGAGCAGTGAGATGAGCGTCCGTTGTGTGGGCTGTGGAACTGTTCATCTGGCTGTGCCCGGGTACGTCACAATGACATTACCGTGGCAACCCGTTAGCCCGTGCAATGACCGTTATCGTGATCGTTAACTTTAAATCAAAACTACCTTAAAATCTCATTCTAAACTCAACTTTTTTATATATATATATATATATATATATATATATATATCTTTTATTGGTTGCAGTACTCGGGCCTGCCTGCAGACTGCGCAGTTTGCATAAATCACAAATTGGTAGCATGTTTTATAAAATCTACTATACAGTGTATGACTTCCGTTCACTCCAAAACACATTGCCCTTACCATTGTGGCTATATACTGTTTATATGTATATATATATTGTCATCTCCTGCAACCAGGGCCGGCATTGTGGGGGGGGGGGGGCAAACTGGGAAAATGCCCAGGAACCTCGTCTCCAAAGGCAGGGCCGGTTTTAGACAAAGTGGGGCCCTGGGCAAAATTAAAAGCGGGGCCCCAAATGCTGATATGCAAACAACACCATCATCTTGCAGTGGCAGCCCCTATAATAACGCCTCTTTTCTGCCAACAAAAAAGTAATAACAAGCCCCATTTTACCACACACAATTCAAATGAGCACCTTTGTACCACCTAATAGATTTTTGCACCCAGTCATCAGTTATTATCGCGCCTCCTTATAAATAATATTACACCTTTTATCAGTAATAGCTCCCTTATAAATGATAAATAGTGCCCTGTATCAGTAATATTCCCCCTTATCAGTAACAGTCAACCCGTAAAAATAATACTGCTCCCTTATAAATAATAGCCCCCTCATAAATAATAGTTACCCTTATAAATAATAGTCCCCATTGTCACTAATAGCCCCCTTTATAACTAAGCCCACTTAACAATTATACCTCCCTTATAAAAAGTTCCCCTCTTATAAATAATAGCTCCCCCTTATAATGGATGCCTTATATATAATAGTTTCCCCCTAATAAATAATAATAATAGCCCCCTCATACTTAAGTTTCCCAATTATATATAGTAACCCACCCTTATATATAATAGTTCTTCGTTATACAGTGTAGGACTGAAGGGCCTTAGGCCCACCAGAGGAACTTGTTCTGGGGCCCCAACCAACAGCTTCCTGCTAATAGCCTACACCAAGGCTCCTTCACTGAAGTCTTACATATGTGCTGACTATCTGGTGTTACTGAGTATGTTACCAGTCAGCCCCTATAGTACTGTGCAGGCCCCAATAGCTCCATGGCCAGCTCATGCACAGTACTGTATGGGGAATGACATGGCCATGGGGCACTACACGTATGTGCAAGATTATAGTGAGGGAGCTGTGATGCAGACATAGCACACAGGGCTGCCAGTAGGAATTGTGAGCCCCCCCCCCCACAGTATAATGCTCCACATGGTATATAATTCTCCACAGTATAAAATGCTCTCCTGAGCCCTCCAGTTTCCCCACATGGTATATAATGCTCCACAGTGACCTCACACAGTATAAAATGCTCCCCTGAGCCCACCATAGTGGCCCCACATGGTGTGTAAGGCTCCACACAGTATAATACTCCACAGTGGCCCACACAGTATACTACCCCTTAGTGGCCCCAGACAGTGCAATATGCTCCCCAGCAGCCCCACACAATATAATATGCTCCATACAGTATACTATGCACCCCACAATGCCCCCCCAGTATAATGCTCCAGTGGCCTAACACAGTATAACATGCTCCATAATGACCTCCACACAGTATAATATACTCCCCAGAGGGGTTCCCCCAGTATAATGCTCCATAGTGGTCCCCCACAGTATAATATGTTCCCCACAGTCCCCCCCAGTATAATGCTCTACAATGGCCCCACAGAGTATCATATGCTCTCGAAAAGCCCCACACAATATAATACACTCCACAGTGGTCCCACACAGTATAACAGGCTCCCCACACTGTCCCTTCCCCCAGTATAAAGCTCCACAGTGGCCCATAGTATAATATGCTCCCCAGAGGGCCCCCGCTAGTATAATGCTCCACAGTGCCTCCTCCAGTATTTTGCTCCACAGTAGCCCCAAGCAATATATTATGCTCCCCAGAGCGTCCCCCTAGTATAATGTTCCGCAGTAGGCCCCACGCAGTATAATATGCTCCCCAGTGGGCCCCCTAGTATAATGCTCATTAGTCCCCCCCGAATAATGCCCCACAGTGGTGCCATGCAATATAATATGCTCTGCTGATGGGCCCCCCCAGAATAATACTCCACAGTGACCCCACTCAGTATAACATGCTCCAGAAATGGCCTCCACACAGTATAATATACTGCCCAGAGAGGTTTCCCCAGTATAATACTCCACAGCGGCCCAAAACAGTATAATATGCTCTCCAGAGCCCCCCCCCCAGTATAATGCTCCACAGTGGCCCAGCACAGTATAATATACTGGGGGGCCCCTCTGGAGAGCATATTATACTGTGTGTGGAAACCGTGGAGCATTATACTGGGGGGGGGCTCTGGAGAGCAAATTATACTGTGTGGGGCCACTGTGGAGCATTATACTGGGGAGGGGGCCCTCTGGAGAACATGTTATATTCTGTGGGGCCTCTATGGAGTATTATAAAGTGAGGGGGGCTCTGGAGAGCATGTTATATTCTGTGGGGCCACTTTGGAGCATTATACTGGGGGGCCCCTCTGGAGAGCATAATGCTCCAAAGTGGCCCCACATAATATAACATTATCTCCAGAGCACCCCCCCACATAATTTTCCACAGAGGCCCCACAGAATATAATATGCTATCCAGAGGGGCCCCCCAGTATAATGCTCCACAGGGGCCCTACAGTGCTATTATTATATTATATTCTGGGGTCTCTTCAGACCTCAGAGTATAATAATTGAAGGCCCGGGGGAGGTGAGGGAAAATAACAAACAGTTATACTCACCTTGCCTTACCTCTGCTGGGCCTCCTCGCACTGCTCCGTTATCCCCGCCGGCGATGGATTCTTCTTCTCTGCGGCTGATGTCACGCGTTGTGGACGTCACCGCTGAGGCCTGTGATTGGGCCTCAGAGATTACGTGAGGCAGGCTCTCGGCACGCCCCACGTGATCGTTAAGGCTGAGGCCTGGCCTCAATGGTGATGTCCGGAACGCCAGAAGATGACGTCGGACGCAAAGACAGGTGAGTAAAAATGTTTGTTATTTTTACTCACCTCAGAAAGGGGCCCTGCGGTCCCTTTCTGTTATTGATTTGGCCGGGCCTGACTCCCGGATCCGGAGTCATCAGGTTCCAGATCCCTGGGGCCCCTTTGGGGACGGGGCCCTGGGCAATTGCCCAGTTTGCCCCCCCCCCCCCAACGCCGGCCCTGTCCAAAGGTGCCCCCTTGATCCGCAGCACCAAACTTTTGGGCTGGTGATCCGGATAGGGGCAGCCTTAATAACAAGTGTATCTTGATACTATGAACATCTATGCTAGAACAGGGAGCTATAAAGTCCCTGCTCTGACATAGATGACTATGTAGAAGACGGGGCGTGATGATGTCACTGCATTGCGCCCCCTGTGACGGATCTGCTCTGGAGGCCACAAGCAGGGAGAGACTGTAGCATCAGGACTCAGCGGGGGAGTGTGGTTAGGTGAGTAAAAGTTTTAATATTTTATGAGCAATAAAAGGGTGTTATTACTAAAAAAGGGGGGCACATATTTATAATAGTTCCCCCACTAGATTTACTATTAATAGTTCCTTTTATACATACTCCCCTTATATAATAGTTCCCCTAGCCTTATTAAGAATAGTCTCTCCTTTAAATAGCTCCCCCGTAAATATATATATCTAATGTATCTATATATATATATTTGTATATGTATTTATAAAGAGAGACTATTATTAATAAGGCTAGGGGAACTATTATATAAAGGAGGTATGTATAAGAAGGAACTATTAATAGTAAATCTAGTGGGGGAACTATTATTAATGAGAGGGGGGGTAATAGTTCACTTAGCTTTTTTTAATAATTGATCCTCCTTATAAATATGCCCCCTCCCCATATAAATAATGTTTACCCTGGACTTATTAAAACTGATCCCTGTTAATAAGGAGGCTATTTATAAGCAGGATCTATTATTAATAAAGCTAGGGGAACTATTACCCCCCATTAATAATAGTCCCTCCAGCTTTATTATTAATAGTTACTCCTTATAAATAGCTCCCATGAGATATATATATATATATATATATATATATATATATATATATTGGAGGAACTATTATTAATAAGGCCAGTGGGAGATTATTATTAATAAGAGGACCTTATATTACCGTAGTAAGGCTGGAGGAACTATTATTTATAAGGGGGAACTATTAGTAAGGGGGCTATATGTAAAAGGAGGGACTATTATTAAAAAGGCTTTGGGAGAAAAAGGTATTATTAAATCACTATTTTAAAGGGATTTTCCAGTCGCAAACTGATTTTTGATACTGATGACCTGTCCACAGGATAAGGCATGGAGGTAGTCACTGTGTCAAGGTAGTGTGCTACCTGGGCCTAGTATAGAGGTATTAGTGGTCTTTATATGATGTGTTTTGTTTGGTAATTGTCTGTATAGTGGTAATAAATCTCCCCAGTATAGCAGTACACACACATTGGTTTCACAACCGCTGGAAGTTCAGCACTGACTTCTGAAATCACTAAATATGACGGTGTTGTTGATATGTCAGGATTTGGGGCCCCGCTTTTAATTTTGCCCAGGGCCACATTTTGTATAAAACCGGCCCTGCCTGCAACTCCTTCACCAATGTAAGCCAGTAGAGTCGCACTGTGACCTCAAGGGTGCCAGCAGTGCTTGAACTTTTTGTGACTAGAAGTCATGTTCGCTGCTCTCTCAAGGATCACAATGCGACTTCATTCACTTACATTGGAGAAAGAGTCGCAGGGACACAGCAATCTTTAGTAGCGAAACAGTACTCACACCCAAAGTTGTAGTGTAGTTTTAGCCATAGACCTCTTGCATGCTAAGGTCACATGCTACAAAACTCAGCTTAAAAAATACTACAGAAAGAAAACACAGTGGAAAATGCAATTCCAAAAAGCTTGCATTTTTCACAGGTCTTCTGCTGTGTTTTGCTTTTTTGTCTTCCCCAAATAAGTCTATGGGGAGAAAGCAGCTTTCTCGCGGGTTAAATTAAAGGGGTTGTTCAAGTTTTTTTTTTTTTTTATTTATGGCTTCTTTTTAGAGAAGCCCATAAATATTTGGTTGGATGCCCCCACAGGATCAGCTGTTTAGGGCTACGCCTAGTGCCTGTACTATATAGTTCACGGAGGCATAACCATATTTAGATTTGCAGAAAATTAAAAGTTTAACATTTTTGCAAATGCAAATAATGAAAAATTTTGCTTAGGTTTAAAAATCTTCTCAGGTGTTTTTTTTTTTACCGTGGCTCACCTGCAGGAATTGGTACAGGTAAAGGTGCAGCTTTAAACCATTGAAAGCAGCTGGTAAAACTGTAGCAATAGCTGAAATGCTGTGGGTTTAAAAACTGCAGCGCAGGTCAGTATGTTCTGTGGGTTTTTAGTTACAGCATGTGGATGAGATTTGTTTACACCTCATTCTTTATGCTGCTACTGTATATAGTGGATTAGTCACAGGCACATTTGCGGCAGCCATTTACCTGCTGCGATTACTGCCTGTGTGGCACTGAATTAAGGCTGAAGCTAAACCTCAACTTTTTGTTGTGCAATCTGCTGGGATCTGGCTGCAAGTTTTATATTTAGCAATAAATCCCCCCTTTAGGCCGGGGCCCCACGTGGCGTAAACACCGTGGTTTGGCAGCGGCAAAAACTGCAGCATTTTACAGTCCCTGCAAAGTGGATGGGATTCTAGTAAAACCCGTCCATACATTGCAGAAAAAAACAGTGCAGTGGAAATGCCGCAATATCCAAAACCGTTGCGGTTTTGGAAATCGCAGCATGTCAATTATACCTAGGGAAATGCTGGCGGTTTCCATATAGATATAATGGAAGCAGAAAATCCGCAGAGCAAACCTCTGCAGACTTTTTGTGAAAAGAACTGTGGGAAAAACCGCAACATACTGCATTGCTACCACAGTTTTTCCTGCAGCGCTTTTTTGCTGGGACTCGTTACTTGGGGGCTTAGCCTTAAAGTTGAAGTCTAGCCCAAGCTTAAAGTGTTCTATACACACTCCTGATGAGTAGCAGTCAATAAAATCAGACATTTAAACAGACCAATGCAAACTAGCCGGTGGCGACCATTGCCTGTAAGGCTAGGACTACAAAGTGAGGTGCTCTATTCATTGTCAATGGAACTACTGGAGATAGCCGAGTTCTGTACTCAGCTATCTCCAGTAGTCATGTAGATTGTGAATGGAGCAGCAGTGCGCATGATGCTCCATTCAGACTGGGGAATGGAATGTAGTTCTTGCAATCAGGGGGGGTCCCAGTAGTTGGACCTCCACCAATCAGCCAGTTATACCTTAACCAACCATGTGGATAAGGTATATGTTTAAAGCTTTTGCAAATCCCTCTAATAAAAAAAAAAAAAAAGGTTTGCAATGTCGCCATCTGATAGGACAAACACGGCTCAGGCCCCCTAGTGGCAGCACAGATTAGCAGCACCTGTGGGGACAACCGACTGGCAGCTGGATGTTACTGAATTTTACAAAACAAATTTGTTTTCATGTAATCCGTGTCCCGCTACTGTCTACCCAGTCTTGGGGGACAAATTCTCAAATTTACCTAATAACAATCAGGAGCGGTAAGACAAGCGTCTGTTGTGTGGGTTGAAGAACCTTTCATCTGGCGGTGTTCAGGTATATCACAATGACATCACCAAAACAATCTAAATTCAACTTTTTTTTTTTTTTTTTTTTTTTGCAGTACTCGGTCCTGCCTGTACAGAAATCGCCACTTGGAAGCATGTACTGTATATAGTGTGGGACAGTAGAGAATCTGCTCACCTGCAGATTTCTCTGCAGTACCCCCATGACTTTCAACCTTCACATTGCTTCATCCTCTGAATTAAAAAGAAAAATACAGGAGATCTAGGTCAGTTCCTGACTGGTGTAGATTTCCCTTTTGGCACACTGGCGTGCATCTGTGCCTTGTTTATTAAGAAGCTGGAGCCTCTTGATAAATAAGGAATACCTTGCGCCTGTTGGGTCCTTTATTGAGAATGGCGCACTATACACCAGTCATAATAAATCTGCCTCATTGAGCCAAAGATAGGAAAACAGCGCCCCCATTCCATCCAGTGAATGACACTTTCCCAGCACACAAAATTCACACTTCCAGCCTTTCCATGGTACTTTTTAAGCCCTCAGTACTATACCATGTAGTATATATAAATATCTCCATCATTTGCTGTATATCCTCCCTGTTCAAGAAGCCTTTAGTGGATTTATCTTTGTGTGTCTCTGTGTCCATTGTGATTCCCCAGTTAAGGTACACATCCCTGAGTACACTTTCCTGCAGATAGGGGTATAAGGTGCATTTTTCAGCTCCCAGAATAACAGTTTGAATCTCTTTTTTTTTTTTTCACTATCATACTAAAGTTTTCATCTGTTGGATTCTGTAGAGTATAGTGGAAAATAAAGTGCGGTGGTGATCATGACATCTCAATACCCCAGATATCTAGAATGTATTTCTGCGCCTACCTCTACAGATCCTGGCTATTTGAACAGGCCTGTAAGCCTTCAGGACACTTTCTAAGATAATGCACTGGTACGTCCCTGTAATGGAGATCAAAGGCATTGCTTTATGAATTATGTGAAAATACATCTCTTACCACTCATTAATGATAGAATTTGTTTTCTATATTCTTAACAGTATAAATTTGGAGAATCCCTAGGTAAATTGTAATTTACTGATGCTCTGGTATGCCTGAGTAAGAGACTGTATGGCTAACTCAGGTCTAGAAATATCAATGAACCAGCATATCAGTTCTCATTCAGTTACAGTTACAGCAGATCAGTTCCCATTCAACTGAATGGGAGTTAAGCTGTGGTGACTTGGTTAAACAGCTACACAGAGAACAGAGCTGTCTACTTCATGCTCCATTCTCTGTGTTTTAGCTGCTGAGAACAGCTGATCGATAGGATTGCTGGGTGTTGGAAAATCTGATATTGAGGACCTAGGATAGGACATCAATATTTTTACAGAATATGTTTATTGTGCTATTTAAAGAACACAGTGAATGGTGCAAAATTTAAAAGTAAACTGACAGTGCCGGAATACCTTTTTTCCCATTATCTCCCATATAGAGTTAATAAAAGTTAGTCAATGAGATACAGTGCCTTGCAAAAGTATTCATACCCCTTGAACTTTTTCACATTTTGTCACCTTACAACCACAAACTTAAATGTATTTTCTTGAGATTTTAAGTGGTAGACCAACAAAAAGTAGCAGATCATTGTGAAGTGGAAGGAAAATGATACATGGTTTTAAAAATTGTAATCAAATAAAAACCTGAAAAGTGTAATGTTCAAAAGTATTCAGCCCCTCTTTATCAATACTTTGTACAGCCACCTTTTGCTGCAATTACAGCTACAAGTCTTTTGAGGTATGTCTCTACCATATTTGCACATCTAGAGACTGAGATTTTTGCCCATTGTTCATTGCAAAATAGCTCAAGCTCAGCCAGATTGGATGGAGAGCGTCTGTGACCGGCAATTTTCATGTCTTGCCACAGATGCTCAATGAGATTTAGGTCTCGACTTTGACTGGGCCATTCTAACAGATGAATATTTTTTGATCTAAATCATTCCACTGTAGCTCTGGCTGTATGTTTAGGATCATTGTCTTGCTGGAAGGTGAATCTTCTTCCCAGTCTCAAGTCTTTTGCAGCCTCCAAACAGGTTTTCTTCCAGGATTGCCCTGTATTTAGCTCCATCCATCTTCCCATCAACTCTGAGCAGCTTCCCAGTCCCTGCTGAAGAAAAGCTTTCCCACAGCATGATGCTGCCACCACCATGTTTCACAGTGGGGATGGTGTGTTCAGGGTGATGAGCAGTGTTACTTTTCTGCCACACATAGCGCTTTGCATTTAGGCCAAAAAGTTCAACTTTGGACTCATCTGACCAGAGCACCTTCTTCCACATGTTTGCTGTGTCCCCTATATGGCTTGTGGCAAATTGCAAACTGCACTTCTTCTGTCTTTCTTTCAACAATGGTTTTCTTCTTGCCATTCTTCCATAAAGGCCAGATTTGTAGAGTGCACGACTTATAGTTGTCCTGTGGACAGATTCTCCCACCTGAGCTGTATATTTCCTTCACAGAACAGGTGTATTTATACTGGGACTAAATTATACACAGCTGGACTCTGTTGATTAATTAAGTGACTTCTGAAGGCAATTGATTGCGCTAGATTTTATTTAGGGGTATCAGAGTACAGGGGGCTGAATACTTTTGCACGTCACACTTTTCAGATTTTTGTTTGATTAAAATTTTGAAAATCATGTATCATTTTTGTTCCATTCCACAATTATCTGCTACTTTGTGTTGGTCTATCACTTAAAATCTCAAGAAAATACATTTAAGTTTGGTTGTAAGGTGACAAAATGTGAAAGTTCAAGGGGTATGAATACTCTTGCAAGGCACTGTATATACAGTATGTACCCCAAAATGATGTCAGTAGTGTAAGTAAACATTACACATTGTCCTGCAAAAAACAAGCCCTTGTACAGTTACATTGACAGAAAAATGAAAAAGTTATGGCTCCTGATATGCAATGATGGAAAAAATACAAAAAAATACTTTGTCAGTAATGGCCAAAGAGGATGATCACTAAAGGATTAAAGTGCAAACGTCAAACATGGCTCACATTAAAAGAAATAAATATGATTTTTACATGATGGGTGTAGCAGGGTATTGGGGGAGGTCTTAAGCTACAACAATGTTGGCCATACCTCTGGTACAAATTTCTGCTGCAAACTAAGCCAACTAATAGGTGGTATAAACTTAGAGTAGACAGTATTAAGATGCACTAGTCATCCAGCATCAGCCACTCTGATAAATGCTGTGCATTTTTATACTATCTTGTCTAGGTTTACAGTGTCTAGAAATGATACAAGAATAGTAAATCTGCCCTATCATTTTTATGTGCTTTATCTGTCCTTGCCGTGGATCCCAGCAAGCCGTGTGGTGATTCTCACCTGTGCAGAACACTACTACTCTGTAGCCGCCATGTGACACCATTTTATATAGCTAAAGCTCCACGTAGCTAAAAAAAAAAAGCTAAAAAAAAACACTGCTGAAAAAAACACAGGGAAACGCGTTTTTCTGCAGCATTTTTTAAAATAGTTTTTGCAGCGTTTACAAAAATCAGAGAAAAAAATAATTTGCATAATCATTTGGAACGTGGTGTATATGTACATGGACCGTGATTATGTTTAAATACAAATATAGACATATGGCACTCTATTATCCCACGGATTGTCTAATATGTAAATATCACAGATTTAGGCCCCATGCACATGACCATAGTTGTGTGTGGGTCCATGGAAAATGTCTTCCATTTAGGCCCGTTGCAGACGACCGTGCTGTGGGTCTGTGTGCTATCCTTGTATTTCACGGAGAGCACACTGACCCATTCTTTTCTATGGGCCCGTACACACGACCATGATTTTCACAGTCCCGTATGCGGGCCGACAGTTTCATTTAATGAAAAGAGCTGTGGAAGCACGGCCCGTGTGCGGGCGGCACACAGGGTCATCCCCGTGTCACCCATGTGCAGCCCGTGCTTTTAAATCATGGCAGGCCGGTTGAGCACGGTCATCTGCAACCGGCCTTAATACTAACTTCATGGAAGTGGATAGCTTACAATAATTATACCTTCCAGCTTTTAAAGACTAGAATAAGGGTGCTGCAGATATTTTACTTCAAGCCATGTCTCTAAAGCCCTGTCTGTGCACATCCAATCCTACCCAGTTTAGTGATACTTAGCAATGAAAAATCCCTTCAACGTGAATCTGTCAGTGTGTACAGCAGTGTCTTGTGCTTTGCTGTGTGCATGTGCCCTACAGTGAAGTCAATGCATCTGCCTGTAACAAGTGTAGAAATCGGGGTTCACAGTGTGAGTGGTGGAGTGTGGTGCTGATAGCATACTGTTTTATCACTATATTCAACTGTGTTGGTGTCCTGAGGTCCACTATAGCAGCAACCTGTTCTGCTCAATTACAAAGCACAAAAGTCACCTATAAAAATTACATGTGGCGTGTTTGTTTTATAAGGGCTTCTTAGAATTTGAATACATATTGTACTTCAATTTCAAAACTGATCCACTGTGTGGGAAATTTTTCGTCTGTGGATAGCTGAAAAGATTAGTATTGCATGGATTGGAACATTTATTAGAATTCCTACAGACTTTTTTTCGGTTGACAGTTGTAAATGTTACTGATAAATGTCATCTGATAAATTACAGAAAGATGCAAGAAAAAGGAAATTTATTCTATTCATTTCAAATATCATGTTAATCTATATTCATATTATGTTTATGGTCAATGCTCCATCTTTGGTATGCTCTTTCCCATCAGTTTATGGAGGAAAATCTTAATGTGCCTTGTCACTGATTGTCAACATCTAGCCTACATTCACATGTGTGATGGTTGTTTTTTTTCTCTCATATGGCAGCATGAAAATTAACAGAAATCGGTAAATCTGTTCACATGACCATTTCCTATCTTTCCATTTCCTATTTTTACTTTCACAGACCCCTCAATAGACTCAGATCTATGAGGGATCCGTGAAAACGGGTGCCCTTTGGATGCAAAGCAGTCTTTAAAAATGTCAATTTTTCACGACCATCTTATCCTCCGTTCATATGAATGTAGGCTTAGCACAGCTAGCTGATTATTTTACATTTAGTTTGACTAGGCTGCGACCTGAATTTTTATATAGTTTTATTATCAAAATAAAAGTTCATAAACCTAACAGAAATTTACCTTAAGTAATCACAAGGTAGGTGATGGAAGTTCAGCAAGATGGAAGAAGTGCATTCTGTGGAATCTTGGTGGCAAGTAAACCGCAAAAGCTGCTCTATTACATCACAGAACTCTAGACACTATCCATGGTGATATCAATGTTATAGCAACCCATTCAATCCTTGTATGAGCAAAAAATATGTAATAGCCCTGTTTCCTTTTATATAGAGATAGATACAGGTTTATACGTGACAGATCTCTTGCAGCAATTTTTGGGATGAGCATACTTTCCATGTATTAGATTTGGGATGTTTCCTCTGCGGACTTTCTGCTTCAATTATACCTATAGGGAAACTACCGTCGTTTCCCTAGTTATAATTGACATGCTGCGATTCCCAAAACTGCGACTGTTTTGGAAAATGCAGCCTGTCTGCTGCACGCATTTTTATGGCTGTGTGGGGATGGGATTCACTAGAATCTCATCCACTATACAGTGACTGTAAAGAGAATGTGTCAGCAAAGAAATTGCATATTATTTAAACCATCTTTTTAGGTAGAACATAGTTTATAAAATTTTTTTTTTGTAATTTTCCATGCCACTGTCTATATGCAAAAAATGAAATATTGCAGTTTTTATTCTGGCCAGAAGAGCATTCACAACAAACTTCCTATTTTAGGCTAAGGCCCCACATAGCAAACCATAGCTAAAAGTGCAGCGGAAACGTTTGTCATTGCGTTTTTGCTCCATTTTTCTCTGTGTTTTTTCTTCCCTCATTAAATCTATAGGAAAAGCACTTGCGTTTCCGCAGGTAGAATTAACATGCTGCACTTTTCAGCTTTTCTGCAGCGTTTTTGTCCGCAATATGTGGATGGAATTAGCTACAATGTCATTTACTTTTCTGGTACACTAAAATACAGTGTTTTTTCTGCTGCGTTTCTGCAGCAGCCAAAAACGCTGCATTTCCGCAACATGGGGCCTTAGACTCGAGTAGTTCAGTTTTCACTACAGGCTGTGCAGGATGGGTGTTTTATCCAAATCAGCAGGTATATTACTGGTGGGAAGGGTTATAGTGACAGATAACAGCTCTATTGTACTACTGAGGGCTCTATTCATACCACGTCCCGATTATACATCTAGGGTAGACATATTTAAAGATACAAAGTAAAAAGGGATGCATTTTTGTATGGACTCAACATCTGTATATTACTTTCATTGTTTTTTTTAAGGTCAGGAATTTATACGTTTTTTAATTTTTTTTTTGCAGTGGGTCATTTCATAATGGCCAGTTAAAGCTCCCTCAAAATAATCTGCTACAGCCCCCCATCCCAGTATTATCTAAGCACAGTCTACTTCCCCCATAATAGCTAGATACATCCCCAAACATAATAGCCAAGCACAGTTCCTCATAATAGATAGGCACAGATCCTCCATAATGACTAGGCACAGCCCCACATAATAGCATGCGCAGTCCCCCCCTAATAGCAGGCATTGTTGGCCCCCCTAATAGCTAAGCAGAGTCCCCCTCCTAATAGCTAAATAGTACCCTCTACATAACAGCTAGCACAGCCCCCCATAATAGCTAGAACAACCCTGTTCATAATAGGTAGGTACAGCATCCCTCTCACAACCCCCATAACAGCCAACTACAGTTTCTCCCATTCAGAGTACACACACAAAGATACATCATTTGTGAGGTTTGTATGCATAGTACATAAAAAGACACAGAGGCAAGACCATTTGATAAAAACAATTACAGATGCATCTCAATAAATTAGAATATCTTTGAAACGTTTATTTCTTTCAGTAATTATATTAAAAAAGTGACCTCCTATATTTTCTAGATTCTTTACACACAGAGTGTTCTATTTCAAGTGTTTTATTTCTGTAAATGTTGATTATAGATTACAGGTAATGAAAACCCAAATCTAAGAAAATTAGAATATTGTAAAAAAGTTCAGTATTGTAAATTCAGTGTGTCACCTGCCAAGGTTTCCTAAGCCTTTAAATGGTCCCTCAGTCTGGTTCAGTAGGACACACAATCATGGAAGACGCTGATTATGAATTGAATTACTGAATCACTGAAATGAATGAACGTTTCAAAAATATTCTAATTTCTTGAGATGCACCTGTATAAACACCCAAATCATCAGTATCTATGAAATAAAACCCACCAATGTAAAAAGAAGACCCGTCTACCATGAAAATTGGAAACAATATCTCAACTGTCCCTATCAATCAAATAAATAGTGGCAACATGCCATCCAAGAGGAACTGTGAAAAAAAATAAAGATGTGTAAGATAAAATAAATCCCTGTAATGTTGTTTATTCTCTGCATCATGACATCTATTAAGAGAAAAAGTGCAAGAAACATGTAAAGCAGAAATGAAAGGTAGGATATCAAATAATTAGGGCGACATCTGCATATTGTTAGTGTGAAGAGGCCACATGCATATCGCTGTAAAGTGCAGCTTCCTCATGGGGTCAAAGTACCTGCTTTTAAGTACAGTCCCACTCCTAATAGCTAGTTGGATTATTGGGTTGGGACCCTACTGCAGCACTCAGAAGAAAACAGAGTGCCATTGTCATCCTTCTGGTTGCCTCATAATAGGCACAGCCCCCCCCCCCCCAGAATAGATAGGCATCAGAGGCCTAACTAGGACAGACAGGACCCCATAACAAGCTTCTGACTGGGGCTCCCACACAGTATAACGCCACCTTTACTGGCACCCACACGGTATAACACCTCCTTTACTGATTCCCCACATGGTATATTGCCCCTTTATTAGTCCCATACAATATACTGTGCCCATTACAAGCCCCCATACAGTAAGTGCACCCATTACAGTCCCCCACAAAGGTACTTTAAGCTGCTACCTACTGGAATATTCCAGCAGGTAAGAGACAATTTTAACTTACTTATGCTTAGGCCTCCAATGGGCACCACATATTACGTCTTGACGCTCTTTTGCCTCAGAACGTAATATGAGGCATCTCCTACAGACCTAAGTGCCAACGTGGATCTTCGTTACTTGCTGGAGTAATCGAGGGAGTAATGGCCTATAAAAAAATAAAATAAAAAAAAAGGCGGCAGCAGGGGGCTGGCCAGGCCTTCTACTGTTGCGGGCCCCATAGTCGCTATGGCTTTTATGGTAGTAATCACAACCCTTCAAGTCATAGTCCCTTCATAATAGCTAGCATAACCCCCACAATGGCAAGACACAGCCCTCCATAATAGCTAGGCACAGCCCTCCATAATAGATAGTCACACTCCTCCTATAATAGCTAGTTGCAGAGCTCTTCTATAGGGCCAGACATATCACATGTGCAGCCAGTTTGGCTGCACAGGGGCCCATTGAGGCAAGAGGGCCCATTTTAGTTGTTGGGCGAACCTTGTGAGATTCACCCAGCAGTTTTGTTTGGACCAAACAGGTCTGTAAGAAACTGCTGTTATACTGAGCAGAGGCCAGAGGAGGTGAGGAAACGTAACAAACAGTGTTACTCACCTATCTTGGGCTCCGGCACCGATCTTCTGGTTACAGAGACGTCATGAATGAGGTCAGAGACCACCAGCGTAACATCACGTGGATTACACCACCATCATTTTCCGTCTTACACCAGAATACACCAGAATACCGGAGCCCAGGAGAGTTGAATTACACTGTTAGTTACGTTTCCTCACCTCCCCTGGGCCTCTGCTTATTATACACTGGGGTCCATGGGTGGCAAACCCCCAGAATTTCAGGTTCTTCCAAACCCAAAATGTTTGGAGAATTCGTAAAGAAAGCCATATGGGCCACTATAGGGCATTATAGTGCGTTGAGGGGCCACTTGGGACATTATACTGGTTGGAGAGGTTATTGTGAGACATTTTAGTGTGTGGAGAGGCCACTATAGGGCATTATAATGTGTGGAGGAGCCATTGTTGCATACTATACTGTGAGGAGGGGCTACTGTGAGACATTACACTGTGGGGAGGGGCCACTATGGGACATTATACTGTATGGGGGCCACTGTGGGACATTATTCTTAAAAAGGTTAGCCAGGAATTGAACAAACTTCAGAATGGTCAGGGCAGGTGTAACATTAAGATAAAAACATACTTGAGGACACGCATGAGCAGCGCTTGATGAGCACAGATATGTTTCATTGAGCTCGTACCTTGGCTGTGAACTGATTAACTTTACGGGTGCCCACCTACACCCCACTCTCTGATATTTGCCTCTATGATTCCTGGACTATAACCCTCTCCAAAAAAAGACTTACTGAGGCTCCTACGACCCATTCTATAGCGGATTTGTTTCATCCACAACAACCTGTAGCCTCGTCCATCATGGCGACGGCCCCTTAACGGCCCTGCCGACCTCAGTAATTGCTACTATTGACTTGCTGAAGAGCATGCAGGAGACATTTTGCACATAACTAAATATGGCCCTGGCTACCTTTACACATCAACTACAAGATGTTGCCCTGCGTACCTCAGATTTGGAATGCAGTATGGATGAAATGGCCATTACCTTTGAGGAGGATCATTTGAGACTCAATGATCACAATGCTCACATAGAGCAACTCGAACTCTGCTATGAAGACTTTCAGAAACAGGTCACACAGGGGAAATATAAGTATCAGAGGCCTACCTGAGTCTTTTATCGACCTTCGTGAGACCGCCATGAACCTGTGTTCAGTGCTCCTCCCGCAGGCCGACCCCACCATCTTATGCATAACTAGGATACATCAAGCTCTGGGACAACCCCGAAACACTGACTCTTCTAGAGATGTGGTCCCCAAACTCCATCATGAGGACTCCCGTAACCTGATACTCACTGCTGCTCGGGATAACCCTGCACTACCAAACCTACAAGGGACAGTAAACCTTGCACTCTCCTTTGTCCATAATAACTCATCTTTTTGGGTGAAATCAGTAGAAGAAAGCAAGAAGCCCTTGAGAGGGCAGATATTCCATACACCGACCAGCCCTTACCTCAGCGTCCTTCCCGGCTGACTAGAGAATGGCAGACCGTGAGAAGGCACAGAACCTCTTCAGCTTGACGGTTATGTTGCTGAGATGTACTTTCTATTTTGGGCCATGTCCCTTTCTTTTTTGGCTTTAGTAGCCTTTGCTGCACCTGGACTTGTTACGTTGACTGTTTGTTGTGAGTATATACATCAACCCTTGCTCACCTGTTTACAGGTGGTTCCCGTTTACCTTGTGTCTTAATATTACCTGTTTACTGCCCCAGGGGTTAATGTAGCCCTCTTTGTGAGATTTTGTGAGGTCTTGTCTTTTAATATGACTGCCTCTTCTGTTTCAACCTATTCTAGGCCAAGAATCCTGGTTCTGTTTTTGTTTTGCTGTTTCATATTGTGTTGTCCCATATTTTTCTCTGGGTCCCAAGGGAGATATTGTACCAAAGCACTACCTACTTCAGTACTACTAACCACCCCACTACTATTATGCTTTGTACTGGTGAATTTTTACAATGTCCTTTGATTGCTTCCAATGACTATAGTCTTGTCACATTACGTTAGGGGGTTTAACTCTCCCCCTCAATGGCGCCATGCCTTTATTGATTATATGAAACATAATCCTAATGTTATTCGCTTACAGGAGACACAATTTTCGCAGTCCTCTCTCCCCTCTTATTTTCATGGCCAATTTTCTAGGGCCTATTTAGCATCTCATACTCGGAAGGTACGAGGGGTAGCGATTCTGCTTAGGAATGCGTTCCCATTTACTTTATCTTCACTTGTCACTGACGCAGAGGGTCACTTTGTTATCATAGTTGGGACCATCCAGGAACAGTCGCTCAGCATTGTTAATAGCTATGCCCCTCCAACACTCCAACTTCAGATGGTTCGTACAGTCTATTCCCACTTAAAAATTTTTTCCTACTACAGATTCATATGGTGTGGGGACTACAGTTTTACTCTTAATCCTGGTATTGATAGCACATCCCCTACCCGGAGTGAGCTATCTCGTAGGGATAGGACCTCCCTAAGGCGTCTGTTCCGTACTTACTCCCTGGATGATACTTGGCGAGACTCTCATGGTGATGCTAGTGGTTACTCGTACTATTCACCAGTAGATCATACATATTCAAGGATTGATCTGATTCTTACGAATACCCTTTCTCTACCCTATCTTCTGTACTTGAGACATATACATTCTTCCTGGTCTGATCATGATGCAGTCCTTAGTGTCTTTAAAAATTAACATTGCGGTTTAATACATTATATGGATGGAGACTTAATAAGTCCATCCTCATGGACCCTGCTGTGAAGCTCCAGGTTGAGCAAGACCTCCGTCTCTACTTTTCCACTAATGCTACAGCTGAGGTCTCGGTGGGTTCATTGTGGATGGCTCAAAAAAAGTAAATCCTGGTTACCCTGATTGGTCTGGCGTCCAGGCATAAATGGGAGAGGATTAAACTACAATCCGAGTTTGAGGCTCAACTGATTAGACTGGAGGAAGTGAACCAACAGTTCCCCTCCCTACACCTGAGTAAGCAAATTTATGACTTGAAAAGCCAGCTACGAGCACTTTCCACGCCTTGTACAGAGAGGTTCATACAATGAATCTAGGCTACCTTTTATGATAATAAGCCTCTGAACTCAGTTTTCTCTATTAAAGATCAAAGCGGAACTGTCACCTCACTCCCTGTGTCAGGAACTGAGCTCACTGGGTCTTGGTCCAAGGTTGTGTTCATCATTGCCCTGCTAATAGAAGATGCACAAGCATGGGCATCACCCTATTTAGAACAGAATCATGCCATTTTGGATGATTTGAAGGACTTTCTTTCTGCAATAAACCTAGTATTTGATGACCCCAACTGTTGTGCTACTGCTGAGGGGGCTTTGAGTGATCTTCGCCAGGGAAGACACTCTGTTGCAGAATATGCTGCAGAGTTTCGGCGCTGGGCTTCTGATGTTTCCAGGAACATCTCTGCACTAAAATGCTGGTTCTATGGAGGACTTTCTGAATCAGTTAAAGATGAACTTGTTAAAATAGAACTTTCAGATGACTTTGAGGAGTATATACAGTTATGCGTCCGTATTGACCAAAGACTCCTGGAAAAGAAGCGAGAAAGACGGGGTTTTTACGATCCAGGGACTTTCTCCCATTTACCAGAGGGTCGTTTTCTCCCAAAGATGCAGATACCTTCTCAAACAAGTTCTGCCCCAGAACCTATACAAGTATATGCCATCCGGGGACCAATTTTGACTGCTGAAAAACATCATCGCCTTGCTGAAAAACTATGCCTTTATTGTGGACAACCTCGACATTATGTTCTTGACTATCCTAATAAGCCTCAACAGGCAGTTGCTGCAACTGAAATTAGACCAAATTCAGAGTCTTGTCCCCACTGTGCTTCGCTTAGTCTGGTGACACAGCCTCTGTTTTCCACCACACCATGTCCATGTCCTGATAATATGACTTCTAACCGACCTCATTTCACCTTACCAGTTCGGCTTTCTTATGGTTCTTACAAGTTGTCCACTACAGCAGTGTTGGATTCCGGTGCAGCTGGAAATTTTATGGACATGAAGTTTGCATTTGATAATCATATTGAGCACAGTCCAAGATCTTCACCAGTTGAATTAGTGATTGTTGATGGGTCACCTTTAAATTCTGGTCCTGTTACTCATGACACTACCGAACTGGAAGTATGGATTGATCCTGGTCATCAGGAGAAGATTTGTTTCCAGTTAATTTCTTCACCAAAATTTCCAGTAATTTTGGGCATATCATGGCGCAGCGTTCATAATCCTTCAGTAGACTGGAAGTCAGGAAATGTAAATTTCACTTCTGAATATTGTCAAAAAAATTGTCAACTGAAGCAGTCAATTCCTTTCCGGGTGGGAGCTACTGAAAGACCTATCACTAACTCTGTAGAATTACCTGAACCGTATGAGGAATTTAAAGATGTGTGTGACAAAAGGAATGCTGATCAGCTACCTCCTCATTGCACTTATGATTGTCCTATTGAACTTTTACCAGGTGCATCCATACCTTATGGACGCATCTATCCACTTGCAGAGATGGAACTGAAGGTCCTGGATGAATACGTCAAGGAAAATCTGGCCAAAGGATTTATACGGCATTCCACTTCTCCGGCATTCCACTTCTCCATCTTTCTTTATACCAAAGAAAGATGGCACATTACGTCCTTGTATTGACTATAGGGAACTAAACCAAATAACCGTCAAAAATCGTTACCCTCTTCCGCTTATTCCAGAATTACTCGAGAGATTATGGTCAGCAAAGATCTTTACCAAGTTGGATCTACGAGGGGCATACAACCTTGTCCGTATACGACCCGGGGACGAGTGGAAGACAGCATTTCGAACACACTATGGGCATTTTGAGTCCCTTTTCATGCCATTTGGACTTTGCAATGTCCCAGCGACATTTCAACATTTTATCAATGATGTTTTCCGAGATCTGGTGGATCAATTTGTGGTGGCATATTTTGATGACATTAATATACTCTGAAAATCTTGAAGAACATCGTAAGCAGGTTACCGTGGTTTTGAGCCGTTTTGATTATCTTATGGATCTCACAGGGCCAATCACAGGGCAGCTATCCCTAAATAAACCCACAGCTTACTCCATCCTGTGCCTGATTATTCTGGCTATCTGCTTCCTGTTTGCCCTGATCCTCTCCATTACTCTACTGCTCCTGTGTACCGAACTCTGCATACGTCTGACTATGGCTGATCTTCTGCTCCTGTGTACTGAACTCTGCAAACATCTGACCACGGTTACTTCTACTCCTGAGATACTATTTCTGCATCTCCTGCTATTTAAGTATTGTACTGTTAGCCTCACCAATTGGACTCCAGATCTGATAACTAGCATTGTTACACCCTGATAGGATATATCGTGCTTTTCACCATTACTATCAGTCACTGTACTCCTCCCCTCAGACCCACCTCACCCCCCGTATTGATCATTTTGTGCAATCCCTCTGGTTGCCTCGGCTGGCACCATTCCAGTCGGAGCTAATTTAGGATTCGATTACTCCTGAGGAGGTGGAGGATACCTGTAAGGAAATCGCTAGAGGAGCGATTCCCCAGTGGCTACTGGAGAACTCTGGGGGGGAGGGGCACAACAAAACAGTGGACCCTAAGCTGAACCGCCCAACTGTCCCTGGCTAATTGCCCGAACTGTCCTAGGCGACAGCCAGCCGACAGCTGGTCGACAGTCCCTCCTTATAATAAGTGATAACACAGAACGCAGACAGGACGAACAACAAAAAAAGGAGGTCAGCTAGCCAAGTGGTCGGTAACAAACGAGCAATGCAGTACAAAATCACAATCCAAGAGAAAAGTCAAAGGTAAGCCAATGGTCAAGAATAAGAAGAACAGGTAACAAAGAGCAAGGAGTATAACCAGTACGCGCAAGGCAATAGCAAGCACCAATGGGAATGTGAGCAAACAATAAATGGGAGGAAGAACCCGCCCCAGACTTGATAGGAGGATAGGCTGTCAATCACACAGGTAAGACTAAAGTTAACTCTTAATGGAACAGAGGGAAAGCAAGGTGAAGGAGACGGGTGTGGCGGAAAATCAATTAAGGAGGTGAGGGAATAGGACAGTGTTCAGACAATACAAGAAAAACCCAGAGGAAGGAATCACAACCGGACACGCCTCCTGCACCGCAGCGTGCGCCCGGCGGATGGTGCCAAAGCCCGGACAGGCAAGGATGTTACAGTACCCGCCCATTTACGAGGGGCCTCTGGACTCTCGCCAGATGGACCAGGTTTCGAAGGGTTCTGGCAATGAAAGAGATTAATCAAACGTGGCGCATGCAGGTCCCTACCAGAAACCCACGTTCGCTTCTCCGGGCCATAACCCTTCCAGTGCACAAGGTACTGAACAGCATTCTGCACCCAACGGGAATCCAGAATTTTTTCTACCTCGTATTCTAGTTCCCATTGGACTACCACAGGCACAGGTGGACTGGAAGAAGTAAGGACAGGGGAGATATACTTCTTCAAAAGCAACTTGTGGAAAACGTTGTGGATACGAAAAGAACTTGGAAGTTGTAATTTAAAAGATACTGGGTTTATGAGTTCAGAAATGACATAGGGCCCAATGTAGCGTGGTGCAAATTTCCCCGAAGGAACGCTAAGACGCAGATTCCTAGTGGACAACCAGACTCGATCTCCCACTCTGTATTTGGGGCCAGGTAAGGGTCTTTTATTTGCCTGCCGTTTTTGATATTCTTGGGCTTTAACCAGGCTCAGACAAGCCTGGGCCCAGACTGTGCATAGTCGCTGATAAGTCTGTTCGGCAGTGGGATTAACAGACTCGGTGCTACGGAGAGAGGAGTACCTGGGGTTAAAACCATAGTTGCAATAAAACTGAGACATTTTAGTGGTGACGTTAACCCTGTTGTTAATTGCAAACTCTTCTAGAGGAAGAAAGGTTCTCCATCTTTCTTGCGCATCGGACACAAAACACCTTAAGTATTGTTCCAAAGTTTGGTTGAATCTCTCTGTCTGACCATTGGTCTCAGGGTGGAACGTGGAAGAGAAAGACAGAGACACCCCCAGACGACCGCAAAATTCCTTCCAGAATCTAGAGACAAATTGTACTCCCTGATCAGATACAATATTTTCCAGTACACCATGCAAGCGGAGTATGTGATTAATAAAGAGTGAGGCTAGACGTGGAACACTTGGAATTTTCTTTAGGGGTACAAAATGACACATTTTGGAGAATCTTTCCACAACAACCCAAATCACAGTCTTCCCTTGGAATAGGGTAAATCAGTAATAAAGTCCATTGACAAATGGGACCATGATCTCTTTTAGTATAGGAAGAGGATGAAGAAGGCCCTCAGGTAATATCCTAGGAGTCTTCATCCTAGCACATGTCTCACAGGCAGCAACAAATTCACAAACGTCTCGAGACCAGGAAGGCCACCAGTAACAGCAGGAGAGAAGGTATTTAGTCCCAGCGAAGCCGTGATGTCCCGTTAAGGTAGAACAATGAATTACCTCCAAAACACGAAGACGAAGATTTGGAGGTACAAATAGTTTCCCAGTGGGAGTATTACTGGGAGCAAGATCTTGCAAATTAACCACTAAAGCAGCAAGATCAGGAGTAATAATGGTGAGAACCACTCTGGGGGACAAGATTTTATCTGGGACATCCTTAGGGGCATCGCTGGGACCAAAGCTGCGAGATAGGTCATCTGCCCGTACATTTTTAGTGCCTGGATGATAAGTCACCACAAAACTAAAACGTGTGAAGAATAGCGCCCAGCGGGCCTGCCTAGGAGACAGTCGCTTAGCGTTGTCCAGATATAGTAGGTTCTTATGATCGTAAATACTGTGATCTGGTGTTTGGCCCCCTTGAGGAAATGTCTCCACTCCTCGAACGCCCATTTAATGGCTAGGAGTTCCCGATTACCAATATCATAATTGCGCTGTGCAGGAGAAAATTCCTCAAGAAGAAGGCCACAGGTTGCAAACACGTAAAATTTTCAGAGCCCTGAGACAACACTGCACCAACCCCCACTTCAGAGGCATCAACCTCAATAATAAATGGGCAATCATAGTCTGGTAGTACTAATACAGGAGCCTCAACAAAACATTTCTTGAGATGTACAAAAGCCTGTTCAGCTTCCGGAGTCCATTTGGTCAAATCAGCACCTTTCTTTGTGAGATCCGTCAACAGCTTCACTATATTAGAGAAATTCTTAATAAATTTTCGATAATAGTTGGAGAAACCCAAGAAATGTTGCAGGGCCTTAAGGTTGGAAGGGCGTTCCCAGTTATTAATAGCCGTGACCTTTAGTGGATCCATACAAATAGAATCAGGAGTAATAACGTAACTGAGGAAGGTGACCCTTTGGACTCCGAACAGGCATTTGGACAGTTTGGCAAAGAGACAGTTTTGACGCAACAGTAGCAAAACACTCCTAACGTGCAATATATGTGGTCCAATCAGGAGAGAACACTAGAATGTCATCCAAGTAGACAGCCACTTATCGGCCGAGCAAGTCTCTAAAGATATTGTTAACAAATGTTGAAATACTGCAGGTGCATTACACAACCCGAAAAGCATTACCAAATATTCAAAGTGACCTTCCGGGGTGTTGAACGCAGTCTTCCATTCATCTCCTTCTCTAATCCGGATCAGATTTTATGCCCCGCGGAGGTCAATTTTAGAAAACCAGCGGGCACCCACAATTTGATTAAAAAGATCAGGGATGAGAGGAAGAGGGTACTGATTTTTAACCGTAATTTTATTTAATTCTTGGTAGTCAATGCATGGTCACAATCCGCCATCTTTTTTTTTAACAAAAAAGAACCCAGCCCCCATGGGAGACTGAGATGGACGGATGTGACCTTTAAGAAGACTATCCTGAGTGTATTCCCGCATAGCCTCACGTTCTGGAGCAGAAAGATTGAAGATCCTTCCCTTAGGGTATTTGGAGTCGGGAAGGAGTTAAATTGCACAATCGTAAGGTCTATGCGGAGGTAAAACTTCAGCAAATTTAGCATCAAAAACATCATGAAAATCAGACAAAAATTCAGGAAGAAGTGAAAATACAACTGACATGATTCCCTGAACGTCTCAAATTTACCTCGGTTCCCTGAAAACCTATCCGGGAGTAACATTTTAACCCTGGGAAGGGAAAAGACAGTAGGTGGTGTAGCAGCAGCCTCAGCTTGATTCTGGGTGAGGGTGTGTACCTGATTGGCCAGCTCAGACAGCAAACCTGTTAAACCCTTCATTCAAGTCACAAGGTCCTGAATAGAAGCCATGCCAGTCAGGAGTAGAAGGGTTACATTTTTTGGCCCTGCTATTCTGTAAGGAAATCGCTAGAGAAGCGATTCCACAGTGGCTACTGGAGAACTCTGGGGGGAAGGGCACAACAAAACAGGGGACCCTAAGCTGAACCTCCCCCCCAACTGTCCCTGGCTAATTGCCTGAACTGTCCTAGGCGACAGCCAGCAACTGGTTGACAGTCCCTCCTTATAAGTGATAACACAGAAAGCAGAGAGGACGAACAACAACAAAGGGAGGTCAGCTAGCCAAGTGGTCGGTAACAAACGAGCAATGCAGTACAAAATCACAATCCAAGAGAAAAGTCAAAGGTAAGCCAATGGTCAAGAATAAGAAGAACAGGTAACAAAAAGCAAGGAATATAGCCAGTACGCGCAAGGGAATAGCAGGCGCCAATGGGAATGTGAGCAAACAATAAATAGGGAGGAAGAACCCGCCCCAGACTTGATAGGAGGATAGGCTGTCAATCACACAGGTAAGACTAAAGTTAACTCTTAGTGGAGCAGAGGGAAAGCAAGGTGAAGGAGACGGGTGTGGCGGAAAATCAATTAAGGAGGTGAGGGAATAGGACAGTGTTCAGACAATACAAGAAAAACCCAGAGGAAGGAATCACAACCGGACACGCCTCCTGAGCCGCAGCGTGCGACCAGAGGATGGTGCCAAAGCCTGGACAGGCAAGGATGTTACAATACCATCAAGATATTTAAATTAGGCAAAGCTGGCGGGCTAGATGGTCTATCAGCACTTTATTATAAAAATTTTGCCCACGTATTACTCCCACATATTTCTTCTTACTGTAATTCCCTTTTCAGGGCTTCCAAATGACTCCAGAATTCTACATAGCACTGGTTGCAGTTATATTTAAACTAAAAAGAAATCCATTATCCCCTAAGAATTACCGCCATAAAGTGGCATGCAAAAGTTTGGACACCCCTGGTCAAAATGACTGTTATTGTGAACAGTAAAAACAAAATAAAGAAAAATGGCAAAAATCTAAAGATGAAAAAAGAATTAATAAAACTCAACTTTTATTTAGAAAAATTAAAACACAGACATCCAAAATAAGATGTCACCCATAACTAACCTAAGTAATCCTCTAAATAAACCTATCCTAATTAAGGGGAATACATCTGGGTCAAATACCCTCTTATAGCCCCTTATTGTGATTATATAGGAATATAAGAGAAGGACTTGATCAGGCATTTGGTTTATCATGCTTTGGATAGGGCCAATGGTCTCCTGCCTTCTCAGTTTAGTCTGTATAGAGTTTGGGTGTGGCGTTTTGAGCTTTATACTGGCGATTTGAAACTCCACTGTAGTAGTATATCATACATACCATCTCTAGTATTCATAGGATAAGGATATATTGAGTGCTTCAGTGAAACTTACTGCAGTTTTAAAGTATTGTTCTGCGGTGTTTCCAATTTTGTACCGCAGGTTTATAGTATATCCTTGCGGTTTATCTACCTATATTCCTATATAATCACAATAAGGGGCTATAAGAGGGTATTTGACCCAGATGTATTCCCCTTAATTAGGATAGGTTTATTTAGAGGATTACTTAGGTTAGTTATGGGCGACATCTTATTTTGGATGTCTGTGTTTTAATTTTTCTAAATAAAAGTTGAGTTTTATTAATTCTTTTTTTCATCTTTAGATTTTTGCCATTTTTCTTTATTTTGTTTTTTCATGTAGATTTTGACCCCTATTGATATGTGTTATTGTGAACAGTTAAGCAAGTTGAAGATAAAATGATCTTCAAAAGGCATAACATTAAAGATGACACATTCCCAATGTATTTTTGGGAAAAAAAAAATAAAAATTCATATTTTACATTTTCAAAATAGCAAAAAATGAAAATGACCCGATGCAAAAGTTTGGGCACCCTGCATGGTTAGTACCTAGTAGTACCCCCTTTGTCAAGTATTGCAGCTAGTAAACGCTTTTTGTAGCCAGCCAAGAGTCTTTCAATTCTTGTTTGAGGGATTTTCATCCATTCTTCCTTGGAAAAGTCTTCCTTTTCTGTGAGATTCCTGGGTCGTCTTGCATGCACTGCTCTTTTGAGGTCTACCCACAGATTTTTAGTGATGTACAGATCAGGGGTTTGTGAGGCCCATGGTAAAACCTTCAGCTTGTGCCTTTTTAGGTAGTCTACGGTGTATTTTATCCATTTGTAGAAGCCATCCTCTCTTCAATTTAAGCTTTTTTACAGATGGTGTTATGTTTGCTTCAAGAATTTGCTGACATTTCATGGAATCCATTCTTCCCTCTACCCATGAAATCATCCCCGTGCCATTGGCTGCAACACAACCCCAAAGCATGATTGATCCACCCCCATGCATAATGGTTGGAGAGATGTTCTTTTCCTGAAATTCTGTGCCCTTTTTTCTCCAAACATACATTTGATCGTTGTGGCCAAAGAGTTTTATTTTAACCTCATTGGTCCACAGGACTTGTTTCCAAAATGCATCAGGCCTGTTTAGATGTTCTTTTGCAAACTTCTGACGGTGAATTTTATGGTGAAGAGGCAGGAGAGGTTTTCTTCTGATGACTCTTCCATGAAGGCCATATTTGTGCAGATATCGGTGAACAGTAGAACAATGTACCACAACTCCAGAGTCTGCTAAATCTTCCTGAAGGTCTTTTGCAGTCAAGCGGGGATCTGATTTGCTACTCTGGCAATCCTACGAGCAGCTGTCTCTGAAACTTTTCTTGGTCTTCCAGACCTTATCTTGACCTCCACTGTTCCGGGTAACTGTCATTTCTTAATTACATTTGGAACTGAGGAAAGAGCAACTTGAAAACACTTTGCCATCTTCTTATAGCCTTCTCCTGCTTTGTGGGCCTCCATTATTTTTATTGTCAGAGTGCTAGATAGCTGCTTAGAAGAACCTATGGCTGCTGTTTTTTGGCACAAGGTTATAGGAGGCTGGGTATTTATAAAGCTGTAAAATTTGCATCACTTGGCCTTTCCTAACAATGATAATGAACAAGCCATAACCCTAACTGGCTAATTAAAGTCTGAGACCTTGGTCAAAGTTATCTGAGCACACAAATCTACAAGGTCCCAAATTTTTGCAAAATACTCCTTTCCCTTTTTCACTCTAAAATTGTACTCAAACATAATAATACACTGATATTGCTTAAAATTATAGACAAGTGTGTTTAATCTTTAATTTTATGCATTTTAAAGATCATTTCATCTTCAACTTGCTTAACTGTTCACAGTAACAGTGATTTTGACCAGGGGTGTCCCAAACTTTTGCATGCCACTGTATATCCCTTCTTAACCTTGACCTAAAGCTTTTTATGTCTATATTAGCTTGAAGGATTAATATTTGCCAGACCTTAATAATAATATAATAATGCATTTTATTTATATAGCGCCAACATATTCCGCAGCACTGTACAATTTGTAGAGTTCAAGTACAGACAAAAAGATACATTACAAAGAAATAATCAATTCACATGGAACTGAGGGCCCTGCTTGCAAGAGCTTACAATCTATGAGGTAGAGGGGGTGACATAAGAAGTAGTGGGAGCGGCATCGGAGGTAGCATTGCTTATACAATAGTCAGACAATTTTGTAATAGAGGTTACTGTCATTACACATATATAAAGCTGTATGAGCTGTCACCAGTCGTGTCCTTTAACGTGCAGATGTTGGCTGGACATATAACGTTAGTCTGATACAGCATCATATCCTGTGGGAGTGTGAACAGAGGAGGGTACATTTAGGGATTCTAACTACAGAAGGGTTTACATTACCAGCCTATTATGAATTGTAATAGGCTGGTCTGAAAAAGATATGTCTTTAGTTTGCGCTTGAAGCTGTAGAAATTGGGGGTTAATCTGATAGTCCGGGATAGAGCATTCCAGAGAAGTGGTGCAACTCGGGTGAAGTCTTGTATACGTGCGTTGGAGGTTCTGATAATAGAGGATGTTAGTCTTAGGTCTTTGAGTGAAAAGAGAGCACGGGTTGGGCAATAGACAGAGATGAGGGAGGTAATGTAGGGAGGTGCAGCATTTTGGAGAGCCTTGTGGATGAGGGTGATAGGTTTATATTGTATTCTGTATTGAATAGGCAGCCAATGTAGTGACCGGCACAGACCAGAGGCATTGCTCTAGCGTCTAGACTGATAGATGAGCCTGGCCACTGCATTCAGAATAGATTGTAGAGGGGATAGTTTAGTAAGGGGAAGACCGATTAGTACAGAGTTATAGTAGTCAAGGCGAGAGTGAATCAGGGCAACAATAAGTGTCTTTAATGTATCTGTGGACCTTAGAGACCAAATTGGTTTTATTCCAACTCGACAAGCCCCTGATAATATTCGGAGAGCACAGAATATTATACTTGCTTCCTATGTAAAATGCTCCCCGCTGTTAATGTTGGAGGTCGATATAGAAAAAACATTCAATACTGTCCTCTGGCCTTACCTTTTTCGGACTTTACATGTATTTGGTTTCCCACCTTCATTAATTTCCACCCTGTCCCTTCTTTATGATAGTCCAGTAGCATACCTTAAGCTTCCTACAACCTCTCCTGCACTGATACCCATTGCTCGGGGCACTTGTCAAGGTTGTTCCCTTTCCCCAGCTTTATTTGCTTTAGCGATCTGATCCCACCCAGATATTAGAGGCTTTGAGAAATGTTGTCTTTGAGAGGTTCTCACTCCTATAAGCTTAGTTTATTTACGGATGATATCCTATTAACGACTACCCACCCACATATTAGTTTGCCCAATTTATTTAATTTACTACAAGATTTTGAACTTATTTCAGGCCTTAAGGTAATGGTGACAAATCAGAATTGTTATTTCTTAATATCCCAGGAGCTACCCAGGACCAGATTTTATCAGATTATGCCTTTAAGAGATGTGATCGTTACCTGACCTACCTGGAAGTTAACTTGACTCATCATAGGTCCTCTTTATTCTGATGGATTTACACTCCCTTGCTTCAGCGACTGTCACATGATCTGAAATCCTGGAGCTCTCCTTCTGTTTCCTGGCTAAATAGGGTACACACCATTAAAATAGTGACATTGTCCAGATTTTTATATTTATTCCATTCCCTTCCCATCCCTATCCCTAAACAAGATTTTAATTCATTACATTCTTGGGTCTATAATTTAGTTTGGAATGGCAAACACCCACCTTTATCCCAGAAACAGATGTTCCATAACCGACGGGTGGATGGTTTCTCGCTCCCTAATTTTGCATTGTATTATAGGCTGGGCCAATTAGCTCAACTTATTACTGTCTGGTGCCCCTAGGTGGGTTCACCTCGAATCCTCCCTCACCTCTCCTTATACCCCCCCAGGTCTGCTCTGGGCTACAGGACCTTTGCCTGACAATTTGTCCTCCTCCCCTCCTTTCACATCACATTCTCTTTGGCTGCGGAGCCAGTCGATACTTCAGTATAAACTTAAGACTGTTCCCTCACCACTCCTCTCAATTTTCAATAATCCCATCTTTTCCCCCCGGCCTGGACGCTAGACCATTTTCCTGATGGATACAACGGTGCTTAAATATCTCAAACCGCTGTCCTCCCCTGGTCTGTCTGTACACCTTTACTGGGTGCAGTATGTAGAGCTGAAGCATTTACCAAAGGGGGGATTCTCAGCTTTTATATTCTACCAAGATTGAAGTACTAGCTGTAAAAGAATGTTTGATTTTATATGTAACAGTGGCTGGCACAGGTATCAGTGGGCAATGGTGATGGTGATACCTTGGGCAAATGACTGAGATCATGCTTCCCCAAACCATCCCCCCACAATACATTGACAGGTAATACATTTGACATACCCCCTTCTTGGATCCCACCTCCAGCACCCCATGCCATCTGCACTTGGGCCATGGGCACTCCTGGAATAGAACTAGACAGAAGAGACGTGCATGTCTCATACCTGCCGGACTCCTCCGGCTTCAAGGGAGTGAGGCTAGTCATGGCGGTCTCAGCACCGACTCCAGGTGGTGTAGGTAATGGTTCAAGGGTCAGAACGCCCTCCACCCTTGTAGCACTCTGGCTGCGGGCTAGCACCGCACTACCAGCAGTCCGTCCCTCACCTGGATCGGCCTTGAGATCCCCATAGCCTACCTGACCACCTGGCACATGGTCAGCAATTGGGTGCTGATCTGATACACTGGGCGAAATACTAGAAGTCGCTTCCAGTATCTCAGAGGAGCTACCCTGTACACTTTCACAACAAGCATTGGCAATTACATTGACAGTACATTCATTAGCAATTGTTAATTCACACCGGGCCTCAGTGAGGGCTGGGGTAGATACGTTGACAAGATGGGGGGGAGACGCCCCCGCAGATGTGGGCTTGTCTACAGACCAGGTCTCACTGGCTCCTAGAACCGGAATAAACAAAGCATCAATAACATTTTTGCTGAGCTGGGTTGCAGGAAGCTCATTTGCATCTTCCCTGCTCTCAGCTGAAGGCAACTCATTAGCATTTACACTGACTGCCATGGGAAGTATCTCAGAGGGGGGGTTACGGGCCCCTTCTGCAGATATGACAGTTTGAGACACATTATCAACAGTAATCATAGACAGTTTATCACAGTAAATTGGGGCGCTCCCCACCCCATATTGGGACACCATAGGTCCTAAATCAGTTCCCAACAGTACGTTAGCAGGCAAATCAGTCATTAGTCCCACAGTCCGCATTCCTTTTCCAGCACCCCAGTCCAGATGGACACAAGCCATGGGTACAGTGAAGCGTTCCTGTCCAATTCCCCTCAGGGTTAAAGTTTTCCCAGGGATAATACTGTCCGGGGGGACCAAATCATGTTGCACCAGAGTAACACCCGCCCCAGTGTCCCGAAATCCCATGACCACTTTATCCCCCACACTAACCGGCTGACGGTTGGCTTTGGGCTTAGCCCCAACCCTCCCAACCAAATACACAGATGAGCCACCTGCTGTGGCTTGGGAAGCAGGGAGGTTCTCAGGGCGGTTGGGGAACTCCGCCTTGAAATGTCCTGGCTGGTTACAGGTTTACTGCCGCAACTCCCCTTGGGGTTTGGGGACGGTTGCCAGGGCACCCAGAGTTCTTGGGACAGGGGAAGGACCACCCGGGGCATAGTTTGTCTCACCCAACCTGACGACAGACGGCTGTGGAGAACTCCGGTCTGGCCTCTCCTTCCAACTTGAGGGTCTCTGGAGGGTCTCTGCAGCGTTGCTCCTCCCTTGGTCTCGGGTCCTCTGATGGCCGCATAGGAATCAGCAATTTGCGCAGCTTGGTCGGCTGTCTTGGGTTCACGGTCATACACAAACTGGCGGACATCCAGAGGCCAAACATGGAGGAACTGGTCTTTTATCATCAGGTCCTCAAGCTCCTCAAACTTGGTAACAGTAAGTCCTTTGATCCATTGCCAGAATGTAGCCCGTAAATCGCCCACAACATCCGCATAGCTACCAGTGGGGTTCCGCTTTATACTCCGGAACTTTTTGTGGTACACCTCAGGAGTGAGGTTGTACCGTGTGATAGGGCTTCCTTAATAGCGTCATAGTCCCCATCCCATTTAGGTGATAGGTCCGTAAAGACTCCCAGGGCTTTGCCCCTTAAGCTTGGAGTCAGGTACTGGGTCCACTGTGCACAGGGCACACAGTATTGCCGGCAGGTTGTTTCAAACCTCTGCAGAAATAAGTCCAAGTCGCCATCCTTCTCCAGGACAGGGAAGCTCTCCTGGCGAGGCCTCTGCACATGGGCCTCCTGATTCTGGGAAGAGCTGCTACTCCTCTCCAGCCGGGCCATCTCCAACTGATGCTCCCGCTCGGCCTGGTGCTCTGCAGCTTCCCTCTCTGCTTGTCGCTCAGCAGCTTCCCTCTCTCTCTCTGCTTGTTGCTCAGCAGCTTCCCTCTCTGCTCATCGCTCAGCAGCATGTTGATATTGGAGGATCAACTTTAGGCGAGCGTCAGAGTCACTGGGGCCTAGCTGCTGTAAGGCCAGTTGCAAATAGAAGTCCATTCTCCCCACCTGGCTGGGGCTTTTGGTCCCTCCAGGCATAGTGATTACTGGGGCAGGGCTAGTTGCTGCACCCTCTGGCCTGGCAAGGATTGCTTGTGTAGGGAACTGCCATTTCTACTAGTATATAATGTGTCTAGCTTCTCTGCCCCTGCAGTTTGGCTTCAGAGACCCCAGGCATTCAGTGCAAGTTTTGTTTTGTAAATACAGTGAGTCAGAGACATGTGAGGCAGAGCTGCTGTGAGACAGACATGTTATGTCTGGGGGAGTCTAAGGCCGGTGGTAGGTGTAATTCTAAGGAGTAGATAAGTAGATGTTTAAGAATCTATATCCTTGAGATCAGCTAGTGAAACTGTTCTACCTTATTTCAGAGCCACCTGTTCCACTTTACTTCACAGTATATAGTTAGGTATGTGTTACCCCCTATATACTCACAGGACCTAGCTAGTAACTGTAGTTAGGGATCAATATATATATATATATATATATATATATATATATATATATATATAAACAGTTCAGGGCAGTGATAGGTTAGGCTTCCGACGGCCAACTAGCTAGTTAGAGGCCTGGTTGCACAAGTAGTTTAGCTGGCAGGTTAAGGACTCAGTGTTAGGGTAGTCAGGCCTGCATCTACTGCCGTCACCGTCGCCCTGTTTGCTGCCTGTGAAGAATCTCATCATCATCATCTCCTGATCGGCTGTCTGTCATCTTCTGGAAGAATCCAAGGATCCACAGTCATCCACAGGGGCCCCTGCATCTCTTCTGTTGCCTGGAGGTATTGTGCACCGGACTCTTGCTATATATATATATACCCGGGTATATAATCTAAGACTGTTGTGGACTTGCTGGTTGTTGTAGTACTGCTGTGTTCTGAGTATATTGTATGTATGTACTATTACCCTGTTGATTCTTATAAAGCTACTGTTATAACCTTATGTGGTATCTGTATGTATTCTTCAGACTGTGATAATTGTACAGTGATCCTTGTTAAGGCTACTAACTGTACTTCATGGGTAAGTCCCAGGAAGAGATCCTCCCTGTAATACAGAGGCTCTATCCTGGGTGGAGGCACTGATATATTTCATATATGTTCCCACTCTTCCCTTCAGCGAAGGCTTCAGGTCCCATTATACACACAGGTCAGCGCCAGAGTCTGTTGCAGGAGGGATAATACTCATACCTCCCCCCAAATAGGGCTACATTTGGAGGCACTGCTGAGATTTAGAAGTGGGAATAGTCATTGATATGGAGAAGCGATATAGCTCAGAGGGGAACCTCCCACTAGCTACTACATGGGATTACCGACCTCCTGTTCCTCCCCTGGTTCAGGTAAAGGAGGAACCCCGCTCAGCCAGTTACCCCCCCAGTATGGCCGTCGCTAGCAGTTCCTCTAGTGACAGTGCTATTAGCACTTTAGCCAAGCTGACTGAAATGTTAGCTCAGGGCCTGCAGGCCACTCACTACAAGAAACTAAAGGTATTCTCTGGTAATGTCCCAGTACCACAAGGGGAGGAAAACTTTGAGATATGGAAAGAACATACTCTCCAATGCCTGAAGGAATGGTCTTGCTCTGAAGAAGGCAAGCGGCAGCGTATCAGTGAAAGTTTGCGGTCTCCTGCTGCAGAATTGATCCGCTTGTACAGAGACTCTCATGAAGGAGTGAGTGCATTGGACTATATACAAGTACTGTCTGATCACTTTGAGCCATACTATGACCTTGCCCAGATGGTTGCTGATTACCGAATGGTTTGACAAAATGAAGGGGAAAATGTCTCTACTTTTATTAACCGTTTACAGCTACTTCTTTCACGTCTGGTGTACCACGCAGCTATATCTACTTCAGAGGTAGACGCTATGAGAACCAGTCAGTTGGTGAGAGGGTTACAACCTCATCATCCTCTTGCTCAAGTACTCAAGGTCTTACTATCTGACAAAGTTCTTCCATTTCCTGACTTAATGAAGTTAGTGAAGAAACAAGAAGCTGACATTAGTTTTAGTACCCCTAAGAAAGCGAAAAGCATCTCTAAAGAAGATGTTCTTCCTAATTCAAACAAGGACAAACCAGCGGAGCGGTCAGAACCTAGACAGACCGCCACCCCACCCACTGCCACTAAATGGAGGAAGGATGCTAGAACCTGTTATAAATGTGGTCAGACGGGCCATACTGCCAGACAGTGTACGGAGGACAGTGAGGGATTGGGACACAGTGCTGTCTTCTCTATTCAGAATCAAAGACACCGAAGGAAGGCGGGCCGAGTAAAGACCAGAGGCGCTATCGCGGGCTCCAGGTCCGTTGTCAAAGTCACTGTCAATGGTCATGCCGCTCCTGCCCTGTTTGATACAGGATCTCAAGTGACCCTGATTTATCGCTCGTTCTACCAAAAGTATCTGAGGGATATACCTCTTCAGTCTACAGGACAAATGAAATTGTGGGGGCTTAATTCAGGATCATATCGTGTAGATGGTAGCCTACAAGTAGTTATAGCTGTCCCTGAATTAGAAGATCAGTGTCGCTCCCATGAAGATTACGGCTCTTGTCTGTCCTGATACAGGGGATTCTTGTGCAGCTCCTGTGATACTTGGCACTAATTGTCCCGCAGTGCATTATGCTTTTCAGAAGTTTCTTGGAAGAGATTGGAACCCTGCAGCTCAGCTGGTGAATATATCTTCTGATCTTAGAGAACTCTGTGATGCCCTGTCTTCTGGCTATCGACATGGAATGGTATATCATATCGGTGAGAGAACCGTGGAAGTTCCTGCCGGCGGGGAGAGAGTTCTGAGAGTAGCCTCCAGCATTGCTCCCGATTTGCTTGAAGGGGGGAGTTATGTCCTTATGGAAACCCCTGAAGAAATGATTAACCAGAATGGCTGGATGGTGATCCCAGAGAGAAAGGACTGGAGAAATAAAGTGGAGTTATCTACCTGTGTGACAGTGAGGAACTGTTCACCGCATCCGATCGTAATTGGACCATACCAGAATGTGGCCCACTGCTACCCTGTGCTTGGAGTAAATCCATACGCTGAAGTGTGCAGGATTCAAATCCGAGATGCAATCCCTAATCTCAATCTTGACTTGAGTGATCCACATTTACCAGAGGCCTGGAATCAGCGACTGACACAGAAGTTGTCTGAATTATCGGAAGTGTTCTCCGTTGATGATACGGATGTAGGTTGTGCTAAAAGTGCTCAACACACTTTCCGATTGACCGATTCTACTCCCTTCCGGGAGCGACCACGGAGAGTTGCTGCAAAGGATGTTGATGAATTAAGACAGACTCTACAGCAAATGAAAGGTCAGGGGATCATTGTGGACAGTAAGAGCCCCTATGCCTCACCTATTGTGGTGGTAAGAAAAAAATCTGGAGCAATTCGCCTATGTGTGGATTACAGAACTCTGAACCGGAGAACCTTACCTGATCAGTATACACTGCCGAGAATTGAAGAAGCTCTGGAAGCTCTGAATGGAAACTGTTGGTTCACAGTGCTGGACCTAAGATCGGGATACTATCAAGTCCCAATGGCACCTGAGGATCAGGAAAAGACAGCCTTCATATGCCCCTTGGGTTTCTTTCAGTTCACTCGCATGCCGCAAGGTACAAAAGGTGCGCCAGCAACGTTCCAAAGGTTGATGGAAAGTGTGTTAGGTGATTTAGTGCCCCAGGAATGCCTTGTATATCATGATGACATTATTGTGTTTGGAAAGACGCTGGAAGAACATGAAGAACGACTCATGAGAGTACTCCAACGCTTAAAAGAAGAGGGGCTGAAGTTGTCGGCTGACAAATGCAAATTTTGTAGAAATTTTCGGTCACTTTTGTGGGTCATATTTTTTCTGGTGAAGGAGTTGCTACCGATCCTGGTAAGATTGAAGCTGTGGTGAATTGGCCCCGACCACAATATATTACGGAGTTGCAATCTTTCTTGGGGTTTTGTGGATTCTATCGACGATTTGTGGTAGGGTATTCAAAAATTGCTCGAGCCCTCCTAGACCTGTTGAAGAGTGATGCAGGAGATCTGGGAAAGAAGAAAGGGTCTTCCAAAAGCCTTTTTGGCGATAGGTGGACTGCGGATTGTGAAGAAGCATTTAAGTTGTTGAAGAAGAAATTGACAGAAGCTCCCGTTCTGGCTTATGCTGATGCACAGAAGCCATATGTGCTACATGTAGATGCCAGCTTTGAAGGATTAGGTGGCATGCTGCACCAAGAATACCCGTCCGGGTTACGGCCCATAGCTTTCATAAGTTGAAGTCTTTCTCCCAGCGAGAAAAAATTATCCAGTGCATAAATTGGAGTTTTTGGCGCTCAAGTGGGCCATTGTTGATAAATTACATGACTATTTATACGGGGGGCCACGTTTGAAGTAAGAACAGACAACAATCCACTGACATACGTTTTGTCAACCGCTAAACTCGCATGCTACAGGACACCCCCGGTTGGTGGCTTTATCCAACCACCAATTCACACCCAAGTATAAACCGGGGCCCAAGAACATTGGGGCAGATCCTGGGGGGGGGGGGGCCCTATCAAGACGGCCTGGATTACCTAGTCCGGAAGTAGTGGATGAATGGGAAGAAGTGCCAAGTCCTGGAGTAGGAGCTTTGTGTGCCCATGGCTGCTGTAGTTGAAGGGCGAGTAGCCTATTCCAAAACTCGGCTTATTGACTCTTTTGGGGGAGGGTTCCGAAGCTGTACCAGACATGTTTGCATCACCCTGCCGCTTTAGGATCCTTTGAGAGTTGCTCTATATCTTCAAAGCGAATGATCTGGAGTCAAAAGACTGATCCTTTAATTGGACCTCTTTATCAAGCAGTGAGTTCTCAAGACAGAGAAATGTTAAAGACATCCCTACCATCTGAATGCAGTCAACTTCTACAAGATTGGGAGAAGTTTGAAATAGACAACGGCCGGGGGCGTGGCTTGGAGCCGACTGAGATGGCCGCTGATCTGTGAAGCTCTGAGGCCTCACAATAGTCCAGCGGCTCGTAGCGACTAAGCAGCGCCGGTGACACCCGGAATTTAGGGCGCGGAAGGGTCCTCTGCTCCCCAGGACTGCGGAACTATGGCGAAATGGGGGAAAAAAGGCCCCCCCGAAGCGGCTGACCGATTTCTTCACCGCATCAGTCTCGGCCCAAGATGGCGCCGGCGGTTCCTCCCTGCACCCGCGGGCGGCGGGCCGCTCCGGCGCAGAGCACAACGGCACTCCAGGTGAGCAGCAATTACACCTAGAGGCCTCTGGTGACAGTCCTGGCTCCCAGGTCAACCAGATAAGGGCTTTAGAGGGCCAGCAGCAGGCTTCAAAGAGGGGACTACAACCCCCATCCTCACCCACTTCAGCCCTTGTCAGCCATCCTGAGGTTCCTCCTGTAGAAGCATCCTCCCAGGCAGATAACATTACTCCCACACAAAGCCCTGTAAAGCAAAGGATGAGATGGGATACCACGTTCTGTTTTGAATCTCGCCCGGCTGCAGAAGATCCCCAATTAGGTGATTCGCATGTGATCCAGGCTATCCCTGCAGGTACCCAATCGGCTTCTGAGTCCTTTTTAAAGGATATAATGCTAGCATTACACAGATCTATCCAGAAGGATATCACTAAGACGATTGTGTCCGTATCCTCCACGGTTAATTCTCTTGGCAACAGAATAGACCATGTTGAGAATAAAATGAGTGAATTTGCTGTGGCACACAACACTATAGTGGATGCCCACAATGATCTTGAGGAAGAATTAGCGGCGGTCAAACTTAAACTTGCTGACATGGAAGATAGGAATAGGTGGAACAATGTCAAGTTTCGTGGCATACCAGAGTCAGTCGCTGCCAGGGACCTGACTTCTTATCTACAACGTTTAATGAAAGCAATCCTGCCACAATGCTCTGAAGCGGATCTTATAATAGACAGGGCCCACCGCTTGCCGAAGCCGAAGGGGATGCCTGATCATATTCCTAGAGACATCCTCGCCCGCATACATTTCTTCCATGTCAAAGATCGTCTCATGCTTGAGTCAAGGAAAAGACCATCTTTGCCTGAGCCGTTTAAAGCAGTTCAACTTTATGCCGACCTTTCTCAGGCCACCATTGCTGCCAGAAGAGAGCTTTCTCCTGTTACAGCGGTCCTCCGGCAACACAGCATTCCCTACAAGTGGGGATTCCCGACTAAAGTCATCGTTAACAGGAATGGAGTGACTTTTACATTTAACTCCTTTGACACCGGGAGAAACCTGTTACACCAATGGAACCTGCCGCCACCTGCGCCTAATGTTCCGAAACCTTCAAGGGCCGAGTCCCATAAGTTGGACCCTCCGTGGAAGTCTACCACCTCCGCCGAGTGAATAGCTCAATATGGACGTACTGTGAGTCACCTGTGGTGTGTTTTGTACCTTCTATTCTATGGCAAACTTCCCCCCAAGTTTGCGTAGTATTACACTGCTCGGTTGTGTAACATTATTTTCTATCCCCTTACTGTTAACTAGTTATGTGTTGACTAATGACGTTAACGAATTGTTCTTCTCTAGGCCTGAGAGATGTCACTTTAGCGTTATTCTCCTACCCGACCCTTTATACTACCAGTCTGTATTGCTAATTCTTGAAAATATTAATGGGTGTTAAATTACTGTCACTTAATGCGAGGGGCTAAACAGTCCCTTTAAGCGTTCATTGTTGTGGAAAGAGGCTCTCAGATCTGCAGCAGATGTAATTTGCATACAAGAGACGCATTTCTGTGACTCTCATCCACCAAAGCTTTCTCACAAATTGTTCCCTCATGTCTTCTTTTCCAATGCTGCCAAGAAGGTTGCGGGTGTCCTCATAGCGATAAAGCATACAGTGTCATTTCAGTTAATACATGTCAGTTCAGATCCCAAGGGCCGCTATGTAGCGCTCACCTGTCTGCTTGACAACTGCCCCATCACTATTGTAAATGTATACTGTCCTAATGCGTCTCAGATTTCCTTTTTGAATTCTGTAATAAAGAAGTGTAGGAAGCATGCTCAGGGCCAGGTTCTATTATGCGGTGATTTCAATATTGTATATGACGCTGCTGATGACTCCACTTATCGCGGGAAGCATCCACCTCAACAATTAGGCCCTTGGCTCCGGCAGACGGAACTTCACGATGTTTGGCGGTGCTTTCATTCCTCTGAGAAAGATTATACGTACTACTCTGCTCGTCACCAATCCTACTCCAGAATAGACATGTTCCTAGCCCAGAGTGATATGCTACTTAGAGTACAAAGTTGTGAAATAGGAAATATCACGTGGTCTGACCACGCACCCATCATACTTAGCATCCACTTAGCGGGCACAATGGCTCCCCCCGTGTCATGGCGAAACAATACATATGTCATGTCTCTGAAATCGGTAACCAAGAAATTGAACACTGACATTGCCGAATTCTTTGACATTAATTCCCCCTCGGTAGAGGATAAGTTTTGCCTCTGGAATTCACATAAAGCACTTGTTAGGGGTCTAATGATTCAGCATGCCTCGCGCTTTAAGCGAAGCCGACTGAAAACGATGAGGGAGCTACTTGCTTCTATTGCAACTCTAGAGCAGAAGCACAAAGTTGGCCCTAACCCTGCCCTTTTGACTGCTTTGCGGAAGGCCAGGGATGACTTGAGCGCCCATCTACTGGTGGATTTTGAAAAACACACTAAACGCGTGAAAGCCTCCTATTACTGGTCGTACAATAAAGCCAGCAAGCTAATGGCACAGAGAGTCAAGGCAGCAAGGATTAAATCTAAAATTCCATTTCTTGTGTCTAAAGCGACCACAGATAAAATCTTCCACCCCCAACAAATTGCTGATGAATTCAGTAAATATTATCAAGACCTGTATAACTTGAAAGATGACTCGGACACCACGCAGCCTTCAATGATAGATGTTAACCGATTCCTGTGCTCTTTGCACCTTCCCTCTGTTACACCTGCACAGCTGCAGTCTTTAAATGTTTCTATTTCCACTCAGGAAGTGGCTAGGGCGATTGATGGATTAAAACTTAATAAATCTCCCGGCCCAGATGGGTTCTCTGGGGAATACTACAAGCTGTTTAAGCCACTTATTCTTGCTCACCTTACTGAGGTGTTTAATTTAGCAATGGTGACGGGAACCTTTCCCCGTGAGATGCTATCCGCAACGATTGTGACACTACCCAAACCAGGCAAGGACCCCTCCCGACCCTCTAACTACCGGCCCATATCATTATTAAATGCGGACGTTAAGTTGTTTGCGAAGGTACTTGTGAATAGGCTTCTCGATGTCATGCCCACACTGATAGGAGGAGACCAGGTTGGATTCACTAAGGGGAGACAGGCCCCAGACGGCACGAGGCGTGTGATCGTGCTGGTTGCGGCGGCCCAGGCTCGGCGGACGCCTTCTCTGCTCCTATCCCTGGATGCGGAGAAGGCGTTTGATAGGGTACATTGGGGGTATCTTTTCGAGGTTCTCCATAAATTCGGTTTTTCTGGTCCCATTGCTACTGCAATCTCTGCACTTTACTCTAACCCATCCGCACAAGTGCAGGCGAATGGGGTCCTGTCCCGCCCCTTCGCCATTACCAATGGCACGAGACAGGGGTGCCCATTGTCCCCTTTGATATTTTCATTGGTGATGGAGCCTCTGGCCGAAAGGATCAGGACACATCCGGGTCTGTCTGGTATCAGGTTGGATCGGACAGACCACAGAGTTAACTTATTCGCGGATGATGTGATTCTGTCCCTCTCCTACTCTAATAACGTGCTCTGCACTGTATCTCAAATTCTGAAAGATTTCGGAGAGTTATCATATTATAAAGTTAATGAATCCAAGTCCCAGATTCTAGGAGTTGGTATGTCTCCAAATAATATATACCACATCAAAAACACATCGCCCTATTAATGGTGCTCGCACGCTATACCCTATCTAGGGATACAGCTCACTCCAAACCCAAAAGATTTAGTTAAGGCCAACTTTCCTGGCCTGCTGGCTACCCTCCAGAAGGAGCTTGATGGGTTGACTAAATTTGAGCATAGTTGTATGGGAAGAATAGTGTTATATAAAATGTTGATCCTTCCCAGGATACTTTACTACTTCAGAACATTAGTGATACCGATACCAAAGTCCACCTTCCTGAGTTTCCAAAAACAAATGATGTCCTTTATATGGAATGGTGGTAAACCCAGAATAGCACTCCATACACTGTTTAAATCAAGAGACAATGGGGGTATGGGTGTACCAAACTTGTATCATTATTATTTAGCCATAGTTTTAGGTCAACTCCAATTCTGGTTTACAACGAACCATGACAAACTGTGGCCAGCTATGGAGGCCCAAATGGTTTGGACTACCGATTGGGAGGGTTACCTTTTAGCGTCAGGCCCCAGGAGTGGATCTTCCATATCTGCTCCACCGGCTGTACAGGCTACGATTGGGGCATGGCATGCATTGTGTACTCTGCAGGATGGGGATGCTCCGACGGTAGCACTGAATCTGCCCATTACGACGCTCCCTCACGAGATGCCACATTTATCCCTTGACGTGTGGCGCAGATGTGGGGTAAAGTATGTCTCTGACCTGTATAGGGGTGGCACTAGGGCACCCTTCTCCATGTTGAAAGAGACATATGATCTGCCCGCAAGGGAAGCATACACATACACCAGATTGACTTCCTACTTGTCTGACACGACCTCGACTCAGTTGCGTCTACCGCAGTCGGCCGCCGACCTCTTACACCCACAGGCTTCCACAGCGGCTTATAAAACTAAAACCCTGTATCGAACTTTGAATATGGATTGCACTTTTCGCAAGACTAAACACATGAACCTTTGGGAAGAGGACATAGGCAGTAGATTTGAGGTTGATCACTGGCGGGAGGCGATCAGATGGGCTAAGCGATCCACAGTATGTGCCTCACATTGGGAGCAATATAGCAAACTACTTCTACGCTGGTATTACCCTCCTTTACGCATAGCTAAGTTCTACCCATCGTGTTCACCTCGCTGTTGGAGGGGATGCGGGGAGAACGGCTCTTTATTCCATGTGTTCTGGCACTGTCCACTCATTCAGCCCTTTTGGGTTTCTGTGTTTTCCTTGGTTAATAGCCTATGTGGTGGAGTGGTGGGGTATACACCTGAACTGGCACTCCTCCTGCTGGGTATTCACATGATACCGGGTAGACATAGAACAGTTGTTTGTCAGGTGCTAGGAGCTGCCCGCCTACTCATTGCAAGAAGATGGAAGTCCACCGCATGCCCGACCTTGACAGAGCTGATTTCAGTGGTGTCATTGAACTATCAGTACGTGCGCATTTGTGCATGTAATGGAGGGGGCCTGGATAGATTCCGGACACACTGGGAGTCGTGGGCAGAGGCATTCCCCCCACCGTATACTCATTGACAAACTATACGGCGAGGCCTTCTCTGTCACTAGGGTATTACATTTTACTTTACTTATAGCCTCTGGGGGCCACTCTGATTTGGTATTCCTGTAACACCTATATACTATCTATTTAAGAAATTGGGAAATTGATATCTGGTAGCTGATGGGTCTTCCCCTTTGTTTAAGGGGCGAACCACCTACTCTGTGGGTGGGGGGATATGATTCGACTGTATTCATTCTCTAGGCCTAGACTATGGTTTGTGTTTTCTGTTCTTTTGTTGTTGTGCCCTTCGCTTTACACCTTATCCTCCACTAGCCCGTTCCCCACCTCCTCCTTCTTATGGCAAAACTTGATTGTCGTTCCCTATAGCCTTAACGTGTTAGGTTTATCATACGTATGGAAAGACTTACTTGCTCTCATTATGCATTGTCACTGTATGTATTTTATTCATGGATGTACCTCATCTGAGTGTATTGTATTGTACTGCGATTATGATGTATATGAGGCCATAACTGTGCAATTGTTTTCTCGATATGTTTCCAACTTGTAATGTATTTCTGTTAAAAATTTCAATAAAAACTATTGAAACGAAATAGACAACGGCCTACTTTATCGTGTGGTGCTGTATCATGATCACCCTGGAAGGCGCCAACTAGTTATTCCAAGCTGCTTTCAGAAGATGATTTTCCGAAGTCTGCATGATTATCATGGTCATTTGGGACCTGAGAAGACTTATGGCCTAATACAAGACCGAATCTACTGGCCCAAAATGAGAGATACCGTGACCCGTCTGTGTAGGTGCTGTCGCAGATGTTTGCAGAGGAACACTATCCCGGTTCGAGCGGCCTTCATGGGACACTTGAAGAGTTCATGGATCTTGTCTGCATAGACTTCCTTTGTATTGACAACGACTACAGAGGATTTGGAAATGTATTGGTGGTGACTGACCACTTCACACGATATGCTCAAGCCTTTCCGACTAAGGATCAAAAAGCAGTCACCGTTGCAAGAGTGCTTTGGGAAAAGTATTTTATCCATTATGGCTTACAACACCGGTTGCATTCTGATCAAGGCCGGAATTTTGAGAGTAACCTGATCAAAGAGCTACTTCAGTTGTTGAACATCCGCAAAAGTCGGACGACGCCTTACCATCCAGAGGGAGATGCCCTTCCTGAAAGATTTAACAGGACTTTACTTGATATGCTTGGTACCTTACGAATTGAGGATAAGCGATCCTGGAGTCGAAAAGTGGAGGCTATGGTGCATGCCTGTAATAGTACAAGGCACAAGAGCACAGGATATTCACCATACTTTCTGATGTTTGGAAGAGAGCCTAGGCTACCTATTGACATCTTTTTGGGAGTCTCTACCGATGGTATCAGTCATCGAGATCATTACCGATATGTGGCACGTTTGAAAGAAACGCTTAAGAGTGCTTATCAGCTGGCTGAGGAAAATGCGGCCAAAGTGAATGAAGGAAATAAAAGGAGATTTGATCTTCGAGTAAGATACCGAGAATTGAACCCTGGTGACCATGTTCTGCTACGGAATTTGGGAGCATCTGCAAAACATAAGCTGGCTGATCGATGGCGGAGTGAACTCTTTACAGTGGTAGATCGGTTGCCTGGAATACCAGTCTACAAGATAAAAGGATGGGATGGGAGGATCAGGACTTGGCATAGAAATCATTTGTTGCCTGTACCTCAGATTGATGGTGCGGATATCTCCAATGATGGCTCAGCCTGCGATTCTCCACAGCCCTTAGTCGATATTCCACCTGACCTTCCTGAAACTCCTGAGAGTGATTGGACTGTGGCTCCTGAAGTTCCTGGATCACCAGTATCTTCTTCTTCAGGGAGACCTATGAACCCTCAAACTCCAGAATTCGTACCTAGATCTGTGTCTACAGATGAGCAGGGATCTAGCTCTCCTACGCCAACAGCACCATCCCCTCCCATGGCAGAGAACCCTAGTTTAGGGCCTGGACATGCTAGTTTACCTCTGAGAGAGGTACGGAGAGGAGAGAGAATTAGACACCCTCCACCTATACTGACATATGATAGTTTGGGGGACCCCAGATTTACTACTCAGCCTCATTTATATCATGCTTGGGTGGGTGCAGTGTCCACTTTGGTCAATATGTTACCAATTTTAGCTCCTGTTGGCATGTATAACTATTAACCTGTTGTGACTCTGTAAATGCAAAATCAACCATATTGATATTGTCATTGGTAATGTAGATTGTATACTATGACTTTGTATGTCTTTGACGTGACATAAAGATTTCACCAGAGGGAGAGTGTAGGGAACTGCCATTTCTACTAGTATATAATGTGTCTAGCTTCTCTGCCTCTGCAGTTTGGCTTCAGAGACCCCAGGCATTCAGTGCAAGTTTTGTTTTGTAAATACAGTGAGTCAGAGACATGTGAGGCAGAGCTGCTGGGGGGAGAGATGTGAGCAGAGCTGCTGTGAGACAGACCTGTTATGTCTGGGGGAGTCTAAGGCCAGTGGTAGGTGTAATTCTAAGGAGTAGATAAGTAGATGTTTAAGAATCTATATCCTTGAGATCAGCTAGTGAAACTGTTCTACCTTATTTCAGAGCCACCTGTTCCACTTTACTTCACAGTATATAGTTAGGTATGTGTTACCCCCTATATACTCACAGGACCTAGCTAGTAACCATAGTTAGGGATCCATATATATATATATATAGTTCAGGGCAGTGATAGGTTAGGCTTCCGACGGCCAACTAGCTAGTTAGAGGCCCGGTTGCACTAGTAGTTTAGCTGGCAGGTTAAGGACTCAGTGTTAGGGTAGTCAGGCCTGCATCTACTGCCGTCACCGTCGCCCTGTTTGCTGCCTGTGAAGAATCTCATCATCATCATCATCTCCTGATCGGCTGTCTGTCATCTCCTGGAAGAATCCAAGGATCCACAGTCATCCACAGGGGCCCCTGCATCTCTTCTGTTGCCTGGAGGTATTGTGCACCGGACTCTTGTTGTATATCTATATATATATACCCGGGTATATAACCTAAGACTGTTGTGGACTTGCTGGTTGTTGTAGTACTGCTGTGTTCTGAGTATATTGTATGTATGTATTATTACCCTGTTGATTCTTATAAAGCTACTGTTATAACCTTATGTGGTATCTGTATGTATTCTTCAGATTGTGATAATTGTACAGTGATCCTTGTTAAGGCTACTAACTGTACTTCATGGGTAAGTCCCAGGAAGAGATCCTCCCTGTAATACAGAGGCTCTATCCTGGGTGGAGGCACTGATATATTTCATATATGTTCCCACTCTTCCCTTCAGCGAAGGCTTCAGGTCCCATTATACACACAGGTCAGCGCCAGAGTCTGTTGCAGGAGGGATAATACTCATTCCCCCCCCCCCCAAATAGGGCTACACTTGTCCCAACACCTCAGGACTCTGCTCTGCCTCCTGCATGGCTATGGCACCTTCCATATCAGCCATCTCCTGGAGTTCAGTAGAAGCCAGTTGCTGCAGACCTCTGGTTAAGCTTCTGAGCCCACCGGCCATTCACTGGAAGCCATTGCCAAATAAAAGATAGGATAGAAAAACAAAGAGAAAGGGAAGGGAACAGCACCGTGTTAAACTTTCACTGTATCTTATAGCCTGCCCTAGTACCGAGCTCGCTTCGTAGGATTTTTCCACAAATCCCCAGCATCTGAGTGATACTACACACAAACACTATATATCCTCTATTCCACAACGCTGCCACCACTGTGAAGGATCTCGTCCTACCAGAACTCGCTTCTGGCCTACCTGAGATCGCTTCGATTGCCTCACGCCCCCTTTCCGTGAATGTGCTGGGTCAACAGAGGATAATACGCAAGACGGGCCTTCTAAATTTTATATATTTATTAACCCCTAAATGGGTCGGCACTAGACACTTAACACATAAATAGAATACATGCAGCGATTAGCAAGCAGATACAAGTGAAAAACAGCATAACACGAAAAATGAAAATGGGGATAACAGAAAGAAAAGAATATATACTACCAACACCAGCTTGTGATGGTTTCTCTGGCCTCCAGGTGTTGAGCCAGGGCACTTATCTTATGAACGTCCAGCAGCAGATGATCCTAGCAGAGTAAAGGGCAGAAGACCTTCCGGAACAAATAGTCCATTTCTCTGAGCCCATGTGGCAGGCTCAGGGCACAGTCTTGGGCAAAGTATGTGTTGCTTACATGCGGTTACTCATCGTTCAGGTTCATAGCAGGGCCTCAAGCCTAGCTGCTTAGGCCGCATGTCAACCACATGGTCATCACATGTTTTCCTTCCCCCACAGCTGTCTTCTAGGAATTGCACATCACTAAGGCCACCAGACAAAAGAGACTGGTTCAGCCTGGGCAGAGCCCTTTTGTCTCCCCTGGTCTCCTCCCTGAGTGAGGTCACCAGGGGGAGGAGCCCCCGCCCCCTTTCTACATCTCTTAGAATTAATTTCCGGTATAATTATTTGCCGGATGTTTATAGAGTCGGGCTGGTAGTATAATGGGGTTCCTGCGAGATCCCCAATACATAGACTCCAAGGTCGACACTCCAGCTCCCTTTGGGTAAGGAGATCAGTGCCTGGACCTTTCCTGGGCTTTGAACTGTGACATGTGTATATTCTGAGCGTGCGCCTTGACCTAACGCATCTTGGGAATTTATTGGGGCAACTGTAAGATGTTCCCCAGGCCAGATATTGTCATAAAACCATAAGCCCTTTGAACTAATGGTGGCACCAGTGTGTCTATCAGTGATATGCGGATCGTTTGAACAACATATCCTGTCTAAATGAACCCCCGCTGAGTTAATGAGGGTTGCAGTCTTATGCAGATAAAGGCTTTTGACCAAATGGCTGATTGCTTCAGGGACAGGGCAATAGGCCTGCACTGGAGAGTAGTCTGACCACATTCCATTTGCCCCACTAGGCTTGATCTCAGGCACCAACCCCCACTGTGCAGTAATATAGACCAATATTAATACCATAAGACCATAACTGAGCCTAATATCATGACAGGTGGGCCCCCGAAACAAGTTCCTCTTTTGGGCCCTAGGCCCTTCAGTCCGACACTCATGTAACATGAACTGTGCTTTTAACTACTGATACTTCAGGTTCTGTTATAGCTAGTACTTCAGAATCTCAGCTTTCTTATGAATCATTTTTCTAGGTGGTATGAAACCAAATATACAGCCATTTGAAGTGACTATCATCCCCTTTGGTAAATGATTTAGCTCTACATATTTACAATACAACTGTATAGGGCTCAGTTAAAGGGTTGCCAAGGAGAATGTTACAGCCTGTTTTATAATAAAAAAAAAACTTAGATAGCTTGATTATATTACGAAAATGGTCAACAAACACGCCCCCGGCAAAATAGTGGGGGGAAAAAGGGGAGTTACAATTTAACCCCTTGACGACACGGGAAGTAATAGTATGTAATAGTAAGGCAAATGGATGTACTATTACGTCATGGGCCTGCCACCTGCTCAGTGTGTGAGTGGGTGGCTTCCAGAGCCCGCTCAAACACTGACTTGGCTCTGGGTAGCTTCCAGACAGTTAACACCTTCCTCAGGTTTATGTGTTGTAGTACCCCCTACTGGCCCCCCATGGCGAGTTCAGGGGGTACCCATGTCAATTTTCGATAGCTCGGGGTCTGACCAGTGACCCTTGGTCTGCCAGAGCCACATATCTGGTTGATCCTTTTGAGATGAGAGGAAGTCATCATATGCCGTCTGCATAGGCTGACTTCGTGTATACACTGCAATACACGTGTATTGCTGTGTATAATATTGAACCAGCGAACAGAAGTTCGCTGGTTCAAGGACTAGTGGGACATCAAAAAAAAATGTAAGTGTCAAAAAAATCAAGGGTGTTAAGAAATTTAATAAATGAATAAAGCCACAGAAATGCCCCTTTCCTATATAAAATTAATTATATAAAAAAATGGAAAAAAAATACATATTTGGTATTGCCGTGTCCGTACCAACCAGTGGCATAAGTATCACGGGCATTAACCAACCCCTAAGGGGATCTAATAAATGCAAGAAAAAAAAAAAAAAAAAATATATATATATATATATATATATATATATATATAAATAAAATATGTAAAATAAAAATTTTAAATCACCCCCCCTTTCATATAAAAGCACTTAAATACTGTGAAACACATACACATTAGGTATCCTTGTGTTCGAAAATACCCGGTCTAAAAACCTATGAAAATATTTTTCCCATACGGTTAATGCCATAGCGGTAAAAAAAATCAAAAGTACCAAACCGCCGCTTTGTCGCCATTTTGCCTCTGATAAAAATTTTAATAAAAAGTGATCAAAGCAATGGACATTCCCCAAAATGGTATAACTAAAAAGTACAGGTGGACCCGCAAAAAAAGACGCACTATGCATTCCCGTACACAGAAATATAAAAAATGTATGGGTGTCAAAGTTTTAGATCTTTGTTAAGGGGTTAAAATGTAAATAAAAATATATAAATTTGGTATCCCCAGAATCATACCAAAACATAAAATTCAGGTGACATGTAATTTTGACTGTAGAGTTAACGCTGTAAAAACGAGGCCCCTAAGAAAGTCATGCAAATACACTTTGTCTCCAATTCCACCCAATTCTGATTTTTTTTTTCAGCTTCCCAGTGCATTGTACAGAATAATAAATGGTACCATTATGAAGAACAATTTGTGCCGCAAACATTAAACCCTAATATGGGTCTGTGAACATAAAAATAAAAAAGTTCTGAGGTTAGGGAGGTGGGGAGTCAAAAAAAAAAAAAGATCGAAAAACGTCACTGGTGGGAAGGGGTTATTAGGCCAAGCAGATAACTAGCCCCTTTTTACTTACCGATCCCTGCTCCTGCTCACAGCCACTTCCGCTTCCCCTTCTGCCCTCTAAGGGACCACGTATGTCTCATATCACGTTGCTGGAGACCCCTGAAGGGAAGAAGGGAAAGCAGAGATGGCCATGAGCAGGAACAGGAATCAGTAAGTAAGGCCATGGGTCTGCGGCAAGAGTGTTTGTTGGGCGAACCCCAACAAATACTGCTATCATTATACATTGCGGTCTCTTACGACCCCAGAGTATGATGAGCGAAGGTCCAGGGGAGGTGAGCAAACAAAAAAACTGGTGTTAATCACCTCTCCTGCACTCTGGCGTGACTCCATGCAGTCTTTGCCCTCTGTAGTGATGTCACAGATGTCACGTGGGTCAGGCCGTTTTCGCGACGCATAATGACACCGGCGTAACCCACGTCTGTGATGTTATTGAAGAGTACTGCGGCGGATCCCAGGAGAGGTGAAAAACACTGGTTTTTATGTTTGCCACCTCCCCTGAGCCTCTGATCATTATACTCTGGGGTCTGAGTATAATAAATAGTTCGTGGGTGCCACTAAGGGACATTATACTGTGTGGAGGGGCTGCTATGGGACATAATACTGTGTGGAGGGGCTTCTATGGTTCAAAATACTGTGTTGAGGATCTTCTAGGAAACATTATACTGTGTGGAGGGTCTGCTACATGACATTATACTGTGTGAAGGGGTCGCTACATGACATTATACTGTGTGGAGGGGTCGCTATGGGACATTATATTGTATGGAGGGCAGCTTTGGGACATTATACTGTATGAAGGGGCCACTTTGGGACATTATAGTGTGTGGAAAGGGGGCACCATGCTGTGGGGCGGGGGCCCAAATCAAAAGTTTGCTATGGGACCCAGTCACACCCCTGGTAACAAACTATACAATAAAACTGAAACATTATTTAACCTGCATGGTGAACATTGCAAAAAAGAAAACCAGAGAAAAAAAAAACCTCGGAAGTAATGATGTTTCACCATCCCACCTCACAAAATATGATATAAAGAGTGTTCAAAAAGTCATATGTACCCCCCAAAAGAGTATCAATAAAAGTAGAGCTCGCCCCGCAAAAAATAAGCCCTTAACCAACTCTGCCAACTGAAAAATAAAAATGTTACGCTTCTCAGAAGATGGTGATGAAAAAACAAGTGACTTCTTTCCCAAAATGGATTTTTGTTCTGCAAAATTAGCATAAAAAACTATATAAATTAGGTATTAGAGATGAGAAAATCGAAGCAGACGAAGTGGAATTCGATCCAAATTTCAGGAAATCTTCGATTTGCATCAAATCCGGATTTCCTCACGCTTCGATGTATTGAATCGCATTTTTTCCTAAAATGGCTGCCCATGTTAGGACAAAGGGCAAGGAACTCTGAAAACACGGGATCACCCACAATGCCATGCGTGCAGCTAATCAGCAGCCAGCCAGCCCTGTGATGTCACAGCCCTTTAACCCCTTCAAGACCGAGCCCAAAAATGCGTTAAGGACCAGGCCTCGTTTTTCAAAACTGACATGTGTCAGTTTATATGGCAATAACTTTGAGACGACTTCACTTACACAAGTGATTTTGAGATTGTTTTTTTCGTGACACATTGTACTTCATGTTAGTGGTAAACACTAATGAATATTTTTGTATTTATTTATAAAAAAATAGGAAATTTGATGGAAATTTGGAAAAAAAAAAAATCGCAATTTTCAAAATGTGAAATGCTCTGCTTTTCAGACAGATAGTCATACCACCCAAATACATTAATACATATTATCTACCATATCTCTGCTTTATATCGGCATCATCTTTTAATCGTCCTGTAATTTATTTTGGATGTTAGAAGGCTTACAAGTGTAACAGCGATTTTGCAGATTTCCCAAACTAATTTTTTAGGGACCACTTCAGTTCTGAAGAGGATTATAATGGCCTATATATTAGAAACCCCCATAAATGACCCCATTTTCAAAACTGCACCCCTCAAATAATTCAAAATAACATTTGGGAAGTTTGTTAACCCTTTAAGCATTTCACTGGAATTAAAACAATATGGAGGTGAAATTTAGACAATTAATTTTTTCCCACTAATTCCTTAATTTAGCCCTAAAATTAACACATTCACAAAGGGTTAAAGGAGAAAATGCATCTCACAGTTTGTTATGCAATTTCTCCCGAGCATGGAAATACCCCACAAGTGGGTGTAAACTGATGTTTGGGCGAATGGCAGCGCACGGAAGGGAAGGAGTGACACTGGGCGTCTGAAAAGCAGATTTTGCTGGAATAGTTTTCAGGTGCCATGTCTCATTTGCAAAGCCCCTAGAGTACCAATACAAAGGAAAACCCCAAAAAGTGACCCCATTTTGGAAACTACACCCCTCACAGAATTCATCAAGGGGTATAGTGACCATTTTGACCTTACAGCCGTTTCACAGATTTTGCTAACACTGGGATGTATAAATGAAACATTACTAAAATGTCACTTTAGCCCCAAAGTTTTCATTTTCACAAGGGGTTAAAGGAGAAAAAGCTCCCCACAGTTTGCAAAACAATTGCTCCTGAACACGGCAATACCCCATATGTGGTTGTAATCTGCTGTATGGGTACATGGCAGGGCTCAGAATGGAAAGAGCGCTATTTGGCTTTTGGAAGGCAGATTTTGGTGGAATAGTTTTCAGGTACCATGTCGCATTTGCAGAGCCCCCAAAGTACCAATACAGTGGAAGCCCCCTAAAAGTGACCCCATTTTGAAAACTACACCCCTCACAGACCATATCAAGGGGTATAGTGAGCATTTTGACCCTACAGCTGTTTCACAAATTTTATTAACATTGGGACATTAAAATGAAAAATTACTTTTTTTCCAATAAACCGCCAATTTAGCCCCAAATTTTTCATTTTCACAAGAGGACAAAGGAGAAAAAGCTCCCCAAAGTTCGTTACACAATTTCTCCTGAACACAGAAATGCCCCATATGTGGTTGTAATCTGCTGCATAGGTACATGGCAGGGCTCAAAATGGAAAGAGCGCTATTTAGCTTTTGGAGGGCAGATTTTGCTGGAATAGTTTTCGGGTGCCATGTCGCATTTGCAGAGCCCCTAAAGTACCAATACAATACAAACCCCCAAAAAGTGACCCCATTTTGAAAACTACACCCCTCATAGAATTGATCTAGGGGTATAGTGAGCATTTTGACCTCACAGATTTTATTGACTTAGGGACGTAAAAATGTAAAATAACTTTTTTCCAATAAACCGTCCATTTAGCGACATATTTTTAATTTTTGCAAGTGGTTAAAGAAGAAAAAGCACCCCACAGTTTGTTACACAATTTCTTATGAACACAGAAATGCCCCATATGTGGTTGTAATCTGCTTTATGGGTACATGGTGGGGCTCAGAATGGAAAGAGCGCTGTTTGGCTTTTGGAGGGCAGATGTGGCTGGAATAGTTTTCAGGTGCCATGTCGCATTTGCAGAGCCCCTAAAGTACCAGTACAATGGAAACCCCCTAAAAGTGACCCCATTTTAGAAACTACACCCCTCAAGGAATGTATCAAGGGATATTATGATTTTGAGCCTAAAAATGCTTCCCAAAAATTAATGTACAAAGTGCAAATTAAAGTTTTTAAAGAAATATCCAATTTCAGTGCCTAATACGTTGCGGCCACTTTGTGGCATCAGAGACATGAACTCCTAAAACTATTAAGTGGGCTATCCCGGGGACAAAAAAATTAAATATGTGGGTATAAACTGCTGCTTGGGCACTCAGCAGGGCTCAGAAGGGAAGGAGCACTGTGTTTTTTTTTTGCTTTTGGAGTACTTTCTCGTCACCATGTTGTTTTTGCAGAGCCCTGGAGGTGCCAGTAAATTGGAATTCCCCAAGAAGTGACCCCCATTTTGTAGGGGCAATTTTAGGGTCTCTGCAAATGTGACATGGCGTCCAAAAAAACAACAATCTAAATATGCGCTCCAAAAGCACATAGCGCTCCTTTACATTTGCGCCCTGCTGTGTGCCCGAATGACAGTTTATGCCCACATGTATGACACTGGTGTATCCAGGATAATGTACTTAACAATGCCATATGTGGTTATAAACTGCTGTTTGGGCACAGCCGGGCACAGAAGGGAAGGAGCGCTATTTTGGTTTTTGGAGCACAGTTTGCTTTTTGGACACCATGTATTTTTTAATGACATCATTTTTAGGTGCTTACAACTTATTAAATAAATTTTATTAACTCTTTCTTGGTGGATTAAAAAACAACCCCATCAATTCTGGCACTGCGTTTTACCTTTTAAATTTTTCACCATGCAGCGTAGAGCGTAAGTAACATGTTATCTTTATTCTGCGGGTCGGTACGATTACGGCGATACCTCATTTATACTGTTTTTTTTATGCAATACCAATTTTGCAGAACAAAAACCCATTTGGGGACATAAATCAATTTATTTTGCATCTCCATCTTCTAAGATGCGTAGCATTTTTATTTTTCAGTTTAGAGAGTTGGTTTAGGGCGTATTTTTTGCGGGACAACCTGTGCTTTTTATCGGTACTGTTTTGGGGTACATATGACTTTTTGATCACTTTTTATGGCATATTTTGTAAGGTGAGATGGCGAAAAATCATTACTTTTGGCGTTTTTTTTGCGTTTTTTTTCCCCGACGTTCACCGTGTACATTAAATACGGTTTCAGTTTTATTGTACAGGTTGTTACGGACGCGGCAATACCAAATATGTATTGTTTTTATTAATTTTTAGGTTTATTTTTTATATAATTCATTTTATATAGGAAAAGGGAATTTTGGGGGCTTTATTCTTTTATTAATTTTTTTTCACATACTTTATTTTTTCACTTTTTTTACTTTTTCAATTGTCCATTAGGACACCTGAGCCAGAGATGCTGTGATCTCTGGCTCAGTACTATAGACTGCAAGACACAAGCATGCAAGTGTCCTGCAGTCTATACAGGAAGTCAGCGCTATGGAAACACAGAGCTGACTTCCGCAGGTCTCGGCAGGATGAACCAGGTAGTGGGGTCTCCAGGCAGCCTGGGGTCACTTGGCAGACCCCAGGCTGCAGATTATAGATATCGGCACCCCCCCGATCTCGCCGCGGGGGGGTGCCGGGGGGTTGGCAAGATGGCGGAACCCCTTGGATGCCGCCGTCGCTATTGACCACGGCATCTTAAGGGTTAAACAGCGCGGATCAGTGTTATCACTGGTCCCCGCTGTTGCAGTGGGAGCCTGGCTGTCAAATACAGCCGGGCTCCCGCGGTGATCGCACGGGCTCTGCTTCTGAGCCCGCTCGATCACCATCACGTACCTGTACGTGGGGATGCAGTAACTAACCACATTCTCCCACGTACATGTACGTGAGAATGCGTGAAGGGGTTAAATACCCTTTGCCATTTTACCTTCAGTCATTTCACATCATACTTAGTGCAGGGAGAGACGTCAGTAGGCGCTAGGGAAAGTAGTAGAAAACACTTCAAAACTGATAGTTTGCTCAATCGCAGTTCAGGAAAAGAGCATTCGAAATGTAGGGAAAGGATAGGGAGGAATTTATACAAGAGTATTGAAGCAGAACAGGGTTCATTTGGGGAGTTAAAGCCTGGGTAATAGTAACAATCATACTACACCTTGCTGCCGTTACCTGCTGCTCATTGCAGGTTTGCAATAGATCAAACCTGTGTGTTCAAGGGAGAAAATTACATGCCTTTTTGCCGTGCATTGGCAAAAAAAAAAGGATTGTTATCCATTAATTTCCGCAGTAATCTGTTATAACGCCTTTTCAATGGGTTTATTAGTGGGAAAATAATAAGGGACACAGGTCGCAACAGAGTAAGGGGGCGTGGTAGTTAGGGGTCACTTACAGAGGCCTGAGCTCCCATTGTCAGCTAGTGGTCGTGTCTTGACCAGCAACCCAATGGTTGTAGAATGGTTGACTCGGTCATCCAATTCATCCTAAGTCACATCAGACACGCCCAGCCAAGAATCGGTGGGTTTGTCAGACACATCCCTTAATTGGTATGGCCCGGGAGCAGGCCCTGTGCCCTCACGTGTCCTCAACCTGCCTCTGTCCTTTTCTGTTCCCTCAGCCAGAGAAGTACTCTATGCTGTGGGCTCAGATCCACTATACAGTGAGGAGGAGCTACTACAGGACAGTTAGCAGCTACTGCCCAGCCAAGATCTGGAGGAGACATCCGCCGCCTCCTCCAGTAGGCGGGCAAGTAGTGATGAGGAGAGTTGCGTGGGAGCAGGTGTTGCGAGCGGTCAGGCTCCTGACTCAGAGACCATTGAGGAGGACATCAGTGACGTGCAGACAGTACTCGATGATGATGTAGCCGATCGCAATTGAGAGTCGGGTGATGAAGGGAATACATCATCATCAGGAGAAGAGAGTGGCAGCTGGTGCATGAGACAGCGGCAGAGCCAGCAAGTTGGCAGCATGGCCGGGAGTCAGCAGGGTGGCAGCAGTGGGAGGTTGTGAGCCAAACGTGCCTGGGGTAGACCACCCGCTTCACAGGAGCCTACCTGCCTGGAAAGCAGTGGTGCAGGGGCTCACAGAGGCAGTGGCAGCAGTCAGTTAGTGCGGAGTGTTGGTAGTAAAATCACCTACTTGGCGGTGTTTTTTTGTTAAGCCGCTGGGGGAGTTGAGCATGGCCATATGTCGAATCTGTGGGCAGAAGGTGAAGTGTGGCCAGGGTGCCAATGTTGGCACAACAGCCCTGCGTCAACATATGCAGCGTCACCATAAAATGGCCTGGGAGAACCATGGTTCTAATGTGGTGGTCCAGCCTGCTGCAGCAACCACTGCAGCACCCAGTGGCACGCACCCCATTTCAGGCAGTAAAGTCTCCACCACCTCAGCCGACGGAAGCTGTGTGTCCTTCCCATCATCTGTTTGTCCTGATGCTCCTGCTCCTCCTCCTCCTCCTCCTCCTAGTCAGTCATTGCACCAGCAATCGATCACCGAAGTGATTTCGAAGAGAACACAGTACGCGTGCATTCATCAAACAGTGCAGAAGCTGAACGTGTTCCTGTCCAAGTTTCTGGTGCTGCAGTCCCTTCCTTTCCAAGTGGTGGACTCTGCACCTTTCAGAGAACTGATGGCTTGTGTTGAACCGAGGTGGAGAGTCCCAAGCCGTAATTTCTTTGCCAAACAGGCAGTACCAGTCATGCACAAATATGTAGAAGTGAAGGTGGGCCAGTCCTTGAGCCTGTTGGTGTCTGCCAAAGTGTACAGCAGCGCCAACGTGTGGAGCTGTAATTACGGTCAAGGACAATATATGTCCTTTACGGCCCACTGGGTGAATGTGGTTCCTTCCCAGACACACCAGCAACTTGGCCAGGCCACCTCCACGTTCTCACGCCGTTGGTCCTGCAACAATTTCTGCCTCATCCTCCCCTGTATGCTCAGCCTCCACTGCAGGGACAATTCACAGTGCTCCTCCAGCATACCACATGTGCAGGGCACGGTGGTGTCATGCTGTTCTACACCTCGTTTGCCTGGGTGAACAGAGTCATACGGGAGGAACTGCTCCGTGTCCTTCATCAAGAAATCAAATCAAATCCTGGTTTTCTCTGCGACAACTGAAAATCGGAACAATGGTGACCGACAACGGGATGAACATGGTTTTGGCGTTGCGTCAAGGAGGGCTGAGCCATGTGCCCTGCAATCTGGTTGTCAAGCGTTTCCACCCATCTGCAAGACATCCTAAAAATGGCCAGGAAACTTTGCATGCACTTCAGCCACTCCTACACTGCCAAGCACACCCTCCTTGAGCTGCAGCGGCAGAATGGCATCCCCCAACATAGGCTGATATGCGACGTTTCCACTCGTTGGAATTCCACCCTGCATATGTTGGACTGACTGTACGAACAGAGAAAACGATTTCTTGAGCGAACAGAGGTACTCCCCTGTGTAACTTCGATGTTAGCCAGTGGCAGCTCATGTGTGACACCTGCTGTTTGCTCATGCCCTTTGAGGAGGCCACTTTATTTGTCAGTCACCAGGACTACGTGATGAACAACGTCATTACACTGATTCATATCCTGGAAAAGATGCTGGTAAATCTGGCTGGTCATGGGACTGGAGACGTGGCACCTACATCTCACATGCGCCCTGTGGGGGCTGAACTGGAGGAGGAGGACATTGGAGCACAAACAATGTGTAGCAAAATGGGTGGTTTTTCTACACAGGTGACAGGAGAGGAGGAGCAGGAGCAGCCAGAAGAGCAAGAGGTAGATGAGGAAGGTGCGGTAGATGACACAGACACACACAGTGGCAGTATGCAGTGGAGATAGATGCAGGGAGTCCCTCCAAGTAACTTGAGCAAATGGCCCGATGCATGCTCGCTTGAGTAGTGACAGCCAAATTGTCACCATTCGGCAGAGGGATGACTCTCCACTATGTTAGACCCTTGCTACAGGTAAAAAAATGGGGGGCTTTTTTACACCTGCTGAGAGGGAGGACAAACTGAACAACTATAGAGACATCATATGTAGTCAGTTGGCTGCTGCCTATCTGCGCCATCGTCCATCCTCTTGCAGGTCTGACCGGGGGAAGCCCTGGGTGCTCACCTTGCACTGCCATGGCTGCTGTGGGGGGTGGGGGAAGCAGGAGCAGTACCAGCTCCATCAGCAGCAGCCTGAGCCTAGAATCGCTGATGAGCAGCTTTCTTCACCCGAATAGTGAAGAAGCTGCTCATCAACAGCTAGACACAGAGCAGAACCTGAACCAACAGGTGGCGGCATACCTGGAGTGCACCCTGCCACCCATCATCAAAGATCCGCTGGACTACTGGACAGCCAAACTGTATTTGTGGCTGCAACTGGCCAAGTTTGCCCTGTAAGAGCTGTCCTGCCCGAGCGGGTGTATAGTGCGGCGGTGGCCATAGTTAGCCCAAGAGAACTCACCTGTCCACCCAAAATGTGAAGAGACTGACCTTTGTCAAGATGAATCAGGCGTGGATCAGCCAGGATTTCCACCCACCAATGCCTGATGCATCAGATGAAATCATCCATGCTGCCTCACCCAAACCTTAACAAAAGAGACCGGTTTCTTCTGGCTACCTGCCTCAGCTACTATTCTGATGCTGCCACCTGCCTGATGCCACACATCTGATGCCAAGTGCTCCTTCTTACAGCCACCATCATCAGCAGGTGCCACCCACCTCCCCACTCTGTCAGCGGGTCACTCTATGGCCTCCTCATGCTGCTGCCACCTCCACATTATGTCTCCTTGCCACTCTGTGGCCTCCTCATGCTGCTGCCAACTCCACATTATGTCGCCTTGCCACTCTGTGGCCTCCTCATGCTGCTGCCACCTCTGCATTATGTTGCCTTCCATTCTGTGGCCTCCTCATGCTGCTGCCAACTCCACATAATGTCACCTTGCCACTCTGTGTCCTCCTCATGCTGCTGCCACCTCCACATTATGTCACCTTGCCACTCTGTGTCCTCCTCATGCTGCTGGCAACTCCACATTATGTCACCTTGTCACTCTGAGGCCTACTCATGCTGCTGCCATCGGGTCACTCTATGGTCTCCTCATGCTGCTGCCACCTCCACATTATGTCACCTTGCCACTCTGTGACCTCATGCTGCTGGCAACTCCACATTATGTCACCTTGCCACTCTTGGCCTACTCATGCTTCTGCCATCGGGTCACTCTATGGTCTCCTCATGCTGCTGCCATCGGGTCACTCTATGGCCTCCTCATGCTGCTGCCAACTCTACATTATGTCGCCTTGCCACTCTGTGTCCTCCTTATGCTGCTGCCAACTCCACATTATGTCGCCTTGTCACTCTGTGGCCTACTCATGCTGCTGCCACCTCCACATTATGTCTCTTTGCCACTCTGTGGTCTCCTCATGCTCCTGCCAACTCTACATTATGTCACCTTTCCACTCTGTGTCCTCTATGGTCACTGTCTGGGTCACTCTATGGTCTCCTCATGCTGATGTCACTGGGTCACTCTATGGCCTCCTCATGTTGCTGCCAACTTCACATTATGTCACCTTGCCACTCATGGCCTCCTCATGCTGCTGCCAGCTCCACATTATGTAACCTGCCACTCTGTGGCCTACTCATGCTGCTGCCACGGGGTCACTCTATGGTCTCCTCATGCTGCTGCCACCAGGTCACTCTATGGCCTCCTCATGTTGCTGCCAACTCCACATTATGTCTCTTTGCCACTCTGTGGCCTCCTTATGCTGCTGCCAACTCTACATTATGTCGCCTTTCCACTCTGTGTCCTCTATGGTCACTCTCTGGGTCACTCTATGGTCTCCTTATGCTGCTGCCACCGGGTCACTCTATGGCCTCCTCATGTTGCTGCCAACTCCACATTATGTCGCCTTGCCACTCTGTGCCCTCCTCATGCTGCTGCCAACTCCACATTATGTCGCCTTGGTACTTTGTGGCCTACTCATGCTCCTGCCACCTCCACATTATGTCTCCTTGCCATAATTGTACCGAACCATAAAATAAAGGTAGCATGTTACTTATGCTGTACGCTACATGGCAAAAAATTTAAAAGGTAAAACGCAATGCCAGAATTGATGTTTTTTTTTCTCCACTAAGAAAGCGTTAAGAAAATAAGTAAATAGTCAATAAGTTAAAGGCACCTCAATTACAAAATGCATCTAATCCCACAAAAAAATACAGCCCTCATATGGCTACATCACTGGAAAAATAAAAAAAATATAGCTTGCACAATGTAAATACAAAAACCCCAAAAATCACCAAATCATTAGAATAAAACTGGCTGTGGTAAGAAGGGAATGTTTAAGCTGTGCAAGTGTAAATATCAGGGTACACTCCACATTTAAAGCTTATGAGGGAAAAGACACCAGAAGTGATACCCCCCCCCCCCCATCATAGGTGCTACTGGAAAAATAGTAGAGAATTTTGTGTTTCCAATGTACTCTTCACAGCTTATATATTCACTTTTCACCATTCACTGTGCAGTCTCTTCTGGGAAAACTATTGCATACTACGCCCCTTGATAATTTCTTAGAGGGGTGCAGTTTTCAAGGGGGAATTCCTCTTTACTGTTACATTAGAGGTTCTGCAAACATGACATGGCATCCACATACCAAACATCTCAATCTGCACTCCAAAAGCCACACAAAGATCCTTCACATCTGCGCCCTGCTGAAGGGCATAAACAGCAGTTTATGCCCACATATATTAACACTGTTCTGCCCAGGATAACATACTTAATGTCATATGTGCGTAAAAACTGCTGTTTGGGCACAGCTGGGCACAGAAGGGAAGCATCACTATTTGGTTTTTGGAGCACAGATTTAGATTTGGTTTTTGGACGTAATGTCACTTTTGTAGAACTCCTGAAATGCCAGTAAAGTGGAATCCTCTGACACGTGACCCCATTTTGGAAACTACACCCCTGAATGAATTTATCCAGGGGTGCAGAGAACATTTTTAACTCCAAAATGTTGCATTAATTTATTTTAAAAGTGGCCAGTATAGTAATTGTCAGGTAAAACTGACAGGCTGCATGGGACTAACAGAGAGCTTCAAATTGGCCTGGATGCTAGAAGGGAGTTGAGTCACAGTCAGAGAATCATGCTAGAGCAGTTGGTCCTGAGATTCTGTTCAGTGGTAACCTGCCATAATGTCACCTTGACCTGCCCCAAATCTGTCTTTGTGCCAATCTGTGGAAGTTCCTTAACCAGGGGTGTCCCTGGAGCACTGGAGCATTTGTGGTCCATTTCTTGGACAGAGTGACTGTACTGTGATCTGAAGAAGACCCAGGAAAGTGCTGCAGTTTGTAACCAGATACTGTAATACCTATGTGCCTTTAGGAGTCTAGTCACCATCAAGTTCTGTGCCGTTCGGAGGCTAGTTACTACCCAGCTCTGTGCCTTTAGGAGACTAGTAGCTATCTAGCTCTGTGCCTTTAGGAGACTAGTTACCATCAAGTTTTGTGCATCTGGAAGACTAGTCACAGTCCAGCTGTGTGCCTTTGGGAGATTAGCCAGCATCCAGTTCTGCCATTAGTAGACTAGTAACTGTCCACCTCTGTGCCTTTGGGAGAATAGTCCCCTTCCAGCTCTATGCCTTTTGGGAGAATAGTCATCATCCAGCTCTGTGCCTTTGGGAAACTAGTAACCATCAAGCTCTGTGCCTTTAGAAGACTAGTAGCCATCCAAATCTGTGAATTTAGGAGACTCTGTAACTGCCATGATTTGTACTGTAACTACTTAGCACTGCCCTCTGTTGGAGAAAATTCAAACTCTACGACTCCACTGTGGATAACAGACAAGGTATCTGAACTGGGTGACTGCCTCTACCTTTCTTTATGAAAACAATATAACTCATCCAGCCCTTCACTGTATTATACAATATAACACCTTCAACCTCTCACTGTATAATACAATATAACACCTCCAGCCTATCACGGTTTTATACAATATAACACATTCATTCCTCACTGTATTATACAATTTAACACCTCCAGCCTCTCACTGTATTATACAATGTCACACCTCCAGCCCCTGACTGTACAAGGCCCCTGCACACAGTAGAATGTCCCATAGCGACTCCTCCACAAAGTACAATGTCCCACAGCAGCCCCTTCACATAGTATAATGTCCCAAAGTGGCCCCTTCACACTGTATAATGTCCCATAGTGGCCCCTGTACACAGTTTTATGTCCCTGTTCTATAGTGGCTCCTACAGTGTTCCTTGCAAATATTCTCCCATCTCTAGTAGTTACCAAAATCCACAGAGACACAAACCACCACATAGTCATTTATGTACAGATGGAGTCAGAGCCAATATAAAATTTTGCGTGCTAACAAATAGTCTTATTGCATTTACACTATTTACATATCACATGTATTAGAGTGGCTACCCCATGGAAATGGGATAGTGCACCATGACACAGAACAAAGGTTCATTTGGTGGAACAAATGTTTGCCTGGCACCATCTATATGTAATAGCAACACCATTTTAATACATTAGTGGGTCAAGTGAAAATTAAATAAATAAAACTATATAAATTTGGTATCCCTGGAATCGATCCCGTCTCATAGACAGTGCAATGTCATTTTGGCTTCAGAGTTAACGATGTGAAAACAAGCCCGTGAGAGTGTCTCGCATAAGCAGTATTTCTCCAATTTCACCCCATTCTGAATTTATTCCCAGTACATTGTACTGAATTTTAAATGGTACCATTGTGAAGTACAATTTCTCCCACAAACTTTAAGCCCTCATATAACTCTGTGAACTGAGAAATAAAAAAGTTATGGGGTTTGCAAGGCGGGGAATCAAAAACAAAAACTTCACTCATCTTTCCGGGGACTTGCATTGGCGTCTGGTCTTCTTTCCCGGTCTTTGGCTCTCCGTTGTGACATCAGCAGTCCCATGTCGCCTCTGAGGCCTGTAATTGGATATCATTGGTCATGTGGGAGATGTAGACGTCATGACGCCAGAGTCAAGCATCTTGACATCGATTCTCCCTACGTGACCCAATCAGACCTCAGCGGTGACAAAGTGTAATGACTTCATCGCACCCCATATGACCATTGAGGTCCAATCACAGGCTTCAGTAGTGACCCATGGCTGTTCACTGTACAGGAAAAATATTTTTATAGATTTTGAACCCAGGTGTTCTCTGCCTGCTCCTAGTACACATCACTCAGCCAGCGCACCACCTTTTTTTATTACACTTATTAGACCCCCTAGGGGTCTAATCACTAACGCTAATGCATTGAAAAATATCGACATTTGTATGGCAGGCTGCATAAAGCAACCTGCCATACAAATGAATGGCAGACAAGCCTGGGAGCTTTCAATAGGCTCCCGGCTGTCATGCCTATGGAATGCTGGCCCCGGATCTTGCTCTGGGTGCTCGCAATTCCCAGCAAAATGGCAGCACCTGTGCGCCGCCGACAAAATGGCACCATGGTCAGCTTTAACTGAGGCACCGGGGTAGTTAATGCCTGCGATCAGTGCAGGCACTGATCGTGGGCATTAGCGCTGGGTCTCCATAGCTCCCAACTGTCCTGCATCTGGCGGGACAGTCCCGATTTTACACTGCTATCCCGCAGTCCCAGATAGCTTACAGTTTGTCCCGCTATGCCCCTGAAGCGTTTTGCTGTTACCAAACTTTATTAGAGTAGGATAAAGGATAAATGGTAGATGCTAAATCCTAGTGGGCTAAAGAACCTTTGATGACTTCATGGCCATGTGATCAGACTCTTGTGTGGGCGGAGCTATTCTGGATACTGTGGGACAGTGTGATGTTACACAGAAAGCTGGGAACGAGAGTGATCGAAGATGAGGAGAGAAGAGAAAGCATGTGTGAGCAAGAGGGGCGAACTGGAGGCAGATGTAGGGGGCCATTAAACTGGGGGCAGATAAAGGGGGACATTAAGCTGGTGGCAGATAAAGGCGGACATTAAATTGGTGGTAGATGGAGGGGACAATTAAACTGGGGGCAGATGAAGGGGGGCATTAAGCTGGTGACAGATGAAGGGGGGACATTAAATTGGTGGCAGATAAAGGGGGATATTAAACTGGGGGCAGATGGAGGGGGACATTAAACTGGGGGGGCAGATTGAGGGTGACATTAAACTGGGGGCAATTGGAGGAGGACATTAAACTGTGGGGAAAATCTGGAGGGGGACATGTCTGCCTCTAGTTGCCCCCAGTTTAATGTCCCCCTCCAACTACCCCCACTGTTTAATGTCACTCTCCAGCTGCCCCAGTTTAATGTCCCTCTCTAGTTTCCCCCAGTTTAAACTGGGGCACGAGGAGAGGGACTTAATACTGTGGGGCAATTGGAGGGGAACATTATAATGTGGGGGCATATAATGTTAGGGTGACTGTAGGAGCATTATACTGTGTGGGGGCACATGGAAAAATAGATGAGAATGGGCGAAGTCAACATAGAAGTGGGTGGAGCTAAACTTGCCACGGCGCACATAGCTTATTTTATCCCTCTTTCTTTCCAATGATAGTTGGGAGGTATGTTGTATAATACAGCAGAGACCCGGTGGCTATGATGGCCGTTCAACTCCTAAGTGCCTGCTATATTTAAATACCTGACATCCTTCGTACTATTATGTCAGGAAAGGGTTAAATAGCTTTCACCACTGCCACCTACGGCCTGGTCCATAATATTATCCCCTGCCGCACTTCACACATGTTGCCACAGCTACCACCACTGCCACAACTAAGCCAGGCATGTACTGTGGCCTGGTCCATCACATTCCACTATACCACTCAGTTAGTGCTACAGTGTTGGTATAAAAAAAATAAAACCATTTTGATTTCACATCTGCTCCCAACAAGGGACAATTTTTGGTGGCTTTCTTTCTTTTTTTTTTGTTTTGAAAAGCGAATTCTTCATCACTTTTCGACTAGGCTCACAGCCACAAATGTATCTCCTAAATAACAATAAGTCTGTAGCACTTACAGGCCATCAAAACAAGCTAATTTTTCTACAAATCCATTGCTTTATGTGATATAACCACCACGTGTGTCTAAAAAGAAAACACAGGCAAGCACCTTTTCACCCAAAAAGTGTAAATTTTGGAGTGTTTAAAGTGTTAAAATACATACTGTAAAAGCGAGTGGCAGTGTATGGTTACGGTCAGAGTTTGTATCCACTGCTTACCATCCGTATTCCATAGACATACACGTCACATTCACTTTGACATAACTTTGGCTGTGTTTGCCTTAGAGATCTAGAAAATGGATAGATAGGTTCCTGGGAGCCCTAAGAGTTTTCTACACTATGTTTTAAGACAATTTAAGGTGTGGTTCGTACTGAACTTGTTCAAGCTGCAATGAATCTTAGTTGCAAACCACCCTAACCTGAAACAGAAATCTTGAGTGGTTTGCCCATCTCTATTCTTCATTACAGACCTACTGTATATTTTAAAAACGTTAAAAAATGTACCTTCATGTGCAATTAAACAACTACAAAGGCCTCTGGTTCATGATACAGCCATCAGACCTTGGTCCAAGTATCTTGTCAATTAACAATATGTGTTGTCAAAATTCTTGGACCAAGGTCTGATGGTTGTATCATGAACCAGAGGCCTTTGTAGTTGTTTTATTGCACATGAAGATACATTTTTAAATGTTAATATTTGTTGTCAGAAGTTTGTATTAAAAATAATTTATATGTAGTTATATATAGTTTACAGTGGGGAAAAAAAGTATTTTGTCAGTCACCAATTGTGCAAGTTCTCCCACTTAAAAAGATGAGAGAGGCCTGTAACTAACATCATAGGTAGACCTCAACTATGAGAGACAAAATGAGAAAACATATCTAGAAAATCACATTGTCTGATTTTTTAAGAATTTATTTGAAAATTATGGTGGAAAATAAGTATTTGGTCACCTATAAATAAGCAAGATTTCTGGCTCTCACAGACCTGTAACTTCTTCTTTAAGAGGATCCTCTGTCCTCCACTCATTACCTGTAGTAATGGCTCCTGCTCTAGAGGAGATCTGCATGGAGGAATGGGCCAACATACCAGCAACAGTGTGTGCCAACCTTGTGAAGACTTACAGAAAACGTTTGACCTCTGTCATTGCCAACAAAGGATATATAACAAAGTATCGAGATGAACTTTTTTTATTGACCAAATAATTATTTTCCACCATAATTTGCAAATAAATTATTTAAAAATCAGACAGTGTGATTTTCTGGATATGTTTTCTCATTTTGTCTCTCATAGTTGAGGTCTACCTATGATGACAATTACAGGCCAGCTTCATCTTTTTAAGTGGGAGAACTTGCACAATTGGTGGCTGACTAAATACTTTTTTTCCCCACTGTATATATAGTTATATATAGACATACAGTGCCTTGCGAAAGTATTCAGCCCCCTTGAACTTTTCAACCTTTTGCCACATTTCAGGCTTCAAACATAAAGATATAAAATTTTAATTTTTTTGGTGAAGAATCAACAAGTGGGACACAATTGTGAAGTGGAACGAAATTTATTGGTTATTTTAAACTTTTGTAAAAAATAAAAAACTGAAAAGTGGGGCGTGCAATATTATTTGGCCCCTTTACTTTCAGTGCAGCAAACTCACTCAGGAAGTTCAGTGAGGATCTCTGAATGATCCAATGTTGTCCTAAATGACTGATGATGATAAATATAATCCACCTGTGTGTAATCAAGTCTCCGTATAAATGCACCTGCTCTGTGATAGTCTCAGGGTTCTGTTTAAAGCGCAGAGAGCATCATGAAGACCAAGGAACACACCAGGCAGATCCGTGATACTGTTGTGGAGAAGTTTAAAGCCGGATTTGGATACAAAAAGATTTCCCAAACTTTAAACATCCCAAGGAGCACTGTGCAAGCGATCATATTGAAATGGAAGGAGTATCAGACCACTGCAAATCTACCAAGACCCGGCCGTCCCTCTAAACTTTCATCTCAAACAAGGAGAAGACTGATCAGAGATGCAGCCAAGAGGCCCATGATCACTCTGGATGAGCTGCAGAGGTCTACAGCTGAGGTGGGAGAGTCTGTCCATAGGACAACAATCAGTCGTACACTGCACAAATATGGCCTTTACGGAAGAGTGGCAAGAAGAAAGCCATTTCTCAAAGATATCCATAAAAAGTCTCATTTAAAGTTTGCCACAAGCCACCTGGGAGACACACCAAATATGTGGAAGAAGGTGCTCTGGTCAGATGAAACCAAAATCAAACTTTTTGGCCACAATGCAAAACGATATATTTGGCGTAAAAGCAACACAGCTCATCACCCTGAACACACCATTCCCACTGTCAAACATGATGGTGGCAGTATCATGGTTTGGGCCTGCTTTTCTTCAGCAGGGACATGGAAGATGGTTAAAATTGATGGGAAGATGGATGGAGCCAAATACAGGACCATTCTGGAAGAAAACCTGTTGGAGTCTGCAAAAGAGCTGAGACTGGGACGGAGATTTATCTTCCAACAAGAAAATGATCCCAAACATAAAGCAAAATCTACAATGGAATGGTTCACAAATAAACGTATCCAGGTGTTAGAATGGCAAAGTCAAAGTCCAGACCTGAATCCAATCGAGAATCTGTGGAAAGAGCTGAAAACTACTGCTCACAAACGCTCTCCATCCAACCTCACTGAGCTCCAGCTGTTTTCCAAGGAAGAATGGGCAAGAATTTCAGTCTCTCGATGTGCAAAACTGATAGAGACATACCCCAAGCAACTTGCAGCTGTAATCGCAGCAAAAGGTGGCACTACAAAGTATTAACTTAAGGGGGCCGAATAATTTGGCACGCCCCACTTTTCAGTTTTTTATTTTTTACAAAAGTTTAAAATATCCAATAAATTTCGTTCCACTTCACGATTGTGTCCCACTTGTTGTTGATTCTTCACCAAAAAATTAAAATTTTATATCCTTATGTTTGAAGCCTGAAATATGGCAAAAGGTTGAAAAGTTCAAGGGGGCCGAATACTTTCGCAAGGCACTGTACAGTGCACGTGTTGGCCATATTTCCTGGCCCAACGCATCTCCTATCGACTCAACTTACTGATTTATGATGTAAAGCAGGACAGTAAAGCTCCAGTATACTGCTCTAAGTTCAGTTCACAGGAGCTGTGGTTGGACTGGAAAATACTGTCAACACATGAACCATGATGGCCTGAATATCACCATGTGCAAGGGCTCTTAGGCTGAATTCATGTGTCCATGTTTGAAATGTAAGAAATCTATGATACTGCGAGTCCAATTCGTTCAAGTTGTGGTCAGGTCAGGAAAAGTGATTGTGACATGGACTGTATATAGAATTTGGCTTAATCCTGTATCATATAATCTAGAGCAGTGGTTCCCAAACTTTGGGTCGTGACTCTGCAGCATCCCAGAGGCTGCTGCTTTAATTTGTTGGTCTTTGTGCCTCTGAGTTTTGTGTCGGTACGTCCCATTCTACAGTCATGGCCAAAAGTTTTGAGAATGACACAAATATTATATTTTCACATGATCTGCTGCCCTCTGGTTTTATGTGTGTTTGTCAGATGTTTTTATCACATACAGAAATATAATTGCATTCATATTATGAGTAACAGAAGCTTATATTGACAGTTAGAATGAGTTAATGCAGCAAGTCAATATTTGCAGTGTTGACCCTTCTTCTTCAGGACCTCTGCAATTCTCCCTGGCATGCTCTCAATCAACTTCTGGACCAAATCCTGACTGATAGCAGTCCATTCTTGCAGAATCAATGCTTTAATTTTTTCTGAATTTGTTGGTTTTTGTTTGTCCACCCGTCTCTTGATGATTGATCACAAGTTCTCAATGGGATTAAGATCTGGGGAGTTTCCAGGCCATGGACCCAAAATCTCTATGTTTTGTTCCCTGAGCCATTTAGTTATCACCTTTGCTTTATGGCAAGGTGCTCCATCATGCTGGAAAAGGCATTGTTGAGCGCCAAACTACTCTTGGACGGTTGGGAGAAGTTGCTCTTGGAGGACATTCTGGTACCATTCTTTATTCATGGCTGTGTTTTTAGGCAAGACTGTGAGAGAGCCGATTCCCTTGGCTGAGAAGCAACCCCACACATGAATGGTTTCAGGATGCTTTACAGTTGGCATGAGACAAGACTGGTGGTAGCGCTCACCTCTTCTTCTCCGAATAAGCTGTTTTCCAGATGTTCCAAACAATCGAAAAAGGGATTCATCAGAGAAAATGACTTTACCCCAGTCCTCAGCAGTCCACTCCCTGTACCTTTTGCAGAATATCAGTCTGTCCCTGATGTTTTTTCTGGAGAGAAGTGGCTTCTTTGCTGCCCTCCTTGAGACCAGGCCTTGCTCCAAGAGTCTCCGCCTCACAGTGCGTGCAGATGCACTCACACCTGCCTGCTGCCATTCCTCAGCAAGCTCTGCACTGCTGGTAGCCCGATCCCGCAGCTGAAACACTTTTAAGAGACGGTCCTGCCGCTTGCTGGTCTTTCTTGGGCGCCCTGGAGCCTTTTTGGCACCAATGGAACCTCTCTCCTTGAAGTTCTTGATGATGCGATAGATTGTTGACTGAGGTGCAATCTTTCTAGCTGCAATACTCTTCCCAGTTAGGCCATTTCTGTGCAGTGCAATGATGACTGCACGTGTTTCTTTAGAGATAACCATGGTTAACAGAAGAGAAACAATGATGGCAAGCACCAGCCTCCTTTTAAAGTGTCCAGTGGTGTCATTCTTACTTAATCATGACAGATTGATCTCCAGCCCTGTCCTCATCAACACCCACACCTGTGTTAATGGAGCAATCACTGAATGATGTTAGGTGGTCCTTTTAAGGCAGAGCTGCAATGATGTTGAAATGTGTTTTGGGGGATAAAGTTCATTTTCTAGGCAAATATTGACTTTGCAAGTAATTGCTGTTAAGCTGATCACTCTTTATAACATTCTGGAGTATATGCAAATTGCCATTAGAAAAACTGAAGCAGTAGACTTTGTAAAAATTAATATTTGTATCATTCTCAAAACTTTTGGCCATGACTGTATGTTAAATGTATTGTTTGCAGCTTTTCCTCAGCATTATTTCCCCCTGCAGTGTTCAAAATCTAGCTCTGGTTTAGCCCTAACCTATCACAAGCCACTGGGTGGGGTTATAGGGAGACCTCATCTCCCCAGCGACGGTTGGTCTCCTCAGTCTAGTGTGTGCAGTGGACTGGAGAAGGTGTGCAGAGCTTGACTGCCACAGCCTCTGGACTGAGGGTCAACTGTCGCCTTCAAAGCCCCAGGAGGGATACCATCAGCCCCAGGCTCATACAGAGACAGCCCTGAGCAAGGGAGAGTAGCTGTCTGTATCTTTGGACTTATTCGATGCCGTGCCAGGAGGAGCAGGAGAGGACCCTGACAGGAGGAACGCGTTCGAGCTTAGTATACAGGTAACCAGATCCCTGTCAGGACTCCCTGTATCTCCATCCCCGGGATACCTGGCTGGGAGAGGTACGAGAGGAATAGTAGTGGAGAACTATACTGCAGAGCCTGTATCATCCCTGGGTACCCTCCTAGAACGAAGGCTGGGGATTGGACACTGTAGAACTACTACCCCCATTTGGCTGCTGTTATCTTTTGTTCCTGTTGCCAAATAAAGGCTGTTTCTTGTTCACCTACACCGCTGACTCCTGAGTCGTGCCTGCATTACCATCAGAGCCCTTCTGGCCTACACCACACCGGTTCAGAGAGAAGAGGTCCCCTCTTCAACTGGAAGCGCCCCACGGGAAAGAACTACCACCACCACCATCCGGTAGTGCTGCAGGCTTCCCCCTCAACTTTGTCCGGCCCAGGAGTGGGACTTGAGTGGTTGGTGAGTGTGCTCGGCCTGCTAGGTGGCACAGCATCCACCACTACTACTCCCATCCTCCAGTCTCCTCCATCTGGGTTGCGGCAACCCCCTATTGGGTCATGTGAAAACTGCCATGGGGTCAAGAGCCATGAGTGCTAAATAGGCTGTGCAGTGCAACAGTCCCGATATGGCGGCTGATAAAGATCAGCCATCCTATCGGTAGCAAAGCACTGCACAGCCTACAGCGGTGGGCCCAGAAGAGGTGAGTGAAAATAATAAACACTTATACTTATCTCTCTTGGGCATCTGAAGAATCTCCAGCATTCTTTTCAGGCTTTTTGTGCTGTCACACACCCAGGGGGTCAGCGCTGAGGCCTCAGTGGTCACATGGGACCACTGAGGCCATTGTCATAATGTTAGGTCAGTATGTCATAGTGTCAAGGCGCAGCATGTGACCCCCGTGGAGAGTGACGTCACAAGAGGCCTGAAGGTGACGCTAGATGCCAGCAGGACACAGCCGGACGCAGAGAGGATGCCCAGGAGAGATTAGACAAGGTGAGTATCAATGTTTGTTATTTTCCCTCACCTCCCCAGTTATTCTTTGAGAAAACCCCAGAGTACAATAATTCACGAAAACGAACCCTGGAGGGGGGGCAACCCCAGGAATATTCATCAAAACAAATCTTGTGAGGTTCTCCCATTGCTACAAAAGAAGCTGTCTGAGGCATTATACCACTGTGGAGGGGCCACTGTGGAGCATTATATTGTGTGGGGCCACTGTGGAGTATTAAACTGTGTGGGGCCACTATGAAGTATTATACTATATGGGACCGCTGTAGAGCAATATACTGCGTAGGGCCACTGTGGAGCATCATGCTGTGGGGGCTGCTCTGAAATATTATACTGTGTGGGGCCACTGTGGAGCATTATACTGTGAGGGACCACTGTGGCATTTTATACTGTGTGGGGCCACTGTGGAGCATTATACTGTGGGGGGCTGCTCTTGTAGCTGAGCAATGTAATTGCAGCCTTGTCCCATTCACTTCTATGGGATGATGCTGTAATTACATTGTGCGGCTGCAATAAAACAAGACGGCATGTGGCCCCTTCAAAAAGCTGATCAGAGAGGGTCCTAGGTGTTGCACTCCTGCCAACCTCTTGTTGATGACCTATCCTGAGGAGGGGTCCACCACCCTGACGATCAGCTGTTTGAAGAGTTTGTGGCCCTCAGATGAGCACCACATTGAATACCATGTACAGCACTGTACATTGTATAGTGGCTGCACTTGGTATCTCAATTCACTGCCATTAAACTGAATATGTAAAACAAAAAAACATAGGCACTAAGCAATGCATAGTGCGTTACCACTTTAAATTAAACGAAAGGTAAGGTGTAAAAAGATGGCTCCTCACCTTGTAAGGTTGTGTAAATCACAACCCACTGTCACCAACAAAAGTTACCGTAATCAGGCATCAGGATTGCAGCAGAACCAATCAAACACCTTGGAATAGGTGTAGGCAGGTACCTACAGCCAGGGCCGGTTTTAGACAAAGTGGGGCCCTGGGCAAAATTAAAAGCGGGGCCCCAAATGCTGATATGCAAACAACACCATCGTCTTCCAGTGGCAGCCCCTATAATAACGCCTCCTTTCTGCCAACAAAAAAGTAATAACAAGCCCCATTTTACCACACACAATTCAAATGAGCACCTTTGTACCACCTAATAGATTTTTGCACCCAGTCATCAGTTATTATAGCGCCTCCTTATAAATAATAGTCTCTGCTTATAAATAATATTACACCCATATCAGTAATAGCTCCCTTATAAATGATAAATAGTGCCCTATCAGTAATATTCCCCCTTATCAGTAACGGACACCCTGTAAAAATAATACTGCTCCCTTATTAATAATAGCCCCCTCATAAATAATGGTTACCCTTATAAATAATAGTCCCCATTATCACTAATAGCCCCCTTTATAAATAAGCCCATTTAACAATTATACCCCCCTTATAAAAAGTTCCTCTCTTATAAATAATAGCTCCCCCTTATATTGGATGCCTTATATATAATAGTTCCCCCCTTATAAATAATAGCCCATCTTATAAATAATAGTTCCCCCTTATAATAGCCCCTCATATTTAAGTTTCCCAATTATATATAGTAACCCACCCTTATATATAATAGTTCTCCATTATACAGTGTCGGACTGAAGAGTCTTAGGCCCACCAGAGGAACTTATTCTGGGGCCCCACCCAGCAGCTTCCTACTAATATCCTACACCCCGGCTCCTTCACTGAAGTCTTACATATGTGCTGACTATCTGGTGTTACTGAGTATGTTCCCCGTATAGTCAGCCCCTATAGTACTGTGCAGGCCCCAATAACTCCATGGCCAGCTCATGCACAGTACTGTATGGGGAATGACATGGTCATGGAGCACTACACGTATGTGCAAGATTATAGTGAGGGAGCTGTGATGCAGACATAGCACACAGGGCTGCCAGCAGGAATTTTGAGCCCCCCCCCCCACAGTATAATGCACCACATGGTATATAGTTCTCCACAGTATACGATACTCCCCTGAGCCCTCCACAGTTTCCCCACATGGTATATAATGCTCCACAGTGGCCCCACACAGTATAAAATGCTCCCCTGAGCCCCCCATAGTGGCCCCACATGGTATATAAGGCTCCACACAGTATAATACTCCACAGTGGCCCACAAAGTATACTACCCCTTAGTGGCCCCAGTGCAATATACTCCCCAGCAGCCCCACACAATATAATATTCTCCATACAGTATAATATGCACCCCACAGTGCCCCCCAGTATAATCCTCCACAGTGGTCTAACATAGTATAACATGCTCCACAATGGCCTCCACACAGTATGATATACTACCCAGAGGGGTTCCCCCAGTATAATGCTCCACAGTGTTCCCCCCCAGTATAATGCTCTACAATGGCCCCACAGAGTATAACATGCTCCCGAAAAGCCCCACACAATATAATACACTCCACAGTGGCCCCACACAGTATAACCGGCTCCCCACACTGCCCCTTCCCCCCAGTATAAAGCTCCACAGTGGCCCATAGTATAATATGCTCTCCAGAGGGCCCCCACTAGTATAATGCTCCACAGTGCCCCCCCCCCCAGTATTTTGCTCCACAGTGGCCCCACGCAATATATTATGCTCCCCAGAGCGTCCCCCAGTATAATGTTCCACAGTAGGCCCCACGCAGTATAATATGCTCCCCAGAGGGCTCCCTAGTATAATGTTCCTTAGTTCCCCCCGCAAAATGCCCCACAGTGGCGCCACACAATATAATATGCTCTGCTGATGGCCCCCCAAAATAATGCTCCACAGTGACCCCACTCAGTATAACATACTCCAGAATGGCCTCCACACAGTATAATATACTGCCCAGAGAGGTTACCCCAGTATAATGCTCCACAGTGGCCCAAAACAGTATAATATGCTCTCCAGAGCCGCCCCCCCCATACACTGGGGTCCACTCTGGAGAGGATATTATACTGTGTGGGGTCACCGTGGAGCATTATACTGGGGGGGGGGGGCTCTGGAGTGCATATGATACTGTTTTGGGCCACTGTGGAGCATTATACTGGGGGGCCCCTCTAGATAGCATATTATACTGTGTGGGCCCCCTGTGGAGCAGTATACTACGGGGCCCCCTCTGGATAGCATATATATTGTTTTGGGCCACTGTGGAGCATTATACTGGGGAGGGGGCCCTCTGGAGAGCATGTTATATACTGTGGGGCCACTTTGGAGCATTATACTGGGGGGCCCCTCTGGAGCGCATAATGCTCCAAAGTAACCCCACAGAATATAGCATGCTCTCCAGAGGGCCCCCTCCCCAGTATAATGCTCCACAGTGGCCCAAAACAATATATATGCTATCCAGAGGGGGCCCCGTAGTATAATGCTCCACAGGGGGCCCACACAGTATAATATGCTATCCAGAGGGGGCCCCCCCAGTATAATGCTCCACAGTGGCCCTACAGACTCCGTCAGTGCTACTATTATATTATACTCTGGGGTCTCTTCAGACCCCAGAGTATAATAATCGAAGGCCCAGAAGAGATAAGGGAAAATAACAAACAGTTATACTTACCTTGTCTTACCTCTGCTGGGCCTCCTCACGCTGCTCCGCTATCACCGCCGGCGACTGCTTCCTCTTCTCTGCTGAGGCCTGTGATTGGGCCTCAGCAATTACGTGAGGCAGGCTGTCAGCACGCCCCACGTGACCGCTGTAGCTAGGCCTCAGCGGTGATGTCCGGAACGCCGGAAGATGACGTCGGACGCCAAGCCAAGGACAGGTGAGTAAAAATGTTTGTTATTTTTACTCACATCTGAAAGGGACCCTGCGGCACATGACGCTGGGTCCCTTTTTGTTATTAATATGGCCGTCCTGACTCCGGGATCCCGAATAATCAGGCTCCGGATCCCGGGGGCCCCTTTGGGGACGGGGCCCTGGGCAGTTGCCCAGTTTTCCCCCCCCCCCTAACGCTGGCCTTGCCTACAGCATTTAAGTGCTTTTATACACTTGATAAAGGGGTTTGTTTTCCCCCCGAAACGCATCGTGTACTACTTGTTCATTTTGGAATAAAGATTTGAATCAAACTCTGGATCTGCGCGGCTATTTCCATTGGTCCTCCATATTGATTAAACTGAATATGAGTGATCTGCAAACGAGCCCTTTAAATAGCTGATAGCAAGCTGCCTGGTGTTGGACCCTATCAATCTGGTATTGATAACCTATGCTTAGGATTTCACACCACAGTCTTTGATAACTGACAGGACAAACTGCATATGTTTTTATTACACTTCATATAAATCTTTATCCTTCTTACTTTATGGAAAAATGGTTTTATTTTTGTTATCATGAAGGTTTTTTTTTTTAAGAAATAAACAATCTTTATTTTACATTTTGTAATTTATTTCCCAGACCCACCAAGGGATGTCACAATGCAATTGATATATCCTTATTTTCTGATAGATGTATTATCATGTTTCCCCAGTGTGTAAAATTAGTTATTCTGGATGTTGGGCTACTGCTTTATCCATGGTTCAGCATCCAACTAGGGTGAAGCGGACTGGCCCAGCAGGGAACTGGTGAATTCCCCCGGTGGGCCCTGTACCCCGACTATTAGTACTCATTTTGCCAATGCAAAGGTCAGGGCCTGATCGGGCCCCTGATCAAAGGACAGTGGCGTAACAATCGTGGTTGCAGGCGCTGTGACTGCGACCAGAGGGGTACGGGGCCCGCGACCAGCTGAAAATGGCCGGGGCCCCGAACTACCATGATAGTGGTCAGGGAAAGCCTGGTTCCCCGACCACTATACCTATTGTTAATGGAAATGGTCCGGGCCCCTTTCCATTAAATGCCAGCCCAGGGGATGTGACAAAAAAAAAATACTCACCTGGCTGTCCTGGGCTCAGCATCGTCTCCGGCACTTTTACAGCTGCAGTGGCCTGTGATTAGGCTCCAGCGGTGACATGGGGCGCGCCAGCGTAATGACATCATCACGGCCCACGTGACTACTGAGGTCCAATCAAAGGCCCCTGAGGTGACGTCTGGGGCACGGGACCAAAGAAGATGGGAAAGAGAGCAGGACGGAGCAAGGATGCCCTGGAGAGGTTAGACAAGGTGAGTATAAGTGTTTGTTATTTTAATCACTTCTCCTGGGCCTCTACTTATTATATTCTGGGGTCTGAGGAGCATATAGGGGGCCACTGCGGAGCATATCATGCTGCGTGGCGGGCCACTGCGGAGCATATAGTGCTGCGCGGGGGCCACTGCGGAACATAAAATGCTGTGTGGGCGCCACTGCAGAGCATAAAATGCTGTGTAGGGGCCACTGCAGAGCATATAATGCTGTGTGTGGGCCACTGTGGAGCATATTATACTGTGTAGGGGCCAATGTGGAGCATATTATACTGTCCCAGTATTGTTTACATGCCGGGTGCTGCGCTGCTCACTCACCGTATTCTTGATAACTGCAGTTGTGGGTACTAAAGCTGTATCTCTTTCAAGTATCTGAGATATCGCTGCAGCACCTGTAACCGTCACTATCAAGAATTCGCTCTAGGGAGGGGGAAGGGGGCCCCAGACAAAAGTTTGCACCAGGGCCTACAAGACCTTAGTTACGCCTCTGCCAATGTATTTGCATTGGCAAAATGATGACTAATAGTGGTCAGAGGCTGGATCGGCAACCTCGGGACCCCAGGCTGCAGGCAACATTGTAATGATTAAAGATGGCTAGCTGCCGACGTAGCACAGCGACGGGAGACCGTCCCTACCTTCTTGTGGGCTCTAGCCTGGATCCTGATGGGCAGCCGTCGGAGCCAATCCAGTTGCAGTTTGTTGCTGAAAGCGTTACAGACGTCAACTTCACTGACCACTCTGATAACTACAACCCCCTGCAGCTGCAGATGCTCTGGGTCTGTTGAGAGTTGTAATCCCCCCCGCTGGTGCCTGCTCTAGGGCTCCAGCATAACAATACCTAAGTCGCAGAAACTCCAATACTACTATAGGGGAGACCAGTGAAGGGGCCACTGTAATTACACCAGGGCAGGTGAAAAAAAACTTTCTTTCCTGTCTCCAGTGTCTCCCAGCGCAGTTTGGTCCTGCAGCTCTGTTTTCTTCCAGCGCAAGTTCCCCCTGCACGTGACTACCTGTGATGTCACGTGACCCCTGAGGCCATTCAGCGGCCTAAGGGAAGAGACCTGGGACGTCACAGCCAGTGAGGACTTCTGGCAAAAAAAGACAGCGGAGCTGCAGGGCCGACCGTGCTGGGACCTGCTGACACCGGAGCATCGGGACAGGTGAATATGTTTATTATGTTTTTGTGTTTTTTATTTGGGGGGGGGGGTTCACCTCCCCCAGACTAATTATAAAAAAGAAAAAAAATTATACTTGACAACCTCTTTAAAGTGTGGCGCATTGGGGGGGGGGGGGGGTATATTAAAGGGCTTGTCCAGGCATAATTTGTTATGGTTTATCCTCAGGATAGGCCATAGATACCTGATCTGTACGAGGCTGACCTCGGACCGATCAGCTGTACGGAGCCACTTCTGGTGCCCATCCTGTACACAATATGGGGCCAGAAGCAGAAAGCTCTGTCCACTGTGTATTAGCCGGGCACCTTCACTGTATCTCAGCACTTATTGAAGTCAGTAGGAACTGAGCTGCAGTGAGGACGCCAGGCAACTAAACAGCGGATGGAGCTTTCTGCTTCCGGCTCTGTTTTGTGTACAGAACGGGCACCGGAAGTGGCTCTGTACAGCTGATGGGGCCATGTGTGTCAGACCTCTACTGATCAGGTGTTTATGGCCTATCCTAAGCATAGGCCATAAAAGAGATTAACCCTGGACAATCCCTTTAATATGCCCCACACAGCTTAATGTCCTCCCACAGGATTTTAGTCCCCATCACTTCACCCACACAATATAATGGCCCCATCACTGTTCCCCTTACAGTTTGGGGGCCCAGTGAAGAGGCCACCGTATGGGGGGCCACAGAAATGGCAATAAAAAAAATTTGGCGTAGACAACCCCTTAAAAGAGGTTGTCCATAAACTGGAGCGATCACTGTGGTGGTGTAAAAATAAAAAAAAATTTCAAAAAAAGCATACTCACCTGTCCCCAGCACCCATTGTCCCCTGCCTATGTCTGTCCCCTGCCTGTGTCTGTTTGGTCTCATGGCGGCATCTCATTTCTGGAAATCCTGTACCTAATTGGTCTTTGCGGTCACATGAGGTGCAAGACTCCCAGCAAGGAGGCTCCGGCACGAGACTGAATGGACACTGGCAGTGGACAACAGAGCACCGAGGACAGGTGAGTGTGCTTTTTTATTTTTTTTTTTTTTTTATTTTACACCTCCTGCACGGGACATGGGTTGCGCCAATTCCTCGATAACCTCTTCAAAGGATTTATCCATCTTTCTAATATTGATGGCCTGTCCGTAGGATAGGCCAGCAATATTACATCTGCGATGATACAACAGCCAGGACCTCTGCAGATCAGCTTTCTCAGGACAGTACGGCTACAGGTTATGGTAACAATTCTAGGAGCCACACTGTTGACTTGCCATACAGGGTGTAGCAGTAGGTTTAGGTAGTGCAGTGGTGCACATGGTATGGCGGGTGAGCAGAATGGCTCCCGACATGTTATTACCTTCTAGGGTCCTGGCGGTGGGCCCCTAGAAGCAATTCCACTGGTGGGTCCTAGATATCCCAGTCCGACACTGGAGTGAACCCTCCTTTCTTTTCATCTTATGTGATTGGAAAACTGTAAAGATTGCTACAATTTCTCTTGGCCAAGGATCACCAACCAGAAGGGATTTTAAAGTATGAATTGGATGTCCATTTTGAGTGTGTAAAAAATTCTTGGCAGCTGTTTTTATGGAAGCTAGTAATAGAAATAATTTAATTTGTAGTCCCATGAAGTAGGTGGGGCCTGTTGTGTCCACAGGGGAGGTAGATAGAGGCTTACTGTAATAACAAGTGAAGAAAATAGGTGGCAGCAGCTGCTGTGAGTGCGGGGTTAAGTATCTTGGGGGACGCAGTAGCTACTGGGGAGCTAAGTAGGTAGAAGTCTGCTCTGACACCTGGGGAAGTTCAGGGGAATGTAAATTTCTACTACTAGAGAGAAGTATAGTTACCAAGTAGAACTCTATTCTGACTAATAATAAAACTTAAAATCTTGTACATTGCTGGTTGCTGGATGTTTTCTTTTTTGTTTGTTTTCATAATATTCACAAGTTGGCTATGAATCATTTTAACTGGATCAGGGCATACAGCGTATCCAGACCTTTAGTGTATATAGCTTCTAAACTTAGCTATAATATGATTATAACATTGATGATTTCCATGTATATGACATCCTTATTAATATACAGTATCTTACTTGTACATTTCTTGGAATGGGCATCTGCAATGTAGACAATTGCATAGTCAGATATTGATCAAAGGATAGTTTGCTATAAATATGTTTTATTGTATAAATTATAATACAAAATGTAGAAATAGCTATATACAAAACATTATTTCAAGATAATTTAAAAATGATTTGTACACAAAAAACATCATTTATATGTGTAGTATGATAAACATACTAAGGGTATGTTCACACCGTTGTTTCGCTAGTCCTTTGTTCTGATTCATTACAAGATCAAAACAACAGACTGAGAAGCTAACAGAATGACTGATGCAGCTGGAGTACTCTCTGACTTCATCCATTTCTATTCAATCTCCATTTCTATACATAAGACACATTATTACAGATACATTTCTCATTAAAAGGTTAGTCTTTTGGTTTGTTTTCTTGGTTTGGCTATGTCCAAATGTCCTATGTTCACTATAACTGAAATGGCATTATTGCTCATTCTTAGCATGTAAAGTAACTGATTTTCTATACATTTTCTGGAAAGGCCATAAATCTGAAAAGAGAAAAAAAAAGCAATGCATTAAAAATGTATTAAAATGTAGGCTTTTAGACTTTTAACTATTATACAATTGCTTTTAAAGGTAAACTAGTAAAACACAGCCATACTCTTTGCTTTATGTTCTTTATAAAAACAGAACTGGTGTCCTTGTGAAAATACCCTGAACTCATTTATCAATTGCAGCATTTCAGCTGAGTTTCTTTCAGACAGGTGATGTAACTAAAGTCTTGTGGGCCCCCTTACCCAATCTCTACAGCATATTCTTGATAGCAGTGTTTTTTCAAAGGTAGATAACCCCTTTAAATGGTTATTCCAGTTCCTTTGAACAGATAACCTATAGTCAGGATAGGTCATCAATAAGTGCAAATACAGCCTGTAATAACATTTCACGGCCATTATAAAACAGATGGCATGCAATGTAAATAGAGAAGGGGTTATGGTGCTTGCACAAGCACCTCGGACAACCCCTTTGAGTGCCGCCAGGCACTCAGTCCACCCAGGACCATCCGTAAATTGAATAAGGACTGCCTGAATTTCCAGGACTGTTTGCTGAAAATTAGGGACTGACCCATAAACTATTAAAAATGAATGGAGAATAGGGAGTATTTACTAGGCAATGAAAGCAGATTATTACATCAGTAAACTACACTGCAAAGATGCCCTACTCTGTAACTCACCTTACAATGGAGGAGTGAGGAAAGTGTTCTCTGTAGATGAAACATTGAGGGCGACTATTTGGACTTTAACATGGTAGAATGTTGAGGGCTTGAGGTCATCAATAATCACAAAATTATGAGTCTACAATACACATAGCATGATGATTGCAACATGTAAAATGTATGATATTGTACACAATTATCCTTTAAATTAACATTTATCACCTATTCACAGACCCATATTGGTAACTAGAGTAGTGTTCCCGAGTCCCCAACACTCCAAGTTCCCAACAGTCGGCAACACAGTTTAAATGAACTAGTGCTCTGCTATTCTGTTTCCCATCCCCAGCAGGGGAACTTCAGCAATCAGATGCCTACAATACATATTGTGAATAGGTAGTAAATATCAATTGGAGAAACCCCCTTTAAAATAACCTTTTAAAACTATATTTGCATTGAATAGGGTACAGCCTGTGTTCACTGCCATACAAGTTTTTCTCTGTGCACAAGACCTGAAACATTTATCTTCTATACATTGGTTGAATGGTAATTGTTAGATCATGCAGTAGGGATTAGTAGGTTTATTACTAAAGGGGGTTATGATACAAAAATTATTTATCCCCCATCCATAGGATAGGGAATAAATTGCTGATCAGTGGGGATCCAACTAAAACAAGGAATGAGCCAGAAACACAAAAGAGGTGCAAATATTTCTATATATTTAGGTTTGGCTCACAAATACTGAAACCAAATAAATATTGATCATAATACACATGTAACTGAGGCTTTATTTGAGCTATTTCAACAATTGTAGCATCCCTTTATACTTACAGCTGAAAGTGTAAGTGTATGGTAAAATGCGGTAGTTTGTGACATCTCTGCCCAGCTGAATAGAAAATTTTTAATGGAGTAAAAGGGGTCCATCTGTAAAACTTGCCAGTGAAATTCTCCTTTAATTTTCCCATTCAGACTATGAAAGACTGCTCTTAATTTTTCTGACCCGTGCATCAAACTTCTAGACAGGCGGTGGCGCCCTAGAGTTGCAAAAAAATGGCACATTGTATTACTGAGCTTACAAATACTCTCCTGCTAATACATTTTCTTGGTAAATATGCATAGAAAGCTTTAGTGCTTATTCACATATCTGCTTTGAACGTGTATATGGTGTCTGTGTTGATCACAGATAGCACGCAATCCTTATTAGTCTACTATCTGTGCTTGAAAAACGGATCAACATTTGTTTTCAATGTATTCCTATGTTTTTCATTGTCTTTGAGCTCGAAGACAAAGGACAGCACAACGATTCCGCAAAAGCGACAAAAATAGAGCATATCTCCACTCTTTTTCCACCATCTGTATAGCCCATTAAAAATTAATGGGATTGTGTGTTTCCCGTGATCAACATGGAAAGTTCACATCCGTTACAAACGACGTGTGAATAAGTTTCTTCAAATACATTTTTCCTCAAGTCTCATTTTTAACAGCGCACAATTATGTTTTCATTTTTATCTGATAATATTTGTACAGTTAAATGACATATATGGGCAATTGGTAACGGTATATTTGTGACCTAATTCCCTCACTCATTTGGAACTAATTCTCTGAAGTTTCTTAATATACTCTCAGCAGAGGTGTAACATGAAGCTCCTGGGCCCTGATGCAAAATCTGTACCAGGCCCTCCAACTATAATGTACTGGGCTCCTCATATTGGAAGAGACACCTTATGGGGCCCCCTGATGTTCAATGGCTCAAGCTACAAAGTGCAGAAAGGCAACAGCCGAAAAATGAAATTGTGATTTTTTTTTTTTCAAAGCTGGTCATACACATTAGATGAATGTCAGAGGACATTATAATAGAATATGATGGCGCTATACAAGTAAGCATAATAAATAAATAAATATAGTCTAATTCTTTGTTATAATGGGAGAAAAACACTGCCATAGCATTGTCAGCAGTTTTCAGTGTCAGATTGATGTTCCTTGGACCCATCAAAGGATCTAACCCTGAGGCAGCTAAATAAGATCCACAGTGAGATAGTTAAACATAACTTTGTGGATAATGTTAGTAAATGTGAAAAACTAACAATTGAAAGGGTTGTCCAGGAAAAACAGTTTTTTCACTGGAGGCCGGGGAAGGTGAAAAATAATAATAATAAAAAAAAACATACCTGTTCCAGGTGCTCCAGTGTCCCAGGCTGCTGTCTGGTCCCACGGCTCCTTTGGCCTTGTTCCGGCAGAATTCCCCACTGTATGTGAATGCTGAGGACATCACTGTGATGTCTGGGAGTCCGTTCCTTAGGCTACTGAGGCTGCTGATTGGCCTCAGTGGTCACGTGCAGTGGGGACTTCAGCTAGAACAAGCCCTGGGGCGCCGTGGGATCAGAAAGCGGTCTGGGACACCATAGCACCGGGGTCGGTCAGGTGAGTATGGTTTTTTGGGGGTTTTTTTCTCCTTACCCAGCCTCCAGAGAAAAAAATGTTTTTCCTGGACAACCCCTTTCATCCAGAGCTACAATGAGAGTAGACCTTCATCCTGGAGTGCTCTCTACATTAAGCCACTCTACACTCTTTCCTCTGTGCTCTGGATGAAAGCAGTAGCAGGATTCTGGTTGGATTCTACAGATTTCACTCAGAGCAGAGAGGAGATTCTGTGGAGTAGTGTAATGCAGAGAGCACTCAAGGATGAAGAACTGACCTCACTGCACTTGTATGGTTTGCAACCCTGAATTAAAAGTAAGATTTTCACTTTCATGCTAGTACTAACAACATACACCAAGGTATATTTAAACCGCTCTTCAGGGTTCCTGCCCACTATAGCTCTGTCAGCAATGTGTTGTAAAAGATTCAGTAAGACTTGTACAGTGAAACATTCCCAAAGTACAAAAAACACTTCTTGGAGCAAATTTTTTAGTGGGAGCCTCCTTTGCCTACACAATAGACTTGCAAGAGCTGTAAGGCCAGTATGGACATGGATCTGTGCTATGCCACATCACCAGACTGGAGAGGAGTGAAAAGGGGCAAGATACTTGCAAGTCACAACAGGGAAGAGAAGCTGCCAACAGTACGCCATCTCTTTGGTACAGAGAGAGCAGGAGTACAACTAAGCATCATAGGAGGCGCTGAGGGGCTGTCAGAAAAGTGGGGAGGGCATAGCTGATGTCATCCTCAACAGCCTACATGATTGACGAACAAGGGATGCTGCAGTCACTGGTGTGTCAAGCATACACACCAATAACCCTGGGAATTGGGTAGGATTTATGTAAATTCTACCCCAAATATGGCTGTCCTTGTGGCATTAACATCCTAATATTGGCCATTGTAATGTCAGAAAATATGTTCAACGTTAGTAACGAAGAGAGAAAATAGGAAGAGAGCCATGTTGAGGTCTAGAAATAAGAGGGGAGCCATGCTTGGAACCAAGTGGTAAATCAATAGGTCAGCATGGGGACTAAGGAAAAAGGGGGTCAGCAATCGTTATGTGTGGGCTGAGGTGATTTGTGTTTGTACAACAGCAATTTTATTACTCCCTTGCTTGGCTCAGATGGTTTCACTGTATTTTATTTATTCAAATCGTTTCTTTGTCTATGGGTAGTAATGCTATGGGTGCTCTTATCAGGGATTGACAGCAATTTCCATGTTTCTGCAAAATACTAAAATAATGTTGAGCTGTTGCTAAAATGGACCTTCCAGGATCTTACATTGTGAGGATTATGTCACGAAAGGTCCTAGAAGGTCCTTGAAAAGCTTCAAGCTTCTGCTGCTGTTGACAAGGTACATGCTAGAATGCAGTGGGTAAAATCTGGTGCTGCCAGGTATGCTGTGGATCCAGTAGGTGGTACTGCCTCCTGTCACTGTTAGTATGAGGCACCACCTGGTGTATCCACGTCAAACTAGGCAGGTTAGAGTAAGGGTTGCATATAGGAAAGGCATAGTTAGCCTCTACTTCAACAGTGCAACACCCAAAAATGCCAAAGCTCCGGCTGTGTTAGCTGTGGCAGATGGAGCCTGTCAGATTACACAGCTAACACTCCCGGAGCCGACACATCGCCACTTACTGGATCTATGACACACTGATTTAAACCACTCCATTCTAGACTCTGAGGCAGAGGAGGAATGGGAGGCATTTTGATAGAAGAGTTAGGGCAGAAGAATAGGAAGGGGGCAGAATGTTGATGAATGCGAGGACACATGGGTAGTTCTCAATAGTATCTGAAGACGGCATAGAGACCTCCTGTTTGCACAACAACCAATGCTAGAAAAAGAGGATGCGCTGTGGTCATGGAACTTATTGAAGAAGGTGAAAAGCAGGATAAGAAAAGACACTGTGAGTAGACAACTATTACTATTGAGGGAATGGTCTTTCAGACAATATAAGAAACTGGAAAAATCACCAGGGTGCCCCTTTAAATTGATTAAAATACAAGTTATACCCAACTCCTTTCCCATGAAAGTATATATCAAGATACTCAGCATCTCTTTCTTATAGCATGCTGTCTGCAGATCAGATACAGTGATCACTTTAAGTGATTTTATATTTCATGGAAATGTTTTTTAATTCTATGATAAGTCCTTGTTTTTCCATGTATTGTAACCAAACTTACTTTGTAGGTCACTCACCCTGTTTTGGACAATGTGCATCTTTCAGGCCTTTAACTTTCATGTTGTTGCACTTCGGTGTTTTTACAAATGTCACCTCTTCAACCAGGGGTCTCTGAAGGGTGAATGGCCGTACTGTTACTTTATATATGCATGCAAACTGGAGGCCAGTAATAATGTAGTTGGATCCCTGCAGTAAAAATTCAGAAGTCCTTATTTAACACTTGAATACAGATAATAAAGGCAACATGACCTCTGCACAGCTTAGGATATCAAATGGGATTGTCAAATATAGGAATATAAAGAAACAGTCCATGCAATACAGATCCTCTGTGTTTTTCCTAGTGCAGGCCCTGAAAGAGCAAAGCATGACATAGGGACCCTTCTTTTGTTTTTGTTTTTTTAATCCATTATATACTACATTCAGTGGCGTAACTAGGAATGGCTGGGCCCCAAGGCAAACATTTGACTCGGGGCCCCCCGCCAAACCGCCACCCCCAACTACCCCCTCCACCCCCGCACAAAGCGCATCCCTGCGCACACTATTATGCGTCATAGTGGCCCCTGCACACAGAATTATGCCCCATAGTGGCCCCTGCACACAGTATTATGCCCCATAGTGGCCCCTGCACACAGTATTATGCAGCATAGTGGCCCCTGCACACAGTATTATTCCCCATAGTGGCCCCTGCACAGTATTATGTCCCATAGTGGCCCCTGCACACAGTATTATGCCCCATAGTGGACTACCCATGAATGATTATATACTCTGGGGTCTTTTCAGACCCCAGAGTATAATGATCGGAGTCCCAGGGTAGGATACAAACATAAAAAACAATGCTACTTACCACTCCCTGGCCCCGATGTACTCCGGTGCGTTACTTCGGCCATCTTCAATGTTGCACCACATCTCGTGTGCTCCAGGCCGGCGTCGCACGCATAATGACGTCAGCTGACATCTGGGACGTTACCAAACAGACCTGAAGCCTATTGGAGCGCCGGAGAGGTAAATAACAGTGTTTTTTTATGTTCCCTCACCTCTCCTGGGCCTCCGATCATTATACTCCATGGTCTAAAAAGACCCCAGAGTATACTGATAGCAGTGTTTGTGGGGTTTACGGTAGCAGCTGCCACAAGGTTCTGGGCCCCTTAATGTCCTGAGCCCTGTGGCAGCCGCTACCGCTGCTACCCCAGTATTTACGCCCCTGCCTACATTAGGCAGGGCACAATAGATCCTTTTATATCCTTAGCAAACGAGACATGCGATTTTACAGATTTTAATACAAGACTTTTTAGCTGTTGAATTCTTGAACAGGTTGACTCCCTCTATGACCCAGAGTGGAGAGCTGCTGAAAAAAACAGCCCTTATTCTAGAGTGCTTGACACATGTCTTGGGTTATTGCCATGCGCTTCACATATTTCCTACTTCTTCTCCAATCCATAAACCGTTTCCCCCAAAAATTCAGCATTTATATTTTATCAGGTCTTGATGGCATCTGCATATTAGTCGATACAGCTTTGTTGAATTCCTCCAGATTTGCTGAAAAACTAGCAGTATCATGGAAAAAAAAAGACAGTGATAGGTATATATATATATATATATATATATATATATATATATATATATATATATATATATATACACTGCAAAATCTCTTTACAGGAGTGAATCTATAATTCTCAGTCAAAGAAAGGTTGGATTTCACAATATAACTTTGGTTGTCCAAGATTGTGTAATGCAACTTTCAAACAATTTGTAGTATGATTTTGACAAACTTGAGTTGCATTCTGGTGTTAAATGGGAAAAATGTGCAGTTGCCTTTTATAGTTCTTTCATCATTTTTGGAGTGCGATTAGCAGAGGCTTATCTTGAAGTTCCTGGGCTCCATGGCCTACCAACTATGACCTAGTACAGGTCTTCTCATATGGAAGGCCCTTGGTGTCAACCACAACCTCTGCATTCCTATAATTTGGCAATTATGGTACTTTATAAGAAATGACAGCACATATCTAAATTTATTATGAACCCGGGCACTGTACTCCAGATCAGCAGCACTTTTGCATTGGACAGCAGTTTATTCATCTTTAGTCGTTTCACTCTGGACAATCATTGAAGTGATAGTATGTATATATTTCTGGGCATTGTGTCTTATTGTTAATATATAAGATAAATGCAGACATTTCTCACCTTCACAACTGCTTTTCCCCCTGAAAAGGTGTCATTATTGTGACACATGACTGGTCTCCATTTTATTAAGTAAGTATGGGGTTCCACATAATTGTCTGTAGAACATAGAGGATAGATTTAGAAACCAGAAACTTTAGAAAGTTTTTATGGTCTAAGATTTCAGATGAAAATTCTTGGGTTATTCATGGGTTATTTACATTCCACCAGCCAAATTCTGTCAGTCTTTCTTTGAATTAAATGGATTGTTGCCAATTTGGCCTTCATAGAGGGGGTTCCCCTGGCTGGGATCCAACTTTATGTAAAATCATTTGAATGGCCAACATGCAAGGGAAATATATGCCTTGATGCACTTCTCCCCAGAAATAACAGTTTATTGTTAGGGATTAGAACAGCTTCTTTTTAAAAAAGGGATCATCTTCATAAGACAATCCATATAAGCTACAGTATGCTTTATTAGTACTGAACAAGTGGGCACTCTAGTTAGAACATCACCATACATTCTAGATAGCCAGCCCATCCCACCAAAATCAATAGCTTCTGCCAACATTCCTATAATCTATATGGTCGTCTTAACGGATGACTGCAAGACGAGACTACAAAGTTTTGTTTGTAGTCTTTGACCATGAAAATATAAAGGAACATACAGTACATTAACTTCACACACACAATGGGAATTTTTTTTTTTATAATCAAGATTATTTGCAAAATGTTATTTTAAACATTGGGGGAATAAAGAAATAGTTGCAAAATACAGACATTCAAGGTTTATAAAATCTGAATGATACCCTGTGTGAAAACTGTAAAGGCAATACTGAATATTCTACAGCTTATGAAGTAACTGCTATAACTTTGCAATACCATAAAAGAAAAACTCAAAAGACTATTTACTGGGGACTTTCTGATATTAAATGTCGATATATTACAGTAAATCTTACCTGCCAATTTTTTCCAAAATAATTGTATTTTAAGCTGGTTAGTGCTGTAAAAAGAAAATGCTTGTAAAGCATTTTTACAACTTTTATATGCTTTTCCTTGGATGAAACATAGATTCAAAGCAGGTTTTTCGCTTGCTGGTTTAAAATCTGCATAAAGAAAATATTCATTAATGTTATTCTTTATGGTTAACACCTGTACAAGTGTAAAATCAGATATGGGGTCACCTTGCTGTGCTGTACTGAAGATGAACTGTGTCCTTGGACTTTTCATTCTTTTCTGCCCCCAATAGGATACAGCTTGTATTTTTAGAAGATACTCAGTGTCAAGTAGCAGGCCTTGTAGTGTAAATTCTGTATTTGCCTAAATTAAAACATTTCACTATTGCATTTAATAGTACAAGAGAACAAGATGTTTAGATGTTAAGGATACTGAAAATGAGCATTACATACCCCATCTGCTAAAATCCAACTCTCCTCCTTCTTCTGTGATTGCACCTCTCCAATATTCTTAATGTTCCACCATATTCTGTAATGATGAATTTTTAGGTCATTTTCCAGTGGTACATCCCAGGTAATTTTCACTCTGACAAATCCATCAGGAGCAACAGTGAGGTTACATTTTCTAAGACCAGTAGGAGTAGTTGGTGGCAAGGGATCTAAAGAAAGTCAAGTGAAGATGCATTAAAATTTAATATTATATATAGAAAAGACCAAACAATATAATAGCTTTACATACTAATTTGATATTGCACATAAATTGGTTATAAATCTAATTTCAGCACCTTGTAGAGGTGATTCTTCAGTTTCTTAATATTGCTCTTTTATTCACCTTTGAAGACCCATTTTCATGTAAATTGCGGTTTTATTAATATACAAATGAGGGGAAAAGTGCATTGCTTGGCAATCTAGAGCTAGAGATAAAACATTGATTTACATGAAAATGGGGCTCCAAAGCTGACTACAAGAGGCATATTTGGAAACAGTAAAAACAACTCAACCAATTTACTTCTGACAGACTCGCTTTAATAACAATAGGCATGTTCTGTAAAAATAGAGAGGGCCTATAAAAGAAACAGGATATGTCATAAATCAGACAGACTGCATCTATCAGACATTTATATCATATCCTGTAGATATGCCCTAAGTGTCCAAGATGGAAACACCTCTTCGATCACTTAAAGAGATTGTCCAGTTTCAGCAAATACATTTTGTTGTTTTTGCAATGAAAAATTATACAATTTTTCCAATATACTTTCTGTATCATGTACTCAATGTTTTCGATTTTTATAGAACCATGCTGCTTTATATGTGAAGGGGGTTTAAATACAAAAATACATAAAAACAATAAACTAACTTAGTGACCAACTAGTACAGTGAGATATAGGACCCATGGTCATGTGATGGACAGTCCAAGGTCACACAGGTGACTAGTTCATTACAGTCACAGCACAGTAATCAGAACTCTGTCTTGTAACGATTTGTGCACCTGTGTGTCTCTCACATGACCATGGACTGATTTTTATTAATTGGAAGTATACAAGCAGTCATCTAGAAAACTATGAAGAGTTGATACAAAAAGTATATTGGAAAATTGTATAACTTTTTATTGCACTTAATTGCTGTAACTGGACAACCTTTTTAACACTCAGGGCTGTACTAATACATTAATGCCATAAAAACAAAACACAAAAATAATCACAGAATTGTACTTTTTTTCACATGAACCCCCCAAAATGTTAATAAAAGCTAATCAAAACATTATATGTACCCCAAAATGGTGCCAAATGACAATGCAAAAGGGCACATAAAGAATAAGCCCTCATAAGTCTATGCTGAAAGAACAATAAAAAAGTTATGAATTTTGTAAAGCAATGATGGAGAATATGAAAAAGTCACAAGTCTTAATGTCCAAACTAGATTGCATCCTTAAAGAGGACCTTTCACCACATCCACCAATTCTTTGCATACTTCAGTAGGTGCTGATCCACTGATTCTGGCGCAGTTGGAATTTTTCTCTAGTCCCCACCATTCCTGAGCAATAAGTGCTGTTAGTTTTAGCACTCAATATTCTAAATAGGCTCTTCACTTAAGCAGACAGTCTGGGATCACACTCCTGACAGTACAGAGCTTCATTAGCATATTAGTTGTTGAAACTAACAGAAATAATTTCTCGGGAATGGTGTGGTCATTAACTAGTTAAAGATGACCTGCCATGTACAGGAGTGGAAAAAGTAACAGATTAAGTGAACGAACTAAAGACAATTCAAAAACAGATCAATATTTGGTGTGACCGCCCTTTGCCTTCTAAAGAGCATCTATTCTTCTAGGTACACTTGCACACAGTTTTTGACGGAACTTGGCAGGGAAGTTGTTCCAAACATCTTGGAAAACTAACCACAGATATCCTGTAGCTGTAGGCTTGCTGAAATCCCTCTATGTCTTCATTTAATCCCAAACAGACTCAATGATGACATGAGGACTCTCTGAGGGCCATCAATTTTAGGACTCCTGCTCCAAAGGTTGGTCACACCAAATATTGATTTGATATAGATTTCTCTTTTGTTCATTCACTTTACATTTAGTTAATTGACAAAAATAAACTATTAACACTTCTATTTTTGACATTTATTTTGCTACTTTTCAGAATTTTCCACACCTGCTTAGAACATATACAGTAAATACTTGTTTTCATAATTTATTCATACATCGCCATCCCTTTAATATTTCTACTGGGATAGGCCAGAATATTGCAGCTATAGCTCTGTACTCTTAGTAACTAAAATGCCATAAAAATGTTTGCCATTTGGCTACTAGAAACATTGTGAAAGCACACCAGACTCATGGTCTATGTGTACTAGTATATTCATGAGGAGAGCACTCTTCCCAGCTCCACCTGCCCCTCTTTGCAGTATGTGCATGCACAACCTATCGATTACCTTACCTCCCTGAGTCCTGGGATGGTGCTCTCCTCATAAATACACCAGCCTCATTAGCTATTTGTCCAATGTATTCTTTCAACACTTAAAACAACCAAACTGCAGATATACTGCATCCATTTTGGATACTAGGAGTAAAGACCTGTGGCTGTCATATGTTACCCTTAAATAGGGTCCCCGTGTAATTTAAATTTTGCAACATTTTCATATTTCATAGATTGTGATGTACGGACAAGTTTCATGTAAATCTGTAGATTAAAAAGCTACAAGTCATTTTTTTTTAAATAGTAAGAAAACTATGTTAACTTGCATCTGCAAAAATACAGGTGTCGTACAGTAGGTTTTATGTCACGGAAACCTTATTCACACACAATGGCAAAACAATGAATAAAATGATGCTGTATGTGGTGCAACAAGCTGAAATGACCTCTGAATTTGATTACTATATAGCTGTAGGCTGTGACCTGCCAGAAACCATGCTGTACAAGTGTCAGAACTATAATTTTTTTAATGGGTTGGAAATACACTGTTCTAATGGTATTCTTGGTCCCAAGTGAGCTGGCATCATTCCTCAGTCTACAAAATGAAATTGCAACTTTTGCAGATTAAAATAACTAGTGTGCACATAGCCAAAAGCAATATGTCTTTGTTGTGTATAAATTCAGCAAATATATGTTTTCACAATCCAATATCCCTTACCTAAAGCATACATAGGTATAATTCTACTTTCAGAATCACAGTGGAAACTCATACAGCTACAAATATCGTAAACTATAAAAAGTGCAGAGGATCTCTGCATTTCTAAAGTTGTAGACATGCATGTTTTCAGAACTAAGATAAGAGTGTGGAAATAATGTTACAAAATCTAAAGGTTAGTTTGTTCTTCTGTTGCAGAGCAAGTTATAGATTTACAGATATTGGGTTACTTTGGGATTTATGTATTGAGCAAAGAAAACAGGGATGCATTAGGTAAATTTACAATGTACATACATATGTTGTTCTTACCTCTGGTGGAATGGATGTGTTTACTTGGTACGGTAAAACCTTGTGTTCCATGCATATTAACTGCAGCCACCCGAAACTGGTACCATCTGCCTGGTCTTATATCCATCATAATAAAATGGTGGGCTGCTGTCTGATAAACACAGCAGGAAAGGAATGACATATGTTCATATCATTTGTATATCAAATTATATAATTTATATTTTAGCTTTTTATTATAGTTTACTAAACATTAGGTATTATATACAATATGACATACCTCATTTGGTCTATGGACATAAAAAAACTACATGACATGTAATTCACAGAAGTCAGATCATCCCTTTTATTCTTGTAGATATTGGCCCTTGTTGGAGTGGACCAACACCTCTCCAATTGGAGCCTAGACTACCTAACAAATCGACCTCAGTATGTGAGAGCTCGGGACTGTGTACCAGATACCGTGATCTGTAATACGGGGGCACTTCAGGGTATAGTTCTTGCCCCTTTCCTCTTCACACTGTACACTGCAGATTTTAGGTGCAACTCATTTAGCTGCTACCTACAGAAGTATTCTGATGACTCTGCAATAGTAGGCCTCATCACAGACGAAGATGACAGGGAGTACAGAGAACTGAACCGGGATTTTGTGGACTGGTGCCAGCGGAATCATCTCAGGATTAATGCTGGGAAGACCAAGGAGATGGTAGTAGACTTTCATAAATGCAGCTAGCTTCCTAAACCAGTGAACATCCAGGGGACGGGCATTGAGATTGTCAACACCTATAAGTACCTGGGTGTTCTCCCTTATAATAAGCTGGACTGGGCAGATCACATGGAGGTCCTATACAGGAAGGTCCACAGCAGGCTCTACCTGCTTAGGAGGCTAAGAGCCTTTGGAGTCCAGGGGGCACGTCTTAGGACTTTTTTCAACTCAGTAGTGGCATCACCCATCTTCTTCGGAGTGGCCTGCTGGGGGAGCAGTATATTGACCAGGGATAGAGGTAAACTCGACAAGCTGATTAGAAGGGCCAGCTGAGCTCTCTCCATACCCGATGGATGCCAGCTGTATAATACAGCCAGAACCCGCCTCTAACAGCTGCGATCAGTGCTGACACCGATCGCAGCTGTTAACACTTTAGATGCCGCTGTTAAACATGACCGTGGCATCTAAAGTGCGCAGCCGCCATCTGCGCCACCATCTTGGTGATTGGAGGGCGGCCATCGGTTGCCATTACAGCCGGTAGCCTATTAAAGGCTCCCAGGCTTGTCACTATAACATATCTATTACACGCTGCAGGCAGCGTGTAATAGAAGTGAATGGATTTTACTATTCACTGCAATATATTAGTATTGCAGTGAATAGTATGAGCAATCAGGTAACATGTCATTTTTACCACATAGTGAATGCCGTCAAAAAATTAAACCTATAAGAAATTGGCGCAAATGCATTTTTTTTTCCAATTCAACTCCATTCAGAAATTTTTTCCAGCTTCCCAGTACATTGCACAGGATATTGAATGGTGCCATTACAAAGTACAGTTTGTCCCGCAAATGATAAGCCATCTTGTGAACTGAAAAATGAAAAAATGATGGCTCTAGGAATGGGGAGAGGGAGAAACGGAAATGCAAAAACAAAAATGAACAAAGGCATGAAAGGGTTATGAAAGTTTCCAGTTCTTAAAATCTTTTTCATAAGTCCAGAGATCAGCCGTCATGGGATTCCAGCCTTCCAGTTCTTAGCATAACTAAAACTTTCGGACAATTTTTTGGCAGTATTTGTGTCATTAATACATTAATATACTTTATACTTAACAAGTTTTTCCTCTTTTCTGTGAAATTCTGCATTTTTTTAACTTTTTTATTTGTCTATTGAGAGCTGTTCCCTGCTTCTCTTTGTATAAGGTGTACAGTAATACCTCGTACACTCGCGTTTCCGAATTTGTGAATTCACAGATTCGCAATATTTTTATTGGAACCTAACATATAAGGATTTTGCTGTTTTTTCACAGATCTGCGAAATTAAAAAAAAAAAACCTTTGTTATTGGGAAGTAGCGTCCCGTTCGTTACGTACAGTACAGTACCCGGTAATTGGTTTCATTTTACTGTGAGTGGAAAAGAAAAATGAATGAATGAATGTATTAGTATACAGTAGTGTACAGTATACTTTAGTATACTGTACAGTACTCTAGGGTAAAGTTTCTTAATATTTAGGGGTTAAACTTTAGAAACTGGCATCAGTTAGCATTGTAAGCGCTTGTAAGCGCATGTACCAAACATTCGCAAATCCTCGTAATCTGCGACTGGCTCTGGAACGTAACCTCACGAATGTATGAGGTATTACTGTTCAGGCTGTTTGAAATGTAGAGAAAATAAGGGTGGGGAGGGTCACTTCAAACAAGTTATATCTCAGGCGTTAAACATACAAACTTGCTTTTGGTGTCACATGAAAGAGGAGATTCTCTTCTTTCATATGACACTAAGGTTAGAGTGCTATCTATATTATTTACAGAGATATCACTGATTGAAAACACAGTCAGGATTGAGATTTTTAGTGTCATATGAAAGAAAATAATCTCCTCTTTCATATTACACCAAAAGCAAGTATGTTTTATGATGTCCGAGATATAACTGTTTGAAGTGACCCTCACCTACCCTCTTATTACACAGCCCCATACTCATTCCGTAACATTCAGTGAGAAGCAGAAACAGGTCTTAATACAGAAGCAAGGATTTCACAGAAAGGATCCAAAATTTGTTAATAAAGTATATTACAAAATGTATTAATTACACAAATACTGCCAGAAAATCAAAAGTTGTCCGAAAGTTTAGTTACACTTTAAATATGAGCCTGATGATGGGCTTAACCCTTTAAGTAAATAAAAGTTGTAACTGATTACTGGCTTTCCCTTATTACTGGCCACACAGTTTTGTAGGTCACTGTGCAGCTAGTAATAAGAGAAGGCCGGTAATCAGTAAAGGCACTGGTGGCCGTGGTACAGTCTGCACCACCTTTATGCAGGCTGAAAACTCATCATTGATGGCAAAACAGCTCCCGTTATGCACAGGAGATGTGCTCCTGACAATATTCAAAATGTGCACCCATTAGCTTGTTTGTGTCAAAGAAAATGTTGGCTATTGAAATTAATTAAGTTTTTTAGAATTTCATTTACAAATGAATCGCTACAGTATTATCTGGCCAGTTACCAATATGTCACTATATTCTAGCGCAGTTGTTCTCAAAATACGGTATGTGCACCTCCATGGGAATATGCCACTGATAGCGCCACCCCCCATAATGATAGTTCATAGGGTTTGCCACCCACAAACTACTATTATACTCTGGAGCACAGGTGTCAAACACAAGGCCCGCAGGCCGAATCTGGCCCGCTGCCTTCTGTTATCCGGCCCGGCACTTATCTGGCCCGCAGGGCCGCGGCATTTTTTATTGTCTATGTACATTATGTAATGTAAACCAGCCCAGGACAGGCCGCTTAAAAAAACAAAACAAAGCTACGCGATACCTGTCCTGGGCTGGTTTACAAGACCTCTGCATGTCAGTGCAGGCGGCGATACAATGACGTCATCGCGCCTCCTACGCTGACACGCAGACAAGAAGAGGAAGCGGCAGCTGCATCAAGGCATCGCAGGTAGGTGAAGATAAGTTTTTTTTATGTATATATAAATAGGCCGTTGCCTGCTGGAGTATCCCCGGCATGTAACGGCCTATTTACTTACCGATCCCCGCTGCTGGTCGTGGCCGCCCCCGCTTCCCCTTCTGCTATGGGACGCAGAAGCGGCTGTGTGCAGGAGCGGGGATGGTAAGTGAGGCCGCGGCTGGCGAACCCCATCAAATACTACTATTATTATACTCCGGGGGCTTTTCAGACCCCAGAGTATAATAATCGGAGACCCAGGGAGGTGATAAACATAAAAACCAGAGTTACTCACCTCTCCGGCGATCCGATGCTGCTCCCAGCCGGCTTCGGCCTTCTTTGGTGACGTCCCAGGCGTCACGTGAGCCAGGCCGACGTCATTATGTCGCGACACCGGTCTGTGCGACATTGAAGAAGGCCGAACGCAGGGAGCGCACCGGGGCCCAGGTAAGTAAAACTGATTTTTATGTTTGTCACCACCTGGGTCTCCGATCATTATACTCAGGGGTCTGAAAAGACCCCAGAGTATAATAATAGTTCATGGGTGGGGGGGTCACTATGGGGCATAATACCATGTGCAGGGGCCACTATGGACTATAATACCGTTTGCAGGGGCCACTATGGGGCATAATACCAATGCAGGGGCCACTAAGGAGCATAGTACCGATTGCAGGGGCCACTATGGAGCATAATAACGTGTGCAGTGGCCACTATGGAGCATAATACCGTGTGCAGGGGCAACTATTGAGCATAATACCGTTTGCAGGGGCAACTATGGAGCATAATACCGTGTGCAGGGGCAACTATGGAGCATAATACCGTGTGCAGGGGCTGCTGTGGGGCGTAATACCGTGTGCAGAGGCAACTATAGAGCATAATACCGTTTGCAGGGGTAAACAGTATTTGTATAGTGCTTAATTTTTTTATATATTCAGAAAAGGATGAGGATAGTAAGTAACATGCCAATGTCTTAGGTTTTAACAATACATTATGTTCTTCCTGGTTGACCTCAAAGGGCTGATTGTAACAGTAGTAATGTACAAATGTAACTACTGCTTAATAGCTCGCTTATCTGTTAAGGAGAAGTTACTTTTATATATGTGTAAAATAATCTTGGCCCTTCAAGGTACCCCGTGAGGTTGAAATGGCCCCCGGAGAAAATGACTTTGACACCCCTGCTCTGGAGTCTCTTCAGACCCTCAGAGTATAATTAGCAGACAGGGCCACATCTGCCATGAGACGAGTATCTCGCCTCAGGCGGCACTTGAGCAAACTCATTCAACGGTTTTGTTTGGACTGAAAACATCCGAAACGAAACTTCTATTATTATACTCAGGGGTTTGTATAATGATCAGAGGCCCAGGTGAGGTGATTAAATACAACAAACAATGTTACTCGCCTCCCCTGGACTCCAGTGTGGCTCTCTGTTCGCTTTGACGCTTCTGCCTGATGACAGAGACCACTGATTGGGGCTCAGGGGTAATATGGGTTACGACGGTGTCATTATGCATCATGATGCCGACGTACTCTCTGACGTCAGGCAGAAGCACCGAAGAGAACAGGGAGCCGCATAAAAAAAAAAATATTCTCACCTGTCACTGGTGCTCTGATGTCTGCCAATGCAGCCCATTCGGTCACGCATTTTGCCTCATTCCCCAGAAGCCCTGCACCTCACATGACTGCTGAGGCCAGTAAGCAGCCTCAGTGTTTGCTGGATAGGGACTGAAGATGTCACTCACCATGTCACTGGTCCCTCTCCAGTGACCGCTGATTGGCCTCAGTGGTCAAGTGGGGCAGAGGGCTTCCTTTGGATTGAGACATGGTGCACGACTGAATGGGTTTTGGCAGCAGACACTAGAGTGCTGGGGACTGTGTGGAGGGTCTTTATAGGACATTATACTGTATGGGGACCACTATGAGACAACATACTGTATAGGAGCTACGATGGGGCATTATACTGTATGGGGCCATTAAGAGACATTTTACTGTATGAGGTCACTATGAGACATTATACTGTATAGGTGCCACTGGGGGACATTATGCTATGTGGAGGGACCACTATGGGACATTACACTATCTAGACTGCTCCTATGGGACATTATACTGTGTATAGGGGCCACTATGGGACATTATGCTGTATGGAAGGGCCACTATGGGACATTTTACTGTATGGGTGCCACTATGGGACATTATGCTTTGTGGAGGAGCTGCTATGGGACATTAAACTGCATGGAGGGTCGCTATGGGACATTATTCTGTCACAGGGATCTTTGGCACGAATGAGAGGTTGGCTGCATTTTCTGAACAGCCTGAAGCCCATTGTACCCTTTATCTGCACTGGTGATAAGCAACGAATCCAGCTTACCACTTGCCCTTTAAACATCACTGAGAGAAGAGGCCATTATATTATATGTGGGAGCAGTATGGGGGCCTTTAAATTACATGTGGGACACTGAAGGGGCCATTCTACTGAATATGGGGGCACTGAGAGGTCCATTACTTAACTGTTAATGAAGGCTCCAAATGAAGTCTTATTTTATTAACATTTATACTGTAAGTTATTGCTGCTTTGAGGGTACTTGGTTGGGATGTTTTCTCACTAGGAGATACTTTGGTTAAAAAGGAAACACTGCTCTGTGACTATATGGCAATCCTTGTAATAAACACCTGCATTCATCATTGACCTGCTAGAAACAATTATTAATTACATATTCAAACAACTTTTTATATTGCCAGACAACCCCATTAATTATGCGAAGCCACAATTGTGTTTGTTACGAAAAGGAATCCAACTGTAACCACTTTGTCTCCACCATTTTGGTAAACAAAACCTGTCAAACAACATCACAGATATTGGGGTGAATTAGGTTTTAAAAAAACACTTATTGTGCTTTGTATACCGACCACAGTTATTGTCTGCCACTGTGTGGACTGATCTTCACTAGGCTGAATGCCATAATTCCATCGTCTTTGCAAGGTATACAAAACTGGTTCAGCAGATATGTTAAATTTAGATTTCCACATTATCTTCATGGTTCTGTTTAAGTACTCATTAACTGTGAATTCAGTATGAGGTCTCAATGGAACACCTGTAAGATGAAGAACTAGTGAAAATAATACTCCAAAACGTGATTAATAAAATACTGTTGAACAGCATTATGCAGTTTATATAAATATGTATTCTACATAAAAAAATACGTACATGACATTATATATCTTATGCTGATTTAGAGTTACAGCCTGTATTATATCCCAGAGCTGCACTGACAATTCTGCTGGTTGCTACTGGAAACAGAAAGAAAGCTTGGCATTGGACACAGCATAACAACATAGCTGAGGTCATAAGGGGAAGCAATTCTTCCAACATGACCATACAAATATACAAAATAATGACACCCAGTGAATACATAATACTATGGAGTAACTATTGTGTAATGTGTGGCAAAAAGCTTAAATTAAAGCGTTCTTATAAGTTTTACTTGGACCGACAGTCAGGAACTGCCCCAAATGTATCACAGTAGCTAATGATGATAAATATGGTAATACTTTAGACTATCTGGCCTTAGTTGGCACGTTTAGTTACATTTAAAACATGTCCCTTAGCTGTGACTTGTTTCCTGTAAAGTCATGCCCACTTCCCAAATGTGTTGCAAAAATTTAATCCAAGACTACATGTACCCGGGTTTTGGCATTTTGCTGCATTTAATGCCAAGGTGGAGTCCTAACCACAATAGTAGATTTGCCCCACTGTATTATCTGGTCAACTGCCAATATATTACTATACTCTAGAACAGGGATACTCATCTGGCAGACCGTGGCCGCCAGCTGTCTGTACTCCCACCTCCAGTCTCTTTCTTACAGCAGCCAGGAAAAACATTAATTTCCCACCATCTGTCCCCAAGTACTGATCCCTTGCACTATTGGCAGCAGGGATCGGTAATCATCCCTGCTTGCTGAATCCGGCTGCTGCTTAATGTAAGGGATCGGGGATTGGGGGACAGTGATGATAATCTTAATTATGTGTGGGGGCACTAATGGGCAGTTATACTGGGGGGGTACTAAGGAGCATACCATTTAGTGGGGCATTATACTGTGTGGGGACACTAATGGCACAGTATAATTCTCCTTAATGCCTCCACCCACAGTATAATGCTCCTTAGTGCTCCCCCCCACAGTATAATGCTCCTTAGTGCCCCTGCACACAGTATAATGCCACGTTAGTGCCATCGCACAGTATAATGCCACAGTAGTTGCCCTCTATACAGTATAATGCCACATTAGTCTTCCCCAGTACAGTATAATGCCACTGTAATGTCCACGCCCGTTTGGACTTCGACACCATCCTCCGGCCGCATGCTACAGCGCAGGAGGCGTGTCTGGCTAGGATTCCTTGCTTTAGGTTCTTGTAGTACCCTGTCTGAACACTGTTCTATTCCCTCACCTCTGTAACTGATTTTTCACCACACCCTTCCACCACATCCATCTCTTATGCCTTTGTTTCCCTCTGTTCCTCTAATAGTTAATCTCAGCCTTGCTTTGTGATTGACAGCCTATCTGCCACTCAAGCCTGGGGCAGGTTATGGACTTCCTATTAACAGCCCATCAGCCCACACATGATTGCTGGCTATTGTGACTCTGTCCTTGCTAAGTGTTTCTCCTTGCTCTTTATTGTATTACTGACCTCTGCTTTTTGGCTTTTGACTTCTCTTTTGGATTGCAATTTGGTACTGCTTTGTCTCTCTGGCTTTGACCCTTGGCTTGCTTACTCCTCTTCTGTGTTGTTTTGTCTTGTCCGCATTTTGTGTTGTCACTTATCAAGAGAAGGGACTGGCGCCCAGTTGTCCCTGTCATTAGGACAGTGAGGTAAGTAGGCAGGGACAGGGGCTGGGTCGAGTTTAGGATTCACTGTCTCTGTCATTCCCTTCCTCCCAGGTTTCTGCAGCAGTACTGGGGAATTGCTCAATTGGCAATTCCATAACAGCCACATTAGGATATATATTTACTAATTTTTCTTGTCTAAACCTGGAGCGCATCTTATAGTCAGACGTGTCTTTTGTCTGAAAAATACTGTAAATACTGGACGTGTTCAGCTGCTGGTCAGCTCAGTCCTTTACTTGATGGCAGAACGCAGTCAACAGACCTTTACTAAAAGTAATTGAGCACCCCTGCTCTAGAATGTGTGGCAAGAATGAAAACCCTGTCAAATGCCTACATTTGTTCATCCATGTTATGTAAAATCTGTCAATAAACTTGAATTCAATACCTTTAAACATATTGATAGGCATCTGGCAGGTGAACCCACATCCATTGGTGCAACACTTCTTTGATCCAGGACAGTCAGTGTCAGCACTACAGCTCAGTACACAGGCAGCTGCAAACCCAGAGGCTCTGTGAGGTGGTGGACAATAGCCCTGCTTAATCACTTGCAGAGATTTCAGAAACTCACAGCTGGCTATGCACTCATGTCGATTCTGCAGAAGACAGTAATGATCACTAATAAATTTCTAAAATGATAGTTACACCTTTGTCTGGACTTGGTATCATAATAGTGTGGCATATTATAGTTTCAATTCATTATTCAATTTATCCTTTTTAAGGTTATAATTTGTGTTATATATGCTGGGCTCCAATATTTTCTGTCATGAAGGTGTCTCACATTTAAAAATTCTTGTTTTCAAGAAATGTTATTATTGGTGTCTAACTTTATATGATAATTAATTAGAATTATAATACATTTAATAATATAATAATACATTTTATTTATATAGCACCTACATATTCCGCAGCACTGTACAATTTGTAGCGTTCAAGTACAGACAAAAAAGATACATTACAAAGAAATAGTCAATTCACACACTGGGACTGAGGGCCCTGCTCGCAAGAGCTTACAATCTATGAGATAGAGAGGGTGACACAAGAGGTAGCAGGGGTGGCATCGGAGGTAGCATTGCTTATACAATGATTAGACAATTTTGTAATAGAGGTTACTGTCATTACACATATATAAAGCTGTATGAGCCGTCACCAGTCGTGTCCTTTAACGTGCAGGCGATGCCATGCCTGGACATATAGAGTTAGTCTGATACGGCATCATATCCTGTGAGGTAATGTGGGAGCATGAACAGAGGGTACATTTTAGGGATTCTAACTGCAGAAGGGTTTACATTAGGAGTTGTGAGAGACCTGTCTGAAAAGATATGTCTTTAGTTTGTGCTTGAAGCTGTAGAAATTGGGGGTTAATCTGATATTCCGGGATAGAGCATTCCAGAGAAGTGGTGCAAGTCTTGTATACGAGCGAGGGAGGTTCTGATAATAGAGGATGTTAGTCTTAGGTCATTGAGCAAACGGAGAGCACGGGTTGGGCGATAGACAGAGATGAGGGAGGAAATGTATGGAGTTGCAGCATTATGGAGAGCCTTGTGGATGAGGGTGATAAGTTTATATTGTATTCTGTATTGAATAGGCAGCCAATGTAGTGACCGATACAGACTGGAGGCATCGCTGTAACGTCTAGACTGATAGATGAGCCTGGCCGCTGCATTCAGAATAGATTGTATAGGGGAGAGTTTAGTAAGGGGAAGACCGATTAGTAAGGAGTTACAGTAGTGAAGGCAAGAGTGAATCAGGGCAACAATAAATGTCTTTAGTGTATATCTGGTAAGTAAAGGGCGTATTCTGGAGATGTTTTTGAGGTGGAGATGACATGAGCGTTCGAGTGATTGGATATGGGGGTGAAGGAAAGGTCTGAGTCAAACATAACCCGAGGCAGCGGGAGTACTGCCTAGGAGTTATGGTAAGGCCGTAGACTGCAATGGAGATATCAGGGACAGGTCTATTAGATGCCCTGAGGAACCCCGACGGCAAGAGGCAGAGGGGAAGAAACTGAGCCCGCAAATGATACACAGAAAGTGTGGTCAGAGAAATAAGAGGAGAACCAGGAGAGTGCGGTGTCCATGAGGCCGACAGAGCGGAGCATAGTGAGGAGGAGTTGATGGTCAACAGTGTCAAATGCTGCTGAGACGTCTAGAAGAATAAGAAGAGAGAAGTCACCTTTGGATTTAGTCATCAGGAGATCATTGGAGACTTTTGTGAGGGCCATTTCAGTAGAGTGCAGAGTGCGGAAGCCAGATTGTAAGGGGTCAAGAAGAGAGTTAGCAGAAAGATAGCAGATTAAATTAGAATAGACCAAGCATTCCAAGATTTTGGAGATGAAGGGGAGTTTAGAGGCAGGTCAATAGTTAGCAGCACAGGACGGGTCAAGGGAGGATTTCTTCAATATAGTGGGGTTAGGACAGCATGTTTGAAAGAGGATGGGAAAATTCCAGAAGAGAGAGAGAGGTTAAATATTTTAGTAAGATAAGTTGTGATAGCAGCATACAGAGACTGGAGAAGGTGTGAGGGGAAAGGGTCACTACTGCAGGTCGTAGGGTGAGAAGAAGAAAGTAGCTGAGAGACTTCCTCTTCTGTAACAGGTTTAAAAGATGAAAATGAATAGTCTGAAGTGCTGTTGGTGAGGGGATCAATGCCACCTGGGGATTGGGCAGTTATTTCCTGACGGCTCTTATCAATTTTGTCATAGAAATAAGTGGCCAGGACATCTACGCTAAGGTCTGTGAATGGCTCCTGCACCTTGGGGGTGAGTAAGGAGTGAAAAGTTTCAAAGAGCCTTTTAGGGTTACAGGAGAGAGTTGAGAGTGATGAAATAGGCTTGTTTGGCAAGGTGAAGGGCAGAGCTACAGGTTTTAAGCATAAATTTGAAGTGGATGAAGTCTGCAGGTGTACGTGATTTTCTCCACAGACGTTTAGCACACCTAGAGCACCGCTGAAGAAAATGTGTCTGTGGCATGTGCCAGTGTTGCTGCCTCCTGCATCTAACTTTTCGAGTGGAGGGTGGAGCCGCCTCATCCAATGCACTCTTAAGGGTTTCATTATAGCGACTGGTGGCCAGATTGGGACAGGAGAGTGAAGAGATGGGGCACAGAGAGGACTGTAGAGTATGTGAGAGATGCTGGGTGTTAATAGCACGTAAATTCCTACATGTATGATGAGTAGGTGTGTCCTGTGAAGTAGGGGAAGCATTGATGGTGAGAGACAGAAGGTTATGGTCATAGAGTGGCAGAGAGGAGTTAGTAAATTTAGAAACTGTGAGGAGTCGATGGAAAACAAGATCAATGGTGTTGCCATCTACATGTGTGGCGGAAGAGGAAAGTTGTGAAAGACCAAAAGAAATGGTTATTGAGAGAAACTGTGAGGCAGCTGGGGAGACACGGGTGTCAGTGGGGATGTTAAAGTCACCCATGATGAGGGTAGGAATTTCAGTGGATAAAAAGAGGGAAACCAAGAAGCAAAGTGATCCAGAAATTGGTAGGGTGAGCCAGGTGGATGGTAGATCACAGCTACACGTAAGGAGACTTGGCGGAAAAGTCTGATGGCATGGACTTCAAATGAGGGGAATGTGAGTGAGGGTACCGGTGGGATGGCCTGAAAAGTGCACTGTGGTAACAGAAGTATTCCTACCCCTCCACCCTTCCTGTTGTCAGGCCTAGAAGTGTGTGAGAATTGTAGGCCACCATGAGACGGAGCAGCAGGGGATGCTGTATCAGACTGCTGGATTCAGGTTTTAGTAAGGGCAAGCAGGTTAAGAGATTTACTGAGGAATAAGTCATTAATATATTCTAGTTTGTTACACAGTGAGCGGGCGTTCCAGAGAGAACAGTTAAAAGAGACAGGAGAAGGATAGGGAGAGGGAACATGGTAAACATTGATAAGGTTTGTAGGATTTCTATGGGTGCAGGAAGAGAAAAAATTAGGGAAAGAAGGAGGGCCAGGGTTTGGAGAGATGTCCCCAGCAGCTAGGATGAGCAAAAAAGACAGAGACAGAAGGTGGTACAGTGATTTATGTGGATGTTTATGTTTGGTTTCACTGCTAAAAGAAGTATAGGGATTAGGGTGGTTAAAGAGAGAGAAAAGTGTGTGAGAGCTGTACATGGAAAAAGGAAGAAGAGAAGGACTGATGTGGATAGTGTGCACTGGTGGTAGAGATGGAAGGGAGGTCTGCAGGAAGACAATTGCTAAGATAGTAAGTGACAGTGCAGCTCGATCATACCATGTGTTAAAGCTTGTTTTTTGGGTATAAGTTTACCTGGTGTTCTTCCCTGGTTTGCCTGTCTCGTGCCCTGTCTCAGTGCCATGTGTAAGTGCACTTTGTTTAATATGCACTTAGGTTAAGATGGACACTGCATTAGGAAATGCCCCCCTGCATTGGAAATGCTTCCCCCATGAGCTGTATCTACTTATATAGGGATGTAGAGCTTCAAAACTAGCACTAATTTTACTCGTTAACCAATTAATCAACAAACTGTGGCATATGAGGAGACTTTACTATGTAGTTACAAATAAACACTGACCTGGGGACTACCATAATTATTTCTCTACCTGTACTGACTGGGAGTTCACTAGAGAAGCAGCTGGGCAGAACATGTACTATACAGCCTAACCATTCAAACTGCCACCCAGGGTATATTCATAAAGCTAGTCCTTTAGACTACGTCATGCTTTAGTCAATTAAAAGGTTCTGTAGACCCTTCAGTCCCTAAATGTAGCAGATCCTTGGTGTGACTTTAATAAGAATAGGAGAGGTTATACTTACTTTTCCCCAGCCCACCACCATTACACTAGGATCGATAGGATCCTCCTTTCTGCTTTGATGCTCCCTGACCTCATTTATTGCTGTCACTTACCCTATGCCATGATCACCACCTGGTCATGGTTGACATTGATTTCCAGACTTTTTCTGCTACCCACTTCCAGTGGCGTTTAAATGAGTTTATATTGACTGATCCTGGCATTAAGCGATGGATCTCTGACACACTCACAGAGTTCTTTGTATACAGTGCCTTGCGAAAGTATTCGGCCCCCTTGAACTTTTCAACCTTTTGCCACATTTCAGGCTTTAAACATAAGGATATAAAATTTTAAATTTTTTGGTGAAGAATCAACAACAAGTGGGACACAATTGTGAAGTGAAACGAAATTTATTGGATATTTTAAACTTTTGTAAAAAATTAACAACTGAAAAGTGGGGCATGCCAAATTATTCGCCCCCTTAAATTAATTCTTTGTAGCGCCACCTTTTGCTGCGATTACAGCTGCAAGTCGCTTGGGGTATGTCTCTATCAGTTTTGCACATCGAGAGACTGAAATTCTTGCCCATTCTTCCTTGGAAAACAGCTCGAGCTCAGTGAGGTTGGATGGAGAGCGTTTGTGAACAGCAGTTTTCAGCTCTTTCCACAGATTCTCAATTGGATTCAGGTCTGGACTTTGACTTGGCCATTCTAGCTCCTGGATACGTTTATTTGTGAACCATTCCATTGTAGATTTTGCTTTATGTTTGGGATCATTGTCTTGTTGGAAGATAAATCTCCGTCCCAGTCTCAGGTCTTTTGCAGACTCCAACAGGTTTTCTTCCAGAATGGTCCTGTATTTGGCTCCATCCATCTTCCCATCAATTTTAACCATCTTCCCTGTCCCTGCTGAAGAAAAGCAGGCCCAAACCATGATGCTGCCACCACCATGTTTGACAGTGGGGATGGTGTGTTCAGGGTGATGAGCTGTGTTGCTTTTACGCCAAACATATCGTTTTGCATTGTGGCCAAAAAGTTCGATTTTGGTTTCATCTGACCAGAGCACCTTCTTCCACATATTTGGTGTGTCTCCCAGGTGGCTTGTAAGAAACTTTAAATGAGACTTTTTATGGATATCTTTGAGAAATGGCTTTCTTCTTGCCACTCTTCCATAAAGGCCATATTTGTACAGTGTACGACTGATTGTTGTCCTATGGACAGACTCTCCCACCTCAGCTGTAGATCTCTGCAGTTCATCCAGAGTGATCATGGGCCTCTTGGCTGCATCTCTGATCAGTCTTCTCCTTGTTTGAGATGAAAGTTTAGAGGGACGTCCGGGTCTTGGTGGATTTGCAGTCTGATACTCCTTCCAATTCAATATGATCGCTTGCACAGTGCTCCTTGGGATGTTTAAAGTTTGGGAAATCTTTTTGTACCCAAATCCGGCTTTAAACTTCTCCACAACAGTATCACGGACCTACCTGGTGTGTTCCTTTGTCTTCATGATGCTCTCTGCGCTTTAAACAGTGCAAGGCACTGTATAATAATGCATTGGACACCGACCCAGCTATTAACTGGGCTGCCCATAAGGATACTATTAGGGGGACCCTTTTAGCAGAGGCTTCTCATCTGAAAAAGAGTGGTCTAAAGTGCAGGCAGACTTACAACACAAACTGTTAAAATTAGAAATTGCGAATCAGCTTCACCCCTCTCACTATATGGCTAAATGTATCAGGGATGTCAAACTTCAAATTAACGCTGTCCTCACACATAGGAAAGAAAAAGTTATCCAATGGACCCAAGCAAGATTTTATAAATTTGCAAACAAACCTGATAAGCTGTTAGCCTCTAAATTAAGAGCATGTCAGAGACTGAACGTAATATATCAACTACAGGAGTCGGGTGGAAGACTTACCTCCAACCCCAGCTCTATGTATACACATTTCCACCAGTTTTAGCAGAACTTATACTCCCCCCCCCCCCCTCTGCCTGCCCTCCAGAGATCGCCTCCTTTCTCCGATCCCTCACTCTCCCTACTTTAATGACTACTTAATATGCCTCCTTAAATAATTCCATCACTAAGGACTACTATTGATGCTCTTAAGAATGGAGAAGCCCCTGAATCAGGTGGCTTTTCCTCCCTATACTATAAAAAATTTAATAAATGGACAAAAAAGACATGGACTGCACATCCCAATCTCATACACTGATCTAGTGCTTCTCAGCAAAATCTACAAAAATGAACACGAGGTTCTTAGTATACATATTGATCAAGGTACAAGAGCGCACTAGCCACTTCACGGTGACCTCTATATAGTGGGTCCCTACTCTACTGGATGCAGCGCTATACAGCGACCAGCAATGCAGTGCCGACAGCGGGAACGACACAGCAACACCCTTGCCACGAGACCAAGCCCCAAGATTGGGATATGTGGTCCATGTCTTTTTTTTCTCCTTATGGTATGTCTGTACCCTCATTTTTTGTTTTGCCTTGGTATCAGCACTCCTCCCATTTGACCCAGGTGTATTTAATTAGCAGGAGACTGCAAAAGGGACCCACCTACTTGCTCTCAGTCCTCTAACTGAAGCAATATGGTAAGGTGAACTTTTTTATATCTGTTCACATGGTGCGGTGCTGCATGGTGTCTGCCACTCCTGTGGTGCTGTTCCTGTGGGGTGGTGTGGCCCAGAGCCTGGAGGCTTGGTCTGGCGGCAAGGGTGTTGCTGGGTCGCTACCCCTGTGGGCACTGCATTGTGGTGGTGGTGGTCGCTGTACAGTGCCACACCCAGTAGAGTAGGGACCCACTATACAGAGGTCGCCGTGAAGTGGCTAGTGGGCTTATACACCTTGATCAATATGTATACTAAGAACCTCATGTTCATTTTTGTAGATTTTGCTGAAAAGCACTAGATCAATGTATAAGATTGGGATGTGCGGTCCATGTCTTTTTTTCTCCATAGTGTATTATAAAAAAAATTGAAATCCATCCTCTCACCACACCTTTTACAAATGTTCTCCTCCATCCTCACCACTCGATTGAATGGCCTATTCCTGTCCTTTATACATTCTGATCAAGTGGGATTTATTCCAGGTAGACTGGCCTCAGATAATGTGAGAAAACTTTGTAATATTATTAATTGGGCTAATTCTCACCACGAGCCTATCCCCCTTCTGGGCTTAGATATTGAAAAAGCTTTGGATAGTTTTTCATGGAACTACCTTGCCCAAGTTTTGAGGTTTATGGACATAACTGGTCAGTTCCAACAGGCCCTTCGAGCACTTTACTGTGATCCCACGGCCTATTTGAAGCTTTCAACTGACTCTGCTGCAGTAGCGTAACTAAAGTCTTGTGGGCCCCAGTGTAAACTTTTGTCTGGGGCCCCCTACCCCCCTCCCTAGAGTGAATTCGTGGGCCTACCCTCTGGCCCATTGCTTCTGGACGTCCATCCATAGGATGGTGCAAAGACTCTTAGGACAATCAATCCCACTAACTGCACCATTATTCTTTCTCGGCCTTAAGGTGGATACTCTCAAATATGCACAATACAAATTACTTAAGTATATACGCAGTGAGAATCCATATCGCTTCAATGCCAAAAAAATCATTGCCACTATTTCAGATAACATTTTGACAAAATCTGATCTCTCTGGGCTAATAGGTTCAATATCCTGGGCTTGTCATATTGTCTCCAGCTCTAACTTAAAACTGTGTTTGAGTGTTCTGTTTTTCCCTAGGCAAGGTTTTCCCTCCACCTCCTCCCCCCCGATCTATGAGCGCTGTTCACCCCTATTTTGTCTGTGTTTTTTGCCGGTTATATACCTTTTTAGTCCCCTTATATTATAGGACTTATCACTTAGGATTAGTTATTTTAACTTTATATTATATTATGTATATCCTACTTTAAAGAATGTGTTTATTGTTGTTCTTTTCTTTGCCCGTGTTTTGTATTTTTGCTATTATTAATATTATTTTAGTATTATTGTAACATCTCTGCTGTTTCGGGTCTTGGCGCCGCCCTCCGCTCGCACGCTGAGGCGAAGGAGGCGTCTTCAATTTGGTTCTTTGTGTAAGCTTCTTGATGCTCAGTCTGAACATGGTCCTAGTTCTCTTGCTGTGTAAAGCCACACCCGTGTAATTAGGAACATTTCTCTCTGGACTGCATAGAGTTAATCTCTTCCTGGCCTGAGTGATTGACAGCCTGTGTACCTATCAGCTCTGGGGCTGGTCCCAGACTTTCTATAAACAGGTTGTCAGCCCTCACATGGCTGCCAGTTATTACACTTGTGTTTTGCCTGCTCTCTTTCTATACTCCTTGATACTTTGTTACTTGATTCTCTGACCCTTTGGCTTGCCCCTGACTATTCTCTTGGATTTTGACTTTGTACTGCTTTGCTCGTTTGTTACTGACCCCTTGGCTTGCTCACTCTGCTTCTGTGTTGTTTTTGTCTTGTCCTGTTCTCTGTGTCACTTACCCAGTATAGGGCTTGTCTTCAGGTTGTCCTTTTACCATTTAGGGTAACTGTGGCAATAGGAAGGAACAGTGGCTGGGGTGAGATTAGGGCTCACTTGTCTCTGTCCATCCTCCCAGACCCCTGCAGTAGTGTCAGGGTTGCTACGGTTGGCAAGACCCTTACAGAATAACCGGCCATACATTCTGCCATTGCTCCCCATAAGGTCAGCATGGATCCTATTCAGGGCCTTGCAGCCAAGTTGGAAGGTTTGGCAGTCCTGGTAAATGAGCTTGATAAACAGGTGCAGACCCTTACTGATGCCGCTGCAGCATCTCCAGTGGTTTCTGCCCCTTTTAGAGTTAAGATGCTACTCCCCAACCGTTTTTCAGGGGATCGTGAAAGGTTTGAGACTTTCCGGGAATCCTGTCGCCTGTATTTTCGGATTAATCCACATGCATCCCAGGCCCAAATGGTGGGAGTAGTTATATCCCTCCTACAGGGGGATCCACAAGCTTGGGCCCTTAAACTCCCCTCCAGGGGCTGAGGAGTGGACTGTCTTTGAAAAATTTTTTTTTTGTCTTTGGGGTCTATATATGCCGAGCCAGACCACATTGGTCTTGCGGAATCGCAACTCCTCACCATGCGGCAGGGCAAATGCTCTGCTGAGGAATATTGTGCAGAATTCCGCAAGTGCAGCATGACTGCAGGTTGGTGTAAAGGCCCACTTTAAACAAGGCCTGTGTGACCGTGTTAAGGAGCTCTGGGTTGGTCACCCAGATCCTCCCACTCTTGAGCAGGCCATGACTTTGGCTGTCCGTATTGACCGTAGGATCCGGGAAAATGTTAAAGAGAGAATAGGGTCTGCTTCTTCCAAGTTTTCTGTCTCTCCCTCTCTCTCTCCTGAGAAACCTGTTATTTCTCCCTTGACTCCTGGTGAGGAACCTATGCGACTGGGAATTATGGATGCCAAGACGCGATGAGAGCATCGTCTCAGGAACAACCTCTGCCTGTACTGTGGTGCTTCCGGTCATTTTATCAGTGACTGCTCGATCAGACCCCGCAGACCATCAGAAAAACTTCAGTGCCTGAGTGGTAATCAGAAGAACCACTCAGGCAACCAGGTATTTGCCAGTAGTAACAATAAGATGTTGTTATCTGTGTCTCTGTCCTCTGGGGACAGATCTGTTTCTGGCCAGGCCTTAGTTGACTCTGGGTCTGCGGCAAACTTTGTCACATTCTCGTTGGTCTCAGCTTTAGGCATTGAGCTTTTGCCACTTGACACTCCTCTGGCGGTTACTGGAGCGGATTTTGCCCCACTGGCCAGAGGTAAGGTCCGATTCAAGACCCCCTTAATAACGTTGCAAGTTGGTTCTGCTCATTCAGAGCTCATGAGCTTTTTTGTTATGGAGCATCTGTCTTCCGATATTATTTTGGGGCTCCCCTGGTTGAACCTCCATAACCCTATTTTTGATTGGGGTAAAAGGGAGTTGGTAAAATGGGGAGATCAGTGCTCATCCCACTGTATTGTTTTGCACACCTTAAATTGTGTTACTGAGGAGACTCTCGGCTGCAAAAGGTGGGAAATGCCAGGTGAATAAAAAATGTTTGGCTGGCCCACCAGTGTCTGTGGTTGTGCACAAAGACCCTGAATTGAAGGCAGAGAAAATACTGGGTCCTACTAAAACTGGTTTATCTGGTGAGGGTCCGGTGGCCCCTCATAAAGGGGGGGGGGGTACTGTAACGTCTCTGCCGTTTTGGGTCTCGGCGCCGCCCTCCGCTCGCACGCTGTGGCGAAGGAGGCTTCTTCAATTTGGTTCTTTGTGTAAGCTTCTTGATGCTCAGTCTGAACATGGTCCTAGTTCTCTTGCTGTGTAAAGCCACACCCGTGTAATAAGGAACATTTCTCTGGACTGCATAGAGTTAATCTTTTCCTGGCCTGAGTGATTGACAGCCTGTGTACCTATCAGCTCTGGGGCTGGTCCCAGACTTTCTATAAACAGGTTGTCAGCCCTCACATGGCTACCGGTTATTACACTTGTGTTTTGCTTGCTCTCTTTCTATACTCCTTGATACTTTGTTACTTGATTCTCTGACCCTTTGGCTTGCCCCTGACTATTCTCTTGGATTTTGACTTTGTACTGCTTTGCTCGTTTGTTACTGACCCCTTGGCTTGCTCACTCTGCTTCTGTGTTGTTTTTGTCTTGTCCTGTTCTCTGTGTCACTTACCCAGTATAGGGCTTGTCTTCAGGTATGGGGAGGAGGAACTAGTAATAGTGCCCCCTACAGTTAATAACATTACCTGTTTACCATTTAGGGTAACTGTGGCAATAGGAAGGGACAGTGGCTGGGGTGAGATTAGGGCTCACTTGTCTCTATCCTTCCTCCCAGACCCCTGCAGTAGTGTCAGGGTTGCTACGGTTGGCAAGACCCTTACAATTATTAATATACTTTTGAAACTAAAAGGTTCTGTAGAACAGAGGACCCCAATGACTGGGCTGCGGATCAGGTCACTGGGGACCTCTATAGCATCGAGCATCGGCCAACACCTGGTAAGTGTCCACAGGACCCATTTTTGAGAGTGATTTGCTGATGTAGCCTACACCAGCAAATCACTTTCCACTTACCAGATCACTAATGCAGCTCCTGGACTCCAGAAACCTTCGCTAAGGTGCTGCTGGGAGCAGAATAGAAGAGGCACACATCTTGTGTGCAAGAACAGGTCCTGGCAGATGCATAACTAGGTAAGTATAATGTAACTGTAATTATAGTAACAGTAGGTATGGGGAGGAGGAACTAGTAATAGTGCCCCCTACAGTTAATAACATTACCTGTGTGTGTGTGGGAGGAGGCTATTTCCTGTGAATGAGCACTATTAGGACACAATTACAGCAATAGTGCCCTGCAGTTAATAACACTCCCCCCAACACACAGGTAATGTTGTTAACTGTGGTGGGTGCACTATTGATGTAATGTTGCCCTAGTAGTGCCCCCCCAGTTAATAACATTACCTCTGTGTGGGGGGGGACTGTTATCAACTGTGGGGGGCACTATAACTGTAATAGTGCCCTAGTAGTGCCACGCACAGGTAATAGCCCGCCCACATACACACCTGTAATATTACCTCTGGGGGCACTATTACAGTAATAATGCCCCCAATTAATAGCGTTACCTGTGTGTGTGTGGGGGGGGGGCAATATTAAGGAACTATTAGACTAAGAGTACCCCCTGAGTTACGGTCCTCCCCTGCCCTACCTATACTTTATTAAGGGAGCTCTCTCCATTTCACCCCTAATTGATTGAGAACCCCCACCCTACCCATACTTTTATTAAGGGAACTGTCCATACCACCAATAAATTATGCATAATATGGAGAGATCTCCCTTAATAAAGTATAGGGAAGTGTATAACTGTAATAATTAAATAGAGTGGGGAAAAAAAGTATTTCGTCAGCCACCAATTGTGCAAGTTCTCCCACTTAAAAAGATGAGAGAGGCCTGCAATTGACATTATAGGTAGACCTCAACTATGAGAGACAAAATGAGAAAACAAATCCAGAAAATCACATTGTCTGATTTTTAAAGAATTTATTTGCAAATTATGGTGGGAAATAAGTATTTGGTCAATAACAAAAGTTCATCTCAATACTTTGTTATATATCCTTTGTTAGCAATGACAGAGGTCAAACATTTTCTGTAAGTCTTCACAAGGTACAACATTATACTACTCTTCACAAGGTTGGTACACAATGTTGCTGGTATGTTGGCCCATTCCTCCATGCAGATCTCCTCTAGAGCAGTGATGTTTTGGGGCTGTCGCTGGGAAACACAGACTTTCAATTCCCTCCAAAGGTTTTCTATGGGGTTGAGATCTGGAGACTGGCTAGGCCACTCCAGGACCTTGAAATGCTTCTTACGAAGCCACTCCTTCATTGTCCTGGCAGTGTGCTTGGGATCATTGTCATGCTGAAAGACCCAGCCACGTTTCATCTTCAATGCCCTTGCTGATGGAAGAAGGTTTGAACTCAAAATCTCATGATACATGGCCCCATTCATTCTTTCATGTACACGGATCAGTCGTCCTGGTCCCTTTGCAGAGAAACAGCCCCAAAGCATGATGTTGTCACCCCCATGCTTCACAGTAGGTATGGTGTTCTTTGGATGCAACTCAGCATTCACTCTCCTCCAAACATGACAAGTTGTATTTCTACCAAACAGTTCTACTTTAGTTTCGTCTGACCATATGACATTCTCCCAATACTCTTCTGGAACATCCAAATGCTCTCTAGCAAACTTCAGACGGGCCCGGATATGTACTGGCTTAAGCAGGGGGACACGTCTGGCACTGCAGGATCTGAGTCCCTGGTGGCGTAGTGTGTTACTGACAGTAGCCTTTGTAACGTTAGTCCCAGCTTTCTGCAGGTCATTCACTAGGTGCCCCCGTGCGGTTCTGGGATTTTTGCTCACTGTTCTTGTGATCATTTTGACCCCACGGGGTGAGAACTTGTGTGGAGCCCCTGATTGAGGGAGATTATCAGTGGTCTTGTATGTCTTCCATTTTCTAATTATTGCTCCCACAGTTGATTTCTTCACACCAAGCTGCTTGCCTATTGCAGATTCAGTCTTCCCAGACTGGTGCAGATCTACAATTTTGTTTTTGGTGTCCTTTCACAGCTCTTTGGTCTTCACCATAGTGGAGTTTGGAGTGTGACTGTTTGAGGTTGTGGACAGGTGTCTTTTATACTGATAACAATGTCAAACAGGAGCCATTACTACAGGTAATGAGTGGAGGACAGAGGAGCCTCTTAAAGAAGAAGTTACAGGTCTGTGAGAACCAGAAATCTTGCTTGTTTGTAGGTGACCAAATACTTATTTTCCACCATAATTTGCAAATAAATTCTTAAAAAATCATACAATGTGATTTTCTAGATATGTTTTCTCATTTTGTCTCTCATAGTTGAGGTCTACCTATGATGTCAATTACAGGCCTCTCTCATCTTTTTAAGTGGGAGAACTTGCACAATTGGTGGCTGACTAAATATTTTTTTCCCCACTGTATGTATTTTACTGTGTTCAAACCCTGCCATTGGAAAATTGGCTTGTTTGAAATTGGCTTGTCAACCTACCCAAAATCACATCCTATGGCTCCTAAAATCTTGAACAACTGGAAAAATGTATAATACAGATCTATATTTTACACATAGAAGTTTAAATATATAGATCCATAATGTTATAGGGAGACTATGGATCTGTATGTACTCTACATAATATCCTTCAAATTATATGGATATATATGTATTTCAGGCTATATACTGTAGATATTATGGGAAGAACTGCAATCTGTCATGAATATAGCTATTTATTTTTAGACTTGATTTTCTTGTAAAGGGAGCCTATGTATTTGTACTACAGATTGGTTTTGTGCCATAGAAATCAGTGGTGTTTAAAATGCAGTCACATATTTGCTCCTCCAATGATTTGTACGGATTGCACCATACCAGACCAGAGGCAATTATTTTGCTTTTGGTGATCAGAGTGAACACTGCAAAATGTCAGCATATTGTTTCAAATGGACACATTTTGCTAATTTTATTTTTCTCTACATTTTAAATCAATCTGTACATATATAATTTTGATCCAAAGATATTTAACTCAATTTTAGTCTGTTTATTCAGCTGGCACTGGCCTCATGGTGTGTGTCACCCATCACAACTACTTTTGTGTAGCTATAGTTGTTATAAGCTAGTTAGGATAACACAGGAGTTCATTTAGATCTGAAGTACTCCAGTTTCAAGTATTGTGACAGCACATGGTCTCCAAATAGTGAAAATGATGGTTCAATCCAACATCATGCAAAGTTTGGTTATAAAGATCCCTTTTCAAGCATGAAAATAGGCTGTCAATAAGCAAAACATTTCATGATGTTGGCTTAAACTACTTATACTTTTAATGAGTATGTCCACCTGGAGATATGCACCGCTATGACCTAAAACTAGGTGTGCTGCTATGGATTCTTTTCTCTGGACACTTTAGCTATTGAAAGGGTATTCCAGGATCATGTTTAGACATGTAGCTTAAGCTAGGTTCACACCTGCGCTCAGGTTTCCATTCTTCGGGACCCGAAAAACAGAAACCCAATCTGCTTAAAAAGCAGTTAAACATGGAAACCCGCAAACCCCATAGACTATAATGGGGTCTGCCGGGTTTCCACCCGTTTCCACCTGAAAAATGCGGAGAGAAAAGTCCTGCTTGCAAGCAGAATGGGGGACCGAATTCCTGAACGGAAACCAAGCGCTAGTGTGAATCCAGCCTTAAGCTAATGGTTTTACCCAGTACATTGCAGTTTACCTTGCTCTGTTTGTCAGATACTGCTCAGTACGTCTTCTTAGTATTTGCAGCTTGTTGACTAGATTTCAGACCACCTCTGCTATCAAGCAGCACTGGTTGGGCTGGGGAAATCAGCCCTCGTTCACACCCAGCTCTATTCTCTTCTCTAATGGAGCTTTCTTTCTGCCATGCATTTAGCTGCTGAACCCTAGAAAGTACTGATCAGTGCATCTTTTATCTCTAATAAGGCACTAGCAATACCCTGTTTAAGCGAGACATGTTGTAGGAGTTTATCTAGCTTTTAACTTGCAGGATGTACATGTCATAATTCATAGGCATGTACTGCAGACATGCTATAGAGAATACTGTAGAGAATTGGCAGCAATTTTGAGCGGATACTTTTTAAATATACTGGTGGCCAAATTATTCACATCAGGACCCTCCAGTTTTAATTTTCTTACTTTAAAGTAGTCCAATATATGTTGTTTTAGTGATTCATGCAGTGAATGAGAATAAGATTCACTATAGGAGAAGTGTAAAATTGTTTTTTCTGGCCCCTAACTGGGGTTAATAGAGTGAGGTATATTGATTTACTCTCACTTAACCTAGGTGAAAATAGCATTTGTGCTTGTGTTCATTTATGACAAGGTGCATGGCTTATAAATCCAACACACACTCCGCAGGGTTGTGTGTCTCTTCTGAAATCTAAACCAGGTCAGAAAACTGGAGTCCAATGCATAATAAATCTCCCCCATTGAGTCCAGTGGGCAGTCCGAACAGTGATCTGATCTTGACATCTCTGTATGCACAGACAAAGGGGAGGCTGCCATTCACAGGTTAGGACTGCCCACTGGACTCTATTACTCATTCTATGCATAAAAAGCACAGAGAAATAAATGAATAAATGACAAGTTATACTGACTGTTTTCTCAGAACATTATATATAATTCTGTTGAACATCTCCTGTTCTAAAACATGCTGCCTGCAGATTACACAGCATTTTCATTGTGACAAGTTCCCTTTAAGTATTGATTCTTACCTCACATTTTCTACGGCATTGTTTTGACATGACATCCCACTCTCTTATGCATGGTTGCATACACTGAAATAAAGAAATTAGAAGATGAAAAAATGTGTTTTACTATGTACTATTATAAAAGAGACAGAGATTTATTTTCTTCCGAGCAAAGATCCCCTAGGCTTTCTTATTATGGAGCCTTATTCACTGGATGTGCTGTTATTTCACTCTTAAGAATTGACAGTTTCAATTTGAGAAGATGATATTCTAAGCAACTAATTTACTAAATAATTTTCTAGTATCATTAATGATTGAAAAAAGGTGGTTTTCCCTCAATAGTTCCAAGGACTGCTTGTATGGGAACCTCATTGCTGATAAGCGGATTCACCAATGCTAGCCTTCAAAAACAGGCTTGGCTCAGGGATGGAACCAACCAAAATTAAAGATGGACTGGTTACAATGGAGGTCTGGAGAGAAGACCCTAATACATGGTAAAACTTCTCTTTTATACAGGATTCTTTTCTGCCTGATGTGCCTTCAAGGCATCAAGCTATTGCCAACAAAAACAGTATATCAAGTGGCGCCTACGAGACACCACCTGCTGTCAGTCAATGGGTGCAAACAGGTTTTGCTTGCTTGAAGAAATGTCTTATTGCCCTTTTTCTAGAAAACTCTAGACTGAGTTATATACAATGACTATTAGGCCGGGGCCCCACGTGGCATAAGTGCAATGGTTTGACCGCGGTTGAAACGCCGTGGAAAAAAAACGTGGAGTTTTACAGTCCCTACAAGATGGATGGGATTCTAGCGAATTGCACACATTGCAGAAAAATACGTTGTGGTTTTGGAAATTGCAGAAATGCCGGCAAGTTCCCTATATGTGTGATTGAAGCAGAAAATCCACAGAGGAAAACTCCGCTTTGATTTTCTGTGAAAAACAATGCAGGAAAAAACGCAATGCATTTCTGTCATGGTTTTTCCCACGGCGTTTTTTCGCTGCGGCCTGCTACATGGGGCCTTAATCTTAAAGTGATTACCGATGTGTGACAAGTCATTAGCATATTCAACAAAATACACATCAAAAAATGCATGATAAAATGCACAGAGCACAAATGAACAAATAAACAGTTGCACAGTCCAATCTTGGATGAGGCCATTTTCTGGAAGGTGGTAGCTCTTACCACCTTAGAGGCACACACAGTAATATATGAAAAAGAAAGCCATGATCTGTTATTTTCCATTGAAAAACATACTTCATGTGCCACTGTATGGCACTTCCATAAAGCACCATATCAACCAGTCTGATTCATATGAAAATTGAATGAGAGAAAAAGTGTACACCTCTATATAAAATCAGAGACATACAGAGTTACACTAAGTCTTACATACACCTAAGGCTATCTTAAAAAGCTCTGTTAGGCTGAGGCCCCACGTTGCAGAAACGTAGCTTTTTTGTTGCAGATTTTGTTGCAGTTTTTTGAGCCAAAACCAAGAATGTCTACAAAAGGAATGGGAACTATATTTGTTGATTATGATGTTAATCTGTTTTCCCTTAGTCCTAACAGCAGCACAATATGGGGTATTTCTGCCCCTGCGTGTTGGTAGCACAGGCGGAACTTTTAATTAACATAAAATATGACTACGTTACCCTATAAGAGGGCAAAGAGACCTCCCCCCCCCTTGTGTAAGTTATAAAGTAAAAAATTTCTAAGTTTAGGGAGGGAAGCTTGTGCTGCTGTTAGGACTAAGGGAAAACAGATTAACATCATAATCAACAATTCCCTTACGTCCTACAGCAGCACAATATGGCGATGTAGCAATTAATTCCCTTAGGGAGGGTTTTCCTGCTCTACAACACCTAGGACTGACTGACCAAAGGCAGTCGCCACAACACTCCAAACATCTAGTCGATAATGTTTTACAAAGGTTAAGTGAGACGACCAATAAGCAGCTGCACAGATCTGATCCAGCGGTAAGGCCTGGTTCTCAGCCTAAGAGGTTGATACAGCCCTGGTAGAATGGACTGTACAAAATTCGGGTGGAGCTAACCCCTGAGCAAAAAAAAGAGACTTTGATTGCCTCCTTGATCCACCTAGACAAGGTAGGCTTTGAAGCTCTGAGACCTTTGTCTCTACCATATATGTTGACAAGGAGATTATCGGCTCTCCTAAAGGAACGTGTACATAAGAGGTAAATCTGGAGACATCTCACAACATCTAGTGTGTGAAGTTTTTTCTCTTCAGAGGAAGGGGCTGGAAAAAACACAGGTAAAGAGACTAATTGGTTAATATTGTCGCAGGAAGGCACCTTAGGGTTAAACCCAGGAAGAAACTTAAGTTGGACCCTATCTGCAAAAAATGATATATAAGGTTCCTTGGAAGAAAAAGCCTGGAGCTCACTCACCCTTTTGGCTTAAGTGATGGCTAATAGAAAGGTGGTTTTAAAGGCAAGAAATTTAAGATCTACATCCTCCAAAGGCTCAAAAGGAGGACCACAAAGACCTGAAAGAACAGTTGAGAGATCCCACTGGGGAACTGGAGCTGAGACCACCGGTCTAAGTCTCGTAGCGCCCTTAAGGAATCCAACAATAAGGGAATCCTGGGACAATCATCTGCCTAAACAGGCAGATAAGGCTGAAACCTGTACCCTCAGAGTAGAAGGAGAAAGGCCTGTATCCAAGCCACTTTGAAGAAAATCCAGAATTTCTGCCATAGTAGGGTTTGAACTATCAGCTTCTCTTCTGGAGCACCACTGCTTGAAGATGTTACCTATCCTATGGTAGCTTTTCTTGGTAGACTTTGCTCTGGCACAGGAAAGAGTCTTCAGGATGGCTTCTGAGAGTCCACTAAATCTCCGTAGGGACTGCTCAACCTCCAGGCTGTCAGGTTGAATCTCCTCAGATCCTGGCACTTCTGTTTTCCTTGGGAAACCAGGTTCTGGGTGGGGGGAAGCCTCCAATATGTCTCTCGACTCATGTACATGAGCTGGGCAAACTAAGTCCTTTTTGGCCAGAATGGTATGATGGCTATCACAGAGACGTGGTCCTGTCTGATTTTCATCAATACCTTTGGTATCATGGAAAGTGGAGGGAAGATGTATGCCAGCCTGAACCTCCAAGGGATGGACAGGGCATCCACTGCCAAGGGATAGTCCTCCTGATACAGTGAACAGAATGTCTCTACCTTGGCGTTGAGTCTGGTCGTCATGAGGTCTACTTCTGAGAGACCCCACTTCAGGGTAATCTGATGGAATACATCTGGATTGAGAGACCATTCCTGAGAGTACTGTCTATGTGTCTATCCATGGGGTCCTGGAGGTTAGATCCATCATCCACCGGGACCACCATACGACGGTAAAACTTGGCCACTGCATATAAACTTTAGGTGGGAGACCCCACCGATCCCGCTGGGACTCCGCAAATAGGGAACAAGGTTCTAAATCTCCTGGAATGTATGGGAGCTCTTTCCGGATGTTTCCATTCCGCAAGCATGAGTTTTTCCAGTGACTCGTCCACTTGGTAGGCCCTAGGCCCCCTAGAGGTGGAACAGGAGGCTTCCCCGTCAACATCACGGTCCCTTGACCGGATGGACTTCAGCAGCCTATTTATCTTCTCAAGAGGAAAGAGAGGTCTGCTGGAATCTTCCAAGATATCATCAGATGAAAGTGTTTCGTCAATCACCTGGAAATCTTCAATAGGAACCAGAGTCTACTTCTCCACACGAGGTTTCTTGGAAATCTGCGAGATGGAGTCCTGGATTTCCTGCAAGGAGTCCTGCATATATTCCTTGACCCACACGACAATATCACGTACAGATGGCTCATCAGAGGGGGGTCCACGGCACTGACGGCAGCGGGAAAACTCATACCCATCTGGCAAGGGAGTATTACAGTCTAAACAAGACAAATGCTTGCGTTTGGAGGACCTTTTCCTTCTACAGTCATCACCATCAGCACCGGAGGTTGAGGAGGACATCTATAAGGAAACCAGAAGTCACCAGACAGTAAAACACAGCTAATATAATAGCAAGAAAATACCTTTAGAGAATCAAGCGATTCAGACAAACACGGAAGCGCTTTGCAGCAGGCAAATAATTCCAAGGGATAAGGAGCCGGACTCAAAGAGAGACAAGCCCACAACAGCAAAGAACTATGGGGCTTTATAGAGGGGAAAAGTAGAGGAGCAATGGAAAGCATAAAAAAAAAAACCTCCTCTTCAAACTTCTGCAGCAAAGCCACTTCCAGAAATAATGTAGCTAACAATAATAAAGAGCCGCCCAAGAACGCAATAAAATCTATAAAAAAAATACACATTTTCAAATGTTTACAGTACCGAAAGTAGGCCACACCATAGGTACCGCCAGAAATTGCGTCCCTGGAAAACCGGAACTAAAGAAAGGTTCCGGGAAGAAAAAAGACCGATGTCACTTCCGGTTGCGGCAGAGCCCGATGAAGCCCGCCAACCAACGGAACTCTGGGCACGTAGAACAACAGGGCAACAAGGACCCGAGCTACCAAGAAGTAATTCCCTTCAGCAGAGGGAGAAGAGAAGAAAGTAAACAATAAGTAAGGAAAAAAAAAAACAAATTCTATGGGAAGCCAAAGAGACCTCCCTCCAACTGTCCCACCACACAGGACAAAAAAAAACACAAGGGGGGAGGTAGGTTAGCGTAGTCATGCATATTTCATGTTAATTAAAAGTTCCGCCTGTCCTACCAGCACACAGGGGCAGAAATACCCCATATTGTGCTGCTGTAGGATGTAAGGGAAAGGAAGTTCTTATACTTCTACCTTCTGCTCATTCCACTCCTGGCTTTGGCTCAAAAAACCACAACAAAATCTGCAACAAAAAAAGCTGTGTTTCCGCAACGTGGGGTTTTAGCCTTAGATGGAAAAATAAATCTAAATGCCATGCTAATTTTCCCAACAAAGCACTGACACCTCAGTAGAACTTGATGAAGTCAGTGGATTCAGTTTGTTCAGTGCGCAACATTTCCATAACCTACCTGGTTAGTTAAAAATTGCTCCAATTTTTTTTTTTTTTTTTTTTTAAGAAATATTCCCCATTGTCCAATTTTAATAAATATCTAAAACATAAAAGTACAATAACTGAGAAAACTTTCCAAACTTTATAAACCTTCCTGTGATATTCCTAAATTCATCTGATGAGTTTCTGCTGGATTCCTGAGATAGTTCTTAGAGGATTCTCCTATGACTTCCAACACTTCACTATACAAGCCACATGGCAAGTCTCCTTGCTTAAGCTTGTTGTGATAACCTTTTTAACTGGAGGTCTGAGTTACTGTGTTTTAGACCACCGAAGATAAAAGACAAAGGCCTCAACATATTCTGAGCACATCGACATCCAGTGAACTTCTGTATATCATGTCCATTATCTCTGAGAAGGGCAGACGCTTCCTTAATCCCAGAATACATTCAAAGGACACTTACCCACATAATAAAGCATGATCTGGGGATTAAAAGCAGATTTGTTCACTTAAATATATAGGAGAGTACATCTGGTCAGACACCCATAAAGTCTGCACTAGCAGCAGTTACTGCCATTAATCAACCTTTGTGCTAAAAAGATATAGCGCCATCTCTGTGCATTCATCATATCGTCTGAGAGGAAGTGCAGACATTATAAATCCTTCCATGAGTTTCTCTTTATTTGAAGAGCTTTCCAATAATGCTTGTACTAGATTATACATCAATGTACAAGCAATACATAATGATCATCATCTATACAAGGCGACTACAGGCCATTGATGACCTACATTCGAGCAAATATTAATTTTTTTGGAGTAAAGGACCAGCAAAGTAAAACTACTGTAAAAAAAAAAACTTAAAGCGGCATTTCAAACTTGCCATTTATGGCTATATTCCTAAAGTACAGATGAATAGAGAGACTAGAGCATGCGCAACCCGCTTTTACTCATTCATGGCCACGAAAAGGGCCTATTCTCAAGTATCTGTTAAGTATTTATGACATATTCTATGGATATAGCCATACATGCCAAGATAGGAATACCTCTTTAATAAAGGCGAGTCCCCTATTGAGACTGTTCATCACTTGGCCAGAGTGATGAACAGTCTGGACTTACCCAGTATTGGTTAGCACTGTTGCCCTGCAGCGCTGGAGTCCAGGGTTTGAATCCAGCCAAGGAAAACATCTGCAAGGAGTTTGTATGTTCTCCCCATGTTTGTGTGGGCTTCCTCCCACACTCCAAAGACATACTGATTTTAGATTGTGAGCCCTATTTTGGACAGTGCTGACAATATTTGTAAAGCGTTGCAGAATATGTTGGTGCTATATGAAAGCAAAGATTTACTTATGCACATACTTATTTAAGCAAAATAAATAGGTAGGCTATGCTCACTTCACATTTTTATCATCCACATAACGGATCCATTTTAATGGATATGCTCAAAACGGATACAAATTGATGCCAATGGATGAGCATCCATTGGCATCCATTTTACATAGATTTCATTTATAAAAAAAAAAAGTGTCTGTTTTTTTTTTTGTATACTGGAGACTTTCTGTTTCAATTATACCTAAAAGGAAACCGCCAGCGCTTCTGAAGGTATAATTGACATGCTGTGTGTATTTTTCTGCAATGTGTGGATGGGATTCGCTAGAATCTCATTCACTTTGCAGGGACTGTAAAATGTCAAGTGGGGCCCCGGCCTTACATAGACAACCTGTGAATGAGCACTGTGTACATGGGAAATTGACTACTTACTGCAAAGTTTAACCACAGATTACAGTTGAATTCTGAGGGTCATACCGGTGGGACACTATGTGATCAGCATTTCTTCAAGGATTGTCCAAAGTTATTCACTGAGTGTTTCAGAGAGGGCCATTTTATATTCTCACCCTATTGTCAAGGTATCCTTCTAACAAGTAAAAAGTGTCCAAAATGGACAACAAAATTGGGGCCACAGGAATTTTGTATTATTGCCTGTAATGTAATATCATACTCCTGTAAAAGGCACGATCACTGAGCAGACCTGAGCGTCTATGTTAGGTCCCCTGTCTGCAAGTATACGATCATAGGGTCAGGCAAGTAGAATACTGGAATGTTGATAGTAGCAGAATTTCAGTGTTAATAAGGCCATATACATCTATCAAGGCCAACTGTTCTGAAAATCTGCAACATTTTACTCACTTGTGAACACCTCCGGTTATTTCCACACCATGTCAAAATGTCATCATTCTAAAAAAAAAAAAAAAGGATTAGAAAATCAATAACATATATCATTCCATTTCATACAATAAGCGTATTCAAAGAAAATTTTCAGAAACAAGCCTGGCCTGTACAATTGTCTGTTCTATACAGCAGGGGACCCCAACTACCGCTCTGCGGACCGGGGCCGCGGGGAGGCAGGCTGGCCACATTAACACAGCATATTATGTGGGGCGTGGTGGGGCGGGATCGGCGATCTGGCCACAGGCGGGGACCTGGTCTACAGCGCTGTACACCATGGTCCCGCCAGCACCACAGCCAGCGCTGTATAGCGCTGCTAAAATCCAACCCCCTCCATAATCCCACCCCCATATAACCAAAGCCCCTACCCCACCCCAAACCCGACCCACCCGGTGCCCTGCTGGACCGTGGAAAAAATGGTCTTGTTTCAAACTGGTCCCTGGTGGAAAAAAGGTTGGGATCCACTGCTATACAGCATGCATCAGATAGTAAGAGGCAGATGACATGAATGCATGAACTAAATGAAATGAGCCACAACATTAAAGCTAAGGCCCCACAATATGGAAAAGTATAGTTTTTCTTGCTGTGGAAACCAGCAGAGTGAATGAGATTCTGGCCAATTTCATCCACACATTGCGAAAAAAAAAGCAGTGTAAAAGCTGCCTTTTAAAAAACAAACAAACAAACAAAAAAACGCAGCATTTGTTTACCTGCAGAAAGACTTTCGTTTTCCCAATTAATTTAATAAGGGAAGAAAATTTGCTGCATTTTTTAGCTGCGTTCAGTAACGTGGGGCCTTAGACTAAGGCCAGAGCCCCTCATGGCATAAATGCTGCGATTTGCCTGCGGCGGAAACGCCGCAGAAAAAACGTGACCTTTTATAGTCACAGCAATGTGAATGGGATTCTTTACGGGAAAATATGTGCAGCAGACAGGTTGCGATTTCGAAAAGTGTCGCGAGGCCTTAGTCGAAAGGTGTTTTCTGGCCTCAAGTCATGTTTTCATATTGATGACCTGTTCACAGGATAGTTAATCAGTATTCTATCTGTCCGTGTCTGACATCCAGACCCTGCACAGTTCAGCTGGTGCAGCAGCCTCTGGGTGCCAAAAGCTGCTAGTGGATGGGGAAGAAGTGCATTACTTGTATAGGAACAGTGCTACACGAGCCCCCTGTCCACTGACAGCTTCTGGAGGCTGATGCAACAGATGATCTGTGCAGGGTCTGGGTGTCAGACACCAACAGATCACATACTGATGAATTATCCTGTGGATTGGGGTTTGGGACTTGAAAACCCCTTTAAAGACTACAACCAAACAATCAAGGAAACACATGTGGTTAAATCCATGGTCATCAACAGTGGCCAATGACTGCACAGTGAGATATTACTATCAATCTCAATCTGCCATTGGCCAAAGCCCAGCCATCCACAGTTGCCAAAGCGTGTAGCTGTACCTTAGGTGTGCATATGAGAGCATATCTTAAAAGTCAGGTTTTGTTCCTGGTTTGCAGTTGTTGCACCGAGGAAGGAAGGACAACTGGTGACAAGATCAAGGGCCCCCAGGACCCATTAGTTTATGATTTCACAGAAGAGCTATTGTAGCCTAAAATGCTAATAGAAAGGTCTACAATAGGCACACAAGTATCAGGAATGTACGATGAAACAATGGAGGAAGTTGGCTTGACCTGATTAATCTTTTACAGCATGCAGACAGCTGGGTGCAGGTGTATCCCTTACCTGGGGAAGAGATGTCATCAGAATTGGATGTTCTACATTCATAAGGATGTTACCAAACACCTACCTAAATATTGCAGCAGCTAATAATAGTGGACTCTATTGTTGTTCAGAAACATGACAAAGAGTTCAAGGTGCTAACTTGGCCTCCAAAATTTCCAAATATCAATTGGATCATGTTTCATTGACAACATAAGTGCTGAATAATTGGCAGAGTGCAGTGCTACCACATCAGTGATATGTACTGCATCTTGTTTTTGCTTGTCGAACCCATGATACCATGGAGCACTGAAGAATAGTTAGTATACTAGTATTCTATTGTTTCATAGCTGTAGTGCGTCTAACCTGTTTTTGTACGTATATAAACAAATGGTTTGGTAATAATAGGGCGTGACAGTGCTCTGTGATGACACCACATGCCATGTCAATATATTTATTTTTTCATTAAAACCACCAGGACAGCTCCCTATAACTTGCACATAATACCACTGGACACTGAAGCACTCGATGTTTTTATATTGCAGTTTTGTTTTGGGGACAGGTTCAATGTAAAGGATTACCCAGTTTCTAGTATTGATGGTCTATCCTTAGATACCTGCAAATCTTCTGTTTGGGAACATCGTGGCTCCCGGTAATGCGTACATCCTGGGAGCTGCACTGCTCACTCGCCGTATGTTTTGTAGTGGCAGGCTTTGGTACTTAAGGATATTTAATCAATATTAGAAACTGGATAACCCCTTAAGGCACGGGGCCGAATGTTTTGTAAACACCACAATTTGACCGCCGCAGAAATGCTGCGTAAAAAAACGCGGTGTTTTACAGTCACTGCAAGGTGACTAGCGAATCCCATCCACACCTTGCGGAAAAATACGCGCAGTGGACATGCTGCAATTTCAAAAACTGTTTTGGAAATCACAGCATGTCAACTATATCTGCGGAAATGCCGGCAGTTTCCCTATAGGTATAATGGAAACAGAAAGTTCGCAAAGGAAACCTCTGCGGACTTTCTGTGAAAAGCGCTTCGGGAAAAACTGCAATGCGTTGCCATCACGGATTTTCCTGCAGCATTTTTTTTGCTGCGGTCCACTATGTGGGGACTTAGCCTTAAAGTATGTAAAGTTCTACTGTTGCTGTGATTTCATGTATGCCATTTACATTTGTGTCACTTGCTTCTCAGTTCTTCCTTAGCAGCAGTTTACAAAGTGTCACATTTTATACAACCATTAATGCTGCGAATACTGCAGTATAAATGTGTTTTTGCATGAACATAAGCATATTTATATCTGTGTGGACAACTAAAAATAATCATTTTTGCAAATATAAGTAATTAAAAATTCTGCAGCATTTTAAATATTTCTTCTAGTCATCTTAGTGATGACAGTCTTTTCGTTGATAAACTGGCAATGGATACAACCATGGATGCAGGAACTTTCTATGGTCTGGTCCTTGTCAGAACCCCAGCCATGATTCCCTTATTGTGGCCGGGTTATCTTCTTGCTCATGCAGTGTCCCTGTCTGTTCACAATAAAGAAATCAAGGCTAGGTTTCTCGTGAGACCATAGGAAGTTCCTGCATTTATGGTCATATCCATTGACAACCTATCAAGACAGCAGATTGTCACCACTAAGATGGAGAAAGAAAATCTTTAAAACTCTGCATATTTTTTAATTATTTATACCGTATTTGCAAAAATGTTTAACTTTTAAATGTTTAAACAATTAAATATGGTTCTGTTCTTTAAAATCTGTCGGTAAGAAGGAACCAGGGAGCAACTGACAGAATGATAATGGGCATACAGCAAATATCAGTGCGATGGAGATATAAAGTGGAATATTAGGCTGTCTTCACATCTCCATTGTGATTATTACTCTTCTGTTTTGTTATATGGCATATGATGGACAGAAATGGATTCAATGGACCACTGTTGGATTTCCACTATCCATTTCCATGTCCATCTTTTTGCCGGATGATATTCTGCTTGCAGAACTTTTTCGTATGTGAGTTTTGATGGTATTTTGAAATTAGACTCTTAACAGAGCCTCTGCGACAGATATGAAGACAGCTTAAATATAAGTTTATAGTTCTAGTAGTAATGTAAGTACTGAAAAAGAACAGATAAAGTACTATTATGTTGCAGACACATTTGTCTCTAATGTATCATAAAGCATCAACCTCATGTCTAACAGACTACTAAATGTAATGGACTGCTCCCATGTTTGTCCAGTTATTTTTGCCTTCATAGATGTCTTATACATGAATTCCTAAACACAATATTCATGGTTACAACTATCATATGGCCATCTGAAGTGTTTCGAATACAATATTACAGGATCAAGATGTGTTTTTAGAAATGAAAAAGAGCAGATGATCCAGTTACCTGTAGATTGGTGAAAGTGGCAGACAGCTGTGTGATGTGTAGGGTCAAGCATCGTGATGTACATCTGGCCAGTATTATTTTCTTATCAGTGTCCCCTCCATCCATCTTCTCCACTCTCTTTCCTGCAGCAACAACCATAATGCCATAAAGCAAGAACAGTACATTTTTACCATTGAGGAAATCTTTAGGCATGGTCAGAGGTGAATTCAACTCCTTCCTAGTGCTGTTCTGCTCCTGTGTATCATTCTGCAAGCAATGTGTGTCTGAGAGGGTGATCCTTCCAGTTAAGACACTCCCCCAGTAAATCTCCCCCAGCTTCAGACAGGACCCCCCACCATAATTTCTACTACAGTGCAGAAGTTGACATGTATCCCCTGCTGATCTCTCATTGCTACATGTGGGATCTGCATTGCATGAGGTCAGTCCAGGTGACAGAGCATTTCTTCAATTGTACGTCTTTGTTTGTAAAGTGGTTTAGCACAGAGAGATTTTAAAAGTGATCAACAAGTAATATGCTCTTAAGCAAGACATCTTAGTGGCAGTGAGGGGTCTTTTACATATAGTCACATATAATTAAAATGTCAGTCATTAAGTTTTCCTTTGTTTTATTCACTTAATGAATAATGATGTCATATATCAAAATTTTGGAGTTCTTGGGGCACATTTGCAACAAGCAAGACATATTTGTTTTAAAAAAAAACCCTAATCCCCCACCTACTATTGGCCTTAATGACTAGATGGTTTTAGCGATTTTTTCTTGCTGAAAAAAACAACCATAACTTTTTGAAATATTCTAAACACATGTCCAGGTTTTTTTATGCAGTTTTTGAATCCAAAACCAGCTATGGATCATAAATGAGACAAATATGAATAAAGTTTTTAATTTTATATGACATTTTTTTCATACACAGGTTCTCCAGGAATAGGACAAAAAATAAAAAATAAAAAGAAATGTCAGGGATCCTGGCCTATTCACAGAGAACCCTTTTAAATTTAGACTTTAATTTATCACATAAAAGAGCCCTAAATTAGAATTTATTTTGTGTCCGATAATTTATAGTGTTTATTCAGATATACAATATGGCCTACTTAGGGGAATTGTGTTGGGGCTTTATCAAAGTTTAGTCATGGTTCATGATCATTTTTCATATTTTTTAATCATTATTTATTTTACTGTTCGCTTTTTTCCACCCTCCAGCAAAAAGGCAGAAAATACCTTTGTGAAAAAATATCATATCACAAGAACCACTAAGGCAGCAACTTATTTAGCACAGACTATACAGAGTACAAGAGAGCCAAAATAGTAAAGAATAGTAATAAAGTCACCATAAAACACATATAGGCTAAAGCCCCACTTTGTGGAAATGCAGCTTCTTTTGTTGCAGATTTTGCTGGGGTTTTTTGAGCCAAAGCCAGGAGTGGATTGAGCAGAAGGTAGAAGTATAGGTACTTCCTATATATTTCCCATGCCTTTTGTAGCCATTCTTGGCTTTGGCTCAAAAAAAAAACACAGTAAAATCTGAAACAAACAAAGCTGCATTTCCGCAACGTGGGGCCTCAGCCATAGGTGGTTATTCTTGTTTAGTGACATGTGCAACACATTTGGAAAAAAAAAGTATGTAAAGTGCATCTAGTATGCCGCCAATTGTACTAAATGTGTTATTTGGCAGACAACATCTTGATAAATTTAGAGAAAGTTTCAGAAAACTTGAAATGTCATAGTGACATATTTAACATTTAATTGACATGTCTGTAAACTGTTTCTTTGTACAAAATACTAAGGTTAAACTGAGAGGACATGTATGAAGGCTTATAAAGTCATAAGCAGGCTGTCCAGCAAGACCCTGTACATATTTCAACTTTTCATGAAAACTTTAATATAATAATAATTTAATATATTAAAACATGTATTTTTTATTGGTTTACATTTAATTTCCAACACAGAATTAGATCATTGTCTAATCTCCTGAATTTTCATGTGCAATGATTGTTATTTTATATCAGCATTGATGTTCCAGAATTCTTTAAGCTTCAGTTTCTAAAAATGTGGAAGCTACTTTCTACCAGCTGTATTATCTCTAATGGGACTGTATCTACTGTGTTTCCTTCACAAAAAACACAATTCAGTATCTGCTAACATGCTTACTGAGGCCTGCACAGTCTTAGGTTAGTTGCAGATGACCGTATTTTGCGGTCAGCAAACTAGTAATTAGTGTTCAGTTTTTGCGGACAGAGTGTGTTCAGTGCGTCTTCAGTGTGTGCTCAGCATCAGTGAAGTATGTCCGCAAAAATGTACAGAGTGTCTTCAGTGTGCCATCAGTGTGTGATCCTTGTTTGCGGATCCATCATAAAAAAACACAGGTGAAATCTAATGATATCCCTAGATTGTCTGCGAAAAAGGACGGCACACTGATGACACACTGAGTACATCAGTGTGCCATCCTTGGTTTTCAGTCTCCCATAGGCTTCTATGGGCAAGTTCGTTCCGCAAAAACTGAACAGAATAGGACCTGTTATATCTGATGTGTCGCGTGGAATCATAGCTCACACACTGATCAGTGAGAAACATGGTCGTGTGCATGTGCCCATAGAAATGAATGGGTCAGTGTGCTATCCGTGAAAAACACGGATAGCACACAGATCTCACCCACGGTCGTCTGCAAGGGACCTTAGATGTAGTTCTTGGGTTGTTTGAAATTGCATGATATGACTTTGGTGTGAATTTGCCGGGACATCCACTCCTGGGAAGATTGTCAACTAAGGAGAAGGGAGCGAAGTTGAATATAACTGTTTATTATGTTTTTCCACCACCCCTGCACTTCCACTTATTATACTTTGGGATCTGAAGAGAGAACCTTCCTCTGAGACCCCCAACTATCCAAAAACATGGGGGCTTTGCATTGTTTGATATTTGAGTGGTTTCTGTTGTTTGGCTCAACATTTACTATGTTGTAAATTCATGAACTTAAGAGACATCTTCCTTGTATCACCTGTTTCTTCTTTCCTGGCTGTCATATCAGTTTATTAGTTCCAAAACAGATAGATCATGTTGGACACAAAGCGGAAAAACAGATGATTTGTAAGAATTTTCACCCTATATGAGCTGTCTTTTTTGATCTGTTCATGGAAGAGAGATGGAGATTTCCAAGCACACCCCAGAGCGGAGACACAACAGAGGATGTCTCCATAGTCCTGCTCATGAACCTGTGACCTTTTTAACTGGCCCTCATCCCAAGCATTATCACATGTGATTAATATTTATTTTACCCCCAAGAAGAAGAGCTATCCACTCCTGGAAAACATCAAGTAGCAGATTCACACCATCAAACACCACACAGACTAACAGCATTTTAATAGCCGGTTATAGACAAGGTGTCTCGATCCTTGACATCTTTAATAGATCTAAGGTTACAAGTTCAATTCAGTAACACTTGTAATGGATATTAACCATTTGTTGCTGGCTGTTCTATGGTAATTGTGTGAAATTGGGCAACATAAAACCACCAGAAGCTCATAATAATTTAATGCACAGACATGACATTTTTACTCACTTACCATTTAAGCTAACATTTTATTGGTGCCTGGTAAATATCAGCAATTTCAATTTGCTGCATACCATTAGTGATTTTCACCATAATTGCACCAGGTATTTCTTAACTGAAATGTGATTTATTTTCCAAATCTGCTTAATGGATATTAATAGGGGATTAATTGTAGGCAGAGTAGGCATTTTAAACTCAAGTACTAGAATATCGGAGTACATGTGTAATAAATATTAATAAATATTAAAATATATAAAATAAATATTGCCTCACCAAGTTAATCTGGGTGAAAATCCTATGGACTAATTGAAATGGTTTTGGCTGTCACTGTATATATCAATTTCACAATAAAAGGTTTTTCTGGGACTAGGATATTGATGGCCTATCAGTAATTTGAAACAGCTGTGACACTTAGGCAAGAGACATGTCCTCTGTACCAGTGGTTCTCAACCTTTGGTACGAGTACCCTAGCGGGTACCGCTGTGCAGCTTCGGGGTACGTGCCGTAGCTAAGAACGAGTGCTCTGGAAGCATCGGGTAGACAAATAGGTTCTCAACTGTTATCTGATGTGAATAAAGCTGGTTGGAAGCTAAAATACCCTCAGAATTTTTATTGTGCATCTACCACAGGTGCCCCCATAAGCAAAACGATCTGCTTGGGGCACTTTACAGTGGGGAAAAAAAAAGTATTTAGTCAGCCACCAATTGTGCAAGTTCTTCCACTTAAAAAGATGAGGCCGGCCTGTAATTGACATCATAGGTAGACCTCAACTATGAGAGACAAAATGAGAAAACAAATCCAGAAAATCACATTGTCTGATTTTTAAAGAATGTATTTGCAAATTATGGTGGAAAATAAGTATTTGGTCAATAACAAAAGTTCATCTCAATACTTTGTTATATATCCTTTGTTGGCAATGACAGAGGTCAAACTTTTTCTATAAGTCTTCACAAGGTTGGCACACACTGTTGCTGGTATGTTGGCCCATTCCTCCATGCAGCTCTCCTCTAGAGCAGTGATGTTTTGGGGCTGTCGCTGGGCAACACGGACTATCAACTCCCTCCAAAGGTTTTCTATGGGGTTGAGATCTGGAGACTGGCTAGGCCACTCCAGGACCTTGAAATGCTTCTTACGAAGCCACTCCTTTGTTTCCCTGGCGGTGTGCTTGGGATCATTGTCATGCTGAAAGAGCCAGCCACATTTCATCTTCAATGCCCTTGCTGATTGAAGGAGGTTTGCACTCAAAATCTCACGATACATGGCCCCATTCATTCTTTCATGTACACGGATCAGTCGTCCTGGTCCCTTCGCAGAGAAACAGCCCCAAAGCATGATGTTGCCACCCCCATGCTTCACAGTAGTATGGTGTTCTTTGGATGCAACTCAGCATTCTTTCTCCTCCAAACACGACGAATTGTGTTTCTACCAAACAGTTCTACTTTGGTTTCATCTGACCATATGACATTCTCCTAATACTCTTCTGGAACATCCAAATGCTCGATAGCAAACTTCAGATGGGCCCGGATATGTACTGGCTTAAGCAGGGGGATGCATCTGGCACTACAAGATCTGAGTCCCTGGCGGCGTAGTGTGTTACTGACGGTAGCCTTTGTTACGTTAGTCCCAGCTTTCTGCAGGTCATTCACTAGGTCCCCCCGTGTGGTTCTGGGATTTTTGCTCTCCGTTCTTGTGATCATTTTGACCCCACGGGGTGAGATCTTGCGTGGAGCCCCTGATTGAGGGAGATTATCAGAGGTCTTGTATGTCTTCCATTTTCTAATTATTGCTCCCACAGTTGATTTCTTCACACCAAGCTGCTTGCCTATTGCAGATTCAGTCTTCCCAGCCTGGTGCAGGTCTACAATTTTGTTTCTTGTGTCCTTCCACAGCTCTTTGGTCTTCACCATAGTGGAGTTTGGAGTGTGACTGTTTGAGGTTGTGGACAGGTGTCTTTTATAATGATAACAATTTCAAACAGGTGCCATTACTACAGGTAATGAGTGGAGGACAGAGGAGCCTCTTAAAGAAGAAGCTACAGGTCTGTGAGAGCCAGAAATCTTACTTGTTTGTAGGTGACCAAATACTTATTTTCCACCATAATTTGCAAATAAATTCTTAAAAAATCAGACAATGTGATTTTCTAGATGTTTTCTCATTTTGTCTCTCATAGTTGAGATCTACTTATGATGTCAATTACAGGCCTCTCTCATATTTTTAAGTTGGAGAACTTGCACAATTGGTAGCTGACTAAATACTTTTTTTCCCCACTGTACTTGCTAGTCTTTCTTCACCAGATCAGTAGCAGAATCAGCCACATGATGGACACCATGGTGTTCCTTGGGGGTACACAGTTGGAACACATTCATGAGTCACATGGCCTGTATGAAGATCTGTAAAATTCGAAAGAAATTAAATGAAATGAAGTTTACTGTTCAGCAATATCCTGAGTTCCTTTCAGTCTCATAATCAGCACAGGTAAAAAAATGAAATAAATGTATAGGCACATGTTTGCAATGACTGGAATCCAACAGCAAACAGACACAAAATATGCAACAACATTTAACATATATGCTAAAATATATGCAAACATTAAATATTTAGATTATTTTGAATTGATTGACTGTTATATGTACTCTTTAGGAGTTTTACCCGTCTCAATTCATTCCATGACAAGCGCAAGACACGCCAGAATTACTAATAGTCTCAAGGCTCTTAGCAACTCTTGCACATGTAGGTGCGCCTGTGGTATGACTCACGCCCACTCAATCCATTGTCTAAAAAAGTGGTGAGTGGGGAGCAAGGAGCTGAGATGTGCCGTCACGTGCCAAACTTTTGCCAGGTTTTTGGTCACTTAATAGGTGCATAACAGGTAACAGTTTCTATTTCTGTCTTGTACATCTTGTACTCCAATGCATGTCTCCAGCTTAAGGCTGGGTCCCCATGTTGCAGCGTTTTTCAGTACCTGCAAAGTAGATTGGATTCTGGCTAATCCCATACACACATTGAAGAAAAAATCTGCAGCGGAAAAGCGTTGTTTTCAAAAACTTTCGTGTTTTTGAAAATCACAGCATGTCAATTATACTCGTGGAAACTCTGGCATTTTCCATATAGGTATAATAGGGGCAGAAAGTCCACACAGGAAAACTCAGCAGAATTTCAATAAACAATGCTCTGGAAAAAAAGTGATGCTTTTCCGATGCCTTTTTTTCTGCAGCATTTTTTTGCTGCACTTTGCTACGTGGGGCCTTGGCCTTAAGGAGATCTCGTATCTTTTTATAGATATGCAAATCAGTCTACAAGTGCAGCAGGGGTGGGTCTGATTTGTAAGATTTACCTAGAAACAGTTAGGAGTGCTTTAGCCATGATAATCACGTCCACCCCTGATGTATTTGCACATTGATCTGCATAAATCATCCTTAGAAAGATGATTATCTCTGCAATGCTTCATTGGTTTGTGGTCACATATCTATGTTTCTGCTTTTAGTAAAGGCCCCTACACAGCAGTTTTATTGGTTTAGGAGGTATTTTGACCTGAAAGATGCAGTATCTTAAAGGGAGTCTATTTATGCACTCTATGTAAAGAAAGATGTGCCTGTACACGCAATCACTTCACTTGGAATTCGTTACATTGTGCCACTATTATGATACGTTCTGTGCTGTGGCAACATACCTACCTTTTCATAGATTTATACATTTAAAAAGCTATAAATGGCGTTATTTGGGCAAACATGCTACTGAGTAGTACTTCTATAGATAAATATAAAGTTCGTGATAAAGGAATATTTCTATTAGCTCAGATCATAGACCTTGTATAATTAGTGTGATTAATCATTTGCAAGAATGTGACAGGCAATTTAATGGGGTTAGGATGGCTAGGACAAGAGTGTGTGGATGTGGAGTTCTGCTCATTACATTTGGAGCTTTGCATTGTGTAATCATTTGGGCCTAATTGTTTTCAGATGTCTGTGCCCTTCCTGAGAGGAATGATTGATAGATACTGAGCCACATATGAGATTGACATTTGAACCTATGAATGCTGTAATAGTGTCAATATATACATGATAGTACAAAATAAGCACTTCTACTACATTGTATAGTGCAATACTTAGTTAATATTAAATAAGTTTTCTGGGTTTATCCTTAGGATAGGTTTTTAATATCTGATCTGTGCAGGTCCATCAACTGTTTGAAGAAAATGCAGTATGTGGTTGAGCATTGCAGCCTCTTTACTGAATACCAAGCACAGAACATTGTGTATGGGCTGCGCTTGTTATTGCAGATCAGCCCCATTAACTCTAATGAGGTGAGCTGCAGCTGTACCTTTTGTTCAGAGGCCACAGTGCTGGCAAGCGCCCCTGCCTTTTCAAATAGCACCCAGTTCCTCCATCCCTCCCTCCTCTCTGCTTTTATTGACATGTACACAGCTTGGCCCTGTCAATCATAGCTGGGAGGCAGCACTTGGGAAATACAGAAAAAAGCGTTTTATTTACACGAATCCCAGTTATCTGACTATGCTTATAGTTCAATATGGACTGTTCTGGTGATAGACTCCCTTTACTCACTGCACTCACAGGCTCACTGCATATATACACATTCAGAACTGGTTAGCCCATTCACTTAAAGAGGTTATTCCAGTAAATATTTTAATACCAAAAGTCCTGAAACACTGTTAATAGAATTGAAAAGTAATTGACATTGTTTCTTCTCATTATTTATGCTTCCATGTGTTCCCCATGCTGCTGCTACTAATCTGTGCTACTTATAGCCAGCTCTGGCCAGTCTCCATACCCTTTGGCACGGGCAATTAAGAAGGAATCTGGCCATACTGCCATTCTATTGCAGACAAGCAGGGCAGAAAGCTATTTCCACTGGCTGCCCTGTATAACTATACAGAGATCTGACAGTGAGGAGAGTGTTTGACATGCATGTTCATCAGCACTCAGTTCATTAAGTGGACGTGAATATTGCTTTAACCTTTGAACAATAGGTGGTGCCATACTATGTAAATTAATGGCATAACTCTTTACTGGATCATTCTTAACAGCATGTACATAATGAACACAGTTATATTTTTTTCTACTGGGACTTCATCGGGACCTCAAGGTCTTATCATCAGTAAGTGTATGTGGTAAAAGTCTGAAACTACCTCAAGTTGTCTTAAAATTTGCCTCCTGAACCCTTAAGACTATTAAAATAAGCAAAAACATAGTCAAATATATTTCTAAATTTCAAATTGATGCAACCAAAGAAAGACCTGTCCCGCATCCAATCACTTCTATCAAAATCGCTTCTCCTAGGTGTGCCCCACCTACATCTGAGGGGTTACCTCATCAGTGAAACCTGTCTCACAGTTTGAGAAGTAGTGAAATATACAGTGAATGTGATATTTTTGGATGTTCAGTAAATGGGTGAGAAAGTGAGGGCAAGAGATAATGTTATTGTCTACATTGTATCACCAAGACTTCATATTCTTCAAGTGTATCCTGAAGAAACCCTTACATTTTTTTTACTATGTTATACTCTAGAACAGTGGTTCCCAAACTTTCTTAAGGCGGGATTCACTTCTGGACAAGAATTTTGCCAGGGATCCCCTCTGCCGTGCTTAGTCACATTTAAAAAAAAAAAAAAAAAGTCACTACCTGTATTTTTCCTCTCATTTCGCCGTAATCTTCATTTTATTCTGCCTTTTAGCACTATATTTTGCCTTTTATTCTATTCTCCCATCAGGATTTTTACATAACAGCAAAATTTGTGGGTCCCCCACCTTCCCGATGGATCTTCCTGTTTCCTGTACTGTGGGCCATACTGTACACATTATATATAATGCTCCCCAGTACTCCCCACACAGTATAAAAAGCTCCATTGTGGGAGTGTGGTCTGGCTGTCGATCTGAATGGCCACAGATTAACTTAGCTTTCTGTCACCCGAGCGTCTTTACCGCATCTGCACCTCTCCAGGGCACCCAAACTGCTCTTATTTTTCACAAGACCATTCCCCAAGATAGATGTCCCTACTGGTCCGTCCAAACTTTTGGATGACTTCTTCCAAGCACCCTCTGAGCCAAGCCAAGCACAAGCCAAGATGGCGCCGGCTCCCAACACTCCAACGCTAACTCGCCTGCACTGCCGGAACTACATTCGGTAAGGCGCTCCAGCTCAATCCCGCCACAGTACCGGTTGGCCTGCCTCCCTTAGCTGTTCGGACTCTCCTGCTCACCGTCTCTCCGATGGAGATGTCCTTGATGATCTAATATCACCTTATCAGGTGAGACGGCCCTCCGAGGAGATCAGACCGCCGGTGTCTCCCGACTACAGAAGCCTTCTCAAGTAGTGGCGATGCCTGTCGTCTGAGCCTATATGCAACCATCAGGTAGGCCAGTTGACCCCTGGGCTGACACTCTCCTCTCACCACCCGGATTTTTTTGAGGAGCTTCCCTCGTCCAATACCCCTATTACAGAGTCCTCTATGAAGTCTATGCTTCAGACTCTCTATCGCTCTTTACAGTTGAGCTTTGTGAACTTAGTTGCTCCTATACAATCTTCCATACAGGATTTAGACTGGCAGAATCCACCATGTTGATTTCAAGATGGGCGAATTTGCTATCTAACACAACCAGCTTATCGATGCTCATTACGAGCATGAAGAAACTCTTTCCCAAATTCAGAAGAAACTTGCAGACCTTGAGGATTGCTCTAGGTGCAATAATATTAAGCTTAGAGGCGTCCCTGAAACAGTCTCCACTAAAGACCTTGTACTTTATCTCCAGGACTTTATTAAGGCCATGCTGCCTAAATCTTCACCTAGAGACCTTATTATTGACTGGGCCCACCAGCTGCCCAAGCCTCACCATGTGCCAGAAGAGGCTCCTCGTAACGTGATTGCAAAACTCCACTTTGTTCACATCAAAAGACCTCCTTATTCAAGCCACCAGGGAAAAAGATTTACTTCCAGACAAATACAAAGATATATCTGTTTATGCTGACCTCTCGGCCGCCACACTTCAACAATGTCGAGAACTTGCCCCGATCACATCTGTCTTAAGTAACAACCAGATTAAGTATTGTGGGGCTTCTCAGTTCATTTCCATGTATCCAAAGATGATGACCTGCATATAGTCAATACCTTGGATGACGGCTGTAACCTCCTTAAGTGCTGGAAGTTGCAAATCCCAGACTTGGAGAACATTGGTAAATCTACTCCATTTCATCTCAAAGGTCTGTGGCAATCTGTCACCTCCTGCAGGTCTGCTGTCCATTGAGGTGTCTGCTGGATTTCTTCAGATACTACGGGTGACATATATGACTCCTGACGCCTTTCAATGTTCGGTTTCAAGACTGACTGTTTTTACTCCCATTCTACATATGGACAAGTTCTTTTTGCCTTTATTTGGCTATTAGCAACTCATAATTGCCACTGGCTAGCTGTTCTGCCTGTTTTCTCCTGTCCCTTTCTTATGTCTAACCCTCTAACTTTGCAGGTTATGATTAATGCAAGTATTGCATTTTTCAAATGCTGTTTGCATACCTTGATTTATTGCTTATTTGTGTGCAATACGGCTTTGATTTTCGTGTTTCATAACGGCCCTTCACTTATTTCTTCCTGGGTCCCATGACTACTAAATTTTCTTCTATTTATGTCAGAGGCCTAAAGTGCCCTAGCAAGAGATCCTTTCTCTGGTCAGAGGTGAGATCCCTTTCCTGTGACGTACTCTGTGTCCAGGAAACACACCTCCTCCATAAGGATGCCCACAGGATCAATAACCCTAACTTCCCAATCCTTTACCAATCCCTCTATACCTCTAAGTCCAGGGGAGTTTTAATTGCCTTTAAAAATACTGTTTTATTTTTCAACCCCTTGTAGAAAAAAATTGATACCAAGGGAAGGTATATAATATTGGTAGGCCACTTCAACAATGTACTCTGTAGTTTAGCTACTGTGTATGCTCCTAACAGACAGCAAATTCACTTTCTTAACAGAGTCATTCGTCTAGTCATCAAGATGCAACAGGACGGCTCCTCCTCTGTGTAGACTTCAACTTGACTGTAGATCACTCCATCGATTCTTCATCACGTCCCACGGGGTGGACCCTCCCTACAAGAGTTCTTGAGGAATCACAACCATTATCATGTGTGGAGAGCTCACCATAGTACTGAGAGGGACTACTCCTTCTATTCCAGGGACCATAACAGCTACTCTAGGATTGATCAATCTAGGATTGATTTCTTGTTGACAGGTTATGGTTGATGGCTTCGACATAGTCCTCGATTAGGCTGATCATGTGGTCTTATCATGCCCCTGTTACACTTTCTGTAATGACACTTTTCATATAAATATCAATTCAATCCATAAGGCTTTTGTCAGGGGTACATTTATCAAGCTTGGTCATGTGGTCAAAAAGCAACATCAGGCCCAGATATCCAGACTCTTAGATGAAATTAAGGTGAAGGAGCAGCTTAATAAATTACTCTCTAGACAACAATTTTGCAATCTGCTTTTGTCAAATTATGAAAAGATTTTAAAGAAAGTGAAGGCTAGATATTATTGCCAGGGGAACCTAGCTGGGAGATTGTTAGCAGCTAGACTTAAAGCAAAACACTAAAAATCCTGCATTCCCTTTCTCCTAGACCCTTCGACTACTATTAAACTAGTTAACCCCTCAGAGTCTGCTGACCAATTTAGCCGTTACTATACTAAATTTTGTCATCTATGTGACAATCCTTCCTCCCCTCACCCTACTGAGACAGATATGTCTTCCTTTCTGCAGTCATTACATTTTCCCTCCCTCTCCGATTCGCAATTACAGAACCTCAATAAACCCATTACTACTAAGGAAATTTCTGACGTCATTGCTTCCCTCCCTGCTGGGAACTCCCTGGGCCCTGATGAGCTAACCAATGACTATTATAAATCATTTTGCCCCCTCCTCCTCCCTTATCTAGCAAAATTTTTTAAATCTGCCATGGATACTGGTACATTTCCTAAAGAAAATCAAGAGGCCCTTATTGTCACCATCCCTATACAGGGAAAACCGACAGACTCTCCCTAAAATTTCCTTCCCATTTTCCTCCTTAAAGGGGTTGTCCGGGATAAAAACAAATCACTACACTAATCTAAACACCCTCCCCCCGCCTACTTTCTAAATAACATGATTTACCAAAAATGTATGTTTACCCATATTTGCTGGTTATCCAGTGATGATCCGTTTCCCCGTTTACGGAAACGGAACATCACTACTACTCTCCCCCCATCCACTCCATCATACTTACCTTCCAGGCTTCTTCCTGCGGGACGGCTCCTCCCTCTTTTCTGACTGCCGGCGCGCGCTATTGTCCCAGTGCTGCTCTGTGCTCTGCAGCCGATAATCCACCTCTACTGCGCAGCTCCCACGCCTGCGCAGTAGAGGTGGATCGTCGGCTGCAGAGCACAAAGCAGCGCTGGGACTGTACCGCGCCCGCAGTCAGAAAAGAAGAAGAGGCCGTCCCGCAGGAAGAAGTCTGGAAGGAAGAGCGGTGAGTATATAATGGGGTCGGGGGTTGGGCTGAGTAGGTTGGGAAGAGCTAGTAGTGGGCGGGATATCTAGAGAGACAGGGAGGGGGGTATGGGAGGAAGGGAGAGAGGAAGGGGGGTGAGGTGAGAGGGAGTTAGTGTGGAAGTTACATAGCTGGAAGCTGAACCATGTAAACAAATGCAGAAGATACCAGGAGCTCCCAGAGACACCCAGGAATCAATCAAAACACTGCTAAAAGGTATATGGTTACATTTATTAACCCATTAGTAGCACTAACAGACCTTTTTTTAAAAAGTACATTTTTCTGCCCGGAAAACCCCTTTAAGGCTGACATAAAAATTTATGCCAAACTCTTGGCCCATAGACTAGCTCCATTAGTGCCTTTTTAGTCTCCCCTGATCAGGTGGGTTTTGTTGCTGGTGGACAGGCCCCTGATAATGCCAGACAAGTGTTGAACCTCTTATATCATATCGAACAGAAGAGGACCCAATCTGTGACGTTAGCGTTTGACGCTGAGAAGGCGTTCCACTGCATACACTGGTCGTCTGCCTTCTCGGCCCTGTGAGCTATGGGACTGAGGGGACTCTTCCTCTCAGCCATATCTGCCCTCTACTCTGCCCCATTGGTGAGAGTTTTTGTTAATGGTGCCCTGTCTACCTGATTCAAAATTATGAATGGCACTTGACAAGGGTGCTCGCTATCACCTTTGACATTTATACTTTCAATAGAGCCCCTGACCCAGGCCATAAGACAGAGCGCCAATATTCAAGGCGTTACTATCAGAGGCCATACCCATACTATCTCATTATAAGCTGATGATATCATCTTATCTCTGTCGGATCCTCTCCCCTTCATTCGCTCTGCTCTTGCATTTAGTTTACTATCCTACTATAAATTGAACATTAACAAAACTCAGATTCTCCCGTTATATCTCTCTCACCAACATACTTCCCTAATAAAACAGTTATACCTTTCATTGGCGCCAAGACAGTATACAGTATCAGGGAATCCAACTTACCCCCACTCATTCCTCAATATATCAGGCAAACTACCCCCTTCATTCTTAGGTCCCTCCAGCTTCAGGTAGATAGACTGTGCATGATAGATATCTCCTGGATTGGCAGAATTGCTGCCTTTTACAATGCTACTTCTCCCTCACCTCTTGCACTTATTTAGAACACTACCTATCTCCCTCCGTCCCTCCTTCATTAAAACTGTTGATAATTTGCTTTCCAGATTTATATGGGCTGGGAAGAAACCATGTCTTTCCCACTCAATTCTCACTAGAACCAATGGTTTGGCAGGCCTGCGGGTACCTGACATCTATAGCTATCATATTGCCACCTTGATCTCTTTGCTTTCAGGGGTCTGGTCTAGAGAAATGGAGCTGCATTGGACGCACATTGAAAATTCTTATTTCTCAGATAGAAGCCTCCTTGTGGTTTCATTTGTCCGAATATACTTACTCCCCTTTCACTAGGTGCTCCATTGCAGCCTGGAAATATTTCCATGCTACTCTTTCAACCCCAATTGATAAGTCTATTATTCCAATTTGGATATTCACGCTGTTGATTCCTTCTCTGAGTCTGGATGGCTGGGCTGTTAATAACTTGTGTTCTGTCTCACAACTCTTTGTCAATCCGTAACAATTTTAAGGATTCTGGGTCTCTATCCAGGGAATTCGATTTACCTAAATGGGACTTTTACAAATTTCTCCAATTGAGATACCATTTACAGTTACATGATTCTTTCATCTTCAGGTGCAATTCATCTGTACTATTTATGTTGAAGAATGTGAAAAAAGGTCTTAAACCAATTTTTTGCTTTATTGAGCTCCATTCCTCCTTCCAGAAGACCTATCCTTTATGCTTGTGGGAGAGGGAGCTTCACGGATTGTGGACCGCCAACGAATGGGAGAGGGCAATCCGCCTTCTCAATGCCTCCCTACCATGTAGTTCCCATTTGGAAACTGCTTATAAAATTATTCTTAGGTGGTATCTCCCCCTTGTTCACCTCCGCAAAATGTTCCCCCAGTTGTCTGCCTCCTGCTGGAGAATGTGTGGCAAGAGGGGTATACTCCTCCACATATTTTGGTCCTGACCCAAACTGTCTCGGTACTTGCAATACATGTTTAATTTTCTAGACTCTCTTTTGGGTGCTCCACACCTTGTTCTCTTAAATTAGCCTTGTTATGCTTGGAAATGTATGTGATTCCTCTGACATTGCGCAAGTTGGCATGCAAGATCCTGTTGATGGCCAAACTTATCGGCAGAATGCGTAAACAGCCACTCCCACCCACCTTACAGAATCTTTTGACCCTTATTGACACTACCCATTCATATGAGAGAACTATTGCCCTAGGCTATTTTTCATTACCTAAATATTTGATTACCTGGGATTGCTGGTTGGTGAGCCCCCACTGCTCTACTCATTTATTTTCAGAAGTGCATAATCATTTCTGTTATGACCCTGCCTGCGCTGTGTTTCTTTGTGTAAACTATAATGCTGCTCTTTTAGGCCTTGAACCATTTGCACTTATCTCATCACCTGCTTTCCTCCCCCTTTTTCCCTCAGTCCCTTCCCACACCCTTGATCCCTTCCCTCTCTCCCCTCCCCCTTCTTTGTTGTTACTTATGTTTTATTGTAATACCCCATACTGCTCTCAAGCAGTTTGTATACTGTTTTCTTACTCTCTGAAAAATTCAAATAAAAACTACTGAAGCAAAAAAGAAAAAAAAAAAAGCTCCATGGTGTCTCCACACAGTATAATGGTCCACAGTGGCCCCACAGAGTATAAAATGCTCCCAAGAGCCCCTCACTGTATAATGCTCCACAGTGGCCCCCCGCAGTATAATGCTCGACAGTGGCACCACACAGTATAATGCTCCACAGTGGCACCACACAATATAATGCCTTGGGCCATTTTATTAGTAGAGATGGATGAACCCCACAAGATTATTTTTAACCTGATTCATTTCAGTGAATTATTGTGTTCTGGGGTCTCCTCAAACCCCTCGCCTAAGCACCCTCTCAGCATCTAGCAGCATCCTGTGGTCACCTTCAGGTCTCTTGTGACCTCATTTGTCCCATCAGTAGAGGTTGAAAGAGGCCTGAAGAGGAACCTGGAACATCACCGGATGCCCAGTAGAGGTGAGTATAAGTGTTTGCTATTTTTATTTACTCACCTTCCCTGGGCCCACCGCTGAAGGCTGTGCAGTGCTCTAATACCGATACAGCTGCTGATCTTTATCAGCAGCCATATTGCGACTGCAGCACAGCGCTACACAGCATAATTACTATTGATGACAATCTCTTCACAAGACCTTCCAGGATGGTTGCGACCCACAGTTTGGAAACCAGTGCTGTAGAACATATAAAAGGGAGCCAAACAAGCTAAGATTAGCTTGTTTGCTGACGACGTTCTTTTAACCCTTATCAATCCTTACATGTCCCTCCCCAACCTTCTCCAAGTGCTGAAAACATATGGTAATTTTTCTGGCTATAAAGTTAATCCTACCAAGACCGAAGCATTACCTATTAACATCCCTAACTCTACCTTACAGCTTCTCCGGTCTAACTTTGACTTTGAGTGGAGGGAGCGCTCCCTCCGTTATTTGGGAATTCAACTGTCTCCTTCTTACTCCACCCTTTACTCAGTTAACTATCCTCACCTGTTTGGTGAATTACATTTTCTTTTAGATAAGTGGCACCCTCTCCATATTTCCTTCATAGGTCGCGTTACTGCTGTCAAAATGACCCTCCTCTCAAAGCTTCTTTACTTCTTTGAAACGCTCCCATTCGCTGTCCCTTGCTCAGCGCTGCGTGCCCTTCAAAAATCGATTTTCCAGTTTATCTGGAATGGTAAACGCCATCGTATTCCCCGCTCAGTAATGTTGTCGGGCAAAGGTGAGGGGGAATTGGCGGTCCCACATGTTTTGCATTACTACTAGGGTATCCCATTTGCATTGTATCCGATTCTTGGCTGCTCCGCAGGCCTACATGAAATGGGTTGAGATTGAGAAGCTTTGGCTAGCACTGATCCACCCTAATGCATTCTTGTGGTTCCGTTACTCTCCCCTTCCTTCCACCCCTCTCCTAGGACCTATCCACTTCACATAAGCTATTTGGATCACCTGCTCCAAACTTTTTCCTCTGGCCTCTCCATGTTCCTCTATGGTTTCCTTCTTGTACAATCCGCTCCTCCCGGTGGGAGTCACGACAGCTATGGTACAGCCCTGGAGTAAACTGGGCCTCTTTCACATTGCTGACTTGGTGGATCCATCGACCTTGGAGCTCAGGCCCTTTGTCCATTTTACCTCTGTGCTACAGTTGCCTACCTCTGAGTTGTTTCACTACCAGCAAATTGTCCACTTCGTGACCTCCCAGTTCGGTTCCCTGCAGGTCTCAGTCCCTACTGCCTTTGAAAAGGTTTGTCGAGCGGGTACCTCCACGGTGGGTCTGATATCGGGCATCTACAGGCCCCTTTCCTCTCCGGAGGAACAGGCCCCTCTCCCTCATAAGTATATGATTAAGTGGTCTGGGGCTCTGAATAGGCAGATCTCGCCCCGGCATTGGCAGATTATTTGGTACCATGCAGCTAAGTCCCCCACATGTATTATTTTCCGCGAGACCCAATATAAGTTACTTATGCATTGGTATCACACCCCTGCCTTGCTCCATTCTCTAAATCCTAGCATTCCTTCCATTTGTTGGCGCTGCTAGGCGAGGGTGGATACACTATGCCACATTTTTTGGGAATGTCCGGAGACACGCCCCTTCTGGACAGAGGTCTTATCCCTTACTGATGCCCTTTTTATTCAAGGTGTTCCCCTAGATCCCTTTACCTATTTTCTTAATCTTCCCCCCAGGCACTTAGGTAAGCAGACCTCTAAACTGTTTCTATACTTATGTACTGCCTCTAAAATCCTCATTGCTCTCCCACTGGTCCAGAGCTTATTGCTCTTGTGAAAGATGTCCGTAGTATGGAGTATTTGACGGCTTCTCTTAATCATACAATGGAAGCCTTTACTGCTGTGTGGTCATCCTGGGACGCATATTGTATTTTTCATGGTCTTTGACTCCTCCCCCTCCTTCCCTCTTCCTTCTTCTCCCCTTCCCCTCTTTCCCTTGTCATTACCCTCCACCTCCTGTCAGTGTTCTTTGTGTTGCCATTGGACGATTTGTCATGTATACTTCTTTTTTTTTTGTTTATTTTGATTTCATCTCCCATATTGTTGTTATTTAACTTATAAAAATTTCAATAAAAACTACAGTTTAAAAAAAAAAGGAAAAAAAAAGGGAACCTGGTGGTTTTTCCAGCCTAGACAGCATAAAGTAATGACCTTTCCTATGGTGTCACTGGTTGCCAAAAAGTCAAGTTATAAGCTTTTAAAACCTTAAATTGGCATATGTAAAATTACCTTATCTAGTCACGGGAGGTGGGGGGCAGCTTCATCTAGTCATACAGTCATCACTCTAAATCACACCCTATGGAGTAATACATAAGCATTATGAAGTAATGATATGTATGAGCCCTAACACCTGTATCAAAAATAAGCTTGAGAAGAGGAAATGTTCTAAGAAATCTGCATATAGGAATCACACAACTACATTTACTGATTCTATTTTATCATAACAAGCAAAGCAAATGTTACTTTTCCTGGATTTATCACTGACATACAGTATTGTGACAACCATGGCAAGGAGAGAAGTCCTTTATAGATTGTTTCTGCTTTAGCTTGTTTTCCGGCACTTTAGTTAAATAGCCCTTAAAGACTCGGAACTGATTAATAAAGTAATACCTAGCACCTGGAAATTACATTCAGAACTTACTTATGGACAGTGGATGAACAAAAGAAAGGGGGAGACATGCTCAGGATCTTTCACTGCAACATTTGATTGAATAAGAGGGATCAAAACCTTTTGCATTATTTGCTAGTAATACATTACATGCAAGGCTCACTGCTCCAGATGTGTACAGAGTCTTTGTAGTTAATGTCATTTTTATGTTCCATGAGGTCATGATCTGGAGCTGTAGGATGGAAGTCTGAAGGTAAATGTGAGGAAGTAAAACTTTACATTATTCAAAGCCCATAATTATGTGTATTCTCTCTAACAGCAGCAACCATTGGAAATAAGTATGTTCTGGTTGTTCATTTTTAACTTTATTTTCTATGTTATCTGTTTTACAGTTTTGGTATTTTTTATTTATTTAACTACTTTATTATAGGTAGACAGTTAAAGTGATTATTTATTGGGTGACCAGGTGAGGGGGACCTGAGGGGGTCCTTGTGTTCTCTCTGCAGATTTTCTTTGTATCCTGAGTTATTTTATGAGCTTGTCATTTTAGAGAGGGACAGTAACAGTATATAACAGTATATTCATAATATACCCATGAGAGAATACATTATTGCATGTAGAGTTAAATCCAGCACAGGGGTTGTAGTTATGCTGTATTTCTTTACTGAGTAAGATGTATCACATTATTATTATTATTATTATTATTATTATTATTTATTTATTTATATTTATTTATAGCACCATTAATTCCATGGTGCTTTACATTTGAGTATTTACATACGGTACACAAGATATACAAAACAAATACAATACTAACAGTAACCAATTGGCACAGTGGGATAGAGGGCCCTGCCCGCAAGGGTTTACAATCTATGAGGGAAGAGGAATAGAGGCAGAAGGTGGGGGTAGAGGCTGTTCAGGTGGTGGTGTGGTGACAGTAGCGTTATTGGAGGTTGTAGGCCTTCCTGAGTAGGTGAGTCTTCAGGGCCCTCTTGAAGTTTGTGACTGTGGGGGACAGTCTGATGTGTCTTGGTAATGAATTCCAGAGTATGGGGGATGCACTGGAGAAGTCTTCGAGGCGTTTGAGTGAAGAGCGGATAAGAGCAGAGCGGAGTAGGAGGTCTTTGGAGGATCGGAGGTTACATGCAGGCAGGTAGCGGGAGATTAGGTCGGAGATATATGGAGGGGACAGGCTGTGGATGGCTTTGTATGTCAGCCTTAGCAATTTGAACTCTATTCGCTGGGCAACTGGTAGCCAGTGAAGGGATTGGCAAAGGGGATCGGCCGATGAAGAACGAGGGGAGAGGTGTATTAAGCGAGCAGCACAATTTAAGGTGGACTGGAGAGGGGCGAGAGTATTAGCTGGGAGGCCATGGAGAAGGGTATTACAGTTGCCTAGGCAGGAGATTATGGGGGTGTGGACTAGCATCTTTGTAGTTTCAGGGGCGAGGAAGGAGCGATTTGATGGATGTTCTTGAGTTGGAGGCAGCAGGAGGTATTGAGGGTTTGAATATGCAGCTTGACGGATAGGTCAGAGTCTAAGGTTATCCCAAGGCAGCGGACCCGTGGGACTGGGGTGAGTGTGGTTCCGCTGACTTTAATAGATGGGTCAGGTAGGGGGCTGTGCGAGGAGGGGTGAAGATTATGAACTCCATTTTCTCTATGTTGAGTTTGAGAAAGCGGTAGGAGAGAAAGGAGGCTACGGCTGCTAGACATTCTGGGACTCTGGACAACAGAGAGGTAATGTCTGGTCCAGAGAGATATATTTGGGTGTCATCAGCATAGCAATGGTAACGGAAACCATGGTATTCTATGAGTTGGCCAAGGCCGAGGGTGTAGATGGAGAACAGGAGGGGTCCTAGGACGGAGCCTTGGGTAACACCTACAGAAAGAGGGCGTGGCGGGGAGGTGGTGTGTGAGCGAGAGACACTGAACGTGTGGTTGGTGAGATATGAGGAGATCCAGGAAAGGGCCAGGTCTGAGATGCCAAGGGATGAGAGCATTTGTAACAAGAGGGAATGGTCGACTGTGTCAAAGGCAGAGGAGAGGTCGAGGGGGAGGAGGACAGAGTAGTGACACTTGGTGGGAAATAATATAAGAATAAGTGTTGCAAATGTTCTGACGCTAGGTTCACCCTAGCACCACCTCTCTGTTGTTCGGGTCCACGTGGGACCTGAACAACGGAGAGGCGGACCACTAAAATAGCGGTAACACACAGCGCAGTAGACCCCTTTGACTACGATAGGGTCCATTGGGTGTCATTTTAAACTGAAATCCATGCAGGACTTTTTCCTCCACTGATTTTCAGCAGACACTGCAATGGAGTCTCCAACAGAGACTTCAGCACTCTTTTGAACGTAGCCTGACATTGCAATATAAGGATACAAATTATATCTGTTTTAGGTAATCGCATTCTGACACATTCTCTATCCAAAATTTATAGGAGAAAAATGTTTGTATTGATGGAAGACATTCATTTTGCTGGTTACCAGTTACCTACAGGCAGGGGCGCACCGCTAATGAGGCGAAATGAGGCGGCCGCTTCAGGCGGCACTGTCCGTCACTGTCTAGGGGGTGGCATTTTTACCATTTATTTAATGTAAACCAGCCCAGGACAGGCCGCTTTAAAAAAAAAACAAAAAAACAGAGCTGAGCGGGGCCTGTCCTGGGCTGGTTTATGAGACGTCTGCATCACAGCGCAGGCGGCGATACAATGACGTCATCGCGCCGCCTACGCTGAGACACAGACGTCGCTGACAAGAAGAGGCGGCGGCTCCATAAAGGCATCGCAGGTAGGTGCGGATAACTTTTTACATATATATAAATAGGCTGTAACCTGCTGGAGTATCCCCGGCAGGTAACGGCCTATTTATTTACCTGCCCCGCGTCTGCTCGTGGCCGCCTCCGCTTCCCCTTCTGCTGTGGAAGTGGATGCCGCTGTGAGCGGGTGCGGGCATCGGTAAGTGAGACAGCGGGCCGCAAATACTACTATTATTATACTCTGGGGTCTTTTCAGACCCCAGAGTATAATAATCGGACACCCAGGGGAGGTGAGGGAACATAAAAACCATTGTTACTCACCTCTCCTGCGATCGGTGTTACTCCGAGCAGGCTTGGGGCCTCTGGTGATGTCATCAGGTCGCGTCGCCGGCCTGATCACGTGACGTGTGTACGCAATTAAACATGGCCGAAAGCTGCGGGGAGTGCAACGGTGTCCAGGATAGGTAAGTAACACTGGATTTTATGTTTGTCACCTCCCCTGGGTCTCCGATCATTATACTCGGGGGTCTGAAAAGATATAATAGTTCATGGGTGGGCAACTATGGGGCATAATACCGTGTGCAGGGGCCACTATGGAGCATAATACCAGTGCAGGGGCTACTGTGGAGCATAATACCAGTGCAGGAGCCACTATGGAGCATAATACCAGTGCAGGGGCCACTATGGAGCATAATACCAGTGCAGGGACCACTATGGAGCATAATACCAGTGCAGGAGCCACTATGGAGCATAATACCAGTGTAGGGGCCACTATGAAGCATAATACCGTGTGCAGGGGCCACTGTGGAGCATAATACCATGTGCAGGGTCAATATGGAGCATAATACTGTGTGCAGGGGCCAATATGGGGCATAATATTGTGTGCAGGGGCCACTAGGGAGCATAAAACTGTGTGCAGGGGTTGCTGTGGAACATAATACCGTGTGCAGGGGCCACTGCGGGGCACAATACCGTGTGCAGGGGCCACTATGGAGCATAATACCATGTGCAGGGGCCACTTCGAGGCATAATACAGTGTATAGGGGCCACTATGGAGCATAATAGCGTGTGCAGGGGCCGCTGCGAGGCATAATACAGTGTGCAGGGGCTGCTGTGGAACATCATATTATGTGTAAATGGGGTGTTATAAACAGGGGCTATGGCGCCTGTTTATATCACACGCTGTCTGTTTATCGTGGCCGTGTGATGTAATTCCAGCCTTGTCACATAGACATGTATAGGACGAGGCTGTAGTTATATTACATGGCCACTATGAGATGAATGACACTATGTAAACAGAGAAGTGGTCACGGCGCTTACACAGGTACCATTCACACAGCTGATCAGTGGGGGTCCTGTGTTTTTGAACCCCACTGATTAGTTTATTTATGACCTGGAAAACCTTTTAATTAGTTAACACCTGGGGCATTATTAATAAAGGGCACTATTTATACAGGGTACACACGGATATTATTAATATAAAGATGTACTTGGGAGTATTATTCATTATGGGGGGGTTATATCATATATTTTATAATTGGGGTAGCAGCAGGATGGGTGTGCAGGTGAGGACAATGTGGGTTGGATGCCTGGTAAAGTGAGGAGCCAAATATAGTGGGAGGGAATTCAGCCTGACCACAGCCATATATATAGGTTTGTCACTTGGTGGATGGACGAACCCGCGTGGCTCTCATTCACTTCAATGGGAGTGCCAAAGATAGCCGAAGTCCAGTACTCAGCTATCTGCGGCGCTCCTATTATATAGAATGGGGGTCACGTGGGCTCGTCCATCCACCAAGCAGAAGATGTGTGAAGTTACTTTCATTGTTAATGCCGTGTTGTTGATCTGATACTGAAGTAATACAGGAAGAATTCTTAAAAACTGTTTCATAACATTGTGTGTTGTATATGTTGTGCAACGATAACAATGTGTGAAGCTAGTAGCATGGAAACTCAATTTTTTTTTATTTATTTTTTTTTTTGGGGGGGGGGGTCTTTCTATAGTCCGCCTCAGGAAGCAAAGAGGCTATGTTCACCACTGCCTACAGGTCCAAGAGAAAACATTGGTAGGGGCAAGTTATACACAGTTTCTTCATTCAGGGTTTCAAAGTAGTCACAGGTTAGGTATGAGATGCAAGTAAGCTAGTTGTGATTCAGATGGGCACTAGATTCCAGGGCATTGACTTTCAGTCGAAACGAGATACAAAGGATTTCTAGAAGGGACAATACAGGCAATTAACTGTGACCATAGCTGGCAGCAAACCTTAGATCACAGGCTGGTGGCAGAAAGTGAATTGGGTGTCTGTGGGATATGATGGCAGCCTCTAAATCTCTGGTATCAGTCTCCACTCACTCACACTGCAAGTCATGACTGGCAGCAGCCTATGTCACACACTCTTTCTCTTGTTTGGTGAGAAGGCTGGCCAAATATAGTATATAATAGTCTAACTCAAAGCGGAGAATGCTGCATAGCTCTACTGCCTCAACATTGCCTCACACTTCCCCAGTGCCATATTGGAAAAGGCATAGCAAATAAGATCAGTGGGATGAGCCCTAAGATCCTATACATTAAATAAATACTACATGTAAAATGTCCAAATAACAGGCAAAGTAGTAAAGCACTTCTCCATCACAACTCTGCAGATATATATGAAACAACAATAATGTACTTGCCCTCCCTTTGGAACCTGTGATGGAGGAGGAAAACCTCATAAAGCACAGTTTACATAGAACACCAGTATATACAGTATTTTAGGCAGTTTCTAATAACATGCTGGCCAAACAGCAATGGCTCTTCAGAGAGGGAGTCTCTTCTCTACCTTACAGAGACCCCAAACCCCAGCACAGGGCTGTTTTAATACATTAGTGGGCCCCATTCACAGGTTTCATAAGTGTGCCCTCTCCACATAATTTAATGTACCCTCAAGTGGCCCACACAAGATAGTGTTCCCACAAGTAGTCCAAATAATGCTCTCTTTCACCTCAGTGACTATTCAGTCACTATATTACCTACAAATTATTAAAAAAAAAAAGTTAAACTCACCTTTTCCCATTCCTGCAGGTTCTGGCTGTAGTGAAGTCTCTGGCTCAGTGTTCATCGCAACAGCCTGGCATTTGAGATAGCACCCAAAATGCCAGACTGTCCTGCTCAATCCCTATGATTAAAGCGGCCCTGCCCCAGAAGGTAGAAGAAACCGGAACACAAGCAGGTAGGAGAAACCAGACTTAAAAAGGCATCAGATCACAGATAGACAGCAAACACAGTGGTCACCATGCACTGGGCCACTAACTACAGACAAGCACTGGATATCGTACAGAATCTAGCGGTGGACATTATACCACAGGCTGATAACTGCTATCTCACACAAAGCCTGGCAATAGAAATGGATTAGAAGAAGTCAGAAGTACTCAGGTTTGAGGGATAACTTGCTACTACTTCAAGAGAGACTGACGCCAAGAACAGTATGCAGGGTCTGTTTGCCTTGTCAGATGCAGTGGAAGCCACCAGGTCAGTGGTTCTGGTTTTCCTTTTGCCAACAAGCATCCCCCATTTGTCACCGATGCCTTTCAGTACATTATGACCACCAAAGATACATTAAAAAGAAGAGGTGTTTTATATTGAAACATATAATAATAATACATTTTATTTATATAGTGCAAACATATTCCACATCACTGTACAATTTGTAGGGTGCAGACAAAAAAGATACATTACAAAGAAATATTCAATTCACACACTGGGACTGAGGGCCCTGCTCGCAAGAGCTTACAATCTATGAGGTAGAGGGGATGACACAGGAGGTAGCAGGGGCGGCATCAGAGGTAGCATTGCTTATACAATGGTCAGACAATTTTGTAATAGACGTTACTGTCATTACACATATATAAAGCTGTATGTGCTGTCACCAGTCGTGTCCTTTAACGTGCAGATGGTGCCTGGACATATAAAGTTAGTCTGATACGGCATCATATCCTGTGAGGTAATGCGGGAGTGTGAACAGAGAAAATCTAACTACGGAAGGGTTTACATTGAAACATGTCGGTTTAGAGGCTGATAGATATTGTATACCCATGATGAAATCCCTTCTATTAAAGAGGAAGCCGTCACATAGATATACATTTCATAATACTTGTAAAATTCCAACCCAGTTGCTGTTTTTGGCATCTGTCATCTTTCATGTCCCTAAAACATGCTGACCTATGCACAAATGTGTATGCCAACTTCAATCAGATATAAATGGACATATAAACAATATCACCATCATAAAAAATCATGTGGTGGCCAGTATATTGAATCTAAACTTTGTAGGCTATTCTTCATCGCAATATTTTATATAAACCTTTAGCTCCTGTGGTTTTTACTCATTATATCTTATTTTCAATGACAAAGCAGTAAACAAATTGTCACTACAGAGAACAGAAGACCTCATTTGTTGAAAGAAAAGTAAACTGAAGAGCATTTGTCACTTTTAGGCTTAGTCATGTGTTGGAGTTCACAAACTCTAACTGAATGCAACACTCTGCCATGTGATAAGTCACAGACCTGCAACTTCTCTGCCCCCCTTTGATGGCTAGTAATTTGTTGAAAAAAGAATGATGAAATAGAAATATTGTAGTTGGCTGACTGTCATGATCTGGCCTTGGCAATGTCAGAAGCATCACTAAATCAGATGTCATTAGTCAGATTGCAGTAAAACATGTACACGGCCTCTGGCAGAAACCAGTAATGTATTAGTGTGCATTCACGTGTTGGATTTGATGTCCATTCCTTTTGAATCCACTCCTGGCTTTGGCTGAAAAGCCACAGCAAAATCTGCACCCAAAAAATCATCAAAGACTTATTAAGACCCTATGCCAGCTTCTGATGTAAAAAATTGGCAACCCTTTGTTTTGCAACTTTTTAGACGCTACTTGCAACAAAAATTGTCGCAAGTGGCCTTTCTACGCCACTATCACCACTTTCCAAAAGGGGAGTGTGTCAAGGATGTGCTGTGGCAGGGCTATCAGCCCTGCCAGATTTATCATAATTTACAGCAGTTTTCTGATGTGCCTGTGTTGGCATAAATTAGACATATTCTTCACCGGTTATCAACATTGTCGTGTAAAACGTTGGTTTTGAAAAATTACCATCTTTTGTGTGTCTTCAGCTTGAAAGATTTTTGGGGTCTTTATGTTTATATAAAGTACTTGCGCAGAATTTGTGTACAGCCATGCATATTAGGAAAATGGCACAGAAAAAAAAAAATCTGTGCATTTTTCACTGATGAAAAACTTCTGTCAAGTCTGCAGTTTATGTAAATGGGCCCCATAGTATGTTGATCACCTCCACTGATAAATGCTTCCATGTAGCCACTGCCATATTGCCATATATAGAGCATTCTAATTATAGCTTTACCTTTGTTCTCTGAAGATTAAAAGGTAATTATGTGCAGGGAAATGTGATATGCATCAAAATAGGATCATCCAGCAGTCTGTGTTGGAAACATGGTAGCAATTAGCCCAGTCTTATGGCACAGCGGACACATCAGTGATTGATCTGCTCGAGCTGGCCAGAACTTTGTCCCCTATTCTCTACTAAAGTCACTAATGGAAGATTTCAGCCTGAACGCAAGGTGACAAATGGTGGCCCACAAAATTCTGCTATCAGTACATTCTACATTTTTTTGCCTAAAAAAATCACCCAGATGTAAAATATAATGTTTTGTCTTCTGACCAATTTTTTTGTATACCTATTTGATAATTATGCTTTATAATGCATTAAAATTATACTCTGAAGTAGAACTTGGCCTTAAGTATAGTCATTTAATACCTTATTTCCTGTACCACACGACACTCAATATTAACTTTATTCAAAACATTTGATTAACCCCTTAAAAACTAAGGTATTGTTGGATCTACGGCCAGACACTTTTTAGTAATTTAGTACACATGGTTGATATCCTTTTGCTGCTTTTTTTTTAGGAACATGACCTAGGCTGTTATTTCATTCATTTTTCTTTAGGGGTTTATAAGGGCCCACGGTAATATGTTCAAAAAGTATATATATATATATATATATATATATATATATACAGTGCTGGCCAAAAGTATTGGCACCCTTGCAATTCTGTCAGATAATACTCAATTTCTTCCAGAAAATGATTGCAATCACAAATGCTTTGGTAATAATATCTTCATTTAATTTGTCGTCAATGGAAAACCACAAAAAGAATTGTCAAAAAGCCAAATTGGATATAATTCCACACCAAACATAAAAAAGGGTGTGGACAAAAGTATTGGCACCCTTTGAAAAATCATGTGATGCTTCTCTAATTTGTGTAATTAACAGCACCTGTTACTTACCTGTGGCACATAACAGGTGGTGGCAATAACTAAATCACACTTGCAGCCAGTTGAAATGGATTAAAGTTGACTCAACCTCTGTCCTGTGTCCTTGTGTGTACCACATTGAGCATGGTAAAAGAAAGAAGACCAAAGAACTGTCTGAGGACTTCAGAAGCAAAATTGTGAGGAAGCATGAGCAATCTCAAGGCTACAAGTCCATCTCCAAAGACCTGAATGTTCCTGCGTCTACCGTGCGCAGTGTTATCAAGAAGTTTAAAGCCCATGGCACTGTGGCTAACCTCCCTAGATGTGGACGGAAAAGAAAAATTGACGAGAGATTTCAACAAAAGATTGTGCGGATGGTGGCTAAAGAACCTCGACTAACATCCAAACAAGTTCTAGCTGCCCTGCAGTCCGAGGGTACAACAGTGTCAACCCGTACTATCCGTCAGCGTCTGAATGAAAAGGGACTCTATGGTAGGATACCCAGGAAGACCCCACTTCTGACCCAGAGACATAAAAAAGCCAGGCTGGAGTTTGCCAAAACTTACCTGAGAAAGCCAAAAACTTTTTGGAAGAATGTTCTCTGGTCAGATGAGACAAAAGTAGAGCTTTTTGGGAAAAGGCATCAACATAGAGTTTACAGGAAAAAAAAAGAGGCCTTCAAAGAAAAGAACACGGTCCCTACAGTCAAACATGGCGGAGGTTCCCTGATGTTTTGGGGTTGCTTTGCTGCCTCTGGCACTGGACTGCTTGACCGTGTGCATGGCATTATGAAGTCTGAAGACTACCAACAAATTTTGCAGCATAATGTAGGGCCCAGTGTGAGAAAGCTGGGTCTCCCTCAGAGGTCATGGGTCTTCCAGCAGGACAATGACCCAAAACACACTTCAAAAAGCACTAGAAAATGGTTTGAGACAAAGCACTGGAGACTTCTAAAGTGGCCAGCAATGAGTCCAGACCTGAATCCCATAGAACACCTGTGGAGAGATCTCAAAATGGCAGTTTGGAGAAGGCACCCTTCAAATCTCAGGGACCTGGAGAAATTTGCCAAAGAAGAATGGTCTAAAATTCCAGCAGAGCATTGTAAGAAACTCATTGATGGTTACCGGAAGCGGTTGTTCGCAGTTATTTTGTCTAAAGGTTGTGCTACCAAGTATTAGGCTGAGGGTGCCAATACTTTTGTCCGGCCCATTTTTGGAGTTTTGTGTAAAATGATCAATGAGTTGACTTTTTTTTTAATTCTCTTTTGTGTTTTTTCATTGCAAGCAAAATAAATGAAGATATTATTACCAAAGCATTTGTGATTGCAATCATTTTCTGGAAGAAATTGAGTATTATCTGACAGAATTGCAGGGGTGCCAATACTTTTGGCCAGCACTGTATATTATATATTTCACACTAAAATAAAGTATTAAAATGGGTTACGTAATTTGTTTTAGTTGTTTTAAAATACTCATATACAGGTGTAGAAAACTTCAACATGACAGTTTTTACTGTTAAGTGACAAGTTAAAGTTTGCTAAATCTGTAGCTATAGGTATCAGAAATCTTCATTAGCAGCTTTACTCAGAGCCTGTGCTCCAGACTTCATCATATTTGACAGCAAAAATGGCACAGCATGCAGCATTATTTTTCCTGTCATAATAGTAGACACCAAATGTCAGTCAGTGGGGTCCATCAGCACAGTAGTGTTCATTGTGCAACATATCCTGTAAGGCATTGTGGTTCCTTTTATAAATGGAAAGCATGATAAATGTGAAAAGTGCCTTACACTAGAATCACACGGTAGTGAATAATGGCTATGTGATATCCGTTTTTTTTTAACAGACGTCACACGGCAGCATTCATTTCAATGTCAGTGAATGAGGGCTATTCACATGACTGTTATTTTGACGGATAAAGGTCATGCCTTATTTTTTCCATTTTCATGCATCCCTCCATACATTGAAAAGTATAGGGGATCTGATAAATCGGGTGCCCCTAGGTTGCAAGAAGGCTGTGAAGAATGGAGGGTTTTTCACTGCCGTTTGGAACCTCATTTGTCTGAATCTATCCTTAAGCTGGACATACACTATAGAAATCTGTCCTCCAAATGTGAAAAGAGCCATAAGCTATTATTAATTTATTTATTTATATAGCACCATTAATTCCATGGTGCTGTACATTTGAAGGTTTACATACTGTACACAATATATACAAAACAAATACAATACTAACAGTGACCAACTGGCACAGTGGGATTGAGGGCCCTGCCCGCAAGGGCTTACAATCTATGAGCTATAAGCTAGCCATATACTGTATACAGCTGTCAATCAAATGCTTGTTCAGCTGACAGCTATGTTGCCCCATATTCTCCATAAATATTCACACTCTGCTTGGCAGAGCTGTGCCTGTATACTGGGAGAGGGGAGAAAGTCAATGCCATAAACTTCTGGCAGCATTTTATGTCTCTGAGAACAAAAGGATAGGGTAGTTAGCTGTCAATATGATCCTTATCTCCCACAACATCTGCTGGCAGAAGAGAGTCAAGAGGATCCTATCGACATTAGATGATTGACCCCATCAGAATCAGTGGGTCTGGCTGTGGGTTCAGTTAGTTGAAAACATTTAGATATTATTAATACATAAATTGTCGTTTGAGTTGTATAAGGCAACCATCGCCCAGCAGCACATTGCAGGTACTTCCTGGGATTTAGCATTTACAGACAAGCCGAGCATAGTACAACTCCTGAACAAACTGATTAGAACACTGAAAATGCTTACTGCTACAATGGGGAAAGGATTAGGTTTATCATATACTAAACCCATCAACATGCCGTACAAGTGTGTATTACACTGTTCCAAGTGAAAATCAGAGAAAATCACGTTTTACTGTTTTTAGTATTCAGAAATTGTGTTTTGCATAATTTGTATATCTATAAGATAAGAAGTTCATAAGTACAAGAAATGGAAGTAATGCCATCTCACTTATTACTTTACCTATTACTAGTTGCCAAGTGGAAGCAATAGTATAACAGAATAAAACTGTACAATATAGAACGGTCATTATACTATCACACAGATATCTTCACCCACTCAGTTGCTGCAGAGTCCGACTTTATTCTCTGCCAGTTTCAGTTTAAAAACGACAGTCACTTGACAGACCCCTTTATAGTCAATGGAGTCCCCGGGCCTCGTGTGTACGCGGGATTTAAGCAATCCGCCTCTCTGTTGTTCAGGTCCCCCAATGCACCTGCAGAATGGAGAGACAGCGCTAGTGTGAACCTAGCTTAAGACGAAACTAATGTGGTATAGGCTATGCCGCTTATGACCTGATCTTGCCCATTTACTTAAAATAAGATTAAAAAATTACTTTCCTCTGGCAATATTTTTCTGAAAACTCTTGACTTAGATCACTAACCAAAAGATGTTCTAAATCAATATCATGAATTCTGTAATAAAACAGCCAAAAAAACATTAATAGGATCTTACCCAAATTCATAGTTAATAGAATGGATGAACTGCTGAATGGCATTACTGTTTAGTGGTTGCAGGAGGTTGTCTGCAAAATGTTATCTAAAGAGTGATGTTCCTTTGTGAGATTGCAGATATGCATTAAGTTAGATACTATTTTTATTGATCTTGCAGCTAAAATGATGCTCATCTTTATTAGACAAGGCAGGTGCCACATCTGTATTATATTGTACTTCCCTCTCATCCTCAGATAGAGGATAGAATGATGTCCTAAGGCACTGCTTACATTACTGAAAGAACATGTACTACTTGAACAGGCCCAGGAAAGTAGAAACATATGATATACGCCAGAAAGTACTTACAAAGGAGAAAAAGAACTCTGCCACCATAGTGTGAACATTACCCTTACCTGAAGCTTAGTTTATGAAATCGGATCAAGTAAAGATCATGTTCACCTAGGACGTAAACTTCACTTGACACAAATGAAGTATATGTCCCTAACATTGCAATCGGAAAGATGGATGCACAATACAGTATACTGGCATAGCCAATGTTTCTTTCTTTTATGAAAGGAAATTATACATGGAAATCAGTGACAGACAGCAAACGTCAATTTGTCATTTTGCTTTTTCCCCCAAGCAACCAGATTTGGAAGGTAAAAGAAGGGGTCCATCTCATGTCTTCATGCGATAGCCCAGAGGAAGGTCAGAAAGTTGGGAGTAGTAGCCCCTGTGGTCACAGTGTCAAAGATCTAGACCATATCTTTGAGATCTTCACCAAGGCTTGTGTAGTGTTGAGGGTGCTTGCAGGGTATCTGTTGGTGGTAATTGTGTTGTCTCAGAGCACATCCCAATTCTTGTAAGCCTCCCTGAGCCTGAAGGTGGTTGGAGTACCCCTGATGGTCATGCAGGAATAAGACTCAGGAGACAGGATTTCTCACACAGTTGTAGAAGATAAATCCAACAGCTTCCACATGCTGGAATTACAGTTCTTACAGAGGATCCACTGGGGCTGAACCTGAGCTTATCGATGTGTCTCCATTGCCAGATCAGTGTACCACTTAACATTGTGCTACACTTCAGCAAATTTGCAATTTTCTACAGTTCCCATCCTGCTGGGTGTAAATTCTCAGGGATCACCCTGACGGACTCAAGGATACAAGCAGGATCATAGCTATGAAGTCATGTAACAAAAGTGAGCAGACTGCAGAACAAAACACAACTATCTTTGAGTTGCTATATTCCAGCCTAACCAGGGTCTTTGGCTCAGTCTCACTCTTCTTCTTCCTCTAAACAAAGGGTAGAGGAGACTACCCAAAATTCCCTAAGTCATTGTCATATCATCAACACAGCATCCATTCTCCAATGTTTGGTCTCCTAAAAGTTGCAGACACATATTATGCTTCTCACAAACAAACACATATGTACAAAATTTTTGTAGTGCTCCCAGTGGGGTACTACATTTAGCTTGGTACAGACTGATCGGTTGAGTTTAGCTACATAGGAAGGGATAGAACTTGCATGATCTTCATTGCAACTCCAGAACTGCTTACCACCCAAATGTTTGCACAAGTACTGAAGGATGGAGGAAGATACAAGATGGATGTCCTCCTACACCTGTACATTAAGGTGGATATATGATTCGCTTAGCAATGGTAAAAGAAGATGCCAGACTCCTAGACATAAAGCTGATACTAGGTGGTTATAAATGGCTGATTCCCTCAACTCTGCATAACACGTTAAAAATATATGTATAGTGTTATAGACATCTAAGTTACATTTTAGAACTCTAGCGAGACAAATTGATTTCCCAAATGTTTATTCTTCTATTTCATGTGAACAGCACTGAAATGCCAGAGCAAATATTTTCCCTGGCAAGTCCATACTTTATCTGCTTTATATAAGGAAGTTGCCATGTACAGCACTATTCCTAGTTCACCTTCTCCAGAAGTAATCTAGGCACACCATAACATCATGAAGCCGCTGATAATTTTGTCTCTTTTCCTCCTTTGTTGGGCTGTGGTACTACCTTTACCACAGCCTGGTCGTGTTGTAAACTGTGATGATCCAGAGGTCCATGAAGCAGCTAATTCACTCGTTCAGCACATTAATAGCAAACGCTACAATGGATATAAGTTCGTCCTAAACCGGGTTGAGAAAGCCTATGTGTTTCCTTCGGTAAGCCAGAAACTAAGAATGCATGAGATAATCTATGAATAATAGATTTTATATGCTTCTTTTTAAATATCTAAAAAATGAACATACATGTTCAGGGAAGATTTAAAGTGTAACTAAACTTTTGGACAACTTTTAAATTTCTGGCAGTATTTGTGTCACAAATAAATTTTGTACAGTACCTTATTAACAAATTTTGGATCATTTCTGTGAAATCCTGCATTTTTTCACTCTTTCCCTGGCTCCTGTGTTGAGAGCCGTTTCTGCTTCTCACTGAATGTTACAGGGTACGGGAGTATGGAGGGGGTGTAAAATGTAGAGAAAATGCGGGAAGGGAGGGTCACTTCAAACCGTTATATCTCAGATCTTATAAAACATACAAACTTGCTTTTGGTGTCACATGAAAGAAGAGAATCTTCTTCCAAAAGCAAGTTTGTATGTTTTATCATTTCAGAGTTATAACGGTTTGAAGTGACCCTCCCCTCATTTTCTCTACATGTTACACAGCAAGAGAAAGAATAAAGAAATGCAGGATTTCACAGAAAGGATCCAAAATTTGTTAATAAAATATATTATAAAATGTATTTATTACACAAATACTGCCAGAAAATCATAAGTTGTCTGAAAGTTTAGATACGCTTTAAGTGTTTAGTTTTTTACATTTAACACAGTCCAATTATTGTATCAATAGAAGAGTCGGTAGAATATGTCACCACCAGTTTAAGGACATACAATGATTTTGGGAGAACCATGTCTTGTAAACTCAGTAGTGAGCATCTGAGTGGACGATTTACCTCCTGAATTTTTAAAGCTGACTACCCTATGAATAGTATAATGTTGTACCGTGTTAGCCATAGAAAGTAGTAGAAGAGTGAAGAAATCAGGCGATACACCATGTCTGAAGAAGAGAGCTAGCACTCTTGAAAGCTTACCATCAAATATACTCAGTTAGCCTCTAAAAGGTATCACCTGATTTCTTCACTCTTCCACTACCCTATGAATAGTTGGCATATTTGGCAGGTGATGTTCAGCCATATTTAAAAAAATTCCTTACAATTTTAGGAATTTTCAATAGGACATTTGTTGAATGACTCAAAAAAATAATTATATGGAATATATTCCCTTTCCAGCAACATAATAGATACAATGTAATTGAATTGTGTTTGCTTCTGTTTTTCAGGCATCTGGAGAAATTTTTGTTTTGGAGTTAGATCTTTTAGAGACTAAATGTCCGTCTATAAGTCCAATATCATTAGCGGACTGTGTTGCGAGACCAGTAATTGAACAGGTATGGAAAGTATTAGGCTGACTAAACATATATTACATGTATCTCACAATTCATTGCATATTACTCTCATGTGGTGCATGGGACAGAAAACAGGGAAAGATCATGTAAAAGCTGTACATCTCAGCAGCAGCTATTGATGCCAAAGTAAGTGATAAAGTAAAACTCTAGATATATGGTTCTACCGTATATAGATAGCAATCCCCTACAATAGTGTTAGTACCTGTATAACGTCTTTTATAATCATGTAATAACCCTACAGGAACATCTGTTCTCCCTCTATGTACTGCAGGCACAGGCTATCATAGTTGGCTGACATCGCCCTCTGTCTCCAGTATACGGCTACTACTATAAACATTACTTCACTTACTAGCTGTGTCCCTTTATATTTACAGGCAGTGGAAGGCGACTGTGACGCTAAGCTCCAAAAGCAAAATGGCAGCTTTACAGTTCATAGTGTCAAGTGCAAATCTGAACCGGGTAATTTGTTTTTATGCTTTAATCTGGTTTAAATAATTTATTGTAATATCAGAGGATCAATTGGCTATGTATAATAATATGTTTTAGTACCCTGAATGACAATGTGTTCTGATCTGTGTCACAAAGATGTCATACCTTAAGAATTACTATGTTTACCAGTTCTACATTCATTCTTGCCACAAAATGCCATACATTGAACCTTCACAGTTATCTTAGCTTATTTCCGTCACTTTGGAAATAAAGATCCTGTACTGTTTTAGTTTTAGATATGTTTCATTAGAGTGTATCCAACCGTGTTTAATACTGAGAAATCACACTTGTAAGTTCTAATGAGAATTAAAGATAAAGTCGTACATGCAGCCTCTGGAAAGTTTTATATATTACGGGGGGCTGGTTAAAACATTATATATGTTGAGAAATTGCTATGCCAGCCAACCCATTGACGAGACGTCTGCTTGGATTCCCATCATCTGTTACTTGCTTGTATACCTTGCGGTGTCAGCTAGCTAACATTGGGTTCACCCGGCTGCGTAAGTTTGCTTATATTCTTGTTTATTGTATTTTACTTGCTTGATTGTACTTGCTTGCTTATTTTCCATCCTTCTATTAAATCAGTGGTGTGTGGCGTTCTGGATTCTCACTCTAACACACAGTAAAACATCCAGTGACCTCATCTTCTTACATGGCTGTTGAATAGGTTCCCTGTCATGTTATGTGTTTGGCAGGCTGACCTGCCATCTCACACACTGTCCGGGTGTCATTTTTTCTATGAAAGTCTTAGAGAGCCTGGAAGTAAGGCTCTTATGGGCTTCCATGGAAAAGAGAGATTTCTGGATGCTCGGCATCACATGATCTGACCAGGGACCTATTCAGTATCTGTATATGAATATGAGATTGCTGGGTGAGTGAATTTACTCTGCTTTAGACATCACTATACCCAGTACTAATGGGTTATAAAATAATAAAATCACTGGAGTGTACTTTCAGAAGAAAAAGATTCTGAAAGTAATTTATACAGATACTCACCCGAACATACAATAAAATATGTAAGTTCACACAGGTAAATTAAGACAAAGAAATAAATAGCAATATAAACCACGTTCATGGAAAAGTGAGAATGTCATTTTTGAAAATATTGCATAAATGTTAATAAATCAAGTTGATCAATCGCACATTCCATGAGTAAGCTTGTCAAAATGAGTCTCATAATAAGGTTTGTCTGTTTGAAATATATAAAATATATGATTTTCTACACTTATAGGGAGGAAAAAAATAGTTTGCCTCATTTCTTTTTTCTTTCCGTTCATTTTCATACATTTCAAAACATCTTTTACATTTACTATTATGTTACAATGATTTGTCTATCTTTCTTTAGACTCAGTAGAAAATATCATCAGAGTCTGTCCTAACTGCCCATTTCTGGCACGTCTTAACAATACTCAGGTTGTTCATGCAGTTGATGTGTCGCTTCACAAATTTAATGGTGGAAACAACACAGCATTATACTTACTCCATGAGATTGGCCGAGGAACAATCCAGGTAAAAATGTTTGGATAAATGATTTATGTTTCATATACTTTTGTATGTGTCCAATATAAAAAAATACCACAAAGTACCTGGTATAAGGTGGTACGGACACATAAATTGAACATTTAGTTACACAGGAATATTTAAAAGAGTTGTCCTGGATAAACTGTTTTTGGCAAGGAGGATGGGAAAGTTTTAAAAAAAAATAAAACAAAAAACCCATACTCACCTGTCCCTGGTGTTCTGTTGTGTCCCACCACAGTCCAGTCTTGCTGCTCCAAGGGTCTGGTTCTAGCAGAAGTCCTCGCCGCACGTGACTGCTGAGGCCAATCAGCGGCCTAATGAAAGGACATGGGACGTCACAGGCCAATCAGCGGTAACACGTGGCAAGGACTTCTGCCAGAAGAACCACCAGCATGCCGTGGACCATACTGTGGTGGCAGACACCAGAGCACTGGGGACAGATGAGTATGGGTTGTTTTTTTTTTTTTTAATCACCTTCCCCGGCCTTCTTGCCAAAAATGGTTTATTCTGGACAACCCCTTTAAGTCCTTGTTCCAACTGCACATGTAGTTGTGGTGAGGGTGTATTGTTAACTGGATTTAACATGCCATCTAGACGTAATATTGCTTTTTGTTATAGAACAAAGTTATGCCTGTTAGTTGCATCACAAGAGAAGCTGTCTGTTTTTTTCCCCGTGATGTGAAACACTGATGTCAGCCATTGCCCAGGTTACCCAGGGCAGGAATAGCTCCCTATTTAAGTGCCCGTTTCTCGCTGTCGTTGAGTTTGGCCAGCCTGAAGGACAACTTGGAAGGAGGATTGCTTGTAGGAGTAGCAAACAGCTTGGCACATCATTAGCTTGGTTAGATTGAGAAGACAAAACTCCTCTTAAGTAACAATGCCATTTTGTTTCTGAGAATTGAATACCTATAGACACTCGTGAGTCACACGACCACAGGTTCTGGCGGCAGCAGTGCACCCCTCGCAATAGTACAAGCGTGCTGTTCATAACCATGGCCTCCGATCTTAGGAGCTAGACCTTACATTCAACTGTTACTTAAACGGGTTTTCCAGTTCCAGCAAATAAAGGTAAAAGTTAGTACACTGAAAAGTTATACAATTTTCCAAAATTTTCTGTATTAATTCTTCTTGGTTTTCTAGATGTCTTGATATGATTCATTGTTTTCTTCCATAAAAATTGGTCCATGATCATGTGATGTACACACAGGGGCACAACTCATTACAATCACAGCACAGTAATTAGAACTCTGTCTTGTAACAAGCTGTAAACCTATGTGTTCATCACATGACCATGGACTGATTTTTATCCACTGGAAGTAAGCAGAATGAATGACAGCAAGCAGAGATCTAGAAAACTGTGAGAAATTGATACAGAAAGTATATTGGAAAATTGTACAACTTTTTATTATACAGTCATGGCCAAAAGTTTTGAGAATGATACAAATATAAATTTTTACAAAGTCTACTGCTTCAGTTTTTCTAATGGCAATTTGCATATACTCCAGAATGTTATAAAGAGTGATCAGCTTAACAGCAATTACTTGCAAAGTCAATATTTGCCTAGAAAATGAACTTTATCCCCCAAAACACATTTCAACATCATTGCAGCCCTGCCTTAAAAGGACCACCTAACATCGTTTCAGTGATTGCTCCATTAACACAGGTGTGGGTGTTGATGAGGACAGGGCTGGAGATCAATCTGTCATGATTAAGTAAGAATGACACCACTGGACACTTTAAAAGGAGGCTGGTGCTTGCCATCATTGTTTCTCTTCTGTTAACCATGGTTATCTCTAAAGAAACACGTGCAGTCATCATTGCACTGCACAAAAATGGCCTAACTGGGAAGAGTATTGCAGCTAGAAAGATTGCACCTCAGTCAACAATCTATCGCATCATCAAGAACTTCAAGGAGAGAGGTTCCATTGGTGCCAAAAAGGCTCCAGGGCGCCCAAGAAAGACCAGCAAGCGGCAGGACCGTCTCTTAAAAGTGTTTCAGCTGCGGGATCGGGCTACCAGCAGTGCAGAGCTTGCTGAGGAATGGCAGCAGGCAGGTGTGAGTGCATCTGCACGCACTGTGAGGCGGAGACTCTTGGAGCAAGGCCTGGTCTCAAGGAGGGCAGCAAAGAAGCCACTTCTCTCCAGAAAAAACATCAGGGACAGACTGATATTCTGCAAAAAGTACAGGGAGTGGACTGCTGAGGACTGGGGTAAAGTCATTTTCTCTGATGAATCCCCTTTTCGATTGTTTGGAACATCTGGAAAACAGCTTATTCGGAGAAGAAGAGGTGAGCGCTACCACCAGTCTTGTCTCATGCCAACTGTAAAGCATCCTGAAACCATTCATGTGTGGGGTTGCTTCTCAGCCAAGGGAATCGGCTCTCTCACAGTCTTGCCTAAAAACACAGCCATGAATAAAGAATGGTACCAGAATGTCCTCCAAGAGCAACTTCTCCCAACCGTCCAAGAGCAGTTTGGCGCTCAACAATGCCTTTTCCAGCATGATGGAGCACCTTGCCATAAAGCAAAGGTGATAACTAAATGGCTCAGGGAACAAAACATAGAGATTTTGGGTCCATGGCCTGGAAACTCCCCAGATCTTAATCCCATTGAGAACTTGTGGTCAATCATCAAGAGACGGGTGGACAAACAAAAACCAACAAATTCAGACAAAATTAAAGCATTGATTCTGCAAGAATGGACTGCTATCAGTCAGGATTTGGTCCAGAAGTTACTGGAGAGCATGCCAGGGAGAATTGCAGAGGTCCTGAAGAAGAAGGGTCAACACTGCAAATATTGACTTGCTGCATTAACTCATTCTAACTGTCAATATAAGCTTCTGTTACTCATAATATGAATGCAATTATATTTCTGTATGTGATAAAAACATCTGACAAACACACATAAAAACCAGAGGGCAGCAGATCATGTGAAAATATAATATTTGTGTCATTCTCAAAACTTTTGGCCATGACTGTACAAACAATAACATTTACTTGCTGAAACTGAATAACCCCTTAGCAACCTTGGATGTACTATTACGTCCTTGTCGCTAGGTAGTTCGCGCAAATGGGCGTACTATTACGCTCGTGGCTGGCTGCTATGTGAGCGGGCGGCATCAGAAGTGGGTGTTAGCTGTAACTGACAGCTATCACCCTCCTCCATAACTGCCAGTCGGAACTGCGCTCCGATCGGGGGTTTTAACCCCTTTGGATGCCGCCATGTTTCTGACCCTCCCTGCACCTCCAGCGGTGAGACTGGGGGGGGTGAAATATTGTTTAACCTACACAGTGAACATCGGGGAAAAAAAAAGCAGAAAAAAAACACTGGAAATAATGATTTTTGTCAATTTCTCCTTACAAAAAATGCTATACAAAGTGATCAAAAAGTCATACATATCCCAAAACAGTACCAATAAGAAGAACAAGTCGTCACACAAAAATAAGCCTCTGTCAACCAAAAAATAAAAATTTTATGCATCTCAGAAGATGGCATTGTACAAATAATTGATTTACAGTATATCCCCAAATGGTTTTTTGTTCTGCAGAATCAGTAACGCATAAAAAAAACAATATAAATTAGGTATCGCCATAATCGTACCGACCTGAAGAATAAAGGTAACATGTTACTTATGCTGCACGGCAAAAAAATTAAAAGGTAAAAAGCTATGCCAGAATTGCTGGGGTTTTTTTTTTAATCCACCAAGAAAGAGCTAATAAAATCTGGTTAATAAGTTATAGGCACCCAAAAATGATATTATTACAAAATACATCTCATCCCGCACACAACAAGCTCTCATATGGCTACATCACCAGAAAAATAAAAAAAAATATATAGCTTGTACAATGTGAAGACAAAACCCCCTCAAAATTGCCAAATCATTAGGACATAACTGGCTGCGTCAGGAAGGGAATATATAAGATGTGCTAACATATATCAGGGTACAACCCATATTTAGAGCTTACAAGGGAAAAGAAACCAGAAGTGACCCCCAGAGTGCCCCCACAATCATAGGAGCTACTGGAGAAATAGTAGGGAATTTGGTGTTCCCAATGCACTCCGCACAGCTTACATATTCACTTTTCCCCATCCGCTGTGCCTTCACTTCTGGGATACTAATGCTCACTACACCCCCTGATAAATTCTTTAAGGGGTGCAGTTTTCAAAATGGGGTCACTCTCAAGGGGATTCCACTTTCCTGGTACCTTAGAGGCTCTGCAAACATGGCAAGGCTTCAAGATACCAAACATCTAAATCTGCGCTCCAAAAGCCACATAGCGCTCCTTCACATCTGCACCCAAACTGCAGTATATGCCCACATGTACGACACTGTTGTACCCAGGATAACATACTTAATGCCATATGTGGGTATAAACTGCTGTTTGGGCACAAAGCTTGTTACAAAAAGGAAGGAGCGCTATTTTGGTTTTTGGAGCACAGACTTAGACGGTTTGGTTTTTGAATGCCATGACACATTTGCAGAGCCCTGAAATGCCAGTAAGGTGGAATCCCCTGACATGTGACCCCAATTTGGAAACTACACCCCTGAAGGAATTTATCTAGGGGTACAGTGAGCATTTTTAACCCCAAGTGTGGCATGAATTTATATTCCAGAAATTAATTCGCAGATGATGGCGATAGGTAAAAATGACAATAGGAAAACGACATTTCAGAGTGTAATATGTTGTGCCCGGCTTGTATCAGAGATGAATGCTCCAAAAGCTGTTGTGCCCGGAATACCCACTTAACAATTTTTGGAGTGTGTGTCTCTCCTAACACAAGCTGGCCACTGAAATGGCGTATCTCTGGAAAAATTGCAATTTTCACTTTTCATTATCAGCTGCGCATTCATTTATGGAAATTAAATTAATGCAACACTCAAGGGTTAAAAATGCTCGCAATGCCACTTGATAAATCCCTTCAGGGGTGTAGTTTCTAAAATGGGGTCACAAGTCTGCAGATTCCACTTTACTTGCAATTCAGGGGCTCTACAAAAGTGGCATGATGTCCAAAAGCCAAAATAGCGCTCCTTCCCTTTTGTGCCTGGCTGTACCCAAATAGTAATTTATACCCACATATGACATTGTTAAGTACACCAGTGTCATACATGTGGGCATAAACTGCCGCTTGTGCACACAGCAGGGCACAGATGTGAAGGAGCGCTATGTGCTTTTGGACCGCAGATTTAGATTGTTGGTTTTTGGACGCCATGTCATGTTTGCAGAGACCCTAATATTGCCCCTACAAAATGGGGTCACTTCTTGGGGAATTCCAATTTATTGGCACCTCCAGGGCTCTGCAAAAACAACATGGCGTCCATAAAGTCCCTCTAAATCTATACGCCAAAAGCAAAAAAATGCAGTGCTCCTTCCCTTCTGAACCCTGTTATATGCCCAAGCAGCAGTTTGACCCATATATAATTTCTTTTTACCCAGGATAGCCCACTTAATAGTTCTAGGAGTGCATGTCTCTGATGACACAAAGTGGCCGCAATTGGCACTGAAATTGGATATTTCTTTAAAAAAGTCAATTTTCACTTGGTATATTAATTTTTGGGAAGCACCAGGCTCAAAATGATAATACTCCTTGATAAATACCTTGAGGGGTGTGGTTTCTAAAATGGGGTAACTTTTGAGGGGTTTCCATTGTACTGGTAATTTAGGGGCTCTGCAAATGGGACATGGCAACTGAAAACTATTCCAGCAAAATCTGCCCTCCAAAAGTCAAATAGCTCTCTTTCCATTCTGAGCCTCACCATGTACCTATACAGCAATTTATGATCACATACGGCGCATTTCCGTGTTCAGGAGAAATTGTGTAACAAACTATGGTGTTTTTTAACCCCTTGTAAAAATTAAAAATATTGTGCGAAATGGACGGTTTATTGGGAAAAAAAGTAATTTTTCATTTTTACATCCCAATGCTAATAGAATCTGTGAAACAGCTGTAGGGTCAAAATGTCACCATACCCCTTGAGAAATTCCTTGAGGGGTGTAGTTTCCAAAAGGGGGTCACTTTTTGGGGGTTTCCATTGTACTGGTGCTTTAGTGGCTCTGCATATGCGACATGGCACCTGAAAACTATTCCAACAAAATCCGCTCTCTAAAAGCCAAATAGCGCTCTTTCCATTCTGAGCCCCACCATGTACAAATATAGCAGTTTGCAACCACATGGGGGGGGAGTATTCCCGTGTTCAGCAGAAATTGTGTAACAAACTGTGCGATGCTTTTTCTCCTTTAATTCCTTGTGAAAATGAAAAATTTAGGACTAAATTGAGGGTTTATTTGAAAAAAAGTAATATTTCATTTTCATGTCCCAATGTTAATAAAATCTGTTAAACAGATGTAGGGTCAAAATGCTCACTATAGCCCTTGATATTTTCTATGAGGGGTATAGTTTCTAAAACGGGGTCACTTTTGGGAGTTTCCATTGTATTGGTACTTTACTTTAGCAGTTCTGCAAATGCGACATGGCACCCGAAAACTATTCCAGCAAAATCTGCCCTCCAAAAGCCAAATAACGCTCTTTCCATTCCAAGCCCTGCCATGTACCCATACAGCAGATTACGACCACATATGTGGTATTGCCATGTTCAGGAGCAATTGTTTAACAAACTGTGCAGTGCTTTTTCTCCTTTAATCCCTTGTGAAAATGAAAACTTTGAGGATAAAGTGACGTTTGAGTAATTTTTCACTTACACATCCCAATGTTAGTAAAATCTGTGAAAAGGCTATGGGTCAAAATGCTCACTACACTCATTGATAAATTCTGTGAGGGGTGTAGTTTCCAAAATGGGTTCACATTTTGGGGGTTTGTATTAGAGTACCATTGTATTGGTACTCTAGGGGCTCTGCAAATGAGGCATGGCACCTGAAAACTATTCCAGCAAAATCTGCTTTTCAAACGCTCAGTGGCGCTCCTTCCCTTCCCTCCGCTGCTGTGTGCCCAAACATCAGTCTACTGTATATCCACATGTGGGGTGTTTCTGTGCTCGGGAGAAATTGCATAACAAACTGTGAGATGCATTTTCTCCTTTAACCCTTTGTGAATGTGTTACTTTTAGGGCTAAATAAATGTATTGAAAAAAAAATGAAATGTCTAAATTTCACCTCCATATTGTTTTAATTACTGTGAAATGCTTAAAGGGATTCTATCATTAAAAATCGATTTTTTTTTTTTTTCTTTTAACTAAAAGCACGTTGGAATGGCCTTTAGAAAGGCTATTATTCTCCTACCTTTACTTTTCAGGTCCGCACCACCGTTTTTGAGTTTTGTCTTCTTTCTTCATTATGCAAATTAGTCTTCAGAAAGCACAAGGGGCATTCCTGCGCTCAAAGCACTGGCTCATCATAGGTTTCCAGCGCCGCCTCTCTCTTCTGCTTCTGACGCGTCTCCTCCTCTTCACTCCTCTTCTTACACGAGACCACCACAAAATGGCCAACGGAACAGCCGACTGCGCATGTTTCGTTGGCCATTTTGTGGTGGTTTCATGTAAGAAGAGGAGTGAAGAGGAGACGCGTCATAAGCAGAAGAGAGAGGCGGCACTGGAAACCTGACGCGTCTCTTCCTCTTCACTCACTGAGGTGGTTTAAAGTCATATCTGTAATTTTACCATGACACCATATAAACCTCAACTATTTAGTAATTTTTTACTATTACCTGAAAATGTGATTATTTTTTTTTTACTTCATCCTGGAGATGCTTATTAAATGAATCAGAACAGAGTTTGCAATTACATTGTTGCACCAAACATATAAACTATTTAATAAGAAATCACTAACTTTGCTTTCTCTTTTTTATTTGCAGTACGGCATAAGCAATTCAGTATATGTTGAGTTTATTATTTCAGCAAGTAACTGTAGTATAGATGATGCCAAGTCTGGAAAATTTGCCTGTGTGAAGGAAACTGGTGCTGGTGCTGTAAGTATTTGTTACATGTCATGTAAGAGTATTCATAAATTTACCAATATCGTAATACTTAGTGTGACCAGGCACTCTAAATATGCACCACATTTTTGTGGAGCGCTACTAATAGTAGACAGTGCAAAGTTAGACTAGACAGTCTTAAACTGCACCAGATATATCATCATATATCATCTTGCTGGATAATAAATCTGTTGCATTATTAGACAGTCTAGTTAAACTTTATATCACAAGGCATTATGGGAAAGGAGCTGGGAGCTCATGCGCCCTCTGTTGGATGTAACAGATCCTGTGCTCAAAGAAGATGCTCTTCCGAAGATCCAGCGCCGCCTCTCTCTTCTTCTGCTGCCACCTCTTCACCGTGTCATCAGCCGCTGAGTCTCTGTTCGGCATCCAAATCCACATGAAAATGGCTGGCTGGACATGCACAGTCGGCTCTGTCCAACCCGAACTGGCAGAGCCAACTGATCATGCGTGGGATATTAATCCCGAACAGAGACTCGGCAGCTGATGACAAGGCGGAGAGGCGTCAGCAGAAGAAGAGAGAGGTGGCGCTGGATCTTTGAAAGAGCATCTTCTTTGAGCACAAGGAACGCCCCATGTGCTTTCTGAAGACTCATTTGCATAAAGAATAAAAAAGAAAATTCTCAGAAATGGCGGCGCGGAGCAGAAAAATAAAGGTAGGAGAAGAATAGTCTTTCTAAAGGCTATTCAGATGTGGTGTTATTGAAAAATGCCTTTCCCAATGATAGAATCCCTTTAATAGATATGGCACAAGGCATGTTAGCTTTTGGTGTTGAATTTTACTTACTACATCCCCCCCTTTGTACACCAGCTATAGGTTGTCTTACTATGACCAAAATTTTGGATCAAATGATGTTCATATTGCTGCATATTAAGCTATGCCCTTTTCCTGAAAAGCCACACCCCATTCTGTCACAGGGTACCAGTGAATCTTCCGGAGGATCATGCACTTTTATGGAACTCAGCCGCTCCCACTGATAATATTACTGTTACTCCAGCTGGTATTTATTTACCAATCTCTACTTCTGCACACAGCAGCCTCCGCTACTTACTATTCAGTCTTCAGCCTCCAGGGGGCCCCATGTGCCACACTTGATATAATTGCGTCAGAAAGCGATGTAGCGACCTAGTCACTGTATGGGGGCCTGTAAAGGTAAAGGAGACTCATAATGTATTGGGATCTGTAAAGGGGAATATACTGTGCGGAGGGTCAGCAAATTAGGCATTATACCTTGTGGGGACCAGGAAAGGGGGCTTTATACCTTGTTGGGACCAGGAAAGAGTGCATTATACTGTGTGAGGCCAGGAAATGGAGAAATTACTGTATGGAAGCCTATAAAAGGAGGCAATATACCGTGGGGGTATTAAGGGAGGTATTATACCTTGTGGTGGGCCAGAAAAGGGTGCATTATACTGTGTGGGGCCAGGAAATGGGGACATTACTGTATGGGGATCTATAAAGGAGGCACTATAATTTGAGGGGTCAGTAATGGGGGCATTATACCTTGTGAGGGACCAGGAAAGGGGGGTTTATACCATGTGGGGGCCAGGAATGGAGACATTATACCTTGTGGCGGACCAGGAAAGGGTGCATTATACTGTAAAGGGGAATATACTGTGCGGAGGGTCAGCAAGGTAGACATTATACCTTGTGGGGGACCAGGAAAGGGGGCTTTATACCTTGTGAGGGACCAGGAAAGAGTGCTTTATACTGTGTGAGGCCAGGAAAGGGAAAAATTACTGTATGGGAGCCTATAAAAGGAGACAATATACCGTGGGGGGGTATTAAGGGGGCATTATACTTTGTGGTGGACCAGGAAAGGGTGTGCTATACCACGTTGGAGCTAGTAATGGGGGCTTTATACCAAGTGGAAGCTAGTAAAGGAGTGATCAGCAGGTGAAGCTCTGCTTTGGCTTTCCACCACAGGGAGCTGGAGTGCTGTAAAATGAAGAGGAATCTGAGGTGGAAGTCAATTCCTCTTCATATTCCTCCCTCTGAATAAACCCTTACTCTTCCCTGACCGTCTGAGAACCACAACCTCCAGCAACCCAGATCACCTGCTGAGGGTTATAGTTTTATTCTTGCCAACCACTTTAACTTTATGCGGTGATAGTACCTGCTCTAAGACAACAATCTCAAGAATCAAGAATAATGTTTTCCATGTGCCAGAGTTTGCGCCTAATTTATAATAAAGTGAACATCTCATCATATATGAGGTGCATCTCCCAGGGTCTGTGTGCCTAAACAGAACTCCACACCAAATCTATGATAAATCTGATGGGGCCAGGAAAGTGACATGACTTTTTTTTATGTTTGTATGCCAGTAGCGGTAGGACAGGCCCCTAGAATCAATTCCACTGGTGGGCCCTAGACATCCTAGATTGACACTAACAGCATTCATCTGAAACTCCATCTAGATGTGGTGTACTGCATATTCACCAGTTTTCTGCTGTTAATTAAGCCAAAATTCTGTTGTATTTATTTTAGTAAATTTGACCCAATCTATGTTTTATGAATATCTTTTTTCATTGTCTTTTTTTGTATTTTGCATGGTCATCATATAATACTTATTATATTTATTTATGTATAAGGTTTGTATAAGGCCGATATCATACAAGCATAATAGGGTCTGTATTAGGGCCGGTTCACATCTACATTCGGTTTCTGTTCGGGAGTCCACTTGTGGACCCCCCGAACGGAAACCTATACACATAGAAAAGCGGTTTACCTAAGGAAACCTGTGGACCCCATAAACTATAATAGGGACTGTGTGGTTGCCGCTCGGTTCCACACGAAACATGCGGAGAGAAAATTGCTGCAAGCAGCAAGTAGCACTTTCCTCTCCACATGTTTCCCCATGTTTCGTGCGGAAACCGAGCGGCAACCACACGGACCCCATTATAGTCTATGGGGTCCGCAGGTTTCCTTAGATAAACCACTTTTCTATGCGTATAAGTTTCCGTTCGGGGGGTCCCCAAGTGGACTCCCCCAAACGGAATCCCAAACGCAGGTGTGTACTGGCCCTTACAGGGTTCTATGTTCAGTGCAATAAATCATGGGATTTGTGTTTAGTCTATTCTCCACTGAAAAAGGACAAATTGACTGGGGTAAGTGGACATCTGGTATAGTACATATTGGAGTAAGCAAAATTGAAGACAGCCATAATATGACATCAGTGCCCGAATCCCACTTGCACTGAACATAGAACCCTGTATCGTGGAATTTGAAACAGATAAACAATATAAAATACAGCCTTAACTTCAGGCAAAAATAATGCAAACACAAAACCTACTCGTCTCAGCAATAACTAAACAAAAAAACGTCCCTCGCTATATGAGTGGCTTCCTACCATCCACTTGGGCAAAAAGAAAACATGAACAACAGACAGATCTCACAGGACATCAACAGACCAGTTTTCTGCACAGACCCAGACACTTCCTGTCTCTCCCAGGGTCTGCCCAGAGGTGCAGGCTCTGCAGCCTTTTATGGCTCACCAACAAGTCCAGCTCTCACACCAGGGCTGAGGCATACTGAATATCAGCATGGTTAATTCTTCTACATAAAACCAGATTTGTGAATTGCAAGATACTATTAGAAAATTGTAAACCCATAATTTAATGATTTACATAGTATTCCATTCCTGTAAACTATTTTTATTTACACATTCCTGTAAACTATTTTTGCTTTATGTCTACACAGCATTTTGGAAGTTGCTCTGGGTCAGTTGTGAAAAATCAGGGAGCATTAGACGAAGAAGTTGATGTGAAATGTACACTCTTTGAAGTTCAGGTAGTTAAATGATTTTATAATCTATGCTATGAATTCAATAAATTATTTCTATCTATCTATCTATCTATCTATCTATCTATCTATCTATCTATCTATCTAATACATATCATAGGTATATAATGAGAAAGTCCACAGCAGCACCAAAGAATCATGGGTGCTCAGCCCAGGATCCTTGATCCAAGAGACCACATATATAAGTGATGGCGAACTTTTAGGAGACCAAGTGCCCAAACTGCAACCCAAAACCAACTAATTTATTGCAAAGTGCCAATACTGCAATTTAACCTTAATACTGAGGTTTTATTTTGGGAAAAAAAGCAACTCATACATTTTGTCTTAAAAGAAAAACACACAGTGGGCCCCCACACAGTATAATATGCTCCACAGTGGGCCCCCACACAATATTATATACTCCACAGTGGGCCCCCACACAGTATTATATGTTCTACAGTGGGTCCCCACACAGTATTATATAATCTACAGTGGGCCCCCACACAGTATTATCTGCTCCACAGTGGGTCCCCACAAAGTATTATATGTTCCACAGTGGGCCCACACACAGTATAATATGCTCCACAGTGGGCCCCCACACAGTATTATATGCTCCACAGTGGCCCCCGCACAGTATAATATACTCCATAGTCGGCCCCCACACAGCATAATATACTACTTACCTTGCCTTCCACGAAGAGCAGCCGGGAGACCTCCTTCTTCCACCACAGTGCATGCGCAGATGAATTACGTCATCGCGCCTGCTTCGGGGCAAAGGTCACACTTCTCTGTCAGTGTAAGCCACGATCCTGTGGACCCACGGCCTACACTGACAGTTTTCACATACAGCTGAAAGAAACACTCGCTTGCTAATGGTCCCTCTCCCGGATTCCCTGTTAGAGAGAGATTGGGAAGCCTGGATGGGGCGACTGGCACGCATGCCATAGGTTCGCCACCACGCACAAATATCATATCTATCTATCTATCTATCTATCTATCTATCTATCTCTATCTTTCGATCTATTGTGTCTATCTAATAACTATTTAATATGTATTAAACTATCTAATAGCTACCTATCTGTCAAGGGCTCTAATCAGTGGCGTAACTAGGAATAGCTGGGCCCCAAGGCGAACCTTTGACATGAGGCCCCCTTCCCGAACCGCTGCCCCAACCGCCCCCCCCGGACTGCCCCCTCCAACCCCCCCCCAAAAAACGCATTCCTGCACACACTATTATGCGCTATAGTGGCCCCTGCACACACTATTATGCCCCATAGTGGCCCCTGCACACAGTATTATGCAGCATAGTGGCCCCTGCACACAGTATTATGCAGCATAGTGGCCCCTGTGTGAACCGAGAGCAAGGCAGGTGGTTTGGACTCCGCAACCAGAAATGAACGCACACGCGGTAGTTCAAGAAAAAAAAAATATATTTACTATAAGTTAATAAAGGCTAGTTAAAGGTAAAATGACAGGGCTAAAGACAAGCAAAATATACAATATAGCATGAACAATTTCAAGGCAAATTCTGCAATGGTTTCTACTTTTACTCTGTCCACTTCTGCAGTATGGACACTGAATGAACAATATACTCAAAACTATCCCTAACTGACCCTGACATCACATTTGGGTGCACCCCCTTTTCCCCAGTGGTCCAGGTGGACCGCTTACAGTCCGTAGAAGCGCGCGGTGGGGCCCAAAGTCGGTCCTTTCTTTTATAGTGAAGCGTCCTCTCCTCACGGTTATCAGGATCTTGGGAGAAATGAAGTCCTCTTTAACAGGGAAACCCAATGAATGCAATGTAATCCAACAGCAGATTCCACTCAGCACACTGACAGTCCTGCCGAATCCATACACTGAGCTGGGATGTAAAGCGGGATTTAGCAGGTGCCGTCCAGTACATCAACAGCACTGCGAGTCTCTATCTGTGGTATCCATATACACAGTCACAATGTCAGTCTCACTGATCAGCCACTGAGCACAGTTCCTTTCACGTGGACTCACTAGTCCTGTTGTCTCTTTACACTCTGTTTGTCTCTGGACCAAGATACAGCTTAGCTGTACAGAAAAATCTCCACACCAGTTCAATACAACACTTGCCAAGATGGCTGCTGCTCTCTGTCTCGTCACTTCCTGCTTCTCTGCTCACACTCTGTCTGCAGAACAGGCAGGCTGACATAAAAGGGGGGGGGGTCTCACTCCAGCATCATGTCACAATTACAATGGCTGCTGTCTTAAAGGAACAGAATCACAGAAATACATTCAACATTAACAGTTTATACAGACAAATGAAGCTTAAGACAACATTGGCTGTCTCTTACATATTCCCCCCCACTTTAAGATTGGCAGTCCCTGCCCTATGACTGTATATCCAGAGGGTTGTACTTTTATGCACAGGGTGGTAGTATACCGATGTATGGCAGGCCAAACAAACTCATCCTGCGCATACCGAACAGGGGGAATACCAGCATTTGGCCTAGTGGTCCGTCTGAGGACCGGTGGTATATTATGGGGTGCTGCAGCTATGGGCTGAGAAGGACCAGCGGATTCCGCACCAGAGGGGGCACAGGCCGGAGATACAGTAGTCACAGGTGGAACATCCCCAGGAGCAGGGATCGGCCAACAATCATCCTCCTCGTCGGAGGCCCATTCCGCACCTCCATTCTCTGACTGTGGGAGCTCATTCACATTGGCAGGCCCATCGTGATTTGTCCCTTCAGAATGACACAGGCGCAACATATTTCGGTGAAGTACTCGAACACAATCAGTTCCTTCTTTCTGGACCTGGTACACTGGCCCATTCGCATACTTGCGGCCAACAACACGATACGGCAAAGCCTCCCATCTGCTTTCCAATTTCCCTTGGGGTTTCTTGACACGAACTAGCACCAGGTCGCCTGGTTGCAATGGTGCTTCTTGCACTGGGGTCTTATCAGGATGGGGATGTTCTTGCAGGCGCTGCCGCACCAATCGATGGATCGTCTCAAGTCTCTGCCGATGCGCCCGCACCCAAGAGGTTGGATCCCTCGGAGGGAACCCATCCACATCATTCAACTGTAATTCTCCTATACTTCGCCCAGACCGCCCAAAGAGAAGTGTATAAGGAGAGTACCCCGTTGTAGAATGGACCTGATTGTTATAGGCCCACACCATTTCAGACAAGAACTGAGGCCACTGTAACTTCTTGTCTTCCTCCAGAGTCCGCAGCATCTGTAGCAGAGTTCTGTTGAATCTTTCACAGGCCCCATTTCCCTGAGGGTGGTATGGAGTCGTGTGCGACTTCTTTATCCCGTAGATACGTTGAACTTCTTTCATTACGTGTCCCTCAAAGCAGGCGCCCTGGTCGGAGTGGATGCGTTGGGGGCACCCATATACTCGAATGAAATCTTGGCACAGAGCACGAGCTGCTGACTCAGCTGTCTGGTCCTTGGTGGCGGTTACCACCGCAAATTTGGTGAAGTGATCCACCATTACGAGGCAATACTGGTGTCCGCTATTGGATGGGCCCACCATTAGATAGTCTATCATGACGATTTCTAAAGGTTCCTGGGTCACGATGGTTTGCAGGGGAGCTCTCTGTTCTATTGCCTTATGGATCTCACAAGTTCGACAGCTGCGGCATACTTCTTCGACCATTTGACGAAGACCAGGGCAGTAAATCAGTCGCTGTAACCAACGAAAGGTCTTCTCATGACCAAAATGTCCATTCTTATTATGAGCCTCAACTGCCAAGGAGCGAGCCAGTTCACTAGGCACCACAATTTGGTATCGAATGTCGATCTCAGAAGGTAAATAGACCTTTCGGCATAGCACTCCATTTTTCATCTCCAACTTTTCCCACTGACTCAAAACAGATAATATCTCACGTGTCAGTCGTTCTCTTTCCTCTCTACAGGGCTTCTGGCCTTTCTCAACACACTTGATCATCTGCGCCAGCCCCTCATGGGTCTGTTGTATCTGTGCCCATTCCTGTCGTGAGGGACCAAAGAAAGGAGCCATTTCAGTCCCCTCCATCTCAAACTGATTAGTGGCGGTCAAGGCCTGTGAAAATCTGCTGAAATCGGGCACCTCCACATGCTCCAACTCATGATCCACGTCTTCTGTGGGGGTCTGGGCAGTTACCCTAGAAAGTCCGTCAGCATTCTGGTTCTCTGTCTTGGACCGATACTTAATGCGGTAATTGAATGTAGACATTCGGGCTATCCACCTCTGCTCTAACGCCCCGAGCTTGGCATTTTCCAGGTGAGCTAGTGGGTTGTTGTCAGTCAGTACTAAAACTTCAGCACCGGTCAAATATTCAGAGAATTTCTCGGTCATGGCCCATACCAGTGCCAACAGCTCCAATTTAAATGAACTATAATTCTCGGGGTTTCTTTCAGAATCTCTCAAAGACCGGCTGCCGTACGCTATGACCCTCTCCTGGCCATCCTGAAGCTGGGAAAGCACTGCTCCAAGACCATACAGGCTTGCATCTGTATATAGCTGGAACGGCAAGTGGTAATCAGCATATGCCAAGATTGGGGCTGTTGTCAGTGCATCCTTCAATGCCTGGAAGGCTTGTTCCTGTTCAGGTCCCCACTTCACGGACCGGTTCTTTGGACCACAGGATGTGCCTCGTAGGAGAGCATTAAGTGGTGCTGCTACCTTGGCGAAATCCTTAATAAACCGTCGATAGTAACCGGCTACTCCAAGGAACGCCCTCACTTCTCGCAGGGTAGTCGGTATCGGCCAATCTTGAACAGCCGCTATCTTGTCTCTTGATGGTCTCACCCCTTCTCCTGATACGCGGTGACCCAAGTAATCAATTTCAGATTGGAACAACCGACATTTACTGGGTTTCAATTTGAGCCCATGTTCCCGCAATCTTCGAAATACTTGCCCCAACTGGTGGAGATGGTCTTCAAAGGTCGCAGAATACACTATAATGTCATCCAAGTAGATGAGAGTGAACTCAAAGTTGAAGTCACCGAGACATTTCTCCATCAACCGCTGAAACGTTCCGGGTGCATTTGTCAACCCGAAGGGCATCCGGTTAAATTCGTATAGTCCCATGGGCAAGATGAATGCCGTCTTCTCCTTGTCTTTTGTGGCCATCGGCACCTGCCAATACCCACTAGCCAGATCTAGTGAGGAGAAGTACCGGGCTCTCCCTAGCGCTGAGAGGGACTCCTCAATCCGTGGCAAGGGGTAGGAATCTCGTACGGTGCAAGCGTTTAACTTCCGATAGTCTACGCAAAATCGGATGGACCCATCTTTTTTTCTTACTAACACCACAGGAGCCGCCCAGGGACTCTGGCTTTCTTGGATGATCCCACCCTGTAGCATCTTAGCTAACAGTTCTTTCACTTCCTGATACAACTGTGGAGGAATTTGTCGGTAGCGCTCTCTAATTGGAGGGGTGTCTCCTGTGGGAATCTCATGGTAGATCCCTGTGGTACATCCAAAATCTTCAGCATACCGTGCAAAGGTGGCTTGGTTCTCCCACAACAGCTCATCTACCTTCTGCACCCATTCCAGAGAACATGAACTTACATCCACCTTCATCTGTTCTCGAATTGCACAGCCATTCCATTCAGAGGTGGGTTCCTCATCTTCTCCCATGGACACAGTTACGGTCCACTCATCCCTTTCAGTCGGCTTCAGCTGCATTGGAGTTACTTTCCTTACTTCCTCCGGAGTCACATAGATGTTAGCCAGCAGCCTCCCTGGGGTCAGGTCCACACTCTGGTCCTGAGTGTTTACACATCGAAGTGGTACTCTTCCATTGCGAACTATTGCCAAGGAACGGGCCACTAGCGGATCAACACCTCCTTCGGCTGCCTGCAGTGGTTCTACCAACACAGCTATGCCCTCTAGTTTCCGACAGGTGCCTACGGGCATGGACACTATTGTCTCCCGACTGGGTGGCAGTGTAACTTTTGTATGCAAAGGAACTGAAATTCGAGCCAGAGGACGCTGTGCATCTAAACTTTTCTGTAAGCCACATGTCCGGATCAGCCGCTGGAAAGCTGTTTGAGTAGGCCGATGGGTGATGGTTTCTTTCCAATAACCGTGACCTTTCTTTTCAAAGAGGATCTGATCTAATTCTTTGAACACATTCATCCCCAAAATGACAGGGACCTTTACTTCATGTGACTCCTGTACCACCACAATGCCTTTCCTACCTAGATCTTGGCCACATACCCGGACATTCATCCAGGCCACTCCCACGACCGGAACTGGTAACTGGTTAGCTGCGACCACTCGTACGAATGTATGGGGATCATATTTCACATGTTGCCGGAAGTACCGTTCATAACAGTCTCTACTCAAGGTCGTTACTTGGGAACCCGTGTCAATCATCCCGGTAACCGGAATACCCTCCATTTCCACCTGTATGACAGGACTTGCAGCGATCAGGTCATCATCAGGGCATTCTCCCCACATAGTCTCCTTCTCAGTCTCCCCTACTACACGCCCTTCAGCAGCAGGGGACTTCAGTTTAACGGCGGTCTCTCATAAGTTTGTCGCTGCTCTGGACATCTAGCAGCAACGTGGCCCATCCGTCCACACTCCCAGCAGCGTATCCCCCGTCGTTCTGGCCATCTGTTTGGGCCCCTTCGGTAAGCCCCTTCGATTTCTCCTGAGCACTGCACTAAATGATTTGGACCCCTTCGGTAGGTCCTATCCTCACCCCTCCAGCGGGGTGGTGGGTGATTCTGACTTGCTGGGTGTGGATGGCTCACCCTTTCATCTCCAGTCTTCTGGAAGTCTGCAATTTTCATAGACTGCTCATCACAACGAGTGTGCAAGTGTTCCATTTGTTCTTGCAGTTTCTGCATTACTGTGAGAATTTCTTTAACCGTCCCTTTTTCTACTGTCTCTGAGCCAGAACTAGCCCCCTGTGACAAAGTAACTCCAACTGCGGTCTGCGGCCTCGGGACCATACTATTGGCACGGGAGATGGCCTCTACCTGTACATCATGGAATTTAGCATCAGTCTCTCGTCGTATAAAATCCTGCATAGTCACAGTTAAACTGCCGTCACGTATCCCCAGGACAAACTGGTCACGGAGAGTCCGATCAGGGTTACAGAAGGCTGGCGAGCCCCCTCTTTCCTTCCTTTGAATATCTCGGAGCAGTTCTTGTAGGGCATTTGCATATTGGGGAAGGCTTTCATTCTCCTGTTGTACCCTCTGGAAGAACCGAGCCTGCAGAGACCCCAGCAATGCAGTTTCTCCATAGATGGTTTCTAGAATCTGGACTACTTGCTCAAATGTCTGCCTTTGTTCAAATGGCCTCAGTATCACCGTGGTCTTAGCATCCCCTTGTAATGTCAATATTGCTAGCTCTACTAGTACTTCTGGTGCGGTCTGGTACATTCGCTGTATCATTCGTATCTGTTCCACCCACATACTCACTGACATATTATTGCCATCAAATTTAGCTAACTGACTCATTATAGCCCCTGCTGGCATTCTTCCTCCAGCACCATTCTCCCGAACGGGTGCGTCACCGTCCATTCTGGTAAGCGGATCCTGCCGACTACGCCAATTTGTGAACCGAGAGCAAGGCAGGTGGTTTGGACTCCGCAACCAGAAATGAACGCACACGCGGTAGTTCAAGAAAAAAAATATATATTTACTATAAGTTAATAAAGGCTAGTTAAAGGTAAAATGACAGGGCTAAAGACAAGCAAAATATACAATATAGCATGAACAATTTCAAGGCAAATTCTGCAATGGTTTCTACTTTTACTCTGTCCACTTCTGCAGTATGGACACTGAATGAACAATATACTCAAAACTATCCCTAACTGACCCTGACATCACATTTGGGTGCACCCCCTTTTCCCCAGTGGTCCAGGTGGACCGCTTACAGTCCGTAGAAGCGCGCGGTGGGGCCCAAAGTCGGTCCTTTCTTTTATAGTGAAGCGTCCTCTCCTCACGGTTATCAGGATCTTGGGAGAAATGAAGTCCTCTTTAACAGGGAAACCCAATGAATGCAATGTAATCCAACAGCAGATTCCACTCAGCACACTGACAGTCCTGCCGAATCCATACACTGAGCTGGGATGTAAAGCGGGATTTAGCAGGTGCCGTCCAGTACATCAACAGCACTGCGAGTCTCTATCTGTGGTATCCATATACACAGTCACAATGTCAGTCTCACTGATCAGCCACTGAGCACAGTTCCTTTCACGTGGACTCACTAGTCCTGTTGTCTCTTTACACTCTGTTTGTCTCTGGACCAAGATACAGCTTAGCTGTACAGAAAAATCTCCACACCAGTTCAATACAACACTTGCCAAGATGGCTGCTGCTCTCTGTCTCGTCACTTCCTGCTTCTCTGCTCACACTCTGTCTGCAGAACAGGCAGGCTGACATAAAAGGGGGGGGGGTCTCACTCCAGCATCATGTCACAATTACAATGGCTGCTGTCTTAAAGGAACAGAATCACAGAAATACATTCAACATTAACAGTTTATACAGACAAATGAAGCTTAAGACAACATTGGCTGTCTCTTACACCTGCACACAGTATTATGCAGCATAGTGGCCCCTGCACACAATATTATGCCCCATGGTGGCCCCTGCACACAGTATTATGCAGCATAGTGGCCCCTGCACACAGTATTATGCCCCATAGTGGCCCCTGCACACAGTATTATACCTCATAGTGTCCCCTGCACACAGTTTTATGTCCCATTGTGGACCACCCATGAACAATTATTATACTCTGGAGTCTTTTCAGACCCCAGAGTATAATGATTGGAGACCCAGGAGAGGATAGAAACATAAAAAAACAATGCTACTTACCTGTTCCTCGCTCCAATCCACTCCCTGCTACTTCGGCCTTCTTCAATGTTGGACCAGGCCGGTGTCACGTGATGCAGGCCGGTGTCGCGATGCAAAATGACGTCGGCTGACGACTGAGACGTCACCAAACAGGCCTGAAGCCTGGAGAAGGGTAGGAGAGGTAAGTACAGTGCCTTGCGAAAGTATTCGGTCCCCTTGAACTTTTCAACCTTTTGCCACATTTCAGGCTTCAAACATAAAGATATAAAATTTAAATTTTTTGGTGAAGAATCAACAAGTGGGACACAATTGTGAAGTGGAATGAAATTTATTGGTTATTTTAAACTTTTGTAAAAAATAAAAAACTGAAAAGTGGGGCGTGCAATATTATTCGGCCCCTTTACTTTCAGTGAAGCAAACTCACTCCAGAAGTTCAGTGAGGATCTCTGAATGATCCAATGTTCTAAATGACTGATGATGATAAATATAATCCACCTGTGTGTAATCAAGTCTCCGTATAAATGCACCTGCTCTGTGATAGTCTCAGGGTTCTGTTTAAAGCGCAGAGAGCATCATGAAGACCAAGGAACACACCAGACAGGTCCGTGATACTGTTGTGGAGAAGTTTAAAGCCGGATTTGGATGCAAAAAAATTTCCCAAACTTTAAACATCCCAAGGAGCACTGTGCAAGCGATCATATTGAAATGGAAGGAATATCAGACCCCTGCAAATCTACCAAGACCCGGCCGTCCCTCTAAACTTTCATCTCAAACAAGGAGAAGACTGATCAGAGATGCAGCCAAGAGGCCCATGATCACTCTGGATGAACTGCAGAGATCTACAGATGAGGTGGGAGAGTCTGTCCATAGGACAACAATCAGTCGTACACTGCACAAATCTGGCCTTTATGGAAAAGTGGCAAGAAGAAAGCCATTTCTCAAAGATATCCTTAAAAAGTCTCGTTTAAAGTTTGCCACAAGCCACCTGGGAGACACACCAAACATGTGGAAGAAGGTGCTCTGGTCAGATGAAACCAAAAATGAACTTTTTGGCCACAATGCAAAACAATGTTTGGCGTAAAAGCAACACAGCTCATCACCCTGAACACACCATCCCCACTGTCAAACATGGTGGTGGCAGCATCATGGTTTGGGCCTGCTTTTCTTCAGCAGGGACAGGGAAGATGGTTAAAATTGATGGGAAGATGGATGGAGCCAAATACAGGACCATTCTGGAAGAAAACCTGTTGGAGTCTGCAAAAGACCTGAGACTGGGATGGAGATTTATCTTCCAACAAGACAATGATCCCAAACAGAAAGCAAAATCTACAATGGATGGTTCACAAATAAACGTATTCAGGTGTTAGAATGGCCAAGTCAAAGTCCAGACCTGAATCCAATTGAGAATCTGTGGAAAGAGCTGAAAACTGCTGTTCACAAACACTCGCCATCCAACCTCACTGAGCTCGAGCTGTTTTCCAAGGAAGAATGGGCAAGAATTTCAGTCTCTCGATGTGCAAAACTGATAGAGACATACCCCAAGCGACTTGCAGCTGTAATCGCAGCAAAAGGTGGAGCTACAAAGTATTAACTTAAGGGAGCTGAATAATTTGGCACACCCCACTTTTCAGTTTTTTATTTTTTACAAAAGTTTAAAATATCCATTAAATTTCGTTCCACTTTACGATTGTGTCCCACTTGTTGATTCTTCACCCAAAAATTTAAATTTTATATCCTTATGTTTGAAGCCTGAAATGTGGCAAAAGGTTGAAAAGTTCAAGGGGCCGAATACTTTCACAAGGCATTGTACATTGTTTTTAATGTTCCCTCACCTCCTCTGAGCCTCCGATTATTATACTGATATCAATGATAGCAGTGATTGTGGGGTTCAGCCCGCAGCCTTACCTACCGATTACCGCTCCTGCTCACAGCCACCTCCGCAGAATCGGAAGCGCAGGCGGCCGTGAGCAGGACCCTGGGGAACGTTAAGTATATAGGGCCCGTTACCTGCTGGGTTTACTCCAGCAGGTAATGGCCTATTTAAAAAAAAAAAAAGCGAATCGGGGGCCCGGGCCCTGCTACCACTGCTACCCCAGTAGTTATGCCCCTGCCTCTAGTATCTATCTACCTATATAATAGTTATTGTATGTATTGCATATATCAGTCTAATGTCTAATACATACTGTATCTTCTTTCCTCAGTTACTGGTCTTGGTATAACTATAACTATCATTTATCTCAGTACTTTGGCATTTAACGGGGTTTTCTCATCTCAGGATTTCAGCTGCCCTCCTGTCACCTCCTCCTTCACTTGCTGGTTTTCAGCTCAGTCCAGCAGTGTGCTCATGTTAGTTGTAAACATCAGTTATCACTGAATGTACATACAGAGATACCAGAGGAAGCAATGAAGAAACTGTTGTAGTCCTTATCAGGGTTCACTAACTGAAAGCAATATGCAGGAAATGAGAGAGAAGGCAATATACATGCAGGGAATGAGTCATCAGTCTGATTAGAGAAAAGGTCTTTACCAGGAAGGTGACATATTTAACTGTATCTGGAAAAGGGAGAAAGATAGATAGACCCATGTATTGGGTAAAACACTTCAGTTAGCTTAGGGTGGGTTCACACTTGCGCACGGAGTCTGTCTGCCGCGAATCCGACCTAAATGTCGGAAAAAAGGATAGGAAAAGAATTGGGAAAGGTTTGAGACGCATTGCTTAAAAACCCATTCACTTCTATGGGTTTTTAAAGCAATGCGCGGGTGTCCGATTGCACCCTCTGCGCCGTGAAGCTTTTTTATTTCGTTGGAAACAAAGTCGGACATGCAGGAATTTGTGTCAGACGAAAAAAAAATGGCTTTGCGGCGCAGAGGGTGCAATTGGACACCTGTGCATTGCTTTAAAAACCCATAGAAGTGAATCGTTGATTATATTGTTAATCTGTTTTCCCTTAGTCCTAACAGCAGCACAATATGGGGTATCTCTGCCCCTGTGTGTTGTCTAGGACAGGTGGAACTTTTAATTAGCACCAAAAACGTGCTTACTAACCTGCCCTATAAGAAGGCACGAGAGACCTCCCTCACCTGTGTAAATTATAAAGTAAAAGAAAACAAGATTTTAGGGAGGGAAGCCTTGTGCTGCTGTTAGGACTAAGGGAAAACAGATTAACAATATAATCAACGATTCCCTTACGTCCTACAGCAGCACAATATGGGAATATAGCAAGTAATTCCCCTAGGGAGGGTTTCCTCGCCTTACAACCTCAAGAACTGTCTGACCAAAGGCAGTTGCCTCGGAACTGCGGATATCCAAACGATAGTGTTTAACGAAAGTCAGCTGGGATGACCAAGAAGCAGCCACACAAATTTGATCTAGTGGAAGCGAGCGATTCTCAACCCAAGAAGTCGACACAGCCCTGGTCGAATGGGCTGTACAAAAAACTGGAGGAAGCAACCCTTGAGCAAGAAAATAAATTTTGATTGCCTCCTTAATCCACCTGGACAAGGAGGGTCTGGAAGCTTTAAGACCTCTGTCTTTACCATACATGTTGATTAGGAGATTTTCAGCTCTCCTGAAAGATTGTGTCCACGATAAGTAAATTCGCAGACACCTTACCACATCCAAAGTATGAAGTTTTACCTCCTCCTCTGAAGATGGATCCGGAAGGAAAACAGGCAAAGAAATCAGTTGATTATAATTTCTGTATTACATGAAGGAACCTTAAGAATAAAACCAGGCAAAAACCTAAGGTGGACCCCATCCGAAAAAAATACAATATAAGGTTCTTTGGAGGAGAGCGCCTGAAGCTCTCCTACCCTTTTGGCAGATGTGATGGCTAACAAAAAAGTAGTTTTAAAGGCTAAAAATTTTAGCTACGTAGCTTCCAGAGGTTCAAAAGGAGGACCACAAAGGCCTGAAAGGACCGTCGCAAGGTCCCATTGGGGAATAGGAGAAGATACCACAGGTTTCAGTCTCACCGCTCCTTTGAGGAATCTTGCAACCAGGGGATCCTGGGACAACCGTCTGTTTAAGTAGGCGGATAAAGCCGATACTTGTACCTTTAAAGTAGCAGGGGCAAATCCCCTGTCCAAACCATCCTGAAGAAAATCCAAAACATCAGAAGTCAAGGAATTACAAATATCAACACCTCTTTTGGAGCACCACTCCAAAAAAAATCTTAGTCGTCCTCTGGTAATTCCTTTTGGTGGATTCAGCTCTCGTACAGGAAGGCGTCTTCAGGACGGCTTCTGACAGTCAACAGGGTGCAACGAGGTTGGACCGTGGACCTTCCGTCCTTGAGGTGCAACCACCATCTGAGGGAAAGACGGGTCCTGGAGAAGAGTCGAATCCTCCTGTTGAGACAGGGAAGAGAGCGATCCCAAATTCCTACGATTTCCATCTGAAGAGGACGTAGATGCCATAAGGCCCAAGGAACCACCATGATGGAAGATGACATCAGACCTAGGATCTTCATCAAAGTTCTGATGGACGCTCTTGGCGTCCTGAAAAGTTGCCAAACCGCTGTAATTAATTTCTCTTTCCTTGCAGTTGTCAAGGAGATTACCAGCTGGTCTGAATCTAGGAAGTAACCAAGAAACTTTCTTTGGGTTGAGGGGACGATTTCTGACTTCTCCCAATTTATGAGCCATCCCAGGCTTTGAAGCAGGGATATGGCAATCTGTAAATGCTGGAGCAGAACAGACACTGACTGGGCTTTTATTAGCCAGTCGTCTAGATAAGGGACCACAAAGAGTCCCTGAAGCCTGAGGGCGGCTACTATGGGAGCCACCACCTTGGTAAAGGTGTGGGGAGCCGAGGAGATCCCGAAAGGGAGGGCCGAGAACTGATAATGCTTCCTGTGGCCGGAAACTATAACCACAATCCTTAGGAACTTCCTGTGCGGAGGGTAAATTGGCACGTGCAAATAAGTATCCTTCAGATCTAGGGTGACAAAAACGTCGCCCTGGAGAAGAAAAGAAGAAACTGAGTTTATGGTTTCCATGCTGAACCGTTTTTTTCTGATGAAACGGTTCAGATACCTCAGATCTATAATCATCCTTCATCTGTTTGCTGGCTTTGGCACTAGAAAAACGGGAGAATAAACCCCCAAACCTTCTTCTAGAGAAGGAACCTCTTCTAGAGCTCCTTTGTGGATATACTTTTGAATGGAGCGTTCCAAAATACCCTGCTGAGACGCAGGAAGACAGCGAGTTAGGACAAAACCAATCTCAGGGAGGACAGAGAAACTCGATTGCATATCCTCGCTGAATTAACTGTAAGACCCAAGGGTCCTGAATTTTTTCCTGCCAAGTGCTGAAGAAAAAGGAGAGACGACCCCCGACAGGAATCTCGGCCACAGGAAGACAGCTTCTCATGTCAAAAACTGGGTTTCCTTCTATCCTCAGTCTTGGGGAATCTCCGTCCAGAGCCTCTAGAGTAGTACCTGGAGCCCCTCTGGAACTGCTGACCACGTCGAGGTGGATAACCTCTGCCGCGGCCAGGGCCAAATCTACCCCTAAAAGACTGAGGCAGAGTTTTGCCTTTTTTATCAGCCAAGCCCTCCAAAATTTTGTCCATGCTACTGCCAAAGACTCTTCCTGGCTCAAATGGTAAAGCACAAAGGTTATACTTGGAGATAAAATCAGCTCTCCAAGGTTTTAACCATAAAGGTCTCCTTGCCGCCGTGGAAAGCGCCAAGGACTTTGACGCCAGCCTTAGTTGATAATGGGAGGCCTCAGCTAAAAATTCTGCCGCCAAAGAAATCGAACTTAAAAAAGAAAGGAGCTCGTCTCTGGAGACACCAGAACCGATGTCCCTCTCAAGCTGGAGCAAATCAGCCCGTAGTTTGGCTGAGACTTCACATGACGCAACAGCGACCGAGGTCTGGGCAGAGGCCGCTGAGTAGGCCTTCTTGAGAGTATTCTCCATGCGTCTATCCATAGGATCCTGTAAATTTTCTCCATCCTCAGATGGTACTAGAGTGCGGCGAGATAACTTGGCTACCGCTATATCCATTTTAGGGGGAGGACCCCACTGATCCAATTGAGACTCTGCGATGGTGAACAAGGTCTTAAACCTACCAGTAATTACAAAGGGTTTCTCCAGAAATTTCCACTCTGAAGACATAAATTTTTTTTATGTCTCATCCACTTGGAAGACTCTGGACCCTCTATAGGTGGACGTGGAGGCTTCCCCATCAACATCACGATCCTTAGACCGGATGGACTTCAGCAGCCTATTAATTGAGTGGGAAGAGAGGTCTGCTGGCATCTTCAGCGGAGTCATCAGAGGACAAAGTTTCATCCACAACCTGAAAATCTTCGTCCGAGACCCGCAAGAGAGGATGTTTTTCAAGACATGGTCTCTTGGCGATCTGGGAGATAGAATTCCGGATTTCTTTGAGAGAATCCTCCATGTATTCTTTCACCCATGTCACAACCTCACGTATAGATGGCTCCTCAGAAGGGGGGCTACGACACTGGCGACAACGGGTGAATTCGTAGCCATCAGGCAAGGGAGTCTTGCAGTCTAAATAGGCTAAATGTTTATGCTTGGAGGATTTCTTCCACCTAAAATCTCCATCACCAGAGCCAGAAGCAGAAGAAGACTTCTAAAAAGACCACAAAAAGTCACAGACAATAACAATACCAATATTACAAACCGCAACCAGAACTAGAAAAAGAGGGGTACCTTAAGGAAGTCGGTCATCGCAAAAAAACGCAGCAACAGTATACGCAGTAGAGTATAGTAATCTCTGAATCACAGAAAGGAATATTACTACTCCTTAGCAGTAGAGGAGAGCCAGAAAAATCACAGCCCACAGATCAAATGGACTATGGGACATTTTAAAGGCAACCGTAAGTGGAGGAGGAGTCAAACACAATTACTAACCACAATATAAAATATACATAGAAACTCAATGCAGAGCAAGCCCAGCGATATGAATAAATAATTCATATAACACATATAACAAGAATAAATAAATATAAAAATAAATATTACTTACCCTCCTGAGCTCTGCCGAAAACCGGAAGTAGACCGAGAAGGAGTCCGGCGAAATCCGGCCCCACGGAAACCCAGACGCTGAGAAGGGTTCCAGCCTGGCTGTAAAGCCAGACGTCACTTCCAGCTAGGCCGAAGCCTACCACCGGCTGAAGATTTACCGGCAGGAGAGCGCTGCAGAAGAACGGACGCAAGCCGGGAACAGAAGAAGACCGACTACCTCAAGAAAGGTAAGAAAAAAAAGCCCCCTACAGCAAGAGAGGTCACAAGAAACCTCCTCCACCTGTCCCACACAGGACAGAAAAAAACACAGGTGAGGGAGGTCTCTCGTGCCCTCTTATAGGGCAGGTTAGTAAGCACGTTTTTGATGCTAATTAAAAGTTCCACCTGTCCTAGACAACACAAAGGGGCAGAGATACCCCATATTGTGCTGCTGTAGGACGTAAGGGAATGGGCTTTTAAGCAATGCGTCTCAAACATTTCCCTATCCTTTTTTCCGACATTTAGGTCGGATTCGCGGCAGATGGACTCTGGGCACAAGTGTGAAATCACCCTTAAAAGAAATGTTTTGCCAATTTTTATTTATTAAAAGCAGGTATTGAAATATATCACGGTTTTTTTTTTCTAATATATTTTTTTACTCTATTTTCTGTATATTATTATTGGAACTGCCATCTTGCATGAGTTTTACCTCGGCTCTGGTCATATTCTGCAATCATCTGGAGTCGGCTCATTGAGGTCTATGGGGGAGTTTTCTAGACAGGCTTTATGCAAGGAGAGGGGGTAGATAAACTGTGACATCATCTATTGTCAGTAGTGGATGTAATGATTTCTCACTATAAGTGTAATCTGTAGAGGTGTGAACTTCTTTTGTGATGCTGTCTTTCTTGTTTGTGATGTAAATGAGGCAACTGTGGCAATGAAAACCCCTACAGAATTAGAAAGTATAAGGCTACTAATAGGTTTTATTGCACAAAATGAAAATTGCAGGATTTAAAAAAAAAAACTTGTTTTATTGAAAAGTGTGCAGCCAACTACAAAATTACAATCACAGACATACTGCAAGTAATAAGATAAAAGAAACAAGCAAAAATAGTAAATACAGAAGTAGTATGGTCAAATAGGTGCAGCTACAGATCAAAGGTAGCTACATTAATGAAACGTCCAGGGGGCGAGATATCATATAGTGGTCCTGGCCTCACATAGGGTGGGTAGAGACATGGCAGATAAAAATCATAGCTGTCCATCATTAACTACACTCTACATGAGATAACTTATACAGTCACAATGAGCTGAAGGTATAAAAACTATAATAATAGAGGTCGTGGATGCTCCCACAGGCTCCCTGGCTTATGCAAATAACAAGCTTAAGTCCGTTCTATAGGAGTAATCAGTGTATAAAGTGACAGGCAAATCACACCAAGGTCCCCAAACTTTCTGAATTTTTTGGGAACAGCCTCTTCCCCTTGTATACAATTTGGTTGTATGGGAAGATTAAGTTTACCAGTTTCTTCCACATGGATAGAAAGTAAGGGCATGAGGGTACTTTTTTTAATCTAGATCAGGGGTAGTCAACCTTTGGCACTCCAGATGTTGTAAAACTACAACTCCCAGCATGCATACTTGCTCTGCTGTTCTTGGAAGTCCCATGGAAGTGAATGGAGCATGTTGGGAGTTGTAGTTTCACAGCAGCTGGAGTGCAGAAGGTTGCTGACCCCTGATCTAGATAGTAACATGGAAAATAAAAAACAAAATCATCAAAAAATCATTACGATGGGAATACCCCTTTAATATTATGCACCCTTGCTTAAACTGTTTTCATATTTATTTGCCTCATCTTGCTCTTTTTTGACTTCACATCTGTACTTACATGGTAGATTATAGGCTGTTTATGGATCCAGTTTTGCATGTATCATGTAAACATGTTATTGGGTCTTTACTATATTTGTGGTAAGAAACCTTTCAAAACAAACTACTTTTCATTTCCAGCCTGGAGTGGTGGCCCAAGCTCTTGCACCACAGGTCCCCTTGGCACCTTCACAGACTAATGTTGTCCAGTCACATTTCCACCATAACCTTTATAATCCCAGCATGGGCCCTCATTCATCTGAATCCAACTCTGCTGAACATCACCTTCTGGCTGCCCGAGCAGGTCATGGTGTTAAGAGATCACTTACTGGTCAACCTGTACCGCCCAATGTGCCAAGTCAGCCCTTGTGTCCCGGCAGGAAAATACACTTCTAAGGTGCAGTTTGTAGTAAATACTACTTTTGGAGATGGTAATGTTATACTCTTGCCTGCTGTTGTTAATTTGCTTTGTATGATATACCGACACAATCTAATGCAAGAATATTACAATTAGGACAAATAATTGTGGTACACCCAGAAAAAATTAAGGCCTACAAATTGGTATTTTACAAAGTACAGTCTAGTTTAACAAGCAATATATCTGTAAGTATAAAGCTCATACAATACTTTTTGAACACACATTTTGGTTCATATCTATTCAACCATTAAATTGCTATAGATGCTTTGCAGTGTTGATATCAAATACAATATAAAGCATGGGTATAGTGTAGAAAGGATTGTCTGCTTATTAGTATTGTGGACTGCTGTATTAAGGTATGTTCACACGGCTTGAATTTGCCGCTGATTTGGGTGCAGATTCTGTGAGGCGGAGATCAAAGCAGGATGCTGAACAAAATAAGCATCCTGCTCAATCTTGCTGCAGTATCCACAGCTCAAGACTCCCCACTGATTAGGCCCATTCGCCTGGGCAGAAAGTCATGTTAGTATGCCAGTGTTCTGTATCGACAGGAGAGGCGGAGGAATATGAGGCAGATGTCAGCCTCAAATTCCTCTTCATTTTCCGCCATGTGAAAATATCCTTAATCCTTAAAGGGAGTCTACCTAGGAGTGAGTCTAGGATGTGACCGTGTCTACTGGAGCACCCACTTTTATAGAACATTGTGTGCTGTCAATTTCTATGCTAGGCTGTGGAGTTGGGTTACGACCACTGGTGAAAACAGGCGCTCTGGCACATGCAGCCACACCCCGGATTTATTTAACAGCTCTTTCACATGTGGTTTAAAAGTTGATTTTCTTAGCAGCAAGGTTACATTTTGACACAACAAAGTTATGTTCACTGTGAAGCTAATGGCCCTTACAATAGCATATAAAGTAAATTTAAGTGGTGTAAATTTGGTGGTGGTAGGTTCATTTTAAACAAGCCATATAACTTAGGTAACAACTATTTCTCCAAACTCCCTAAAACACACAAAAGCTCAATTTAGCTGAGTGTGCATGTGTTCTCAATAGGTATAGAGTGCTAAATGTCTACCAGAAACCTTTGGCGGTGGCTGATCTCGATTGAGAGGAAAAGAATTGGGCATGTTAAAGTCAAACAGTCTGATCCTTCTTTACTCTGGTATCTACCATCAGGGGAAAGTTGGGACACCCCTAAAAACACTGAATAGTTATCTGATCGATTCAGTATGTTTATCCATCACTAATATGTATAGCAACCTTTAAAGAGGTTGTCCAGACTAAAATATTATTTTTAATTAGGCCACGGGAGGTAAAAAAACAAAACAAAACCAAAAAACACATACTCACCTGTCCCCGGTGTGCTCCCAGCACGGTCCGGTCCTTCTGCTAGGCTGTCTTCTTGCAGACGAATTCCTCGCTGGCCGGCCACAGGAAGGAATCACACTGCACGGGGATGTCACGTGCAGCGGGGACTTCCGCCGGAAGACAACAATGTAGCTGCAGGACCGGACCGCGTCAGGAGGCATTGGAGCACTGGTGACAGGAGTATGAGTAGTTTTTTATTTTTTTTTTTATTTTCTTAACCTCTCCCAACCTAATTAAAAAATTTAATTTTAGCCCAGACAACCCCTATAACAGAACAAGAAGTAAAAGCATTGACTTGCCATATGTTTATCAATAGCATTCCAAAGAAATGGAGATTTTTAATACTTGACATGCGCACATATAAACCTATTAATCCACGTTTTGGCAAATAAGTGAAGTTGTTCATGACTTGATTGATTCTAGCCTGTAAGCTGGAGTAATGGTGCTAAAATTCATTTAATGCAGATTTTAAACTTCTTTTCAACAGACATGAAACATAAAAATGAGAGATTATTTGTCTTTTGCTGTTATCTTGCCTAAACTTACTGAGGTTGTCAGAGACTGCATTGAAGGCATGATGATATTGTGACAAAATGTATAAGTTGTACTGGATGTCTTCTAAATGTAATGATACATAAGTAAATGGTGCTATTTTATTTGCTAATAAAGTTTGTCAAAAAATTCTTACTTTTGTGCAGTTTTTGTTATACAATCCTTTTATATAACGTTTCTAGAAACTTTATGACACTATTTATGACCTGCTGAAGATATGTAAAATTAATGGAATAGTGTAAACCACTGAAATGGAAAAATATAGCACAGATCAGTCCATAATATACAGCATACATAGCACACTTACAGTAAAAGTGTGTCTCTGCTAAATGTCTGAATGACAGATTAGCAGAAAACCATCTGATGTTTTTCATTGAGGCCTTAAGCACATCACAGCAAAGGACATTTTGTAACAGCCATCAATGTGACAGGTACAAGGCAAGATTATTCCAACTTCTGAATAAATCAGATACACGCTCATACACCATAGTGGAGAGCTACACAAGTTAGGAACTGGCTTACTCTAGGTTCACACTTGCGCTGGGGTTTCTGTTCTTCAGGTATGCTTCGGGACCCGAAAAACAGAAACCAATCCACTTACAAAGTGGTTAACCGCGGAATCTCTCAGATGCCATAGACTATAATGGGGGTCCACTGATTTCAATGAGGCTACTTACAAGTCCTTTTTTGACATGTCCTATTGCTCTCCATTTTTACTGATGTGTCAATAGATTCAAGTCTACAAGGGAGTTATAAAAAAGACTGGCCCAAGGATGCAAGACGGCTGTGAAATAAATGGACCTTGCATCTGTTTTTTTTACTGCCGTTTTTTACAATGTTCATGTGCATGTAGCCCTAGCAGTTAAGTGTCAGGTCAGTGGTGGGACAGTGACATTATAAGGAACATGAAATTGATAAATCAGAATTGTAAATTGGACAAGTAATTGTACTTTATTCTATTTCTTTATGTACAGTGGGGAAAAAAGTATTTAGTCAGCCACCAATTGTGCAAGTTCTCCCACTTAAAAAGATGAGAGAGGCCTGTAATTGACATCATAGGTAGACCTCAACTATGAGAGACAAAATGAGAAAACAAATCCAGAAAATCACATTATCTGATTTTTAAAGAATTTATTTGAAAATAATGGTGGAAAATAATTATTTGGTCAATAACAAAAGTTCATCTCAATACTTTCGCACAAGAAGAAAAAAATTCTTCGGAAAGGATGCGCTCCGTCAAGAAACTATTGTTTTTTTCATAAAATTAATTTAAGTGAAAGAGATTACGGTAGAGACGGGGTCACATTCATCTGGGACTGTCGGCCATCTTAGGAATGGTGCCGTAGGTAGTAAGTGTGTATGGATGGAACAGCTGTTCCTAAAGGGTCCCAGGAAGTGCGCTCCTCGAAATGAGATCACCGGATAATAACAGGTGGTAGTAGTTCAAGCTTTATTAGGATAGGATAACGCGTTTCGGGGTTTTAAGCGTTCAAAAGAGCGCACCCCTTCATCAGATCTATACATAAATAATAGTAAAAAATACAAAATAAAAAGCTTTTTTCTGTGCATTAAACATTGAAAGATTGTTTTACAATATATAAAGTGCATAAATGAATCAATAACCAAATACATGAATAAAAATGCATATATATATATATATATATATATCAAACTCATGTTTCAATATGTGTATGAGTATATAAATGAATGAATAATGAAATAAGAAAGTGGATATATAATTAATTTAGTAAAAGATTCAATAAAAGAATGAATAAGTATCCGAATCTATAATATATATATATATATATATATATATATATATATATATATACTCTTTTACTGTATACATGTAAGTGGACATATCACCGTTTAGAGGCCATATCATACTGGTATATAACAAAGTACATGAATGCAATTTCAATAATACAAATAAAATAAAATAATATAATTATAAATTGATATAAATATAAAATATACATATAAATATAATGTGTATAGCGGTAAGTATAGTGATGGAAACCGCTATTTGGCACTGTTGTATGTGGTTTAAAAAGACTGAGACTGAGAGATAACCACATGTGTAGTCAAAGGTCATTACTTAAAATGGGCTGATGTGAGATTAATATACAAAGGTCTTTTCTAAAGAATGTGGATAAGCATTAACCATGCATGTAATATGTTCAGTAGTATGGACATGTATGAAAATATATATAGGTGTGTGGCATCCCAGAGCTGGCTATGGCTGGGCTGAGGGTGATTTCTGTAGTCATTGTATTATTTCCTGTTGCTTCATAGCCTGTGTGACATTGCAGGGGGTCCTGAGTCTCACACAACACAGCGCCACCTAGTGAGCCTCACACATGCATTACACCTCCCATAGGATTGAATAGTAACCAAATGTCCAATGGGAGGACATCGCCTGGAAAAAGGGGAGGAGTCAGCTGATCACTGGGTCCCCATGGTAACACCCCTGCAGGAAGGTCCTGCGTGTGAGGGGTTAGAAGTGTGGAGTGTTAGGAGGAGGAGGTGAGGAGATAAGTGTGATGTCCTGTGAAGAAAGCAGTCAGTTTAGTGCAGGAATCTCAAGTCCTAGACAGGCCCAGGAAGGTTGGAGAGCTGACATACTCCAGCTATTCAGAAGATCCTGTCCCCTGTCTGCCTAGCCATCGCCCTGAAGGAAGTCAAGCATCATTATCTTGTCAGCCTGAGACTGTGGAGAGAACATTCTGGAACACGTGCTCCATAGCCAGTATCACAGGATCCAGGGGCCAAGTCCAGACCTGTGGAATATCCCGCCACCCTGAGTATTGCACCCCGAAACTCTGAGCTATCAGGACCACATAACGTGAGTGGGGAATATTATGTGCTAGTATCATGGTGGGCATCCTCCTATGAGCCAAATAGGAGCCCAGACGCACCTTAGGGCTGTAACACTGAAGTATAAGGGGCTAGGAACACCTTTCATCAAGTCTACCCTGCACCCCAGGACTTTGCTGTGTCACCAGGCGTGTTTTGTATTGAAGAAACTGTTTAAGCATTTGTGCCTCCACACCCATGGAAGTAAAAGTTCAACTTTACAACCGTTTCTGTGTCTGACTCTGCACCGACAACATCAGGGCGCCCCCAAACACCACCAATCGGCACAGTATAGGGGAAGCGCCCCGGGGGAACAATCACCACCAACATTTGTGCAGCCCCCTCATCACCGGTACCAGTGGTGGTAACGTGGGACAGCACCAGCGCTGCGCCCTCGTGCCCAGAGACCGTGACAAGTCTGCGCTGTTTGCACCCCGCAATCCCAACTGCAGCGTTACCTTCCATCTGGTCACCGCAAGAAAAACTGGCGTCACGAACAGGATACGGGTGTGTGCCATTTTGAGAAAGTCGCCACGAAAAGTGCGCCAATTGTCTCCAGAGCATCGGTCTTTATTGTGGACTTTGCTAAGATCAAGTTTATTCCCTGAGAGTGCTTGCCACAAAGAGGGGGAGCCCTATACCCCTGAAGTAAGCCCTAAAGACTGTCCTCTCAGTGTGTTACAGCCCTGGAAGAGTTAAAACGCCCAGGACTTGTTTGCTGCGCCACATCGCTGTGTAAGAACGCCCACAAAGGGTTAACTGTACCTTGCAAAAGTGCGGGAGATTTTTAGCACTGCCCATGAGGAGACCCATCTGCCGCCATCTTAGGAGAGCCCAGAATGCTGAGCGCAATGCTCCAGCGCACCTATACAAGAAAGTGAAAGGCGAACGTGCCAGCGCCATTTCTGACTCTCCGGTGCCGCATCACCGTCCCTGCTGTGCACCGCTGATCTCTGGTCCACGCTGCAGTTGCTGTCAGTGAGTACTGTGCCTCCCTGTCCTTGTCTTCAGTCCTCCCACGGCCCCAGCGAGTGTTTTCCGTGTATAGTGTCCGTGGGGAGTGCCACCATTAAAGAGGGGGAGCACACCGTCAGCCTGCATCACAGTGACTCTGTTAATAGCTACAGCATTCTTAAAGGGACAGCATTTCAAGTTGTAGTCTCCATTCCCTGCCATCAAGCAGTTGAGTTTCTTAAAGAGACAGCGACCTAATTTCAGTCATACCTGCAAACAACATGACTGAGCAAAGTGACATTGTGCCATCTGTTTCTAGTGATCCAGCAGTGCCCATGGCGAGCAGCCTACCATTCTCCATGCCATTTTACCCTGGCGCACCATGGCTGCCGCGCTACAAAGGGGAGGCGCATACCCTCAGGGACTTTCGTGAGAAGATGCTGTCTCTCTTCCAGTTCTATCCTCTGAATACAGAACAGCAGATACAGATCCTGCTGGGCCAGCTTGAGGGTGCTGCAGCTAGGGAGGTCAAATCCTGGCCTGCCTCTGACAAAAGAACCCCTGGGCAAATTCTGGACAAACTCCAGGTGAAGTTTGACGTGCGATCTGTCTCCGAGGTAAAGATGCGCTTCTTTTCCAGACGACAACTACCTGGTGAGACCCTGCGGGACTATGCTTTATCCCTCCAAGAGGCGATCAGAGCTGTGGTGCAAGTGGATCCACGTGAAAATGTGGACTCTGATAAAATCTTGCTTGAACGCTTCATAGAAGGGGCGGGTACCACATTGCTCCAGAGTCAGTTGCGAATGCTTGCTGCACAACATCCCAGCATCACGTTTGCTGACTTCAAGGCCCTTGCCATCCAGGTCTTGGGACAGGAGCAGCCCCAGCCGAGCCCAGTCATCTGTGCTCCCTCACCTGGACCCTCAACAAGCATTGCTCCAGTTGTCCTGCCACTACCTCTGGGTACCTCACCTGCTGCCCAAACTGCGCAGACTACACCAGCAGACTCCAGAGATGACCTTCTGGCCCGAGTGGATCATCTGACCCGTGCCATGGAACAGATCACCGTCCGTCTAGATCGTCTGACCCAGCCGTCTTCATCGTCCAGTGATCCTTTGCGAAGTCTCAACATCTCACCTGAGTCGCCACCCAGACGTCCGTCTTCAGTGAAACCTCCGCAGAGTGAGAGGCCATACTGTACCTATTGCCATAGATATGGACACACCAGGCCTCAGTGTTTTCAGTTAAACGGGCCACCCCCGAGGCAGCGGGCCGCCCCTCGGGAGGAAAGAAGAAGGGCCCAGGTGAATCTTCAGTGCCATTGTCATGCTTCGTCTCAGCCTGCCCACACATCACAATCCGGGTGAACGGCGTCCCTCTGACAGCGTTGGTGGACACTGGATCTCAGGTAACAACCCTGCGCAAGCAGGTGTTCCTTGAACATTGGGACTTAGGTGTGTTGAATAGAACACCTGACACATGGATAAATCTGTGTGCCAGCAATGGACAGCCCATACCACAGCAGGGTTATTGGGAACCCACTATCCAGATTGGGGACTTGAAACTGCCTAGACAGGGTGTAATTGTCACTGATGTAGAGGATGATAGGTTTGCAGTTGTAATATTAGGCATGAATGTTTTACGCCATTGCTTTGCAGAAGTGTTGGATGCCTTGCATGCCTCTCTCCTTACAGCTTCTCCCAGTGACCAGCAGACCAGTCAGCGGGCCATTCGTGTACTCAATGCCCAGCACAAGTTCGCCAACAAACAAGGGGAAATTGGTCGAGTCCGGATCCAAGATACCCGTCCAGTAACCCTACAGCCTGGAACAGAAACTATGGTGTGGTGCCGTGCCCGTCCGGGCATAGAAAATCAGGACTACGAGGCCTTGCTACAACCCATACAGGTAGATGGCCAACCACTTGTCATGGCTGCCCGCAGCCTTGTCACAGTTTCCAATGGACGTGTTCCTGTCCGCTTAGTCAACATTTGGCGATGCTCCCGTAAACCTCCACAAGTTCCACTCTGTGGCCCTGCTACACCGGTTAGCACCAGAAGACATTCTCTCTGGTGATTCTACCGCCACACAGCGTTCCACCCAAGCTGCTGAGAACATTCAGAATGGAGCCATGAAGTCCTGGTGGGATGAATTGCACGTGGGAGACGTCAATACCCCTATAGAGCACATCAATGGGGTTCGCAATGTGGCCAAGCGTTACCAACAGGCATTCAGCAAACACCCATTGGACTTTGGTAAGACCACGACCATACAACATCGCATTCTGACTGGCGACCACCATCCAATCAAGGAGCGTCATCGTCCAATACCACCAGCGATGTACCAACCGGTGAAAAAGTTGATCCAAGAGATGCTGATGTCATCTGGGAGAGTAGCAGCCCCGCTAGTCCTTGTCAAGAAGAAAGACGGAACCCTACGATTTTGTGTGGACTATCGTAAACTCAACAACGTCACGCACAAAGACGCATACCCATTGCCGCGGATTGAGGAATCTCTAACGGCTTTGGGATCAGCTACCTGTTTCTCGACCCTGGACTTAACCAATGGATACTGGCAAGTCCCTATGGCGCCTGAAGATCGTGAAAAGACTGCATTTACGACCCCGATGGGACTCTTTGAATTCAATAGTATGCCATTTGGGCTATGTAATGCCCCAGCCACATTCCAACGGCTTATGGAGAGGTGCCTCGGCCATGAGAATTTCCAGAGTGTGCTACTGTACCTGGACGATGTTATTGTATTCTCCCGGACATACCAAGAACACCTTCGTCACCTGTCCGAGGTATTCAAGGTACTTATACAGCACAGCCTAAAGGTGAAGCCCTCCAAGTGCTACCTGTTGAAACCCCAAGTTCACTACCTTGGGCATGTCGTGAGCGCACAAGGTGTCCAACCTGATCCTGAAAAGATCACTGCAGTCCAGAACTGGCGAAGACCAACTACCGTCAAAGAAGTCCGAAGCTTCCTTGGATTCGCAGGTTACTACCAGCGTTTCATACCACACTTCGCCCAAGTAGCCGAGCCTCTGAACGAGTTGTTGCGCGGTTGTCCCAGAGAAAACTACAACCGAAAGCTTCCGGTAGACTGGACAGCGCGTCAAGAGGAAGCCTTTCAAGCACTTAAAGCACTTCTGACGCAACCACCAATTCTAGCCTATCCCGACTACAGTCAGCCATTCCGCTTGTACACAGATGCAAGTCACCAAGGTTTGGATGCAGTGTTGTCCCAGGTTCAGGACAACAAAGAGCGAGTCATCGCCTACGCCAGCAGAAGTCTGAGAGGCGCGGAGAAGAACGACCAGAACTATAGTTCTTTCAAACTCGAACTTCTGGCGCTTGTCTGGGCCATGCCAGAGAAGTTTAAAGACTACCTGGCTGCCACACCCTTTACCGTGTACACAGATAACAATCCGTTGGCGCATCTGGACACTGCTCGACTGGGAGCCCTTGAACAACGGTGGGCCTCAAGACTCGCGAATTACAAGTTCTCTGTCAAGTATCGCAGTGGCAAGTCCAACGCTAACGCTGATGCACTCTCAAGGTTGCCTGTGGGAGAAGAACCACCCCGAGAAGACATCTGGGAAGAGGTGTAGATGCCACCATTTTACAAGTTTGCCCAACAGGTTGCTATTGGTGTCCCTGTAGAAGGAGAATCTCTGGCGAAAACAGCTGCTGAATCCCTCCAGGAGCCATCTCTGTGGAAAACGTTCCAAGAAGAGAGCAGAGTTTTAGGAGAATTGTCAGATTTCCTGCTTACAGGAAGAATACCAACCCGTGTAAAGAGAGGTCTTCATGACGTGGAATTAAAACGCCTTTGGCGACAGATGAAGCGCCTGTTTGTCCAACGAGGCCTTCTACTTAGAAACACTCTTGATCCTGTCACAGGTGAAAGGCTTCATCAGATCCTCGTACCAAGAAGAGACGCACAGATGATACTTGAGGCGTATCATGACAGATCCGGTCACTTCGGGGTACAAAAGACCGAATGTGATGAACCGACCCTCAGTTTTATATCTTTCTTGGAAGTGTGTTTTACTTGCTTAGGTCAGTCCTTCCCCCACTTGGAATGCGGTGCTTTAGTTGAGTCCACATTGCTGGACGATACGCTTCACTGGTTTTATGTGTGTTCATTGGAGATGGCTTGCTATAGCCAGGCACTTTTATTATCCCTGGCCAGATGGGATGGGGGATAGAAAGCCTTAACTTCACCCTTCTCTCCAAGGGTTCTGCAAAGGTGGGAGAAGGGGGGCTGCCTGGGTGCAAGGGGTGGGTGGAGCTCTAGCCATATGCTGTGGGCAGACCTGGATTCTGGGGTCATTCAGCAAAGAGGCAGTAAGGAGCTCTGATCTGGGAGAAGATGAGAGGGCCTGCCCTACTGAGGAATGCTTTGAGGGCCTAGTTCTGGACAGCATGTAGAAGGATTGTTTTATGCAACTTGCTTAAGCTTGCGCCCTAGGCCCAAAACTCTGCTGTGGCCTAGAGAAACGGACTACAAGTCTATTGTGATGAGCATGGAAGATAGACAGCTAGGACAAAGCTGTGTGCTCAGGTATTTTTTCTAATCTTTATTTCCTTTTATTTTGGTGTATTGTATCATTTCCCTTTTGCTTGTATGTTTATGCTTGATCATATTAATATTGTATATTTCTGTATATGCTATTAATCCATACCGACCCACTTGGGTTATTAAACATATAAAATTTATATCGCTCATTTCATTTTATCCTATGACCCGGTCTACTCACGGTGTGTGAGTGGGAGGTTAAGAAAGAAGTTTGATCGCAGGCGTGCCAGGCGGCTGGGCGAGGCGATATTCTTCACAGTGGTGGCAGCGTGGTGGGATATTAGGGTAACAGTGTGTGGGTGTGGTATCACGCTGACACTGGGGATTGCGGCAATCCTATGGAACGAGCGCGGTATGAGATCAAGCTTAAAATACGGTGAAAGTTTGGTACAGTACTGTTCCCTCCCTTCTTCTTTTTTTCTGTCCTATCTTTTATTTGGAAACGGCTTCCAGTGGATGGCTGGTGGGACCAGAAGCATAACCAAACGTCTGCAGGACTTGGTTGCTGCTGAACTCCAGGAGATGGCAGATATGGAAGCTACCATAGCCATGCAGGAGGCGGAGCAAGGTCCTGAGAGGCTGGCACCAGACAACATCACCATGCCAGACGGTTCTGCAGGTGCCCGGACCCCAGAGGTAACTGTGCCTGGAGGGACCAGTAACCCCAGTTCTTTGGGGGTAACGGACTTATACTTGCAAATGGCCTTACAGCAGATAGACGCCAGTGACTATAGCGCCCGTCTGCAGGTGATTCACCAGTACCAAGAAGCTGCAGAGCGCCGGGCGGAGAGAGAGGCCGCTGCTGCAGAGCGTCGGGCGGAGAGAGAAGCTGCAGAGCGCCGGGCGGAGAGAGAGCATCAGCTTGAGCTAAAAAAAGCTGGAACTTTGCCAGCAGGCGCAACCTTCCCCTGCACCAACTCCAGGAGCCCGAGCACTAAAGATCCGATCCGAGGACTTTCCTATCTTGGAAGATAACGGGGACTTGGACTCGTTCTTGCGGGGATTTGAGAGGGTGTGTAAGCAGCATCATATTCCCCAGGCAGAATGGGCCCGTTACCTGTCTCCCCGGCTGAAGGGAAAAGGCTTGGATGTTTCCACGAGCTTACCAGTGGACGCGGACTATGAAACCATCAAAGCGGCGCTGATCCGGAGATACCGGCTCACGCCGGAGGTGTACCGCAAAAAGTTCCGGAATATCCAGCGGGGTCCCACAGAGAGCTATGCGGATGTTCTGCACCACTTACAGGTTACATTCTGGCAGTGGATCAAAGGACTTACTGTCACCACGTTTGAGGGAATTGGGGATCTTATGATAAAGGAACAATTTCTCCAGGTGTGCCCTCTGGAGGTCCGCCAGTTCGTGTGTGACTGGAAACCCAAAACAGCAGACAAGGCTGCAGAGATTGCTGACGACTATGTGTCCACCAGGGAGCAAGGGATCAAGAGAGGAGCCACACTACAGAGACCCTCAAGCTGGAAGGAGGGGCAAAGTTGGAGTTCACCACAGCCTGCGGTCTCCAAGTGGGGTAAGACAAACTCTGTCCCGGGTGCCCCCTCTACTTCCCCTGTCCCAAGAACTCTGGGCGCCCCGGGGACCCCCTCTAAATCCCAAGGAGAGGTCCGGCGATGTCACGCCTGTAACCAGCCAGGACATTTCAAGGCAGAGTGCCCCAACCGCTCTAAGAACCCCCCTGTTTTCCCAGCCACGGCAGCTGGCCCATCTGTATACTTGGTGGGGAGGGAGGGGTTGCAATCCAATGCCAACAGTCAATAGGTCATTGTGGGGGGTAAAGTGGTCATGGGATTTCGGGACACTGGGGCGCAGATTACTCTGGTGCAACCTGACTTGGTCCCTGCGGACAGTATTATCCCTGGAAAACTCTGACCCTGAAGGGTATTGGACAAGAACGCGTAACTGTGCCCATGGCTTGCGTCCATTTGGACTGGGGTGCGGGAAAAGGGATGCGTGATGTGGGGCTAGTGTCTGATCTGCCTGCCAATGTGCTATTGGGAAGAGATTTGGGGCCCTTGGTGTCCCAATATGGGGTGGGAGCAGCCCCACCTCGCTGTGACAAAATGTCTGTACTGAAGGATGATTTTAATGAGGTGTTGAAGCCTGTCACACAGGCAGAGGGAGGGGTCAGCTGCCTGTTTCCCCCTGCTGTGTGTCCAGCTAAAGTAATCAGTGAGCATGTGAATGAGACATTGTGGAATGCTGACCTGGCTGTAGCCCCGCCCACATCTGCGGGTGATGAGAGCCCCCTCAGTGTGACCCTGGCTCAGCCATTCCCCCATGCAGTTCACTGTGAATCAATGAATGAATGCAATGTCAATGTAATTGCTAATTCTTGCCTTGCAGGTTTACAGGGTAGCTCTTCTGAGATGCTGGGGGCAACCCCAACTGAGGACAATGTGCCAGGTGGTCAGGTGGGTCACGGGGATCTCAGGGCCGATCCGGATGAGGAACGGACTGCTGGTGTTGCGGTGGTGACCCGCAGCCAGAGTGCTAGAGGGGTGGAAGGCGCTCCGACCCCTGAGCCGTTCCCTCTGTCACCCGGAGATGGCACTGAGACCGCCATGACTAACCTCCCCACACTGGAGCCGGAGGAGCCCGGCGGGTATGTGACATGCACATCTCTTCTGTCTGGGTCCAGTCAGGAGTTCAGGGACGCTGTCCAAGCTGACCTCAGTCTGGGCGCATTGAAGGAGCGTGCTGGTCAACCTCCCTTGGAGTCGGACAAGGACCGCGTGTACTGGGAGCAAGGGAGGTTGTACCGGGAAACGATCTCCACAAAGGGAAAAGAAAGTCGGCTCAGGGAGAAACATTTAGTGGTACCCCAACCCTATCGGGTGGAGTTGTTGCGGATTGCTCATGATATTCCACTGGCAGGCCACCTGGGGATCGCTAAGACCAAGGGTCGCCTCAGCCACTTATTCTACTGGCCTAAGATGGGGACAGATGTAGCTAAATACTGCCGTTCATGTGACACTTGTCAGAGGATGGGCAAGGCGGGGCAAGGCTCCAAAGCACCAATGATACCTATGCCCATCATAACCGAACCTTTCCAGCGGGTGGCTGTGGATCTCATTGGACCCCTGTCCATTCCCAGCCGCACCGGGAAACGTTTCATATTAACGGTAGTAGACTACGCTACTAGGTACCCGGAAGCTGTCGCTCTGTCTTCCACCCGGGCTGATGTAGTGGCCAAGGCTCTGGTAGGCATCTTCTCCCGTGTTGGATTTCCCAGAGAGATGCTCACAGACCAAGGTACCCAGTTCATGTCTGCCTTGATGCAAGGCCTGTGTAAGGTAACAGAGGTGCAACATCTGGTGTCCAGCCCGTATCACCCACAGACCAATGGCCTGTGCGAACGGTTCAATGGCACCCTGGAGCAGATGCTCAGGATGTTAGTCGAGTCCCATGGGCGTGACTGGGAGCCTTATCTCCCGCACCTGCTGTTCGCTTACCGGGAGGTGCCGCAAGCCTCAACGGGGTTCTTCCCCTTTGAGCTCTTGTACGGGAGACGTGTACGTGGGCCCCTAACTCTTGTGAAAGAGTCCTGGGAAGGAGAAACAGCCATCCAAGGTGTGCCAGTCGTGCCCATGGCCCAAGTGCAGATGGCATGGGGTGCTGGAGGTGGGACCCAAGAAGGGGGTGTGTCAAATGTATTACCTGTCAATGTATTGTGGAGGGATGGTTTGGGGAAGCATAATCTCAGTCATTTGCCCAAGGTATCACCATCACCCACCCAAGTACAGGAGGAACAGGGTGTAGGCCCAAAGGGGCAAGGCGTCTGGGAGGGAGGACAGGGTCCAAACATACCTGTGCCAGAACCAGAGGTGCCCCTAGGTTTGGAAGCAAAGGGTGAGGTGCAGAATCCCCTAGAACTCTCCCAACTAGCGGCTAGTGTGGGAGAGACCCTTAGAGACTGCCAGGAAGGGGTCTCTAAACTGGTATCACAAGGGCCTGGGGTTGCGAGTGTGGATCTGCAGGATGCCAGCACTCAGCACGAGGTCCCTGTGCAGGCCGGGGGTAGCCAGGTGGGCGGAGACTGCCGGGATGGGGTCTCAGCACCGGTACCACAAGGGCCTGGGGTTCTGAGTGTGGGTCGGAGGGACCCAGAGCAAGCAGGAGGTAGCCAGGTCTACTTAATTCAGAGCCTGAACCTTAGAAGAGTCTCCATTCAGACAGGAGAGGAAGAGGGTATCAGTACGCCAGGAATATGGTCAGGGACCAGCGCAGGTCCCGGCGGGGTGAGACCGCCAAGGTGTCCGCGGAAGGCGATCTTAGGATTGTCCTTCCTCCCGACACGCTCTAAAAGGGGGAGGTGTGATGAACCGACCCTCAGTTTTATATCTTTCTTGGAAGTGTGTTTTACTTGCTTAGGTCAGTCCTTCCCCCACTTGGAATGCGGTGCTTTAGTTGAGTCCACATTGCTGGACGATACGCTTCACTGGTTTTATGTGTGTTCATTGGAGATGGCTTGCTATAGCCAGGCACTTTTATTATCCCTGGCCAGATGGGATGGGGGATAGAAAGCCTTAACTTCACCCTTCTCTCCAAGGGTTCTGCAAAGGTGGGAGAAGGGGGGCTGCCTGGGTGCAAGGGGTGGGTGGAGCTCTAGCCATATGCTGTGGGCAGACCTGGATTCTGGGGTCATTCAGCAAAGAGGCAGTAAGGAGCTCTGATCTGGGAGAAGATGAGAGGGCCTGCCCTACTGAGGAATGCTTTGAGGGCCTAGTTCTGGACAGCATGTAGAAGGATTGTTTTATGCAACTTGCTTAAGCTTGCGCCCTAGGCCCAAAACTCTGCTGTGGCCTAGAGAAACGGACTACAAGTCTATTGTGTTGAGCATGGAAGAGAGACAGCTAGGACAAAGCTGTGTGCTCAGGTATTTTTTCTAATCTTTATTTCCTTTTATTTTGGTGTATTGTATCATTTCCCTTTTGCTTGTATGTTTATGCTTGATCATATTAATATTGTATATTTCTGTATATGCTATTAATCCATACCGACCCACTTGGGTTATTAAACATATAAAATTTATATCGCTCATTTCATTTTATCCTATGACCCGGTCTACTCACGGTGTGTGAGTGGGAGGTTAAGAAAGAAGTTTGATCGCAGGCGTGCCAGGCGGCTGGGCGAGGCGATATTCTTCACACCGAAGCTACCATCCGTCGTCGCTTCTATTGGGTTGGGATGAGGAGTGATATTGAGAGTTGGTGCCGAGAGTGTCCTGCCTGTAGTATCACCAAGGAAGGTCGAAGAGATCAGAAGGCCCCTCTACATCCAATTAAGACTCAAAAGCCGTGTGAAATTGTTGCTCTGGACCATGTGAAGTTGGGTCCCACACGTTCCGGCTACAGCTACGCTCTGACAATGGTGGATCATTACTCCAAGTTCCTTGTCATCGTGCCTGTCAGAGATCTTACAGCAAGAACTACGGCTGAGACCTTCTACGCAAAGTTTGTCCGCCATTACGGTTGTCCTGAGCATATCCTCACCGACCGTGGATCGGCGTTTGAATCCCAATTGTTCCGTGAGCTGTGTCAGTTCCAAGACTGCAAGAAGTTGCGAACCACAGCGTATCACCCTCAAGGGAATGGTATGTGCGAGAAGGCAAATCAAGTGATCATCGGCATGCTAAGAACAGCCGCAGTTACACCTGGTGTTGAGTGGCCTGAACGTATCAAGGACTTGGCCTATATTTACAACAACACACCCCAAACATCTACGGGATACGCACCATTTTATCTAATGTTTGGAAGACAAGGTCAACTTCCTTCAGACTTAACCCTTGGTGTGAAGGTCCCTGACACCATCAATCCACTACCCATAACAGACTGGGTTGTTGAACACCGCCGACGTATGGAGGAAGCTAAAGAGATAGTTGAAACGCGCATGGATGAGGTTCGTAGGAGACAACAGGAGGATTACAACCATCACGCCCATGCAGCGCCCCTGAAAGTTGGCGACCGTGTATGGTTAAGGAATAACCATCGGAATGGGAAATTGGATCCATTCTGGGAGAAACAACCATACAGTGTCATCTCCATACCATATCCTGAATCCGACGTGTATGAGATCTCTAAACCTGGGAGACAGCCCCAAGTAGTACACCGAAACCGTCTGAAGCTGTGCCTTAAAGAAGGACTACCCACAGAGGTGCCCCCCAGCTGAGACAACGAGTACAGAGATCTTGTCACCTTCTGAAGCGAAAGAGAGACCCCCAACGTTAACTGAGCTTATGTGGGCGCCTAAACTACTACCATTTAGCTGTTATCCACCAATTGCTCTAGTGCAAGAGAACCCTTCGACAGATGATTTAATTGATTTCAGTGACTCTGTTCCTGATTCAAATCTCGTTCCACTTAGGCGTTCTGAGCGTACCACAAAAGGCATACCTCCAACACGCTATAGTGATGCCATGGTTGTCCTTGGGTAAAAGAGGTTAACTGTCTCTGCTTCTGTATATATGTTATTCCTGCTCTGATTACATTAATGTTTTTCCTGTGTGTATATACAGTATATATATAATATCTTGCCATGTAATATAGTATTTACATTTATATGCAACAATCCAAGCCATAGTGCCTGGCTCACCGAGCCAAGGAAGTTCTGTTACCCCATTGCAGTGTGGACATTCGTGCTAGAGTGCCTACTCTTCCTTACAGAAAGGACTGTTTATTGTTTCTCAGAGAGACTCTCATGATAATGGACACTCACGAAATTTGTGCCAGAGAGCCTCTGGACCCATTTGCACTACTGTTGTTTCTATATGGACTGTCTGATGGTACCGCCAAAAGGTTCCATAAGTCTGAGTTTAATTATCTCTCCGTTACCCTTCAGACTTCTCATGGACATTCCAGGACTATGCCGGGAGGTCTTACCTCAAGTTTCTAAATATTATATTTTTCTAAACTGTTAGTGACATTTGCACTTTATTCGTATTTATTAACGTTATGTTACATTTCTCACCTTCACCCCAGCCCGTCGCCGAGGTCGGCTCAGTGAAAGAGGGGGAGTATGTGGCATCCCAGAGCTGGCTATGGCTGGGCTGAGGGTGATCTCTGTAGTCATTGTATTATTTCCTGTTGCTTCATAGCCTGTGTGACATAGCAGGGGGTCCTGAGTCTCACACAACACAGCGCCACCTAGTGAGCCTCACACATGCATTACACCTCCCATAGGATTGAATAGTAACCAAATGTCCAATGGGAGGACATCGCCTGGGAAAAGGGGAGGAGTCAGCTGATCACTGGGTCCCCATGGTAACACCCCTGCAGGAAGGTCCTGCGTGTGAGGGGTTAGAAGTGTGGAGTGTTAGGAGGAGGAGGTGAGGAGATAAGTGTGATGTCCTGTGAAGAAAGCAGTGAGTTTAGTGCAGGAATCTCAAGTCCTAGACAGGCCCAGGAAGGTTGGAGAGCTGACATACTCCAGCTATTCAGGAAAGATCCTGTCCCCTGTCTGCCTAGCCATCACCCTGAAGGAAGTCAAGCATCATTATCTTGTCAGCATGAGACTGTGGAGAGAACATTCTGGAACACGTGCTCCATAGCAAGTATCACAGGATCCAGGGGCCAAGGCCAGACCTGTGGAACATCCTGCCACCCTAACTATTGCACCCCGAAACTCTGAGCTATCAGGACCACATAACGTGAGTGGGGAATATTATGTACTAGTATCATGGTGGGCATCCTCTTATGAGCCAAATAGGAGCCCAGACGCACCTTAGGGCTGTAACACTGAAGTATAAAGGGCTAGGAACACCTTTCATCAAGTCTACCCTGCACCCCAGGACTTTGCTGTGTCACCAGGCGTACCCCGTTGTTTTGTATTGAAGAAACTGTTTAAGCATTTGTGCCTCCACACCCATGGAAGTAAAAGTTCAACTTTACAACCGTTTCTGTGTCTGACTCTGCACCGACATCAGGGCGCCCCAAACACCACCAATCGGCACAGTATAGGGGAAGCGCCCCGGGGGGACAATCACCACCAACATTTGTGCAGCCCCCTCATCACCGGTACCAGTGGTGGTTACTTGGGACAGCACCAGCGCTGCGCCCTCGTGCCCAGAGACCGTGACAAGTCTGCGCTCTTTGCACCCCGCAATCCCAACTGCAGCGTTACCTTCCATCTGGTCACCACAGGTGTCAGATGGCTATTTAGGTGATTCTTGGAGCCTGGCTGGGAGTAACAAGAAGCTTACCTCTATAGCTTTTAGGTGTACTGCCGGATTAATGGTGGGGCACGGGTAAGTGAGGGGTTATATACTACAGGACGCGCGTGGGACGCCAGCGCAGGCGTCCTGGGCGTCAGTATGCTTGTTGGTGTAAAAGGAAAGTACGCACATGCGCATTGGCGTGTGTACTTACGATCTTTAGTTAAGGTTCAGAAACGAAAGTCCGCGCATGCGCGGTAGTAGGAAAAGTGTGGTACTGCGGGAGACAGCGCGCTGCACGTCAGAAGGTAAGTATGCTAGATAGTATGATCGCTGGAGGTTTATTTGTATAAAAACAGTTAGTGGGAAGGTCGAATTATGGAATGTTGGGCAATATATGTGACAGAGAAAAAGGTATAAAAATGCCATAACGTGTATGAGGGGGAAGACCTATTGAGTTTATGGAGAACAAGATTGAAGTTATCAATAAATTTGTATAAAGTGATACTAGATGTAAGGAAATGTGGGAAAAATTGGTCTATTGACAATAAACAATTGGGTATGTGAAAGATTATGTCAGAAAGGAATAAAACTACGTGGTGGATTTAGTGTTTGTTTTTGAGCTCTTAATGAAATGATATTATGAGGGAATGTGGGTGATATTATAAAATGGTATTTTGACGGAATGAGAGTGAAAATTATGTGATTCTGATTTTAAAAAATATTAAAAGGGGAGCTGTGAATATGTGAAGGATTTTGTGGTAGACTGCGAGAGAGAGAAAAGGGGGGAAAAAAAAAAAAAAATTATTCATTTATATGTTTTAAGTGATTACTTCGGTAACTTCATTAAGGCCATATGGGTTTAAGGTGTTAAGTTTAAAGATCCAATACATTTCTCGTTTTTTCAATATTTCAAATCTATTGTCTTTGGTAACTGGGATTTGTTCTATTATATTAACTTTAAATGAAGTGAATTCACTATTGTGAGAGTTTTTTGCATGTCTCGAAACCCCATGTTTGGTGTAACCCCTGCAAGAATTTGATCTATGGTTGTTAAGTCTGAGATGGAAGGGAAGTGTAGTGCGGCCTACATATTGGAGACCACATCCACATTCGATTAGGTAAATTACGAATTCAGATTCACAATTTAAGGATTGTTTGATTTTAAATACTTCACCGGTTGTGTTGCTTTTGAATTGTATCATATCTTTGTTAAAAGATGAGCAACATTTACATCTTTTTTTCCCGCATTTGAAATTCCCATTGTTTTTTTGTGTGTTGTTTGTGATGTTGGTGGATTGTTTTTGGCGAAGTTTACTGGGAGCTATAATGTTTTTAATGGTTTTTGCTCTACGGAAAGTCAGAGCTGGATTTTTGGGTAAAGATTCACCGATAATTGGGTCTTTTTTCAGAATATACCAGTGTTTGTTTAATATATTGCGAATTGCTCTGTGTTGGAAGCTATATGTGGTAAGAAAGTTATATTGCCATTTATCATTACTAGATATTGGTAAAGTTTTTGACCTTAGACACTCGGCCTGAGTGAGTTTATTGGCTCTCGATTGGGCTGCTAGGATCACGGGTTTGGGATATTTTTCTCTAAAAACCTATTAACCATGATTTTACTTTGTTTATTGTAATCATTGGTGCGAGAACAGTTTCTCCTGAGTCGCTTGAACTGGCTGAATGGAACATTAATTTTCCATTTTTTATAATGATCGCTATCGAAGCTAAGTAAGCTATTTCCGTCTACCTTCTTAAAGAAGGTTTTTGTGTGGATCTTAGTGTTTACATGGCTCAGCACAAGGTCTAGATATTCGATTTCTAGGTCTGAAAAGGAGCTGGTAAACTGTAAACTCCAGTTATTTGTGTTTAAGTATTTGATAAAATCCTGTAGATTTCATCCATACACACATCTCAATACTTTGTTATATATCCTTTGTTGGCAATGACAGAGGTCAAACGTTTTCTGTAAGTCTTCACAAGGTTGGCACACACTGTTGCTGGTATGTTGGCCCATTCCTCCATGCAGATCTCCTCTAAAGCAGTGATGTTTTGGGGCTGTCACTGGGCAACAGGGAATTTCAACTCCCTCCAAAGGCTTTCTATAGGGTTGAGATCTGGAGACTGGCTAGGCCACTCCAGGACCTTGAAATGCTTTTTACGAAGCCACTCCTTCGTTGCCCTGGCGGTGTGCTTGGGACCATTATCATGCTGAAAGACCCAGCCACGTTTCATCTTCAATGCCCTTGCTGATGGAAGGAGGTTTGCACTCAAAATCTCACAATACATGGCCCCATTCATTCTTTCATGTACACGGATCAGTCGTCCAGGTTTCTTTGCAGAGAAACAGCCCCAAAGCATGATGTTGCCACCCCCATGCTTCATATTAGGTATGGTGTTCTTTGGATGCAACTCAGCATTCACTCTCCTCCAAACACGACAAGTTGTGTTTCTACCAAACAGTTCTACTTTGGTTTCATCTGATCATGTGACATTCTCCCAATACTCTTCTGAAACATCCAAATGCTCTATAGCAAACTTCAGACGGGCCCGGATATGTACTGGCTTAAGCAGGGGGACACGTCTGGCACTGCAGGATCTGAGTCCCTGGCGGCGTAGTGTGTTACTGACGGGAGCCTTTGTTACATTAGTCCCAGCTTTCTGCAGGTCATTCACTAGGTCCCCACATGTGGTTCTGGGATTTTTGCTCACTGTTCTTGTGATCATTTTGACTCCACAGGGTGAGATCTTGCGTGGAGCCCCTGATCGAGGGAGATTATCAGTGGTCTTATATGTCTTCCATTTTCTAATTATTGCTCCCACAGTTGATTTCTTCACACCAAGCTGCTTGCCTATTGCAGATTCAGTCTTCCCAGCCTGGTGCAGATCTACAATTTTGTTTCTGGTGTCCTTCCACAGCTCTTTGGTCTTCACCATAGTGGAGTTTGGAGTGTGACTGTTTGAGGTTGTGGACATGTGTCTTTTATACTGATAGCAATGTCAAACAGGAGCCATTACTACAGGTAATGAGTGGAGGACAGAGGAGCCTCTTAAAGAAGAAGTTACAGGTCTGTGAGAGCCAGAAATCTTGCTTTCTTGTAGGTGACCAAATACTTATTCTCCACCATAATTTGCAAATAAATTCTTAAAAAATCAGACAATGTGATTTTCTAGATATGTTTTCTCATTTTGTCTCTCATAGTTGAGGTCTACCTATGATGTCAATTACAGGCCTCTCTCATATTTTTAAGTGGGAGAACTTGCAAAATTGGTGGCTAACTAAATACTTTTTTTTCCCCACTGTATATGTACAGGTAGTACTCGGGTTACGACGGTCTCGAGTTACATCGTTTCGTGGTTACGACGCTTTATGTTTATTGCTAATTATGTAGGGTACTGTGTTAGGATAGGTGTTAGGATAGGCTAAGTGTTTACAGTACAGTACTGTTATTATGGTACAGTACTGTATGAACGTATGATCTGACTTACGTCGAAATTCGGTTTACGACACCGCATAAGAACGGATCAACGTCGTAAGTCGAGGACTACCTGTATATGGTAAAGGAGGTGATGAACATATATTATTGACGGTCATAGGCTCTCCTGTGGTATGAAACATTTATGTCAGGGGGCAGAGCTTGTGGAGTGGAGAAGACTCACAGCCGGTGCCAATCGGTTGAATGAGTGTGATTTAACCGACGGTATCAACCATGAACGAGAGTACAGATTTTATAGTTATGAGCAGTGCAACCCCACTTCTGAAGAAGCGCGCTATTTGCCACAGAATTCTATAATCTTGTGGAGCTAGACCTAAAATGTATTTGTTATCTGTCAATTGTAACTTCACCAAAGAGCTCCATATGCTCTATCTTCAATGTGACACAAATGGTTGGTGTCTGGGTGGTAGCTTGGTAAGAGAGGGCAGGCGTATTGGCTGTGGAAAAGTTTGGTGCCAGCTGGAGCAGAGCCCAGAGGGAGCAGCCATATGGCCAACGACCTGGTGTTGGTGGCTGCCTATCAACACACTGCATGTTGGGTATAGTCAAATTTTTAGTTTTGACTGGAGAGTCACTTTAAATGAATTATTAAAACATGAATTACAAGCTTCCCCTGCATTGTTCTAAATAAAACTATAAATAAACAATCTACGTTCTCTATCACAGACTATACACAGATAGGATCTATATGGAGAAAGAGTCAAATTTGAGGGGGTGAGTTTCTTTCCAAAGATACTTGGGGGAATTTACTATTCCCTCTATGTCAGAATACTTGCACAGATGAGTATAGTTGTGTGGCTAGAGATGGGAGAACCTCTAAATATTTGTTTTTCGTTCAGGTGGTTTGGTCCAAAGATTAGTTTCAGAATGAATAGGTGCAGCATTAACTAGAGTATAAATTGGTTCAAAACATAGTGTATGACATTGTCAGGGCTCATGGGGCTCTATCTAGCCATGAGAAAGAAAAAAAAGTGATCAAAGCAATAGAGATTCCCCAAAATGATATAACTAAAAATTACACCTGGTCACGCAAAAAAAGACGCCCTATGCATGTACGGGGACACAGAAATATAAAAAAGTTACAGGTGTCAGAATATGGCAACTTTTAGAAAAAAAAATTATTTTTACAAAGTTTTAGATTTTTGTTAAGGGGTTAAAATGTAAATAAAACTATATATAATTGGTACAGTGGGGAAAAAAAAGTATCTAGTCAGCCACCAATTGTGCAAGTTCTCCCACTTAAAAAGATGAGAGAGGCCTGTAATTGTCATCATAGGTAGACCTCAACTATGAGAGACAAAATGAGAAAACAAATCCAGAAAATCACATTGTCTGATTTTTAAAGAATTTATTTGCAAATTATGGTGGAAAATAAGTATTTGGCCACCTACAAAGATTTCTGGCTCTCACAGACCTGTAACTTCTTCTTTAAGAGGCTCCTCTGTCCTCCGCTCATTACCTGTAGTAATGGCTCCTGTTTGACATTGTTATCAGTATAAAAGACACCTGTCCACAACCTCAAATAGTCACACTCCAAACTCCACTATGGTGAAGACCAAAGAACTGTGGAAGGACACCAGAAACAAAATTGTAGACCTGCACCAGGCTGGGAAGACTGAATCTGCAATAGGCAAGCAGCTTGGTGTGAAGAAATCAACTGTGGGAGCAATAATTAGAAAATGGAAGACATACAAGACCACTGATAATCTCCCTCGATCAGGGGCTCCACACAAGATCTCACCCCGTGGGGTCAAAATGATCACAAGAAGGGACTCAGATCCTACAGTGCCAGACGTGTCACCCTGCTTAAGCCAGTACATATCTGGGCCCATCTGAAGTTTGCTAGAGAGCATTTGGATGTTCCAGAAGAGTATTGGGAGAATGTCATATGGTCAGATGAAACCAAAGTAGAACTGTTTGGTAGAAACACAACTCGTCGTGTTTGGAGGAGAGTAAATGCTGAGTTGCATCCAAAGAACACCATACCTACTATGAAACATGGGGGTGGCAACATCATGCTTTGGGGCTGTTTCTCTGAAAAGGGACCAGGACGACTGATCCGCGTATATGAAAGAATGAATGGGGCCATGTATAGTGAGATTTTGAATGCAAACCTCCTTCTATCAGCAAGGACATTGAAGATGAAATGTGGCTGGGTCTTTCAGCATGACAATGATCCCAAGCACACTGCCAGGGAAACGAAGGAGTGGCTTCGTAAGAAGCATTTCAAGGTCCTGGAGTGGCCTAGCCAGTTTCCAGATCTCAACCCCATAGAAAACCTTTGGAGGGAGTTGAAAGTCTGTGTTGCCCAGCGACTGCCCCAAAACATCACTGCTCTAGAGGAGATCTGCATGGAGGAATGGGCCAACATACCAGCAACAGTGTGTGCCAACCTTGTGAAGACTTACAGAAAACGTTTGACCTCTGTCATTGCCAACAAATGATATATAACAAAGTATTGAGATGAACTTTTGTTATTGACCAAATACTTATTTTCCACCATAATTTGCAAGTAAATTCTTAAAAAAATCAGACAATGTGATTTTCTGGATTTGTTTTCTCATTTTGTCTCTCATAGTTGAGGTCTACCTATGATGACAATTACAGGCCTCTCTAATCTTTTTAAGTGGGAGAACTTGCACAATTGGTGGCTGACTAAATACTTTTTTTTCCCCACTGTATCCCCTGTATATACCAAAACATACAATACAGGTGACATGTCATTTTGGCTGCAGAGTGAACGCAAAAAGAAGCAAGAAAGTCATACAAATGCACTTTTTCTCCAATTCCTCCCCATTCTGAATTTTTTTTCCAGTTTACCAGTACATTGTACAGAATAATAAATGGTACCGTTATGAAGAACAATTTGTCCCACAAACATTAAGCCCTCATATGGCTCTGTGAACAGAAAAATAATAAAGTCGTGGGGTTTGGGAGGTGGGGAGTCAAAAACGAAAATCGAAAAATGTCACAGGCGGGAAGGGGTTAAAGAAGCTCTGTATTTTGCCTAACTCAGCATATAAGCAAGCTTGTGTTAACACTTAGGCTTGAGATACTCCATAGATAGCTGTGAGACTAAATCTCTTTTGGCTCACAGATATTTCCCCTGACTACCCTATACATATGCATGCTCAGCTCAGGCAAGAGGTGCATGTGGCCTGAGCGGCAAGAGGGAGAAAGCTTATCTACCTGAGAGCAAAAAGATCAGGCAGTCAAAAACTGTTGCTGGGAAGAGATGTAAGGTCCCATACACAGATTGGGCAGGTCCCGTAAAATATGGCAGGTTTGGCCAGCATAGATGTAATGTATATGGGCTGATTTACACCTAACCATTTGAATGTTTGGATAATTGTTACCTGCAAATGAACTGCCCCCAGTATGGATATTTTCCTAGAACATTCTGTTAATAGATAACCATTACAAAACTTTTACAAAAGCAGGAAAGGTCAGCTATCAGCATGTACATCTGCAAGTCATGTTTGATATTGATTTAAATGATAAAAGTGTGTGTCAAAAGGATTAAGAAATGATGAAATACACAAAATCAAATATAGCATAAACTATGTACTAGTCAACACTGGCTTGTGATAAAGCCCACACAGGTCATGTTCTTGAAGAGAAGCATCTGACTGTTTGTATTATCCCAGGTATACATGTCTGTGTTGTGTCTGTTTCTGTCAGTTGCTAGAATGTAATTATAACAAAAAGGGAAAAAATCTTAGACTAGCCATACACATTAGGTAGCTGTTAACTGGCTGTTCAGGTGACAGTTATTCCCTTCACTGTACATGCACACACTGTTGTTTAACTCTTTTCAGAACGAAGGGATCAGACATGTTGAAATCCAATACCTCAATTCTTATCTTACCAAACTTCTGCCATCTGGAAGATGTTGGGATGGCGGAGAACAGCTGATCAGTGTTGGATCACCTCAATCTCATAGTAATCATCTATCCTAAGGAAAGGTCATTAATTGTAGGTCTTGGGTAATTATTTTAAAATTAAAGGGAGAATAACACCTGTATTATGTTATTAAAAGCAAGTAGTAAAACATACATTTTCTTTTGAACTATTTTTATTTGCTGATTGTGGCTTTTATTTGTTTTACGTTTTATTTTCTGTACATGAGGTCACTGTATAGGGAGGGAAAGTAGGTTAGTTGTGATCACCCCCTTTTGTCACCAATCGATTATCTTATCTATATATAGGTGTTATTGTTTATTGTAATCTTTTCTGTGATGATAATCAGTAGACTATTAAAAGTGATCCCTACAGAACAGGAAGTAACAATCTATTGGCGGTCTCAATGGATAGTTTGAAAAAATGCAACATTCAAGGATTAGTTTTAAATATAGAAAGTAATATGAAAATTAAAAAAATACACAAAAATTTAGATCATGTATAAAGTAGCGGTAAGGTTATGTTCACATCTGCATTGGAATCCCTGTTTGGAGACTTCATCACATTGTGTGTTGTAAATGTCGCCAAGTCCAACTTTTTCGTCCGGCGGTTTCAGTTTAAAAGGATGGATGCCCAGTGAATCCCATTATAGTTAATGGGGTCTGTCGGGCACCGTATGTGACCACTGCTACAGCGGTCAGCCTATCTGTTGTTCTGTTCCTCCAATGGACTAGAACAGATAGGCCAACATTAGTGTAAACCTAGCATAACACACAACTAAAATAAATATAATCTCACTATATTGCTTTTTTAGAGAGTTGGCAGGTCATGACTAAATTTCATTTAGGTTTTCATTTGTAACTGCAATATCAGGCGCAGTAGTTGCTGTCAATTAAACTATTAAAATAACATTAGATGTTAATGTTACATATAAGGAGTCTAGAATATTATAAATGTATCCAAATTAGTTCTGGTAGTTTCAAATCATAAGGGCATGGTTGAACATTAAAACGTGATAAATGCTGTTCACATTGTCTAGTCATTATAGCCTTAACACAGTTGATAAATAATTTAAAGATACTGCCGTCTTCACGACTTCAATGATTATCTGTGGAACCAGGAGACTGTACTACAGGAGGAATCTGACTGTAGCAGTGAAATATGTACTGTACTCTCCATATCAAGATATGCAGCAAGCCTAAGTATGGGTACAGGACATATCTTACAGTGAGTAATATGTTCTTTATGTTCAGAGGCATTCCTTTCTACCCACTAAGCATACTTCAAAGTTCAAGTTTATGGTCTTTGGAAACTCTACACTCTGCACTATTGGTCAGATCTGGGAACAAATAAGAAACAATGCACATCAAGTGAAAAACCCAATCATTTTATTATTGTGCATTTACTTTCTAAATATATCACTATACTATAGAGAAGACCAAGCTTGCGATGAATACCTAACTGCATAGTAGATCTAATGATGGAAATTAATCCATACAAATCTAAGGCAATTTATGAAGGATCTTATGGAAGGCTGTAGGTGTGAGGTCCATTAAAGATTTTTTTTTGTAATGACAATTATTCACTATACATAGGACAATGGGGACAAGAGGATAAAGACAGCTATCTTTCCTGACTCTCCTTCCCATACACGTCCATACTTGGCACAGCCAAACGTGCAAGTTTTTTTTTTCTAATGACATTTATTCATTATACACAGGATTATGTGTAAAAGGGGATAGAGATAGCTATCTTTCATGACTCTCCTCCCAAAACACATCCACTTTTGGCTCAGCCAAGCATGTTTGTATTTTCTATGGGGAGAAGGGAGAAACTACTGCCAGATGCATCAGAATGTAGCTTATCTACCTTTAGAACAAAAGGACAGGGCATATGGAATTCTAACAGCCTGATCCTTATGGCCACTGACACCAGGAAAAAGTCAGGAGGCTCACAGAAACCTTTGATGTTCAGTGGTGCCAGCCTGCTGCTCCATGCATTCCTGGTAAAGGGCTGATCAAGGCCAGAGGCTCAACTCATCTCATCTCATGGATGTGCAGCCCTGGGTTTAGTTCAACATTACTAGCGTATGGCCAGTTTACAGATTGTGGCTATAAATATTCAGCATTTCCTATAACAATACATATTTGAGTGGTAACACTATTGAGGGGAATTTATAAACACTGACCCTTCATATACCTGTCTCAATTACTTCCCCAGCTGGCTCCTGAATTATTATGAAGCTTTGAAAATGGCATAGATTTCAGGTATAACTCACTGCAACTTACTGATGTAAGTTATAGTAAATTTGTCTCCACCTCATCCCACCTACTTTTGTAAAAAGTGGCAAGTAAGATGCAGTAGGAACAATGAGATGCAACTTTGGCACAAAAAAGGACTTTGCACCAAATATTTGCCACTTTTTACACCCATCAATGCCAGAAAACTGGTGTAGATAGGTTAGTGAATCCTCCCTTATGTCTCCAAGTACATTACAGTACTTCTACTATTATACTGAGGATGTGGTTGTAACCAGTTGACAGTGTTTTTGCAATAGCAGAAATTAAGTGGCTCTCAAAAAAATTCTGTGTACTGTCCAAAGGTAACATTGAGGGCAATAAGTGTCAGTTCTTTAACTTTGAAAAGACAGGCAGCTTAGGGCCATGTACATTCATCCTTATTAACAATGTCATAACATGAATTTGGTTCATTGCCAAATGTCCTTTGACAAATGTGATAACTTGTGTGTTCTTCACTACATTACTGTGTACACAAAATCCTGTATCATCCTGACTGGACTTTAGTGTTTCTCTTTCTTTAGCATGTTTATTCTCTTTAGAGCAGGGGTCTCAAACTCAATTTACCTGGGGGCCGCTGGAGGTAGAGTCTGGGTGAAGCTGGGCCACATCAGGTTTTCCACACTGGTAATATGCTCCATATTGGTCCCTGCACACTGTATTATGCTCCATAGTGGCCCCTGAACTTGTATTATGCTCCCTAGTGGCCCCTGCACTTGTATTATGCTCCCTAGTGGCCCCTGCATTTGTATTATGCTCCCTAGTGGCCCCTGCACTTGTATTATGCTCCATTGTGGCCCCTGCACACGGTATTATGCTCCATAGTGGCCCCTGCACTGGTATTAGGCTCCATAGTGGCCCCTGCACACGGTATTGTGCCCCATAGTTGCCCACCCACAAACTATTATTATACTCTGGGTTCTTTTCAGAACCGAGAGTATAATGATCTGAGACCCAGGGGAGGTGACAAACATAAAAATCAGTGTTACTTACCTATCCTGGAAACCGGTGCACTCCCAGCAGCTTTCGGCCCTGTCTAATTGCGCATAGACGTCATGTGATGAGACCGGCGACGCGACCTGATGACGTCACCAGAGCGCCCAAGCCTGCATGGAGTGACAGCGGATCGCAGGAGAGGTAAGTAGGATATGTTTTTATGTTCTCCCACCTCCCCTGGGCCTCCGATTATTATACTCCGGAGCCTAAAAAGACTCCGGAGTATAATAATAGTAGTATTTGAGGCCCACGGCCTCACTTATCGATGCCCACGGCTGCTCACAGCGGCATCTACTTCCTCTTCTGCGTCCCATAGCAGAAGGGGAAGCGGGGGCGGCCACGAGCAGACGCCGGGTAGAGAAATAAATAGGCCGTTACCTGCCAGGGATACTCCAGCAGGTAACGGCCTATTTATATATAAAAAAAACTTATCCTCACCTACCTGCGATGCCTTGATGCAGCCGCCGCCTCTTCCTCTTGTCCGAGACGTCTGTGTCTCAGCGTAGGAGGCGCGATGATGTCATTATATCGCTGCCTGCGCTGTGATGCGGACGTCTCGTAAGCCAGCCCAGGACAGGCCCCGCTCAGCGTTTTTTTCAAAGCGGCCTGTCCTGGGCTGTTTTACATTAGATAGTAAAAAATGCCGTCCCCCAGACAGTGCGCCCCTGGTGCCATTCGTATCAAACTCGGGCCGCACTAACATTAAACTTTGATATTGAGGTGGGGGCCGCAAACTATTGTCCCGAGGGCCGCAGTTGGCCCGCGGGCCGCGAGCTTGAGACCCCTGCTTTAGAGTGACTGCCATGGATAACAGAGATTACAATATCTGTAGTAGTTATTTCCATAGTATGTTTTACTTAAAATGTGGGATCATGACAGATGAGACAACAGATCCTTTTTTATCTTCATAAAATAAACTTCTGCCAAAGTATATCAGTTTGCAGTCAGCAAATCTATACTGCTAGAAAAGGATAGCATGGATGTGTCATGTGGTCACATTGTAACATCTGTAAATATAACCTAGACTTGACCATAGGATTTCAGTATCATATAAAACCAACGCTGAAGCCTGCTTTGTATTTGTTTGGGCATTTGATAAAAAATGCAGCAGCCAGGTGTTTCCTGGTAGTCAATAGAATATGATGTTACCTACACACAATGTATTCTTTGTGCATTTTTGGAGTTTTCTTCCAAAATGCAGCATGGTCAGTCTGTATTTGCCATCCAAAAGCTCAGTTTCACAATTACTGCATCAGAAAACAGCATCCCTCTGTTCAGCCTATACTTTTATATTGTCTTGTGCAAAGTCATTCGAGAATAGATTTAAGGGCTCATAGAAACTGCTGTATGTCAGTGCACCAACAGCATCCCCCCCACCCATATGTTTCGCCATCAGATATTATTATTATTATTATTGTTTATTTATATAGCACCATTAATTCCATGGTGCTTTATATTTGAGGATTTACATACAGTACACAAGATATACAAAACAGATAATGCTAACAGTGACCAACTGGCACAGTGGGATAGAGGGCCCTGCCCACAAGGGCTTACAATATATGAGTTAAGAGGGATAGAGAAAGAAGGTGAGGGTGAGGCTGAACAGATGATGGTGTGGTGACAGTATTGTTATTGGAGGTTGTAGGCCTTCCTGAATAGGTGAGTCTTCAGGGCCTTCTTGAAGCTTGAGACGGTGACTGTCTGATGTGTCTTGGTAGTGAGTTCCAGAGGATGGGGGTGCATGGGAGAAGTCTTGGAGATGTTTGTGTGAAGAGCGGATAAGAGCAGAGCGGAGTAGGAGATCATTGGAGGATCCAAGGTTACGTGTGGGTAGGTAGCGGGAGATTAGGTCGGAGATATATGGAGGGGACAGGTTGTGGATAGCTTTGTATGTAAGCGTTAGTAGTTTGAACTCTATTCACTGGGCAACGGGTAGCCAGTGAAGGAATTGGCAGAGGGGAGCGGCCGATGAAGAACGGGGGGAGAGGTGTATTAAGTGAGCAGCACAGTTTAAGGTGGACTGGAGGGGGGGCGAGAGTGTTTGCTGGGAGGCCATGGAGAAGGGTGTTACAGTAGTCTAGGCGAGAGATTATGAGGGTGTGGACTAGCATCTTTGTAGTTTCAGGGGTGAGGAAGGAGCGGATTCAATGGATGTTCTTGAGTTGGAGGTGGCAGGAGGTGTTGAGGGTTTGAATATGCGGCTTGAAGGATAGGTCAGAGTCTAAGGTTATCCCAAGGCAGCGGACCCGTGGGACTAGGGTGAGTGTGGTTCCGCTAACTGTAATAGATGGGTCAGGTAGGGGGGCCGTGCGAGGAGGGTTGAAGATTAAGAACTCCGTTTTCTCCATGTTGAGTTTGAGAAAGCGGTAGGAAAGAAAGGAGGCTACGGCTGATAGACATTGTGGGACTCTGGACAACAGAGAGGTCATCAGCATAGCAATGGTAGCGGAAACCATGGGATTCTATAAGTTGGCCAAGGCTGAGGGTGTAGATGGAGAACAGGAGGGGTCCTAGGACGAAGCCTTGGGGGGCACCTACAGAAAGAGTGCGTGGAGAGGAGGTGGTGTGCGAGTGGGAGACGCTGAATGTGCGGTTGGTGAGGTATGAGGAGATCCATGAAAGGGCCAGGTCTGAGATGCCAAGGGATGATAGCATTTCTAACAGGAGGGAATGGTCGACTGTGTCAAAGGCAGAGGAGAGGTCAAGGAGGAGGAGGACAGAGTAGTGACGTTTGGCTTTGGCAGTTAGAAGGTCATTAGTGACCTTGGTTAGGGCAGTTTCTGTGGCGTGATGGGGTCTGAAGCCTGACTGTAGTCTGTCAAAGACACGTCAGAGTGGATGTGTTGCTCCAGCAATTTAGAGGCGTATGGGAGCAGTGAGATGAGGCGGTAGTTGGTTGGAGAGGACGGGTTGAGGGAGGGTTTCTTAAGTATAGATGTGATGGTAGCATGTTTGAAGGATCCATTGGTTAGGGATAGGTTGAAGAGATGGTTTAGGGCAGGAGTAATGACTTCAGAGAGTTTGGGGATGAAGTGTGACTGGATCGGGTCGAGTGCGAAGGAGGTGAGGTGGGATTTAGAGATTAGGGTGGAGAGCTTTTCATCAGTGATGGTGGAGAAATAGGTTAAAGAAGAAGAGCACAGGACAGTTGGGTGGGGTGGTTGTTGGGGGTGAAGGGTGAGACTGTCTCTGATAGTTTCAATTTTGCTTTTGAAATAAGAGGCAAAGTCATCAGCTGTGATAAGTGATGTCGGAGGGGTGAACAGCTGTTTGGGGTTGCGGAATAGGGCAGATATTAGTGTGGAGAAGTAGACCTGCTTTGCAGAGGTGAGTGCATTCTTGAATGTGAGTACTGCCTCTTTGTACCTGAGGAAGTCCTCCTGGGAGTGGCTTTTCTTCCAGAGGTTTTTTGCAACCCATAAGGCATGTCTCAGTTTTTTAGTCAGGTCAGTGTGCCAGGGTTGTCTATTGATTGGTCGGGCTCTGGTGTTAGTGAAGGGGGCCACAGAGTCAAGGGCTGAAGTAATGGTGGTATTGCAGAAGTCAGCGGCGGTATCTGTGTCCTGGAGTGAGGTTATGTGGTAGGAGAGAGTCTGAGAGCGTGTGGATGTAAAGGTGGGTCTGTTACAGAGGAGAGGGCAGAGAATGTCAGCAAGTTGTGGTCAGAGAGCATGGACAGAGCGTTAGAGAGGTTGACTAGAGAGCAGAGGCGAGTGAATATGAGGTCGAGCGTGTGCCCCTTTGTATGGGTGGCAGAGGAGGACCTTTGAGAGAGGGCAGAGGAGGACCTTTGAGAGAGACCAAAGGAGGCAGTGAGGGACAGGAGACTGGAAACGCGGGGGGGGGGGGGGGGGGGTTTGTGGGGATGTTGAAATCACCCATGATGATGGTGGGGGTGTCAGTGGATAGGAAGTGCATTAGCCAGGTGGTGAAGTGGTCGATAAAGGCAGCGGTAGGTCCTGGCGGTCGATATATGACGGCCAGTTGGAGGTTGGAGGGCGAGTAAATGCGATCAGAGTACACTTCAAAGGAGGGGCGGGTGAGAGCAGGTAGCGGTTGGATTGGGGCAAAGGAGCAATTGTCAGACAGGAGTACGCCTACGCCTTCACCAGGTTTATTGTTGGGGCAGTGAGTGTATGAGAATTGCAGACCCCCATAGGAGAGGGCAGCAGGGGAGGTGGTGTCTGAGGGTGTTAGCCACGTTTCTGTGATACCGAGAAATGAAAATTTATGAGAAATGAAGAGGTCGTGGATGTAGTCGAGTTTGTTGTGTACAGAGCGAGCGTACCATAGTGCATCGGGGAGGGCGTGGGGAGGGGTAGGAGCGGGTAAGATAGGTGTAAGTTTTTTGAGGTTCCGTGCGCTGTTGCCAGTTGTGCGGAAAGATACGACAGCAGGGAAGTGCTGGGGTGGTCCAGGATTAGGAGATATGTTGCCAATAGTAAGGAGTAGCAGGGAGAGGGATAGCAGGTGTAGGTAGGAGAGAGTGTGGGGAGGTTGTGTGTGACTTGGGCGGAAAGCTTGCAGGTTTGTGAATAGCTGTGCAGAGAAGGTCAGATGGTGGGGTAGAATAGATGGAGAGATAAAGATATTCTTAGTGACATGGCTGGTTTGGGGAGGTAGATTGTTTTTTACAAGTATGGGAACAACAACATTGATAATAGTGAGAAGCATTTTGTGGCTAATTGTTTGGTTTTCTTTTAGTGGGTTGTTGTTACCTTCAGTTCCCTTCTGGCCTAATTCTGGTCTATACACTTAGAAGCTGCACTTGGAAGATGCAAAATGACCTAGGTCACAAATGACCAGTGCACTTACATTTATACTAGCTAGCAATAGATTTGTTTCATTTGTATCAGGTGTGAAAAGGGATGTGGGAATATGGAGATAGAATCTGAGATTGCTAAGGAAGGCTCAGGTAAGAAAAAAGGGGGAGAAACCAACAGGGAATGGAGACAGTGGCTTCAAAGCTCATATAGTTAAAATAGAGTGGATAACATCATACCAATAAAAATGACAATTGACAGCAAGCAGAAGTGTTGGTGTGAATGAGGCAGTAGTGTATCAATATCTGAGTCCAAATAGGGGAGGATATATACTAGATAATAATAATAATAATAATAAGTCCTTTAATAGTCCCACAATGGGGAAATTCAGTGTGTTACAGCAGCAAAGATAAGCAGATACAAATACAAATACAACATGTTCAGGAATGTTCCAAGGTGAGAGGCATTACATTGATAGTAGACAGACAGATAGGAAGTAGCAGAGGGGTGGGAGGGATTTAACAGGCAGAGAGATATTTCAGTTCTCTGTGTGTAATGATCTCTGCTTAGGTCGGTGTTGGTTGTACAGCCTAACCGCGGTGGGGAGTGTCATGTCCCAGGATTTGGTTTAATTCACTGACATGTATCTGTGATACTGTTTGTCTTTGTAGTTTGTCCCCTCTCTCTCTCTGTATCCTTAGCTGTGATGCTGTAGCTCCTCCTCTCTCTCTCTCTCTCAGTTTAGTTTCACTTCTTTGTAAGCAACATGTCTGCTCAGCTCCTGGTATTTCATCATTTTTCACCTACTGCTGTATGAGGTTTTACAAGATTTACCTGGATTAAAGCATCTGGAATCTTATCTACGCCTCCTCAGTTGAGTTGAACACTATCTGATAAATATCTTGGTGTAAATTGCTGGTTAGCATAGAGACTACAGGACACTCTCACAACCTCACACTTGCAGCCAAGCTATTGAGTCAGAACAGTGAAAAATGATGCATAAAGACTGCCAGATACGGCTGTAAGACAGGTCACCAACTTCTGACATACAGTCAGTCACAGCAAGTTACCTGAAGCCAGAAGGAATCAGCATTGTGTAAGTTGCATCTGCAGCTCAGACTCCCTCAGCATAAGAAGATTCTAGCAAGCAGCCATCTCACTCCAGCAAAGTTATATTTATCCTGTTTGAGTTGCATCATGGCTGAAGGGCACCCTGAAGCACAAGGTAGCATGGACCTCAGTCTGCAGCCCAGTGAGAAGGCTAGACGCTTGATTAAACCTACGTGGAAGGTTAGAGACAATCTAGAAGGTTTAAAGCATGAACTTTCCTGTGAACTCTCAAAATGGTGGCAGAAAATACAGACTAAGATATCTGCCATGTGCTTGCCTGCATACCATGTATCACCACTAGAGGGAGCTCTGCGACAGCTTTGTGCTATGCATGGACATTATAAAATGAAAGCTGAGGACTATGAAAGCATATTGAGAAAACTTCATACAGACGATTCTTTAGCTGAATTGCAAAGCTTCCAGCATCTCAATTCAGAACGAGACAGCTTAGTACATGAAACTAAGTTAAGGACAGAGGCAAGAATTGCGCAACTGCAGGAAATGGCATCCCATGTTTCTGAGTCTACCAAGCGTTCAAAGCGTACATCTAAGTCACGTTCCTCAAAATCTTCCACACTCAGTGAGCAACTTATAAAAGCACGTGCAGAGGCGGAAGCTACTAAGATACAGGCAGCCTTTGCACAACAGAAGGCAGAAATGGAAGCTAATGCAGCAGCAATGGAAGCTAATGCAGCTCAAAAAAGGGCAGAACTAGAAGCTCTAGAGAAACAGTATGAGCATGCTGCAGCCATGGCAAGGTTAAGCATTTTAGAACAGGCCATCAGTGGAAGTGAAAGCGACAGCACCAGTTTGTGTGATGTGGAAGCAGAGGATCCCCTCAAGCGCACAAGAGACTATGTACTAAGCCAAAGCAGTGAATCCCTATTTGTCACAAATGTTCCTGTCAGGGACAACATTTCTCCAGAGCAACAGGGCACAGTATCTTCTGCAGCACACCGCATTCAAGGTCAGTACAATGCCCTGCCTGTCCAGCATCCAGTTTCTTCTTCCTTCATGGATTCCCAAAGCCTTGCACCTCAGCAAATGCAATATACTGATACTCAGGTAAACACTAATGTGCCACCATACCACCAGACTGCAAACAACCGTCCAGTCTCACATCCATATGTGGCTAAACCTATGGACTTTAAGCTAGCTCCTAGGCTGAATGCCTACGCAGCCCCTACGCTACCTACCTCTGTTAACCAGAACCCCACTAACAACGTAATCACCGCTACTCAGCCAGCAACTCAATATTTAAAGTCAGAGAGAACAGACATGTCAGAGTTTGCAAGGTACATGGTTCGCCGTGAGCTTACTAAGACTGGACTCACAAGGTTCGATGACCAACCTGAGAACTACAGAGGCTGGAAATGTGCCTTCAAAACTGCAATTAGTGACCTTGGCATTACTGCAGCTGAAGAATTAGATTTGCTTATCTGGTGGCTTGGCCCACAGTCCACAGAACGTGCTAAAAGACTCAGATCCGTCCACATTTACAACCCCATAGCAGGCCTTACCGCTGCTTGGGAAAGACTGGAGAAAACCTATGGCAGTCCTGAAGCAATAGAGAATGCTCTGTTCAAACGGTTGCAAGGGTTTCCAAAGATATCTGGTAAGGATCATCAGAAATTTCAAGAACTTAGTGACCTACTCATGGAGCTCCTACTGGCTAAGGCGGACACTCTCCTACCGGGCCTCAGTTACCTGGACACTGCTCGTGGGGTAAACCCGATAGTCACCAAGTTGCCATATAATATTCAAGAAAGGTGGACCACAGTTGGGTCAAGATACAAAAATGAGAATCAAGTCTCCTTTCCTCCATTTTCCTTCTTCTGTGAGTTTATCAAGAACATTGCAGAATCCAAGAATGACCCAAGCTTTTCCTATGGGGATCCCAGTGTTCCTGGTTCACCTCCTATTAAGTATGACAGCTCACATTCTAACTACAGAAACCGCAGAGGCCCAGTTTCAGTGAAAAAGACTGATATTCTTCCTATACCTACATCAGCACCAGAAGAAAGCAGTTGCAACAGCAACCAAGACGAAAAGGTAGAAAATCCTAACCGTCTGTGTCCTATTCACAAGAAGCCTCATCCCCTCAAGAAGTGTATTGGCTTCAGGAGGAAACCAATCCAGGAACGTAGAGAGCTTCTTAAGAAACTAGGGATATGTTTCAAATGTTGTTCCTCTACTGAACATGTTGCTAGAGACTGTAAAATTGCTATTAAGTGTATAGAGTGTGGCAGTGAGGACCATGTACAAGCTCTTCATCCAGCCCAGCCTAGTGCCACACCACCTAGAGGTTCCCCTTCCCCAACTAAGCATGGCGGGGAGAACACAGATCAAGCAGCAAATACTACCACAGTATCTTCCTCATGTACAGAAGTCTGCGGAGAAGACCTTTGTGACAAGTCCTGTGCAAGGATATGCCTAGTCAATATATACCCCAAGGGCCAACCAGAAAGGGCTCTGAGGGTGTACGCCATCTTGGACGACCAGAGCAACCACTCACTTGCAAGGTCAGAACTCTTTGATCTGTTTAACTTAAAGGGTGATACTTATCCGTATACCTTGGGTACTTGTAGTGGCATATCAGAGGTTTCTGGAAGAAGGGCCAGTGGTCTCGTAATAGCTTCTCTCAAGGGCAATTTGGAGATACCTTTGCCCACACTTGTTGAGTGCAACCAGATACCATCAAACCAAGAAGAGATACCCACACCAGAGGCGGCTTTCCAGCACCCTCATCTAAGGGCTATAGCCAGTGAAATACCATCCCTTGACAAAAATGCAGACATTCTAGTTCTGCTAGGTAGAGACATTCTCAGACTACACAAAATACGCCAGCAAATTAATGGACCACATGATGCACCATTTGCCCAGCGCCTCGATCCAGGATGGGTTATCATTGGCAACGTCTGCATAGGTAGGATGAAAAGGCCCACCAATATTTCTTCATTTAAGACGCATATGTTACCAAATGGTCGCAGCACTTGTTTTCAGCCATGTCCACATCACTTCCAAGTGAAAGAGAAGATAAGCAATAGTAAGTGGCTACATAATCACCGAGACAACGTGAATACTTTCCTGCCTGGGGACGACACCCTTGGATTAACAGTGTTCAATACAACAAGTGATGACAACAAGCTGGCACCGGCTATAGCTGATAAAGAATTTCTCAAACTTATGGACAAGGAATTCATTCAAGATGATTCCAACAGCTGGGTAGCACCCTTACCTTTCCGCTCCCCGAGATCAAAACTACCAAACAATCTGAAGCAAGCAGTTTCTAGATTTTCCTCTTTAAAACGTACCCTCAAGAGGAAACCAGAGATGGAGGAACACTTTGTAGGTTTCATGCAGAAGGTATTTGAGAGAGATCATGCAGAACCTGCACCTCCACTAAAGGAAGGAGAAGAATGCTGGTACCTTCCATCATTTGGCGTGTATCACCCTCGCAAACCTGACCAAATCAGGGTCGTGTTCGATTCTAGTGCTCAGTATGAAGGCGTCTCTCTCAACAACCTGCTCCTCACTGGTCCTAACCTAAACAACAGCCTCATAGGAGTCTTAATCCGTTTCAGACAGGAACCAGTTGCAGTGATGGCCGACATCCAACAGATGTTTCATTGCTTCATTGTTAAGGATGATGACAGAAACTATCTCAGGTTCCTATGGCATAAGGACAATGATGTCAACAATGAAGTCATAGATTACCGGATGAAGGTACATGTCTTTGGCAATAGCCCATCTCCTGCAGTAGCGATCTATGGACTGAGAAGGATCGCCCATTAAGGTGAGAAAGAGTATGGCTCTGATGCTCGTCAGTTTGTTGAGAGGAAATTCTATGTTGATGATGGTCTTAAATCCTTACCTGCAAGTGAAGAAGTGATCGATCTCCTCTCTAGAACACAGGAAATGCTGTCTGTAGCTAACCTCAGACTTCACAAGATCATCTCCAACAATATGGAGGTAATGAAGGCATTTCCCTCTGATGATCATGCAATCAACTTGAAGGATCTTGATCTTAGTTCTGATACTCCTCCTATGCAACGCAGCCTAGGATTGCTATGGAACACTGAACAAGACACATTCACATTCCAAGTGTCTTCTTGTGACAAACCTTTCACCAAACGAGGAGTTTTATCTGTTGTGAACAGCATTTATGATCCTCTTGGTTTCATTGCTCCCATCACCATTCAAGGCAAGATACTACTAAGACAGCTTACCACTGAGAACATGGACTGGAACACTCCACTGCCTGCTGAGAAACAACTGAGGTCTGACTGTGGCACTAACTTCGTTGGAGCCTGCAAAGAACTGCAGTTAGACAACTTCTTATCCAACAATGGGTGCACTTGGACGTTTAACCCTCCACATTCATCCCATATGGGAGGTTCCTGGGAACGTATGATTGGGATCACACGCAGAATCCTTGACTCTATGTTGATGGACCACAAGTCGACACTGCTTACCCATGAGACGTTAATAACCTTTCTTGCTGAAGTGTCTGCGATAATCAATGCAAGGCCACTTGTCCCAGTATCTTCAGACCCTGAATCTCCAATTATCTTAACCCCAGCAACGCTTCTTACTCAGAAAATTGGTACTGCTGCTACCTCTCCACGTACCTTAGATCACAGTGACATTTACAGACGTCAATGGAAACAAGTTCAACACCTGTCCAATGTGTTCTGGCACCGCTGGAAAACAGAGTACCTCCACATGCTACAGAGCCGTCACAAATGGCAGACCTCAAAACCTAATCTCCAGGTGGGTGACCTCGTCCTTCTAAGGGATAAAGAAGTCCATTGGAATGAATGGCCTATGGGTCTCATCACTAAAGTTGTCCCTAGTGATGATGGGAAGACTCGGAAAGTGGAGGTCAAGGTAACCAAGGAAGGCTCAGTGCGAGTTTTCTTCCGCCCAATTAATGAACTGGTGCTTCTTCTTCCAAGAGGAGACGTCACATAAAAGAAGATAAGGACACCATTCACAGCTCATGGCGGGGAGCTTCCTTCCATGAACTAAAACCGTGTTCTTGTGGATTACAGTGTGGGTCGGTGGAGGTGTTGGCAAATTGCGGCTTCCCGACCTGAAGATTGGTTTATTTGGACTAACTGTTGATTATTGTTTGTTGTGCATGTTTCTTTTTTTGTTTTTCAGGTTTGAAGAGGACCTTATGGACATCTCAGGACATTTAATGTTTGTTTTCAGTGAAATCTAAAGATTTCAGGCGGGGAGTGTCATGTCCCAGGATTTGGTTTAATTCACTGACATGTATCTGTGATACTGTTTGTCTTTGTAGTTTGTCCCCTCTCTCTCTCTCTGTATCCTTAGCTGTGATGCTGTAGCTCCTCCTCTCTCTCTCTCTCTCCAGTTTAGTTTCACTTCTTTGTAAGCAACATGTCTGCTCAGCTCCTGGTATTTCATCATTTTTCACCTACTGCTGTATGAGGTTTTACAAGATTTACCTGGATTAAAGCATCTGGAATCTTATCTACGCCTCCTCAGTTGAGTTGAACACTATCTGATAAATATCTTGGTGTAAATTGCTGGTTAGCATAGAGACTACAGGACACTCTCACAACCTCACACTTGCAGCCAAGCTAAAAAAAAAGAAGAGGAGAAAAAAAAAAAAAAAAAAAAAAGAAAAAAGAAAAGGGAGAAAAAATAAATAAATTTAATTTAATTATTTATATTTATAATAAAATAAAAAAAAAAAAAAAAAAAAAATAAAATTAATATATTTATGGGATAGGGAGGATACATCAAAAAAAAATAAAAAATAAATTTTTTTTATTTTATAATATTATAAAAAATTATTGTTTTTTTTTTTTTTTTTTTTTTTATTTTTTTTTTTATTTTTTTAATTTTTTAAATTTTATTTTTTATTTTTATATATTAAAAATGTTTAACTTTTTAACAAAATAATGAATTTGAATTATGGAGGGGAAAAAGGAAAAAAAAGAAAAAAAAAAAAAGAAAAAAAAAAAAATAATTTTTTTTTTTTTTTAAAAAAAAAAAAAAAAAAGAATGGAGAGGGTTACATTACTTTACTTTGTATTTTTTTATTCTCTATGACGCAGGGGCCCCAGGGGGGGGGGGGCGGCACAAAAATTCCCCGGGGGGCTTTTTTTTTTTTTTTTATTAAAAGGGGAACCGCCGGGCTTTTTTTGGGGTTTTTTTGATGTGGTTATTTTTATAAATGCGACAGTTTTTTGAATTGGGGTGTTTGCGCTGCGCGTATTTTTCCGCAATGTGTGGATGGGATTCGCCACTTTGCAGAGACTGTAAAACACAGAGGTTTTTACACTTTAGAAAGGATTTGTAATTGGTCCCTCCAAAATATAACATGCAATGGCAAGTGCATGCATTTTGTGCAATTCTGTAAATAAAAACTTCTGTGAACACTGAAAGCAAAATATGGGTTTATACTGTAGCAACCTATATGGATCGCTATAGTGCTATATGGTCCCTTATATTTAGAAAACATTCATTCATGTTTGTTTTGTGTTTTTCTTTGATTAAACAGTATTATGCATCATTTATGCTATACTTTTTTCTTATTTATCACCCTTATGATATGAGTAGAGGTAAATAAAATCATATTTAGCAGAAGTAAACTTTTATGTTGTGCCAAGGTCATGCTTGATGAAAGTATTTATGTTTTGCTTAAATTTTCTCCTAAGTTTGCAGTATAGTGTTAGACATTTGCCTAATCATTGACTCTGTTGTTTGCTGATGGTTACAAGGGGTTAGAGGTGATTCACAACTTCAGACGGCCACCACGTATATAAGTGAGATGGGAACATGACTTATTTGCTGGGTACAGTGACCATAGTGAATACTGTGATTTCTGAACTTACCAAAGTCTTGCTCTTTCTCCTTCTAGGAAGGATGAAGGGAACTATATTATTGCTGATTTCCACCCATGTGTTCTTAGCTGCTGCTGGACCATTTCGAGGTGCCAAAGAACCTGTATTAACTTCTGTTGCTTGTAATGACCATGCAGCAGAAGCTGCTGCCGATTTGTCTCTGCGTCAGCTAAATGGCAACCGAAGAGAAGGGTTTGTATTGGGACTTAAGCGAATTTCCAATGTACAAGAACAATTTGATGTGAGTATGCAATAACTCTGATCTACAGTATCGATATTTGGTTTTCTTTAGAACTCTTACAGAATTAAATGTAGTTATCTTATTGGAAACTGACATAATCTTATGTGTTATTGATACAAGAGATTACAAAAGGTTTAGAGAGAATTTTTCTCATTTGTAAGCAAGTGTTTCTTGTTCTTCCACTCAGGAATGATTATCTGGGTGTCAGTCAGATGAGCCATTTCTATAAGTCTCTAATTGTAGAGCTAATTCCATGAAATTAAATGTTATAGGGAAACATAAATCATATTGTAAGTTTGTCGAAAAAGTTTAGTCATGCCAGACTCCAAGTTTCACAGGTCCAGTTTAAGTTTCATTGCTAAGCCTTGTTGTGTAGACCCTTCTAAGGGGACAATAAGGTGAGTGGTAGGCACAAACTTTCTTTTTCATCTATCCTAGAATGTACTTTTTTTCCCTTTAGTTTCCATGATCTCAGTGATTTCCAACCTTATTTCCACTCCTGGAGATCCGCTAATGCTATTCCTTCCTGAAAAAGCTTTGTATAGGGCTGGATAAACCTTCTATGTTTCTTTCTCAATGTGTAACTGCTTTGCCAAGAATCTTTGAGCTACTATAAAAGTGATAGATATTGTTGTTGCTGTGTTTGGAGTGTTTGCCAACAAATGTAAACTACCCTTTGGCTCTAACATCTAATGATTGTCATTTTCTTTTTGATTTACAGGAGGATAATGGATCAGTATTTTATCTGACATTGGATGTTCTGGAAACAGAATGTCACGTACTGAGTCGGCGTCTATGGACAGATTGTGAAGCCAAGACCCATGAAGTAGTATGTGCACCTGGACTTTGTTTACAGCCTCTTAGTTAGTTTTTTAGTTATATTTCTGATTGTAGAATCTAAAATTCAGGGATTTGTTAAATAAAATGTCACTTAGGCTAAGACCCCATGTAGTGTGGCAACGCAGCGTGGTTTTTCCCACAGTGCTTTTCACAGAAAGTCCGCAGAGGTTTCCTCTGCGGACTTTCTGCTTCCATTATACCTATAGGGAAACTGTCGGTGTTTCCGTAGGTATAAATGACAGGCTGCGATTTCCAAAACCATGGCGGCTTTGGAAATCGCAGCGTGTCGGCTGTGCGTATTTTTCCGCAAAATGGGGAAGGGATTCGCTAGACTCCTATCCACTCTGCTGTGACTGTAAAACACCACGTTTTTTCTATTTACGCCACATGGGGCCCCAGCCTAAATCACACTTTTTGGGCAGTCTATAGTCTATAAATGGAATTCATACATTCATTTATAGACTATTGTAAAATAGCACATAGTCTGAAGACAGGACTGGAGTGAGACCATTGGGATTTTGAGGTGGTCTACAGATCTGCCCTTTATTATTATTATTGTTGCTAGAGACACCAATGATGATGATATATAATGAAATATATTTAGGCAATTCTCCAATATTTTCAGAAAGGTCCTCTAAAGTTTACTTATTCTAATATAAATATACCATGCCATAAAAATGATCAGATGTAAGAAAGCAAATATGATCTTTATCACCCTATCTATGCACTTTGATCGGAGAATAATGTACAGCTATCATCATCTCTCATCACAGTCTCTAAATGCTTCTAAATCTTTTCCCATGCTGCACCTTTAATCTGTAATGCTTTCTCTCAGACCATGAGTCTAAGAGTTATAGCCATGTCTATAACACAGCTGACACAAGAGCAGCCATGTCTCTTGTCTTCCCCATAAACATGCACACTTGGATCTGCCAAGTGTGCATTTTTTTCATTAGGAAGCAAATGGCAAACCACAGATACCTCTGGCTATGCTGATATCCCTGAAGAGACAATAAAGTGTACTTCCAGATACTGTCACACCTAATCTGACAATGGAAGTGGATAAACACAACAATATTGTAGGTGGCACAGTTAGCGAGGCAAACATCTACCACCAGGCAAGTACTGTGCATGGGTCCTATTAATAAGAATATAATCCATGTCTAATGCTCACTGGCATTATGGGTGTGCTGAAACTGTACATACAGGAGAGTAGGTGGGAGAATATCTTTGGCAGTCCATTTTAATGCAGCTATGACTTCTGTCCATGTACCTCATTGAATCTTACAAACTACACTACCTACCATCTCTATTCCGTGGTCTTTTTGACCATTATCATGATCGCTGCAAGGCAACATACATTCATTTCTGTTGGTAAAAATACTGTGGCAATCCTATTTTTTATTCTTCTTCATGATCATTGTTATATCTTCATTGTTGTTACAGGTTTTTGGACAGTGCAAAGTGATATTTCAGTTGAATAAGCCAAAAAGGATAGCTCACCTCCATAGCTATGATTGCAGACTGAGTCCAGGTACAGCATCTTTTGATCATGTATTGACTGTCCTTTAAGGGAAATTAGGGATCTACAATTTATGACCTGTACTTAGTATAGCTCATTACTATAAGAACAGTGGGGAGTCTGACCCCTGGGACTACTACTCATTTGTTGTTCTCTGCACAGTGTACGGATCAAGAAGCAGATGACTCTGTACACTGTGCAGGGGCCTAACTGTACTACTGCAATTCAGATTCTATTCAAATGAATGGGAGCTTCAGCCACTGCACAGCATATGAAGCTATCTGTTTGCTGCTCCATAGATTATGCTCAGAACAGCTGACTGGACCACCATCAATCTCAAATTGATGACCTATCCTAAAGATACTTTATCCATTTTTGATGTTTAATAACCTCTATGAAGTATACCTCCAGTTATAAAAATTTTTCATAAATGAAAAATGCATTTAAATATAAGAAACTTTGTAATATATCTTATTAAGCAGACCTGGTTCAGCACTTCAGCACTTATTGAGCTGTTCTCTTGCTCCTTATCTTCAATCTCACTGCTTTGTTTACCATACAACTCTATGGAGCAGGGAGGGACTGAGCAGAATTCTACTGTCTGTTGGTTAATTGATAGCAGAGTGTAACAGCAGCAATTATTTGAGTGTCTTTTCTAATCTCCCTCTTCTCTTCATGAACTAATATGGAGAACGCAACTGCCTGAAAAGTGCAGAAGGAAACACATTTCTTTAATAATATGTATTACAAAGTTTCTTATTTTCACCCGTACTATTCATGTATGAAAAGTTGCTTATAACTGGAGGTGCGCTTTAAATATTAAAATAGCGTATACCACCCACATCCCACTTTTCTAGAAAAAAAATGGTCATGAGTTACATGACTGTGCGTTACATGAGTTACATGACTATTTTTGTAACACTGGCACTCTGAGATTCCTGGCAGCCTACCTTTCCCAGGAGACCTAGCCACCTGTTTACTTCTATAACCTGTTTCTAAAAGTTAGTGTGCTCATCTGCTAAGCTTCCTTCTGCCACTCCGTGTCTATCTGTGTGTATAAAGTCTGCTTCACTAGCCACACTCTACCTGAGCAAAGCTTGGTCTTCTGTTTCATGGCTTCTGGCTTCCATTATTTTTGTACCTCTGCTATCTGGCCTTACGTCCTGCCCTGATTCTTGTTTTAGACCCGGCCTCTATCTGGCTTTTCAAGCTTGTTTCTGATTTAGTATCCCTGCTATCAGTCCTGAATGTCTGTCTTTATTTTACTCTTCAAGTATTCTGATCTGATTTTAGTCTATATTCACACTCTGATTCTGTGGTATGCTGCACTATAGTCCCTGACTTGCCTGGTCATCTGCTACCAACACCAGGATCACCACAGAGGGTAGTGAACAGGCAGACTTCCCACAGCAAAGTCCAGATTCCCGTATGGAGGTTAAAGGGTGAATATTTGGGAGTCTGTTTAGACAATGCCCTTAGAGGTGGCCCTAAGTCAAACTTGGTTTGGAAGCACAATGGGTCCAAAATCCACTGTCCGTTACAATTTCATAAATGTGCATAGGCTGGTGTTTTCAGTTTGTCAAGAGACAAGGGGAGAGGAGCGTTTTATCTCATATGACAAGTTTAAAGCAAAACTCCCATATTTTTATTTTTTTTTTGCTATAATGTCAGGAGGTGTTTGGTGAACAATTTTGTAATATACTTAACCTAACTTTCTTTTTAATAGAAAACAGGCTGTAACATTCTCCCTAGCAACCCTCTGAGCTGTTGCTAGGGTAAGTCCATACACAGTTGTATTGCTAATATGTAGAACTGAAGCATTTACCAAAGGGGAAAATGGTCACTTCAAATGGCTGTATCTCCAGTTTTATACCACCTTAAAAAAAGATTCTCAGCTTTCATATACTGCTAAGATTGTAGTGCTACCTCAAAAAGAACCTGAGATATAACTAACTAAAAACACAGTTGGGAATTTGAACTTAAAGAGGTTGTCCAGACAAATCAATTATTTTTCAAATTGGCCAGGGAGGTGAAAAAATAAAAAAAATCATACTCACCTGTCCCCAATGTTCAGGTGTCCTCCTGCTGTGGTTTGGTCCTGCAGCTTGGCTGCTTTCTTGCTGTGGAACTCCTCGCCAGCTGTGACACCCCGGTTCCCTTCCACTGAGGCCACTGATTGGCCTCAACGGTCACGTGCGGCGGATACTTCCACCAAAAGACAATGGAGCTGCAGGACCGGACCGTGTAGGGAGACATCAGAGCACTGGGGAAAGGTGAGTATGATTTTTTTAAATATATTTTTCACTGCCCCCGGCCGATTTAAAAAATAATTTGGGTGTCCATTTTTGCCTGGCCAACCCCTTTGATATGCAGCAGCTCATGTTGCATATAAAAATCACATTATTGAGTGTGTTTTTAACTAGCAATATCTCTGTTTTTTTGTAGATAGTACTTCTTAGCACCATATTAAAGCTGAGAATCTCAGCTTTTTTATGATACCTGAACCATTTTTTTAGTTGGTATAAGACAGAAAATACAGTCATTTGAAGTGACCATCCGCCCTTCGGTAAATGCTTCAGCTCTACATGCTACATTGGGTGTACAGAGTCTTCCTGGCAATGCTTAGTTAGACCGATGCTAATAGAAACTTTACAGCCTGTTTTCTTTAAAACGAAGGTTAGATCAAATACAATGCAATCAGTCGATTAACTTGACTATTTTTTCACTGCATTGCTCTCCATATTGTTACTCAGTATTAACTTTACTGTTCTTTTCTTTGTGATTACTTCTGCTATCTAAATCTGGGGATACTTTATATTAGTCCTAAAAACAACAACCCATGTAAATCATGAACCAACTATCATCTATTTGTGTCATATTTCAGTTGCTCGAGAATTTGGTTGTCGTGGTTGTCATTTTTCCACATCACTGAATGATAGTGATATTCAAGAGGTTGCAAAAAAGAGTCTGGAGAAATTCAACAAGGAGAGTAACCACAACAAATACTTTGGTCTTGGAACCATTACAAAAGGAACTCAACAGGTAACTGTCAGTGGCAGATTAAGTGTACCATAGGCCCTGGGCTGTTTCCACAACTTGGGCCCCCTGCACGCTGTTCATGCATGTTATATACAATGACAGATCGCAATAAGGGCAATTTAGGCTGCATGTCCTTATGCTGGTGTTTAGGGCCCTAAACCTGGTAATCTCAATCCTATCTGTAACTCCATCTGGCAGTGTTTTAATCTGCCAGAGAGAAATGCTGGACCCATTGCCAGTGGCTCCAAGCACCTTGCTGTATTTCAGTGCAGAGGGAAATGACTCCAGTACATCAGCCAGGTCTGCTATTCATAGACAGAGCATCTGTGCTACACAGCACAACAATGTATAGTCACAGTGTTTGCAAACAGCTGACCGGGGTGACACACACAACAATTCTGATGCTTCTGATAATGCAGGGATGCTCAGCTTCAGAGGACCGCAGACGCAACTGAAAGAAATGAGAACACAGTCATAAAAGCAGCGCTTTTTGGAGCAATGAGGGCATAGCCATTGCTCCAAAGAGGTAAGCAACAAAGAATTCCTTGACATATTGACAAAAATTTTGATATGTCAGCGATGGATAATCACAAAACGTGAGATCCATGGAACAAAGATGCCAGGATAAAAAGAAGTCAGTGCTCGCCCTTAGGAGTCTGGTAAAGGTCCTGAATTCTTTTTATCCTGGCATCCTTGTTCCGTGGATCTCAAGTTCTGTGATATACTTTTACTGTTGTTGTGACCGGTCACAACCAAAAAAGGTGAGAGGCCATTCACTCTGATTCACTCTTGGTTGTTGCCTTGTATTTTCTCTTCTCAATACAGGTTCACGTTACACAGCGCTGTGTTTTATTTGTTTAATTTAAGTGATTTCAGAAATGGAGGCAAAGAGTCAGAAGTGGCAAATACCCTTTTAATATTAACAATGTAACATTTGAAGTTAATGCCAGAATAGTACAAAGTCTGTCCAATCTGGATTGTCCAATTTCCTCCAATATACAGTATACTTTAGTCCCGTTATTAATCTTTATTAAGTAATGAGAAACATCTTCAGTGTGCCTGAGATTCCAGCAACAAGAGTGGATACAAGCCAGCACAATTCTCCAAATTAAAGTCATTCTTCATTTAAATTCCCTTAAAATGACCCAAGCAGCAGATGTCGAATACACAAATCAGAGCATATACGAACAGAGGAAACCCAGAGACAACGCATTTTGGACAGCACTAATCCTTATTCATGACCTATTAGTGAAAGGTACATATAAGTTAGTGTAGTTTTTCCAACATTTGATCTTAGAGGGTTTTGTCTAGAAAGGACATTATTACTATCACCTATCTACAGAAAAGGTAATAACTGTATGATTGCTTCAGGCCTCACTGCGGAGCCCTCCACTGACCACTAGAATGGAAGTCCTTAGTCCCCTGTTCCTTCTCTCCATATGACCACTGTGAGGAAGAGTTTCTATGGAGTGGCAGGCAAGCAGCGGTGCTACTGCTCCATTTAAAGTCTGAGGGACTGACATAAAAAGACCTTGAATGGAGGGTCAGCACGCCCATGCTCAGTCACTGTACCATATAAACAGAAAATCCTTTAAGGTTAGGTCCCCATGTTGCGAAAACGCCACAATTTGGCTACGGCGGAAACGCTGCGGCAAAAAACGCAGCGTTTTACAGTACCTGCAAAGTGGATGGGATTCTGGCTAATCCTGTCTATACATTGCAGAAAAATATCTGCAGTGGAAATGCTGCAATTTCAAAAACCATTGCATTTTTGTAAATCGCAGCATGTCAGTTATACCTACGGAAACGCTGGCGTTTTCCATTTAGGTATAATAGGAGCAGAAAGTCCGCAGAGGAAAACTCTGTAGACTTTCTGAGAAAAGCACTTTGGAAAAAACTGTGATGCTTTTCCACCAAGCTCTTTTCCGCGGTCTTTTCTGCCTAAATAGGTTTTACATGCAGGTCATTTCTTTAAAAAGTTGTGTGCATGATAATGGTGCCATTTTGGGTTACACAACAAAACATTAATTCTAATCTTGCCAAATCCAGCATGAAAATGGCACCTCTAATAAAATATGTACATGTTCATGTTCACTGTTTCTTCTTAGGTGGTTGCAGGAAAAGCTTACCGTGTGGAATTTACAATTGTTGAGTCTACCTGTAACAAGTCAGCTGAAGATTTCTCCCTATGTGACCCTCTGGACTGTGAATTTGCAGTAAGTACATAAAGATAGCAATATTAATTAAGTTACTGTATATTTTTTTCCCCTTAACTCATCAGCAGCCTTAAAAATCTTTGTGCCATTAAGGACACTCATCCCCTATTCACAGGATCAGATCGCTGGAGGTCCGACCACCGAGTCCCCCAGCATTCAGGAAATCGTTCAGCATTCTGGAGAGAGCCTCCTTGTTAAAGGAATACCAGTGTGCTGGCGGGCGTGTCCGGTGCTCTATTCACTGCTATGGGGCTGTGGGTGCTGCTGGAGATAACAGTGAAGGAAGCACCGGTTATGCAAGGAATGCTTTATGGGGACTTTTGGACCCTCCTCCTCCTGATCGCTGGGGGACCGAACGGTCGGACCCCTCAGTGATCTGGCAATTATCCCCTATTTTGTAGACAAGGGATAAGTGTCCTTAATGGCAAAACCCCTTTAAGGGTATTCCTAAATGTTTATAGGAATGCCTGTTCCTAAATATTGGCCCATGTAATTGGGCTGCTGATCAGCAAACATATACACCAATTTTTTTGTTTCAGGGATTTAGTAGTTTTCGCTGGATCCAGAAAAAAAAGTGATATGTTGATCTGTTTGCATTAACATGCGTTGTTGCACAAGAATCTTTATTTATTTATTTATTTATTTATTTTTTTTGCTGTATCAAGCCTGAAACAAAAACAAAAAAAACGTGGTGTAAATGTCTGCCAGATTATCAGCAGTACATCACCCTGTGTAAACAGGGATGTACTGCCAATAACCGTTATAGCTGAATTGCAGAGGAACACTGTCTACTGTACCTCCTCCATGTACTTTACGTTGACCTGTATGGAGGCCTATGCAAACAAGTGCCATGTGCAAACATCAGCAGTGTAAGGCTAAATTCAAATGGCGTAATTTGGAGGGGAATTTGAGATAGTCCCCTATTCAGATTCCTCTCTAAATTCTAGCCCTTTGGAACCTGCAGCGGAAAGTCAAAACAGAGTTCTGGATTTCCTCGGCAGGTTTACTTGCTGATTATTCTTACATACAGTGGCTTGTAAAAGTATTCATATCCCTTGAACTTTCTCACATTTTGTCACCTTACAACCACAGACTTAAATGTATTTTATTGAGATTTTAAGTGATAGACCAACAGAAAGTAGTAGATAATTGTGAAGTGGAACGAAAATGATACATGGTTTTCAAAATTTTAATCAAATAAAAATCTGAAAAGTGTGACGTGCAAAAGTATTCAGCCCCCTGTACTCTGCTACCCCTAAATAAAATCAAGTGCAATAAATTGCCTTCAGAGGTCACTTAATTAGTTAATAGAGTCCATCTGTGTGTAATTTAGATTCAAGATAAATACACCTGTTCTGTGAAGGCCTCAGTGGTTTGTTAGAGAACACTAGTGAATAAACAACATCATGAAGACCAAGGAACACACCAGACAGGTCAGAGATATAGTTGTTGAGAAGTTTAAAGCAGTGTCAGGTTATAAAAACATATCCCAAGCTTTGAGCATCCCAAGGAGCTCTGATCAATCCATCATCCAAAAACGGAAAAAGTATTCTACAACTGCAAACCTACCAAGACATGGTCATCCACCTAAAGTGACAGATCGAGCAGGGAGAACATTGGTCAGAGAAGCAGCCAAGAGGCCCATGGTCACTCTGGAGGAGCTGCAATAATCCACCGCTCAGGTAGGAGTATCTGAATACATTTAAGTTTGTGGCTGTAAGGTGACAAAATGTGAGAAACTTCAAGGGGTATGAATATTTTTGCAAGCCACTGTACAATGGGGCTTATCAACCTGAGCCTCACGACATGGGTTCTGTGACTGAATCAGCCCCAGAATCTGCAGCAAGATTAAACAGGACACTTCTCTCACTGTGTCCCATTGAAAACAAGTTATGCCATGTGACCTGAGCAAAACCCCCTTAGTGATTCAATTCTTCCTTAACTACACCCTTTGTCTTAACCTTAGATCTTTGTAGTCACTGTATGTGTAATGATCTCATACCATAATGGAAAAAATTTTAAAGGATGAGCTAACATCACGAAAAAAGTTGTAATTTTGTAAAAGAGAATATTACTTAAATTTACTTAATAGAACCACAGATATCCACTGAAATCCACTAACTCCTTTTTATTTAGATTGATTGCATCTAATGTCTTGTATCATCTGCATGTGCTGATAACAAACTATTGGCCCTAACATGATATTTCTATGCTGGTTGTTAATTTTGATTTCTTTTTTCAATCAGCATACTGGCTATTGCATGAGCAGGGCTGTAGCACATTGGAGCACTCCAGAGCAAAAGGATGTGCTAAATGTCACCTGTGAAGTTTTTGAACCAGAGGTATGAAATAAAACACAATTTTATTATATATAACACAGTAATAATATGAAATGCATTGAAATTCTTAGCTTGTTGGGGAAGACTGAACATGCTTTTCTCCATGAAAGTAAAATACTTTCTAAGGATTCTTTGATGAAACAGTAAAATTATTGAGTGATCTTAGACTGTATAGAAAAGCCTCTAGTAATTCTGCAGAATACACTAGATGACAGAAACCAGGTTCAACTGCATACATCATAGGTCACAGAATGTTATACTGGCTAGTTGGAACTATTATTGATTCTACTGGTGTTATCATTAGTAGTATTAATGCCATTCAGCCACTTTGCTACTATTATGTCAAATAATAAATCATGGACATTGTGGTGAAATAACTCACTAACTCTTTCCCCATCCAATAATATAATGTTCTATAGTAGCAGTAAAACAAAACATAGATTTTACAGTACACTTCTAATACTACTAAATTTAACATATTACAGATTCATTTTTGAAATTTATATTTGAAAACCATTGAAAATTTTGAAAATCATCAAGTTTTACAGTCTTAGCGAAGTACTTTTACTTGAAAATAATATTGTCTTTCTATTTAGGCGGCCATTGTGGAAGAGCTCAAGCATAATGAAGGCCATGGCACTGATCAACCAAGTAATGACAAAAAGGATCATGGAAAGAAAGGAGACAGAGGAAGAGGAAAAAAGCATGGCCACAAACATGGGCATGGGCACAGTAAACATGACCACAAACATGACCACAAACATGACCACAAACATGATCATGATGATGACAGTGATAGTCATGAGCATAATCATGAACATGCACATCTACACAATCATGAGCATCATCATGGCCAACCACACATGCCTCATGGTCCTCCATCAGATCCACCCAAAACAGTTGGCAAAATTACATATTCTTCTGTAAATGAGGCACCAACTACTGCTTCTCCTGTAGATGAAGAAAAGCAGAGTAAGGGAGGAAAACCAGGCAAGGCAGAACATGGAAGACCATCAAAATCATTTATTCGTCCTTTCCCTGAAAAGGCCTCAACATCAGATCAATGTCCCGGTCCAGTCAAGAATGTTCCATTTATTGAAAATATTCCTACTATAGAAGTAACACAAGAGCCAACACCACTTCCAAAGTAGATATGATCTCTGTGTGATAAAACAATCTTGTATTTCATATTTTTGTAACAAACACCTGCTGGACTGCAGTTTAGGTTTATAGAAGAAAATAAAATGTTCGAAATTGATTGTTTTTTTTCGCTCAAAATGAACATAACACCTGAGTCATAATACAGATTAGCTGTTTGTAGCAGCAGTGGCATTCCCTGAGTGCTGCTTCTGTTTCACAGGCCAAGAGACGTCACCAGCCTGACTTCACATGGCCTGCTCGCAGAGGATGGGCTGATCTGTGATACCAAGCACAGTAGCTGTGCAAATTTATGGTGCTGTGCTGCATAAGTACTGAAATCTCTGGGCTACTTGTTCTTGCATTGGTGAGCCAATTGGAACGAGCAAGTCCATGTCAGAACACTGCATGGAACCACTGTAGAGCGTGTTCCATGTGACTTTGTCTACCCCTGCTCTGCTGAACCCTAGGCCCTTAAAGTTATATCAATTTATATATGCATTTTCATAAAACATGGGAGCGGTCTGCCCCACCAGCTGCCACGGGACCAGAAGTGGAGCCACTCATTGAATGCTATGTACACAGTCATTGGAAAGGCAGGAATGGTAATAAACTGTCCCTCCTCTCCCTATAGGAGATATGTAGCAGCTTCCTATATAGGAGCTTCCCTATAAGAGCTCCAACTCCCCTTTTTCTGCATCTGCTTAACACTGTAAGGATGTATATATACATCTTTGCAGAGTTAAGAGTGGACCACCTGCATGTATATTGTCTATGGGTGGTCCGGAAGCGGTTAAATTTAAAAAAAAAAATATATATATATATACAGTACAGACCAAAAGTTTGGACACACCTTCTCATTCCAAGAGTTTTCTGTATTTTCATGACTATAAAAATTGTAGATTCACACTGAAGGCATCAAAACTATGAATTAACACATGTGAAATTATATACTTAACAAAAAAGTGTGAAACAACTGAAAATATGTCTTATATTCTAGGTTCTTCAAAGTAGCCACCTTTTGCTTTGATTACTGCTTTGCACACTCTTGGCATTCTCTTGATGAGCTTCAAGAGGTAGTCACCTGAAATGGTCTTCCAATAGTCTTGAAGGAGTTCCCAGAGATGCTTAGCACTTGTTGGCCCTTTTGCCTTCACTCTGCGGTCCAGCTCACCCCAAACCATCTGGATTGGGTTCAGGTCTGGTGACTGTGGAGGCCAGGTCATCTGGCGTAGCACCCCATCACTCTCCTTCTTGGACAAATAGCCCTTACACAGTCTGGAGGTGTGTTTGGGGTCATTGTCCTGTTGGTCCAACTAAACGCAAACCGGATGGAATAGCATGCCGCCGCAAGATGCTGTGGTAACCATGCTGGTTCAGTATTCCTTCAATTTTGAATAAATCCCCAACAGTGTCACCAGCAAAGCACCCCCACACCATCACACCTCCTCCTCCATGCTTCACGGTGGGAACCAGGCATGTAGAGTCCATTCCTTCACCTTTTCTGTGTCGCACAAAGACACGGTGGTTGGAACCAAAGATCTCAAATTTGGACTCATCAGACCAAAGCACAGATTTCCACAGGTCTAATGTCCATTCCTTGTGTTCTTCTTCTGCTTGTTGCCTGTCCTTAGCAGTGGTTTCCTAGCAGCTATTTTACCATGAAGACCTGCTGCACACAGTCTTCTCTTAACAGTTGTTGTAGAGATGTGTCTGCTGCTAGAACTCTGTGTGGCATTGACCTGGTCTCTAATCTGAGCTGCTGTTAACCTGCGATTTCTGAGGCTGGTGACTCGGATGAACTTATCCTCCGCAGCAGAGGTGACTCTTGGTCTTCCTTTCCTGGGGCAGTCCTCATGTGAGCCAGTTTCTTTGTAGCGCTTGATGGTTTTGGCCACTGCACATGAGGACACTTTCAAAGTTTTCCCAATTTTTCGGACTGACTGACCTTCATTTCTTAAAGTAATGATGGCCACTCGTTTTTCTTTACTTAGCTGCTTTTTTCTTGCCATAATACAAATTCTAACACTCCATTCAGTAGGACTATCAGCTGTGTATCCACCTGACTTCTGAACAACACAACTGATGGTCCCAACCCCATTTATAAGGCAGGAAATCCCACTTATTAAACCTGACAGAGCACACCTGTGAAGTGAAAACCATTTCAGGTGACTACCTCTTGAAGCTCATCAAGAGAATGCCAAGAGTGTGCAAAGCAGTAATCAAAGCAAAAGGTGGCTACTTTGAAGAACCTAGAATATAAGACATATTTTCAGTTGTTTCACACTTTTTTGTTAAGTATATAATTCCACATGTGTTAATTCATAGTTTTGATGCCTTCAGTGTGAATCTACAATTTTTATAGTCATGAAAATACAGAAAACTCTTGGAATGAGAAGGTGTGTCCAAGGCGAGTGAATATGAGGTCGAGCGTGTGCCCCTTTGTATGGGTGGCAGAGGAGGACCTTTGAGAGAGGGCAGAGGAGGACCTTTGAGAGAGACCAAAGGAGGCAGTGAGGGACAGGAGACTGGAAACGCGGGGGGGGGGGCGGTTTGTGGGGATGTTGAAATCACCCATGATGATGGTGGGGGTGTCAGTGGATAGGAAGTGCATTAGCCAGGTGGTGAAGTGGTCGATAAAGGCAGCGGTAGGTCCTGGCGATCGATATATGACGGCCAGTTGGAGGTTGGAGGGCGAGTAAATGCGATCAGAGTACACTTCAAAGGAGGGGCGGGTGAGAGCAGGTAGCGGTTGGATTGGGGCAAAGGAGCAATTGTCAGACAGGAGTACGCCTACACCTTCACCAGGTTTATTGTTGGGGCGGTGAGTGTATGAGAATTGCAGACCCCCATAGGAGAGGGCAGCAGGGGAGGTGGTGTCTGAGGGTGTTAGCCACGTTTCTGTGATACCGAGAAATGAAAATTTATGAGAAATGAAGAGGTCGTGGATGTAGTCGAGTTTGTTGTGTACAGAGCGAGCGTTCCATAGTGCATCGGGGAGGGCGTGGGGAGGGGTAGGAGCGGGTAAGATAGGTGTAAGGTTTAGGAGGTTCCGTGCGCTGTTGCCAGTTGTGCGGAAAGATCCGACAGTAGGGAAGTGCTGGGGTGGTCCAATAGTAAGGAGTAGCAGGGAGAGGGATAGCAGGTGTAGGTAGGAGAGAGTGTGGGGAGGTTGTGTGTGACTTGGGCGGAAAGCTTGCAGGTTTGTGAATAGCTGTGCAGAGAAGGTCAGATGGTGGGGTAGAATAGATGGAGAGATAAAGATATTCTTAGTGACATGGCTGGTTTGGGGAGGTAGATTGTTTTTTACAAGTATGGGAACAACAACAGTGATAATAGTGAGAAGCATTTTGTGGCTAATTGTTTGGTTTTCTTTTAGTGGGTTGTTGTTACCTTCAGTTCCCTTCTGGCCTAATTCTGGTCTATACACTTAGAAGCTGCACTTGGAAGATGCAAAATGACCTAGGTCACAAATGACCAGTGCACTTACATTTATACTAGCTAGCAATAGATTTGTTTCATTTGTATCAGGTGTGAAAAGGGATGTGGGAATATGGAGATAGAATCTGAGATTGCTAAGGAAGGCTCAGGTAAGAAAAAAAGGGGGAGAAACCAACAGGGAATGGAGACAGTGGCTTCAAAGCTCATATAGTTAAAATAGAGTGGATAACATCATACCAATAAAAATGACAATTGACAGCAAGCAGAAGTGTTGGTGTGAATGAGGCAGTAGTGTATCAATATCTGAGTCCAAATAGGGGAGGATATATACTAGATAATAATAATCATAATAGTCCTTTAATAGTCCCACAATGGGGAAATTCAGTGTGTTACAGCAGCAAAGATAAGCAGATACAAATACAAATACAACATGTTCAGGAATGTTCCAAGGTGAGAGGCATTACATTGATAGTAGACAGACAGATAGGAAGTAGCAGAGGGGTGGGAGGGATTTAACAGGCAGAGAGATATTTCAGTTCTCTGTGTGTAATGATCTCTGCTTAGGTCGGTGTTGGTTGTACAGCCTAACCGCGGTGGGGAGGAAAGACTGTACAACCAACACCGATCTAAGCGGTCGGTGAATGAGTTAGGAATTTGACTTGGTAAATATGTTATTTAAGAATCAGTATAGACAAAATAGAAGAGTAAATAACACTGAGATAATTAATGTATGGGGAAGCTTCCTAACCCCCAAAATAGAATACCTAATGAATATCTTGTAAAATCTTAGGGTGAAAGCTACTGGTTTTTAACTCACTTTTTATACCAGTGTTTATTTCTTAACAGTAATTAATAAAAGTTATATTTTATGGAGAATTGAAAAGTGAACCTTTTTGCCGCGCTATAAAAATGGAGCTTGTTTAGCAAAGAGGCTTATGATGTGACACCATGAGCCATAAAGTGCAGCAAAATCTTGACAGATTTTTTGTTGGAAACTGAACCAACTGATAGAGAGTGTAAGAATACGCCACTTTGCACTGTCTAAGTTTGAACTCTCTATGACGCAAAGGCCCCAGTTAGCGGGCCGCAGCAAAAAAGTCCTCTGCGGACTTTCTGTTTCCATTATACCTATAGGGAAACCGCCGGCGTTTCCTTAGGTATAATTGACATGCTGCTATTTATAAAACTGCAACAGTTTTGAAAATCGCAGTATGTCCGCTGCGCGTATTTTTCCGCAATGTGTGGATGGGATTCGCCACTTTGCAGAGACTGTAAAACACAGAGCTTTTTACACTTTAGAAAGGATTTGTAATTGGTCCCTCCAAAATATAACATGCAATGGCAAGTGCATGCATTTTGTGCAATTCTGTAAATAAAAACTTCTGTGAACACTGAAAGCAAAATATGGGTTTATACTGTAGCAACCTATATGGATCGCTATAGTGCTATATGGTCCCTTATATTTAGAAAACATTCATTCATGTTTGTTTTGTGTTTTTCTTTGATTAAACAGTATTATGCATCATTTATGCTATACTTTTTTCTTATTTATCACCCTTATGATATGAGTAGAGGTAAATAAAATCATATTTAGCAGAAGTAAACTTTTATGTTGTGCCAAGGTCATGCCTGATGAAAGTATTTATGTTTTGCTTAAATTTTCTCCTAAGTTTGCAGTATAGTGTTAGACATTTGCCTAATCATTGACTCTGTTGTTTGCTGATGGTTACAAGGGGTTAGAGGTGATTCACAACTTCAGACGGCAACCACGTATATAAGTGAGATGGGAACATGACTTATTTGCTGGGTACAGTGACCATAGTGAATACTGTGATTTCTGAACTTACCAAAGTCTTGCTCTTTCTCCTTCTAGGAAGGATGAAGGGAACTATATTATTGCTGATTTCCACCCATGTGTTCTTAGCTGCTGCTGGACCATTTCGAGGTGCCAAAGAACCTGTATTAACTTCTGTTGCTTGTAATGACCATGCAGCAGAAGCTGCTGCCGATTTGTCTCTGCGTCAGCTAAATGGCAACCGAAGAGAAGGGTTTGTATTGGGACTTAAGCGAATTTCCAATGTACAAGAACAATTTGATGTGAGTATGCAATAACTCTGATCTACAGTATCGATATTTGGTTTTCTTTAGAACTCTTACAGAATTAAATGTAGTTATCTTATTGGAAACTGACATAATCTTATGTGTTATTGATACAAGAGATTACAAAAGGTTTAGAGAGAATTTTTCTCATTTGTAAGCAAGTGTTTCTTGTTCTTCCACTCAGGAATGATTATCTGGGTGTCAGTCAGATGAGCCATTTCTATAAGTCTCTAATTGTAGAGCTAATTCCATGAAATTAAATGTTATAGGGAAACATAAATCATATTGTAAGTTTGTCGAAAAAGTTTAGTCATGCCAGACTCCAAGTTTCACAGGTCCAGTTTAAGTTTCATTGCTAAGCCTTGTTGTGTAGACCCTTCTAAGGGGACAATAAGGTGAGTGGTAGGCACAAACTTTCTTTTTCATCTATCCTAGAATGTACTTTTTTCCCTTTAGTTTCCATGATCTCAGTGATTTCCAACCTTATTTCCACTCCTGGAGATCCGCTAATGCTATTCCTTCCTGAAAAAGCTTTGTATAGGGCTGGATAAACCTTCTATGTTTCTTTCTCAATGTGTAACTGCTTTGCCAAGAATCTTTGAGCTACTATAAAAGTGATAGATATTGTTGTTGCTGTGTTTGGAGTGTTTGCCAACAAATGTAAACTACCCTTTGGCTCTAACATCTAATGATTGTCATTTTCTTTTTGATTTACAGGAGGATAATGGATCAGTATTTTATCTGACATTGGATGTTCTGGAAACAGAATGTCACGTACTGAGTCGGCGTCTATGGACAGATTGTGAAGCCAAGACCCATGAAGTAGTATGTGCACCTGGACTTTGTTTACAGCCTCTTAGTTAGTTTTTTAGTTATATTTCTGATTGTAGAATCTAAAATTCAGGGATTTGTTAAATAAAATGTCACTTAGGCTAAGACCCCATGTAGCGTGGCAACGCAGCGTGGTTTTTCCCACAGTGCTTTTCACAGAAAGTCCGCAGAGGTTTCCTCTGCAGACTTTCTGCTTCCATTATACCTATAGGGAAACTGTCGGTGTTTCCGTAGGTATAAATGACAGGCTGCGATTTCCAAAACCATGGCGGCTTTGGAAATCGCAGCGTGTCGGCTGTGCGTATTTTTCCGCAAAATGGGGAAGGGATTCGCTAGACTCCTATCCACTCTGCTGTGACTGTAAAACACCACGTTTTTTCTATTTACGCCACATGGGGCCCCAGCCTAAATCACACTTTTTGGGCAGTCTATAGTCTATAAATGGAATTCATACATTCATTTATAGACTATTGTAAAATAGCACATAGTCTGAAGACAGGACTGGAGTGAGACCATTGGGATTTTGAGGTGGTCTACAGATCTGCCCTTTATTATTATTATTGTTGCTAGAGACACCAATGATGATGATATATAATGAAATATATTTAGGCAATTCTCCAATATTTTCAGAAAGGTCCTCTAAAGTTTACTTATTCTAATATAAATATACCATGCCATAAAAATGATCAGATGTAAGAAAGCAAATATGATCTTTATCACCCTATCTATGCACTTTGATCGGAGAATAATGTACAGCTATCATCATCTCTCATCACAGTCTCTAAATGCTTCTAAATCTTTTCCCATGCTGCACCTTTAATCTGTAATGCTTTCTCTCAGACCATGAGTCTAAGAGTTATAGCCATGTCTATAACACAGCTGACACAAGAGCAGCCATGTCTCTTGTCTTCCCCATAAACATGCACACTTGGATCTGCCAAGTGTGCATTTTTTTCATTAGGAAGCAAATGGCAAACCACAGATACCTCTGGCTATGCTGATATCCCTGAAGAGACAATAAAGTGTACTTCCAGATACTGTCACACCTAATCTGACAATGGAAGTGGATAAGCACAACAATATTGTAGGTGGCACAGTTAGCGAGGCAAACATCTACCACCAGGCAAGTACTGTGCATGGGTCCTATTAATAAGAATATAATCCATGTCTAATGCTCACTGGCATTATGGGTGTGCTGAAACTGTACATACAGGAGAGTAGGTGGGAGAATATCTTTGGCAGTCCATTTTAATGCAGCTATGACTTCTGTCCATGTACCTCATTGAATCTTACAAACTACACTACCTACCATCTCTATTCCGTGGTCTTTTTGACCATTATCATGATCGCTGCAAGGCAACATACATTCATTTCTGTTGGTAAAAATACTGTGGCAATCCTATTTTTTATTCTTCTTCATGATCATTGTTATATCTTCATTGTTGTTACAGGTTTTTGGACAGTGCAAAGTGATATTTCAGTTGAATAAGCCAAAAAGGATAGCTCACCTCCATAGCTATGATTGCAGACTGAGTCCAGGTACAGCATCTTTTGATCATGTATTGACTGTCCTTTAAGGGAAATTAGGGATCTACAATTTATGACCTGTACTTAGTATAGCTCATTACTATAAGAACAGTGGGGAGTCTGACCCCTGGGACTACTACTCATTTGTTGTTCTCTGCACAGTGTACGGATCAAGAAGCAGATGACTCTGTACACTGTGCAGGGGCCTAACTGTACTACTGCAATTCAGATTCTATTCAAATGAATGGGAGCTTCAGCCACTGCACAGCATATGAAGCTATCTGTTTGCTGCTCCATAGATTATGCTCAGAACAGCTGACTGGACCACCATCAATCTCAAATTGATGACCTATCCTAAAGATACTTTATCCATTTTTGATGTTTAATAACCTCTATGAAGTATACCTCCAGTTATAAAAATTTTTCATAAATGAAAAATGCATTTAAATATAAGAAACTTTGTAATATATCTTATTAAGCAGACCTGGTTCAGCACTTCAGCACTTATTGAGCTGTTCTCTTGCTCCTTATCTTCAATCTCACTGCTTTGTTTACCATACAACTCTATGGAGCAGGGAGGGACTGAGCAGAATTCTACTGTCTGTTGGTTAATTGATAGCAGAGTGTAACAGCAGCAATTATTTGAGTGTCTTTTCTAATCTCCCTCTTCTCTTCATGAACTAATATGGAGAACGCAACTGCCTGAAAAGTGCAGAAGGAAACACATTTCTTTAATAATATGTATTACAAAGTTTCTTATTTTCACCCGTACTATTCATGTATGAAAAGTTGCTTATAACTGGAGGTGCGCTTTAAATATTAAAATAGCGTATACCACCCACATCCCACTTTTCTAGAAAAAAAATGGTCATGAGTTACATGACTGTGCGTTACATGAGTTACATGACTATTTTTGTAACACTGGCACTCTGAGATTCCTGGCAGCCTACCTTTCCCAGGAGACCTAGCCACCTGTTTACTTCTATAACCTGTTTCTAAAAGTTAGTGTGCTCATCTGCTAAGCTTCCTTCTGCCACTCCGTGTCTATCTGTGTGTATAAAGTCTGCTTCACTAGCCACACTCTACCTGAGCAAAGCTTGGTCTTCTGTTTCATGGCTTCTGGCTTCCATTATTTTTGTACCTCTGCTATCTGGCCTTACGTCCTGCCCTGATTCTTGTTTTAGACCCGGCCTCTATCTGGCTTTTCAAGCTTGTTTCTGATTTAGTATCCCTGCTATCAGTCCTGAATGTCTGTCTTTATTTTACTCTTCAAGTATTCTGATCTGATTTTAGTCTATATTCACACTCTGATTCTGTGGTATGCTGCACTATAGTCCCTGACTTGCCTGGTCATCTGCTACCAACACCAGGATCACCACAGAGGGTAGTGAACAGGCAGACTTCCCACAGCAAAGTCCAGATTCCCGTATGGAGGTTAAAGGGTGAATATTTGGGAGTCTGTTTAGACAATGCCCTTAGAGGTGGCCCTAAGTCAAACTTGGTTTGGAAGCACAATGGGTCCAAAATCCACTGTCCGTTACAATTTCATAAATGTGCATAGGCTGGTGTTTTCAGTTTGTCAAGAGACAAGGGGAGAGGAGCGTTTTATCTCATATGACAAGTTTAAAGCAAAACTCCCATATTTTTATTTTTTTTTTGCTATAATGTCAGGAGGTGTTTGGTGAACAATTTTGTAATATACTTAACCTAACTTTCTTTTTAATAGAAAACAGGCTGTAACATTCTCCCTAGCAACCCTCTGAGCTGTTGCTAGGGTAAGTCCATACACAGTTGTATTGCTAATATGTAGAACTGAAGCATTTACCAAAGGGGAAAATGGTCACTTCAAATGGCTGTATCTCCAGTTTTATACCACCTTAAAAAAAGATTCTCAGCTTTCATATACTGCTAAGATTGTAGTGCTACCTCAAAAAGAACCTGAGATATAACTAACTAAAAACACAGTTGGGAATTTGAACTTAAAGAGGTTGTCCAGACAAATCAATTATTTTTCAAATTGGCCAGGGAGGTGAAAAAATAAAAAAAATCATACTCACCTGTCCCCAATGTTCAGGTGTCCTCCTGCTGTGGTTTGGTCCTGCAGCTTGGCTGCTTTCTTGCTGTGGAACTCCTCGCCAGCTGTGACACCCCGGTTCCCTTCCACTGAGGCCACTGATTGGCCTCAACGGTCACGTGCGGCGGATACTTCCACCAAAAGACAATGGAGCTGCAGGACCGGACCGTGTAGGGAGACATCAGAGCACTGGGGAAAGGTGAGTATGATTTTTTTTAAATATATTTTTCACTGCCCCCGGCCGATTTAAAAAATAATTTGGGTGTCCATTTTTGCCTGGCCAACCCCTTTGATATGCAGCAGCTCATGTTGCATATAAAAATCACATTATTGAGTGTGTTTTTAACTAGCAATATCTCTGTTTTTTTGTAGATAGTACTTCTTAGCACCATATTAAAGCTGAGAATCTCAGCTTTTTTATGATACCTGAACCATTTTTTTAGTTGGTATAAGACAGAAAATACAGTCATTTGAAGTGACCATCCGCCCTTCGGTAAATGCTTCAGCTCTACATGCTACATTGGGTGTACAGAGTCTTCCTGGCAATGCTTAGTTAGACCGATGCTAATAGAAACTTTACAGCCTGTTTTCTTTAAAACGAAGGTTAGATCAAATACAATGCAATCAGTCGATTAACTTGACTATTTTTTCACTGCATTGCTCTCCATATTGTTACTCAGTATTAACTTTACTGTTCTTTTCTTTGTGATTACTTCTGCTATCTAAATCTGGGGATACTTTATATTAGTCCTAAAAACAACAACCCATGTAAATCATGAACCAACTATCATCTATTTGTGTCATATTTCAGTTGCTCGAGAATTTGGTTGTCGTGGTTGTCATTTTTCCACATCACTGAATGATAGTGATATTCAAGAGGTTGCAAAAAAGAGTCTGGAGAAATTCAACAAGGAGAGTAACCACAACAAATACTTTGGTCTTGGAACCATTACAAAAGGAACTCAACAGGTAACTGTCAGTGGCAGATTAAGTGTACCATAGGCCCTGGGCTGTTTCCACAACTTGGGCCCCCTGCACCCTGTTCATGCATGTTATATACAATGACAGATCGCAATAAGGGAAATTTAGGCTGCATGTCCTTATGCTGGTGTTTAGGGCCCTAAACCTGGTAATCTCAATCCTATCTGTAACTCCATCTGGCAGTGTTTTAATCTGCCAGAGAGAAATGCTGGACCCATTGCCAGTGGCTCCAAGCACCTTGCTGTATTTCAGTGCAGAGGGAAATGACTCCAGTACATCAGCCAGGTCTGCTATTCATAGACAGAGCATCTGTGCTACACAGCACAACAATGTATAGTCACAGTGTTTGCAAACAGCTGACCGGGGTGACACACACAACAATTCTGATGCTTCTGATAATGCAGGGATGCTCAGCTTCAGAGGACCGCAGACGCAACTGAAAGAAATGAGAACACAGTCATAAAAGCAGCGCTTTTTGGAGCAATGAGGGCATAGCCATTGCTCCAAAGAGGTAAGCAACAAAGAATTCCTTGACATATTGACAAAAATTTTGATATGTCAGCGATGGATAATCACAAAACGTGAGATCCATGGAACAAAGATGCCAGGATAAAAAGAAGTCAGTGCTCGCCCTTAGGAGTCTGGTAAAGGTCCTGAATTCTTTTTATCCTGGCATCCTTGTTCCGTGGATCTCAAGTTCTGTGATATACTTTTACTGTTGTTGTGACCGGTCACAACCAAAAAAGGTGAGAGGCCATTCACTCTGATTCACTCTTGGTTGTTGCCTTGTATTTTCTCTTCTCAATACAGGTTCACGTTACACAGCGCTGTGTTTTATTTGTTTAATTTAAGTGATTTCAGAAATGGAGGCAAAGAGTCAGAAGTGGCAAATACCCTTTTAATATTAACAATGTAACATTTGAAGTTAATGCCAGAATAGTACAAAGTCTGTCCAATCTGGATTGTCCAATTTCCTCCAATATACAGTATACTTTAGTCCCGTTATTAATCTTTATTAAGTAATGAGAAACATCTTCAGTGTGCCTGAGATTCCAGCAACAAGAGTGGATACAAGCCAGCACAATTCTCCAAATTAAAGTCATTCTTCATTTAAATTCCCTTAAAATGACCCAAGCAGCAGATGTCGAATACACAAATCAGAGCATATACGAACAGAGGAAACCCAGAGACAACGCATTTTGGACAGCACTAATCCTTATTCATGACCTATTAGTGAAAGGTACATATAAGTTAGTGTAGTTTTTCCAACATTTGATCTTAGAGGGTTTTGTCTAGAAAGGACATTATTACTATCACCTATCTACAGAAAAGGTAATAACTGTATGATTGCTTCAGGCCTCACTGCGGAGCCCTCCACTGACCACTAGAATGGAAGTCCTTAGTCCCCTGTTCCTTCTCTCCATATGACCACTGTGAGGAAGAGTTTCTATGGAGTGGCAGGCAAGCAGCGGTGCTACTGCTCCATTTAAAGTCTGAGGGACTGACATAAAAAGACCTTGAATGGAGGGTCAGCACGCCCATGCTCAGTCACTGTACCATATAAACAGAAAATCCTTTAAGGTTAGGTCCCCATGTTGCGAAAACGCCACAATTTGGCTACGGCGGAAACGCTGCGGCAAAAAACGCAGCGTTTTACAGTACCTGCAAAGTGGATGGGATTCTGGCTAATCCTGTCTATACATTGCAGAAAAATATCTGCAGTGGAAATGCTGCAATTTCAAAAACCATTGCATTTTTGTAAATCGCAGCATGTCAGTTATACCTACGGAAACGCTGGCGTTTTCCATTTAGGTATAATAGGAGCAGAAAGTCCGCAGAGGAAAACTCTGTAGACTTTCTGAGAAAAGCACTTTGGAAAAAACTGTGATGCTTTTCCACCAAGCTCTTTTCCGCGGTCTTTTCTGCCTAAATAGGTTTTACATGCAGGTCATTTCTTTAAAAAGTTGTGTGCATGATAATGGTGCCATTTTGGGTTACACAACAAAACATTAATTCTAATCTTGCCAAATCCAGCATGGAAATGGCACCTCTAATAAAATATGTACATGTTCATGTTCACTGTTTCTTCTTAGGTGGTTGCAGGAAAAGCTTACCGTGTGGAATTTACAATTGTTGAGTCTACCTGTAACAAGTCAGCTGAAGATTTCTCCCTATGTGACCCTCTGGACTGTGAATTTGCAGTAAGTACATAAAGATAGCAATATTAATTAAGTTACTGTATATTTTTTTCCCCTTAACTCATCAGCAGCCTTAAAAATCTTTGTGCCATTAAGGACACTCATCCCCTATTCACAGGATCAGATCGCTGGAGGTCCGACCACCGAGTCCCCCAGCATTCAGGAAATCGTTCAGCATTCTGGAGAGAGCCTCCTTGTTAAAGGAATACCAGTGTGCTGGCGGGCGTGTCCGGTGCTCTATTCACTGCTATGGGGCTGTGGGTGCTGCTGGAGATAACAGTGAAGGAAGCACCGGTTATGCAAGGAATGCTTTATGGGGACTTTTGGACCCTCCTCCTCCTGATCGCTGGGGGACCGAACGGTCGGACCCCTCAGTGATCTGGCAATTATCCCCTATTTTGTAGACAAGGGATAAGTGTCCTTAATGGCAAAACCCCTTTAAGGGTATTCCTAAATGTTTATAGGAATGCCTGTTCCTAAATATTGGCCCATGTAATTGGGCTGCTGATCAGCAAACATATACACCAATTTTTTTGTTTCAGGGATTTAGTAGTTTTCGCTGGATCCAGAAAAAAAAGTGATATGTTGATCTGTTTGCATTAACATGCGTTGTTGCACAAGAATCTTTATTTATTTATTTATTTATTTATTTTTTTTGCTGTATCAAGCCTGAAACAAAAACAAAAAAAACGTGGTGTAAATGTCTGCCAGATTATCAGCAGTACATCACCCTGTGTAAACAGGGATGTACTGCCAATAACCGTTATAGCTGAATTGCAGAGGAACACTGTCTACTGTACCTCCTCCATGTACTTTACGTTGACCTGTATGGAGGCCTATGCAAACAAGTGCCATGTGCAAACATCAGCAGTGTAAGGCTAAATTCAAATGGCGTAATTTGGAGGGGAATTTGAGATAGTCCCCCATTCAGATTCCTCTCTAAATTCTAGCCCTTTGGAACCTGCAGCGGAAAGTCAAAACAGAGTTCTGGATTTCCTCGGCAGGTTTACTTGCTGATTATTCTTACATACAGTGGCTTGTAAAAGTATTCATATCCCTTGAACTTTCTCACATTTTGTCACCTTACAACCACAGACTTAAATGTATTTTATTGAGATTTTAAGTGATAGACCAACAGAAAGTAGTAGATAATTGTGAAGTGGAACGAAAATGATACATGGTTTTCAAAATTTTAATCAAATAAAAATCTGAAAAGTGTGACGTGCAAAAGTATTCAGCCCCCTGTACTCTGCTACCCCTAAATAAAATCAAGTGCAATAAATTGCCTTCAGAGGTCACTTAATTAGTTAATAGAGTCCATCTGTGTGTAATTTAGATTCAAGATAAATACACCTGTTCTGTGAAGGCCTCAGTGGTTTGTTAGAGAACACTAGTGAATAAACAACATCATGAAGACCAAGGAACACACCAGACAGGTCAGAGATATAGTTGTTGAGAAGTTTAAAGCAGTGTCAGGTTATAAAAACATATCCCAAGCTTTGAGCATCCCAAGGAGCTCTGATCAATCCATCATCCAAAAACGGAAAAAGTATTCTACAACTGCAAACCTACCAAGACATGGTCATCCACCTAAAGTGACAGATCGAGCAGGGAGAACATTGGTCAGAGAAGCAGCCAAGAGGCCCATGGTCACTCTGGAGGAGCTGCAATAATCCACCGCTCAGGTAGGAGTATCTGAATACATTTAAGTTTGTGGCTGTAAGGTGACAAAATGTGAGAAACTTCAAGGGGTATGAATATTTTTGCAAGCCACTGTACAATGGGGCTTATCAACCTGAGCCTCACGACATGGGTTCTGTGACTGAATCAGCCCCAGAATCTGCAGCAAGATTAAACAGGACACTTCTCTCACTGTGTCCCATTGAAAACAAGTTATGCCATGTGACCTGAGCAAAACCCCCTTAGTGATTCAATTCTTCCTTAACTACACCCTTTGTCTTAACCTTAGATCTTTGTAGTCACTGTATGTGTAATGATCTCATACCATAATGGAAAAAATTTTAAAGGATGAGCTAACATCACGAAAAAAGTTGTAATTTTGTAAAAGAGAATATTACTTAAATTTACTTAATAGAACCACAGATATCCACTGAAATCCACTAACTCCTTTTTATTTAGATTGATTGCATCTAATGTCTTGTATCATCTGCATGTGCTGATAACAAACTATTGGCCCTAACATGATATTTCTATGCTGGTTGTTAATTTTGATTTCTTTTTTCAATCAGCATACTGGCTATTGCATGAGCAGGGCTGTAGCACATTGGAGCACTCCAGAGCAAAAGGATGTGCTAAATGTCACCTGTGAAGTTTTTGAACCAGAGGTATGAAATAAAACACAATTTTATTATATATAACACAGTAATAATATGAAATGCATTGAAATTCTTAGCTTGTTGGGGAAGACTGAACATGCTTTTCTCCATGAAAGTAAAATACTTTCTAAGGATTCTTTGATGAAACAGTAAAATTGTTGAGTGATCTTAGACTGTATAGAAAAGCCTCTAGTAATTCTGCAGAATACACTAGATGACAGAATCCAGGTTCAACTGCATACATCATAGGTCACAGAATGTTATACTGGCTAGTTGGAACTATTATTGATTCTACTGGTGTTATCATTAGTAGTATTAATGCCATTCAGCCACTTTGCTACTATTATGTCAAATAATAAATCATGGACATTGTGGTGAAATAACTCACTAACTCTTTCCCCATCCAATAATATAATGTTCTATAGTAGCAGTAAAACAAAACATAGATTTTACAGTACACTTCTAATACTACTAACTTTAACATATTACAGATTCATTTTTGAAATTTATATTTGAAAACCATTGAAAATTTTGAAAATCATCAAGTTTTACAGTCTTAGCGAAGTACTTTTACTTGAAAATAATATTGTCTTTCTATTTAGGCGGCCATTGTGGAAGAGCTCAAGCATAATGAAGGCCATGGCACTGATCAACCAAGTAATGACAAAAAGGATCATGGAAAGAAAGGAGACAGAGGAAGAGGAAAAAAGCATGGCCACAAACATGGGCATGGGCACAGTAAACATGACCACAAACATGACCACAAACATGACCACAAACATGATCATGATGATGACAGTGATAGTCATGAGCATAATCATGAACATGCACATCTACACAATCATGAGCATCATCATGGCCAACCACACATGCCTCATGGTCCTCCATCAGATCCACCCAAAACAGTTGGCAAAATTACATATTCTTCTGTAAATGAGGCACCAACTACTGCTTCTCCTGTAGATGAAGAAAAGCAGAGTAAGGGAGGAAAACCAGGCAAGGCAGAACATGGAAGACCATCAAAATCATTTATTCGTCCTTTCCCTGAAAAGGCCTCAACATCAGATCAATGTCCCGGTCCAGTCAAGAATGTTCCATTTATTGAAAATATTCCTACTATAGAAGTAACACAAGAGCCAACACCACTTCCAAAGTAGATATGATCTCTGTGTGATAAAACAATCTTGTATTTCATATTTTTGTAACAAACACCTGCTGGACTGCAGTTTAGGTTTATAGAAGAAAATAAAATGTTCGAAATTGATTGTTTTTTTTCGCTCAAAATGAACATAACACCTGAGTCATAATACAGATTAGCTGTTTGTAGCAGCAGTGGCATTCCCTGAGTGCTGCTTCTGTTTCACAGGCCAAGAGACGTCACCAGCCTGACTTCACATGGCCTGCTCGCAGAGGATGGGCTGATCTGTGATACCAAGCACAGTAGCTGTGCAAATTTATGGTGCTGTGCTGCATAAGTACTGAAATCTCTGGGCTACTTGTTCTTGCATTGGTGAGCCAATTGGAACGAGCAAGTCCATGTCAGAACACTGCATGGAACCACTGTAGAGCGTGTTCCATGTGACTTTGTCTACCCCTGCTCTGCTGAACCCTAGGCCCTTAAAGTTATATCAATTTATATATGCATTTTCATAAAACATGGGAGCGGTCTGCCCCACCAGCTGCCACGGGACCAGAAGTGGAGCCACTCATTGAATGCTATGTACACAGTCATTGGAAAGGCAGGAATGGTAATAAACTGTCCCTCCTCTCCCTATAGGAGATATGTAGCAGCTTCCTATATAGGAGCTTCCCTATAAGAGCTCCAACTCCCCTTTTTCTGCATCTGCTTAACACTGTAAGGATGTATATATACATCTTTGCAGAGTTAAGAGTGGACCACCTGCATGTATATTGTCTATGGGTGGTCCGGAAGCGGTTAAATTTAAAAAAAAAAAAATATATATATATACAGTACAGACCAAAAGTTTGGACACACCTTCTCATTCCAAGAGTTTTCTGTATTTTCATGACTATAAAAATTGTAGATTCACACTGAAGGCATCAAAACTATGAATTAACACATGTGAAATTATATACTTAACAAAAAAGTGTGAAACAACTGAAAATATGTCTTATATTCTAGGTTCTTCAAAGTAGCCACATTTTGCTTTGATTACTGCTTTGCACACTCTTGGCATTCTCTTGATGAGCTTCAAGAGGTAGTCACCTGAAATGGTCTTCCAATAGTCTTGAAGGAGTTCCCAGAGATGCTTAGCACTTGTTGGCCCTTTTGCCTTCACTCTGCGGTCCAGCTCACCCCAAACCATCTGGATTGGGTTCAGGTCTGGTGACTGTGGAGGCCAGGTCATCTGGCGTAGCACCCCATCACTCTCCTTCTTGGACAAATAGCCCTTACACAGTCTGGAGGTGTGTTTGGGGTCATTGTCCTGTTGGTCCAACTAAACGCAAACCGGATGGAATAGCATGCCGCCGCAAGATGCTGTGGTAACCATGCTGGTTCAGTATTCCTTCAATTTTGAATAAATCCCCAACAGTGTCACCAGCAAAGCCCCCCCACACCATCACACCTCCTCCTCCTCCATGCTTCACGGTGGGAACCAGGCATGTAGAGTCTATTCCTTCACCTTTTCTGCGTCGCACAAAGACACGGTGGTTGGAACCAAAGATCTCAAATTTGGACTCATCAGACCAAAGCACAGATTTCCACAGGTCTAATGTCCATTCCTTGTGTTCTTCTTCTGCTTGTTGCCTGTCCTTAGCAGTGGTTTCCTAGCAGCTATTTTACCATGAAGGCCTGCTGCACACAGTCTTCTCTTAACAGTTGTTGTAGAGATGTGTCTGCTGCTAGAACTCTGTGTGGCATTGACCTGGTCTCTAATCTGAGCTGCTGTTAACCTGCGATTTCTGAGGCTGGTGACTCGGATGAACTTATCCTCCGCAGCAGAGGTGACTCTTGGTCTTCCTTTCCTGGGGCAGTCCTCATGTGAGCCAGTTTCTTTGTAGCGCTTGATGGTTTTGGCCACTGCACATGAGGACACTTTCAAAGTTTTCCCAATTTTTCAGACTGACTGACCTTCATTTCTTAAAGTAATGATGGCCACTCGTTTTTCTTTACTTAGCTGCTTTTTTCTTGCCATAATACAAATTCTAACACTCCATTCAGTAGGACTATCAGCTGTGTATCCACCTGACTTTTGAACAACACAACTGATGGTCCCAACCCCATTTATAAGGCAGGAAATCCCACTTATTAAACCTGACAGGGCACACCTGTGAAGTGAAAACCATTTCAGGTGACTACCTCTTGAAGCTCATCAAGAGAATGCCAAGAGTGTGCAAAGCAGTAATCAAAGCAAAAGGTGGCTACTTTGAAGAACCTAGAATATAAGACATATTTTCAGTTGTTTCACACTTTTTTAAGTACATAATTCCACATGTGTTAATTCATAGTTTTGATGCCTTCAGTGTGAATCTACAATTTTTATAGTCATGAAAATACAGAAAACTCTTGGAATGAGAAGGTGTGTCCAAACTTTTGGTCTGTACTGTATATATATATATACCAAAAAACAGTCAGCACTCCAGGAGTTTTAGTGAAAGGAAGTGAGAGGGTTTATTGCCCTATGCAACATTTCGGCTATGGTGAGAGTCTGTATCAAGCAACACAATAGTGATGATATACAAATATATATATAGTGTGTATGACATTAATCAATTACAAACAGCAATCATATAATTAGGAATATTATATATAGCAATTTTGACAAAATAGTGACAAAAAACATATTGTATCAAAATGGTGAGAAAAATAGACATGAAAATACTACAATAGTATAAAGGGTAATAAATCAAATATAAACATACAGGTGCATCTCAATAAATTAGAATATCTTTGAAACGTTTATTTCTTTCAGTAATTAAATTAAAAAAGTGACCTTCTATATTTTCTAGATTCTTTACACACAGAGTATTCTATTTCAAGTGTTTTATTTCTGTAAATGTTGATTATGGATTACAGGTAATGAAAACCCAAATCTAAGAAAATTAGAATATTGTAAAAAAGTTCAGTATTGTAAATTCAGTGTCACCTGCCAAGGTTTCCTAAGCCTTTAAATGGTCCCTCAGTCTGGTTCAGTAGGACACACAATCATGGAAGACGCTGATTATGGATTGAATTACTGAATCACTCAAATGAATGAACTATTCAAAAATATTCTAATTGAGATGCACCTGTAGCTTGATATGAGTTGGAGTAGATAGTAGATAGAAAATTGGCAACAGTGGTTTAGTGACCACAGAAACTCCTTCAAGACTGATGGAAAATAAATCCTCATGGCTACCTCATTAAGTTGGTTGAGTAAAGAAGAATGTGCCAAGCTGTTATCAAACCAAGGTCAACTACTTTGAGGATAGTAAAATATAAGATACAAGGATATTTAGTGAAAAACAGCTCTTATGTCAGCTGTATTTCCAAGGCTGAACATTGTCCTAGTCACTTATGACGCTATTCTATAGAGTTAATTTTTCCAGTTGCGTTTGATGGTTCTGATTGTGGGGTCAGTCTTGAAGAAGGAGGTCCTGTTAGGATGGGAGATGTGGGGAGATAGCAGGAAATCAGGTTGGTGATAAACGGAGTGGACAGGTTGTGGACTGCTTTGCATGTCATAACTAATATCTTGAATTGAATTTGTTGGGCAGTGGGTAGCCAGTGAAGGGTTTGGCAGAGGGGAAAGGAAGATGAATAACGAGGGTAGAGGTGGATTAATCAGCTAGCAGATTAAGGATGAATTGGAGGGGAGCACAAGAGTTAGCAGGGAGGTCACAAAGAATAATATTGCAATAGTCTAAACAGGATATATTAAGGGCATGAACTAGAATCATTGTAGATTCTGGGATGAGCAAGTTTGGATTTGGGAAGCGGAAGGACAAAAAGGAGGTTACAACTGATAGATATGTTAGCACTATGGCTAGCAGAGTGGTAATGTCTGGGCCAGAAAAATATATTTCAGTGTCGTCAGAATAGGAGTGGTATTGATAGTAATAGACACTAAAATTGCAATTGGTTAGGTATGGAGAGATCCAGGAGAGGGCCAAGTCAGTGATGCCAAGGGATGAGAGAGTTTCTATCAGGAGGGAGTGGACAAATGTGGAAAAGACAGAGGGCAGGTCCATAAAAAGATGATTGGCTAAGAAGCAAGTTGCACAAGAGGTAGAAGTATAGCTCAAGGTGGACATGTTGCTTAAGAATTTTGAGGCGAGTGGGAATAATGAAACAGGTCTTTAGTTTAGAGGATAGAAACCATATACAAAAAATAGGGCTAATTCTATTCAAAATCACCAATTGGTGGAACATACCTAAAACGATCAAAGACTAATGAAAGCAATTCCACACATGTGAATAACATACACTATAGTTTATTAATGTACACAAAATGTATAAAATCCACATATATCACAATAAATGGGGAAAGTACAGAATCCACATATGATAAGGGCATACAGTGGAAGGGTTTACGTGAGTAGAATACAGTACATGAAATTGTCACATATTGGCTATGCAGACTCTGTGCACATACAAACCACGTAATATACACAATGATATAAAACACAAGACCAGACACTGAAGTCCTGTAGTAATATAGGTAAAAATACCTGCAAGAATACCACGGAAGGTCAGGTGTACAGATGTCAAATCAGTACAAAGTAAAATAATATGTATAGGATCTACATAGACAGTCACTTAACTATAGCAATAAATAAATACCCAAAATGAACCACATGCCACGCGGGCAGGGCCGGCGTACCTGGGCAAGTGACAGGGCCCCAAGCTCATGAGGGGGGCCCACTGGGCTGCCAGGTGCTGACTGTTTTTTTTTTTTTTTTTTTAATAGGCCGTTACCTGCTGGAGAAACTCCAGCAGGTAATGCGCCCTATATCTTTAAATCAATCTCTGGTTGTAGACAAGTTCTCCAAAACCAGTACCTGGCACCAGTCCAACAAACAAACAATCTCAAAACTGCAATATTTTTACTCTGCTGACTCAGCTGCTGGACTGGATTCGGCCGGGATCGCCAAGGCCAATGGTGCACTTGCACCGGGCCCTATGGTAGCCAGGGCCCGTTTGGGTTTGCTGCACTAACTCACCGGCGTCCGGAGGACACCGATGAGTTGAAGTCACCCGGCCACTGTCTTTGCTCCCGGTGTCCTGGGAGCAGGAGGCGCGATGTAGTGATGTCACTTACATTGCGCCTATTACTCATTAAAGACTCCGGGACCAGAGAGAGGACTGAACAGGGGAACAGGGAAAGGTGAGTATTAAGGTTTGCTATTTTGTTTGATATATACAGTTGGGTTTATGATACTGTGGGGGCAATCTGAGGGGTGGGAGGACATGATACTGTGGGGGCAACCTGAGGGGTGGGGGGACATGATACTGTGGGGGCAACCTGAGCGGTGAGGGGACATGAATCTGGGGGGGTAACCTGGAGGGGGACATGAAAATATTGCAGGCAACATGACACTGAGGGTGCAACTTCATGGGGACATGAAAGTGTGGGGAAAACCTGGGGGAGCATGACACTGTGGGGGCAACCTGGGGGACATGACATCATGGGGGCAACCTGGGGGGTGGGGGGACATGATACTGTGGGAGCAACTGGGGGGACATGACACTGTGGGGGAAAACTCAGGAGAACATTAAACTGTGAGGGGCAACCTGAGGGGAACATGAAACTGTGGGACGATATGATACTGTGGGGGCAACCTGAGGGGGACATGACAGTGTGGGGGCAACTTGGGGGGGGACACATGACAAAGTGGGAGCAACCAGGGGGTGGGGGGACATAAATCTGGAGGGGGACATGAAAATCTTTGGGCAACCTGGAAGGGGACATTATGAGGGGCATTATATTGTATGGGGCCACTAGGGAGGCATTATACTGTGTGAGACACTAAGGGGCATTATACTATGTAAGGGACATTCAGGGGACATTATAATTTGTGCAGGTCAAGTATTTCTAAGTGGTGGTGATGGGGGGAGGCCCACTTATGAAACCTTTGCACAGGGCCCACCAGTGTGTTAAAATGTCCCTGCGCAAGGCGGTTTGTTTCAGACCCCGAAGTTTGATGATCAGAGGCCCAGGGGAGGTAAGTGAACATAATAAATAGTGTTACTTAGCTCTCCTGTGCTCTGATGCGACTCCATATTATCTTTGGCCCTCTTCAATGACCTCACGTGGGTAAGGCCGGCGTTGCGACGCATAATGACACTGGCTTAACCCATGTCTCTAATGCCATCGAAGAGAGCTGAAGACTGAGCAGGGAGAGGTAAGTAACATTTTTTTATGTTTGTCACCTTCCCTAGCCCTCCGATCATTAAACTCGGGGGTCTTTTCATAATAATAATTTGTGGATCATGAACCCCAAAAATGTTTCCAATATTTTCAAGGAACACCCTAAGGGCCACTATCGGACATTATACTGTGTGAAGGGGCCACTGTAGGACATTATACCTTGTGAAGGGGCTGCTATGGGACATTATACTCTGTGGAGGGGTCGCTATGGGACATTATACTGTGTGCAGGGGCCACTATGGGACATTATACCTTGTGGAGGGGCCATCATGGGAAATTATGCTGTGTGGAGGGGCTGCTATAGGAAATTATGATGTGTGGAGGGGCCGCTATGGGACATTAAGCCATGTGGAGGGACCGCTATGGGACATTATACCTTGTGAAGGGGCCACTATGGCACATTATAATGTGTTTAAATGGGGCGTTATATTGTGTGGAGGCCAGGAAAGCGGGCGCTATGGGGGAACCCAAGTCAAAAGTATGCTATGGGGCCCAGTCTTTGCTAGTTATGTCCCTGTGTATATTTATTATAGCCTGTCTGTGTATATATTTATATATATATCTGTGAGGGCCAACTCAGTTTCTGCATTGAGCACTTCCATTAATACAAATGAAAGTGTTCATTGCACTGTTAACAGAATGAGGCCCTGTTCACATGGTGGAATGTGGCACTGATTTTGCAGATTTTGCCCCCAAATCAGCAGCAGATTATTCCCTCATTCTGACTCCCATTGAAAACAATTAGTGCAGGACGCTAAAAATAAAAAAATAAAAAAATTGGCCTGCTGGATCTTGCCGCAGATTCTGCAGCTGATTTGGCGGCCACGCCTTGAGACTCTGCACTGATTATACCCTTTTATTTGGGCCTAATCAGCAGTGAAAATCCACAAGGCAATGCTGTTACACTGCATCCACCACCGTGAGCCAGGGGGCAGAAAATAAAGAGGAATCTGGGGCAGATGACTGCCTAACATTCCTATTTACTTTTTGATGTCTGAACAGGTTCTATCTACTTGTATGGAATGGACTGTATTACAGTCCACTCCAGTAGGTCTGCCTCAGCAAAAAAAAAAAAAAAAAAACACCCAATTTTGGTAGTTTTTTTTTTTTGCTGTGGTGCGCATGGGTTGCTCCAAAAGGGGCCCACTGAGGCTCTGTCGCCCAAGGGCCCACACAGACCTGGAGCCGGCCCTGCACACGGGGGACTGTTATCGTTAACATTTTCCGTCTCTTCCATCTGGACAACCATGACCACTTCTTCCAGCTGTGACTTGTCTCTATAAAGTTTGCAACACAAATATTTTTGGCTCCTCACTTTACCAGGCACCTGACCCACATTCTCCTCACCTACACACCCACTCTGTTGCTACCCTGAGTTATAAAATATATAATAGAAAAATTCTATGGAAATGAACAATACCCCCTTTGTGCATCTTTAGATTAATAACACTTCCTGCGTGTCCCCTTAATTTATTATACCTACAGTGTGTGCCCCCTTAAATTAGTAGAACCCAGTGGGCCCCTTCATTTAATAATATACAGTCAAGAAAAAGTTTGGGCACCCATAATCTTAATCATTTTTAGTTCTAAATATTTGGGGTTCAACAGCCATTTCAATTTGATATACTAATAACTGATGGACACAGTAATATTTCGGTTGAGAATGTACTAAAAAATGTGCAAGCATTACCAAATTTGACCGGTGCATTTGGGTACCCTTACATTTTTTGTTTGATACTCCCACTCTTTTCTGCTTCTGGCTTGGTTTGTAACCTCCTGGCTTGACCTAGCCGGGACCATCTGGGGTTTTGGTGGCCTTGCAGTTGTTCTCCTATTTGATCTCCTCTGGGTGGCTCTGGGCTCCTCAACACTCTCAATGATCTGACGTTGTTCCTGTTGTTGGGGGGTGTTGTCTCGGTTTAACCTGTGTTTCCCTGTGGGACTGTGGTGGGCCCGGTCGTTCTTGTTGCCCGGTGGCAGGCCGATATCAGGGCAGAGGGTGGTGGCAGTCGGCATCCCGCCCCTCGGCTGCGCATCTCTTGCTGCGTGGTGTCCTGTGCATCGGTCCTCGCCCTTTGCACGGGGCTGTTGGGGGTGTGCGCTGTTTCTGGCCCCCCAGGTCGCCTGGGTTGCGCACTTTGGCGCCAGCTTCATTTTGGGGGTCCTGTGGCTGTGCGTTGGTTGTTTGGTCTCGGCGTTATGCATGGCGTCCCGCATCCCAGCCTTGCTCCCCTGTTTTGGTGGGGTTCCATCTGCTTTGGGGCTGTGTGGCCTGCCGGCCCGGGTCTTGTTGTTGGGGTCGCTGGTTCCTCGTATCAGCAGATTCTTGAGATTGTCAGATCGTGCGTTTGGTTCGCCGGGGTGGTTTTCGCGACTGTCCACCGCTCCAAATCTACTCAGGCATTCATGCAGGGACTTCTGTTCTGGATGGCCATCCCAGTCCCCGCCTGTTCTTGACATCTGTGGGTATTTGGTGGGCTGTCCATGCTCGGCGCCTCCTTACTGCTGGTTGTTTTGTGGGATGGTCTCCTTCATCCAGGATCCAGGACTGTTGCTACAGGGCGACTAGGGCTGTTATTTTTGCAGGGGATCTGCTATTTTGTCACTTTTCTGTTGGGTGCCCATCTTTGCCCGGTCTTTTGGTTTATGCTTTGCACTTTTCTGTTGTACTACCTCATTTCAATCCTGTTTCTGTGTCCATCAGTTATTAGTATATCATTGAATGGCTGTTGCAACACCCAATTTTAGACTAATGATTAGATTATGGGGTGCCCAAACTTTTCATATGACTGTACCTAGTGGCCTTTAAATTAATAGCACAACTAAATTAATAATGACCTCTAATTAATAATTCCCACATGCCACCTTGAATTAATGTTGCCTATTTCCCCAGTGGTCAGTATCCCCAATGCCCCCTTATATTATATATAGCAAACACTCTGTTCACTCATGCCCCCCTTATAGTAAATGTTTTTTCTGGGATTTTAAAAAAAATGTATGCAGGCAGCAGAGGACATGTAAAAAATAAAAAAGCATTTCTACTTACCTGCATCCTCCCCTCTGTTCCTGCGCTGGGCCAGCCGTCTCTTCCGCTGCTCTGTATGTATACAAAGTGACGGCACTGGCCATTCACTGCTCTCAGTTGTACACTGTGTGGATTGACTGCACCGATCCTGCTGACATTACGTCACTGCTGCAGCCGCTCTGTATACAAATAGAGCTGTGGAGGAGGTGACCGGCCCAGCACAGGATGCAGTATAAATGCAGGGCTATGTTTTTATACCCTACTGCCTGCATACTTTTTTTTTTTTTTTTTAAATTCTGGACAACCCCTTTAAAGAGGACCTTTCATGTCCTCAATTCAGTACTCTGCCACATTTGCCGGTATCTGCCTTAGTTGCAGAGATATCCCTGCACTGTCAGAGGAGCTGGTCTTACAGTTCAGCATCATTGCTGGACTGCGAGGAACACCCCTCTCACGGTACACTTCTATAGTCTTGTACTGTCAGGAGGCTATTACCTGAGGGCACAATTACCTATGGGAGGGGACTGTTACTGGGGTGGGCACTATTACAGTAACAGTGCTCCCCCAGAGGTATTAACCAGACCACACAGGTAGTAGTCTCCTCCAGAGTCATCCGCATATAATGTGGAAGGTAGCTATTACCTGGGGCAGAGGCATAGCTAGGGTTTCAGCACAGGGGGAGGCGAACATGTCCAAGTGGGCCCCCAACTTAGGTATTCCGATATTATCACTATACATTGACCGTATAGTGGTATATATCGGATCTACACAGGGCTCTGCAGACGATTTAGGCAAATACAGGGCAGTAACATTTAGTGACTTACCAGTGACGACTCTGACTAATCGTTCACATTCCCCATCTCTTTCATCTGGACGGCCATGACCACTTCTTCCAGTCTGTGTAAAGTTTGCAGCACAGACATCTTTGGCTCCTCACTTTTCCAGGCACCTGACCCACATTGTCCTCACCTGCACCCCCATCCTGCTGCTACCCCCAATTAGAAAAATGTATAATATAACCCCCCATAATGAATAATACTCACAAGTGCATCTTTAAATTAATAACTTTCCTGTGTATCCCCTGTAAATAGTGCCCCTTATTAATAATGTCCCAGGTGTTTCCTAATTAAAAAGTAAACAAAAGGTAAAAATAATTATTGGGATTCCAATACCCCAGACTCCCAGCATCAGCTGTTTGAATGAACCGTGGTACCTGTGTAAGCGCCGTGACCCCTTCTCTGTTTACACAGTGTCATTCATCTCATAGCGGTCATGTAATGTAACTACTGCCTCGTCCTATACACGTCTATGTGACAAGGCTGGAATGACATCACACGGTCACTATAAACAGACAGCGTGTGATATAAATAGGTGCCATGGCCCCTTCATACAGCTGATCAGTGGGGAATCACTTATCTCTTATTGATGATCTATTCTGAGGATAGATCATCAATAAAAATGAGCTGGAAAACGCCTTAAGGCCAAGGCCCCACGTGGCGTCCCGCAGCAAAAAAGCGCTGTTCTTCCTGCTGTGCTTTGCACAGAAAGTTCGCAGAGGTTTCCTCTGCGGACTTTCTGCTTCAATTATATCTATAGGTAAACCGGGAGCGTTTCCATAGGAATGCTGCGATTTCCAAAACCACGACTGTTTTGGAAATCACAGCGTGTCCACTGCACATATTTTACCACAAAGTGGGGATGGGATGGGGCCCCACGTGGCAAAAATGCCACAGGAAAAAAAAATGCGGCATTTTACAGTTCCTGCAAAGTGAATGGGATTCTAGCAAATCCCATCCACACATTGTAGAAAAATGTGTGCAGCGGACACTCTGCGATTTCCAAAACCGTTGCGGTTTTGGAAATCGCAGCATGTCAATTATACCTATGGAAATGCTGGCGGTTTCCCTATAGTTATAATGGAAGCAGAAAGTATGCAGAGTAAAACTCTGTGGACCTTCTGTGAAAAGCACTGCGGGAAAAACCACAATGTTACTGCCGCGGTTTTTCCTGCAGCGCTTTTTTGCTGCGGCCCGTTACGTGGGGCTTTAGTCTTAATAAAGCCCAAGTGTCACTTTCATTAAATTAAACTGCCCCCTCATATTATGCCCCTGATTCCCCCTGACATAAATACTGCACCTCTAATGACCTCTTATATACTGTAGATGACCACCCCCTTATGTTCATAATGCCTCCTAATATAAATAACCTCCCCCCTTGTACCCCGTAATAACCCTTATATAAATGACCCCCCCTTATGTTCATAATGCCCCCTCCCTTATAGTTATAATTCCCCCTCTTAACAACCCCTTATACTATTAAAATACCCACAACTAAGCTAAAACAAAACAAATATAAGTTATACTCACCTACCAGCGACCATGACGAATGGAGCCGCAGCTTTCTCTTCTTGACCCGCGCTCTGTGCGCACGGTCCACGCACAGGAAGTCAGCGTATCAGCGTAGGAGGCGCGATGTTGTGACGTCATCGCGCCGCCTATGCCGATGACTGTGTTCTCGTTGTCATGTAAACCACAGGCCTGAAGAGGCTTGCGGTTTACAAGACAGCAAGTTGCAGGAAGTGTTTTAACTAGATCGGTGTCTGCAGACACCGATCTAGTTAAAAGTAAAAGGTGTATTAATGGCGGCCCCAGGGTGGCCCTCAAATGTCAGTCGGCCCGGGGCAGCCGCCGCCTCCCCCCCCCCCCCCCCCGCTAGCTACGCCTCTGACCTGGGGGCACTATTACCTATGTGAGAGGGGACTGTTACCTGGAGGCCGCTATTACAGTAACAATGCTCCTCCACAGGTATTAACTCCCCCACATACATGTAATAGGCCCCCACACATAAGTAATTAAGTAATAGTATTACTTACAAGTGCATCTCAATAAATTAGAATATCTTTGGAACGTTCATTCATTTCAGTAATTCAATCCATAATCAGCGTCTTCCATGATTGAGTGTCCTACTGAACCAGACTGAGGGACCATTTAAAGGCTTAGGAAACCTTGGCAGGTGACACACTGAATTTACAATACTGAACTTTTTTACAATATTCTAATTTTCTTAGATTTTGGTTTTCATTACCTGTAATCCATAATCAACATTTACAGAAATAAAACACTTGAAATAGAACACTCTGTGTGTAAAGAATCTAGAAAATATAGGAGGTCACTTTTTTAATCTAATTACTGAAAGAAATAAACGTTTCAAAGATATTCTAATTTATTGAGATGCAACTGTATGTGGGAAGGGATAATTACTTGTGGGGGGCAATATTACTGTAATAGTGCCCCCAGGTAATTCCCCCAACTCACACACTCATAAGTTATACTATTGCTTAATTATTTATATGTGGAGGGCTAATACCTGTAGGGGGCACTGTTACTGAAATTGTGCCCCCCACAAGATACTAACCCTGCCCCACACCTTATGTACCACATCCCCTGCACTACTGTATAGATATCCTTCCTGTGCCTTCTGATGACTGATGCAGCGCCCAAAAGCTGCTCTTGTAGACAGCCTGTGTGCACTTCCTATTCTCCTCCCGGGTCCCATGTCTATTTCTCTATAGTACCGCAGGACCTGGAACCAGAATAGGAGGTTCACATTGATCATTAGAAAGCCTGCAAGTTAAACGTGGTAGATAAGGAAGGGAAGTCAGAGGCTTCCTCCTTTGCCATGTATTTCAACTGTATCAGTGTCTTGCAGATGCCAAAACAAATGAAATTGCTACGTTGCAGCTGCCCCAACAGAGTCAGTGGGCCTGGGGATGCCACCACCTTTGCCCCCCTGATAGCTATGCCACTGCCGGTAAGTGTAACCTCACCAGTGGTAGGTAAAATTTGAAGAAATGCTATCATGGAGTATCTTAGTGAAACTAATCTCACCCAATCAGCATCTATAAAGAAACCTCACCCTATGGACCTCAACGACTACAGACCTGTAGCACTGACATCCCACTTGATGAAGATCTTAGAGAGATTGGTTCTCACACATCTTCGTCCTCTAGTGAGCCCTGCTATGGACCCTCTCCAGTTTGCTTATCGACCGAGCATTGGGGTAGATGATGCCATCATCCACCTTCTGCACAGGGCTCTGTCTCACCTGGAAAAACCAGGGAACACGGTGAGAATAATGTTCTTTGATTTCTCCAGTGCTTTTAACACCATACAGCCCAGGTTACTGAGAGACAAGCTGGGCCTTGCTGGAGTGGACCACCACCTCTCCAACTGGATCCTAGACTACCTCACAAATCGACCTCAATACGTGAGAGCCCAAGACTGTGTGTCAGGTACCGTGATCTGTAATACAGGGGCACCTCAGGGTACGGTTCTCGCCCCTTTCCTCTTCACACTGTACACTGCTGATTTTAGGTGCAACTCATCTAGCTGCTACCTACAGAAGTATTCTGACGACTCTGCAATAGTAGGCCTCATCACAGACGATGATGACAGGGAGTACAGAGAACTGAACCAGGTTTTTGTGGACTGGTGCCACCAGAACCACCTGAAGATTAATGCGGGGAAGACCAAGGAGATGGTGGTGGACTTCCGTAAAGGCAGATGCCCTCCAAAACCAGTGGACATCCTGGGGACGGGCATCGAGATTGTGAACACCTATAAGTACCTGGGTTTGCTCCTTAATAATAAGCTGGACTGGGCAGACCATATGGAGGCCCTGTACAGGAAGGGCCACAGCAGGCTCTACCTGCTTAGGAAGCTGAGAGCCTTTGGAATCCGGGGGGCACTTCTTAGGACTTTCTTCAACTCTGTAGTGGCATCAGCCATCTTCTTTGGAGTGGCCTGCTGGGGGAGCAGCATATCAACCAGGGACAGAAATAAACTTGACAAGCTGATTAGAAGGGCCAGCTCTGTCCTGGGGAGCCCACTGGACCCTGTGCAGGTGGTGGGTGACAGAAGGATACTGTCCGTGGTGAGCTCCATGCAGAGGAAGAAGTCCCATCCCATGCATGAGACTGTGATTGCGCTGGGCAGTACTGTCAGTGACCGACTGCTCCACCCTAGGTGTGAGAAGGAGCGCTATCGGAAGTCTTTCCTCCCCACCGCGGTTAGGCTGTACAACCAACACCGACCTAAGCGGAGATCAATACACACAGAGAACTGAAATATCTCTCTGCCTGTTAAATCCCCCCCCCCCCCCCCGCTACTTCCTATCTGTCTGTCGGCTATCAAAGTAATGCCTCTTACCTTGGAACATTCCTGTACATGTTGTATATGTATTTGTATCTGCTTATCTTATCTTTGCTGCTGTAACACACTGAATTTCTCCATTGTGGGACTATTAAAGGTCTATTATTATTATTATTATTATTATTATTAATAAGGTCACTTCTAGACTGGACCTTAGTAGTGCCCTAGATGTACTTTATCTGGACTTTTCAAAGGCATTCGATACTGTACAGCATAAAAGGTTGGTATACAAAATGAAAATGCTGGGACTGGAAGAAAACATATGCATTTGGGTTCACAACTTTCTCAGTAATAGGAAACAGAGGGTGCTAGTTAATGGGAAGTACTCAGACTGGGTAACAATCACCAGTGGAGTGGTACAGGCAGAGGCGTAGCTAGGTGTTCAGCACAGGGGGGGAGGGGGCGACCATGTCCAGGTGGGCCCCCAACTTGGACATGTTCGTATACCGATACTATCAGTATACGGTGAGCTTATAGTGGTATATAGCAGCTCTACACATTACACAGGGATCTGCAGACGATTTATGTGTATACAGTACAGTAATATTTAGTGATTTACAGGTGACGTCTCTGACTAATCGTTCACATTCCCTGTCTCTTTCATCTGGATCATGACCACTTCTTCCAGTCTCTGTATAGTTTGCAACAAAGATATCTTTGGCTCCTCACTTTTCCAGGCACCTGTCTCACATTGTCCTCACCTGTACACCCATTCTGCTGCTACCCCAATTATAAAATATATAATATAACCCCCCATAATGAATAATACTCCCAAGTGCGTCTTTAAATTAATAACTTCCCTGTGCAGCCCTTTAAATAGTGCCCATTATTAATAATGCCCCAGGTGTTTCCTAATTAAAAAGGAAAGAAAAAGGGAAAAAAATTATTGGAGTTCCAATACCACGGACCCCCAGGATCATGTTTGAATGAACCGTGGTACCTGTGTAAGTGCCGTGACCGCTACTCTGTTTACATAGTGTAATTCATTTCATAGCGGCCATGTCATGTAACTACAGCCTTGTCCTATACACATCTATGTGACAAGACTGGAATGACATCACATGGTCACTATAAACAGACAGTGTGTGATATAAAAAGGCGCCATAGCCCCTTCATACAGCTGATCAGTGGGGAATCACTTATCTTTTATTGGTAAGAGAAAAAAACAGCTGTGGGAAAAACCGTGGCGGGGACGCATCGCGGTTTTCTGCTGCAGCAGTTTTCACAGAATGTTTGCAGAGATTTCCTCTGCGGAATTTCTGCTTCGATAATATCTATAGGGAAACCACTGGTGTTTCCGTAGGTGTAATTGACATGCTGCAATTTCCAAAACAGCGACTGTTTTGGAAATTGCAGCATATCTGCTGCGCATATTTTACTGCAAAGTGGGGATGGGATAGGGGCCCCATGTGGCGAAAACCCACAGAAAAAAAAAAACGTGGCATTCTAGCAAATCCCATCCACACATTGCGTAAAAATATGTGCAGCAGAAATTGCAGCATGTCAGTTATACAGTGCCTTGCAAAAGTATTCTTACCCCTTGAACTTTGTCACATTTTGTCACCTTACAACCACAAACTTAAATGTATTTTCTTGAGATTTTAAGTGGTAGACCAACACAAAGTAGCAGACAATTGTGAAGTGGAAGGAAAATGATACATGGTTTTCAAAATTTTAATCAAATAAAAACCTGAAAAGCCCCCCTTTATCAATACTTTGTACAGCCACCTTTTGCTGCAATTACAGCTGCAAGTCTTTTGAGGTATGTCTCTACCAGATTTGCACATCTAGAGACTTTTTGCCCATTCTTTATTGCAAAATAGCTCAAGCTCAGCCAGATTGGATGGAGAGCGTCTGTGAACAGCAATTTTCATGTCTTGCCACAGATGCTCAATGGGATTTAGGTCTGGACTTTGACTGGGCTCTCACAGACCTGTAACTTCATCTTTAAGAGGCTCCTCTGTCCTCCACTCATTACCTGTAGTAATGTCACCTGTTTGACATTGTTATCAGTATAAAAGACACCTGTCCACAACCTCAAACAGCCACACTCCAAACTTCACTAGGGTAAAGACCAAAGAGCTGTGGAAGGACACCAGAAACAAAATTGTAGACCTGCACCAGGCTGGGAAGACTGAATCTGCAATAGGCAAGCAGCTTGGTGTGAAGAATTCCATTTGATGTACTATGGAAAAAAATATCAGAATGAGGTGTTTGCACAACTTTTTTTATGGACTTTGTTTTTAAGTCATTCACTATGCAGCCAAAATAACATGTCACCTGTATTCTGTGGGGCAGTACAATTACGATGATGAAATTTATATAGTTGTTTTCACGTTTTAAACCCTTTCATAAAATTCAAAGCTTTGCAAAAAAAAAAAACTTCTTGGAGTTGCCATGCATAAGACGTCTTTTTTACAAGGTCAGATGTACTTTTTATTTATATCATTATGGGGAATGCCTATTGTTTTAATCTCTTTTTACCCAAATTTTTTGGGAGGCTTAACAGTGAAAAAATGGTGGTTCGGTTCTTTTAATTTTTTTTTCCGGCTACAGCGGTCACCATATGGAAAGAATATTTTTATAACTTTGTAGACAAGGCATTTGAGGATACAGTATACTATTTATATATATAATATATATATATGAGAATAAATAAGTAGAAGGATTAGGATATATCAGGAGAGTGGACATGGACTGGAACGAAAACCAAAATTATTATAATGTAAGGTCAAATTTATTCCAAACACAAATGATGACTTCTATTTTCTAGAACTTGAAAAACAAAGACCCACATTGGACCTGTATCAAACATTACATTTTGGAAATTACATTTTCAGAAAATCCTTTACATCTACTTATGAAGGGAATTGTGCTTTACAAGTCATGGGATCCTATGGGTGGATATGCCATACATGTCTGATGTCATAAAAGCCCGACATCGGATGAAACAGCAATTGATACCTTTTGTAAAGTGGTGACTGAACAATTATCGCGCATTGACACGAGAAGATTGACATGTCACTTTAACTTATGCCAGGAGGAAAGAAAATTATTGAGGGGATTAGAAAATCACGACTTGATAATTATTAAACCCTCTGATAAGGGTGGTAATTTGGTGATTTTAGATCGTACCAAATATATCAAAATGTGTCGTTCCATCCTTGATGATTTAAGTTGTTACGAGATTCTATCCCAGGATCTTACAAACGATTATCTTGCTGAATTGAGGTGGATTCTGGTGTCTGCTAAAGAGAGTCATCTAGTTAGTGAGAATGAATTCAATTTTCTTCTTTCACAATGTCCTACCCGTCCAACCTTTTATGCCTTACCTAAAATTCATAAAGGTTTGACACCTTTAAAAGGGAGACCCACCCTGGCAGTTATCAATAGTATTACACAAAACATCTCTTTATATGTGGATGAGATATTTTGTCCATTTGTGACAGCTCTGCCCTCTTTTGTGAAAGACACCACAGATGTCCTCAAAAGATTGGAGGACTTATCGGTTCCGCCAGAGGTGTTTTTGGCATCACTGGATGTCGAGGCTCTCTGCAGCTCCATACCCCATGATAAGGGGTGTGGGGCTGTGGGGGACTTCTTAAAAACTAGAGGTAACCATCTATCTCGGCATAACACTTTGGTGCTGGATTTATTGAGCTTTGTCTTAGAGCACAATATGTTTTTGTTTGACCGCCACTTCTTTCACCAGCTCAGGGGCGTGGCTATGGGGAGTCCATGTGCCCCAACTTATGCCAATCTGTTCCTGGGCTGGGAGAAGGAAGTGGTCTTTGCAGACTCCATGGAGGACTAGTCATTATGTGTCCTCGTGTGGGTTCGCTTTATAGACGATGTGTTCATCCTTTGGAGTGGCTCAAGAGAATCTTTTGGTGAATTTGTACAGACCCTGAATGTTAACTCTTTGGGTCTGTTTTTTACCTCTGAGATCCATGAGAATTCAATTACATTTCTGGATCTCACTATCAAGAAACCTAGTTCAGGGAAATTAACCACTACCATATTCAGAAAGGAGACCGCGGCTAACTCCTTACTGAAATGGGATCGTTGGCATCCCTATGCCCTACGAAAAGGTATACCCAAGGGGCAATTCCTTCGTTTGCGTAGAAACTGTACTTCTCTTACTCATTATCAGCTAGCAGCATATGAACTGCGGGGGAGGTTTCATCATAGAGGCTACCCTGATGGTATCCTAAAAAGTGCTCACCAACACGCTTTGTCTTCGGAACATAGTGGCTTTTTACAATCTTCAAGAAAAAAAGGAGGGGAATGAGCTGAGGCTTATTGGGACATTTGACAGTGCTCATTCTGAGATTAGGAACATTTTGCAAAACTCATGGGAGATTTTAAGATCTGATCTGAATATTGGTCCCCTGCTAAATAATAGACCATCTGTGACTTATACTGTAGACGGGGGGCCAACCTCAAGGATAAATTGGTTCACAGCCATTTGACCTCTACAAACCCAGATACCTGGCTAGGTACACAAGCGGAAAAAATCGTCGGGACATACCCATGTGGGTCTTGTCAAGCATGTAGCTTCATTCAATCGAGTAAGTCATTTACTAGTACCACCACTGCTAGGTGGTATAAAAACAACAGTCTTATTAATTGTAAAACAGAGGGGGCAATTTACCTCATAACATGGTCCTGCGGGGTCCAATATGTTGGGAAAACCATCAGGCAACTTTGCAGGAGGATGAGAGAGCATGTCCTTAATATTAATCGCCAGGAGGACACCATGGTTTGCCGACATGTGTGGGACCAGCACCAAGGAGATGCATCCCATATTAGATTTCAGGGGATAGCGTTGGTGCATCCGTCACCAAGAGGGGGTGACTTTGATCAAAAACTGTTACAAAGAGAGGCTCACTGGACGTTTAATTTAAAAACGGTTAAGCCATGGGGATTAAATGATGGGGTTTCCTATGCCTGTTTTATTTAGTTTGAGCTGGCATACATCATTTTATGTTCCTAATGAGTCTTTTGATTCATATATAGCCTCATGTGAGGTGGATTTGATAATTGATATGGGGATTAAAGTGATTTCATACCAATTTTCACTGAATAGTTTTGTTCCTAGTGTGACTATTTTGTCCCTATTTTGGAATGTTTATCCCCCTCTACCATGTTTTCTCTCCTCCCCTGGAAGAAGGGAGGTAGTGGTATTGGTTGTTGTTATATATGATGATACTATAGGCATGTTATCGATTGAGACATATGATGGTACTTCATGCACGTTCACTAATGTTTATTGACATATATGATGGTACTATATAGACATTATCCATTATTATGGCCGATAATTTCCCTTTTTGATTTTGGCCTCTTTGTGTATTCTCTTCCTGATAGTTTGGGGTATTCTGTATTTTATGTTTTATCTATATTTACCTGCTTGTGATTCTCATATACTTGTCTAACATCGGTATTAGGATGTGAGCGCTTGATTTGTTGACATTCTGTCGGTGGGCAGAGTCTATAGGGGAGTTATTGACTGTCCCGCTATGTGATTGGTCCATTGAGTGCGCATGCGCAAAGGTCCTACCGTTTTCAGCTGTATGGGGGTTTCAGACGTATATTGCTGTGATTGGCTACAGCTGATTTGAAGGGGTGGGCCTTTTGGCTATTTAGGACCGGGATCTCCGCTCTCCTGTGCGGCCATATACCAGTGCTGATGGGGGAGCGGGGGTTTTAATATACTACTCTCTGTAACAAGGCAGAAATGAGGGCTATATTTACTATAAATCTCCTAGCTCTTCTAGCACAGAACCTCTGATGATTTGCCAAAGCAAAAATATGTCTATGGGCAATTGAAATGCGTTAGGTGTGCACTTTATAAGCTATGTTTAGCTGGGGGTCTATAGTGACTTGTTCATGGTTGTTAGGTGTGGGTGATAGACTGCTTAGATGGTCTAAACTGGTCTGCATTACAGATACTAACAGACTAGTAGGCATTAAACGTTTGGTAGTGACTACACCTACTTGATTGTGTCAGCTAGAGTATTAGCTCAGCTGACAGATTTAGAAAAACACTAGTTTAACACCTTAGTCTGTAATATATACATCAACAAAGAAGAGTAGTGTGGTTGTCTCTATTTTTTTCTTCCCTCCTTGTACTGGATATCTAAGTGATTTATCTAATATCCAGTCATATATGCACTATAAATTATAGTGAGAGTTGACAATTATCTTAGTGTCTCCTTCCTAGGAGATTATTTTAGATCCATTAAGGTTTTGTTTTTGTTTTTGGGGGGGTTTCAAATGGATTTAAACAATTTTCAATAAAGGTTTTTTTGTTTTAATGCATCCCTTATAGGCATTGACTCCCCTACTTACGTTCTAATAATTCAATTGGGCACGTGAATCTATTATATCTACATATTTATTTTTCATAATACATGTCTGATGTCAGAAAAGCCCAGTTCTGTCCTACTTTTTAAAACAAATTGTTCCCCAGTGATACCAGTAATAGTTAAATGTGAAGAGTTTACTAACAATGCATTCCCTTTAAGTGACATTTAAAGTGGCTTCAAGGTGGCACTGCAGTTAGAGTCATATACAGTTATATAAACATTATTTTAATCACTTACATGTATGTGATCATACCTTATTTATTAAGGTCACAACCTTTCCCTTTCTTTTTTTGTTCAGCATTTAATTTTTGCCTTGTGGACTGGTTGTTTAAAGATAACAGAGAACAGCTTGAGCAAGTCAGTTTACCATAGATAATAAAATGGACATTTCGGACAATGACCTATTTGCGTAGTATTAGTATTGGCAAATCAAGCAGCCGCATAATCATTTACCTCTTATTTGTAGTTCTCTAACAATAAGGTCAAGGAGAAAAGTAATGGCCCATAATTAAGGGCTATATAATACAAGGCTTTTTGAGGGACATGGTTGATCAGGCTTAAGCATTTAACTTGCAGTGCTTGATCAATATGGAGCGGCTTTTTATAGTAGCCTTGTTGGTGTCACTGTGTACTGCCACAAGCCCTCCATTTCCCAATATAATCCCTCTAGACTGCAATGCAACACAATTCCAAACAGAACTGGCAGTGACCCTCATCAATGAAGACAGGGATGAGGGGTTTATGTTTAAACCACTTCGAGTTGAATCCGTTTTTCAGCAGCAGGTAAGTGACCGTCCTAAAGTGATGACCTCATCGTATTGTTTGCCATTTCATAGATACCTATATAAACATAACAATGCATAATCAATAGAGGGATGAAATATGATAAAATATATTAGGTGTGTATAGATAAGTAAAGATGCACAGAGCTGGATTTGCCTTTTGTTATTACTTATTAGTTTACATAAATTCTCTGAAAAAGCATATCATGGCACGTTACCAAACTCAGCTCTGCTACACTTGTATTCTGTGTATTCTATGAAGATATAGTAATTAGACTATACAACTTTGGTGTTCTTCATGCAGGACTTTTTTATCTGTAATTTTTGACAGAATCTACATCGGAGGATCCTAATGGAAACTTCATTGCAGAAGTAAACATAGCCTAAGCTGTGCACTCCGAAAAGGAAATAGTTAAAGTAATCTTTTAATAAGGTCAATTAGACAAACAACAGTTTAATGCTAAGGCCTCATGCACACAAATGTACATTTAATCCGCAATTGTGGATTCACAGTTGCGGATCAAAGTATGGACACATGCATTTCAATGGGCTCAGACACACATCCATAGTTTTTGCAGCTGTGTGTCCAGGCTGATTTGAAGAGCCTCAAGTTATGGAGCAGGTCTTATACCTGTCCATAATTGCAACTCTGTCAATTCATTTGATTGTATGGGTCAGTGAAAACCATGTATGACACATGGATACCAATCCATGTGTCATCCATGCCATTTTTACTGACCCGGAGATTGCACACAGTCATGTGTAGGAGGCCTAAGGTCCCACATTGCACAAAAGCTTTTTCTGTTGTAAATATTGCTGCGTATTTTTAATATTTTTGAAACAACAGCAACAGTACAGGTATAGCCCACCAGTTGGTGGTAATGACAAGTGCCTGATAATGGCTGAACTGCATCTATTCTATTGCTATTGGTCAGGATGCACCATGTAAGGGCACCTTACTTCTCTCAAAGACGTGTGATTTTTAACTCACTTCCAGAATATACAGCTTAGATCAGAGGACTCAAACTCAGCTGGACAAATGGGCCACACATACGAAAACTTTTAACTGAAGGGCTGCATTGTATTCTATAAAATACAAATTTATTGTTACATAACCCAAGCAGTGACCACATACAGCATAATGTCCCCCAGCAGTGGCACTGTACAGTTTAACGTCCCCAGCAGTAGCCTGCATACTTTAATCTCTCACAGTAGTGGCCCCACAAAGTTTAATGTCCCCCAGCAGTGCCCCGTACAGTCTAGTGGCCCCACACAGTTCCATATAGTATAATGTCCCCCCAGGAGTGACCCCACAGTTTAATGTCCCTCCAGAGTGGCCCTACAAACTTTAATGCCCCCCCCCCCCACAGAATGGCCCCAGAAATTTTTTTGTCCCCCCAGCAGTTGCCCCTGTACTTACGTCACTGCTCAGGGTCGTGCTCATTTCCCCTGCTGCTGGAGCACATACATCACAGCAGTGCATCTGGAGCAGGGAAAGAGAGCGGGAGGTGTCGGGGACGGAGAGGTAAGTATATACACTGCAGCGGTTCCAAGGTTGTAGGCGACAGGTTTGCGACCTACAAGTTTGGAAAGCTCCAGGGGTTCTTTTCTACTCAGTTCTGCCAAGTCAGCTTGATCAGCAGAAACAGGAAGGAGGCTGCCAACAGGGGATGGGGATGACAGGAAGCTAGTATGCACAGACATGTTGTGAACAAATCTCCATAGTGGTCTGGGCCTGGATAGAGAAGGAAAGGGAAATGTAAATGCTGCAAAAATGTTTGGATGGAACACAGCTGATGGTTGTAAGAAGTTGCACAGGGGGCCCAAGCTTTTGCACCAGGGCCAATGAGAATGATGACAACATTAATCTCTAAAGTAGCAGGACAACTCAATGGTGTTTAGTAGTGGACGTTTTTCATTTTTATTTTGAACATTAGGAATTGTTATATTTGCTCATTTTACAATTTTCTAATTTCAGTCAGTGAAAATACCTGGAGCCATGATCTACTATCTGGATCTGGATGTGATTGAAACAGAATGCCATGTACTGAGTGGGAAATCATGGAAAGATTGTAACCATCAGATGTCATTTCATGAAACTGTAAGTATTCACCTACAGACCAGCAGAGAATTATGTCACATTATACACACGCGGACAAAATTGTTGGTACCCCTCGTTTAATGAAAGAAAAACCCACAATGGTCACAGAAATAAATTGAATCTGACAAAAGTAATAATATATAAAAGTTCTATGAAAATGAACAAATGAAAGTCAGACACTGCTTTTCAACCAAGCTTCAACAGAATTTTTTAAAAAAAGAAAACTCATGAAACAGGCCTGGACAGAAATGATGGTACCCTTAACTTAATATTTTGTTGCACAACCTTTTGAGGCAATCACTGCAATCAAACGATTCTTGTAACTGTCAATGAGACTTCTGCACCTCGCAACAGGTATTTTGGCCCACTCCTCATGGGCATACTGCTCCAGTTGTCTCGGGTTTGAAGGGTGCCTTTTCCAGACAGCATGTTTCAGCTCCTTCCAAACATGCTCAATAGATTTTAGGTCAGGGCTCATAGAAGGCCACTTCAGAATAGTCCAATGTTTTCCTCTTAGCCATTCTTGGGTGTTTTTAGCTGTGTGTTTTGGGTCATTATCCTGTTGCAAGAGCCATGACCTGCGACTGAGACCAAACTTTCTGACACTGGGCAGCACATTTCATCTTCCTGGGTGTTAGCAGACCCTGCAGATACCTGGGGCACCATGAGGTATTGAAAGAGGGGTAGGCACAGCACAATTGCATTTGTTGCTCACACCAAGACACCTGGGGCACCAAGAAGTTGCCCATAGTCCAAAATAGTTGTGGGACATGTCTGTGACTTGAGTGTTTTTGCAGCCAAAACACAGCTCTAAAAAAGTCACAGACAAGTCCCACAACTATTTTAGTTGCGCTACACATGTCACTATGTTTTCCAAGTATTCATGGTGTGTATATGATGACTTCAGTGCTGTGGTAGCACCATCATGTTTGCTCTTCCGAACCTTTCAAAATATCCATGTGAATAAATGACCATCTCACACTAACATCTCAAAATGAAATTATCATGGCATTACTTAATCTGAGATGGGGCACATTACAAAATCGCAGGACGTACTTCAAGTTCCAGTACCTACCTTTCACAAAACTGTGAGTATGTGATATATTCATTTCTAGGTGGAGGAAAAATTGTCAATGATCCCATGTTTAGTTAACATTTATCAGTTATCATTATATTATTGCTTGGTGTCATGGCCGTGTTTGATGTCTCTCATGTCTCACTGTATCATTTCACTTTAACTAATAGCTGCTGTTTTCTTCACTTGTTTCCACTGCTAAAAAAAAAAAAAAAAATTCAAAGATTGATGCTATGTTCACATCAGCGCTGTAGTGTCCACACACTGACTGTTGACATCATGGACACCAACAGTATATTGAGGCTGTCGGACCAGCAGCACTTTTTGGCAGTCACTTGGCAATTTTTGGTGTTCACTGTGACAGAGTCTCGAAATGGAGACTTTGGCTCAGATGTGAATCCAGTTTTAATTGTCAATGATCATGTCATTGTTCTGGAGTAGGCTTTGTAAACAGCATCACTGTGTGCACAGAGCAGGTATACAAGAAATTCATATTCCACAGCACTTTACAATCAAAGTATGCAATAAATCTACAAAATGTATATTAATGCACAATGAGAATGGACTCTGCTCAGGGCATTATGGGATTACATGCCCTTTATCATCAACAAGCATATTTAGCATTCAGGGATTCTTGTGATAAAAATAGTGCAACAATATGTACAACACATGCTACATGTTAGAAAATATGCATAAAATAAAAATCCTATTTCTTTACAATTCCTTACTTTTATGTCACAGGTAGTTGGTCACTGTAAAGCCACCGTTTTCATAGCCAGGACATGGAGAATTCTGAAACTTGTGAATTACAACTGCACCCTTGGCTCAGGTAAGAGCAATAAGAGATCGAGCTTACTGTATGTATGGCTTTGGTTGAATGTAGGAGGATGTCAGATGCATTGTCAATCAATATTCTCATTCAATGACCCTATTATTATTATTATTATTAGTTCTTTCCAGATCAGTTGGTATGATTTGTTCAGACTTCCCTACTCAGGTCCAGGATATCAAAGTAAAAGGCGGATTGCCTAAACAAAAACAGCAGCATTTTAGAAAAAAAAATACATGGACCTACCAGTATTATACATTGATCTATACTTCTCAGTAAAATCTACAAAAATGAACATGAGGTAATTAGTACACATTTTGATCAATGTGTATAAGCCCAATAGTTACTTCATGGTGACCGGGGTATAGCAGATCCCTACTCTGTTGGGTGCAGCACCACATAGTGACTGTCAATCATGCAATGCAGCACCCACAGGAAGAGCAACCCTGACTCTGGGTCACACCACCCCATAACCATAGCACCACAGCAATGGCAGACACCATGCAGCACTGCACCATTAACAGAAAACAGAAAATTGTGAATTAAAACTGTATCCTTGGCACAGGTAAGAGCAACATATGATAGAGAGTACTGTATGTATGGCCTTGGTTGAATGTAGGTGAAGTCGACTGTCATTGTCAATTGATACTCTTATTAAATTACCCTATTATTATCAGTTCCTCCTAGATCAACTGTTATGATATGTCCAGACTGCCCTGTTCTAGTCCAGGATATTAACTCCAACATAAAAGCAAAGGTTGATCGCTTAGTCGAATTGTTTAATAAAAACAGCAACCAAACGCATTATTTCAAGGTGGATGATATTGAAAGAGTGTCAACACAGGTAAGATGGAGATGTATGCACCTGTGTACAGCTTTAACCCCTAACTACAGGTATTTTAGGCCATATTCACATGTGATTGTATCTATTTTTGTGTTTTTGTAATACTTTCCAGTCATTTTACACATAAATCTAAAAAAAAACCACATTGAAAACACCACATGTGAACATAGCCTAACAAGTATTTTTCCAAATTAAAGAGGATGAAGCTGATGTAGACACATTCACTAAGTGAAAATAGAAAAATGATCTGCCCACCCCAAATCTCAAGACTTCTGCTCATGTAGAAAGTCGGTGCAATGAGCAAGGAACATTGGGCCAGTCCAGGAAAGAGTGATAAACAAAAGTTGATGGTTCCAGCACATGGCCAAAAGACGTGGATAACAATCAAATCCTTCATTGAGACACCAGGATAAAAACAAAGATGCAATAAAGATAAATAAGGCATCTTTTGACGCATTTCGGACTTGTTTATTTAGACTTTACTCATAGATGTAGATATATCACTATGCCTAAGGTGAAAATTTACACAAATACACCCATATAGATCACATGATCAGATGATCACTGCAAGAAAGATAAAGGATATAAAATAAAAAAAAAAGATGTGATCGCATGTTTGTTTTCATCCTGGTGTCTCAATAAAGGATTTGAATTTTTATCCACATCTTTTGTTCAAGTGCTGGAACCACCGCCATTTTGTTTGTTTGACATTCACTAAATGTCTCTTATAATGCCAACATAGCATGTTACGAATCAGAAAGCACACAGGCAAATGAAATCAGAAAGAAAGAGTACAGACACAAGAGCTGATGATATAAGAGGAAATAGGAAAATATGAGTGACACAAAAGGTAAAAACTGTGTGCAATGTTCCAGCCATCATTTATTTTATATAGGGAAGTACACATATAGTTGCATGAACCAGTCACCAGCCAGTAATTGTGTATACATAGATATAAGGTGTATTAGGGCTCAAGGATTATTGTGAACACTATGTACACTGCAACAGCTATTATTCAGACAGAGTATTTGTATGGACAACATACTGTATGTGTATGGTGTTCAAATTCCTGTGAAGAAGCTACTTGTGAAGAATGCATGTTAATAAATACACGCTCTCATCCATTAGTGAGATCACCCTTGGAAATTTCCTATCATAAGGGTATTTTCTTCACAGGATATGCCATACATACATGATAGTGGACCTTCACCTATCTCAAGAATGGGGGTCCCCTGACCTCCTGTTTTGACTGGTGCTGCAGTGAATGAAGAGGAGGCCTCACATGCAGCAAGTGCCTTGGCTATTTCTCTCCAAAAGGAATAAATGGAAAGAAACAAGCCCTGTATAAGAATAGGTTGAAGGACGGGCCACTGATTTTTTTCTGTTTTTTAGTGTTATGAGAATGATAGTTAAAAAACTATATAATAATGAAGACTATGATATGAACACATAGACCAAAAATTTCAACCTTTAAACGATAACCTTATTTTTGCCTTAAAAGGGGTGTTCTAATAATGGACATTTATGTGAATAACAGACATAGAAGTGAATGGAGAGAGCCACACATATGCAACTACTCTCTATTCACTGTGACAGCAGCACTAGCCTAAACAGGAGTCCCTTGGGTGGGACCTGCATATTGTAAATTTACAACATATCTTATGAATATACTCCTTTAATACAACTTAGAACCGGTTCACATCTGCAAGCAGCACTTTTCTTTCTGCATGTTTCATGTGGAAATCGAGTGGAAACCACATGGACCCCATTATAGTCTATGGGGTCCGCGGGTTTCCCAGGTGAAAAACGCTTTTTATGCGTATAGGTTTCCGTTCGGGGGAGGTCCCCAAGCGGACTTCACGAACGGAAAGCCGAACACAGATGTGAACCGGTCCTTATTTGTACTTTTTATAAAATATAGTGCATGCACTATGCCACAAGACTGAAAACAGAAGCATTTCTAATGATAAAAGAAATTAAGAGCACTCTTTTTATGTTCCTCTCCAGCCTGATAGAGATAATGAAGGATGATAGTAGAACTGTTAATACACTTAATATCACTTTTATTACTACATATGTGAAAGAAACAACTGTGTAAAAAGCACTGAGCCTACCATATAATGCACAATAAAAGTAATGGACATTACCATTATTATTTTCTGCCTCTTCTACAGTATGTGTTTGGACAATCTTACTTCCCGCAATTCACCATAAAAGAAACCGAGTGTTTAAAAACACAAACTGATGTGAATCTTGCAGACTGCAAGTCCCTTTCAGATAAGGAAGCAGTAAGTTATACCATTTCATATTTCTAAAATATAATTTTCAGAATTTGTTATTTAATATGATAGAATAAGGTATAAAAAATTGTAACTGTGACTTACTGAATCACCTCTGGTGAAAGCTGAGCTTGGTTTTAGGAACGGAAGTAAAAGGAAACAGGTTTCTACTTCAGTTTCTACTACTACTCCAACTGAATTAGTTGAGTTTGTCAGCAATTTACATAATAGATGAGTTAAGGAATTGATGATATTGTGGTTCACTAATATACAAGGACAAAATGACCAAATATGGTAATTTAAAAAAATATAATAATTATGTACACTACAGCCTGTGCAGTACATATGACAACTTACGTGTGAATGAGAGCCAGAAACAAAGAAAAAATATCTGGTGTCTGCTTCACCTGAGCATTGCTCTTGAACAGAGATTTTTTTTTTGCGGCTCGCTATGTGGAGCTAAGGCCCCATATAGCGAGGCGCAGTAAAAAAGCGCTTTGGGAAATATCGCATCACATTTTTTTTTCCCGCAGCACTTTACACAGAAAGTCCACAGAGTTTTCCTCTGAGGACTTTCTGCTTCAATTATACATACAGTGAGGAAAAAAAAGTATTTAGTCAGCCACCAATTGTGCAAGTTCTCCCACTTAAAAAGATGAGGTCGGCCTGTAATTGACATCATAGGTAGACCTCAACTATGAGAGACAAAATGAGAAAACATATCTAGAAAATCACATTGTCTGATTTGTTTAAGAATTTATTTGGAAATTATGGTGGAAAATAAGTATTTGGTCAATAACAAAAGTTCATCTCAATACTTTGTTATATATCATTTGTTGGCAATGACAGAGGTGAAACGTTTTCTGTAAGTCTTCACAAGGTTGGCACACACTGTTGCTGGTATGTTGGCCCATTCCTCCATGCAGATCTCCTCTAGAGCAGTGATGTTTTGGGGCTGACATGCTGCGATTTACAAAAACACAACAGTTTTTGAAATCACAGCATGTCTGCTGTGGATATTATTCGGCATTGTATGGATGGGATTAGCCAGAATTCCATCCACTTTGCATGTACAGTAAAACACTGCGGTTTTGCCCAGGTCTCACAATACTTACATACTCTTTCTACAAGTATTGATGTGAGTGTGCACCAGACTTGTTCAGCTGGTAGTGACTCGCCGTATTCAATTTTGTCAGTCCAAATTTGTCAGTCCAGTTGATTATGCTTTGAGCCCTTTGTTGGCGTGTTTTAATTAAAATGTATTAGTTTTAGTGTTCTAGTGTCAGGTAGTTCTAGTCTAAAATTAAACCTAAACAATATTTATCCTTCTAGAATTCTTTTTGATTGTCCAAAGACCCTCAGCGGTCAACTGAAATATGAAAGTTTATTCAGACTCAAGTAAAAATGTACCTCCAACTTTGAAGAGATATTCTAGTCACAAGTAACTGTTGCCTACCTAGTTTAAAAGTTTCAATCCAAAACAGACAAATGATGCAAAAAGTCTAAAAATGTAAAAAATCAATACACTTTATTCAAAAACATTTTAAAAATACAGATCACGCAACAAAAAAAATCCAAAGATAAAAGGACAACACCAAGTGCCTGGTAATTAATAGCACAATAATGCACGTAGTTTTAATATAGCAATTCCATAGCATTAAATATAATAGTAGCACAAAAGTGCTTGAAGTGCTATTGCACAGCTTCCCAATTAACCTAATAATTACAACAGTATCACAATGGTAAATATATATCTATATGAAAAAAAAATGTAAGAACACCTCATAGTGCAATAATAAAATGTTGTACAAAGTGATGAAAGAGAATAGACAGCTGCTTACCTGGTGGCGAGCAGGCAATAGCCTTATTAAGCTCCTGCTCTTCCCCAAGACCTCATACCGGATTGGTCAATGGTATATGAATTAAATATAGAGATAAAAACATTTGGGGCAGATAAGCGCTGCTTAGCTGAGGTGTGAAACACACAGGAGGCGATACCAGGGTACAGGTGATCACTTATTAAATGAATTTAAGCAATCATCAACATATAATGTACTTAAATAGATACATTTGCAAAAATAAGTAGGTAATAAATATTATGTTAACTTAAACACATGAAAAATGGAAAGTAACATGTTATAAAATAATAATAATAATAATAATAATAATAATAATAATAATAATAATAATATAAATAATAATAAACCAAATAAATAAAACAGTATAAATAATGTATACAAAAAGAATGTATACAAAAGGAATGCATAAAAAACACACATATGAGAATGAATAAACATGGTAAATAGATAGGGATACATCGATATATGAAAAAATATGACATGAATATAGCAAAGTCACAAATAAAAATATATGTGTACATAATCCCAAAGACCAGCTAACAATTCATCAATTGTCATAAATCATAAATCCCTAAATGGGAGTAAAAAAAGGGAGCAATAAAATGTAAATAAAGAGTACTAACCCATTATACAAGTCACACCCCGATGCGTACACCCCAATGCCTATTTCAGCGCACTTTGGGAGTGGCACCATAGCAAGGAGGGATCTATTTAAGGCTGAAGAGGGACAATAGTGCATCAATAGTGCAACTGAACGTAATAAATCAATTAGTTTGTCCAACTACAGGACATATGGAAACTAGTAGTCCAAAGGCTCAGGCTAGTGATCCACCATAGATAATTTTAAAAAAAGCCATCTAGGTTGAGAAAAAATGCAAATGTCTATCTTTCATCAATAGGCAATGTTTTGGTTGCTTGAGGTACTTGTTGCCATGGGAATATCGCTTCTGGATTATAGATAAACTATTGCATTTTTTCTCAACCTCAGGTTTTGCCTTTTTTATCTATTCATATGTACAGGGTATGCTGGGATATTAAATGGTATGCGTATTGTCATTCATAAATGAGATGTTTTTTTCCGCAGCATGTTGGTTTTTGCAAAGGTAGTACTTACCAGAAACAGGCAGGAGAAGAAGGGTTAGATGTGTCCTGTGAAATCTACAACCCAAGGGTAAGTTCTGAATGCTCTGAACAGATAATCTATTTCATGGTGAACCAGACAACTTATTTACATAAAAGTTCTCTTGCTTAGATTAATAAAACTTACTTTATGCACACAAAGTCGTGTTACAAGGCCACTATGGCAGTATTACGTCTTACATTACATACATAAGACGTGCGGGCTCTCTGTACACCACAACATGATGAGCCATTTGGCACTGTATTCTTCCCTAGAAGCAGAGCCACATTTTTATTTGTGGAACCACAAGCCATTTGGCATTTTATTCCTACATTTAGGCTAAGGCCCCACGTGGCGTCCCACAGCAAGGCAGACACATTCCGGTTTTTCCTGCAGCGCTTTTCACAGTAAGTTCACAGAGGTTTCCACTGCAGACTTTCTGTTTCAATTATACCTTATTTCTCTGCTGCATTTCTGTAGGTATAATTGACATCCTGCACGTATTTTACCGCACTGTGGGGATGGGATTCGCAAGAATCCCATCCACTATACAGTGACTGTAATACACCACGTTTTTTTCTGTGCCGTTTCCGCTGCGGTTTGCCCACGGCATTTACGCCACGTGGGCCCCAGCCCTATAGAAGAAATAACAAGGAAATAAAAAGAGAAACACATGGGAGTATTCCAGAATTTTGGCATCAAAAAGTTCAAAAATAGGACTATTTGGGCTAATTTGCACAAAAATGTAGTGTTATTTAAAATTTTTATACTACTCAGTTTTTAGAAGTGGCTTGGAAAATGGGCATGGTTAGTCTGTCAAGCTGGGACAGATTTTTAGCAAGTGTGACATTTTGACTTGCAGGAATTGTTGAAATCTCACTCAAGCAGGGGGTGGCATAGAAAGCAGAGTAACATCTTAGGACAGTAGTCAGCAAAACTGACTTCAAAAATTCCCTTCATTATAAATCTCCTGCATTGTTAGAATAAAAGATGCTACAGAAGTGTTATACTGTTTTTAAAAGTCCGAGGTAAGGTTTTTTGTTTTTATTTTCTCGGTGTATGGTGTTTATTGTTCTTTTATCATTCTCCATAGGCTTCTCTGTAAAAGTTTAAAAATGGCAACTCCTAGTGTAATTTACATGTTGTGGAAATTCAGCGTTTTTTTGTTGCAGGCTTTGCTGCAGTTTTTTGAGCCAAAGTCAGGAGTGGAAAATATAAAGGAAGCTTTTAGATGTTTCCCTATGGTATACAGGATTGTGTTACTCATCTTTTCAAGAACTCTGAATGTTGTCAACATTGAAACATTCTTATTTCATACAAAGACTGAAATCCTGTCTTAATCTGACAAATTCACAGATTTTTCCAAGAGACTGTTCTCATACACTTAAAGAGGACCTTTCATCACCTCTACAAACTAGACAGACACAAATATATTTAAAATCTTAAATTTATCAACCCAAACATGTTTCACCACATCTGTGGCAGCTACAGGGGTCTCAGGGATGAATTCAGGGTATTTAGGGTTTTAGATATTTACAAATAACATGGGTGGTTCACGGAGGATGAAAAGTATTTGCCTTTGGCATTTGGTGTTTTGGGATTGTGCTTTATACACCGCCCATCCATGTCAGGGATTTTGAATAGAATTCGGAATCTCACCATTTGCCTGATCCTGTCTGACCTGTTCTGATCCTGTCTGACACCGCCCTTCAGAGAGTACAGAGTCTAAATAGCATATGAGGCACCAAAACTAACAAGTCTGATTGCTCATGAAGGGTGTGGGCTACAGAGAAAATATACAAAGAGCTGGGCTTGGGAAATGTGGTGAAATGTCCGCTTTATTGAAATGTGTAACTGTCAGATGGCCATCTACTTCACTGTTGTTTTTCATCAAGATGTAAACTAGAATTTAATTGATCCTATTTAAAGAGGATCTGTCAACTCACCAGTCATGTCTGATTTGATAAATGATTGTATTCCTCATATAATATAACAGTTCTAGAGCATATTTTCTTATACAGTAACTCTGGGTTGTATTATTCCTCTGTTATTCCTCTTAGAAATGTATAAATAAATTGACAAGTGGGTGTTACCAGCTGGGGAAGTTTCCCTGCACAATCACCCTAAACAAACATAGTCCAATTACTGCTGACAGTATTAGACTCTGTAGGGACAAGCCCCTTTGACAAGGGAAAAGATAAAACCCAGTTGTCAATTTATTGATATTTCTTTTAGGAGGTATAATAGAGGAACAACACAACTTACAGTTCTAGGAAAAGATGCTTTAGTATTCTTACTTCATGGGGAAACAAGTATTTAATAAAATGGACATGTCAGGAGGGAGGACAGATCTGCTATAAAATAAAAGTAGAAAACTCCTTAAATTACTAATTATTTGTTTATTACCTTGAATGTTGCCTTTTCAGGAGAATAAAGATGATCATGGCCACGGACGCTGTCGTTGTGATCATAGACCAGATAGCACACAAACTGAACAAGGGCAAGAAGAATCTAATAACCCAGGGGTAGGTGAGGCAGAAGTACAGGAAGGTAAAGGAAAGGCAGAACAAGGTAAAGATGTACCTGGCTCATCACACAGGGGTCATAAACATCACCGTTGCCAACATGATCACCATCATCATCATCCTCACCATCATCCTCACCATCATCCTCATCACCACCACCACCATGATCACCACCATGATCACAAAAATGATAGTGATCCTCATCACGACCATCATCATGATCATCATGATCACAAAAATGATAATGACCCTCATCATCACCATCATCATGATCATCATCATCATAATCATACTTCATCTAAAGATGGCAGCTCATCTGAAGAAGAACATATAGATAAGAAACCGTTTTGGAAAAGATCAAAAGGGTCTGTCCAATTTTACCATCTTTCTGGTGATCAAAACAGTGTTCCAGTTCCAACCATTGTCCGCCTACCTCCTCCACCAGAGCAACCAGGAAAACATGGAAAGCATGGAAAGTTTGAAAAACATGACAATATTGAATTCCCAAGTGAGCAGTCCAAATTGAGCACATGTCCTGGGGAGCCACTGGAAGTTGTATCAGATATTATTAAATCTATTATCTTTTAAATAAATTTGAACAATATGTCTACAAAAATAGAGTGTTAGGCATATGTTAAAAAGGAGTCATAATAAACATTTCTGAAACTGTATTTGTCACACTCTATTTTATCATTTAAATTGGGGTCAAATTTGTTCATTTTTCCATTAGGACAGTATGAATTAATGTTATTTTAAATTTAGGCCACTCAGAAGAACCATGTGTACAGAGTCTATATGGCAAGACACAGAGTTCATATGGTTCTGTATTACAGAGACATACATGCTCTCTGTCTTTCCTGCCAATTATACGGTATTTACTGCACACAACATGCAACCAGCTCCAGTGAAGGAAAAAGGGAACCAGCAGCTTTCCCTGCAACCCATCTAAAATCTCAGTAACAATATTGCCTCCTCTGCTCCCCCTTAACCCAAGATGCCTCCCCATGGGACAGAACCAATAACCCTTTGTAAAGGCTATGTATTCTCTCCCTGATTAACAGATCAAACATTCCCTGTGTTCCCTGATATACTCAGTGAAACTGAAATCCCACACCTGTGCTGAGGCACATGTACAGTATGGCTATGGTACCTTGGGCCACAGTAGAGCATGTCACTGCTCATATACAACTCAAGGAATGCAAGGAGGAGGCACAGAATTTCAGTTCTATGCAAGTAGTAGGTACAGAATTTCAGTCCTATAGAGTATTAAGTCAGGGAACAGTAGAATTGTCACACATTGGGTTGGGAAGATATTACTAAAGGGAGTCTGTGACCAGAAGCCAGGATGTCAACCCAGCACTGCATATAGGTTACGGTCATCTGAATCAAACAGTGTTTACCCTTGTGAACCGGTGCCTCTATAAACAAGATATCTCCACTTGTAACAATATGCAAATTAGCATTTTGGATCAGTAAGGGCATTGCTGCTTACCTCTTTGGAGTAATGGCAATATCCTTAGTTCCCAAAAGAGCTCAATTGCAAATTGACAAAAAGAGCAATATCTTGACAACGGAGGTACTGATACACTAGGGGAAAACACTGTTAGGTTAAGGATACCTGAATCAATCATTCAGCTGGGTTTGGTGACAGAATCCATTTTAGGAGTACCCAGGAGCCCTCACTTGCTTATTAACACCCATTGGACGTTTGCAGCACAACAGAAATAAAGTTTCTATAGAGAGAAACAGAAAAATCAACTGTACTTCAGGAAGCTTGGAGAAGGTAAGAAATGCCCCAAAAGCCCTCCACAGCCAACCTGCACATGAACAAACCAACAGCCCTCTCGAGAATGGAGCCACAACACTTAACAACAAAGGCACACTCACACCCAACCGTGACCTTCCCCTTGACAGACTTCCCCCCCATTGTCAAGAAGGTTGCCAGTTTGTTCATGTGCTACTGTGCAGGTTGGGTGGGTGGTGCTTTTGGGGTGTTTATTGTCGCTTCGCTCTGCATTGTGGATTGCCTTCCCAGCCCAGCTTAACCAACCATTATTTGATTGACACCTCTCTCTGGAAAGAGCTGGGCAGCAGTTGAGGTGGAGGGGGGAGGTCTGCTGTGTCTATGGTGCGAGTCAGGGCCCCAGGAGGATATGGGGCACCCCACAGGCCCTTTTCACTTAGTTTGCATGTGGATTTTCTTAGTGGTAGATCTGTAGTGCTGGGTGGCAAGGGCTTGTGTGGGGAGTATGTGATGAATACTGCAGGGTACTGTGATTGTGTTGCCTGCGATTTTCCTACTGATGCCGCAGCCCAGATGGAGATGAGGGGGGCCTGCTGTCCTACCTGATGTTGGTGGTAGTAGTTCCCCTGGGGTGCTTCCAGTTGGAGAGAGGACCTTTCTACTCTGAGTCGGTGTGATGGTGTTCAGAAGGGCCCTGATGGTAATGCAGGAACAACTCAGGAAGGCAGTTGTGCAGTTGAAACAGGCTTAACTGTTACTTAGCAACTGAACAGTAAAACAAGCAGTTTCCTAATGGGGGTTGTAGTCTCCCAGTATTCAACTGGGATACTGGGAGTTGTACTCGTGGCTAGTCAGAGCAGGGGTCTGGTTCCCTTTTAGTAGGTCCCGGATAGCCCCTCCTGTCATAGGACTCCTCCACTCCTCCTGGAACAATGTCCGAATGTCAGACAGTGGATCTCCCTGTTTCAGGGCTGTCTCTATAAGAGCATTGGGCTGTTTCTTCCACCTCAGGAGCTGTGTTGGCAATTGTTAGGCCACAGTGCTGGCATGCACTGTTTCCAACTACACACTGCTAGACTGGCACAGTGCAAACTGACTCTAGGCTCACACCTGCATAAGGATTTCTGTTTGGGGGGTCTGCTTGGGTACCTCCTAAACTGAAACCTAAACCACTTAAAAAGTGGTTAACCTCAGAAACCCACGGACCCCATAGAATATAATGGGGTCTGACGGGTTTCCGCCCAGTTTCCACTTGCACGACCTTTCTCTCTGCATTTTCAAAGTGGAATGGGGAACAGAATCCCCCAACGGAGACCCAGCGCAGGTGTTAACCTAGCCTGAGGCTTTAACGGTTCCCCAGGAGACAAAAGTCTCCTCATTCCTCGCCCACTGGCCTGTGATAGGCCAGGGCTCTACCAAGTGTAGTGGGTGAACAATGGGGAAACTAACAAGGAATTTATATAAGAGAGAGTTGCAGAACAGTGACATAGAACATATACACAAGACGTACAAACATAACCCAGAGGCACAAAGACAAACACAGTAAAAGCAGCAGCACTCTGGGATGCTGCACTGACACACTCCCTTTAATTTTTGATGTCTTTATATATCCTTTATTTAACATTTATCCCAGATTATTTTTGGCCGGAGGAAGATACCATTTGAGTGATGAAACGTGTAGCCGAGCTATTCAATAAAATACTATGAGACCATTTCCAGCCTCTGTCATCCCTGATTGGTCTAGTCCAACAGCATCCGCAAGTCCCTAATCTTCTCTCCTTTACCCTAACAGAAATAAAAGGGACTTTCTCCCATTTTTTACTTTATGAAAGTCCACCATAGGTATATTTAAACCTGTCTTTAATTCACTTACTAAACAGTGTTTGTACAGTAGTATGATCAGCTAAAATCTTGTCCCAGATTCCCTAATAGTCTTATAGGAGATTATTGTGTTGTATTGGTAGAAAACCCACTTCCAGGAACAGTGTTAAACATACAAAAAATAGCTTTCAACTTTAAATCTGTTTTCACTTAAGCTAAACATGCTTATTGCTTTACTGTCATATCTTCAGGGTCTCGCAACACCAAAGAGTTACACCACGCTTTGGAGTTCCTTTTTCCCACCCCATCACAAGATTGACAATTGCAGAAAAAGCGTCACTCTGTGGTCCCTGCAACCCCTCTAAACACCACCATTTAAAGATATAAAGCTTTCCACTCTAAGCTGAGGACACACGTGACATATAAACAAAAACTGCCCAAAATGGTGGAACCACTGAAATCCCACAGCATAAACTGGCATACTGCAACTTGATAACCCACACCATGGTTCAGTTTGCACTGGAGGTTTTTTTTTGGTTTTTTTTTTCAGTATGCTGCTACTGTACTTGGCAGCAGATTATCTCCTGGCAAGTGTGAGTTGGGTAATATATGTCATATTGAAATCCAGCCCTGCTCTCCAAATCACACTTTACCACCCATACCAATCCATCCCTTAACATTACGCCTTATTCACACATTCATGTTCAATGTATGTCCATAGCAAAATGTTTTTTTATCCATTGAAATTAAAAATTTTCATAAGTTTGCTGTTTGTTATTACTCCCTCCATATGTCATTTAAAGGGGTTGTCCAGGATCTCAAGATATTTGATACTTATGACCTCTCTACAGAATAGGTCATCAATATCAGGTCAGTTGGGGTCCAACCCCTAAACCGATCAGCTGATGCGGCTGCCGGAAGAGCTCTGTACACTGTAGTGGCGGCATTGGGGAACTGCAGCCCCGCTCCCATTCACTTGAATAGGGGTAGGACTGCTTCATGCCGTATGCTTAGTATATGGCTTCAGATGGCTGCATTTGCAGATCAGTTCGGGTGTCAGTTCTCAACTAATTTGATACTGATGACCTATCCTGTAGAGAGGTCATCAGTATCAAATATCTTCAGACCCTGGATAACCCCTTTAATGTCTAACCCAGTGAAAAAGGTCACATGACTGAGGATGGCATCCATATGCTGTCCAGTGAAAAACGCAAAATCTAAATGAGATGTTGATACTGTGTTTATCAAAGCTTGAACTCACATCTTTTAAGCATAGGTGTTGTTTAACTTTTTCTCACTATTGTAATATACTTTATTAATCTATTTTACTTCCTTTCACTAGAAGACAGGCTCTAAAGTTCTCTGTAGCAACGCTCTAAAAAAGCATCGTCAGGGAGCTTCTGCATGCGGTGTGGCAGATTTATCAATCCCTCTATGCCTGTAAACTAGTGCAGAGGGATGATATTGTGCTACACATTTGGTCCAAGACCCTTTCTTGCACTAAGTGTGCTCCACAATTCCTGTTCTATGCCTCGCTCGCTGCATTGTGAGAATGTGGGCAGAGCTGGGTGGCCTAACAGATTCATGATACTCACCTCACGGCAGTTTTCTGTTGTGAATTTTAATGGAAATCTACAACAGTTCTTAACCAGCATAGATTTCCATTCCAGTGCAGGAACGTCCGACTGAGTTATGAAGAGACCATAGCATCATCACAAATCTCTCGTTCCTTACACCGGTCGGAGTCTTTATTAAGACTGGTATACAATACGCCAGTCTTTATAAATCACCTCCACTGTTTATTGACAGTATGCACAAATGTAGAAGTTGCCAAAGTGGGGGAGTCAATTCAAATAGCTACACACGTGGACAAAATTGTTGGTACCCTTCGTTTAATGAAAGAAAAACCCACAATGGTCACAGAAAGAACTTGAATCTGACAAAAGTAATAATATATTCTATGAAAAATTCTATGAAAATGAACAAATGAAAGTCAGACATTGGTTTTCAACCATGATTCAACAGAATTTTTAAAAAAAGAAAACTCATGAAACAGGCCTGGACAGAAATGATGGTACCCTTAACTTAATATTCTGTTGCACAACCTTTTGAGGCAATCACTGCAATCAAACGATTCCTGTAACTGTCAATGAGACTTCTGCACCTCTCAACAGGTATTTTGGCCACTCCTCATGAGCAAACTGCTCCAGTTGTCTCGGGTTTGAAGGGTGCCTTTTCCAGACGGCATGTTTCAGCTCCTTCCAAAGATGCTCAATAGGATTTAGGTCAGGACTCATAGAAGGCCACTTCAGAATAGCCCAATGTTTTCCTCTTATCCATTCTTGGGTGTTTTTAGCTGTATGTTTTGGGTCATTATCCTGTTGCAAGACCCATGACCTGCGACTGAGACCAAGCTTTCTGACACTGGGCAGCACATTTCTCTCTAGAATCCCTTGATAGTCTTGATATTTCATTGTATCCTGCACAGATTCAATACACCCTGTGCCAGATGCAGCAAAGCAGCCCCAGAACATAACAGAGCCTCCTCCATGTTTCACAGTAGGTACAGTGTTCTTTTCAAGATATGCTTCATTTTTCCGTTTGTGAACATATAGCTCATGTGCCTTGCCAAAAATGTCGATTTTTGTCTCATCTGTCCATAGGACATTCTCCCAGAAGCTTTGTGGCTTGTCAAAATGTAGTTTGACAAATTCCAGTCTGTCTTTTTTAAGTTATTTCTGTGACCATTGTGGGTTTTTCTTTCATTAAAAGAGGGGTACCAACAATTTTGTCCATGTGTGTATATCTTTAGTTTTATACCATGAACTGATGCATATAGAAATCACTTTCCCGCCTGTGTCTTTAAAGTGTAAACTTTCAAAGAACTTTTGATTTTCTGGCAGTATTTACGTACTTAAGCACCCCAGGTCTCTGAACTTTTCACCCACCTACTACTGTACCCCCGTTCAACCACATGTCATTCAATTTTCAACATTTCTACAATCTGGTTTCCAACCCACCATTCTACTACAACAGTCTTTATCAAAGTCACAAATCATCTGTTAACTGCTAAAATCTCACACCATTACTCTGTAATACCTCCAGCTAGACAAGTTATCTGCTTACGATATATTTGACCACTTCTTTTAGAAAATTCTCTCATCTTTCCTGGATTCCCTCATACCCCACCACCCAGAACATTAAGGGTACGTTCACATTAAGGGTGGAAAATGAAGAGAAATTGCCACGATGGAATGCCAATGCAAGGCATCATCATGTCGTTGTGCCTTTCCTCTGCTGATTAGACCTAGATGAAAGGGCCTAATCAGCAGGGAGGTCCGAGCTGCAGAATTCATGGCTGAATCAGCGGCAAGATAGAGCAGGAACCTTGCTTTTCTCTATCTTAGGCCTCATACACACGTCTGCATTCATGGACGTTTGAGGTCCGTAATTTTCAGACCCATAGACATTCATTGATGCAATTTATCAGTGATGTATCAGCATCAGTGAAAAAAAGTTGTGTTTCCATTTTTTTTGTGGAATGAATGGTGATCCGTGAAAAATGCAGCTGCGTACATGATATGCAGGACTTAAAGGGGTCAGTGAAGGTGAAAAAAAAAAAAACATGCTCACCTGTGCCCAGTGCTCTGTTGTCTCCCAGCAGGCCTGCTACTCCGCTGTCCCTTTTCTTAGGCCATTGAGATTGCTGATTGACCTCAGGAGTCACGAACGGTGGGGACTTCTGCAGGAAGAAAACTCCGGAGCAGCAGGACTGGACTGCACTGGAAGACACCAGAACACCGGGGACAGGTGAGTATTTTTTTTTTTTTTTTTTTTTTTCATCCTCCCCAGCCTCATATTAAAAATGTGGTTATCCCGGACAAATCCCTTTAACCTAGGACTGCTCATAAAATCGCATGGCTTTCAGTACCACTTTAATACTAATGACACCCAAATCTATCTCTCTGGCCCATATGTTATTGGTATGCTATCCAGAGTTACAGTGTCAGTCACCTGTTATCTTCTTTTTCTCCTCATATTTCCTAAAACTTCACATTTAGAAAACTGAATTCATCATCTGTCCCTTTCACAACCCCCTTACCAGAACTATCAATCACAGTCTGCAACCTCAGGATGTGTTTCAAATCTCATACCCAAGCCCTTACCACCTCCTGCTACCTCCAACTCAAAAACATTTTTCAATTCTGCTCTTTCTTCAACCTTGAGTCAACAAAAATGCTACTAAATAATATCCTCATTAATTCCCACCTAGAATACTGCAACATCCTTTTCTATGGCCTCCCAGCCAACACTTTTGCATGATTCAATCCACCTCAAACTCTGTTTGTCTCAAGAGCAAGCTGAAATATGTGCTGAAGCCTGATAAAACTCACCATGCAAGGCCGGCATTAGGCGGGGGCAAACTGGGCAATTGCCCAGGGCCCCGACCCCAAAGGGGCCCCCGGGATCCGGAGCCTGATGACTCCGGATCCCGGAGTGAGGAGCGGCCATATCGATAACAGAAAGGGACCCAGCGTCATGTGCGCAGGGCCCTTTTCCCCTTTTACTCACCTGTCCTTGCGTCCAACGTCATCTTCTTCCGTTCCGGACATCACCGCTGAGGCGCTGAGGCCTGGCCTCAGCGGTCACGGGGGGCGTGCTCACGTAACCGCTGAGGCCCAATCACAACACGTGACGTCAGCGGCAGTGAAGAGGAAGCCGGCGGGGATAGCGGAGCAGCACGAGGAGGCCCAGGAGAGGTAAGGCAACGTGAGTATAACGGTTTGTTATTTTCCCTTACCTCCCCGGGGCCTTCGCTTATTATACTCTGGGTTCTGAAAAGACCCCAGAGTATAATATAACACTAGCACTAAGGGAGTCTGTAAGGCCACTGTGGAGCATTATACTGCGGAGGGGGCCCTCTGGATAGCATATTATACTGTGTTGGGCCCCTGTGAAGCATTATACTGGGGGAGGGGTCCCTATGGATAGAATATTATACTGTGTAGGGCCCCTGTGAAGCATTATGCTGGGGGAGGGGTCCCTATGGATAGAATATTATACTGTGTAGGGCCCCTGTGGAGCATTATACTGGAGGGGGGGGCCTCTGTATAGCATATTATACTCTGTAGGGTCACTGTGGAGCATTATACTGGGGGGCCCCCTCTGGATAGTGTATTATACTGTGTAGGGCCCCTGTGGAGCATTATACTTGGGAGGGGGCCCTTTGGATAGCATACTATGCTGTGTGGGGCCACTGTGGAACATTATACTGGGGGGGTCCCTCTGGATAGCATATTACACTGTGTGGGGTCTCTGTGCAGCATTTAATTGGGGGGGGGGCCCTCTGGATAGCATGTTATATTCTCTGGGGCCACTTTGGAGAATTATACTGGGGGGCCCCTCTGGAGAGCATATTATACTATGTGGGGTCACCGTGGAGCATTATACTGTTGGGGGTCCTCTGGAGAGCATATTATACTGTTTTGGGCCACTGTGGAGCATTATACTGGGGGAACCTCTCTGGGCAGTATATTATACTGTGTGGAGGCCATTCTGGAGCATGTTATACTGTGTGGGGTCACTGTGGAGCATTATTCTGGGGGGACCATCTGCAGAGCATATTATATTGTGTGGCACCACTGTGGGGCATTATTAGGTGGGGAACTAAGGAGCATTATACTAGAGGGCCCTCCGGGTAGTATATTATACTGCGTGGGGCCTACTGTGGAGCATTATACTGGGGGGACACTCTCGGGAGCATTATATATTGCGTGGGGCCACTGTGGAGCAAAATCCTGGAGGGGCACTGTGGAGCATTATACTAGCGGGGGCCCTCTGGGGAGCATATTATACTATGGGCCACTATGGAGCTTTATACTGGGGGAAAGGGGCAGTGTGGGGAGCCTGTTATACTGTGTTGGACACTGTGGAGTTTATTATATTGTGTAGGGCTTCTCGGGAGCATATTATACTCTGTGGGGCCATTGTAGAGCATTATACTGGGGGGGACTGTGGGTAGCATATTATACTGTGGGGGACCACTGTGGCGCATTATACTGGGGGAACCCCTCTGGGCAGTATATTAAAATGTGTGGAGGCCATTGTGGAGCATGTTATACTGTGTTAGGCCACTGTGGAACATTATACTGTATGGAGCATATTATATTGTGTGGGGTTGCTGGCAGCATATTTTACTGTCTGGGGCCACTAAGAGGTAGTATACTGTGTGGAGCCTTATATACCATGGGGGGCTCAGGGGAGCATTTTATACTGTGTGGGTCCACTTTGGAGCATTATATACCATGTGGGGAAGCTGTGGAGGGTTCAGGGGAGCATTTTATACTGGGGAGCATTATATACCATGTGGAGCATTATACTGTGGGGGGGGAAGCTCAAAATTCCTGCTGGTAACCCTGTGTGCTATGTCTGCATCACAGCTCCCTCACTATCATCTTGCACATACGTGTAGTGCTCCATGGCCATGTCATTTCCCATTCAGTACTGTGCATGAACCGGCCATGGAGTTACTGGGGCCTGCACAGTACTATAGGGGCTGACTATACTGGGAACATACTCAGTAACACCAGATAGTCAGCACATATGTAAGACTTCAGTGAAGGAGCCATGGTGTAGGCTATTAGCAGGAAGCTGTTGGGTGGGCCTCCAGAACAAGTTCCTCTGGTAGGCCTAAGGCCCTTCAGTCTGACACTGTATAACGGAGAACTATTATATATAAGGGTGGGTTACTATCTATAATTGGGAAACTTAAATATGAGGGGGCTATTATAAGGGGGAACTATTATTTATAAAATGGGCTATTATTTATAAGGGGGGAACTATTATACTGTATATAAGGCATCCATTATAAAGGAGAGCTATTATTTATAAGAGGGGAACTATTTATAAGGGGGGTGTAATTGTTAAGGGGGCTATTAGTGATAATGGGGACTATTATCTATAAGGGTAACTATTATTTATGAGAGGGCTATTATTAATAAGGGAGCAGTATTTTTACAGGGTGACTGTTACTGATAAGGGGGAATATTACTGATACAGGGCACTATTTATCATTTATAAGGGAGCTATTACTGATATGGGTGTAATATTATTTATAAGCAGGGACTATTATTTATAAGGTGGCGCTATAATAACTGGGTGCAAAAATCTATTAAACGGTACAAAGGTGCTCATTTGAATTGTGTGTGGCAAATGGGGCTTGTTATTACTTTTTTGTTGGCAGAAAGGAGGCGTTATTATAGGGGTTGCCACTGGAAGGCGATGGTGTTGTTTGCATATCTGCATTTGGGGCCCCACTTTTAATTTTGCCCAGGGCCCCACTTTGTCTAAAACCGGCCCTGAAAGCATGTCATCTGTATATAATGTGCCGCAACCCAGTTGGAGGAGACCTGAGGATGGGCGTAGTAGTGGCGGATGCTGTGCCACCTAGCAGGCCGAGCACACTCACCAATCACTTCAGTCTCACTCCTGGGCCAGGCCAAAGTCGAGGGGGGTCCTGCAGCACTACCGGATGGTGGCGGTGGTAGTTATTTCCCCCGGGGCGCTTCCAGTTGGACAGGGGACCTCTCCTCTCTGAGCCAGTGTGGTGTTGATCGGAAGGGCCCTGATGGTGATGCAGGTACGACTCAGGAGTCAGCGCTGCAGGTAAACCAGAACAGCCTTTATTTAGCAACAGGAACAAAGGGTAACGGCAGCTTTCGAATGGGGGTAGTAGTTCTACAGTGTCCAATCCCCAGCCTTGGTTCTAGGAAGGTGCCCAATGATGATACAGGCTCAGCAGTATAGTTCTCCACTACTCCTTCTCTCACGCCTCTCCCAGCCAGGTACACTGGGGATGGAGTCACAGGGAGTCCTGACAGGGATCTGGTTACCTGTATACTAGGCCCGAAAGTAGTTCTCCTGTCAGGATCCTCCCCTGCTCCTCCTGGCACAGTCCAAAAGTACTGACAGCACTTCTCTGTTGCTCTGGTGCTGATGATATCCCTCCTGGGGCTGTGAAGGCAACCGTTGACCCTCAGTCCAGAGGCTGGTGGCAGGCAAGCTCTGCACACCTTCTCCAGCTAACTGCACACACTAGAGATGAGATCTCCCTACAACCCCGGCCAGTGGCCTGTGATAGGCCAGGGCTGAAACAAGGCAAGGTTTTGAACACTGCAGGGGGAATAATGCCGTGGGAAAAGCTGCAACAATACATTTAACATAAAACGGGACGTACCAACACAAAACCCAGAGGCACATAGACAAACAATTTAAAGCAGCAGCCTCTGGGATGCTGCAAATGCAATCTGCAAGGTGGTTGTATGTTCTCCCTGTGTTTGTGTGGGTTTCCCCAGTATGTCTTTCCTACTACTCATCCAGCTACTCATCCAGCTGCTACCTACAGAAGTATTCTGACGACTCTGCAATAGTAGGCCTCATCACAGACGATGATGACAGGGAGTACAGAGAACTGAACCGTTTTTTTGTGGACTGGTGCCACCAGAACCACCTGAAGATTAACGCGGGGAAGACCAAGGAGATGGTGGTGGACTTCCGTAAAGGCAGATGCCCTCCAAAACCAGTGGACATCCTGGGGACGGGCATCGAGATTGTGAACACCTATAAGTACCTGGGTTTGCTCCTTAATAATAAGCTGGACTGGGCAGATCATATGGAGGCCCTGTACAGGAAGGGCCACAGCAGGCTCTACCTGCTTAGGAAGCTGAGAGCCTTTGGAATCCGGGGGGCACTTCTTAGGACTTTCTTCAACTCTGTAGTGGCATCAGCCATCTTCTTTGGAGTGGCCTGCTGGGGGAGCAGTATATCAACCAGGGACAGAAATAAACTTGACAAGGTGATTAGAAGGGCCAGCTCTGTCCTGGCGAGCCCACTAGACCCAGTGCAGGTGGTGGGTGACAGAAGGATACTGTCCGTGGTGAGCTCCATGCGGGAGAATAACTCCCATCCCATGCATGAGACTGTGATTGCGCTGGGCAGTACTGTCAGTGACCGACTGCTCCACCCTAGGTGTGAGAAGGAGCGCTATCGGAAGTCTTTCCTCCCCACCGCGGTTAGCCTATACAACCAACACCGACCTAAGCGGAGATCATTACATACAGAGAACTGAAATATCTCTCTGCCTGTTAAATCCCCCCCCCCCCCCCCTCTGCTACGTCCTATCTGTCTGTCTGCTATTAATGTAATGCCTCTCACCTTGGAACATTCCTGTACATGTTGTATTTGTATTTGTATCTGCTTATCTTATCTTATCTTTGCTGCTGTAACACACTGAATTTCCCCATTGTGGGACTATTAAAGGACTATTATTATTATTATTATTATTATTATTATTACACTCCAAAGACGTACTGATAGGGAATTTAGACTGTGAGCCCTATATGGGACAGTGTTGACAATATCTGTAAAGCGCTGCAGAATATGATGGCGCTATATAAGTAAACAAAATAAATGATACTGTGAAGGATCATAATAAACTTTTTATAATTTTATACTTTTATATCTGTTTTATATTTTCATATCTGCTTAAGGTGTATTGTGTGTAAAAAAACATTGTTATCCTTAAAGTTGAATATTAGATGTGGTTGTTTATGCTTGAAACTGAGTGTGATGTAATGTTACACTACCAGATAGTGTCTGCATACCAAAGTGAGAATCCTTTGTCCCAAGAAGACATGTGCTTGGCTTGCTGCTAGAAGACATCTCCCTGCATCACAGTGCAAGACAGGAGATGGCTGACCATATATGGAACTGCTTATATCTGTTATCTATGCATTCAAGATATACTACACCAATTAGGATTGAACATGAGAACTTACGTTGCTATGTTAACCCTTTCCTATACTTGCTGCTATATGAACTTATGTTGCCTTAATAAAGTATGTCAGTGCGCCCCTGTATTCAGCTAAGAAAGAGGGTTCATACCAACACTCTTTGTCTGGTGTCTATCCCTCGCTGCTAGCACTTAGCTCATATCAATTAGCACAACGACAGTTACCTGGGGGACCTGGTCATCTGGCCCACAAAGGGTCATGACCTTATCAATACACTCTTCCACTAAGCCATGACAAAAAGCTGTGATTTCCTTGGAGGAATGCACTAGCTAAGCCAAGGTCTTAACAGCCATGGGATAAAAGGAGCAGGGAAAGAGAACAACCTTGGAAGTTTCCCTTCCTTAACTCAACCTTAACATTGTTTAAACTTGTAGATAATTGAAAATTAAACTTTTGACATACTTTAGCAAAGTTTAAAAGATTTTTTTTTCAGCCTTGATATTCTTATTGAGGACACTTAGTCTTCTCTTGCATGTCCCTGTCTGTAACCTGTCCACAATAAGGAAATCATGGCTTGGTTTCTGACAAGTTCCAGACCACAGAAAGTTCCTGCATTCACGGTCATATCCATTGGCAACCGATCTAGGCAAAAGACTGTCACCACTAAGTCCTCATGCACACGACCGTAATTTTTATCCACAATTGCAGATAAAAGTACAGTCTCATTAATTTCTATGAGCCCAGGCACACTACCACAATTTTTGTATCCATGCTGTATTCAAAGACCACAAATTATGTAGTATGTCTTATTTTACAGTGTAGGGAATCATACATGAGCTGTGATTGTGGATGCAACGAGGACATGGTTTTGTGCCGATTGCGAATCAGTGTTTGCGGACCTTAAATCCACTACAGTCGTATACAGGAGGCCTTATATGGTGAGAGAAAATCTTTAAAACTCTGCAAAGAGAATGATGAGGTGGTTAGTAACATACTCAGTGACTTGGCAAAGGCCCGTTTTTTGGAGTAGAATAGGGTGAACATGGGCCTTGAAGTGTGGTAGGTCAGTTTGGGTGTTTTTTTTGCAGCTGTATAATTTTTATATTGTTGTGAAGCACATGTTATATATATTGGTGCTATTGATGTTATATTGGTGGTATATTGATATTGGGGTTATAGTTGTTAGGTGGGATGGAGGATGAGATGGGTGAGCATCTAAACAATGTTTAGTTCTTTACTGGCTATGCATTTCAGTGTCATACTGATACCTTCATCAGTCTTTATGATACAGTGCTGGCCAAAAGTATTGGCACCGCTGCAATTCTGTCAGATAATACTCAATTTCTTCCAGAAAATGATTTCAATCATAAATGCTTTGGTAATAATATCTTCATTTATTTTGCTTGCAATGAAAAAACACAAAAGAGAATGAAAAAAAAAGTCAAATCATTGATCATTTTACACAAAACTCCAAAAATGGGCCAGACAAAAGTATTGGCACCCTCAGCCTAATACTTGGTAGCACAACCTTTAGACAAAATAACTGCGAACAACCGCTTCCGGTAACCATCAATGAGTTTCTTATAATGCTCTGCTGGAATTTTAGACCATTCTTCTTTAGCAAATTTCTCCAGGTCCCTGAGATTTGAAGGGTGCCTTCTCCAAACTGCCATTTTGAGATCTCTCCACAGGTGTTCTTTGGGATTCAGGTCTGGACTCATTGCTGGCTACTTTAGAAGTCTACAGTGCTTTCTCTCAAACCATTTTCTAGTGCTTTTTGAAGTGTGTTTTGGGTCATTGTCCTGCTGGAAGACCCATGACCTCTGAGGGAGACCCAGCTTTCTCACACTGGGCCCTACATAATGCTGCAAAATTTGTTGGTAATCTTCAGACTTCATAATGCCATGCACACGGTCAAGCAGTCCAGTGCCAGAGGCAGCAAAGCAACCCCAAAACATCAGGGAACCTCCGCCATGTTTGACTGTAGGGACCGTGTTCTTTTCTTTGAAGGCCTCTTTTTTTTTTCCTGTAAACTCTATGTTGATGCCTTTTCCCAAAAAGCTCTACTTTTGTCTCATCTGACCAGAGAACATTCTTCCAAAAAGTTTTTGGCTTTCTCAGGTAAGTTTTGGCAAACTCCAGCCTGGCTTTTTTATGTCTCTGGGTCAGAAGTGGGGTCTTCCTGGGTATCCTACCATAGAGTCCCTTTTCATTCAGACGCTGACGGATAGTACGGGTTGACACTGTTGTACCCTCGGACTGCAGGGCAGCTAGAACTTGTTTGGATGTTAGTCGAGGTTCTTTAGCCAACATCCGCACAATCTTTTGTTGAAATCTCTCGTCAATTTTTCTTTTCCGTCCACATCTAGGGAGGTTAGCCACAGTGCCATGGGCTTTAAACTTCTTGATGACACTGTGCACGGTAGACACAGGAACATTCAGGTCTTTGGAGATGGACTTGTAGCCTTGAGATTGCTCATGCTTCCTCACAATTTTGCTTCTCAAGTCCTCAGACAGTTCTTTGGTCTTCTTTCTTTTCTCCATGCTCAATGTGGTACACACAAGGACACAGGACAGAGGTTGAGTCAACTTTAATCCATTTCAACTGGCTGCAAGTGTGATGTAGTTATTGCCACCACCTGTTATGTGCCACAGGTAAGTAACAGGTGCTGTTAATTACACAAATTAGAGAAGCATCACATGATTTTTCAAAGGGTGCCAATACTTTTGTCCACCCCCTTTTTTATGTTTGGTGTGGAATTATATTCAATGTGGCTTTTTGACAATTCTTTTTGTGGTTTTCCATTGAAGACAAATTAAATGAAGATATTATTACCAAAGCATTTGTGATTGCAATCATTTTCTGGAAGAAATTGAGTATTATCTGACAGAATTGCAGGGGTGCCAATATTTTTGGCCAGCCCTGTATAGTACCAATGATTACAATTTATATAGTGCAGAAGGCACAAAACAAGGGTGATGACCCAAAGTGGTCATCAGTGGGAAGAAATAACCAGAAGATTTGCTGAATGTCATTTGCACAAATACAAAAGTTTTTTAACATATAAAATACAATACTTGATGCAGTCATGATTTGCATGTATGACAAGGTAAACTGAATTGTATTGTAAGCATTGTTTCTTTGCTTTTAAAAAAATCAGTTGACATTCCATAACAGTTTTGACTATCTCTTTCCACGGATGGTTACTTCCAAGTCATTAGCCTTGTCTTACGCCTTATATAAATTGTAATCATAGTTACTGTAACATATGGTCTGACAAAGGTGTCAGTACAGCCCTGAAATGCATAGTTAGTAAAGAATTGAACATTGTCCTGTACCAGCACTTTGTCTCATCTATAATCCAGCAGCTCCCATGAGTCTCCCGGTGTTTTGAACTCTCCTTTGCATTTTCCTATAGTGGTGACTTCTCATCGCCCAAATAAGAAGCTGGCAGTAGCTGACATACAGTCATATGAAAAGTTTGGGCACCCCTATTAATCTTAATCATTTTTAGTTCTAAATATTTGGGTGTTTGCAACAGCCATTTCAATTTGATATACTAATAACTGATGGACACAGTAATATTTCAGGATTGAAAGAGGTTTATTGTACTAACAGAAAATGTGCAATGCTTAAACCAAATTTGACCGGTGCAAGTAGGGCACCTCAACAGAGTGACATTAATATTTGTGATCCTCCTTTGCTAACGCCCTAGTCGCTTCCTGTGCTTTTATCGTTCCTGGTCCTGGTGGGTTTTTTGCCTTCCTCTTTCAAACAATTCCAGTTCAGTTGTTTGATGGTCGCCGGCATGGCAGCCCGCTTCTTATCCCACAGATGTTCTGATATTCAGGTCTGGGGCTGGGTGGCCATTCCAGAACATTGTATTGTTCCTCTGCATGATGCCTGGTGATTTGGAGCTGTGTTTTGGATCTTCTCTTGCTGAAATATCCATCCCCAGCGTACTTCTTCGTCACTGTTCTTGTACATTATTCTCAGAATCTGCTGATACTGAGTTGAATCCATGCCGCCCTACTTTAACAAGATTCCCGGTGCCGGCATTGGCCACACAGCCCCAAAGCATGATGGAACCTCCACCAAATTTTACAGTGGGTAGCGTGTTTTTCTTGGAATGCTGTGTTTTTTGCGCCATGCATACGCCTTTTGTATGCCAAACAACTCAATCTTTGTTTCATCAGTCCACAGGACCTTCTTCCAAATGAAGCTGGCTTGTCCAAATGTGCTTTTGCATACCTCAGGCGACTCTGTTTGTGGCGTGCTTTCAGCGGCTTCTTTCGCATCCTCTCCCATCGCTTCTCCTTGTGCAAGTGTGCTGTATTGTTGCCGTGCACAGTGACACCATCTGCAGCAGATGATGCTGCAGCTCTTTGGGGTGGTCTGTGGTTGTCCTTGCTGTTCTCACCATTCTTCTTCTCTGCCTTTCTGATATTTTTCTTGGCCTGCCACTTCTGGGCTTAACGAACTGTCCCTGTGGTCTTCCATTTCCTTACTATGTTCCTCACAGTGGAAACTGACAGGTTAAATCTCTGGCAACTTTTTGTATCCTTCCCTGACAACTTGTTGAACAATCTTTGTTTTCAGATCATTTGAGAGTTGTTTTGAGGAGCCCATGTGCCACTCTTCAGAGGAGTTCAAATGGAGACAACTTGCAATTGGCCACCTTTACCTTTTCTCTGTTGGATCACCTGGCTATGGTTCAAGCTCAGTGAGGTTACAAAACCAGTTTTGTGCTTCAGTGTCAGTGTAGTTGAGTATTCAAATCAATAATGATAGGGTACCCAAATTTTTGCACCGGTCATTTTGGTTTATGCATTTGCACATTTTCTGTTAGTACATACCTCATTTCAATCTTGAATTTCTGTGTCCATCGTTATTAGATATATCAATTGATGGCTGTTGCAAACACCCATTTTGAACTAAAATGTTAAGATTATTGGGTGCCCACTTTTTCTTGTGTTCTACCTTTTCAACAGTGTTGTGCCTGACCAGCACATTACTCTCAGGTGAATAGCTCAGGCCCGCAGGATCTCAGAGGTACCTGTCATACACCTACCTGTATTTTGCAAAATACTGCACTTTCCTTTTTGTTTAGAGGTGGTATTCCAGTAATGTCATATATGGTAAGGATGCCTATAATATTAAAGGTTTAAAAAAACAAAACATATGTGTAAGAGGAGGTATTCTTAAGATATGTAGAAAGTGTATAAATAATGCACATGAGCATTAAAAGGACACATTAAAGGGTGCTAGGGTACTGTAGGAGCTACTGGGTCCTAGAGGATCCAGATAAGCTCTGCAGTGAGAGCTAGGAAGTTGTATTCCTCTCTCAACTGGGGCTAATGCATCCGTTAGACTTCTTGCACATGAACATACTTTTGATTCACAATTGCCGATATACAATTGGGGATAAAAGTACGGACACATGCATTTCAATGGGCCCAGACACACAACCGTAGTTTTTCGGCTGTGTGTCCGGACTGAATTGAAGAGCCACAAATTATGGAGTCCTATACCTTTCCGTAACTGTGGCTCTGTCAATTAATTTGATTGTATGGGTCAGTGAAAACCATGGATGACACATGGATACCAATCTGTGTGTCATCCATGCCACTTACTGACTAGGAGACTGCACACGTCCATGTGCAGGAGGGAAATCAGCAAAAAGAAAAAAATGTTAATTGTTAAATTGCTCCCCAAAGGTATATCACGATCTTATGGAGGGCACAAAAAAAGACAAAAAAAAAAAAAATCAAAATAAATAAAGAACAGTTCTAGCCCCACCTCTGGTCACAGAAAACTATGTGTGACCTACATGAAAATTACTGTAATGGAGAAGGAAAACCATTTTGAAAATATTTTAGTAGCACTTTGTGTTATTTAAAAAAAAAAAAAAACAATCCTGGACATTAAAAAATGAAAATTTGCAAAAACTACTTTTTATTTAGATTACTAGGCTTTAACTTTTTCTACCCTTTGCAAAATTATTTTCACATAAAACCTGCAATCACTAGTAAAATATATTGTATACTAGTAATATTTACTATAACAACATTGGTACTAATATTGCACAACTTTATACACTATGGACCCTGTTACCCAATCTGTTCACTCTTCAAGGTCCCCACAGCCCACTCACAGAACTGTTTACTTAAACCTATACTGCAGTTTGTGTTGTGTGGATTGGGTAACATCTATCATCAGAGTTTATTGACTCTTCTCTGTCCAGGGAATGTTTTGTTTGCCTTCTGTCCCTCATGATGATTGCCTAGTAGTCACATTCACAATCTCCTAAGCAGTATTCAGTAGTAGCTAAAATGAGGCTCCTGTCTATTGTGCTCCTCTGCTCATACTGCTTCCTAGGTTCTGCTAACCAGGCTAGTACTGAGGAAGCAGATTGTGATGACCAGACTGTTTTCCAGGCAGCAAATGAGGTGCTGAGGTCGTTCAATGATGCAAAAGAAGATGGGAGCCAGTTTGTCCTGTACAGAATCACAGAGGCCAGAAAGAAGGTAGGAGATGGCATTGGTTGAATGACACCTTATAATACGGCGCACATTAATAAATTACTACAATACTGTAAAGGCTGATTCAATATGCCTTAGGCTTCATTAAATCGAGTGAGCATCTGAGTGGAGTTTATGTTGGCTATCAATTCTTGTGTAAGATTCCTTTAAATAAGCTACTGCTATTGTATATAAATACATTATGAAGTGAGTAATAAAACCAGTAAGAGGGCAAATAACAAAACATTAGTTTTGAGAAGGTAAAGAAATGTAAACAATTGTGATAAATAGTGAAATATATATATTTTCTCACCCATCACTTTATCCAGTGACTTTAATAATGTTTCACACTTTTTGTAGAAAAGCAATGTATTGTTGAAGAGTATTGCTGGCATATTCTCCAGGTATCTCAAACACATAATAGAAATTACCTTTTGTACTAAACATATCAATGATGTCCATACATACCCCTATTAGACATCACACATACCCTTTTGGCTTTATTCACAGAAGCAAATATTATGCCACTAAGGGTAGGGGACCCGAAAGACAGAAACCCTGTTTGCTTAAAAAGCGGTTACACGCGGAAACCCTATAGATTATAATTGTGTCCAACCGATGTCCATCGAAAATGGTGGAAAGAAAAGTCCTCCTTGCAGGACTTTTCTCTCCACTGATTTTAAGCGGAAAGGGGGACGGAGTCTCATATGGAGGCTCGAACTCTAGGGTGAACCTAGCATAAGCCAAGCATGAATCATGTGAACATGTGTTTACATGCTTGTTTTGTTGTTGATTTTGGTGCAGTTTTTTCTGCCATGAATTTGTGGAAAAAATCTATAGTACCTCCTCCAAAATAGGGCATGTTGTGGATTTGAAAGTCTTCAGTATGTCTACAAGACCCTGCAGGTATTTTATACTTTAAATTATCCCCATTTACCTGCATTGTGGTGTACTTGGTGCAGAATTTGCATGAATTCCAATTCCAAAGTATTGTGTGAACCAGACTTTAGACTAATGTAGTGTTCAGTATAGAACATAAAATCTTGTTTGTTTATTTGCATAAATGTGTATATGCTATTACTATCAGTATTGTCGGGCAAGATATTAATCAATTTAGGAATTATGGTAGAAGTATTATGGTGATTTATATCATGCAAGAACCTCAATGTTGAAACTACATTATTAGATTCCAGAAGCGTAAGGCCTTATTTATACGTCTGAATATAACGTATGTGTGGCATCCGCATCTTTCACGGACGCCATATGTACCCATTCATTTCAAAGTGTTTATTTAGATATCTGTGTTTTTTTCACTAGGTAAGAAGGGGTAATGTGTCTCATTAGGGAGAGAGGGTACAGGGACTTATTAGACCATGCATGCCCTGCTAAGAATTCTTGGTAAGGAATATGGAACTTATGGAACTTGCTCCTATCACCATCTTATACAAGGTAGCTCCCTAGTGATTAATGCTTGGTCTTCAAGGAAAGTTAAAGGAGTTGTCTGAGATAAATTGATATCTCTAATCTAAGCTAAATATCTCCCCCCACCGCCCGCTTACCTTCTAAATTACTTAGTGTGCAAAAAAATCTATATTTACCTAGATTGCCTCGGCGGTCATGTGACCACCCCCGGAACCTTTTCCAATTTCCCGTTGACGTTCTGCTTCCCCATTTCCGGAAACAGACCATTACCTATACTAACCACCCCATCATACTTACCTGTCATCGGGGCAGGATCTTCTGGGCACAGGACATCACTTCTTCTGGGCAGACATCAAGAAGAGGAAGTGCTGGCCGCCCACGCCTGTGCAATAGAACCAGAGAACCAGAGTGGGTGGTCAGCAGACGTCAAGAAGATCTTGTCCAGAAGACAGGAAAGTATGAAGGGGTGGGGGTTGAATTAGTTAGGAAGGGCTAGTAGTGGGCGGGCTAGCTAGGGAAGCAGGGAGGGGGTGTGAGTGAGAAAGGGAGAGAGTGTGAGTGAGAGAGGGAGGGAGAGTGAGTCAGCTCTGAGTGGCCCAAGGCATCATGGTAGTTGTAGGAACACAGAACAGAAAGATACCCATGTAAACAAATGAGAAAAGATGGCTGGAGCTCACAGAGAAACCCAGAAATCACTCTAAACACTGTTAAAGGTATTTGGTTGCACTTATTAACCTATTAATAGCACTAACCGACCTTTCTTGAAAAATGATTTTTTTTTCCGGAAAACCCCTTTAAGGGCATATTCTAATAATATTAGCCAAGCCACGGATGCATCACACCAATGAAAGTCTATAGGTTCATGAAAAAAAGTGAATGACATCTGTGTGTCATCCACTTTTACAGACCTAGAGACATACAAAATACAGAAAATGAAACACAGATATGACAAGTGGTTCATCCATGGACCACACATCACCAGCGAATGAGCAGAATGGGGTGCTGTTCGTGAATAGGCCTAACTTGAAGTTCCTAGGCCTAGCTCAAATTCTGTAAGGGTGAATGCACACATGGCAGATATGTTGCAGACATTTCTGTAACTGAATCCAGAATAGGTTTCACATTTATGCAACAAATCTGGCACATGTGAATTCACTATAACAAGGCCCCCACTCTACTTGTGCGCTCTAGTCAAATGGCTGTGTCTACTCACTCTGACAATATCAGCAATGGTTGGACAGTGTCAGACTGTGTATGTTAACAACCAGATGTCAATCCTTTTATAAATTTCTAGTACAAAAAAAACCCAGAGGAATGGCACAATGCAGAGTTCTCAAAAAATATTCTACAGAATTATTTTATGGGAATACAAGTATTTACTAAGGCAGACATGTCGGTAGAGGTGGCAGGTCCTCTTTAATTTGAGAAAATGGGGAGGTGCTTGTTCATAGTCAGAATTGGGTGCTGAATTGGGTGTTTCTCTATATAAAGAAAGATCATGCTGACATGTATGCTGAATTTCTATTTTTTTCTATTCAGGAAGAAACTGGCAGGATACATATTTTCATCACATTCAAGATACAGGAAAGTGTGTGTCAGGTTAAAAATGGCATATATTGGCAAAGATGTGCCTTCAAAGGCTCTGAAGCTGTAAGTCTGGATCAACTTATTTTTTCTGTGAGTTACTGCAGAACATGTGTATTATAAGCATGTGAGAAAGAAGGCATACATTTTATGTGAAATAACGAATATGAATGTCATGATTTATAGAGCTTTTAATAGAGTTGTGTGAGATTACAATACAAGTAATCTCCAGAATTAGCATTAAAGGACATGCATTGCTTTTCTGCAGGCAAATGCTGCAAAGTGTTCTCCTACAATCTGCCACACCAAAGACCACCTGCAATCAGGCGGTGCACTGCAAAGGTTACAGGTGTCATGTAAAGCCCACAGCAATATCTGGTATCTTGCAGGTTTCAAATCTACAGCACTTTATCTGCAGATTTTAGTGTCAACATGTGGTTGAGATTTGCTAAACTACTGCAATCACTTACTGTGTGGCCCTGGCCTAACCCCACATTCACATGACAGAGTTTCAGCCGTGAAACTTGGTCCGTGTGTTGGCCAGATTTACTGGCACTCCGGCCTGAACAGTAGGTCGGGATAGGAACTCCTAGCAAATAATTATACTGCTGGGAGTCCCTCTCCTGGCATAAGGTGCAGGCTGAAACTCGGTTGTGTGAATGCGGGGTAAGGCCTTATTCACATGACAGTGACATTTTTGACAGATTTAACAGGCATTATGGATCCCCCCCACACGTTTGAGTGTATGGAGAGATTCCTGAAAATGGAGAAATAAGCCTTAAGTCTTTTTTCAAACATTGTTTTTTCAGGCCTTTTTGGGGAGTCTCAAAAATGCTGTGAAATTTTTGTGCAATGTGCAATTTTTGTGTTTGATGTTTTTTTTTCAGGCATCATGCTATACAAACACATATTAAAAATGGTAAGGGCATTGTAAGGAAAAAAATGCTGTAGAAATTCAGCAGTATTCTTTTCAGAAAGCTGCCACAGCCCAAACTACCTGAAGTGGGGCGTTGTTTGAGGCAGTATTGCTTCAGGAATCGCAGTGGGTCTTCCTCTACTTTCAACTTTTGCTTTGCTGCAGAGAAAACACATGCATGCATTGTGCATAAAATATTGTGAAAAATAACATCCACTATGCTGGTGGTGTAAATTGCAGTGGGTTAGCTGCTGCCAAGTGTGTATGTACATGAGTGAAGTGTGAGGGATAACCGTTTGGCCAAATGCATATTGTTGTCAGGGGGATGTGTCTAGTATTCAAGTCTGTGGGGAAGAGCTCCAATACCAGACAGAGCCTGAGGGGCCTTCACACGGAGGATTTGCTTGAAATCTGCCTCGTATACATTTCAATGAAGAAATTTTCTGCCTGCACATTAAGTGTCAAATTCCTCAGGGTGAACCACCCCTTACCCTAACCCAGACAACTGTTTGAGCCATCTTTTTCATTTTCTTCTATCTGTCCAGGACTATGGAGAATGCTCAGCACATATTCTAGTCAACACAGAATTAAAAAGTGAAGAGATTATTACCCAAAACTGTTCTATTACAAAAGGTGGGTAAAATACATTATAAATAAATCCACATTACATGAGGACATTACATTTGTACATTTTTAAAAATAAAACAGTATTTAATAATTGAGCTTGACAACTAAAATGAAGAATATAGTGATATACTGGTTATATATTGGTCATATAGGGGTGTAATATATCCGCATATGTTGGTGGTGAAGTGTAGTTAGAAAGAACCTTTACTGGATTTGATTGAAGATTGCAGAATAATTTTAGCATACAAAGCCCCACAGTACTCAAAAGGCTGAAGCCCCACGTTGTGGAAAAACAGTGGCAAAAAAACGCTGCATTTTACCGTTCCTGCAAAGTGAATGAGATTAAGGTTAATCCCATCCACATATTGCAGAAAATAATCCGCTGTGGAAAAGCTGCGTTTATGTAAATCACAGCATGTCAATTATACTTGCAGTAATGCTGGAGTTTTCCCTATAGGTATAATAAGGGCAGAAAGTCCACAGAGAAAAACTCAGCAAAAATGCAATGAAATACGCTGGGGGAAAAAATAACGTGATTTTTTTCACAGCGTTTTTTCTGCAGTGTTTTTTTTGCTGCGTTTCACTATGCTTAGCCTAAAACAAAGCCTTCAAACAAAGCCTATGTAAGACAACATGCAACACTTTTGTTTACAAAGGCAAAGATCACACCTGCGCTCACAGACCCAGTTCTTCAATGTTTCATGGCGTATTAGGCTGCTTCCCAGGACAATTTGTACCATACAGAATCAAAATGCTGCTAGACCACCGAAAACATGAAAAAACTCCCCTTATAGTGTTCTCCGCTGTGTAACTTAAATGTCACACTCCAAACAGCACTGGTTCATCCCATGAGATGTACCAAATAATTTCCCCTGTGCTATAACATCTATGTTCTTCACAAGACAGCACCAACACGTCACAATACAAAGCAATAACACAGCACTTAGGAACATGGATGCATCGATCAGCAAAACAAGCATAACACCAAATATACATCACTATACACTATACAGGTGTCGCCAACTTGTCTTTCTTGGGTAGGAACACAATATAAGGCCATATACCACCACCTAAGCTTGCTAACTTGGAAGGTTGGCCTTCACCCCTCTACAATGGTATACTTTAGTTCAGGGGTCAGCAACCTTTTTAGTCTGGGGTGCCGATTTGGAAAAAAAAAATCAAGAGATGAAGTACTCAGTGTGCCATGTAATAATTGTAAGGGTGTCAGCCTCCTACATCAGTGATTACCAACAGGGAGTCTCAGCTCTCTAGAAGTATCCTATGCCTTTATGCAATATTATCTGCGTCCTTAGGATGTTTTTTGACTTTTGGTAAAAATTATTTGGTAGGGGTGCCCCAAGGACCCAGGGGGACCCTGAGTCTGAAAAGGTTGGGAAACACTGTCCTACATGAAAGTCATATAACACAAACCATAACTGCAACCAATTATTCGATTGAGCTTACATTTCAATGTGACCCGTTAGCAAAATGATTGATATTTGGACATGGCGCTAAGTGTAATCTTCAGTAAGCCTGCTTTGTGGGGGCAGAGGATGACCATCACGCAGCCTAGTCTTTTTGTTGAAGAAATCCAAACAACTTATTGAAATGAATGAAGGCAAATTTAGCTGCCATATTATACTTTGCACAGGTAATTGCTGACCTTTGACTAGGCTACTGGCCTGGACACTTAGACATTGTGCCTCATGTTCCCACCACCTCCCAGTGCACCTTCTGTCTGACTGCATTTACATGGACGATTAGAGAGAGATTGCCACCTGGAGCAGAGAGAGTCCTGTAGATATGCCTTTGGTTCCAACTCTGGCACCAGTGCTGGGGGTTGTTGACCCCTGCTTTAGTTAGTCTCTTTATCTATTGGAGACGCCCCCAATAATTGCATGCAATGTTTTCACAGGAGAGAACACATTGGTTACCCCAAAATGTCCTAATGAGGTCATATAAACCTAACAACTTCATTCATAGTATTACAGAGACTGCCTATTAGTCTCTGTAATAAAGTATTATAACTAGAATGAGAGAAGGGACTTGGGATGGGGCCATTTGTAACGGGATCTTATTGTAAATGGACATGCTGCAATAATTTAATGGGAACATATTTTCTGATTTATTTTACTAATTACTTTTTTACTAATTACTTTTGTCCGTTATTGTGGGAGTAGACAAGTGCCATCCACTGTTGCAACAGCAGATTTATGTTACATTAGGCATTTTAGGAAATAAAAATCAGAAATCCACTCATTTATATGGAAAAGTATCCAGTGGTTATAAGAGAGATCAAAGGATTGCTAGTGGGACTCAATATAAAAGTAATACAAATCAATAAGCCGTATGAATAAAATACTAAGTAAAGAAAACCTTTTTCAAATCATAATAATAAATAAATAATTATTTTATTTATATAGCGCCAAACTATTCCGCAGCACTTTACACATCAGGGGGTACATGAAGAGACATGAAATTATTATTATTTGACATTAAAATGTGACAAAAAATTGACATATCAAACAATAGGAGTGAGGGCCCTGCTAGATTGTAAACTCGTGGAAGTAAGGCCCTCACTCCTATTGTTTGAATTCATTTATTACACTGTGTTAATGGCTGATATTGTCTGTACATGAACCCTCTGATTTGTAAAGTGCTGTAGAATATGATGGCGCTATATAAATAAAAATATAACCTTTATTGGTGTTTCTAGAATCGTAATGGCCCCTTAGAATTACAATGTTTTTGTAATGTAAATTGTAGTGAATTATATAAAAAAAACTAATGGTGAAAATACTTATTTTGTTTATCCTATAAAAAGAATAATAGTCAATCTTAATATGTTGCCATTACAAAACATAGCATGTTCTGTAAAATAAGCCCTAATACAGCTGCATGAAAAAAAAGTCCTATGGTTCTCAAAACTTATTGTGATAAAACAAAACAATTGTCCTAAAGATCCAAAACATGGGTTACACAACCCCAGCATTTATTAGCACATTTATAAGAGCTAAAAATTACTAGTGCATGCTTTCACTCTTTTTTTCATTTCATATTCCATATGAATTCATTGTGCCTCATTCGCCATGTACTGCCTTGGTGTAACTGTTTCTATCAAGAGCTGAGCTATGACATCATCAGCTGTCCCCAGATAATCCCACCCCTCACTGCTGTGTGTCAGCAATGTGCAACCTTACCTTCAGTGTGAAAGCTGCTTATCTTGTTGCGGCAGTGCAGTAGACCTGCCGGTGATGATGAGGTAGTAATTTCCAATTTAACAATACACTAAACCAGGTGCTTTTGTACAGGTCTAAATTGTAGTCTGTTTGGTTAATAAATGTGATATCAGCAATATTTCATCTTATATGTTACTCTGGATGAACATGACAAACTAAGTTATAATCACGGCCAAATAAGTGTTTATGCATTGATACTGTTTGTTTTTTTTTTTAGGGGGCCAACCTGAAGCACCGAAACCACCAGGTGAACTTTCTTTTCCTCTTTTATAAATATTCTGGATTTATAGTATACTTCTCAGCTTGGTTATATTTTGTACAGAAAAAGAGAAAATTTTATAGAATATTTATAGTACATTGAGGATATAAACAATAGTGGTTAGAGGGAATATTTATGACTAGGGTATAGCGATAGCTCATGGTAAGATAAACTATCAATAGTCAACAAGAAGTGTCGCTTTTATGAAACGGGTGTGTGACATAACATTCTGGTGCAAGCAATCCAACTAATAGGTGGTATAAACTTAGACTAGAGTCTAAAGATTCAACAAATGTATAATACAGAATAAGTCAGTGTGATAAATCTGGCATATTTTAAGTCTGCCTATGTTTATACTGTCTAACTATTAGTAAATATTGGCCAATAGGCTAAAGGGGTTGTCCCACGAAACAAGTTAGCCCCTATCCCTCAGACCTCCCTCTGATCACAAGAATGGTGACTTTCATCCCTTATTTGAATGGAGCGGTGGGCACCATGTGCACTGCTCCATTCATTTCAATGAGAGCATCGGAGATTGCAGCATTACTATGCTTGTCTGTCTCCAATGCTCCTATTGAAATGAATGGAGTGGTGCAGTGCACATGCTGCCCAACCACTCCATTCAGAATGGGGGGCATCCCCCCATTTTCCTGATCAGTGGGAGTTTAGTCGGACCCCCACTGATGTGCAAGTTATCTTGTTTTGTGGAAAAACCCATTGCACTTGTCACAAACCAAGTCATGATTTCCTTATTGTGACCCAGTGATCTTGTCATGCATGTCCCAGATCAAAAGTTCCTGCACTCATGGTCATATCCATTGGCAACCAATCAGGACAAAGCACTGTCACCATTGAAATGATTCAAGAAAATCTTTAAAACTCTGCAACATTTTAATTGTTTATAATAATAAAAATGTTTATCTTTTAATTGTCTACAAATATAAAAATGGTTATGTTCATGGGGCAATCCATTTAAGGCAAAAAGTGCATGGAGAGGTAATAAGAACACTTTCTCAAATAGAACAATTCGTTTTCTGCCTTTGGATATGCCATATATATCTGAGACAAGAATACCCCTGTAAATTAATAGTAATGCACTTACTCTGCACTATATGGAGCTGTTGTTGGAGCAGTATACAGTGAATTAATGTTAGTACTGTGTCGGTATTAGGTGGGCATGTCATGCCAATATCATGGTAGATATCTATATATGGTAGACATTTTATGAAAAATAGCAGGGGCCTCCACAAAACATTTTCCCAAATGCATACACAAACTTTTATCCAACCCAGTTAATAATCAGAAGGGTCAAGTGCTATGGTGGGTAGAAGCGATGTATGGTAAGTGTAGAAGCAGTCTAGCTCTTATTAACTAATTTATATATTTACAATGTTTGCAGTTTTAGAGCCGATTGTGACCGTTGTCCATCACACTTGCCTGGGATGCTTTCAGGCTATAGACGCCAACAGTGAAACCGTGTTACCAATCATGCAGTTGGCAATTGAAAAAATGAACAGAGAGGGAAACCATCAGTTCCACTTTGGCCTTGAAAACATTACAAGAGCAACGCGACAGGTCAGAAATAAGTATCCATTTTGTGTAGTACACTGCAGTAGATATAGGACCCATACACAAGTGCCAGTTATCAGGCCAATTATAGAAAAATACTGTTCTTAGAACCATAAGTCTTTGAATAGTGGTATGCCAGGAGCCAAATGATAAGTTAGAACACTCTTGCAGAAAATGTTTTACATATTTATGCTGAAATTTTTACCTATTGATGTCAATATGGATAGGAAGTAACTTTTTATGATTCTAATACCCCTTTAGGCTAAGGCCCAACATTTTGGCTGCTGCAAAAATGCATCAGAATGAAAATAGTACGTTTTACAGTACCAGCAAAGTGAATGAGATTTTGGCTAAAGTCTTCCACACAATGCGGGAAAATAAAGCTGTAGATAAGCTGCTTTTCAAAAATGCATGTTTTTGAAAAACACAGCATGTTAATTTTGGTTCTGGAATCGGGAGCATTTTCCCTATATATTGAATAGGGAAAGAAAAATGCAGAGAAAAACGCAGCAAAACTCAATTAAGGCTAAAGACCCACGCAGCTTTTTTTGTTGCAGATTTTGTTTTTTTGTTTTTTTGAGCCAAAGCAAAGAGTGGATTGAGGAGAAGGGAGAAGTATAAGAAGCTTCCTAGATATTTCCCAGTCCATTTGTAACCATTCTTGGCTTTGGCTCAAAAAACCGCAACTAAATCTGCAACAAAAAAAGCTGTGTTTCCGCAACGTGGGGCCTCAGCCTAAAAGCAGTTAGGAAAGAATACAGATACATTTCTTCAACTGTAGTCTTTGCTTACTGAACTTTAAGCAAGGGTCTGCTTTGGGACATCAGTATTTATAAGCATAACATATACACGTACAAGATATATCAAGCACTTACACATAGAACAATTCCCTTATGTACTTTAATTATCAAAATTTTTCCTTTATAAGGAGTAGCTATTGAGTATTGGAGTAGAAAAGTTGTGGCAATTGAAATTCTGGTTATCAGTAGTTGCTCATGTTTGATGCCTTTACTGAAGTCATGAAAACAAAATATTCTGATAAGAAAAGTATAGTAGATATAGTACACTATGCTTATGGTAATTCTTTTATGTGTAGTGTCTTCATGTCATATTAGGTTAACTTCATATACATAGTTTACTATAAAAATAGATGTTCAGATGGCATTGTTATGTTTAATATTGATACTTGTACTAGTTTTACAACATAAATACTTACCCATTTAATATATGATCTGATTTAGGTTGTAAGCGGATGGAACTACCGTCTGGATTACAAAATCAGACAAACAAATTGCTCTAAAAGTGAAGTTCCTAAATGGATTCCAAAAGACTGCTCGCTGGATGAAAATGGGGTAAGCAGTCAATTTGTTCAACATTGTCAATATCTCCTGTGATTTTATTTTATATTTTCTGATTCACCTATAGAAATGTATCTATTGTGATGGAGGAAAATGTTATATTCCACAGTTTTCAAAATAGTAGATACTACTCTACTACTATTTGGGGTATATATTCTCTCTATTGTTTTGGTCAATAACTAAAGCAAAAGAAATATTGTTTGAGATTATCCTACTCTAAGATTATCCGTCTCTAAGTGTAATATACCCTACGTAGCATATTCAGTGTACTGTACCTACTGTGGAATACCTAAAAATGTAGCATATGTTTACATTTGAATAGTGGCATGATGGGAGGCAACTTTCTAAGTTAAAACATGTTGTGTTTTATGCATAAGTTTTTGTGACTGTAATACCCCTTTTACCCTTTCCCAAGATCACCATACTGTCGGATGTTGGGTCACTAAACATGGCGGCAGCCCAGGAGCTGAGCAGCTGCTATTGCCGCCGGGTCTCTGCTATATTATATAGTGAAAACCTGGCAGCAATGCCTGCGATCAGAGCAAGCTCTGATTGCGGGCAGTAACCCTTTAGATGCCTTGGTCAAATGTCACTGTAGTGTCTATTTACTGGTGGGAACAAGTGTGCCAACATCTTTGTGATGAGTGCCATGCCTCGGAATCAGTTCTGGGGGCGATGATACGTTATTACGGCAGCCTGTAATAGATGTAATAGATTTTACAATACACTGCAACATATTAGTATTGGAGTTTATTGTACTATTGATCAGACCTCTGGGATTCAAGACCCCTGACGGGTCTACAAATAAAGGTAAAATGAAAAAGGGAAAAAAATATATATATACAGTTGAAACCAGAAGTTTACATACACTACATAAAAAGACACATATGCATGTTTTTCTCACTATCTGACATGAAATCAGAATAAACCTTTCGTGTTTTAGGTCAATTAGGATTACCAAAATTATTTATTTACCAAATGCCAGAATAATGAGAGAGAGAGAGAATTTTTTAAGGCATTTTTATTACTTTCTGCAAAGTCAAAAGTTTACATACATTTCATTAGTATTTGGTACCATTGCCCTTAAACTGTATGTCTTTGGTTAAAAGTGTTGGATATCCTTCCACAAGCTTCTCACAATAGTTGGTAGGAATTTGGGCCCATTACTCCTGACAGAACTGGTGTGACTGAGCCATGTTTGTAGGCTGCCTTGCTCGCACCTGTCTTTTCAGCTTTGCCCATACATTTTCTATAGGATTGAGATCAGGACTTTGTGATACCCACTCCAAAACATTGACTTTGTTATCTTTAAGCCACTTTGTAACCAGTTTGGCAGTATGCTTCGGGTCATTGTCCATTTTGGAAGATCCATTTGCACCCAAGCTTTAACTTCCTGGCTGATATCTTGAGATGTTGCTTCAGTATTCACACATAATGTTCTTTCCTCATGATGCCATCTATTTTGTGAAGTGCACCAGTTCCTCCTGCAGCAAAACAACCCCACAACATGATTCTACCACCCCTGTGTTTCACAGTGGGGATGGTGTTCTTAGGCTTGCAAGCTTCTCCCTTTTTCCTCCAAATGTAACGATGGTCATTATGGCCAAACAGTTCAATTTTAGTTTCATCAGACCACAGGACCTGTCGCCAAAAATTAAGGTCTTAGTTCCTGTGTGCATTTGCAAACATTAATCTGGCTTTATGTTTCTTTTGGAGTAATGGCTTCTTCCTGGAAAAGTGGCCTTTCAGCCCATGTCGATACAGTACTCATTTCACTGTGGATGACATTCTCTTACCAGCTTCAGCCAGCATCTTCACAAGGTCTTTTGCTTTTGTTTTTGGGTTGATATGCACATTTCGTATCAAAGCACGTTCAGCTCTGGGACACAGAACCTGTCTCCTTCCTGAGCGGTATGATGGCTGGACATTCCCATCTTATTTGTACTTGCGTATAATTGTTTGTACAGATGAACGAGGCTCCTTCAGGTATCTAGAAATTGCACCCAAGGATGAACCAGACTTGTGCAAGTCCACAATTCTCTTCCTGATATCTTGGCTGATTTCTTTAGACTTTCCCATGATGTTACACAGAGAAGCAGTGTGTTTCAGGTGTGCCTTAAAATACATCCACAGGTGTGTCTCTAATTAACTCAGATGTTGCCAATAAACCTATCAGAAGCTTCCAAAGACATGACATCATCATATGGGCTGTTCCAAATTGTTTAAAGGCATAGTAATCTTAGTGTATGTAAAATTTTGACTTTGCAGAAAGTAATAAAAATGCCTTAAAAAATTCTTTCTTTCACATTATTCTGGCATTTGGCAATTATAAATAATTTTGATAATCCTAATTGACCTAAAACAGGAAAGGTTTATTCTGATTTCATATCAGATAGTGAGAAAAACATGCATATGTGTCTTTTTATATAGTGTATGTAAACTTCTGGTTTCAACTGTATATATATATATATATATATATATATATATATATATATATATAAACAAAAACAAAACACACATAGATTTACATAACTAAACAACTAAAGTTCAATTCACCTCTCTTTCCCTTCCTCATCCAAAAATGCCCAAACTACAAACTTATAAAGATATTTTTCCCATATGGTGAAAGCCGTAGTGGGAAAAAAAAAATCAGAAGAACTGAACCATAATTTTTTCACCATTTTGTCTTCCAAAAAATTTTTAATAAAAAGCTATCAAAATATCACATATTCCCAAAAATATTATAAATAAAAAGTACATCTGGCCTTGCAAAAAAAATACAACCTATGCAGCCCTGTAAAAAGAAATATCAAAAAGTTATGGCGAATGCAAGAAATTTCTTTTTCAAAGTTTTGTGTTTTTTTTCAAGGTGCTAAAACATAACAAAAACTATAAATATGGTATTGCCATAATCATAAAGACCCACAAAATACAGGTAACATGTCATTTTGGCTGCACAATGAATGCCATAATAACAAAACCCAGAAAGTGGCACAAATGCACTTTTTCTCTCATTCCACGCTATTTTGATTTTTTTCCAGTATATTGTATGAAATATTAAATACCGTTATGAAATACCCGCAAAAGTTAAGCCCTCATACAGCTTTGTGAACAGAAAAGTTATGGTTTTTGTAATGCTTAAAAAACGAAGGAAGAAGTAAAAAAACAAAAATCATAAAATGGCTGCAGCAGGAAGGGGATAATGAGGAAAAACAAATGCTGAGTAGAGAAATAGCTGATTCATTTATTACTCTATAAGGCTTATGTTCACATTTGCACCAGAGTCTGTGTTGGAGACTCCATTGCAATGTCCGCCTAAATTTGGCGGACGGAAAAAGTCTTGCATGCACAGCTTTTTGGCCTGCCGGTTTCAGTTTGAAAACGATGTGACCTTAGCGTAATGCCTTAATAATGTCTGTAGTGTGCTGAAAGCTTAACTAAACTTTCTAACAACTTTTGATTTTCCGTTACTATTTGTATCATTAACACATTTTTTTTAATATACTTCATTAAGAAATTTTGGCTAATTTCTGTAAAATCCTGCATCTTTTTTTTTTTTTCTTTCCCTTGCTTCTGTATTGAGAGCTGTTCCTGCCTCTCACTGAGTAACTGTGTATGGGCTTGGAGTATAGACTGTGTAAGATGTAGGGAAAATATGGGTAGGGGAGGGTCACTTCAAAGAGTTATATCTCTGGAGTTATAAAACGAAGAAACTTTTAGTGTCATATGATGAAGATAGTCTCTTCTTTTATATGACTTTATGCTATCTGTAGTAGGTTTAATAACGCCCGAGATATAACTGTTTGAAATTTCCCTCCCCTCATTTTCTCTACATTTTACACAATCCAGTACTCCAAGCCCGTAAACCATACACCAGAGGTCTCCAATGACTGGGCCATGGATCACTTTGGGGACCTCTGTAGGCTACTAGGTGTCAGCTGATGCTGCTATGCTGTGTGTAATACACAGAAATACATGTAGCATACGAGCATCGTCCGACACCTGATCAGTGTCCACAGGACCTATTTTTGAGAGTGATCTGCTGGTGTAGGCTGCACCAGCAGGTCACTTTCCACTTACCAGGTCTATTATTCTGCTCCCAGAACTTTCACTATGGTGCCACTGGGACCAAAGAGCTGCATTAGTAACCAGGTAAGTATAATGTAATTATAGCAACAGTATGTGGGGGTTGGGAGACTATTACCAATGGGGGGCACTATTAGGCCACTATTACAGTAATAGTGCCCACCACAGTTAATAACATTATGTGTGTGTGTGTGGCGCACGCGCATGAGGGGAGACTTATTACCTGTGAGCGGAGGGCACTATTAGGGCACTATTAGTTATAAGGCCCCCCACACAGGTAATGTTATTAACTGAGGGGAGGGGACACTATTACTGTAATAGTGCCCTAATAATAGTAATAGTAAAGCAGTAAAGTTGCCTGTGGGGGCACTACTAAGAAACTATTACAGTAATAGTGCCCCACGTTAATAACATTACCTGTTACCTGGCGGGGGGCACTTTTAGGTGAGCGATGGAGCTTTTTTTTAAATCGCAGCATTTCCACTGCTGAATTTTTTATGCAATGTGTGGATGGGATTCAGTCCCATCCAATTTGCAGATAATGTAAAACGCAGCATTTTTTGCCGCAGTGTTTCCTCCACAGTCATAACACTGTGTTTTCGCAACAAGGAGCCCTGGCCTTAGGATATGTCATATTAGTTTATTTACCTTGTCACACTGCACCAGAATAATTGTTTATTTACTGAAAGTTGCGATATTTAGTCATTTTCAAATGTAATTTTACAGCAAGAAGGTAAATGTAATGCTGCAGTGTTTGTGACACCATATGAAGAAATCAAAGATATCAATTTAAATTGCCATTCAAGCACAGGTAAGACTATGCAAAGAAGAGATTACTTAAATGTAAATAAATTAGATAGATAGATATGTACATTTTTAGGAACAATGGAAAAACGTATGTATTCAACCTGACATGATGAAAAGTGTTTATTGTATAAGAACAAAGGTCTCCAACCTTTTGTATCTCCCATGCTTTTTCATATATGACAGAAGGTATTCAGCCATACCGATGAAGAATTATACACTTATGTAATATAAATAAAATGTGAGATATTTGTAGTGAAAATTATTAGTGAACCTGAGAAGGTGTAAGGAAGAAAAATGTGTTTGTGCATATTTTTAATCTACTTGCTATTATTACGCTGTTTCAAGTAGGGCTGTGCGATTTTTGCTAAAAAATAAAGTCTCAATTTTATTCAAGCTTATGAGCTATTCATGATTTTAATCTTGTTTTTCATGCTTTCCCTTAAAGAGGCTAAAAAAAGTTCAGTGAGCTGGCAGAGTCAGAAGTCAGATATATCTGATACAGGCTTCCTCGTCCTACCACCTGACTACAGTGAAGAAACTGTTGATCATAGTTTACAGCAGAAGGAGAAAGCCTGCATGGAATATATCAGACTGGGACAGGGCTAACAGCTATTTCACGATTTTTTTGAAATGGCAAATTAATCGGATTAACAGCGCTTTGAATTTTAATGGCAAATGTTTCAGATTTGCCAATGTAATTCCCCACTAATACTTGTCAAAACCTTTGGTTCTAAATATAATATATCTATGTGTGTAAAGGCAATGAATCATTCGTTTTACAATCCAACATTTCATTTACTTTTAGGATATTGTCTTAGTTGTCCTGGTGAAGTGGAGCCCAGTGATCCTGAACTGCAAAATTTGCTGAAAACATTTATGGAGGAATACAATACAAACAATAACCACACATATCTTTATAAAGTAAAGCATATGGAGACTGAGTCAATGAAACTGGTAAGCTGTAACTTATGAAGGTAAAATAAACTCACGCCATCTCCACAACCAACCATCAGTCTGAATGTGGAGTGAGCCCAGTCTAGTAAATGAAATGCTCCCCCTTTTTTATTTCTTCTTATTACACAAAATGAAGAAAGATGTCATTTATTTTAAAAAATATAGCTGGAAAATACGAGAAATTCTCTGCACTATCAAACTTCATACATACCTCTCACCTCTGCGAACTTTTTCTGTGAAAAGTGCTGCGGGAAAATGCACTTGCCACTGCAGTTTTTCCCGCAGCGCTTTTTTTGCTGCGGCCCACTACTTGGGGCTTTAGCCTTAATCAGAATTCTGAGTAGCCCCTTTCTTCTGTTCCTCAGCTATTCCTTCTGGAAATGTGCAAATAAATTTCTCACAGATAATCCATTCATGTTGCAAAGTCTAAAAATGTGGAGACATTGACAACGTCAATGTCAACACCCAATGGCAGTGCTTGCACTACTCATGCAGTGCCAGAAGCAATAGAAAGGAAGGACACAAAGAGTCCTATGAAAAGGTGCTCCAGCACTGTTATATCATAGAGAATGCAAGTATTTACTAAAACACACATGCTGGGAGAGCTGACAGGCCCTATTTAAGGCTACATTCAAATGACAGAGGTGAAAAACACACACGAGCAGCACCCATTTTGATTAATACATTTCAGTGTATGGAGGGATCCATTATTATTATTACTTGTATAGCGCCATCATATGCCACAGCGCTTTACAGACATTGTGGTCACTGTCCCATATAGGGCTCACAATCTATATTCCCTATCAGTATGTCTTCAAAATGAATGAAAATGGACTGTCAAAATATTAGTCATGTGAATAGCGACCATACAAATACAGTGAAATTAATGCACCCATGTGACAACCATTAAAAAAACAGCCATCACGCGGCCGATTATGACATTCATGTAAATATAGGGTAATGCAGACATATGATAGCATACAGGGCAGCTAGCATGGTTAATACAAGTTATATTTTACTAGACAAGATAATACATTTATGTGTACGATGAACACAAACTGAAAGAATCTAAAAACAAGAACTGATCCAGATTTTATTCTTATATTATTTCTCTAGGTTCAAAATCAAAAACAATACAAAATGAAGTTCAGAATCCAAGGGACCAACTGTACAAAATCCAAGCACAGCATCCTGGGAGAGGACTGTGACATTGAATCACAAAGTGTAAGCCTAGAAATTATCATTAAAAAGAGGTTGAGTACTGTACTTTGTGTTATCTCCAGCGCTGCCCTACATTCAACCTGGCTGCCCTAAATTTACAACAGTGGGGGTCAGACTCCCAGCGTTCAACTATTTATCCTCTATCCTATGGACAGTGGATAAATACTCTTCATGGCATAATCCCTTTAAGTACATTTTTTTAACTAAACTGATTCAAAGCTTTAGATTGTTTTTCTTCATAATTTAGTTTTTTAGCAAAATCGGATTAATACTGCAGCCTAAGGGCTTGTTCAGACATCAGAGAATGAAGTAGAATTGAGGAGGACTTCCGCCTCTCTTCATTTTCTGGCCCTCCAGCTACCCACAGCAGAAACCAAAGCAGAGCTTCAGCTTTTTGACACTGCTTTCAGTCGCTGATCAGCGCCAGATTTTGAGTTTGAATCAGCGCCAAATTCCTACGTGTGAACATACCCTTGGATAGAAATGAGACCATTGAAGAAGCATACAATCTTGACAGTTTTAAGTGAGGCAATGAGCTCTGGGACCCTGCCAATAAGCACAAGTAAAAGGAGTCTGTCACCAAGCTCATCAAACCAGTCAAAGCGAATTGTAGGGCATTTTATGCTGAGTTCAGCCCTACCAATTCCCTGAAAAATCATTTTTTTTAGAAATAAGTAAATGAGGGCAATGTAGTGCACCAGTACCTCTAAGGGCTCCAGCTAGGAAATGCCAGGTGCATGTGCAGGAACTGAACAAGCCATATCATACAGTATTATAGGAAGAGGCTGTCAATGAAGAGTACAAGAGCGGTAATAAAACCTGAAAACTGTGTGCTTGGAGGCTCTGGCACACACATTATACTTGAGTCTCATTTGCAAATTTCCTTGAATAGTATTTTCAGGGAAATGGTGCATCTACTGGACTATCTAAAGGTATGATGGCTCTCAGCATAATGTCCTGTACAGTGCACCATGGCCGGTTTGCTGGTGACAGAATCTCTTTTCTTGGGCCACAGGCAAGCCATGCTAATCGGCAGGGGTCTCAGATATCAAACCCCCACTGACATACATACTATAGATCAGGGGTTGGCAACCCCTGACATGCGTGCCAAAAGTGGCACGCGTGACATATTTTGCTGAAATGGCAGCTAGCACGGGACCTTCAGGTATTAAATGAAAAGGAAGCGTCCCTTCAGTGCTCTGCTACAGCAGTGGTATAGGACACTCCCCCTTCTCTTGCTGCCCTCCCTGCCCACCAATAAGAGGGGGTGAGGAAAGCCCAGGAGGTGGAGCTTATCACTGTGCAGCACAAGGACCCTGCCTGCTACAGTGATAAGCTGTGCATCCTGCAAAGGCTCACCAAGGAGGAGGAGAAGAAAGAGGAGGAGGAGGAAGAGAGCTCCGTCAGCAAAGTGAAAGAAAAAAAAAACCAGGTACATGCTGGGTTTACTATGTCTATTAATGTCAGGCATTTGGGGTTATTAATTTAGTTTTAGTAACTCCATGTGCCTCACATTAATAGCAGTTAACCCCATCATGTCCCTCACATTAACCCCAGTGTGCCTCACATAGAGTTACTAATATGTGAGACATATGGAGGTACTAATAAAAGACTTCAATAATGAAGATATTTACTTAATTACCCCCATATGTCTCACATATCAGTAACCCTTATGTAAAGCACACAGGGGTTAATGTGAGGGACATGATAGGGTTAACTGCTATTAATATGAGGCACATGGAGTTGCAAAACTGTAATGCACATGATTATACTTGTTATCCACAACTGTGCCTAAAAGTACGGACCTATACATTTCAATGGGCCCATACACACAGCTGTCATTTTTGCAGCTGTGTGTCTGGGCCAAATTGAAGAGCGCAAATTATGGAGCAGGTCCTATATCTGTCTGCATTTGTGGCCCTGTCAATTCATTTTTAATGTATAGGTCAGTGAAAACCACATCCAAGCCATTTGTGTGCAGGAGGCCTAAGGCAGAGGCCCCACGTTGCAGAAACGCAGAGTTTTTGTTGGAGATTTTGCTGCGGTTTTTTGAGCCACGGCCAAGAATAGCTACAAAAGGAATTGGAAATATAAAGGAAGTTCTTACATGTCTCCCTTCTGCTCAATCCACTCCTGGATTAGGCTCAGAAAAACGCAGCAAAATATGCAACAAAAAAAAAAGTTGCGTTTCCGCAACGTGGGGCCTTAGCCTTAGGGTATTTCTTTTCGGGTGGTGACACACTGTGTACTCATGTGCGGCTATAGCCAAATCCAGTTCCTGGATACCAGTGTAGTCACTTTGGGGTAAGCATGACACCAATTAATTCCTGGCTGGGGTTTTGCTGTTACCGCACCGCCAGGAATTAAAAGTAGCTGAAATTAATCTGAGTTTCACTTACAGAAAAGTGAAAGTACTGGCGGCCGGGGACTGCATGCAGCATCCAGGTACATAGTGTGTCAACATCCTACAGGTGTTACCTCCCTCTGGTCCCAGTCATATACATTTACCACTAATTGTGGGTTACACATGTACCGTGTTTCTCCGAAAATAAGACAGGGTCTTATATTATTTTTTTCTCCGAAAAAAGGGCTAGGGCTTATTTTCGGGGTAGGTCTTAATTTTTTCCATGAACAACAATCACGCATTTGATCGCTTTTTATTTCAACTTTTATCAGAGGTGAAACAGAGAAAAAACAGCAGTTCGGCACTTTTGATTTTTTTTTTTTTCGCTACAGCATTCACCATAGAGGTAAAATATTTTTATAAGTTTGTAGAGTGGGCATTTTCGGACACAAGGATACCTAATGTGTATGTGTTTCACATTAATATTTTATTTTTATATGTATTCTAGTGAAAGTGGGAGGGGGCTTGAACTTTTATTTAGTTTTTTTTTTTTATATTTTTTATTTTATTTTTTTTTACTATTAACCCCTCCTAGGGGGCTTGAACCTGCAATCATCCCATAGACTGTATTGCAGTCTGTGGGAGATTATCTATATTACTAATGTTATCAAAACCCAAACTGGGTTCAAAATTCTGATTGTCAAGTGGTGCCAAATTATTTATAATCGATATAAATATATATATCTTGTGAGCTCACAGAGAAAGAACTAGCCTGACACACTCAGTGGGTGTTAAGCAAGTTGTGTTTATTAAAAACATAACATAAGCTTTTATACAGAACAGTAAATAATTATTAATTATAACAGAGCATGCGTGAAAACTGGTTAACCTGATTGACCATTGGCGGGAGGAGGGTCTTGACACACCCCCCTTACTCATCTCAATAATCAAAGTATATTAGTACTACAAGCTAGGTAATGCAAAGCATGGCTGGGACCTGTTGTTCTACATTGCACATCTGAGGGGAGAAATTGCGCAGCTACGTGCTGGGGCTGTTTGGGGGCTGTTTGCGTAAGCAGCGTCAATCTCCAGACTCTTCGAAGAACAGCTCACAGAAAGTTTATAAACAAACAAGTCCACTAGGACATGTTGCCCTAGACTGGGTGTCTGGCCTTGCTCTCAGTGTATATCCTTATCATCGAAGGCTATAAGCTTCTTCTACTAAATGCATTTCTATAATTTTTAAGAATAGCAAGCTAATGAGAAGTTAAAGAGACAGACATTTAATTTCTATAACACTACTGAGGCTGGTCATAGCCTCAATAATAATATTCATATGATAGGCCTGGGAGCCTTCATAACGCTCCCGGCTGTCAAAGGAACAGGTCAGCTCCCGTGATCTCACGTACGGGGCTGGTGGGGATCGGTCCGGGGATACTTTCTCTGCTTTGGGGGTCGATTTGGAGGGGGGGGGTCACAGACTGGCACACTCAATAATGTTTGCGATCAGAGTGGACTCTGATCGTGGGCATTAACTGCGGGTCTCTGCTGTACAAGGAGACCCGGTATAGTAGCTATAGGGGGTGGGGACCGGCCCTAGGGACTGCGGGGGGGGGGGGGAGAAGTGCGGAGGTCACACTTAGCAATGCCCGCCTTCAGAGTCCATTCTGATCACAGGTATTAACTCCAGCAGTTCTGCTACTTTGGTGGGCAGGAGAGGGGGTCACATTCAACAATACCCGTGATCAGGATAGACAGTGATCGTGGGCATTAACTCCAGGTCTCCACGGTACGGCAGCTATGGTAGCCGCTCTGCAGCAGAGCGGCCGCCATCTTTAAGAACCCAGCATCCGCTGTAATTGCACGGCAGATGTCGGGAAGGGGTTAAATTAGCTAGGGCTTATTTTTGGAGTAGGACTTATATTTCAAGCCTACTCCAAAAAACCTGGAAAATGTAGCTAGGGCTTATTTTCGGGGTAGGTCTTATTTTTGGAGAAACACGGTACTTACATTGCTGCTAATGGGAAAGTACAGGTGTATCTAGGCAAATAGTGGTAAACACATGTGACTGGGTGCACAGTATGACAGCACCCTTAAAATTATTGCTCGGGACTCCGAGGACCTCATCTTTGATTTTTTTATTTAAATCGGCACGCCGAACAAAAATGGTTGCCTACTCCTGCTATAGATGATCTATTCTAAGGAATTAAGGAACTTTTGAACCTTCAACAACCTACTAGATTATTATAGGACAAAATATTCTTTTAGCTAAGGCTTGGTCATTGGTTGCCAGTCTGATGTCAGTTAATGTTATTTGTTCTTCTCCATGTCCTTCTAGGTTGAACTGAATTGTAACGTAAACATCAATGTTGAAAATGAAACGGTGGACATTCTGCCAGACTATATATGTGAATCTCCTTTATCGGTAATCTGAACATTTTTTATCACCCATCTGAATTTTTGTATTGTTACGCTTTCTATTTTATTATGCTTTCTTTCTGGTGCTGTAGGTCTTTCAGAGATTTTCTCCATATTGAATCACCTAGAACACACAAAAACCTGTACTGTTGGACATTTATGTATGCATGTTTTGTAAGAATATTTGAAAGCAAAACCATACAATATTTTAGGGCAAAATGCCAGGTGATAAGTTTATGCCGTCAATCAGCTGTTATAAGCCATTAGCAAGCCCTAATTTTTCCTACAGCAATCCATTCAGGGGAAATTAAGAAATATACTGTGCCAATTGTAATGACAGCACCATTCATGTAATGCAAGTATGAGCTGGGTCCTCTAGAGCAGCTTTATGCCACAAGTAAGAAGATTGCTAGGTCTGATCAATGGAACCCCCATTAGAATAAGGGGCAGCTCTGCACAATAACACTACTGAACTCTGTGCAATTACATTCTCTTTGTATGCCTTAATACAGATTAAAGAAATGTCATCTGAACCCACCAATTTTGGTTGGACTAACTGATTATCTAATGTGCATGGAGGCCACTAAACTCACCCCTGACAGCTAATGTCAGGAAAATGAAGGACTGGTCTTTTTGTTTTCCCTGGAGATACTGTAAACCACCAGCAGAGTTGCCTGTCCGTACAGGTACGTGACGGTGATCGAGCGGGCTCAGAAGCAGAGCCCATGTGATCACCGCGGGAGCCTGGCTGTATTTGACAGTGATAACACCGATCCCCCGTTTAACTCTTAAGATGCCGCGGTCAATAGCGACCGCAGCATTTTAAGTGTTTGCTAGTGGCACTGGGAGAGGGTGTTAGCTGTAACTGACTGCTAACATCCTACTCCTTAACCTCAGCGACGATCAGGGTTTTTAACCCCTTGGATGACACGGTCAAACATGACCGCGGCATCCGAGGGGTTCCGCCATGTTGCCGCGCCCGGCACCCCCCCGCAGAGAGATCGGGGGTGCCGATATCTATAATATGCAGCCCGGGGTCTGGCCAGTGACCCCAGGCTGCCTGAAGCCCCCACTACCTGGTTGATCCTGCCGGGACCTCTGGAAATCAGCCTATGTCTACATAGGCTGAATTCCTGTATAGACTGCAGTGCTGAATCAACAATCAGACTATCGTTGGTTCAGGTGTCCTAGTGGGACATATAAAAAAAAAAAGATAATATTTATTAACTTATTTGGGTGGTATGACTATCTGTTTGAAAAGCAGAGCATTTCACATTTTGAAAATTGCAATTTTTTTTTTTTTTTTTTCCAAATTTCCTATTTTTTTTATAAATAAATACAAAAATATTGATCAATGTTTACCACTAACATGAAGTACAATGTCTCACGAAAAAACTGTCTCAAAATCACTTGTGCAAGTTAAAGTGTCTTAAAGTTATTGCCATATAAAGTGACATATGTCAGTTTTGAAAAATGAGGCCTGGTCTTTAACGCACTTTTGGGCTCAGACCTGAAGGGGTTAAGTATAGAACTGCTTGAGATATCTTACAGGGGTTCTTTTATGAAGTAAAAAATAATATGTCACCTCAATTAGATATGACATCAAATGGCCAATCACAGGGTTCTGACTGCGGGAACCACAACCAATGTCTAGATGTCTAGACAAAAGGGGCTGCATTAGCAATGTTTTTGAGAATTGCAATAAAGCTACCAGCAGTTGGACTTCCTTATCTGTGTGGTTATTTTGAATAATGGTAAAACATAACATGTTATGCGATAGCCTAGTGACACTTCGTCCATTCATTTTCAGGAGTAAGGTAGTGGCACTAAAGGGAGTCTACCACCACCAAAATAACTTACAAACCAATAATATGTTGTTATAGAGGCTGTTAGCGGCATAGTGAACATATTTTTTGTGTCAATCTTGCTGCCAAACTGTATGTTTATGAGCTGTGACAGCACCTACAGGTGCATATCAATAAATTAGAATATCTTTGAAATGTTCATTCATTTCAGTAATACAATCCATAATCAGCGTCTTCCATGATTGTGTGTCCTACTGAACCAGACTGAGGGACCATTTAAAGGCTTAGGAAACCTTGGCAGGTGACACACTGAATTTACAATACTGAACTTTTTTACAATATTCAAATTCTCTTAGGATTTTGGTTTTCATTACCTGTAATCCATAATCAATATTTACAGAAATAAAATACTTGAAATAGAACACTCTGTGTGTAAAGAATCTAGAAAATATAGGAGGTCACTTTTTTAATTTAATTACTGAAAGATATTCTAATTTATTGAGATGTCCCTATATTTTTGCCCGTGCTAACCATCTTGATCCACTCCCTAAAATAAAGATTAATAGCTACTTGTGGCCACACTTTGGGTGCATCAAACAGCTAATTTTCATATGGATTATAAACTGATTTTCATGTTCGCACTTTGGCACAAAAAAGTATGTTCATTATGCTACTAATCGCCCCTACAACAGCATATAAGGGATTTAGAAGTGATTTTGGTGGTAGTATATTCCTTTTAACCAGACAAAAAGTAAGGCCTAGCATACAGGGTTTTCTTGAATAGGGTTGCCTTCCAGTAACATAGAATATTAGTTTCCTGGGTGGAGTGTTCTATATGGAAAACTATATATCGTAGCCATGCATTCAGGATTATCTAAACCTCATAAGTTTGCAAACAGGTGAATTGCAAACTATTTTCTTCTTCTAGGAGTACTTATACATTCACAGACTTTACATAGGAAATACAAATATCCATAAAATACATCACGTTCTTTTAGTTTCCAGAATATAAATTCTGTTATTTCTGTACTTATAGTATTTCTAATTGGAAGGAACCTTATTTATCCTTATAATAATGTGAAATAACTATCTGTTTTGTTTCCATAGCCATCACGTATAGTCATAAAAGGTTTATCACCACTTCGCATTGCGACATTGAGATCACAGAGAAGTATATCACATTCATCAAAACGGAAGGGGAATGAACCAGATCATGAACATGGAAAAAAGGATAAGAAAGATAAAAAAGACAAAGGGGGTAAAAAACATAATGGTAAACATGATGATTCTTCTGAAGAATCTGAAGAAGACAACAGAAAAATGCCACAGATCCTACCTGGACCTACAAAGCAAGCAATTCCTTCAGTCCCAGAGATAGACACTAGTGTGCTTGTGACAACATCCCAACAAGCTAGCCCAACTGATACAGATAAGGTTCATGGCCCACCACTGAATCCACCTCCTACACCATTCACACCCAACATTTTACATACCTTTCCACTTAGACCCACAGTTCCAGAACAACAGGGACCTTACCCAAATATACATGAGACAGTTATATTAGATCTTCCAGGGCCAGTGCCTGATGTCCCAAAGTGTCCAGGAAAGTTATGGCAGCCATTACTCCCTATTCTACAAATCACTACTGATAAACCATTTGTTATTGAAGATCTATTATTTTCTGAGGATGATCTACTACCAAAAAGTGAAAAACAATTACCCAGTTTAGACAGTTTAGACACAGCTGGGTTACCTAATCTTGATAACCTTGACCTGGATTTTTAGTGTTAAAGTATAAAAAAAATCTGTGTATATAAAAACAGATTAAATGAACACCATTAACAAGTTTTAATAAAAGTTACAATGTTCAAAGTGCATGCCTCTATTTTATAGCAATAAATACCGTAGGTAGTAAGAGAAACTCATTTACTGAGACCCAATATTCAGGATAGAATAAATGACATATATATATATATATATATATATAACACACAGTGGTGAACCTATCCTCTTTGCTGCCTGAGGCAGACTATCGAAAGACGCCCCCCCCAAAAAAAAAAATATATAAAATTGCGTTTACATGCTGTTAGCGTCATATGCTGTTATTGTCGTACAATAAACATACACAAACTTATGAAGCAGTTTTTAAGAATTTTTCTTCCTGTATTACTTCAGTATCAGAAATCAACAACACGGCATTAACAATGAAAGTAACTTCACACATCTTCTGCTTGGTGGATGGACAAGCCCACGTGGCCCCCATTCTCAATAATAGAAGCCTCGCATATAGCTGAGTACTGGACTTCAGGTATCTTCGGCACTCCCATCAAAGTGAATGAGAGCCACGCGGGTTCGTCCATCCACCAAGTGACACACCTATATACAGTACAGACCAAAAGTTTGGACACACCTTCTCATTCCAAGAGTTTTCTGTATTTTCATGACTATAAAAATTGTAGATTCACACTGAAGGCATCAAAACTATGAATTAATACATGTGGAAATATATACTTAACAAAAAAGTGTGAAACAACTGAAAATATGTCTTATATTCTAGGTTCTTCAAAGTTGCTTTAATTACTGCTTTGCATACTCTTGGCATTCTCTTGAAGAGGTAGTCACCTGAAATAGTTTTCACTTCACAGGTGTGCCCTGTCAGGTTTAATAAGTGGGATTTCTTGCCTTATAAATGGGGTTGGGACCATTAGTTGTGTTGTTCAGAAGTCAGGTGGATACACAGCTGATAGTCCTACTGAATGGAATTTTAGAATTTGTATTCTGGCAAGAAAAAAGCAGCTAAGTAAAGAAAAACGAGTGGCCATCATTACTTTAAGAAATGAAGGTCAGTCAGTCCGAAAAATTGGGAAAACTTTGAAAATGTCCCCAAGTGCAGTGGCCAAAACCATCAAGCGCTACAAAGAAACTGGCTCACATGAGGATCGCCCCAGGAAAGGAAGACCAGCTCTGCTGCGGAGGATAAGTTCATCCGAGTCACCAGCCTCAGAAATTGCAGGTTAACAGCAGCTCAGATTAGAGACCAGGTCAATGCCACACAGAGTTCTAGCAGCAGACACATCTCTACAACAACTGTTAAGAGGAGACTGTGTGCAGCAGGCCTTCATGGTAAAATAGCTGCTAGGAAATCACTGCTAAGGACAGGCAAAAAGCAGAAGAGACTTGTTTGGGCTAAAGAACACAAGGAATGGACATTAGACCTGTGGAAATCTGTGCTTTGGTCTGATGAGTCCAAATTTGAGATCTTTGGTTCCAACCACTGTGTCTTTGTGCGCCGCAGAAAAGGTGAACGAATGGACTCTACATGCCTGGTTCCCACTGTGAAGCATGGAGGAGGAGGTGTGATGGTGTGGGGGTGCTTTGCTGGTGAGACTGTTGGGGATTTATTCAAAATTGAAGGAATACTGAACCAGCATGGTTACCACAGCATCTTGCAGCGGCATGCTATTCCTTCCGGTTTGCGTTTAGTTGGACCATCATTTATTTTTCAACGAGACAATGACCCCAAACACACCTCCAGACTGTGTAAGGGCTATTTGACCAAGAAGGAGAGTGATGGGGTGCTACGCCAGATGACCTGGCCTCCACAGTCACCAGACCTGAACCCAATCGAGATGGTTTGGGGTGAGCTGGACCGCAGAGTGAAGGCAAAAGGGCCAACAAGTGCTAAGCATCTCTGGGAACTCCTTCAAAACTGTTGGAAGACCATTTCAGGTGACTACCTCTTGAAGCTCATGAAGAGAATGCCAAGAGTGTGCAAAGCAGTAATCAAAGCAAAAGGTGGTGTGACAACTTGGGGAATTAGACTCAAAATGGCAGCAGACTCCTGGTCCGGACAGCGGTGGTTCGTGGTACTGGGCGCCGGAAAGATAGCGTTCAGACGGTCCAAGTGTAAAATAAAACTGGCTTTATTCAGCTTAACTGCAACATAGCAAAACAACAAAAAAACCTAGGCCACAGTTAGGGCCCTAACTCACTCCTTGAGCCCCTAACTAGCCTGACTCCTGCTCAGCTCTAGCAAAAGTCCCCTGTGGACCCCAGCCCTTCTGGGACAGAGCGTCTCTCTCTGTCCTTAGCTGGTCCACCATTTCCTGCTCCCTGCAGGATACTCCAGCCTTCTGGAGTTACGCGCCCCCACCCAAAGGCGTGGCTGAGAGCCTTTTCTGGCCTGGGCCTAGGTCGCTCAATAGCGCCCTCTGGTTCACATACTCACAGTGGCTACTTTGAAGAACCTAGAATATAACACATATTTTCAGTTGTTTCACACTTTTTTGTTAAGTATATAATTCCACATGTATTAATTCATAGTTTTGATGCCTTCAGTGTGAATCTACAATTTTTATAGTCATGAAAATACAGAAAACTCTTGGAATGAGAAGGTGTGTCCAAACTTTTGGTCTGTACTGTATATGGCTGCGGCCAGGCTAAATTCCCACCCAGTGGGGGGAAAAAAACAATTCTCAGGCTCAGTGGGGGGTCTCAGCTGACAGACCCCCATCAATCAGGTATTTATCCTCTATCATTTAGGTGAATACAGGGCAGTAACATTTTGTGACTTACAGGTGACGTCTCTGACTAATCCTTCACATTTCCCGTCTCTTCCCTTTGGACCGCCATGACCACTTCTTCCAGCTGTGACTTGTCTCTGTAAAGTTTACAACACAGACATCTTTGGCTCCTCACTTTTCCAGGCATCCAACCCACATTGTCCTTACCTGCACACCCAACCTGCTGCTACCTCAATTATAAAATATATGATATAACCCCCCATAATGAATAATACCCCCAAGTGCATCTTTATATTAATAATGTCCGTGTGTACCCTGTATAAATAGTGCCCCTTATTAATAATGCCCCAGGTATTAACTAATTAAAAGGTTTTCCAGGTCATTAATAAACTAATCAGTGGGGCTCAAAAACCCAGGACCCCCACTGATCAGCTTTTTGAATGAACCGTGGTACCTGTGTACGTGCCGTGACTGCTTCTCTGTTTACATAGTGTCATTCATCTCATAGCAGCCATGTAATGTAACTACAGCATCGTCCTATACATGTCTATGTGAGAAGGCTGTAATTACATCACACAGTCACTATAAACAGACAGCGTGTGATATAAACAGGCACCATAGCCCCCCATACAACTGATTAGAGGTGGGGTCCACTGATCTCTTATTGATAATCTGTCCTAAGGACAGAACATCAATTATGGCCCACAGCGGCCCCGGCACACAGTATTACATGGTATTATGCCCCGCAGCGGCCCCTGCACACGATATTATGCTCCGCAGCGGCCCCTGCACACGGTATTATGCCCCGCAGCGACCCCTGCACACGGTATTATGCCCTGCAGCGGCCCCTGCACACGGTATTATGCCCGGCAGCAGCCCCTGCACACGGTATTATGCCCTGCAACGGCCCCTGCACACGGTATTATGCCCCGTAGAGGCCCCTGCACACGGTATTATGCTCCATAGTGGCCCCTGCACACAGTATTATGCCTCATAGTGGCCCCTGCACACAGTATTATGCCCTGCAGTGGCCCCTGAACACGGTATTATGCTCCATAGTGGCCCCTGCACTCGGTATTATGCTCCATAGTGGCCCCTGCACACAATATTATGCCCCACAGTGGACCCTGCACACAGTATTATGCTCCATAGTGGCCCGTGCACACGGTATTATGCCTTACAGTATAGTGGTCCCTGCACTCGGTATTATGCTCCATAGTGGCCCCTGCACTCGGTATTATGCTCCATAGTGGCCCCTGCACACAGTATTCTGCTCCATAGTAACCCACCCATGAACTATTATTATACTCTGGGGTGTTTTCAGCCCCCAGAGTATAATGATCGGAGACCCAGGCGGTGACAAACATAAAAACCAGTGTTACTTACCTGGGCTCCGCCTCGCTCCCTGCTTTCGTCCCTCTTCAATTTCGCACAGACCGGCGTCGTAACATAATGATGTCGGCCTGGCTCACGTGACGCCATGGACGTCACCAAAGAAGGGCGAAGCCTGCTGGGAGTAACATCGGATCGCTGTAAAGGTGAGTAACACTGGTTTTTATGTTTATCACCTCCCCGGGTCTCCAATTATTATACTATTATATTATTATTAAGACCCCGGAGTATAATAATAGTAGTATTTGGCCTCACTTACCGATCCCCGCTGCCGCTGACAGCCGCTTCTGATTTCCCCTTCTGCGTCCGATAGCAGAAGGGGAAGCGGGGGCGGCCACAGCAGGCGCGGGGATCGATAAGTAAATAGGCAGTTACCTGCCGGGGATACTCCAGCAGGTTAAGGCCTATTTATATATAAAAAAAAAAGTTATTGTCACTTACCTGCGATGCCTTGATGCAGCCGCCTCCTCTTCTTGTCCGTGATGTCTGCGTGTCACCGTAGGAGGCGCGATGATGTAATTGTATCGCCGCCTGCGCTGACATGCAGAGGTCTCGTAAACCAGCCCAGGAATCGCGCAGCTTTGTTTTTTTTAAAGCGGCCTGTTCTGGGCTGGTTTACATTAAATAAATAGTAAAAATGCCGCCCGCCAGACAGTGCCAGACAGTGCCGCCTGAGGCGGCCGCCTCACTTCGCCTCATTAGCGGTGTGCCCCTATATATATATATATATAAGAAAACTATAGAAGAATTGCTCAGATCTACAGCGTGTGAAAAAACTGAAACAAGGTAGAAGTTATTGGTTACTGCTAAAATACAATAGAGGTTAAATGTTAGCAGATGCATGCTGTCCTAACCACAGGCAACAACAGGGTCGTTTATGACAAGATTTAGATGGAAAGGGGCTTGATTTAAAGGAAGCCTGTCACATGAAAAGTGCAGTGCAGTCTGCAGGCAGTGAGTTATAGAGTAGAAGGAGATGATCAGATTAATATATAATTCTGTAGGAAACAAATCTGTATAAATTATAATTTATTAATTGAAGTCCCTGCTTTTTTTTAAGTTTAGAAGTTAAAGGGGTTGTCCAGGGTAAATGGAAATCCCTACACTAATCTAAACACCCTCCCCCCTCCTACTTTCTAAATAACACAATTAATCAAAAATGTATATTTACCCATATCCCTGGGGCGGCCATGTGACCGCCCCAGGGACATTTGCTGGTTATCCGGTGATGATCCATTTCCGGAAACGGAACATCACTACTACTCCCCCCCCATCCACTCCATCATACTTACCTATCTTCTTCCTTCCAGGCTTCTTCCTGCAGGATGGCTCCTCCTCCGTCTGTGATGTCTGCCCATTCTATAGACCCAGCGTTGCTCTGTGCAACTGATAATCGACCTCTACTGTGCAGATGTGGGAGCAGCATCAGAGACCTGCACAGTAGAGGATCGTCGGCTAGAGAGCAGCACTGGGTCTATAGCAGTCAGAAAAGAAGGATGGGCATCCCACAGGAGGAAGACTGCAAGGAAGCGGGGTAAGTATATAATGGGGTTGGGGGTTGAGCTGAGTAGGTAGGGAAGGGCTAGTAGTTATGAGAGGGATAGCTAGAGACAGGGAGGGGGTTATGAGAGGGAGGGAGAGAGGATGGGAGGGGAGTGAGGTGAGAGGTAGCTAGCGTGGAAGTTACATAGCAGGAATCTGAACCATGTAAACTAATGCAGAAGATACCAGGAGCTCCCAGAGACACCCAGAAATCACTCAAAACACTACTAAAGGTATATGGGTGCATTTATTAACCCATTAATAGCAGTTGCAGACCTTTTTTAAAAACAAACATTTTTTGCCCGGAAAACCCCTTTAAGGACGTGGTCATATCAGTAATTGAGAGCTACTCTATATCTGTATGTGTAGTCATAGAACAGAGGCTGTCAATCTCTGATACTGAATCTTTTTCCACAAACTTATACATCAATCCGCTAAACTAATCCTGCCATATAACATGCTGCAAACAACCGGACTGTATTTTCCATGTGACAGGGTCCTTTTAAAATGCAAGAATCACCCACATTTACTGAAAGATAGTGCAAACTAAGACTAGACAGTTTCAAAATGCACAGTGTCCGATGCTGGATGAATCTCATGCATCTTTAGACTGTCTAGTCAAGGGTTATACCTATTAGTTGGCTTTCTATAAGCCCCAGTTTTACTCCAAAATTTGACACATTTGGGGAGTACATTTTCTCATCTAAAGCCACGTCCATTGGGGGGAATTCATCAATGCATCTATGCCAGTTTTCTGGAGTGGATGTGTTATAATGTGTCGCAAGACCCTTTCTTGCACAAAAGATGCCCCATATCCTCTGTTCTGCACCTCGCCTGCCAATTTCCACAAATGTGAGCAAAGTGGTTTGGACAAGGGACACCTCGGCCAACAATTTTATTATATATAACTCACGCCAGTTATAATAAATTCTAAGTCAGTTCCATTCTAGAAGGCCTTGCGCCAAATTTATTAAGAAGCCACAGCCTTCTTGTCAGGATCTTTATTAGGACTGGCATATGAAACGCCTGTCTTAATAAATCTACTCCATTGTATAACTAGTCAAATATGGATGCAACTAAAATGCGTGTGAAATGCACCTATTCTAAGCCAGAATTTAGTCAAAGCCAGCATAGTAAATTAGCCTTTAATGTCATGCCAAAATTTGGCTGCAAAGTAAGCCAACAAATAGGTTATACAAACTTAAACTGTAAACTGTAAATGGCCTAAAGATGAATCAGATTTAGTATCCAGTATCAGTCAGTGTGACTGGTGCATTTTAGACTGGGGCCCCATTCTTAAGGCTGCCTAGTCTAAGCTTATATTCACACAACAGTGAAAATCGGCAGTGTGACAGACATTTTTTTAATGGCTGTCACATGGCTGCATTAAATTCACTGTATTTGAATGGGGGCTATTGAAATGATGGGGGTTTTTTTTGTCTGTTTTAATGCACCGTCAAAAATAGGTCATGTCCTATTTTTGTCTCTTTTCACAGATCCCTCCATACATTCAAATATACTAATGTGCTTTGAAATATGTCATGCTAACCCTGGAAATGTGCCTAAATGTTAGTGTTATTGTTATTGCTTAATCAATTTCTGTTTGCTGTCTCATTGATGTACAATCCAAAGAATATGCCTTGAACAAATTATGTAAGAATGTATATCACAATGTATGTCAATATTCTTTCTCACATTTATTTTGAAAATCAATCAAAATTATTGAAACTAAATATACTAATGTGAATCTAGACTTAGTTTGAAGTGTTTACATCTTAGACAGGATTAGTCAATCTGCTTCATAGATCTAAAAGGAGACAGACACAGTTTGAGACCTGTCAATCGTGGTGAACTTGACATGGAGAAACTGGAAAGAAGCCATCTAGACTTGTTGACCTCACCCCATGTACAACTTTTTCAAAACTATATAACCAACATAGTCCCTACAAAAATCAATAGCAGAAATTCTAAAAACTTTTATGCCAGAAAGTGGAGCAAAAATATCAAGAAGTCACAGTTTTTGGGGCATGAGTGATTTTGCTTCAAAATTTGTAAGTTGTTGCTGAATTGGGTGCTGCACTCCATTTTTCTAAAAAGTTAGCATGTCAGGGGCAGAGACCAGCAGATTTACTATAATTTGTACGTCAAATCTACACTAGAACCTAGATCTGATATTGTCATACATAGGGAGCCACAGATGCGCCTAATTTAATAAGAGGCCACCAATTTAGTCAGCCACCAATTGTGCAAGTTCTCCCACTTAAAAAGATGAGGCTGGCCTGTAATTGACATCATAGGTAGACCTCAACTATGAGAGACAAAATGAGAAAACAAACCCAGAAAATCACATTGTCTGATTTTTAAAGAATTTATTTGCAAATTATGGTGGAAAATAAGTATTTGGTCAATAACAAAAGTTCATCTCAATACTTTGTTATATATCCTTTGTTGGCAATGACAGAGGTCAAACGTTTTCTGTAAGTCTTCACAAGGTTGGCACACACTGTTGCTGGTATGTTAGCCCATTCCTCCATGCAGATCTCCTCTAGAGCAGTGATGTTTTGGGGCTGTCACTGGGCAACACAGACTTTCAACTCCCTCCAAAGGTTTTCTATGGGGTTGAGATCTGGAAACTGGCTAGGCCACTCCAGGACCTTGAAATGCTTCTTACGAAGCCACTCCTTCGTTTCCCTGGCGGTGTGCTTGGGATCATTGTCATGCTGAAAGACCCAGCCACGTTTCATCTTCAATGCCCTTGCTGATGGAAGGAGGTTTGCACTCAAAATCTCACCATACACAGCCCCATTCATTCTTTCATGTACGCGGATCAGTCGTCCTGGTCCCTTTTCAGAGAAACAGCCCCAAAGCATGATGTTGCCACCCCCATGCTTCACAGTAGGTATGGTGTTCTATGGATGCAACCCAGCATTTACTCTCCTCCAAACACGACGAGTTGTGTTTCTACCAAACAGTTCTACTTTGGTTTCATCTGACCATATGACATTCTCCCAATACTCTTCTGGAACATCCAAATGCTCGATAGCAAACTTCAGATGGGCCCGGATATGTACTGGCTTAAGCAGGGTGACACGTCTGGCACTGTAGGATCTGAGTCCCTTCTTGTGATCATTTTGACCCCATGGGGTGAGATCTTGCGTGGAGCCCCTGCCGGCTTTCCCGGGATGTGCTGGAGATATCGGGGGTCGTAGTTTCACCGTTTACCGTCAGAAGGGCGTTCCTGACAGTCTAGCTGCGCTGTGAGGAACGCCCTCCCTGACTGTACTCGCCCATAGACTTGTACTGGGGGGGGGGCGTTCCTCATAGCTCAGCGTCATCGCTGGGCTGTAAGGAATGCCCCCTCTAACAGTACACCGCTATGGAGGAATACTGTCAGGGAGGGCGTTCCTCACAGTGCGGCTAGACTGTCAGAAACGCCCTTCTGACGATGGGGCTGTCTGCTTTCTAGCGGTATGTAAAACAGCATATACATGAGGACATGAAAGGTCCTCTTTAAGTGTGAGAACTTGCACAATTGGTGGCTGACTAAATACTTTTTTTCCCCACTGTAAATCTGTCATAACAAAAGTATAAAAAAAAAACTGTTATAACAAAAAATTAATAATAAAAATACCATGTAGAGGCCACAATCTGAGAAAACATATGTTACAAAATCACATCATATAGCATGTGTAAATATAAGCATGTTCCTGATCAAGCAGTACAAAAACAAATGCCAGTATAAAGAATAAGTTATGATACCTACAAGACCAGGGAGGGCACAATGCCTGAAACACAAGTAATAAATTAAAGGTAAAATGTTACTTATGCTGTGTGGTGAACGGTAAAAAAAACATGTTAAAAACCAATGCCAGAATTGATGTTTTTATTTTCAATCCCCCAGAAAGAGTTAATAAAATTATTCAATAAGTTAGGGCACCCCAAAATGGAGTCATTAGAAAATACATGTCATCCCACAAAAAAACATGCTCTCATATGGCTCTATCACCAGACATCTTTAGGGCAAAACTGGCTGCGGCAGGAAGGGAAAGGTATAAGCTGTGCAAGCATATATCACGGTATGCCCTAAATTTAGAGACTTCAAAGACAACAGAACTGTCCCCCCCAATTCTACTAAGTGGTAAAACAGTGAGGAATTTGGTAGAATCCCCTGACACATGACCCTTTTGGAAACTGCAACCCTCAGGGAATTTATCCAGAGGTATACTGAGCATTTGAATTCACAGCTGATGGTAAAAAAGTAATTTCAGTGCACAATATGCTGTGCCCACCTTGGGTCAGAGACAAATACTTCTCAGATGGTATATGGTGTCCTCTAGACTATCCAACTTTATTTCCTATTCTGACCCTAATTACTTTCGTGAGTGTGGTCAGTTAGGTATCTTCTTCCATATTTGCCCCACTATAGCGAAGTTATGGAGTGATGCCCATGCCTTTATTCAGTCCTGTATGGAAAAGTCTATTTAGTTAGATTTTGACACAGTAGTTTTACAGTGCCTTGCAAAAGTATTCATACCCCTTGAACTTTTCCACATTTTGATACCTTACAACCACAAGTTTAAATGTATTTTATTGAGATTTTAAGTGATAAACCAACACAAAGTAGCAGATAATTGTGAAGTGGAATGAAAATGATACATGGTTTTCAAAACTTTATTCAAATAAAAAATAGCTTGTTCCCTTCTATCCAAATAAACCTGCAGGTTCAAACTATATGTTTTATTAACAGCTAAGATAGCAATTGCTAGATCATGGAAATCCTCTACGATCCCTATGGCCTTCCTAAAAAACAAACTAAATATGGATCATGATTTATGATCACTTAAGCTGCCTATTGTCAAACTCCCTCAAATAGTTTGACTGGACGTCGTGGAAATCCTCACTTTCCCCCTTTGATCCTCAGTGGCAGCTTGGCAGGTGTGGCAAGAATCTATTTGCCAAGGAACTGTATCTTTACATGTGATATAAATTTCTATTCTATTCTGTCCTATTCTATTTGATGGTGTGAGACGCTACTGCCGCAACCCAGTCGGATGAGACCGGAGGATGGGAGTAGTAGTCGCGGATGCTGTGCCACCTAGCAGGCCGAGCACGTTCCCAAACGGCTCCAGTCCCACTCCTAGGCCGGACAAAGTCGAGGGGGGTCCTGCAGCACTACCGGGTGGTGGTAGTAGTAGTTATTTCCCCCGGGGCACTTCCAGTTGAAGAGGGGGGACCTCTCCTACCTGAGCCGGTGTGGTGTTGGTCGGAAGAGCCCTGATGTTACAGCAGGCACGACTCAGGATTCAGCAAAGCAGGTAAACCAAACAGCCTTTTATTTAGGCAACTGGAACAAAGGAACAACAGCAGCTTCCAGATGGGGGTAGTAGTCCTGCAGTATCCAATCCCCAGCCTTGGTTCTAGGAGGGTGCTCAAAGACAGTATAGGCTCCACAGTATGGCCTTCACTACTCCACCTCTGTGCTTCTCCCAGCTAGGTATACTGGGGATAGAGTTACAGGGAGTCCTGACAGGGATCTGGTTACCTGGAGACTAGGCCCGAATGCGTCCTCTCCTGCTCCTCCTGGCACGACACCGAATAAGTCCAGCCTCTTGTAAAACTCTACTCCCTTGCTCTGGGCTGTCTTTAGATGAGCCTGGGGCCGATGATATCCCTCCTGAGGCTGTGAGAGCGGCGGTTGGCCTTCGGTCCAGAGGCTGGTGGCAGGTCAGCTCTGCACACCTTGTCTGGCTTACAGCATGCACTGAACTAACTCCCAACCGTCGCCGGGGAGATTATATCTCCTCACAACCCCACCCAGTGGCCTGTGATAGGCCAGGGCTGAACCAAGTCTGGGTCTGAACACCGCAGGGGGAAACATATAAGGGGAAAGCTGCACATAAATCCATTTAACACAGAACAGAACTTACAGACATAAAACCCAGAGGCACACAAGACAAACACATAAAAGCAGTAGCACTCTGGGATGCTGCACTACCCAGGGGCATAACTACCGGGGTAGCAGCGGTAGCGGCTGCCACAGGGCCCGGGACATTCGGGGGCCCCGAGGGCCCCTGCTGTTTTTTTTTGTTTTTTTTAAATAGGCCGTTATTTACCTGAGTAACCCCAGCAGGTAACGGGCCCTATTTACTTAACAATCCCTGCTCCTGCCAACGGCCTCCTGCACTTCCCATTCTGTGGAGGCAGCTGTGAGCAGGAGCAGGGATCGGTAAGTAAGGTCACGGGCCGCAAACTCCACAAACACTGCTATCATTATACTCGGGAGTAAAGACCACCGAGTATAATGATCAGAGGGCCAGGGGAGGTGAGGGAACATAAAAAACACTGTAACTTACCTACGCTCCGCAGGCTTCAGGCCTGTTTAGTGACATCATGTGGGTCGGGCCTGCATCATTATGCATCGCGACGCTAGCCACGCGAAATCTGGTCCAACATTGAAGATGGCCGAAGTAGCGGGGAGTGCGCAGGAGCCAGGGAGAGGTAGGTAACATTGGTTTTTTTTTCTTTGTATCCTCCCCTGGGTCTCCGATCATTATGTCAAATGTTTGCCTTGGGGCCCAGCCATTCCTAGTTACGCCACTGACACTACCACTTATGTTGCCTGTATGGGCACTTTAATGCTCATTACTGTACTCTTGTTATCTTGTTGTGTTGTAAAAAACTTTAAAAGCTGTTGTACCTGGAATAACCCACTTAAGGCTAAGGCCCCTACGTAGAGGGCTGAAGAGAAAAAGCGATGTGGGAAAAACTGTGGTGGAATGCATTGTGGTTTTTCCAGCAGTGCTTTTCACAGAAAGTTTTCTTCTTCGGACTTTCTGTTTCAGTCATATCTATACGGAAACTGCCGGTGTTTCCGTAGGTATAACTGACATGCTGCAATTTCCAAAAACGGTTTTGGAATTCGCAGTACTTCCGCTGCAGGTATTATTTTGCAATGTGTGCATGGGATTTGCTAAAGTGCTGTGGTTTTTGTGGTTTTCGCAGCAGCCAATCTGCGGCGTTTACGCCACATGGGGCCCGGGCCTAACACTTTTTGGAGAGTGTGTCTCTGCTCACACAGGCTGGACAAAACAAATTGGGCACTGGTATGGCGTATCTTTGGAACAACTGCAATTTTAACTTTTCACTAACAGCTGTGCATTCATTTCTGGAAACTAAATTAATGCAAGACTCAAGAGTTAAAATAGTCACTACACACCCTGTTAAATTCCTTCAGGGGTGTTGTTTACAAAACAGTCACTTCTTGGGCAATTACATTTTAATGCCAACTCCAGTGCTTTATAAGAACAACATGGAGTCCAAACACCAGCTCTTCTAAATCTATACTTCAAAAGCCAAAAAGCACAGCAGTCCTTCCCTTCTGTACCCCTTTGTGTGTTCAAACATCCATTTATTTGCACATCAAATTGTGAGGTGCATTTTCTCCTTTAACACTTGTGAAAAATTGTGGCTAAAGCAATGTTTTCTTGCAAAAAAAAAATATATATATATTTTTTTTTTTACGTCCCAATGTTAATAAATTCTATGAAACAGCTGTGGGATCAAAATGCTCAGTATACCCATTTCTAAATTAATGAAGGGTATATTTTCCAAAATGGGTCACTTTTTGGGGCTTTCCACTGTACTATTCCACTATTCCAGCAAAATTGTCCTCTAAAAGCCAAATGGCACTGTTTCTATTTCAAACCCCACCATGTACCCAAACAACAGTTTACAACCACATATGGGGCCACATATATTGCCAAGTTCAGGAGAAATTGTGTAACAAATGTGGGGCTAAATCAACATTTTATTGTAAAAAAAAAAATAAAATTTTCATTTTCACATCCCAATGTTAATAAAATCCGTGAAACAGCTGTGGGGTCAAAATGCTCCTATACCCCTTTATAAATTCCTTGAGGGCTATAGTTTCCAAAATTGGGTCGCTTTTGGGTTTTTTTGTTATTGTACTGGTACTTTAGGGGCTCTGCAAATGAGACATGTCACCTGAAAACTATTCCAGCAAAATCTGATCTTCAAAGTCCCATTGGTGTTTCTTCCCTTCAGTGCACTGCCATTTTCCGAAACAGAGGTTTAGATCCACTTGTGGGGTATTTTATCTTCTAACCCCTTATAAATGTGTAAATTTTAGGTCCAAATAAACATAAAAAATAAAATGTCTAAATTTAATTTAAATATTGTTTTAATTCCTGAGAAACACTTAAAGGGTTAACAAATTGAATGTTTTGAATGAAGTTTGGAGAATGGAAATACAGTAGAATATACTACTGAATATAATTGTTAAAACTGCTGCCATTTTTACAAGCTTTTTGAAATACAGAAAAGATACTTTGTGTTATGTTTTAATGCTCTTAAAAATAAAACTTTGTAAAACATAAATGTGTGTTTATTTTTGTATATTATCTATGTTTTATATGTCTCCTGGGGAAAAATGCTCCTGACGCAGCAGGGCAACATACAGCAAACCAAAGTATATCTGAATAAAATTGATACAAGAAGAGGTATAGGAAAAAGAGAAGGTCACTGAGGCTGGAGGGAGGCTCCGAGAGAATGAGCATGAAACGAGGAATAGAAGGGGGGAGAATAGTAGAAAGTATTCTACAGTAACCATACTTTCTGGTGGGCACTATCATCCTGCAGAAGTGCTGCGATCAGGTCCTTCATTCCCCGGATATGCAGGATCTCCTGTAGCCAATCCAACATGGATGGAAGAGAAGTAGATTTCCAGAGTCAGGGAATGACGGACCTGGCTACTATCAGCATAAAACCAATCAATTTACATACATTCTTCTGTATCTTGTGGGGGAAAATGGAGAGCAGGATAGGGGCTGGATCGTCCTTCAATGCAACACCAGTAAAGTCCCTAATGACTCTATGGACCTTATGCCAGAATGAGTGGAGACATGGACAGTTCCACCAAATGTGTAGCATCGTGCCTCGACCTGAAGAGCATCGCCAACATTGAGTGGAGACAGATGGAAAGATTTCGTGGAGGACAGAGGCAAGTCTGTACTATTGTGAGAGGATTTTATAGTTTTCTGTGCCTTACAGAAGTTAGAAAACTTCTTGTAGGAGCAAAAGGCAGAGAGTCACACGTCAGGTAGAAAAGTAATCCCAAGTTCCCTCTGCCAGCCAGCTACAAAAGTCGATGGGAGATGACATGCCGTGTTTTTCAAAAATGCGTAAGTTTTTGAAAACGCAGCTTTTCCACGCGTTTTTTTTTTCCAGCAGTGTGTGAATGGGATAAGCTAGGATCACTTTCACTTTGGTGGTACTGTAAAACATAGCTTTTTTTCTGTTTCATTTCCCCATGTTGCGGAAAAGCTGCTTTCATTGTTGCAGATTTTGCTTTGTGTTTTTGAGCCAAATCCAGGAGTGGCTACAGAAGAAATGGGAAATATAAAAGAAGCTCTTATACTTCTCCCTTCTGCTCAATACTCTCCTGGCTTTAGCTAAAAAAAACGCAATAAAATCTACAACCTTCAATGATCCTGCTGCCACCACACCTCCATCTGAACCACTAATTTCAAGGACAGTCAGATAATGCTATAGTGGTGCTCTACATAGAGGTATCAGAGCTCACAAACAGCTTAAATGGGTTGTCCAGGCTTAAAAAAATATTTTTAATTGAGATCATCAGGGGGCGTGGTTTGGACGGCATCGGAGATGGCTGCAGCTTAGCTGAGCTCTGCGGCAGACATCGATTCAGTGGCACGGAGCATCGATCTCTGCAGAGTTAGCAGCGGAGGACTCATTCTGTGAGTAGGCAGCATTACCAAGACTAGCCGGATGGCGAAACGGGGGAAAAAGGGGGCGCAAAAGCGGCTTACAGATTTCTTCTTGGCACCTGCTCCTTCCCAAAATGGAGCCGACGCAGGTCGTGTAGCGCCGCTGACAGGAACGAACGCTGAGGTACTGGCAGATCGCGGTATATCCTCTCCTCCTCACACTGTCTCCCCCTCGGTATCTCAATCCACTGGGGACAGCTTTCCTTTGCAGGGGGGACAGGCTCATGCTAACTCAGGTGCCTCACCCTCACAGAAGAGGAATTTTCACCCTCCCCCAGAGCCCATAACAGCTCAAGGCAGTACACATGCCTCATCACGTGCTTTTTCAACATCTTCCAACGATCCAGCAACCCCAACTCAGAGTCCTGCTAAGCAAAGAGTAAAATGGGACACTAATTTCTGTTTTGAGTCCAGATCTGGGACGCAGTCTGAGGAGCCCCATCTTACGGATTCTGATGTGCTTCAGGCGATCCCTGCCAGTGCCCAAACTGCTTCTGAGTCTTTTTTGAAAGATATAATGTTGGCCTAACATAGATCTATACAGAAAGATATCACTAAGGCTATCACTAATGTATCCTCCATTGTTGACTCGCTTGGCGATAGGATCAACCATGTTGAACAAAAAATGGGGGCTTTTGCCTCAGCGCATAATTCTATTGTAGACGCACATAATAATCTTGAGGAGGAGCTGGTGGAACTCAAACTTAAATTAGGAGATATGGAAGACAGAAATAGACATAATAACATCAAGTTCCATGGAATACCGGAATCAGTCTCCGCTAAAGACTTGGTTTCTTACCTACAGCAGTTGATTAAAGCCACTTTATCTCACTGCTCAGACGTGGACTTGATTATAGATAAAGCTTACCGCCTTCCGAAACCGAAGGGCCTCCCAGAACACCTTCCTAGAGATACTATAGCTCGTATACACTTTTTCCACATCAAGGACCGCCTTATGCAGGCCTCCCGCAAAAGACCCTCTCTTCCTGAGCCGTTTTCTAAAATTCAGCTATTTACAGATCTCTCCCAGGCTACCATAATGGCTAGGAAAAAGCTTGCTCCGATTACAGTGGTTCTGCGGCAACACAACATTCTCTACAAGTGGGGATTCCCAACCAAGGTTATTGTCACCAAAAACGGTGTTACCCATGCCTTCAGCTCTTACGATACAGGGAAAGCCCTTCTCCAGCAGTGGAACCTCCCGCCTCCTGCTCCTGATGGGAAGATGAAGACCACCTCAACGTCCTCCAGAATTGCACCTCCTTGGGCGACTAGCGACTCTGTCGAGTGAACTCTCCCTGCTACAAATCCGATGCAAGCCACCTGTTGTGTTCTGTTTTTCTTGCAGACTTCCCCCAAGTTTGCGCAGTTTTACTTACTGCCCAGTCACGTAAGACTATTCTGGTTTCTACGTTCTATATTTGTTTATGTTTGGATTCATAGGATCCACCGCTAACACCTTTTTTCCCTATAGGCCTGTCTGAACTGCCCTGGCTCAGGATGATTTTTCTGTCATGATTTGCTATGATTGCAAACTGCTTTTCTATTATTCCTTCTTATGGCGTTCAATGTTGTGTCCTTTATTGTAAAGGGCCTTAATATCCCTTATAAACGGTCACTTCTCTGGAGGGAGGCTCTCAGATCTGCCGCGTACATTCTTTGTGTTCAGGAAACACATTTCTGCAACCCTCACCCTCTGAGAATGTCTCACAAATTGTTTCCCCATGTTTATTGCGCCAATGCTCAGAAGAAGGTTGCGGGTGTCTTTATACTTGTTAAGAACACGGTGTCATTTCAGTTGCTGCATTCCCTTATTGATCCCAAAGGTCGTTACATTGTTCTGGTTTGCAAAATTGACAACTGCACGCTCACTATTTTTAAACTTTACTGCCCCAATTCCGCCTTTGCAAATGGGGACCTGGCTGCATAGGGAGGAATTTTACGATGTATGGCGATGCCTTCACGCTTCTGAGAGTGATTATACATTCTTTTCGGCCAATCATCAATCCTATACTAGAATTGACATGTTCTTAGTTCAGAAGAATTTGCTCTGCCATATTCGTAAATGCAGCATAGGAAATATTACATGGTCAGACCACGCGCCAATCCTTCTCACTGTCCACTTTTCAGCTCCAGTTGGCCCTGCAACATTATGGCGCAACAACACCTACATTATGTTCTTACAGCAGGTGTCAGAGAAACAACCGTTGACATCGTGGAATTCGTTGCTATCAATACACCCTCAGTGGCTGATAAATTTTGTTTATGGAACTCACATAAAGCCTATGTTAGGGGCCTTCTTATTCAACCCGCAGCTCGTTTTAAACGTAAACAAGCGCAGGCCATGCAGGAGCTCTTGAGATCTATTGCTATGCTGGAATGTCAGTATAAGTAGTCCCATGATCCCTCTATATTGACTTCTCTCAAGAAAGGAAGGGCTGATCTTGCCAACCATTTGCTACTAGATTTTTAAAAACATTCTAAACGACTTAAATCATCTTATTATTGCTCGTTTAATAAAGCGAGTAAATTAATGGCTCGAAGAGTCAAGGCAGCGAGAATTAAATCTAAGATCCCTTTCTTAATAGATAAAACCTCTAACTCAAAACTTTATCACCCGCAGCATACAGTACTGCTGATGAATTTAGTAGGTTTTACCAGGAACTACATAATTTAAAAGATGACCCAGGAACCCTGCAGCCTTCTGGCTCTCGCATAAACAAGTTTTTGAATTCGCTGTCTTTGCCCTCTGTTTCATCTACTCAGTTGTTGTCTTTGAATTCTCCCATGACTCCTTCGGAGGTTGAGAAGGCAATAGATAGCCTAAAACTCAATAAGTCCCCTGGTCCAGATGGGTTTTCAGGTGAATGCTTGAAACTCTTTAAGCCCCTTCTCCTTCCACACCTAACTGAAGTGTTTAACCAAGCTATGTCTCTAGGCAGGTTTCCCTCGGAGATGCTCTCTGCAACCATTATAACTCTCCCTAAACCCGAAAAGGAGGTCTCCTCCCCTCGAATTATCGCCCTATATCATTGTTAAATGCAGATGTTAAATTGTATGCGAAGGTGCTTGTTAACCACTTGTTAGACATTATGCCAAAACTTATAAGAGGCAACCAAGTTGGCTTTACTAAGGGGAGGCAGGCTCCTGATGGTACAAGGCGGGTGATTGTGTTAGTTGTGGCTGCCCGTGCAGGTCAGATGCCTTCTCTGCTCCTTTCTCTGGACGCGGAGAAGGCGTTTAACAGGGTACATTGGGGCTATCTTTCCGAGGTATTACAAAAATTTGTTTCTTCCGGTACTATCTTCACTGCTATTTCTACTTTGTACTCCACGACATCCACTCGGGTTTTGGCGAATGGGGTGCTGTCCCGGCCCTTCTCCATCACTAATGGCACTAGGCAGGGGTGCCCCCTATCCCATTTAATTTTCTCGTTAGTAATGGAATCCTTGTGGAAGCTATCAGGTCAAGCCGGGCATACAATTAGAGTCAAGCGACTATAAAATTTGTTTATTTACAGACGATGTGATCCTCTCGCTTACCTATATGAGTACCACTCTTAGCTCCGTGTCACGACTTTTATCTGACTTTGGGGACATGTCATATTATAAAGTCAACGAGGCTAAGTCCCAATTATTGGGGATGAATATTTCGGGAATGCTTCTCCAACACATTAAAAACACTTCCCCCTATCAATGGTGTCCCCACTCTATACCATATTTAGGCATTAAACTTACAGCTAACAATAGACCGTTGGTTAAGGCAAATTTCCCAGGGCTATTGTCCTCTATACAGCAAGAACTTACTGCCCTGGCTAGGTTTGAGAATAGCTGGATGGATTGAATAGTGCTATACAAAATGCTGATCCTTCCAAAAATTCTTTATTAGTTACGCACACTAGTGGTCCCTATTCCATGTCTTTAGTGACTTCTATAAACAAATGTCTAGCTTTATTTGGGGTAAATGTAAACCAAGAGTTGCTTTTTCTTTAATGAAAAAGGATAGGGCTCACGGAGGGATTGGAGTTCCCAATTTGTATGCCTACAACACTGCTATTGTATTGGGACAAGTTAGATATTGGCTCACCACTAGCCATGATAACCTGTGGCCTACTATGGAATCCCATTTACCACAGGTGACCAACTGGAAGGACCGCTTGCTTTCTTTAAGGGGCTCGGGCGGCATGCCCTCATCTACAATCCCCCCCCCCGCAGTTGCTGCCACTATGGCAGCTTGGGATTCACTATGTGCTGTTAATGACAGTTCTATACCTAGGGTGTCTTTCAATACTCCTCTGTCTGTACCCTCACATAAAATGCTCCATATATCTGTGGACGTATGGAACAGGTGTGGAGTCCAGTCCGTTTCTGATCTATATCGAGACAAGGGACTGGCACCATTTGTAATGCTTGAGGAAAAATTTGGCCTTCCTGCTTCTGAAGAATTTACATATAATAGATTGGCCTCTTATCTGAATAAGCATCCCTCACAGCAGCAGTTTCTCTTACCACAGCTGGCAGTTGATCTTTTAGCTCTGTCCTCTCCCCAGTCTGTTGTCAAGACTAAAACGCTTTATAAGGCCTTGACTCTGGATTGTACTTTCTAGAAGACTGTCAATCCTGCAGTGTGAAGATGATCTTGGTTGCCGGTTTGATGTACATCAGTGGCGCGAGGCGATTCAATGGGCGAAATGCTCCACTGTTTGTGTATCTCACTGGGAACAGTTTAGCAAACTTCTCTTGCGCTGGTATTACCCCTCACTCCGCCTGGCAAAATTCTATCCTAACTGCATACCTTACTGCTGTAGAGGTTGCGGCGAAGTGGGCTCGCTGTTTCATATTTTTTGGCATTGCCCGACTATACGCCCCTTTTGGTCCTCAGTCTTTTCGCTGATTAATAGACTTTTTTGTTCTGATCTTGTTCCGTCCCCTGAGTTAGCCTTGCTGTTGCTTGGCATTCACTTGGTTCCGCACAGTAATAGGACTGTTATACAGTGGGGAAAAAAAGTATTTAGTCAGCCACCAATTGTGCAAGTTATCCCACTTAAAAAGATGAGAGAGGCCTGTAATTGACATCATAGGTAGACCTCAACTATGAGAGACAAAATGAGAAAACAAATCTAGAAAATCACACTGTCTGATTTTTTAAGAATTTATTTGCAAATTATGGTGGAAAATAAGTATTTGGTCAATAACAAAAGTTCATCTCAATACTTTGTTATATATCCTTTGTTGGCAATGACAGAGGTCAAACTTTTTCTGTAAGTCTTCACAAGGTTGGCACACACTGTTGCTGGTATGTTGGCCCATTCCTCCATGCAGATCTCCTCTAGAGCAGTGATGTTTTGGGGCTGTCGCTGGGAAACACGGACTTTCAACTCCCTCCAAAGGTTTTCTATGGGGTTGAGATCTGGAGACTGGCTAGGCCACTCCAGGACCTTGAAATGCTTCTTACGAAGCCACTCCTTCATTTCCCTGGCGGTGTGCTTGGGATCATTGTCATGCTGAAAGAGCCAGCCACATTTCATCTTCATTGCCCTTGCTGATCGAAGGAGGTTTGCACTCAAAATCTCACGATACATGGCCCCATTCATTCTTTCATGTACACGGATCAGTCGTCCTGGTCTCTTCGCAGAGAAACAGCCCCAAAGCATGATGTTGCCACCCCCATGCTTCACAGTAGTATGGTGTTCTTTGGATGCAACTCAGAATTCTTTCTCCTCCAAACACGACGAGTTGTGTTTCTACCAAACAGTTCTACTTTGGTTTCATCTGACCATATGACATTCTCCTAATACTCTTCTGGAACATCCAAATGCTCGATAGCAAACTTCAGATGGGCCCGGATATGTACTGGCTTAAGCAGGGGGACGCATCTAGCACTACAAGATCTGAGTCCCTGGCGGCGTAGTGTGTTACTGACGGTAGCCTTTGTTACGTTAGTCCCAGCTTTCTGCAGGTCATTCACTAGGTCCCCCCCGTGTGGTTCTGGGATTTTTGCTCACCGTTCTTGTGAGCACTCCTTCATTGCCCTGGTGGTGTGTTTGGGATCATTGTCATGCTGAAAGACCCAGCCATGTTACATCTTCAATGCCCTTGCTGATGGAAGGAGGTTTGCACTCAAAATCTAATGTTACATGGCCCCATTCATTCTTTCATGTACACGGATCAGTCTTCCTGGTCCCTTTGCAGAGAAACAACCCCAAAGCATGATGTTGCCTCCCCCATGCTTCACAGTAGCTTTCTGCAGGTCATTTACTAGGTTCCCCCGTGTGGTTCTGGGATTTTTTCTCACCGTTCTTGTGATCATTTTGACCCCACGGGGTGCGTGGAGCCCCTGATCGAGGGAGATTATCAGTGGTCTTGTATGTCTTCCATTTTTTAATTATTGCTCCCACAGTTGATTTTTTCACACCAAGCTGCTTGCCTATTGCAGATTCAGTCTTCCCAGCCTGGTGCAGGTCTACAATTTTGTTTCTGGTGTCCTTCCACAGCTCTTTGGTCTTCACCATAGTGGAGTTTGGAGTGTGACTGTTTGAGGTTGTGGACAGGTGTCTTTTATACTGATAACAATTTCAAACAGGTGCCATTACTACAGGTAATGAGTGGAGGACAGAGGAGCCTCTTAAAGAAGAAGTTACAGGTCTGTGAGAGCCAGAAATCTTGCTTGTTTGTAGGTGACCAAATACTTATTTTCCACCATAATTTGCAAATAAATTCTTAAAAAAATCAGACAATGTGATTTTCTAGATATGTTTTCTCATTTTGTCTCTCATAGTTGAGGTCTACCTATGATGTCAATTACAGGCCTCTCTCATCTTTTTAAGTGGGAGAACTTGCACAATTGGTGGCTGACTAAATACTTTTTTTGCCCACTGTATGTCAGGTTCTCGGAACCGCAAGATTGTTGATAGCCTGCAAGTGGAAGACCGACACCTGCCCATCCTTGTCTGAACTGATATCTATAGTGACCACTAATTGCCAATTTGAACAGATGTATGTTAGCAGGAAAGGCGGACGGGATAAATTTCAGTCTAAATGGAAGAAGTGGATTACAGACTATTCGCCTCTGGTGTCCTGAATATGAGCGCCTCGTTTCTTCTGATTGGACTGGCGCCGCTGGTCCTGTATTATGTATTATTTATTAATTATTTCTTTATTTATGTACTAATGTTTGTCTCGATGGGTTTATGTCTTACCTTACCTATCCCAGTTATGTGTAACTCCCCCCTGTCTACCCCCCCCATACAGTCTTAGTCGCTTTGGTATCTTTGTATGAAATTGTATGTCTGAACGACGTGCCTTCTGTTAACATTGATATCCTTGGTTGTTCTCTACATTATACATCTGTTGCTAGACTGCTGATTATGTTTTACTGTTTCTTTATTTTGAAAAAACAATAAAAATCTATTGAAAAGGAAAAATATTTTTAATTAAGCTGGGGGAGGTGAAAAAAATGAAAAAATAAAAATATACTCACCTGTCCCTGGTGCTCCGATGTCTCCCACTGCGGTCCAGTCCTAGAGCTCCGTTGTTTTCTTCTGGCAGAAGTCGCACATGATCACCGTCCTGTGACATCCCTGGGTTCCTTCCTTAGGCCGCTGATTGATGTCTGCGACCGGGAAGGGACACGAGACGTCACAGCCGTTGAGGACTTCTCAGGAAAAGAAGACAATGGAGCAGCAGGACCATTCTGTGAGACACTAGAACACAGGGGACAGGTGAGTATGGTTTTTTTTTTTTCAAGTCCCTTGGCCTAATAAAAAAAAAAAATTTGGATGATGCCGTGACGGTTACTCTTTCATATCCAGGTGAAACATATACAGTACAGACCAAAAGTTTGGACACACCTTCTCATTCCAAGAGTTTTCTGTATTTTCATGACTATAAAAATTGTAGATTCACACTGAAGGCATCAAAACTATGAATTAACACATGTGGAATTATATACTTAACAAAAAAGTGTGAAACAACTGAAAATATGTCTTATATTCTAGGTTCTTCAAAGTAGCCACCTTTTGCTTTGATTACTGCTTTGCACACTCTGGGCATTCTCTTGATGAGCTTCAAGAGGTAGTCACCTGAAATGGTTTTCACTTCACAGGTGTGCCCTGTCAGGTTTAATAAGTGGGATTTTTTGCCTTATAAATGGGGTTGGGACCATCAGTTGTGTTGTTCAGAAGTCAGGTGGATACACAGCTGATAGTCCTACTGAATGTAGTGTTAGAATTTGTATTATGGCAAGAAAAAAGCAGCTAAGTAAAGAAAAATAGAGTGGCTATCATTACTTTAAGAAATGACGGTCAGTCAGTCCGAAAAATTGGGAAAACTTTGAAAGTGTCCCCAAGTGCAGTGGCCAAAACCATCAAGCGCTACAAAGAAACTGGCTCACATGAGGACCGCCCCAGGAAAAGAAGACCAAGAGTCACCTCTGCTGCGGAGGATAAGTTCATCCGAGTCACCAGCCTCAGAAATAGCAGGTTAACAGCAGCTCAGATTAGAGACCAGATCAATGCCACACAGAGTTCTAGCAGCAGACACATCTCTACAACAACTGTTAAGAGGAGACTGTGTGCAGCAGGCCTTCATGGTAAAATAGCTGCTAGGAAACCACTGCTAAGGACAGGCAACAAGCAGAAGAGACTTGTTTGGGCTAAAGAACACAAGGAATGGACATCAGACCTGTGGAAAACTGTGCTTTGATCTGATGAGTCCAAATTTGAGATCTTTGGTTCCAACCACTGTGTCTTTGTGAACGAATGGACTCTACATGCCTGGTTCCCACCGTGAAGCATGGAGGAGGAGGTGTGATGGTGTGGGGGTGCTTTGCTGGTGACACTGTTGGGGATTCATTCAAAATTGAAGGAATACTGAACCAGCATGGTTACCACAGCATCTTGTAGCGGCATGCTATTCCATCCAGTTTGCGTTTAGTTGGGCCATTATTTATTTTTCAACAGGACAATGACCCCAAACACACCTCCAGACTGTGTAAGGGCTATTTGACCAAGAAGGAGAGTGATGGGGTGCTACGCCAGATGACCTGGCCTCCACAGTCACCAGACCTGAACCCAATCGAGATGGTTTGGGGTGAGCTGGACCGCAGAGTAAAGGCAAAAGGGCCAACAAGTGCTAAGCATGGGGCGGGGGGGGCACTCCAAAAAAAAGAGAGAAAAACAAAACCAGGCACCCCCCCCAGAAAAACAAAAAAAGAAAAGCAAGGGGGGGGGGAGGGAAAAAAAAAAAAAAGGGGGGTCTTTTTAGGAAAAAAAAAATTAAAAAATTTTTTTTTTTTTTTCTCCTTTTTTTTTTTTGTTTTTATTTTCACATGTGTTATTTTATAATTTTGGTGCCTTCAGTGTGAATCTACAATTTTTATAGTCATGAAAATACAGAAAACTCTTGGAATGAGAAGGTGTGTCCAAACTTTTGGTCTGTACTGTACATTTTTAATGTTTCTTTAATTCATTTATCCAGGACCAACCACAAATGTACAAAAACAGTCTGAATTAACTCCAACTGATAACTAAGACAACATTGTTACATGAACAACAACAGATCCATTGGTGCAAAGGTTGAAAAGTATTTACAAAGTGCAAGTTGGGTAATATTTATCATCAAAGTTCAGTGACTTTCTTCTGGAAAGGCAGGTTTTATGTTACGCTCCCCACTATTCCATGGACTTTTCATCCCCATAAACCTCTTACTAATACCCACTAATCGCAGCTCAGGGGAATCAGTGGAAGCAATGAGGCTCCTGCCCATTCTGCTACTCTGCTCATGTTGTCTCCTAGGCTCTGCTACATTAATTGATGTTGAATGTAATGACCAAAATGTTTTCAGAGCAGTAGATGAGGCTCTGAGGTCCTTCAATAATGCAAAAGAAGATGGGAATCAGTTTATTTTATACAGAATTACAGACGCCAAAATAAAGGTTGGTAAAGGTAATCTGCAATTTCTTATGCTTTAGTGTTATATCATCACGATGTTTATGGCATCCACTAACCACTTTTCCACCATCAAGTTTAGATTGTTAGTTACTAAATGCTTTCATAAATATGCGTTATATAAGAATGTCCAATTACTGGATGTTATAGGTCATGTATTGTTATTATTACTACTATGTGCCAGCAGTTTAATGTTAAGTACTTCTATTGTATCCGTTCTTCTTGTTGCTGGTGATTTTAATTACAGTAATATTTCCATTCAATTAGGTTTTTTATTAGACAGGATGGATTCAGTTTGGACATTTATGTTACTTCGCTAACACCTAAGTACAAAATATTTAGTAGATTGTGTACCTTATGTGGGACAATTCTGATCTTTGGTTCTAGATTTATATCAATAAAGATCTTCTGTAGACCTTAAGACTAAGGCCCCACATTGCAGAAACACAGCAGAAAAAACCGCTGTGTTTTACAGTACCAATAAAGTGAATGAGACCCTGGCTAATCCAAATCTAAACGTCTATGTGCTAAACGCTAATCTAAACTATGCGACAAGGCTGTAATTACATCGCTCGGTCACTATAAAACAGACAGCGTGCAATATAAACAGGCACCATGTCCCCTTCCATCAGCTGATCAGTAGGGGGGTGCAATGAGCTCTTATTGATGTATAGATCATCAATAAAAATTAGCTGGAAAACCCCTTTAATAAGGCAATAAGGCAAGTTATTTTCTCTACCCACATGTCCTTTGCAAACATTTTTACTGTATTGCTTATAACTTTCTTTGTTTCTGTATTGCATTTATGGCAGATTCAATTACGGCCTCCTTTGTGCTTCTACTGTAATGCCTGTTCTTTTATGCAACCATTCAATAAATACTTAGTAAAGCCCAAGTGCCTTCATTAAATGAATTACCCCCTTATATTATGCCCCTGCCATAAATAATGCCCCCTAATGAACCCTTAATTTTAATTGAATTATGCAACTTATTTAAATGTCCACCCTTGTATTCATAATGCCACCTAATGGCCCCTTTAATAAATGACACCCACCGTGTTCATACTGCCCCTTAATGGCCTCTTATATACAGTACAGACCAAAAGTTTGGACACACCTTCTCATTCCAAGAGTTTTCTGTATTTTCATGACTATAAAAATTGTAGATTCACACTGAAGGCATCAAAACTATGAATTAACACATGTGGAATTATATACTTAACAAAAAAGTGTGAAACAACTGAAAATATGTCTTATATTCTAGGTTCTTCAAAGTAGCCACCTTTTGCTTTGATTACTGCTTTGCACACTCTTGGCATTCTCTTGACGAGCTTCAAGAGGTAGTCACCTGAAATGGTCTTCCAACAGTCTTGAAGGAGTTCCCAGAGATGCTTAGCACTTGTTGGCCCTTTTGCCTTCACTCTGCGGTTGAGCTCACCCCAAACCATCTCGATTGGGTTCAGGTCTGGTGACTGTGGAGGCCAGGTCATCTGGCGTAGCACCCCATCACTCTCCTTCTTGGTCAAATAGCCCTTACACAGTCTGGAGGTGTGTTTGGGGTCATTGTCCTGTTGAAAAATAAATGATGGTCCAACTAAACGCAAACCGGATGGAATAGCATGCCGCTGCAAGATGCTGTGGTAACCATGTTGGTTCAGTATTCCTTCAATTTTGAATAAATCCCCAACAGTGTCACCAGCAAAGCACCCCCACACCATCACACCTCCTCCTCCATGCTTCACGGTGGGAACCAGGCATGTAGAGTCCATTCGTTGACCTTTTCTGCATCACACAAAGACACGGTGGTTGGAACCAAAGATCTCAAATTTGGACTCATCAGACCAAAGCACAGATTTCCACAGGTCTAATATCCATTCCTTGTGTTCTTTAGCCCAAACAAGTCTCTTCTGCTTGTTGCCTATCCTTAGCAATGGTTTCCTAGCAGCTATTTTACCATGAAGGCCTGCTGCACACAGTCTCATCTTAACAGTTGTTGTAGAGATGTGTCTGCTGCTAGAACTCTGTGTGGCATTGACCTGGTCTCTAATCTGAGCTGCTGTTAACCTGCGATTTCTGAGGCTGGTGACTCGGATGAACTTATCTTCCGCAGCAGAGGTGACTCTTGGTCTTCCTTTCCTGGGGCGGTCCTCATGTGAGACAGTTTCTTTGTAGCGCTTGATGGTTTTGGCCACTGCACTTGGGGACACTTTCAAAGTTTTCCCAATTTTTCGGACTGACTGACCTTCATTTCTTAAAGTAATGATGGCCACTCGTTTTTCTTTACTTAGCTGCTTTTTTCTTGCCATAATACAAATTCTAACACTCCATTCAGTAGGACTATCAGCTGTGTATCCACCTGACTTCTGAACAACACAACTGATGGTCCCAACACCATTTATAAGGCAAGAAATCCACTTATTAAACCTGACAGGGCACACCTGTGAAGTGAAAACCATTTCAGGTGACTACCTCTTGAAGCTCATCAAGAGAATGCCAAGAGTGTGCAAAGCAGTAATCAAAGCAAAAGGTGGCTACTTTGAAGAACCTAGAATATAAGACATATTTTCAGTTGTTTCACACTTTTTTGTTAAGTATATAATTCCACATGTGTTAATTCATAGTTTTGATGCCTTTAGTGTGAATCTACAATTTTTATAGTCATGAAAATACAGAAAATTCTTGGAATGAGAAGGTGTGTCCAAACTTTTGGTCTGTACTGTAAATGACCACCCCATTTTCATAAAGTTCCCTTATGACCTCTTATATAAATGACCCCCATCGTCATGATGTCCCTAACAACCCTTTATACTATTATAAGCCCCAAAACTGTACTACAAAAGGAAAAAAATAAAAGTTATACTCACCAACAGCGATCACTTCATGAACGAAGCTGCCACCGCCTACTCTTCTTATGTTACTCTCTATGCGCTGTGACCACACATAGGAAGTCTGCATCTGAGTGCTGGAGGAGTGATGCCGTGATGTCATCGCGCCCACTTGTGCCAAGAAGCAGACATCTTCTGACTGTGGTCTCAGCATCTTGTAAACTGCAGGCCTATAGTGGCTTAGAGTTAGTTGTAGGTAGGCCCCACAAAGTTAGTGGGCCCTGGGCAGCTACCCCCCGATAGCTACGCCTCTGTTCCTCCCCCATTCTGCTGCATGGATTATCAGCAGCACTGTCATAATCATTCAGGCTAAAGCAAACTGAATGGGGGAGGACTGATCTCTACTGCAATTGTTTCTCCCCCATTCTGCTGTATGGATTATCGGCAGCACTGCCCTGATCACAGGGTGATATACAGGCCAGAATCTGCATCTTTTATCATACATAATAGAGTGCCCCTTTATTCCCCCATATATTGCCCCCGTATTACCCAATATTATACAGTGCCTCTTTATACCTTCATATAACATCCCCTAATCCCCCATACAGTACAGTGCTCCCTTATGTCTTACCCCCTCCCCCTGCATTATGGGAGAGAGCGGTAAGTGCAGATTTCACTTTTATTTACAGCTCATAGCCCCTCTGACCCCTGCCCCTTCCATGCGCAGTCGCTGACAGGGTTTCCAGGAGAAGGGGCTATGAGTGGTAAATGAAAGTGAAATGACCCCTTTATATTATGCTCCTAATTCCCCGTGACATAAAATCATCTAAATTTACTGACACAATAAATCTACTGTACACAAAATATAAACTAGGAAACCAAATGATCCAGCACTCGGAATAAAAATTTCTTCTAATGGATTTAATGGATTATCAATCAAGAAAAAAATCTGAATTAATTAGTTTTCTTGGATTATTTATACTACTGATCTGACGGATTCTCTATGGATTGGAGCAATGGAAGTGAGATTAGAGTGACTAGAGTGGTAAAAACTTCGAATTGTCCTTTTTCTACATAAAATATAGAATAACTGTATAGAAGCATTATATTACAGCACAGTATCCTGTACTAATTCTGAGATACAGATGTGATATGATCCAGAGTCGCATTCTGAATTATTGACAACAATAGTAGGCAGAGTCAGGGTGAAATCTGCTCATTTTGGGGCAGACTCTGACCCCAAATCAGCGGCAGATTCTGCCATGTGAACAGAGCCTTATGTAGGTTTCCAAGGTGAATTTTCTCAGCATTTCAAGCACATCATCTACTCCTATCATTTACATTCTGGAAAGAATCACGTTTTCAACAAGCAGTATGCAGTAACCTAACATAGGGAAAAAAATTTTTTTTCCCATGGATAGATCAAGTAATGTGGTTTATATATATATATATATATCTATACATACAGTACAGTGCACAAAGTTGCTGACACACATACTGGATATTTCCTTAACCCCCTTCCCACCGCAGCCAGTTTTTGACTTCCTGACAGAGCTTGATTTTTCAAATCTGACATGTGTCACTTCATACAGTAATAGCCTTTGAACACTTTAACTCACCAAGGTGATTTGGAGGTTGTTTATTCATGACACATTGTACTTTGTCTTAGTAGTAAATTTTGATCGATATGTTTTGTGCAGTGGCGTAATGATAGCCTGGTTCGCCGACCGCTATACATATGGTTAATGGAAAGGGGTCCAGCTATCGCTGGACCCTTCATGCGGCCCTAATCTTTTGCCTAAATATAAGGTATTTTACACTGCATTGGCGAGCAATTGCAGAGAGTCTGAAGCAAAATTTTAAAAAATGGACCTCTATTTTAGAAACTACTCCCCTCAAGGAATGTATTAAGGGGCACAGTGAGCATTTTTACCCCTCAAGTATTGCGCTATTTTAAATTCCAGAAATAAATGCACAGTGAAAATTTAAAATTGCAATTTTTCCAGAGATTCACCATTTCAGTGCCCGATATGTTGTGCCCAGCTTGTGACAGCAGAGAAACACACTCCAAAAACTGTTAAGTGGGTTATCCTTGGTACAGCAGCCTTTGGCGTATTTGTCTCTGACACAAGCTGGGCACAACAAATGCATTGAAATGACGCATTTCTGGAAAAATTGTAATTTTCACTCTGCGCAGCTGATGGTGCATTCATTTCTGGAAAATAAGTTAATGCAACACTTGGGGGGTAAAAATACTCACTGCAACCTTGGATAAATTCCTTGAGAGGTGTAGTTTCCAAAATGGGGTCACGTGTCAGGGAAATCCACTTTACTGGCATTTCAGGAACTCTGCAAAATTGGCATGGCATCCAAAAACCAAACTGTCTCCAAAACCCAAATAGCGCTGCTTCTGCACCCTGCTCTGTGCCCAAACAGCAGTTTATATCCACATATGATATTTAAGTGGAGTGTCCCGGGTATAACCATGTCATATGTTGACATAAACTGCCATTTGGGCACACAGCAGGTTACAGAAGAGATGAAGCTCTGTCTTTCAGAGTGCAGATTTAGACGGTTTCATTTTTGGACACCATGTCATGTTTGCAGAGCCCCGAGGTGCCAGTACAGTGGAATCCTCCAGAAAGTGACCCCACTTTGAAAACTGCACCCCTCAAGGAATTTATGAAGTGGTGTAATGAGCATTAGTTTCCCAGAAGCAAATATGTAAACTGTGCGGAATACATTGGGTACACCAAATCCCACTATTTTCCCACTAGCTCCTATGAGCAGGTGGTGGCATTCTGTGGGGTCAGTGCTGGTGTATTTTCCCACGTAAGGCTAAAACCCCATGTTGCATAAATGCAGCGGCAAAAAAAAACACTGTGTTTTACAGTACCTGCAAAGTAAATGGCTAATTCTGGCTAATCCCAGCCACACATTGCAGAAAAAAATCTGCAGAAGAGAAGCTGCGTTTTCAAAAACGCCTCCATTTTTGAAAATCACAGCATATCAGTTATATCTGCAGAAACGTTGGCATTTTCCGTATAGGTATAATAAGGGCAGAAAGTAAACAAAGGAAAACTTAGCGAAAAAGCAATGAAAAATGCTACGGAAAAAAACATGATGCGTTTCCCTGCAGCTTTTTCTGCAGTGTTTTTTTTACTGTGTTTTGCTACATGGGGCCTTAGCTCTAAATCTGGGGTGTACCCTGATGTACGTTCACACAGCTCATATATTTCCTTCCTGCAGCAGCCAGTTTTTTCTTAATGATTTGGTGATTTTGGGGGGTTTTGTCTTCATATTGTGCAAGCTATATTTTTTTTTATTTTCTGGCAATGTAGCCATATGAGGGCTTGACTTTTGCGGGATGAGATGTACTTTTTAATGACACCATTTTGGGGTGCCTATAACTTATTGACTAAATGTTATTAACTCTTTTTGGGTGGGCTTTAAACAAAACATAAATTTTTGGCCTTGCTTTTCTGGTTGAGGGCTTATCAGGGTTCATCTGACTTTCTGATCTCTTTTTATTGAACATTTTGTGAGAAAAGATGACAAAAATCATTATTTCCTCCCGTTTTCTACGTTTTCTTTTTTTTTTTCGTCATTCACTGTGCGGGTTAAATAATGTTTTAGCTTTATTGTTTGGGTTTTTATGGTAAATATACACATGTACTGCAGTGTATAGGAGGCTATCAGCCTAAATCAGACTCATAGGCTCACAGCCTCCATTATGGGCCGGATCAAACAGTTATGCAGCGTGGCAGACCCAGGGTCACTGTTCAAACCCGGGCTGCCGAGTCAGGCAGCATCTCAGGGGTTAATGCCTACGCATGGAGCTCAGCTCAAACCACGGGTGTTAGAGGAAAGTGTCAGCCATATACAGTCATATGAAAAAGTTTGGGCACCCCTATTAATCTTAATCATTTTTAGTTCTAAATATTTGGGTGTTTGCAACAGCCATTTCAATTTGATATATCTAATAACTGATGGACACAGTAATATTTCAGGATTGAAATGAGGTTTATTGTACTAACAGAAAATGTGCAATATGCATTAAACCAAAATTTGACCGGTGCAAAAATTTGGGTACCCTTATCATTTTATTGATTTGAATACTCCTAACTACTTTTTACTGACTTACTGAAGCACAAAATTGGTTTTGTAACCTCACTGAGCTTTGAACTTCATAGCCAGGTGTATCCAATCATGAGAAAAGGTATTTAAGGTGGCCAATTGCAAGTTGTTCTCCTATTTGAATCTCCTCTGAAGAGTGGCATCATGGGCTCCTCAAAACAACTCTCAAATGATCTGAAAACAAAGATTGTTCAACATAGTTGTTCAGGGGAAGGATACAAAAAGTTGTCTCAGAGATTTAACCTGTCAGTTTCCACTGTGAGGAACATAGTAAGGAAATGGAAGACCACAGGTCCAGTTCTTGTTAAGCCCAGAAGTGGCAGGCCAAGAAAAATATCAGAAAGGCAGAGAAGAAGAATGGTGAGAACAGTCAAGGACAATCCACAGACCACCTCCAAAGAGCTGCAGCAGCATCTTGCTGCAGATGGTGTCACTGTGCATCGGTCAACAATACAGCACACTTTGCACAAGGAGAAGCTGTATGGGAGAGTGATGCGAAAGAAGCCGTTTCTGAAAGCACTCCACAAACAGAGTCGCCTGAGGTATGCAAAAGCACATTTGGACAAGCCAGCTTGATTTTGGAAGAAGGTCCTGTGGACTGATGAAACAAAGATTGAGTTGTTTGGTCATACAAAAAGGCATTATGCATGGCGTCAAAAAAACACAGCATTCCAAGAAAAACACTTGCTACCCACTGTAAAATTTGGTGGAGGTTCCATCATGCTTTGGGGCTGTGTGGCCAATGCCGGCACCGGGAATCTTGTTAAAGTTGAGGGTCGCATGGATTCAACTCAGTATCAGCAGATTCTTGAGAATAATGTACAAGAATCAGTGACGAATTTGAAGTTACGCCGGGGATGGATATTTCAGCAAGACAATGATCCAAAACACAGCTCCAAATCTACTCAGGCATTCATGCAGAGGAACAATTACAATGTTCTGGAATGGCCATCCCAGTCCCCAGACCTGAATATCATTGAACATCTGTGGGATAATTTGAAGAGGGCTGTCCATGCTCGGCGACCATCAATCTTAACTGAACTGGAATTGTTTTGTAAAGAGGAATGGTCAAAAATACCTTCATCCAGGATCCAGGAACTGATTAAAAGCTACAGGAAGCGACTAGAGACTGTTATTTTTGCAAAAGGAGGATCTACTAAATATTAATGTCACTTTTCTGTTGAGGTGCCCATACTTTTGCAGCGGTCAAATTTTGGTTTAATGCATATTGCACATTTTCTGTTAGTACAATAAACCTCATTTCAATCCTGAAATATTACTGTGTCCATCAGTTATTAGATATATCAAATTGAAATGGCTGTTGCAAACACCCAAATATTTAGAACTAAAAATGATTAAGATTAATAGGGGTGCCCAAACTTTTTCATATGACTGTATAATGGCTCACACCCACTAGGCATGGTGCACACACAGTTTCTGTGTGTGCACTATGCTTCTGTCGTAATAGTACGGCGGGATGTCAGGAAGGGGTTAAAGAGGACCTTTCACCACCTCCACCAACTCCAAATCTTTGCATCCTTCAATAGGTGTTGCTCCACCGATTCTGTTGCAGTTGTAAATTGGGGACTGCTCATTTTGAAATTACTTTTCAAATTATTTTCAAGTTAAAAAATTAACCAACCTCCTAAAAAAAATGAATTTAGGACAACTTCACACTAAGAGAAAGGTACAGTGGGGAAAAAAAAGTATTTAGTCAGCCACCAATTGTGCAAGTTCTCCCACTTAAAAAGATGAGAGAGGCCTGTAATTGACATCATAGGTAGACCTCAACTATGAGAGACAAAATGAGAAAACATCTAGAAAATCACTTTGTCTGATTTTTAAATAATTTATTTGCAAATTATGGTGGAAAATAAGTATTTGGTGATCCACAAACAAGCAAGATTTCTGGCTCTCACAGACTTGTAACTTTTTCTTTAAGAGGATCCTCTGTCCTCCACTCATTACCTGTAGTAATGGCACCTGTTTGACATTGTTATCAGTATAAAAGACACCTGTCCACAACCTCAAACAGTCACACTCCAAACTCCACTATAGTGAAGACCAAAGAGTTGTGGAAGGACACCAGAAACAAAATTGTAGACATGCACCAGGCTGGGAAGACTGAATCTGCAATAGGCAAGCAGCTTGGTGTGAAGAAATCAACTGTGGGAGCAATAATTAGAAAATGGAAGACATACAAGACCACTGATAATCTCCCTCGATCAGGGGCTCCACACAAGATCTCACCCCGTGGGGTCAAAATGATCACAAGAACGGTGAGCAAAAATCCCAGAACCACACGGGGGGACCTAGTGAAAGACCTGCAGAAAGCTGGGACTAACGTAACAAAGGCTACCGTCAGTAACACACTACGCCGCCAGAGACTCAGATCCTGCAGTGCCAGACGTGTCCCCCTGCTTAAGCCAGTACATATTCGGGCCTGAAGTTTGCTAGAGAGCATTTGGATGTTCCAGAAGAGTATTGGGAGAATGTCATATGGTCAGATGAAACCAAAGTAGAACTGTTTGGTAGAAACACAACTCGACGTGTTTGGAGGAGAGTGAATGCTGAGTTGCATCCAAAGAACACCATACCTACTGTGAAGCATGGGGGTGGCAACATCATGCTTTGGGACTGTTTCTCTGCAAAGGGACCAGGATGACTGTATCATGAGATTTTGAGTTCAAACCTCCTTCCATCAGCAAGGGCATTGAAGATGAAACGTGGCTGGGTCTTTCAGCATGACAATGATCCCAAGCACACCGCCAGGTTTTTGCAAAAACCGCGTCGCGGTTTTTTGAAGCTGAGTTCCTAGGCCCACACCAAACGGGGTGTAAACTACATCCTACATCCGCGTCGAAAAACCGCACAAAAAAAACGTGTCAGGTCAAAAAACACGTCCCAAAACCATTTCCTAATTCCTGAAGCTGATTTTTTCTGCCTGCAAAAAACTCAGTGTGAACATACCCTTAGATCACCAAGCACAATAGCAAGTGTCACATGAAGTGGTATAAAGCACAACACCACTGGACTCTGAAGCAATGAAAACATGTTCTGTGGACTGACAAATCATACCTGTCAGTCTGATTAACAAGTCTGAGTTTGGCAAATGCCAGGAGAACATTACCTATGTTACTGTACTGCACCAACTGTAAGGTTTACTGGAGAAAGGATAATGCTATCAGGTTGTTTTTGAGAGGCTGGCCTACAGCCATTAGTACAAGTAAGGGAACTCTTAAAGGAATACTTTCAGCAAGTCTGGTACACTGTGGTATACCTAGTGAAGGGCTTGAGGGTGCTGGAGCATAACACAGGGAATTGAAAAACATTAAAGAAGGAATCCTTGTCAAATTCTGCCCCCTTGGCCCTGCAGCAGGTATGCCACAGTGAATCAGCTTTGCTTGGAGTGTTCCTTTATGCCTCAGCATACCAACTTTGTGAAACAGTTTGGCAAAGGCCCTTTTCTGTTCCAGCATGAAGCAGTTTGGTGTTGAAGAACTTGACTAACCTGTGCACAGGCTTGACCTCAACCCAAACGGATCCATCGAACACCTTTGGGATAAACTAGAACAAGGATTATTAGTCAGATCTTCTCATCTAACGTCAGTGTTTGACCTTACAAATGCTTTACTGTATGACGGGGCAAAAACTCCCACAGAGGCTCTCCAAAATCATGTAGAAAGCCTTCCTAGAAAGGTGGAAGCTGCAAAATGGGGACCATCACCATATTAAATATTAATACCTATGGATTTACAATGAGATGTCATACAGGCTCTTGATGTTGTAATTTGTAGATGTCCTAACATTTTCGTCCATTTGTTGTAGTGTATCTCCTATGAGAATCAGGTATAGTAGTATAATGTTGTACCGTGTTAGCCATTGAAAGTAGTGGAAGAGTGAAGAAATCAGGCGATACCTTTTAGAGGCTAACTGAGTATATTTGATAAGTTTTGATAAGTAAGCTTTCAAGAGTCTAGCTCTCTTCTTCAGACATGGTGTTATACAAGAACTGAAAATTCACAGATTATTTATACTCTATACACATGATCTTCAAAGGATTTTACTCACATAGATCCAATATTAATGACAGCAGAACAGATCTCCCAGTGGCCGCACATTTCTCCGGAGAAAACCACTCTATTGAAGATTTGCGGGTTGTGGTTTCAATGGGACATTTTAAGACGCAGGAGGAAAGGAACGAATGGGAGTACAAGTTTATGAAAAAATGTCAAACTCTGCAATTCGGACTTAATATTCATGCCAGCTTCATGTCACACTATGTATGAACTGTGAGGGTCACAAATCACCTCCTGATAGCAAACAGATAACAGATCCCTCTGTCACGCACCACAACTTTCCAGATTGTTTTTTGACCTGTTGTAAATAACTTCTCTACTTAGATTGCATTTTGTTTTGGTTTTTTTAAGGACTCTAAAATCCTTTGAAGATCATGTGTATAGAGTATAAATAATCTGTGAATTTTCAGTTCTTGTATAACACCATGTCTGAAGAAGAGAGCTAGACTCTTGAAGGCTTACTTATCAAAACTTATCAAATATACTCAGTTAGCTTCTAAAAGGTTTTGCCTGATTTCTTCACTCTTCCACTATGAGAATCAGGGACAGAATTACTTGACATGGCCCACCTTCTTCATATGCTACATATAGCCTTGAACCCCATACAGTACACACATGTGACTTTATTATAGGTCTTAGGAGATATTCCTATTAGCAGGAATGATAAATGATGATGGTACATAGTTTAATGGGGTTTTTTTTCATATCTTATATTTCTTTTCCATTCAGAATGAAGAAGATGGCCAGATTAATCATTTTGTTAAGTATGAAACCTATGAAGGTTCCTGTGAAGTAAAGAATGGCAAATCATGGCAGGAATGTTCCTCAGCCTATAAAGTAAGATAAATCATGAATCAGTAATATATAGCATTTGGGTATTTCATTGAAAGAAATATAACAATGACATAAAATGTGTTTTAAGTCTTATTTAGGACAGCCCTAGATAAAACAAAATTCCACACATTACTGATAGAAGTGATTTATAATATATAGAATATAAAATAAAAAAGCAAGTACAATCAAGCAAGTAAAACACAATAAATAAGAATATAAGCACACTTACAAGCCTGGGGAGGCAGCTACCTGACACCCCAAGGTATACAGGCAAATCACAGCCAGATGGCTGGCATACAATACAGTTTATATTGTTCACACCCCCTTTTGTTAATGTATATAGTATGCATGCTTGGTGGTCACTGTTTAGGAATTTGATCTTACACCCTTTGTATCAGACAGTACCAGACATTTTAGCAAGCTAAATGACACCAAAACTCCTTCCAATGCCAGTGGATGAAGAACAAAACATTGATATTGTTTGAGAAATTAGAATACCTAATTTAGGAATATAGGTACAACATACACTTGAGATGTGGTTTGCCAGATTCTCTTTCTCGTATATAAAAACTAGGAATCACATAATTGCTGGTGCAGAAATCCCAAGTGATGGTGGTGGTACAGAAACTAACTTTGTTAGTAGATCCTTTACTTCAGAGATATACACTAAAGGCTCTTCTCCCGCCTCTCTGTGCCTTAGGCCAAGGATCCACGTTGCGGATTTGCTAGAATCTCATCCACTTTGCAGGGATTGTAAAACGCCGCAGTTTTTGCCACAGCGTTTACACCGCATGGGCCCCCGGTATAATGAGGTTTTCTGGAAATGAATTTAGAACAGGGCATTAACAGCAGATTGGTGGGAGTCCATCGTCTGGCTATTAGCTGATTGTGTTTATCATTTAATGCTTTCCTTCTACATTTTTTTAAACTGAATAAAAATTTCTAAAATTCCTTGATGCAGTGAAACCTCTTTGAGAAGGTCATCACATGTGCATGAATATTGGTCTTATAAGGATATGGTCTTCTCAAAGAAGATATGCATAATATATGGTGAAACTGAAAATCTATCATAGGAAATATGGTCTGGATAAGGGTTACTCTTTTGAAAGGGATGGCCTTAGTGCTGGAAGAAAAAAGTATTACCCCAACACCCGGGATTCCCTTATATTTCTTTTTCCATTATCTTCTTTTTGCTTATATTTTCTTCCTGCCTTCTGTAAATGTATCTGGCATGGCTTAGATGTAAAACTAAGGTAATTTGGTGATGGCGTGATCTTACATAGGGACATTGCTCTGATCATAATTTTATCTACAGCTGGCCATACAAGTTAGAGACACGTTAACCATCTAATGCGCATGGGGAACTCTCAACTTTTCTCTGATGGCAGATGTAAGGAGAGATAAGGATCTAGCTGTTGTATTTCAATTACCTGATCCTTTTGTTGTTGTGGAAATAACCCATTGCCAAAGGTGTCTAAAAGCAGCATTCCCCACTAACAACATATGTATGCTTGGCTGAGTTTAGTGTTCATGTGTATGTGGGGTCAGAAGCTGTTGGCCGAATGAATATTATCTAATGTGCATACCCAGGATGTGTGTTTCGCTTTTAGCAGGAATGTCAAAAATTTAGACATGACTTTTTTGTGAAGAGTTGAAACTATCTGTGGTTAGGGTATAATGTAAAACAATTCAGACAACTTAGGGTAAAACTAGCCATGAAAAATGTCAGTTTTACACTGTTGTTTTGCACCTTAGGGGCACCTGTTTTCATGGATCGCTCATACATTGCAGTGTATAGAGGGATATGTGAAAATGGACAAAAATAAAACATGAGCTAAACATACCAAAATATCGGTCATGTGAATAGTCCCCATTCAAAGACAGTGAAATGAATGTGGCTGTACTGTTATAGGGTTACTCTCTAATAAAATAGATCATTTTAAAAGATAAAACAAAAAAATATTGGATTGCAGCAAGTTCCATAAGCCGTATAATTTACATGACTTGTTTAATGTCACTCCCACTTCTGCCAATTGTATTGGTAATATATATATTAGTTAATGCGCTTCAGGTAATAATATAAATTGTATTAAATCTTGCAGCATAATATGCAGGTTCCCATATGAATTCTATGTGAATATAGTTTTTTTGTAGAAACAAATTTATAACATTGGAATCATATATATTATAGTACATAAACATGTTTCTTTTGTAGAATCCAGCCAAATGTTCAGCCCATGTTCTATTTAACAAAGATCAGAACTTCAAAAGTGTGGAGTATCAAAAGTGCACCAGTTCTAATGGTACATCATTTAGTCTTACTTATACTAATATGCTATTTGTTCCATGTATACCAATTATTACAAAATATGTTATGTTCTGATATTTTGTGTTGTTTCACTCTGGACAGTGTCACAGTATGTAGGGGCACACCCTGATAACCACACTACATGCAGAATAGGGTAGGCACTCAATGTCAGATCACTGAGGGTCTGACATCTGGCACCCCCACTGATCGGCTGTTCTCAACAGCTGATACACATACAATGGAGCTGGCAACAGACAGCTCCTTTCTCTGTGTAGTGGCCAGACGAGGGTATTGCAGATTAGCCAGTACACAAAGAACAGAACTGTCTGCTTCCTGCTGTATTCTCTGTCTATCAGTCGTTGATAAGTAATGATTAGTGGGGGTGTCAGGTTGCCACCAGTCTGATATTGACGACCTCTTCTTAAGATAGACCATCAATAATTTTGGCTTTTAAAACCCCTTCGATGGGCAAGTTTAAGCAAAATGGATAAAAATAGAGCAAGCTACAAAATTGATGTGTAAACAACCCCATGGACTATTATTATTACTTATTTACATAGCACCATTAATTCCATGGTGCTTTACATTTGAGGGTTTACATACAGTACACAAAATATACAAAACAAATACAATACTAACAGTGACCAACTGGCACAGTGGGATAGAGGGCCCTGCCCGCAAGGGCTTACAATCTATGAGGGAAGAGGGATAGAGACAGAAGGTGGGGGTAGAGGCTGTACAGATGGTGGTGTGGTGACAGTAGTGTTATTGGAGGTTTTGGCCTTCCTGAATAGGTGAGTCTTCAGGGCCTTTTTGAAGCTTGTGACTGTGGGGGAAAGTCTTATGTGTCTTGGTAATGAGTTCCAGAGGATGGGGGATGCACAGGAGAAGTCTTGGAGACGATTGTGTGAAGAGCGGATAAGAGCGGAGTAGGAGGTCTTTGGAGGATCGGAGGTTACGTGTGGGCAGTTAGCGGGAGATTAGGTCGGAGATATATGGATGGGACAGGTTGTGGATGGCTTTGTATGTCAGCATTAGTAATTTGAACTCTATTCGCTGGGCAATGGGTAGCCAGTGAAGGGATTGGCAGAGGGGAGCGGCTGATGAAGAAAGGGGGGGACAGGTGTATTAAGCAAGCAGCACAGTTTAAGATGGACTGGAGGGGGGGCGAGAGTATTTGCTGGGAGGCCATGGAGAAGGGTGTTAAACAGCCACACAGTATGACATAGCAAACAAGATTACAAAAAAATTACAATATTTACATACATACAGTTCATTATTCTATTGCTGTCTGTACTGATAAGTTCATTTGGATTCTTGTGTTTAGATATAGAGTGGCCTCCTGTGACAGCTGTTCATCGACCATGTCTTGGGTGTCCCCAGCCCATCGATAAGGAAAATAAGGAATTATTGTGCTTTGTTCATTCAGCTATAGAGCAAGTAAACGCAGATGCAAGTCATTCATTCTATTTTGATTTGGAATCTATTTTGAATGCCACACGCCAGGTTTGTACAGTATAGCTTAAGGAAATATAGAAAATAGTCAGTACAGAGTAACCATATCATTGCTGCAATCTCTTTATCTGCACAGGGGTCCTCTGTCACCCTAAATCAGCTTCCTACTATTAGACCAAATATATTCCTGAGCTATTGAATATACTGTTAATGCCCATAGGCCCTATATAGTCCATTTCCACCACTGAGTAAGTATAGTCTATAATCAAGTAAGTTTATTGGGGTTATACAGTAGAAATTTTGAACAACCAAAATTTAGACCATTTTCTAACAAGCAACAGTGCAGATCAATGGCCCATATCTGTTAAATTGTTAAAGGGGTTATGCCAAAAAATATTTATTTTCTATGCTTAGGATATATGGCAAATTGCTGATTGGTGGTAGTTTAACCGCTGAGACTGGGGGTGTTCTACCTATTGTGAATTGCAGCTGCGGTGAAGGCAGCTGCACCCAGACTCCCAATCACTTCACTGGGAACAGCAGAGCCAAATGCAGTATTTGCCCATTGAAGCGAATAGGAGTGGGGGCCAGCTGCATCCACTAGAAGTGCAGATGCCTTTACTGCAGCTGTATTCACAAGGGGGATAAAACATCCTCTGTTTTCAGGATGGGGTGGGTCTCAGTGGTCAGAACCCCACCAGTTAGAAAATAAATATTTTTTATGGCATTACCACTTTAAACTGTGTTGGATTTTTTTTTTTATGTTAGTCGGGTGCTGCCATTGAAAAGTAATTCATATTGACCAACAGATGTTCATTCCATCAATGGAAGACCACATAAGACCACAGATCTTGGCAACAATTTATCCGTTATTTTGTGTGATTTCTGATTATAGCAACCTTCACAGACATAACAAGTCTGTCTGTCTGTATGGCCATCTTGAAGATGTAAATACACTTCCAATAGAGCATTATATTGCTGATAGCTATTCCTCCTGTATTTTCCCCCATATGCTTAAATACCTGGTTTGGCCCATATAGGATGTACTTGAAAGGAGATAATAGTAGCAGCTAAGAATATGAGATTACTCCAAATCTGTGCTACAAGCATGCAGTAGAAATTGACCAATGCTGTAAGATTTCAATTTGCGGCATGTCAATTCATGTGAATTGACCACAGTTTGTAACCTCTGCAAAGCACGATATAACCACAGCGATTCCAGAAAAAATACCAACACCAAATCCAACCTATTTTAGGAGGTTTTTATGGTGTCTTTCTATGGAGAAACCCACTGAAGATTTTTTTTCTGATGAAAGATGAACTGCAGCATTGTCCTGTGTGACCCCAGCCTTTCCTGGCCATAAGGACCAATTTAATTCTTTCTCCTATTGTACACTACATCCTATGAATTGTCTTATTGTATCTTGTAGTATTTTATCTACTGTGAACTGGCAAAACATTAATTTGTTCCATGTAGTTAGGAAACACAGAACAGCTCAGAAAATGGGAATAAGCTTTTAGCAGACTCTAGTGGTTAATTCTGGTATCACTATTCAAAATTACATTCCTGTAATTTTAACCATATTTGCCATGTACTACAAACAGGGACCCAGCTATAAGGGATGCAGCAGTAGCAGTCGCTACCAAGATATGAACCCCAAGGTTCTGAATGGCACAAGCAGGGGCATTACAAGTAACCATGGGGTCCCATACAAAATTTGTGATGGGGCCCCACTCTAACATGACCACCTTCAGAACTTGTAAAGAGTTCAATTATTTTTGTCCCTTTTACACACAGCAATAATGCACACAGTGATGTTACAGTATAGGAATAATGTACACAGTGATATCACAGTACAGGGCTAATGGACCCAGTGATGTCACAGTACAAGGATAATGTACACAGTGATATCACAGTACAGGGCTAATGCACCCAGTGATGTCACAGTACAAGGATAATAAACACAGTGTTGTCGCAGTACAGGGATAATAAACAGTGATGTCATAATACTGCTATAATAAACACAGCGAAGTATGGATAATGCACACAAAAAGATCACTGTGTAAACTGTGACATCACAGCACGTGAAGAAAGTAATTATAATTATGCCAAATGCAGGCATTATGATGGTTCATTAAGTTTTTCACATCGTCTTACATCATTTATAGTTATCATTAATTGCACCCTAAGTCTCAGTACAAATAGCCCCCCTTAGTTGTTGAGCCCCATAGCAGCTGCTATGTCTGCACCCATGCGCACAAGGTAGGTAGGGGCCCAATTACAGACTGCATTACTGCAATGGGGCCCTAGGGGCTTAAAGTTACACCTTTGACTACAAAAACATCTTTGTGATCTTTAGTAAGGAAACTAGTTATAATTTCATGTTACAATTAACAGATTTTCCTTATTGACAAGTATTTCTTATTACCTGATTATTTCCAAATTATCTATTCATATTTTTCTTTCTCGCTACCTTAAGGTGACGGATGGATGGCAATACCACATTCGATTTCTTATAAGACAAACAAACTGCTCAAAATCTAGTTTTACAAGTAAACATTTCAAGGAATGCATTCTAGACCAAGGAGGAGTAAGTGCTTAGTATATCTGTCATATTTCAATATACAGAAAATATATGGCCTGATAGCATCCAGATACAGAAAGATATTTTATGTTTGTCTCTGTGTGGATTTGGCCATGTTAAAACGGTTGAACAACTGAGACAACTTTTTTTTTCTGAAGTAGATTCCCAGTAACACCCAGTTGTCAAATTATTCATAAATTTCCCATAGGAATAACAAACAAATCATACAACATGATTATATGAGAAGATGCTCCAGAATTGTTATTCATAGGGGTACAAGTATTTGCCTCTTTGTCTTATGACTAGCTACACTCTACTGTATGGACTTGCAGCCAAAGTAAAGTGGCGTAGGTGACATCACATACAGTCAGAGTGGCAGCAGGAAAGATAGCACACACAGACTTCTGACAGCCTACTGCCCTAAAGGTACACTCCAGCAAAATGTATTATTCTGCAACCCATTAGTACTACTTATACCACCACCAAATGGCAGCTCATGTGATCAGCAAACTGAATTCACACAGTGGGCAAAAGCCACTCTTTCCATGTAAGACTATGAGTGCCTGTATGTAGGGCTATCTAAAACTTGCATAGATAAAAAGGGACTTCTGGATGCTGTGGGAATTGTCAGGTTGTCAATCACATAATCTGCCAGGGGAAACATCTTTGAGAAAATCTCTGAGCCAGGTAACAAGCTCTCCCTTCCACAGACTCACTGCATAGCACCAACAGGCTGCAGAATAATACATTTTACTGGATAACACCATAGAACAGATAAGCACACAAAAAAAGCTTTCCAAGAGGTGAATTTGACCTATCTCAGAAACATCAACCTGGGAAAGTCCTTCACAGGGTGATTCGCAAATGGCAAGTCGCTGGAAAGTGGCAGTGGCCTTTTAAAAGGCGTGGCTTTTATAAAAGGGCACAGTTACATATATCCAGACCCCATAAAATAATATCGGAACCCAGATCGTTACTGGTTGACTAAAATATACAATTGTGCCATTTTTATTTACGCCATTTAGTGATCACTTTAAATATTTTTGTCGATACTGAAAGAATTAACAAATATATATATATATATATATATATATATATATACGCATACACACACGTGGACAAAATTGTTGGTACCCCTCGTTTAATGAAACAAAAACCCACAATGGTCACAGAAATAACTTGAATCTGACAAAAGAAATTTGCCAAGCTACATTTTGACAAGCCACAAAGCTTCTGGGAGAATGTCCTATGGACAGATGAGACAAAAATTGAAATTTTTGGCAAGGCACATCAGCTCTATGATCACAGACGGAAAAATGAAGCATATCTTGAAAAGAACACTCCCTACTGTGAAACATGGAGGAGGCTCTGTTATGTTCTGGGGCTGCTTTGCTGCATCTGGCACAGGGTGTCTTGAATCTGTGCAGGGTACAATGAAATCTCAAGACTATCAAGGGATTCTAGAGAGAAATGTGCTGCCCAGTGTCAGAAAGCTTGGTCTCAGTCGCAGGACATGGGTCTTGCAACAGGATAATGACCCAAAACACACAGCTAAAAACACCCAAGAATGGCTAAGAGGAAAACATTGGACTATTCTGAAGTGGCCTTCTATGAGCCCTGACCTAAATCCTATTGAGCATCTTTGGAAGAAGCTGAAACATGCCGTCTGGAAAAGGCACCCTTCAAACCCGAGACAACTGGAGCAGTTTGCTCATGAGGAGTGGGCCAAAATACCTGTTGAGAGGTGCAGAAGTCTCATTGACAGTTACAGGAATCATTTGATTGCAGTGATTGCCTCAAAAGGTTGTGCAACAAAATATTAAGTTAAGGGTACCATCATTTCTGTCCTGGCCTGTTTCATGAGTTTTCTTTTTTTAAAAATTCTGTAGAAGCATGGTTGAAAAGCAATGTCTGACTTTCATTTGTTCATTTTCATAGAATTTTTATATATTATTACTTTTGTCAGATTCAAGTTATTTCTGTGACCATTGTGGGTTTTTCTTTCATTAAACGAGGGGTACCAACAATTTTGTCCACGTGTGTATATATATATATGGGTTTTTACGTCCGAAGAGTGGTTGTCTAGATCTGCAAGGACGTATTGGTATGTCCAAGCAGTTTTCAGCAGCTGCACAAAATCGGTGGTCACATGATCTGCCGGGATCAGAGCCTGTTAGAGCTGCTGGGTCCTTTTACAAGGAAACATCTTTGAGAAAATCTCTGAGCCAGGTAACAAGCTCTCCCTTCCACAGACTCACTGCATAGCACCAACAGGCTGCAGAATAATACATTTTACTGGATAACACCATAGAACAGATAAGCACACAAAAAAAGCTTTCCAAGAGGTGAATTTGACCTATCTCAGAAACATCAACCTGGGAAAGTCCTTCACAGGGTGATTCGCAAATGGCAAGTCGCTGGAAAGTGGCAGTGGCCTTTTAAAAGGCGTGGCTTTTATAAAAGGGCACAGTTACATATATCCAGACCCCATAAAATAATATCGGAACCCAGATCGTTACTGGTTGACTAAAATATACAATTGTGCCATTTTTATTTACGCCATTTAGTGATCACTTTAAATATTTTTGTCGATACTGAAAGAATTAACAAATATATATATATATATATATATATATATATATATATATACGCATACACACACGTGGACAAAATTGTTGGTACCCCTCGTTTAATGAAACAAAAACCCACAATGGTCACAGAAATAACTTGAATCTGACAAAAGAAATTTGCCAAGCTACATTTTGACAAGCCACAAAGCTTCTGGGAGAATGTCCTATGGACAGATGAGACAAAAATTGAAATTTTTGGCAAGGCACATCAGCTCTATGATCACAGACGGAAAAATGAAGCATATCTTGAAAAGAACACTCCCTACTGTGAAACATGGAGGAGGCTCTGTTATGTTCTGGGGCTGCTTTGCTGCATCTGGCACAGGGTGTCTTGAATCTGTGCAGGGTACAATGAAATCTCAAGACTATCAAGGGATTCTAGAGAGAAATGTGCTGCCCAGTGTCAGAAAGCTTGGTCTCAGTCGCAGGACATGGGTCTTGCAACAGGATAATGACCCAAAACACACAGCTAAAAACACCCAAGAATGGCTAAGAGGAAAACATTGGACTATTCTGAAGTGGCCTTCTATGAGCCCTGACCTAAATCCTATTGAGCATCTTTGGAAGAAGCTGAAACATGCCGTCTGGAAAAGGCACCCTTCAAACCCGAGACAACTGGAGCAGTTTGCTCATGAGGAGTGGGCCAAAATACCTGTTGAGAGGTGCAGAAGTCTCATTGACAGTTACAGGAATCATTTGATTGCAGTGATTGCCTCAAAAGGTTGTGCAACAAAATATTAAGTTAAGGGTACCATCATTTCTGTCCTGGCCTGTTTCATGAGTTTTCTTTTTTTAAAAATTCTGTAGAAGCATGGTTGAAAAGCAATGTCTGACTTTCATTTGTTCATTTTCATAGAATTTTTATATATTATTACTTTTGTCAGATTCAAGTTATTTCTGTGACCATTGTGGGTTTTTCTTTCATTAAACGAGGGGTACCAACAATTTTGTCCACGTGTGTATATATATATATGGGTTTTTACGTCCGAAGAGTGGTTGTCTAGATCTGCAAGGACGTATTGGTATGTCCAAGCAGTTTTCAGCAGCTGCACAAAATCGGTGGTCACATGATCTGCCGGGATCAGAGCCTGTTAGAGCTGCTGGGTCCTACAGGACCCAGACCAGCTCAAAAGTTATGGGCAGGAGGCTGTATGCCTCCTGCAGCTGGGGCTAAATGTACCAGCCCCAGTTACAGGGGAAATCAGCCTCCTCCACAAAAAAAAAAGTGATCAGATGTCCCCAAAGGTCTATTATGACCTTATGGGGACACAATGTAAAAAAAAAAAATGTAAATAAAATAATGAAAAAAATAAATAAAATACATCAATAACATGCCCTTATTACAGGTTCTAGCCCCACCCCCGATGACAACATAAAAAATAAAAATTCCCGTAATGGAGAGGAAAAATTATTTTATAAAGTATTTTAGTAGCACTTTGTGCTATTAAATAAAAAAAAAAAAATGAAAAGTGAAAAACAGACACATTTTCCCTCTTCTTTTTGTTTATATGTTCCCGGATATAAAAAAAATTAAAACACATGCAAAAATAAAAAAACATAAAAATAAAGCCCTATGTGTCACTGAAAAAAGAGGCAGAAATTAGTTGAATAACCCAAATGATAAAAATATTATAGCCCTCAAAACGGAACATACAAAAAACCCGAAAACGTGCTTGGTACCGAACCACAAATTGGCCCAATACGGAGGCTTTATTTTAAGATTTTTTTTCACTAGGTATGTTTTTTTCTCATACCAGTCTTTTCCTTTCTATGTGTATGTATGATATATAGAGAAATATTTCTGTATGCAAGTACATTGTATGCTTAGAAAATATATTTTTAAGCATACAATGTAAATGCATATAGAGATCTCTTTATATTCCAATACATTATGTAGAACAGTATAATATTAAGCAGCTTGGTGTAAGAAAATAAACCTCCTATTGAATCTAATAGAGCTTGTGGCTCAGTCAATAATTTGTGGGTTCAAATCCCTGAAGATACCTAATGGAAAAAAATTAATTATGTTAAACTTTAAATTGCTGGATCTTCTGGTAACCTCCTCATTAACATTCATAGAGCTGAGGTGACATCACTGTGCAGTGAATACTAATGGTGCAGCAGCCTGTTGAAAGAGGCTATTCTTCGGGTGACCAGGTTAGGGGACCAGAAAAGCATGAGACTGCTGGGAATCTGTTGTCTTGATGAACAGTTATCCACGTGCCATCAAAATAGTATTCCCATCTCAGACATTTATGACATATCCATAGTACATGTCATAAATGTCTTGATAGATGCAGGTCCGTCCTCTGGCCACCTCATCAGGGGGGACAAAGGACACAGACTCTTATTCTTAACAGGTGAGATTTCTATATATCATTTATGGAATATCCTTTGCTAACATTAACAATCCTAGACAAAAACAATTTAGCTACATTACAAAAAGTTGCAGTGTAGCCCATGCCTAATAAGAAAAAAAAATGACATTTTTTTACAATTTTAGAAACAATAAGAATTGTTATGAAAGACCAATTTTCATCGATGAAAAATTATATTTGTGCATTTACAGTGGGCAATCATTACAGTCCCTCAAAATTGAATAACTTATTACATGCAAGCAATCTGTAACAAAAGATTTTTATTTCAGGAATCTATTGTCTGCAATGCCCAGGTGCATGTGACTTCAAAAGGCGAAGTTGAGGAACCTTTTGTGGAGTGCAAATCAGGCACTGGTAAGAGTATGCAGGGGATGCAATGCTTCGAATAATACCTACTTTAGGTTGTGTATAGCAGCAGAAGGATATGTCAATATCACAGAATATGATATTGAACTCATAGTCCTTACATACTATATACTGTATTGGGAATTTACCTGGTGGGCCAGTCCGTCCACTTGCTAACTGATTGCAATTTTCAGTATCTTCCTTTACCCTGTATATAAGTACTGGCTATAATATTCACCAAGTTCATGGATGCTGTATGATATGTAGTTGCACTCCATAATATAGATATGCTGCAAGTAGAAGTACTGAATAAATGTTTTAACATTTTTTATATAAATCATATTATTTGGCTCTCATAAATAATATTGTATTTTATACTTGTTTTTACATGAAAAACAAGTATATAAGAAATAGCAAATATAAGTAATAGTGGAACATCAAAATTGTGCATAAAATTCTGTATGGCTTCCTTGTGGCATCCCTATTGGTGCTGGGCTGGCTTATTCTACTTTCCTTCCTCTTTACAGATATGTTTTAATAAATAAAAAATACCTCTAATATTTTTACCTATCCCTCTATTCCCTCATCTGCTGTTGAAGTTTCTCCATTTTTTTCGGACCACCTTTCCTTGTGTAACACGCATCACATAGTGCTTGCAAGGAAATCCATGAACTCATTATTACGAAGCATACAAGACACCTCCACTGCCATGTTTGTAGCACCAGAACTGATTGCCCTTGTGATGAGCCAACTTGTTGACTCCGATATTTTGCATGGACGTCTATCTCTTAGCTTTTGAATGGATGGACAGACTTAATTTCGTATTCTTCCAACTGTCCTGAAACTCACATGATACAATTTGACAATTTTCATGGATGAACCTTGATTTGAACCAGTGACCTTTCGCTTGGGAATCAACCTAATAACACACTGAGCTATTAGGTAAAGTGATAACAGGTTGTAATTTGTAGTATACAAGAAGAAAAAGAGTTTTTCACCACCAGGAGCAGAACAGTAACAATGCAGTTACATGACAAGAATCTGCATAACTAATCATATGCTAAATAGTTGCTGTTATGTTTGTCTCCAAACAGAATAGTTACAAACAAACATGTGATATAAACTGGTTTATTTAAGAAATGAAAAGTAAACAAAGGCAGACAAAATAAATGAAAATCAAAGCAAAATAGGCAGGTGGATAATAGAGCTCTTCTAGAGATGGCAGGGACGGTTTATCAGCCCCAGTTACAGGGTAAATCAGCCCCCCACCAAAAAAATAGTGTTCAGATCCAAAGGTTTATTACGACCTTATGGGGACACAATGTAAAAAAAAAAAATACATAAATAGAAAAGTAAAAATTAAAAATAATTTTAAAAATAAATAAATAATATGCCAATACATGCCCATATCATAGGTTCTAGCCCCACCCTGATGACACAATGCAAAATAAAAATTACCATAATGGAGAGGAAAAACTATTTTAAAAAGTTTTTTAGTAGCACTTTGTTTGATACAGACACGTTTTAACTCCACTTTTGTTTATATTTTCCGGGATATAAAAAAAATAAAAAAGACTTGAAAAAATAAAAATAACATTAAAATAAAGACCTATGTTTCACCGGAAAAAAAAAAGACACAAAAATTAGTTGAATAACCCAAATGATAAAAATGTTATAGCCCTCAAAACTGCACATACAAAAAAACCCGAAAATGTGTCTGGTCCTGAACCAGAGAAACTGGCCCGATACTGAAGTGGTTAAACACATTGATGCATTCAAGCAGCAGTAGGGGCATTTATTAACAGAGTTTTCCAGCCTCAAACTCATTTTTCATACTAATGACTTATCCACAGGAGCCCGTCTACTCGTATTACTTGAATTGGAGCTGTGCTGCACAGGCTCCCAGTCCAGCTTTTGGCACCTGGTTTGTCTCTTTTGATCTTTTTTCTCCACTATGGCATTCACTGTATGGGAAAAATAATTTTTAAGTTTGTAGATGGCCTCTTAATAATTCAGGTGCACTCCTGTGCACCACAATTGAAATCTACGCCTGGCATTGGTCTGAGGTGTACCTGCCCTAGCCCGCCTTGGTCTCTGTTCAAATTTGCAAAAATATTTGCACAAGGTACACAATGAAGGATGTGGCACATCTTTGCTGCAAGAAAGGGTGATGCACCAAAGATGCATCACAATTACACTCATCAATGCCAGAAAATTGGTGAAGATGGGTTGACAAATTCTCCCTAAAGTCAGACAACCCTTTTAAAGGCTGCCTGGTCACCAGTTTAGTGTAAAATATGGAGCAAAGACTGCAGTCCTGTGTGTAACTTAGAACAAACTGCTGCACCATTTCACTCAATACAGTATGTTTTACAAGGGATGGCTGCAGTCTATACTCCCATTTTTTATTAATACAGGACTGCTGCATTCCTTCTGCTGTAAATTATCCATAGCACTTGTGTAGTGAATGAAGGGAGTGCAGCAGTCTTGTGTATAGTATAGAAGGGTTCATCTGCCCCTATGTAAATTATAGAGGGGAACAGCAGTCCTATGTAAAGAATGAAAGGGAGAAGAAGTAAAGTATGGAGGGGTGCATGCAGCAATTCTCAGTAAAATATGGAAGGATACAGCACAGGAAGCCCGGCATTTTACTTGACAAAATAGTGTACCATGCCAGACTTTTTTGTCTGGATTTTTTTATCTGCAACAGAAGCTTCTAAGGTGGCTTGCATGCCACAGAACTTTTATTAGTTGAGCCCATGTGCTTGGAAAACTCAAAACACATATAGAAAATGATCTATAGATCCCTATTCACACAATCAGGATTGTCATTTTATTTTTTGTAACATGAAAAGGCATAGAAAGTGGTGCTATTCCAAGCAGTTGAATCCAGTTAAAAAGTGTATATTGTGCTTTATATGCGTTTTTTTTTTTTTTTTTCTTTTTTAACATGGACACCTATGGAGGATTGATGTCAGTCAGTAGCATCTGTTTATTTAATTTATTGCATCTCCTAGTAGCTTTCCTGGCACATACACTGAACTGATAGAAGCTGCCTGAAACCGCATCCATTATAGATGTGAACACAACCTAATGCTGACAATAATAATAATAATAATAATGCTGAAAAAATTAGATCTAACAAAACTGTGGCTATGACTAACAGTTTGCTGACCTCACCTACTTGGGCTGGCCTTGCCTTCATCCAGTTTGGACTGCCACCAAAACATCGGCCATTTTAGATTTTTTTCCAAGGCCACTTTAATTTCTCAACCTACCCATTTCCTTATGTGTAGGCAGTGCCGGCCAAGAGTGTATGTGTCTATTCATTTATTGAATTGTGCCTTTTTTGATTGATCTATATACAAATGGCTAGATACATTCATATTTGTTGCCAATAGTAACTGCTGAATTTAAGCCCTAGATATTGGAATAACACAATTGCGGAATCCATTTTATAGGCCTGACACCAGCCCTGACATGTCTGTTTTAGTAAATATATACAGTACAGACCAAAAGTTTGGACACACCTTCTCATTCCAAGAGTTTTCTGTATTTTCATGACTATAAAAATTGTAGATTCACACTGAAAGCATCAAAACTATGAATTAACACATGTGGAATTATATACTTAACAAAAAAGTGTGAAACAACTGAAAATATGTCTTATATTCTAGGTTCTTCAAAGTAGCCACCTTTTGCTTTGATTACTGCTTTGCACACTCTTGGCATTCTCTTAATGAGCTTCAAGAGGTAGTCACCTGAAATGGTTTTCACTTCACAGGTGTGCCCTGTCAGGTTTAATAAGTGGGATTTCTTGCCTTATAAATGGGGTTGGGACCATCAGTTGTGTTGTTCAGAAGTCAGGTGGATACACAGCTGATAGTCCTACTGGAGTGTTAGAATTTGTATTATGGCAAGAAAAAAGCAGCTAAGTAAAGAAAAACGAGTGGCCATCATTACTTTAAGAAATGATGGTCAGTCAGTCTGAAAAATTGGGAAAACTTTGAAAGTGTCCCCAAGTGCAGTGGCCAAAACCATCAAGCGCTACAAAGAAACTGGCTCACATGAGGACCACCCCAGGAAAGGAAGACCAAGAGTCACCTCTGCTGCGGAGGATAAGTTCATCCGAGTCACTAGCCTCAGAAATCGCAGGTTAACAGCAGCTCAGATTAGAGACCAGGTCAATGCCACACAGAGTTCTAGCAGCAGACACATCTCTACAACAACTGTTAAGAGGAGACTGTGTGCAGCAGGCCTTCATGGTAAAATAGCTGCAAGGAAACCATTGCTAAGGACAGGCAACAAGCACAAGAGACTTGTTTGGGCTAAAGAACACAAGGAATGGACATTAGACCTGTGGAAATCTGTGCTTTGGTCTGATGAGTCCAAATTTGAGATCTTTGGTTCCAACCACCGTGTCTTTGTGCGACACAGAAAAGGTGAACGAATGGACTCTACATGCCTGGTTCCCACCGTGAAGCATGGAGGAGGAGTTGAGATGGTGTGGGGGTGCTTTGCTGGTGACACTGTTGGGGATTTATTCAAAATTGAAGGAATACTGAACCAGCATGGTTACCACAGCATCTTGCAGCGGCATGCTATTCCATCCGGTTTGCGTTTAGTTGGACCATCATTTATTTTTCAACAGGACAATGACCCCAAACACACCTCCAGACTGTGTAAGGGCTATTTGACCAAGAAGGAGAGATTGATGGGGTGCTACGCCAGATGACCTGGCCTCCACAGTCACCAGACCTGAACCCAATCGAGATGGTTTGGGGTGAGCTGGACCGCAGAGTGAAGGCAAAAGGGCCAACAAGTGCTAAGCATCTCTGGGAACTCCTTCAAGACTGTTGGAAGACCATTTTAGGTGACTACCTCTTGAAGCTCATCAAGAGAATGCCAAGAGTGTGCAAAGCAGTAATCAAAGCAAAAGGTGGCTACTTTGAAGAACCTAGAATATAAGACATATTTTCAGTTGTTTCACACTTTTTTGTTAAGTATATAATTCCACATGTGTTAATTCATAGTTTTGATGCCTTCAGTGTGAATCTACAATTTTTATAGTCATGAAAATATAGAAAACTCTTGGAATGAGAAGGTGTGTCCAAACTTTTGGTCTGTACTGTATATTCCTATAAAATAACATTTCTGGGACAACTTTTCTGATAACTCTGTGTTGTTCCTCTGTTATTCCTCCTAAAACTGTATGAATACATTGAAAATTGGTTATTACCTGTTTGGTGTGTCTCTACACAGTCTGACAGTCTCCAATAAGTACGAGTCTGTGTATGAACATTCCCCATTGACAAGGGAAACACCTAATTCATTCTTACACTTCTAGGAGGAATAACAGAAAAGACATAACAGTTAGAAGAAAAAAGAAGATGCTCTAAAATTTCTATTTATGGGGAAGTAGATGCATTTACTTAAACATACTTATCAGTGGTGACAGGTCCACTTTAAACCAATAATCACTACAAAAAGAATTTTTCATAGCTTCAATGTCTCTCATGTTATGTGGTGCAAAGAGCAAATAAGTTAAATACAAATGTGTTTTATCTCACTTAATTCCTTGTAAAATTATTCTTTGTTATTAGGATGACCTTTTACAAGTTTATTACATTGTTTTTATCCCCAGGGGTCTGCATTAACTGCCTGATGGTGGTGAATTATGGGGACCCTGAGCTACAGACATTATTAGTACAAGTTATGGATGAATACAACTTCAACAGCAACCACACACAACTTTATGATGTTGCCTTTGTTGAAAGAGCTGTAAAGAAGGTCAGTATTAGAGATGAGCGAATCGATTCTGCAGAAGTGGAATTTGATCCGAATTTCAGGAAATCTTCGATTCTCCATGATTCCGGATTTCCTGATGCTTCGTGGTAACGAATATTTAGTAAGGACCTTTGTGACATCAGACGGTCACATGATGTTCTCTAGTGATGTGATTGGGTAGGCGTGTCTTTGCTTGTTAGCAGATCCTTCCACATGAATAAAAGTTGTCCGTGCTGAAGAGAGAGTGAGAAACATGACCGTGGCATCCAAGGGCTTCCGCCATTTTGCTGCCCACCCCGGCTCTCTGTAGCCCGGAAATAGCTGTTTATTCACCGCGAAGTAATTCGGATCGAAGCAAATTTTTTTTGGAACTTCGAATCGAACTTGAAAAATTCGCTCATCTCTAGACAGTATAGTTACTGAATTTCACATTTCATCTTGACAATTCCTTTCCATATGTTTTATAATGACATGACATCTGAACATTATAGAAGGATATTCCCAGTAGACCTTGATCTATGAGCCAGAATAAAGAATTGCAACAGCTGTGTTTAGATATACATGTAGCAATATCCTTGCTAAAAACACTGAGAATTTCCAGTGTGAACTGTTCCTTTGCGGTCTGTAAGTAAACACAGTCAAAAGTAGTGATAAAAAATATCTGTAAAGGGAGTATCTCTTGTTTTATACCACCTAGAACCATGTTTATGGACTCATATGAAAGCGAAGATTTCATATCATACCAAGCTTGCAACTCTAGCTATAAAAAAACGGAGCTCTCACTAGTTATTATTATTATTGTTTATTTATATAGCACCATTAATTCCATTATTTGAGGGTTTACATACGATACACAAAACAAATAATACTAACAGTGACCAACTGGCACAGTGGGATAGAGGGCCCTGCCCACAAGGGCTTACAATCTATGAGGGAAGACGGATAGAGACAGAAGGTGGGAGTAGAAGCTGTTGAGGTGGTGGTGTGGAGACAGTAGTGTTATTGGAGGTTTTGGCCTTCCTGAATAGGTGAGTCTTCAGGGCCTTTTTGAAGCTTGTGACTGAGGGGGACAGTCTTATGTGTCTTGGTAATGAGTTCCAGAGTATGGAGGATGCATGGGAGAAGTCTTGGAGACATTTGTTTGAAGAGCGGATAAGAGCAGAGTGGAGTAGGAGGTCTTTGGAGGATCGGAGGTTTCGTGCGGGCAGGTAGTGGGAGCTTAGGTCGGAGATATATGGGGGGGACAGGTTGTGGATGGCTTTGTATGTCAGCGTTAGTAATTTGAACTCTATTTGCTGGGCAGCAGGTAGCCAGTGAAGGGATTGGCAGAGGGGAGCGGCCGATGAACAGGGGAGAGGTGTATTAAGCAAGCAGCACAGTTTAAGGTGGACTTGAGGGGAGTGAGAGTGTTAGCTGGGAGGCCATGGAGAAGGGTGTTACAGTAGTCAAGGCGGGAGATTATGAGGGAGATTATGAGGACGTGGACTGGTTGAAGGGAGTCTGTCACCAGAACACAGCATATCAACCCAGCCCTGTTGATAGATTTATTCAGGTGTCCGTAACCTGTTTTCCCCTTGTGAATCAGTGCCTCTGTTGCCAAGTTATTGCCTTTTTTCCTCAATATGCAAATTAGTTGTTTGGAGTAATGAGGGCAAAACTCTCTTTGCTCCAAATAGCTAATTTGCATTTTGCCAAAAACAGTGATATCTCGGCAATTAAAGCACCAATTCCTAAGAGGAAAACACTGTTTGGCTCAGGCAACTCTAACCTATCTATCTGTGGGTTGGGTTGATATGCTGGGTTCTGGTGCCAGACTCACTTCAACTATTGATAGCTCCATTTTTAGCTAGAGCTGAAACACTGTTCTAGGTGGTATAAAACTGGAGATACAGCTATCCCCTATCACCCAGGAACTGCTACATGTCTACACAGTGTGTATGGGAAGATGGACAGACTCTTAGAGCCTGTTTACTAACAAAAGGAAGTAAACAGGTTAATAAAGTATTATACAAACACCAACAAACACAAAAGGTAAAAAAAAAAAAGTAAAATGGCCCTTATAGTATAATAAAACATTGTTTAAATTAATGTTAAAATGACTAGGGTTTCAAGAAGTAAATACATCACATATTTATTTAAACCAGATATTGAAACATATTCTTTTCTTCTAATCTGTTTTTATTTTCTGATTGTGGACTTTTTGAATTTTATTTTCTGTACATGATTATGTGCATAGCCAACTTGTCTGAGCTGGTCTGTGAACAGAAACCACATGGGCACAAGTAAAGTCCTGAGCTGACTCAGAGAGGAAGAACACACAGCCCAGCCTCCACACATGGCCAAAATCTTCATTACTTATGGTGTCAAATGCCTACATGGTTTTGCAGATACCACCTTCAAAATTGTGCAGTTACTAGCCACGGTGGATGAACAAAGTTCCAACAGTGTGCCACAGGCAAAACATATGTTCTTTCCCTGATTTTAATTTCACCCTAATTTCATTTTACATGTGCATCCTTTGTGACATGTGCAGATGTTATTATGCAGGTAGGGGAAGGAAGCCCTAACCATCATGCTATTGTCAACGGTTGATGGTTTGTTATCTGTCCCCAACATTTTATAAATATTACATTCACACAGTAGGCCAAAGCCAGAACACAAAGCTGAGATTGATTGGATTCAGTGCTAGATTTAAGATAAGATAATCCTTTAATAGTCCCACCATGATGAAATTCAGTGTGTTACAGCAGCATAGATAATACAAAAACACATACAAAAAAGCTCCAAGGTAGAGGCATTACAGTGACAGTAGGTACAGATAAAAAAGGTAAAAATTATTTGTATTAATAACAAAGGAAGTTATAAAAGAGGAAGTTATACAAAATAAATACTATGAAAATAAAATATTTTTAATTTAAAATATATTTTGTGTGTGTTTTGTGTATATTTATGTGTATAATGTATATATACGCTTGATGTGAGTTTTGTGTATAATTTTATATATATATATATATATATACATACATACATACATACATACACACACACACACACTTGATGTTATTAAAACTAAATAACTGCTAATTGTTATCTATATCTATTCTTTACTCTGTAGGGTTTTCAAAGAGAATTATATGAGGTAACCTTCTCAATAGACCCAACTAACTGTTCCAAGTCTGACTATTCCATTCTGGGAAGTGAATGTCACTTTAACATATCCTCTGTAAGTTAACCTGTAATTCTTCACACATTCGTGTACACAAATGCTTTTATAAGAATACCATCACCCATCACAATGTGGATTACAGCTGATAAGCAGACAAATATGGCGGAGTAGGCATATGTTTTAGAATAAAATGTTTTATGGTGGTAAATACAATCATTTTCATTTATATTGTACAGATCAGTAGTACATGTTAAATTATGAAACTTTGAAATATATGTTATTGAGAAGGGGGGGGGCAACATCTTCTCCATCTTCTGCCAACCTATGGCTCCCATTTCCCTGTCTGCAGTCTGTTAACAAATGTTCAGAAATTTCCACAGTCCTCAAAAATCTATCTAGTAGTAAACAGAAAATAGAGAAATGGATGCAGCTGCAGTTTCTTGAAAGTAAGCCAGCCAGGCCATCAGCTGATCACCATTACACTGGCACTCCTGGCTGTTATAACTGAGGGAGGCTTGGTTATACGTTTTCCCTGCATGATGCTCCGAGAATATTGGGAGCTGCTATTCAGATTAGCTTTATGTTCTATGTTCTATGATAGTCTTCTTCAGTCTAACATCTATAAATCATCCATTCTTCACATTGCTCTCTGCAGTCATGACATTGTATAAATACAGGTAGAACAAGCTATGTAATAATGACTGCCTGATATCCTTTCTACTTAATTTTAGCCTCGTCTATCTTGCCACACTAAAATAAACGTTACAGACAAGACAATTAATGTTCATTCAGCACCTCACTGTAAGGCAGTAAGTCGACAAGTAAGCTTTTCTTCATTTTTATTTTTTATTTTTTACATAGATTGTTTGCAGTGCTAAATTCCAATTATTATGTTGATTTTGTATCTGTTTTAAATGGTTGCTCAGTCCTGTAATTTGTTACATAATAATGCTTTAAATGAATAAAAGAAGTAATAGTCACCTCACCAATGTCCTTCCATTCCAGTTCTGTTGACAGGGAAATATAACCAATCAGCCATTGATTAGCTAAGTGGTACATTTCTGTATTGATGGGGACCAGGAAGTATAAAGACCAGCAGGAACCATGGAAGCATCGGAATGGAGCTTTTCTTAGATTAACTGGCAGGAATACTTCTTTATGTAAAATAATAATTTCCATCACTCATAGTTATAGGGTTGAAAACAGGTCCATATACAATCTATTATACTGTACCGCAATGTCATTTGTTATGACATAAGTATTTAGAGGTTTTTTAAAATACTGACATTGTCTGATATTACTATCTATTGGTGTAGGGCTGTGATGGCGAACCTATGGCACGCGTGCCAGAGAGGGCACGCAGAGCTCTCTCATTTGGCACGCGCGCTGTCGCTATGATCGCTCACTAATGGGGAATCCGGTACAGGATTCTCCATTAGTGAGCGATCGCTTCTTTCAGCTGAGCTGTCAGTGTAGGCATTTATTGCAGAGTGTAACCTCTGCCCCAACGCAGGCGTGATGACGTAAGTCATCAGCGCACGCGAGCAGAAGGAGGAGGAGGACGTTCTTCGTGGGACTGCAGCTCTTCATGGGACTAGGTAAGTAATATAAACTACTGCATAGGGGCCTACTGTGAAGCATATACTACTGTGTGGCCCCACTATAAAGCATAAAGTACTGTGTGGGGCCCCACTATAAAGCATAAAGTACTGTGTGGGGCCCCACTGTGAAGCATATACTACTGTGTGGGGCCTCACTGTGAAGCATATACTACTGTGTGGGGGCCCACTGTGAAGCATATAATACTGTGGGGGGACCCCATGTGAAGCATATACTACTATGTGGGGGCCCACTGTGAAGCATATAATACTGTGGGGGGACCCAAAGTAGAGCATATAATACTGTGGGGGGGCCCACTGTGGAGCATATAATACTGTGCGGGGGCCCACTGTGGAGCATCTAATACTGTGCGGGGGCCACTGTGGAGCGTATAATACTGTATGGGGGCCACTGTGGAGCATATAATACTGTGCGGGGGCCACTGTGGAGCGTATAATACTGTATGGGGGCCACTCTGGAGCATATAATACTGTATGGGGGCCACTCTGGAGCATATAATACTGTATGGGGGCCATTCTGGAGCATATAATACTGTCTGGGGGCCACTTCACAGAGAATTGTACTGTCTGGGGGCCCTTCACTATTTATATCACACAGTTTCTGTTTTATAGAAGACGTGATATTATTACAGGCTGTAATAACATTGCACGGTCACTATAAAACAGATCCTGGTTAATTTAAGGTTAAATTGCCATGTTGGCACGTTGCGATAAATTAATGGGTTTCGGGTTGCAGTTTGGGAACTCGGTCTCTAAAAGGTTCACCATCACTGGTGTAGGGTATTCCATAGTTGGACTACTCTAACCATACAGAACCCTTTACTGTATAACACATGTCCCCTAGTCCTTTGTAAAGTCATTGGAAAAATAAATTGTGCCATTTATTTGTAGTGACCACAAATATTTATACATAGGAATAAGATCACCTCTAATGTGTCTTTTTGGCAAACTGAACAACCCCTATTATAATTTCCTTTTGCAGCTGCTGCTTGACATTGATTACCTCTGCTTAGCTTATTTATAACTAGAAAACATATGTCCTTCTCTTGTTCTGTTATCCTCAGTTTCATTATAGTTAGTGTATATGCAGTAATATGATTACTGTGGCCGAGGCACAATATTTTACATTTAACAACATTAAAATCTGCCATGTTCTTGCCCAAGGCTTATTTAAGCCTTTTTGTAACATTTTACATTCAAGCTGAGTTTTAAGCAGGGCCGGCGTTAGGGGGGGGGGGGGGAAATGGGCAATTGCCCAGGGCCCCGTCCCCAAAGGGGTCCCCGGGATCCGGAACCTGATGACTCTGGATCCCGGAGTCAGGCCCGGCCAAAGCAATAACAGAAAGGGACTGCAGGGCCCCTTTCCGAGGTGAGTAAAAATAACAAACATTTTTGCTCACCTGTCCTTGGCGTCCGACGTCATCTTCTAGCGTTCCGGACATCACCGCTGAGGCCTGGCCTCAGCGGTCACGTGGGGCATGCCTCACGTAATCGCTGAGGCCCAATCACAGGCCTCAGAGGTGACGTCCACAACGCGTGATGTCAGCCGCAGAGAAGGAGAAGTGGTCGCTGGCGGGGATAGCGGAGCAGCGCGAGGAGGCCCAGGAGAGGTAAGACAAGGTGAGTATAACTGTTTGTTATTTTACCTTACTTACCCCGGGCCTTCGATTATTATACTCTGGGGTCTGAAGAGACCCCAGAATATAATATAATAATAGCACTGTAGGGCCCCTGTGGAGCATTATACTGGGGGCCCCCTCTGGATAGCATATTATACTGGGGGGCCCCTCTGGATAGCATATTATACTGGGGGGCCCCCTCTGTATAGCATATTATACTGTGTGGGGCCACTGTGGAGCATTATACTGGGGAAGGGGCCCCTCTGGATAGCATGTTATATTCTGTGGGGCCTCTGTGGAAAATTATAATGTGTGTGGGGGGGGGGCCTCTGGAGATAATGTTATATTCTGTGGGGCCACTTTTGAGCATTATGCTCTCCAGAGGGGACTCCCAGTATAATGCTCCAAAGTGGCCCCACAGAATATAACATGCTCTCCAGAGCCCCCCCCCACTTTATAGTACTCCATAGAGGCCCCGCAGAATATAACATGTTCTCCAGAGGGCCCCCTCCCCAGTATAATGCTCCACAGTGGCCCCACACAGTATAATATGCTCTCCAGAGCCCCCCCCAGTATAATGCTCCACTGTGGCCCCACACAGTATAATATGCTCTCCAGAGGGGCCCCCCAGTATATTATACTGTGCGGGGCCACCGTGGAGCATTATACTGGGGGGGGGGGCTCTGCAGATCATGTTATACTGTTTTGGGCCACTGTGGAGCATTATACTGAGGGGGGGGCTCTGGAGAGCATATTATAGTGTTTTGGGCCACTGTGAGTATTATACTGGGGAAACCTCTCTGGGCAGTATATTATACTGTGTGGAGGCCATTCTGGAGCATGTTATACTGAGTGGGGTCACTGTGGAGCATTATTCTGGGGGGGGCATCAGCAGAGCATATTATATTGCGTGGCGCCACTGTCGGGCATTATTTGGGGGGGACTAATGAGCATTATACTAGGGGGCCCTCTGGGGAGCATATTATACTGTGTGGGGCCTACTGTGGAACATTATACTGGGGGGACGCTCTGGGGAGCATAATATATTGCGTGGGGCCACTGTGGAGCAAAATACTGGAGGGGGCACTGTGGAGCATTATACTAGCGGGGGCCCTCTGGGGAGCATATTATACTATGGGCCACTGTGGAGCTTTATACTGGGGGAATGGACAGTGTGGGGAGCCTGTTATACTATGTGGGGCCACTGTAGAGTGTATTATATTGTGTGGGGCTTTTCGGGAGCATATTATACTCTGTGGGGCCATTGTAGAGCAGTATACTAGGGGGGACTGTGGGTAGCATATTATACTGTGGGGGACCACTGTGGAGCATTATACTGGGGGAACCCCTCTGGGGAGTATATTATACTGTGTGGAGGTTATTATGGAGCATGTTATACTGTGTTAGGCCACTGTGGAGCATTATACTGGGGGGGCATTGTGGGGTGCATATTATACTGTATGGAGCATATTATATTGTGTGGGGCTGCTGGGGAGCATATTGTACTGTCTGGGGCCACTAAAGGGTAGTATACTGTGTGGGCCACTGTGGAGTATTATACTGTGTGGAGCCTTACAAACCATGTGGGACCACAATGGGGGGCTCAGAGGAGCATTTTATACTGTGTGGGGTCACTGTGGAGCATTATATACCATGTGGGGAAACTGGAGGGCTCAGGAGAGCATTTTATACTGTGGAGCATTATATACCATGTAGAGCATTATACTGTGGGGGGGGGGGGTCACAATTCCTGCTGGCAGCCCTGTGTGCTATGTCTGCATCACAGCTCCCTCACTATAATCTTGCACATACGTGTAGTGTTCCATGGCCATGTCATTCCCCATACAGTACTGTGCATGAACTGGCCATGGAGTTATTGGGGCCTGCACAGTACTATAGGGGCTGACTATACTGGAAACATACTCAGTAACACCAGATAGTCAGCACATATGTAAGACTTAAGTGAAGGAGCCGTGGTGTAGGCTATTAGCAGGAAGCTGTTGGGTGGGGCCCCAGAACAAGTTCCTCTGGTGGGCCTAAGGTCCTTCAGTCCGACACTGTATAACGGAGAAATATTATATATAAGGGTGGGTTACTATATATAATTGGGAAACTTAAGTATGAGGGGGCTATTTTTTTATAAGAGGGGAACTATTTATAAGGGGGGTATAATTGTTAAGTGGGCTTATTAATAAAGGGGGCTATTAGTGATAATGGGGACTATTATTTATAAGGGTAACTATTATTTATGAGGGGGCTATTATTTTTAAGGGAGCAGTATTATTTTTACGGGTTGACTGTTACTGATAAGGGGGAATATTACTGATACAGGGCACTATTTATCATTTATAAGGAAGCTATTATTAATAAAGGTGTAAGATTATTTATAAGCAGGGACTATTATTTATAAGGAGGCGCTATAATAACTGATGACTGGGTGCAAAAATCTATTAGGTGGTGCAAAGGTGCTCATTTGAATTGTGTGTGGTAAATGGGGCTTGTTATTACTTTTTTGTTGGCAGAAAGGAGGCGTTATTATAGGGGTTGTCACTGGAAGACGATGGTGTTTGCATATCAGCATTTGGGGCCCCGCTTTTAATTTTTGCCCAGGGCCCCACTTTGTCTAAAACCGGCCCTGGTTTTAAGTATTCTATAAAGTTATGTATTATTAGCAATGACTGGCACTTTCAATCTCATCGAGAAAGTAATTTAAAAAAAATGGACCTTGTATTACTCCAGTGCTAACTTTAATTCATTTTGAGTATGTATTATTTACAACTCTTTATTTTCTGTTAATCATTTCTTTAGCCATGTGCATACAATGATACCTAGTCCTACAACTACAGTTTCAGTACCAGGTTTTTGTATCAAAAGCTTACACTGAACACTGATCGCTGACATTAAGCCCCTGGTGCCTTTGTCAAAGCTGACTGAGGCACCGTTTTCCTGGTGATGCATGGATGCCACAATTTTGGGGTATATTGCCAGCCACCAGAACAAGATCCAGGGGCGGTGAACAATTCACATGACAGTCAGGAGCCTTCTGAATGTTCCCAGGTTTGTCTCCCATTGACTTCTATTACAGGCTGCTCTATGCATTATGTAATAGAAGTGCTGGTATTTTGCAATGCATTGCATTATTGATCAGATCCCTGGGGTTGAAGACTCCTCGGGGATCTAAAAATGACAGTTTAAGAAAAAAAAAAAATTCAAATCACTCCCTCTTTCCCTAGAACACATATAAAAGTACTTAAATAAAGTGAAACACATACACATTTTTCCATACTGTGAACAATGTAGGGGAGAAAAAAAAAATCAAAAAAGAGCCGAAAAGTCAAATTTTTATGGATAAAAAAATGATCAAAGCAACAGACATTCCCCAAAACGGTATAACTAAACAGTACATCTGCCAAAAAAAAGACGCTTTATGCATCCGCTTACACAGAAATATAAAAAAATTACAGATGTCAGAATACGGTGACTCCAAAAAATTATTTTTTGCAAATTTTTAGATTTTTTAAGGGTTTAAAACGTAAATAAAACAATATAAATTTGGTATCCCTGAAATCGTACTGACCCAGGTGACCTGTCATTTTGAATGCACAGTGAATGCTGTAAAAACAAAGCCAGTAAGAAAGTCACGCAAATGTAGTTTTTCTCCAATTCCACCCCATTCAGAATTTTTTTCCAGATTTACAGTACATTGTACGGAATATTAAATGGTACCGTTACAAAGTACAATTTGTCCATCAAACATTATGCCCTAATGTGGTTCTGTGTATGGAAAAATAAAAATGTTATGGGGTTTGGAAGGCAAGAAGTCAAAATCAAAAAAAATGCCTGCAGTGGGAAGGGGTTAAAAGTGCAGTAGATTGTGTTAGAAACATTAAAATGCTTTTTTTGTGCGAAAGTTTATTCAGATTAAGGGCTGTATTTGTAAAAACTTGGAAAACCCCTTTAGGACGGGGCCCCACGTGGCATAAACGTCGTGGTTTGCCCATGGCGGAAAAAAAATGCAGTGTTTTACAATCACAGCAAAGTGGATGGGATTGTAGCGAATCCCATCTCCACTTTGCGATAAAATACGCGCAGGGACACGTTGCGATTTCCAAAACCATTGTGATTTTGGAAATCGCAGCATGTCAATTATACCTACGGAAACGCCGTTGGTTCCGTATAGATATAATTGAAGCAGAAAGTCCACAGAGGAGAGCTCTGCAAACTTTCTGTGCAAAGCGCTGTGGGAAGAACCGTGATATGTCGCTGCCATGATTTTTCCCACAGTGCTTTTTTGCTGTGGGACGCCACGTGGGACCTTAGACTTAACCCCCTTTCCTACATACACAGTGAAAGTCAGGTCTTGAAACACTGAGCCAGCTCAGAGAAGCTGAGTGGCAACCAGACCAGTTTACACAGCAAACATCCACCAGTAGTCAACTGTCAAAGGCAACTATGGTATCGGAGAGGTCATTTTGAGGTAGGAGACCCCCCGGCAATCAAATTGTTCTAAATGTTCCCATCTTCAGGCAGTATTCAATAAAAACTTGATAATTTTACCATACACTGCACTTCTATAGTATGAATACTGTGACATAAAAAAAGGAAATAAAAATGCACAAATTACCCATTACCCAAAATAGTTTTAATATAAACTACAGCTTACCCTGTAAAAAAAAAGTCTTAAAGGCTCCATATTGAAAAAGCACAGGTGTCAGAATATGTCAATGAAAGGAAAATTTGTTTTTTTTTCCTCGAAGTTTTATATTTTTTTCAAAATTATTAAATTATAATAAAAACTATGTGAATTTGGTATTTTTTTAATTGTACGGATCAACAGAATAAATATGTCATTTCTACATGCCTTCATATGGCATAAATAGAAAAATAGTAAAAGACATGTCTTTTGGAAGGCAGACAGTTAAATTAAAACACATAAAAGGAAATGACCCCCTTTTTCTTGCCACCCACATGGTATATAACCCCCCTTTTCTGGCCCTCCAAATGGTATATAACCCCCTTTTTCTGGCCCAGCATACAGTATATGACCCCCCTTTTCTGGCCCACCACATGGGATATGTCCCCCTTTTTCTGGACCAACACAAAGCATATATGCCCCCCTTTCCCCCCCCCACAGTATATAACCCCGCTTTTTATGGCCCCCCACAACATATGACCGCTTTATTATGCTAACCCCAGTATATGACCACCTTTTTTGCCCCCCCACACAGTATGTGAGCCATTTTTATAGTCCCCACACAGTATATGATCCCCTTTTTTTCACCACCCACAAAGTTTATGACCGCCTTTTTTTATCCCCCCCCCACACACACACACACAGTATATGATCACCCTTTTTATGCCCCCTCTACACAGTGTATGTTAGGCTGGTATTTATTGTATTATTGTAATAGCTAATGGCCGATAATTTACTCACCTGCCCACGCAACTGTCCTGGCCAGCCTCCACTGTCACACTGTCACCTTCTGGGCACGCTCTAGCCCTGAGAGTACTTGTCCATAGCCCTGTACTAGGGGGGGCGTTCCTCACAGCTCAGCGGTAAGGAATGCCCCCTCTGACAGTACAGTGTTATGAACGAGTACTCTCAGGGGGTGTTCCTTACAGCCCAGCTAGACTGTCAGGAACGCCCTTCTGACAGTGGGCAGAGATCGTTGCCGAAATTAACAGCACCGATATGTCCAGCCCCAGGGCACATAACAGGAAAGCCGACAGTGCACTGAATTCAGCGCACTGTCAGCTTTCTAGCGGTATATAAAACCACATGTGCATGAGGATGTGAAAGGTCCTCTTTAAGCTCTGTAATGTCAGAATGGCAGTGTCAGGCAGGGGGCGTAATTCAGAGCTCCAATCAGAGGCAGCCAGTGTTAGAGCTCAGAATCATACCCCTTGCCTGCTCCTGTCTGACACCGCCCTCTTGACAGTACAGAATCTAAATAGCATATCAGGCACCAAAAATAACTGCATTATTAATTGCTTGGGAACATTGAGGGTTAGAGAAAAAAATTCCAACTGGGCCAGAATATTAAATGATGTAACGACTTGTTTAAAGATTTTGTGCTGTGAGTTGCTGAACACGCAAACTGTTGACTCAAAAACTTGTCATCTGATTTTGCAGTGTCCTTTGGTCTGCGCCAGACCTCTTCCTGTCAGCGTTTCCTCCAGTTTCCAAGTGCCTTTTGATGGCATAGGAAACTGTACTGACTAACACCTTGGCTTTCTTGGAAATTTCTCTGTAGAATAGACCTACACTTTCAGAAGTTATAATTGTCAGTCTTTTTTTCTTTTGTTAATTGTTTTTTCTTGCCATTATGATAGCAATGTCCTAAAGAGCAAAACTGTCCAAATCCTGACCTAGAGGGTACAGTCTGTTCCAACGCTGGTTCTATAGAATCAGAGGGAATGAAAGTAATCTCAAGTTGAAACACCTATAGAAATAGCTTTCATTCAATTTCAAACCATAAGTTCTTTTCTGTACTGTAGAGCAGCTTCCATACTGTATTCTCTGAAAAAGCCTGTTGGGTAAAAACAGATAAAGGAATGAAAGAAATCTTCCAAGATGGCTCTGGCGCAAATACCTCTTTTTCTGCACACACCCACAATCTAAAAGACCAATGAGTGGCCAGCTACTTCTGTAAATAATTTTAACCTATGAGAGCATCTTTCTCTTTTCCATATGCTCACCTTGGGTAAAAACAAAAATTCAAACCATTGTTGCATTTAAGGTTAAAAATGCACATGATTTTTATATTTTTAACTTATTTTTGAAACTTTGAACCATTTCATTTATTTGGTACAGTAGAATTGTGTTAATGTCAAAATAACCAGAAAATGGAGGCGTTCTGAATCTTTTGCTCAGTGGAGTATATTGTATGCATGTACTATACATGCACAGTTGTTTTTCAGCCCCACATTTGTGGATGTATGTTAGTCATATGGTGACATACAGTAAATCCCTGGTTATCTGTAGTTTCATTAACCACGGTTTTACTTAAAGGGATTTTCCACAAATTGGACAATGCACAGAGAAAAGTGTAGATTAAAAAAAAAAAATCTCACCTGTAACCAGCACTCCGGTGTCTACTTTCGTTGTCCATTTGGGCACGTGATGCGTCTTCTCTGCTAGAAGTCCTGCGCCGCACGTGACCACTGAGGCAGTATGTAAATAATGTCACCAGGTCCATTCCAGCCACTGCTGAGGCCAATGATTGGCCTCAGGGGTCACATACGGCACAGGACTTCCTGTACGGCTCCCTAATGGAAAGCGACGGGTGATTTTAGTGATTTCTCCAATTCCTGCACAACCCCTTTAAGAGCAGTTAGCAGAAGAGGGATTTGCAAGACTTTATATTGTATATGACCTGTTCTCTGAGTAAGGAAGTCACCGGCTACTCACATCAATATACCACAAACCCACAGACAGAACGGCCTACCTGAGAAACGACAGCTTCCACCCCAAGCACACAAGACAATCTATAATCTACAGCCAGGCTATACGATACAATCGTATTTGCTCCGACAAAACAGACCTGGACAAGCACCTCCTGGATCTGAGGATGAAATTTCTCAGATTGGGATACAAACCAAAAGTGACAGACAACCAATTAAACAAAGCAGCAGCCATTAACAGAGACAGTCTGCTCACATATAGAGAGACCCAGAAAGATGCCCGAGTGCCCCTAGTTGTCACCTACAACCCACAGCTGGAGATCCTACGAAGGATTGCCAAGGAGCTCCAACCTGTGCTACATAGGGACAACAGACTCAAGGACATATTTCCAGTCCCCCCTCTCCTCTCCTTTCGACAACCACCAAACCTGAGGCGCATTATCGTCCGGAGTGCCCTGAAGGCCCCAACTGAAAATGGCACCTCACCTTGCCTACATAAAAGGTGCATGACCTGCAAGCACATCCACATCGCTGACAGTGTACCTATCCCACAGTCACAACAGGTGCACAGAATTAGGGGGACATTTTCCTGCAGGTCTTCCAATGTGGTGTACCTCATAATGTGTGTGCAATGTCCCACCACAGGCCTCTATGTGGGGGAAACAGGGCAGAGACTCAGTCAACGAATGAACTCACACAGATCCACCATTAATAACAGCAGAACAGATCTCCCAGTGGCCGCACATTTCTCCGGAGAAAACCACTCTATTGAAGATTTGCGGGTTGTGGTTTTAATGGGACATTTTAAGACACAGGAGAAAAGGAAAGAAATGGAGTACAAATTTATGCAAAAATTTCAAACTCTGCAATTTGGACTTAATATTCATGCCAGCTTCATGTCACACTATGTTTGAACCATGAACTGAACTCAATATTCATGCCAGCTTCAAATCACACTATGTATGAACTGTGAGGGACACAAATCACCTCCTGATAGCAAACAGATAACAGCAAGAATTACTGACCCCTCCGTCACGCACCACAAGTTTCCAGACTGTTTTTTTGACCTGTTGTAAATAACTTCTCTACTTAGATTGCAATTTTTTTAAGGACTCTAAAATGCTTTGAAAACCATGTGTATAAAAATCTGTTAATTTTCAGTTCTTGTATCACACCATGTCTGATGAAGGGAGCGAGTACTCCTGAAAGCTTACTTATAAATATACTCAGTTAGCCTCTAAAAGGTATCGCCTGATTTCTTCACTCTTCCACTACTTTCAATGGCTAACACGGTACAACATTATACTACTAAGGAAGTCAAAAGCAGATGTAGACAGTCAAAAGCCGCCCAGTCACTGCACAGTGCATACAGCCAGCTGTTTCTGGCTCTGTACACTGTGTGGAATAGCATTTTATTCTATTTGCGGTTTTAGGTATCTGTGGGTAACTTTATAACCTTTTCTCCTCAGTTTCCCGGGGTCTTACTGTATTGGATTAATTATTGCAAGTTAATTGAATGTATTTTGTTAACATTTGCATTGTTAAATAATGACTTAAAAGGGTGTATCCATTAACAGAATAACATGTGCACTATTAAAAATGCATCTCTGAGCTTATTTTCTACTGAACAGATTATCCATCTATTTATTTGCATTACCCTATGTGATCCTGTTATTCTCCTCCAGAAATATTGGTGGGCTGTTTGCAGCTACCTTTCACATTTGCAGAATGGTTGCTAAAACATTCATTCTATACAAATATTACATGCAGCATAATATGTATCGCTATTTCCCCTAGCACTCACAGCTACTAAATTCTATTTTACATAGTACAGTAGTTGAGAGCAATGGGTAAGCAGTGCTTATATCTCCTGGGCATGTACTATAAGTAAACAATGAATCCAGGGTATAAGAGGCCTCCTAAAAGCATTGTACTTTACTAATATAACATTCCCAGGAGATGTATATAAATTTTACCTATGGCTTTCTTAAAGCTTAACAAAACTTTTGGACAGCTTTTGATATTCTGGCAGTATTTGTGTCATTGATAAATTTTGTAATGTATTTTATTAACAAATGTCTCCTTTCTGGGAAATTCTGCATTTTTCACTCTTTCCCTGGCTCTTGTACAGTATTGAGAGCTGTTTCTGCCTCTCACTGAATGTAACTGTGTACAGGAATATGGGGCTGTGTAACGTAGAGAAAATGAGGGAAGGGAGGGTCACTTCAAATAGTTATATCTTGCACATTATACTATAGACATTTGACATACATAATCTAATCCTGCAGTCATTTGTTATTCCAATCCCTCTGCCCCAGTGGCGTAGCTAGCGGGAGGGCAGAGGAGGCGGCTGCCCCGGGCCCACTGACTCTGTGGGACCCACCCCGGGGCCGCCATTAATATATCTTTTTCTTTTAACTAGATCGGTGTCTGCAGACACCGATCTAGTTAAAATGTAACCTGCAACTTGACTGTCTTGTAAACCGCAAGCCACATGAGGCCTGCGGTTTACAAGACACAGAGACCACAGACAAAAGACGTCTGCTTCTCAGCAGAGGCGGGCGCGATGACGGCACAACATCGCGCTTTCTGCACTGAGACGCAGACATCTTGTGCATGGATGGGGAGGAGGCAGCGGCTCCATTCATCAAAGGATCGCAGTTAGGTAACTTTTTTTTTTTAGTTGTTTTAGCTTAGTTCTGGGTATTTTAATAGTATAAGGGGTTGTTAGGTGGGGAATTATAACTATAAGGGAGGGGGCATTATGAACATAAGGGGGGTCTTTTATATAATTATATATTATAATTTATATAATTATATATAATTATAATAATTATATATATATATATATATATATATATATATATATATATACATATATATATAATTATAATCATTTATATAATTATATATTATATAAGGGTTATTAGGGGGCATTATGAATACAAGGGGGTAGGCTATTTATATAAGGGGTCATTAGAGGTGCAGTATGTCAGGAGTAATCAGGGGCATAGTATAAGGGGGCAATTAATTTAATTAAGCTGGCACTTAGGCTTTATTAAGACTAAGGCCCCACAATGTGGGCTGCAACAAAAAAGTGCTGCAGGAAAAACTACGACAGTAACGCATTGCGGTTTTTCTTGCAGTGTTTTTTTGCTGCGGGACGCCACGTGGGGCCTTAGCCTTAAGGAGTTTTCCAGCTAATTTTTATTGATGATCTGTTCCTAGAAAAGATCATCAATAAGAGATAAGGGATTCCCCACTGACAAGCTGTATGAAGGGGCTATGGCGCCTGTTTATATCACACGCTGTTTGTTTATAGTGATCGTGTGATGTAATTACAGCCTTGTCACATAGACGTGTATAGGACGAGGCTGTAGTTACATTACATGGCCGCTATGAAATGAATGACACTATGTAAACAGAGAAGGGGCACGGCGCTTACACAGGTACCACAGTTCATTCAAACAGCTGATACTGGGGGTCCAGGGTATTGGAACCCCACTATTTTTTTTTTTTACCTTTTCTTTACCTTTTAATTAGGAAATGCCTGGGGCATTATTAATAAGGGACACTATTTAAAGGGAGTACACAGGGACGTTATTAATTTAAACATGCACTTGGGGGTATTATTAATTATGGGGGGTTATATTATATATTTTATAATTGGGGGTAGCAGCAGGATGGGTGTGCAGGTGAGGACAATGTGGCTCAGGTGCCTGGAAAAGTAAGGAGCCAAAGATGTCTGTGCTGCAAACTTTACAGAGACTGGAAGAAATGGTCATGGCCGTCCAGATGAAAGAGACGGGGAATATGAACGATTAGGCAGAGACGTCACCTGTAAGTCACTAAATGTTACTGCACTGTATTCACCTAAATCATCTGCAGAGCCCTGTGTAGAGCCAATATATACCACTACAGTCACCGTATAGTGATAATATCGGCATACCTAAGTTGAGGGCCCACTTGGACATGTTCCCCTGTGCTGAACCCCTAGCTACTCCTCTGTTTTGCCCTCTATTCTTGCTAACCTACAGTAGAAGAAGCTAAAGATGAAGGACAGTTACACTTGACTAGATATAGTGAACTGTTCAAATTGTGTCTTTCAAAGTGATATTCAACTAATTTTCCCTGCTGCTTCTATTCTGCCACTTCTCTAGTATCCCCTGATCTGTACTTCCTGGCATCTCTAGACACAATGGAAAGGACTGCTCAGGAAATCACTGGCTCAGGTGGGTCAGCATTGTGACCAGTGATAGCCAGAGTGGTCATTTCCTGTTTGTCAAGAGGGAAGAGGAAATAGAAATGCAGGGGACCCAGGAAGCATCAGAACAAAAGTCGGAGTGTATTAGTAAGGCAAGAGTATTCTTTTGTTTTTTTTATAACATTTTGCTGCTGGGTCAAACCCATTACTATTTGGGATATACTGCTTTAGGCTAAGGCCCCACGTTGTGGAAAAACTGCTTTTTTGTTGCAGATTTTGCTGAGTTTTTTGAGCTAAAGTCAAGAGTGACTTGAAAAGGAATGGGATATATAAAGGAATCACTTATACTTCTCCATTCTGTTAAATCCTCTACTGGCTTTGGCTCAAAAAAACACAGCAAAATCTGTAACAAAAACGCAACTTTTCAGCAACATTGAGACATAGCCTTAATGTTATCAAAGTTATTATTTTATAAGAAGCAACATCAAAATATAAGAATTTTTTTGTGCAATAACAAGCAGGTAAATACATTCAGGGGAATCATTAAGACTGACTTTCTGTATGCCAGTCTCAACCCAGGGTTTTTATTTTCCAGTGAAACTTTCTTACTAGTAACATTGGTTTAGCATATTACATTTGTTTTTCAGGTTGCTTTACGTTATGGCGGCCTGTCCCCGCTACGCTTCAGTCGCAATAGTAACCGCAACGAGAATGATAGTATGTCAAAATTGTGCAAGTCTGTTAAAAGACCTGAGAGACCAAGACAAAGGCGCCATGGGCATGAAAATAATAAAAGACACAAAAATGAAAATAAAGGGAAAAAAAGACAAGGAAAAAAAAAAATAAACATAAAAATCAAACTCGAGACTCTTCAGAAGAAAACAACACAAATGAAGTCACTCAAGCTCCCCTGCAACAAACCAATCCAGCCATTCAGGAGCCTGGAAATATGCCTACTGTCCAACAAGCACATGAAGTGTCCAACAATCAGGAAATATCCCCAAACAAAAATGAAACCTCTGTATTACAATTTACCAATGATGTTGTCCCAAGATGTCCTGGAAGAGTGTGGCAACCAATAAGCCTTACTCCTAGCAATCCTACAGTTAGAACATTTAGTAATGATGATCTTGCAATGGCTATTGATAACTCAACATCTCCATTAGATCAGAGTACAGAACAGAATGAGACCCCAGCCCCAAAAATAAAATAAAATTTTCACTGATGAAGACTTAAAGTTTAAAACAACAAATTAACAGCATCTTAGCTTGCTTACAAGTACATATGTTAACTGTAGTTCTGCAATCTTTATATTTTACAAATATGCATTCCAAATAAAATCCCACATATTAGACAGAGACATTGTGTTTTGACTGCATTGTGTTACTAGAATTCTATGCAAAACACTATCCATTGACCATAATTTAACTGTACTATATAAGGAGCTGTCCAGGAAAAAAAAAGTGTAAAAACAGGGAAATGAGATAAAAAAAAAAAAAAATATTGTGGAGAGGATTGGCTCAGTAGTAGCAGCAGCGGACCTAGACAGTCAGAGACAGACACAAAAAAGTCAGGTATCAACAGGATGTACCCTGTGCATTTATTTTCAAAAACAGCAAAACAAAATAAGCCTTAACAGTCAGGCAAAAAGATAACAGAAATCCTGCTCGTCTGAGCAACTAACTATACAAAGAAGCCAGTGGCGTAACTAGGAATGGCTGGGCCCCAAGGCGAACATTTGACATGCCCCCCCCCCCCAAACCGCCGCCCCCCAACCCCCCCTACACACAAACCGCATTCCTGCGCACACTATTATGCCCCATAGTGGCCCCTGCACACGGTATTATGTCCCATAGTGGCCCCTGCACACGGTATTATGCCCCATAGTGGCCCCTGCACACGGTATTATGCCCCATAGTGGCCCCTGGACACGGTATTATGCAGCATAGTGGCCCCTGCACACAATATTATGCCCCATAGTGGCCCCTGCACACAGTAGTTTGCCCCATAGTGGCCCCAGCACGCAGTAGTTTGCCCCATAGTGGCCCCGACACACAGTAGTTTGCCCCATAGTGGCCCCTGCACACAGTAGTTTGCCCCATAGTGGCCCCTGCACACAGTAGTTTGCCCCATAGTGGCCCCTGCACACAGTAGTTTGCCCCATAGTAGCCCCTGCACACAGTAGTTTGCTCCATAGTGGCCCCTGCACACAGTAGTTTGCCCCATAGTGGCCCCTGCACACAGTAGTTTGCCCCATAGTGGCCCCTGCACACAGTATTATGCCCCATAGTGGACCACCCATGAACGATTATTATACTCTGGGGTCTTTTCAGACCCCAGAGTATAATGATCGGAGACCCAGGGGAGGATACAAACATAGAAAACACGGCAACTTACCTCTTCCTCGGTCCGGTGCACTCCCGTGCGCTACTTCGGCCATCTTCAATGTTGGACCGGATCTCGCGCGATCCAGGCCGGCGTCGCAACGCATAATGACGTCGGCTGACGTCTGGGATGTCACCAAACAGGCCCGAAGCCTGCGGAGCGGCGGAGAGGTGAGTTACAGTGTTTTTTATGTTCGCTCACCTCCCCTGGGCCCCCGATCGTTATACTCCGGGGTATCAAAAGACCCCGGAGTATAACGATAGCAGTGTTTGTGGGGTTCGCGGTAGCGACTGCCACAGGGCTCCGGGCCCCGTAATGTTCCGGGCCCTGTGGCAGCCGCTACTACTGCTACCCCGATAGTTACACCCCTGAAAGAAGCCCTAACTATACGTGTGGCTTGCTTCAGCCACACGGTCAACACACAGGGCAAAAACACAAGCAAAATTTCGCTCTGGTCTCTCTCTAGTTGTCAGGGTCTTAGGACAGAACCCGGAACTGCTCCAGGGAAGTTTCACTTCATAACCTCTATAATTATTGTATTTATTTTTTTTTACAACCTGATCCCGTCCAACACTTTTTCCATAGTGTAGAGGTATACATTTCGAGCACAGATTGATCCTGTAATAGCATTATAGCTTAAAGGGAGTCTGTCACCAGAGCCCAGCATATCAACCCAGCCCTGCAGATAGATAGGTTTGGGTACTTGAATCAAACAGTGTTTTCTCTTTGTGAATCAGTGCCTTCAATGCTAAGACATTGTCATAAGTCATTTTTGTCAATATGCAAATGAGCTCTTTGCAGCAATGAGGGTGTTGACACTTGCCTCTTTGGAGCAACAGGAATACCCTCCTAAGACATGATAGGATCGCTCCTAATAGGATGGTATTGTGTCCCTTAATATATGGAGTGAAGTGTGGGGGGCTGTGGTTGCTCCATACCCATCCAGACTTTGCTTTTATATGTGGGACACTCACAATAGGAGGCCACTGACAGCGTGTGCTATAATTGTTGGTACTTAAATTGACTCCTATTATCCCCGATATTTACCAACAGGGGCGATATTAATAGTTTGATGCATCTCTATTGATGTACAGGATAGCTGATGTTTACTCGATACTAGGACATTTATTTTTAGAACTATTTAATAAAAGTTATATTTTAGCATTGTTGTTGCTGGACCCACCATTCATTTCTGTGACAGTATATAAGACACCTGCACTGTAAACAAACACATATATACATACTAAATATGTATATTTTACCTCAAAAATACACTTACATTTGGCAGAGAAAACTCAACAGCAGCTCTAAGTTTGGCAGTAGTGAAGCTGTATAAACGGCTGCAGACTTCCTCCTTCACACTCCGATCTGATTGCTGAGCCGCTGCTTGTGAAGAGGAGTGGGAGGTGGGATGTTAAGGGTGTCTTTTTCTCCCAATTTTTATTCCCCCCTAGTATGGCCCCCTTCTAATGCCAGCCCTACAAGGCCATAAGTGTTGGCACCCCCTGAATTTTTTCCAGAAAATAAAGTTCAGTGGGTACGGAAAGTATTCAGACTACTTTAAATTTTTCACTCTTTGTTTCATTGCAGCTATTTGCTGAAAGCAAAAAAGTTCATTTTATTTCTCATTAATGTACACTCAGCACCCCATCTTGACAGAAAAAAAAAAAAGAAATGTAGATATTTTTGCAAATTTACTAAAAAAGAAAAACTGAAATATCACATGGTCATAAGTATTCAGACCCTTTGTTGTGACACTCATATTTAACTCACAGGCTGTCCATTTCCTTCTGATCCTCCTTGAGCTGGTTCTACTCCTTCATTGCAGTCAAGTTGTGTTTAATTAAACTGATTGGACTTGATTAGGAAAGGCACACACCTGTCTATATAAGACCTCACAGCTCACAGTGCATGTCAGAGCAAATGAGAATCATGAGGTCAAAGGAACTGCCCTCAGAGACAGAATTGTGGCAAGGCACAGATCTGGCCAAGGTTACAAAAGAATTTCTACAGCACTCAAGGTTCCTAAGAGCACAGCGGCCTCCATAATCCTGGGACAACCAGAACTCTTCCTAAACCTGGCTGTCCAGCCAAACAGAGCAATCGTGGGAGAAGAACCTTGGTGAGAGAGCTAAAGAAGAACCCAAAGATCACTGTGGCTGAGCTCCAGAGATGCAGTAGGGAGATGGGAGAAAGTTCCACAAAGTCAACTATCACTGCAGCCCTCCACCAGTCAGGGCTTTATGGCAGAGTGGCCCGAAGGACGCCTCTCCTCAGTGCAAGACATATGAAAGCTGCATAGAGTTTGCCAAAAAAACACATGAAGGACTCCCAGACTATGAGAAATAAGATTCTCTAGCCTGATGAGACGAAGATTGAACTTTTTGGTGTTAATTCTACGCGGTATGTGTGGTGAAAACCAGGCACTGCTCATCACCTGCCCAATACAATCCCAACAGTTAAACCTGGTGGTGGCAGCATCATGCTATGGGGGTGCTTTTCAGCTGCAGGGACAGGACGACTGGTTGTAATTGAAGTAAAGATGAATGCGCCCAAGTACAGAGATATCCTGAGGAAAACCTCTTCCAGAGTGCTCTGGACCTCAGACTGGGCCAAAGTTTCACCTTCCAACAAGACAATGACCCTAAGCACACAGCTAAAATAACAAAGGAGTGGCTTCGGAACAACTCTGTGACCATTCTTGACTGGCCCAGCCAGAGCCCTGACCTCAACCCAATTGAGCATCTCTGGAGAGACCTGAAAATGGCCGTCCACCAACGTTCACCATCCAACCTGACGGAACTGGAGAGAATCTGCAAGGAAGAATGGCAGAGGATCCCCAAATCCAGATGTGAAAAACTTGTTGCATCACTCCCAAGAAGACTCATGGCTGTACTAGCTCAAAAGGGGCTTCTACTCAATACTGAGCAAAGGGTCTGAATACTTATGACCATGTGGTATTTCAGTTTTTCTTTTTTAATAAATTTGCAAAAATATCTACATTTCTGTTTTTTTTCTGTCAAGATGGGGTGCTGAGTGTACATTAATGAGAAATAAAGTGAACTTTTTTTTCTTTTAGCAAATGGCTGCAATGAAACAAAGAGTGAAAAATTTAAAGGGGTCTGAATACTTTCCGTACCCACTGTATTAATCTAGCAATACACCAATTGAGACATACAGCACGAAGTCATACAACAACTTCAGAATTTCATTTCAAGATTTCATTAAATCTCAGCCACACACTGTGGAAAAAAATGCTGCAGAAAAGCAGTGAACAAGTCCTAAGTTTTGGCCTAAAGACATGCAGCATATCCTTATAGACAAGCCTCCTTATTTTTGCCAACACAACACTTGTTACATTCAAATGCCCTTTAGCTTTTTATTCAACCTTCCCACTCTAGCTAGACCATGTGCTTACCAGTAGAGGGCTCTCTGTTCCCATGTACAAGAAAAATTTTACCTATTAATATCTCACTACCCATGGGAACCTAATTCATTTTTATTAAATTGACAAGTAAATGTTTACAAAATTAGAGCACAAAGTTATTGTTATATGACATGCAGTCATTGTATAAGTAGGTTATATACACAATGCAGCGACTGTGAAGCCAGCTTCTTCAGATAGAGGATCCTGTCATTGATCGGATGCCTTTCTATTTCTAGTCTTGGATGTTATGTTAAACCAACAGCCCCTAAACCACAAAAGCAAGGTCAGGTTCACCACATATAAGTACTGCCAAGTTTTAATTTAATAGCATAAACTATTTTATTCACAAGCAGTGCGCTAAATATAACTTTTATTATTATACTTGTATTGGCAGCAATAACAATATACAAAAAAGTAGGTGAACTAGGAGCAATATAAAAAAAATGTGTATGTGGATATATATATATATATATATATATATATATAACAGTACAGACCAAAAGTTTGGACATACCTTCTCATTCCAAGAGTTTTCTGTATTTTCATGACTATAAAAATTGTAGATTCACACTGAAGGCATCAAAACTATGAATTAACACATGTGGAATTATATACTTAACAAAAAAGTGTGAAACAACTGAAAATATGTCTTATATTCTAGGTTCTTCAAAGTAGCCACCTTTTGCTTTGATTACTGCTTTGCACACTCTTGGCATTCTCTTGATGAGCTTCAAGAGGTAGTCACCTGAAATGGTTTTCACTTCACAGTTGTGCCCTGTCAGGTTTAATAAGTGGGATTTCTTGCCTTATAAATGGGGTTGGGACCATCAGTTGTGTTGTTCAGAAGTCAGGTGGATACACAGCTGATAGTCCTACTGAATGGAGTATTAAAATTTGTATTATGGCAAGAAAAAAGCAGCTAAGTAAAGAAAAACAAGTGGCCATCATTATTTTAAGAAATGAAGGTCAGTCAGTCCGAAAAATTGGGAAAACTTTGAAAGTGTCCCCAAGTGCAGTGGCCAAAACCATCAAGCGCTACAAAGAAACTGGCTCACATGAAGACCGCCCCAGGAAAGGAAGACCAAGAGTCACCTCTGCTGCGGAGGATAAGTTCATCCGAGTCACCAGCCTCAGAAATCGCAGGTTAACAGCAGCTCAGATTAGAGACCAGGTCAATGCCACACAGAGTTCTAGCAGCAGACACATCTCTACAACAACTGTTAAGAGGAGACTGTGTGCAGCAGGCCTTCATGGTAAAATAGCTGCTAGGAAACCACTGCTAAGGACAGGCAACAAGCAGAAGAGACTTGTTTGGGCTAAAGAACACAAGGAATGGACATTAGACCTGTGGAAATCTGTGCTTTGGTCTGATGAGTCCAAATTTGAGATCTTTGGTTCCAACCACCGTGTCTTTGTGCGATGCAGAAAAGGTGAACGAATGGACTCTACATGCCTGGTTCCCACCGTGAAGCATGGAGGAGGAGGTGTGATGGTGTGGGGGTGCTTTGCTGGTGACACTGTTGGGGATTTATTCAAAATTGAAGGAATACTGAACCAGCATGGTTACCACAGCATCTTGCAGCGGCATGCTATTCCATCCGGTTTGCGTTTAGTTGGACCATCATTTATTTTTCAACAGGACAATGACCCCAAACACACCTCCAGACTGTGTAAGGGCTATTTGACCAAGAAGGAGAGTGATGGGGTGCTACGCCAGATGACCTGGCCTCCACAGTCACCAGACCTGAACTCAATCGAGATGGTTTGGGGTGAGCTTGACCGCAGAGTGAAGGCAAAAGGGCCAACAAGTGCTAAGCATCTCTGGGAATTCCTTCAAGACTGTTGGAAGACCATTTCAGGTGACTACCTCTTGAAGCTCATCAAGAGAATGCCAAGAGTGTGCAAAGCAGTAATCAAAGCAAAAGGTGGCTACTTTGAAGAACCTAGAATATAAGACATATTTTCAGTTGTTTCACACTTTTTTATTAAGTATATAATTCCACATGTGTTAATTCATAGTTTTGATGCCTTCAGTGTGAATCTACAATTTTTATAGTCATGAAAATACAGAAAACTCTTGGAATGAGAAGGTGTGTCCAAACTTTTGGTCTGTACTGTATATATATATGTATATCCAAAGAACACCATATCTACTGTGAAGCATGGGGGTGGCACCATCATGCTTTGGGGCTGTTTCTCTGCAAAGGGACCAGGACGACTGATCTGTGTACATGAAAGAATGAATGGGGCCATGTATCGTGAGATTTTGAGTGCAAACCTCCTTTCATCAGCAAGGGCATTGAAGATGAAACGTGGCTGGGTCTTTCAGCATGACAATGATCCCAAGCACACCACCAGGGCAACGAAGGAGTGGCTTCGTAAGAAGCATTTCAAGGTCCTGGAGTGGCCTAGCCAGTCTCCAGATCTCAACCCCATAGAAAACCTTTGGAGGGAGTTGAAAGTCCGTGTTGCCCAGCGACAAACCCAAAACATCACTGCTCTAGGGTAGATCTGCATGGAGGAATGGGCCAACATACCAGCAACAGTGTGTGCCAACCTTGTGAAGACTTACAGAAAATGTTTGACCTCTGTCATTGCCAACAAAGGATATATAACAAAGTATTGAGATGAACTTTTGTTATTGACCAAATACTTATTTTCCACCATAATTTGCAAATAAATTATTAAAAAATCAAACAATGTGATTTTCTAGATATGTTTTCTCATTTTGTCTCTCATAATTGAGGTCTACCTATGATGTCAATTACAGGCCGGCCTCATCTTTTTAAGTGGGAGAACTTGCACAATTGGTGGCTGACTAAATACTTTTTTTTCCTCACTGTATGTGTATGTGTGTGTGTATATATATACATACATCTATGTACAGTATATATCTATATTGATGTCTCTTGCACAATTCTAGAGGTAAAACACATTACAAAACTTTTACAGATTAATGCAACCTTTATTATCAGAAAAAAAGATCCAAAGAATGGCTTCAAGCAACTATATCACTATAGTACTGTACACAATGACACTGATCGTCAGTATATGTAGCTCACCACTGTGAGCAATATTTGGCTCCCTTGGCACTGTGAGGTTGAGCCTTCCTTTTACCCAGGATATCTGGAACTACACACATGATATTTTGTGCCTCTTACTCCCCTGAGGAGTCCTTATTAAGGACGAAACACGTCGGTATGTGAGACAATGTTTTAATGAAGTGTCCAATAGGTTTTTTTCGGGACCGACTTTATTAGGGGGGTAGTTACGTGGGGATAGAGGATGAATCTAGGGTGAATTAGTTTCTCATTACTCCCATGACATTACTAGAAGGCTTCTAGTTGGGAAGACTTGGTCCTCACTCCATCTATTTCCAAGTTTCTGGGTAAAATCACTTTGATTTTGGAATTTTTTCTTCTTTATTCTGTGCCGTACCCCTTTTGCATATAATAGTTGAAATTAAGGGGATGGTAAGTGTAAGAGACAGCCAATGTTGTCCTAAGCTTCATTTGTCTGTATAAACTGTTAATGTTGAATGTATTTCTGTGATTCTGTTCCTTTAAGACAGCAGCCATTGTAATTGTGACATGATGCTGGAGTGAGACCCCCCCCCCCTTTTATGTCAGCCTGCCTGTTCTGCAGACAAAGTGTGAGCAGAGAAGCAGGAAGTGACGAGACAGAGAGCAGCAGCCATCTTGGCAAGTGTTGTATTGAACTGGTGTGGAGATTTTTCTGTACAGCTAAGCTGTATCTTGGTCCAGAGACAAACAGAGTGTAAAGAGACAACAGGACTAGTGAGTCCACGTGAAAGGAACTGTGCTCAGTGGCCGATCAGTGAGACTGACATTGTGACTGTGTATATGGATACCACAGATAGAGACTCGCAGTGCTGTTGATGTACTGGACAGCACCTGCTAAATCCCGGCTTCCATCCCAGCTCAGTGTATGGATTCGGCAGGACTGTCAGTGTGCTGAGTGGAATCTGCTGTTGGATTACATTGCATTCATTGGGTTTCCCTGTTAAAGAGGACTTCATTTCTCCCAAGATCCTGATAACAGTGAGGAGAGGACGCTTCACTATAAAAGAAAGGACCGACTTTGGGCCCCACCGCGCGCTTCTACGGACTGTAAGCGGTCCACCTGGACCACTGGGGAAAAGGGGGTGCACCCAAATGTGAAGTCAGGGTCAGTTAGGGATAGTTTTGAGTATATTGTTCATTCAGTGTCCATACTGCAGAAGTGGACAGAGTAAAAGTAGAAACCATTGCAGAATTTGCCTTGAAATTGTTCATGCTATATTGTATATTTTGCTTGTCTTTAGCCCTGTCATTTTACCTTTAACTAGCCTTTATTAACTTATAGTAAATATTTTTTTTTTTTCTTGAACTACCGCGTGTGCGTTCATTTCTGGTTGCGGAGTCCAAACCACCTGCCTTGCTCTCGGTTCACAAATTGGCGTAGTCGGCAGGATCCGCTTTCCAGAATGGACGGTGACGCACCCGTTAGGGAGAATGGTGCTGGAGGAAGAATGCCAGCAGGGGCTATAATGAGTCAGTTAGCTAAATTTGATGGCAATAATATGTCAGTGAGTATGTGGGTGGAACAGATACGAATGATACAGCGAATGTACCAGACCACACCAGAAGTACTAGTAGAGCTAGCAATATTGACATTACAAGGGGATGCTAAGACCACGGTGATACTGAGGCCATTTGAACAAAGGCAGACATTTGAGCAAGTAGTCCAGATTCTAGAAACCATCTATGGAGAAACTGCATTGCTGGGGTCTCTGCAGGCTCGGTTCTTCCAGAGGGTACAACAGGAGAATGAAAGCCTTCCCCAATATGCAAATGCCCTACAAGAACTGCTCCGAGATATTCAAAGGAAGGAAAGAGGGGGCTCGCCAGCCTTCTGTAACCCTGATCGGACTCTCCGTGACCAGTTTGTCCTGGGGATACGTGACGGCAGTTTAACTGTGACTATGCAGGATTTTATACGACGAGAGACTGATGCTAAATTCCATGATGTACAGGTAGAGGCCATCTCCCGTGCCAATAGTATGGTCCCGAGGCCCCAGACCGCAGTTGGAGTTACTTTGTCACAGGGGGCTAGTTCTGGCTCAGAGACAGTAGAAAAAGGGACGGTTAAAGAAATTCTCACAGTAATGCAGAAACTGCAAGAACAAATGGAACACTTGCACACTCGTTGTGATGAGCAGTCTATGAAAATTGCAGACTTCCAGAAGACTGGAGATGAAAGGGTGAGCCATCCACACCCAGCAAGTCAGAATCACCCACCACCCCGCTGGAGGGGTGAGGATAGGACCTACCAAAGGGGTCCAAATCATTTAGTGCAGTGCTCAGGAGAAATCGAAGGGGCTTACCGAAGGGGCCCAAACAGATGGCCAGAACGACGGGGGATACGCTGCTGGGAGTGTGGACGGATGGGCCACGTTGCTGCTAGATGTCCAGAGCAGCGACAAACTTATGAGAGACCGCCGTTAAACTGAAGTCCCCTGCTGCTGTACGGCATGTAGTAGGGGAGACTGACAAGGAGACTATGTGGGGAGAATGCCCTGATGATGACCTGATCGCTGCAAGTCCTGTCATACAGGTGGAAATGGAGGGTATTCCGGTTACCGGGATGATTGACACGGGTTCCCAAGTAACGACCTTGAGTAGAGACTATTATGAACGGTACTTCCGGCAACATGTGAAATATGATCCCCATACATTCGTACGAGTGGTCGCAGCTAACCAGTTACCAGTTCCGGTCGTGGGAGTGGCCTGGATGAATGTCCGGGTATGTGGCCAAGATCTAGGTAGGAAAGGCATTGTGGTGGTACAGGAGTCACATGAAGTAAAGGTCCCTGTCATTTTGGGGATGAATGTGTTAAAAGAATTAGATCAGATCCTCTTTGAAAAGAAAGGTCACGGTTATTGGAAAGAAACCACCACCCATCGGCCTACTCAAACAGCTTTCCAGCGGCTGATCCGGACATGTGGCTTACAGAAAAGTTCAGATGCACAGCGTCCTCTGGCTCGAATTTCAGTTCCTTTGCATACAAAAGTTACACTGCCACCCAGTCGGGAGACAATAGTGTCCATGCCCGTAGGCACCTGTCGGAAACTAGAGGGCATAGCTGTGTTGGTAGAACCACTGCAGGCAGCCGAAGGAGGTGTTGATCCGCTAGTGGCCCGTTCCTTGGCAATAGTTCGCAATGGAAGAGTACCACTTCGATGTGTAAACACTCAGGACCAGAGTGTGGACCTGACCCCAGGGAGGCTGCTGGCTAACATCTATGTGACTCCGGAGGAAGTAAGGAAAGTAACTCCAATGCAGCTGAAGCCGACTGAAAGGGATGAGTGGACCGTAACTGTGTCCATGGGAGAAGATGAGGAACCCACCTCTGAATGGAATGGCCGTGCAATTCGAGAACAGATGAAGATGGATGTAAGTTCATGTTCTCTGGAATGGGTGCAGAAGGTAGATGAGCTGTTGTGGGAGAACCGAGCCACCTTTGCACGGTATGCTGAAGATTTTGGATGTACCACAGGGATCTACCATGAGATTCCCACAGGAGACACCCCTCCAATTAGAGAGCGCTACCGACAAATTCCTCCACAGTTGTATCAGGAAGTGAAAGAACTGTTAGCTAAGATGCTACAGGGTGGGATCATCCAAGAAAGCCAGAGTCCCTGGGCGGCTCCTGTGGTGTTAGTAAGAAAAAAAGATGGGTCCATCCGATTTTGCGTAGACTATCGGAAGTTAAACGCTTGCACCGTACGAGATTCCTACCCCTTGCCACGGATTGAGGAGTCTCTCTCAGCGCTGGGGAGAGCCCGGTACTTCTCCTCACTAGATCTGGCTAGTGGGTATTGGCAGGTGCCGATGGCCACAAAAGACAAAGAGAAGACGGCATTCATCTTGCCCATGGGACTATACGAATTTAACCGGATGCCCTTCGGGTTGACAAATGCACCCGGAACGTTTCAGCGGTTGATAGAGAAATGTCTCGGTGACTTCAACTTTGAGTTCACTCTCATCTACTTGGATGACATTATAGTGTATTCTGCGACCTTTGAAGACCATCACCACCAGTTGGGGCAAGTATTTCGAAGATTGCGGGAACATGGGCTCAAATTGAAACCCAGTAAATGTCGGTTGTTCCAATCTGAAATTGATTACTTGGGTCACCGCGTATCAGGAGAAGGGGTGAGACCATCAAGAGACAAGATAGCGGCTGTTCAAGATTGGCCGATACCGACTACCCTGCGAGAAGTGAGGGCGTTCCTTGGAGTAGCCGGTTACTATCGACGGTTTATTAAGGATTTCGCCAAGGTAGCAGCACCACTTAATGCTCTCCTACGAGGCACATCCGGTGGTCCAAAGAACCGGTCCGTGAAGTGGGGACCTGAACAGGAACAAGCCTTCCAGGCATTGAAGGATGCACTGACAACAGCCCCAATCTTGGCATATGCTGATTACCACTTGCCGTTCCAGCTATATACAGATGCAAGCCTGTATGGTCTTGGAGCAGTGCTTTCCCAGCTTCAGGATGGCCAGGAGAGGGTCATAGCGTACGGCAGCCGGTCTTTGAGAGATTCTGAAAGAAACCCCGAGAATTATAGTTCATTTAAATTGGAGCTGTTGGCACTGGTATGGGCCATGACCGAGAAATTCTCTGAATATTTGACCGGTGCTGAAGTTTTAGTACTGACTGACAACAACCCACTAGCTCACCTGGAAAATGCCAAGCTCGGGGCGTTAGAGCAGAGGTGGATAGCCCGAATGTCTACGTTCAATTACCGCATTAAGTATCGGTCCAAGACAGAGAACCAGAATGCTGACGGACTTTCTAGGGTAACTGCCCAGACCCCCACAGAAGACGTGGATCATGAGTTGGAGCATGTGGAGGTGCCTGACTTCAGCAGATTTTCACAGGCCTTGACCGCCACTAATCAGTTTGAGATGGAGGGGACTGAAATGGCTCCTTTCTTTGGTCCCTCACGACAGGAATGGGCACAGATACAACAGACCCATGAGGGGCTGGCGCAGATGATCAAGTGTGTTGAGAAAGGCCAGAAGCCCTGTAGAGAGGAAAGAGAACGACTGACACGTGAGATATTATCTGTTTTGAGTCAGTGGGAAAAGTTGGAGATGAAAAATGGAGTGCTATGCCGAAAGGTCTATTTACCTTCTGAGATTGACATTCGATACCAAATTGTGGTGCCTAGTGAACTGGCTCGCTCGTTGGCAGTTGAGGCTCATAATAAGAATGGACATTTTGGTCATGAGAAGACCTTTCGTTGGTTACAGCGACTGATTTACTGCCCTGGTCTTCGTCAAATGGTCGAAGAAGTATGCCGCAGCTGTCGAACTTGTGAGATCCATAAGGCAATAGAACAGAGAGCTCCCCTGCAAACCATCGTGACCCAGGAACCTTTAGAAATCGTCATGATAGACTATCTAATGGTGGGCCCATCCAATAGCGGACACCAGTATTGCCTCGTAATGGTGGATCACTTCACCAAATTTGCGGTGGTAACCGCCACCAAGGACCAGACAGCTGAGTCAGCAGCTCGTGCTCTGTGCCAAGATTTCATTCGAGTATATGGGTGCCCCCAACGCATCCACTCCGACCAGGGCGCCTGCTTTGAGGGACACGTAATGAAAGAAGTTCAACGTATCTACGGGATAAAGAAGTCGCACACGACTCCATACCACCCTCAGGGAAATGGGGCCTGTGAAAGATTCAACAGAACTCTGCTACAGATGCTGCGGACTCTGGAGGAAGACAAGAAGTTACAGTGGCCTCAGTTCTTGTCTGAAATGGTGTGGGCCTATAACAATCAGGTCCATTCTACAACGGGGTACTCTCCTTATACACTTCTCTTTGGGCGGTCTGGGCGAAGTATAGGAGAATTACAGTTGAATGATGTGGATGGGTTCCCTCCGAGGGATCCAACCTCTTGGGTGCGGGCGCATCGGCAGAGACTTGAGACGATCCATCGATTGGTGCGGCAGCGCCTGCAAGAACATCCCCATCCTGATAAGACCCCAGTGCAAGAAGCACCATTGCAACCAGGCGACCTGGTGCTAGTTCGTGTCAAGAAACCCCAAGGGAAATTGGAAAGCAGATGGGAGGCTTTGCCGTATCGTGTTGTTGGCCGCAAGTATGCGAATGGGCCAGTGTACCAGGTCCAGAAAGAAGGAACTGATTGTGTTCGAGTACTTCACCGAAATATGTTGCGCCTGTGTCATTCTGAAGGGACAAATCACAATGGGCCTGCCAATGTGAATGAGCTCCCACAGTCAGAGAATGGAGGTGCGGAATGGGCCTCCGACGAGGAGGATGATTGTTGGCCGATCCCTGCTCCTGGGGATGTTCCACCTGTGACTACTGTATCTCCGGCCTGTGCCCCCTCTGGTGCGGAATCCGCTGGTCCTTCTCAGCCCATAGCTGCAGCACCCCATAATATACCACCGGTCCTCAGACGGACCACTAGGCCAAATGCTGGTATTCCCCCTGTTCGGTATGCGCAGGATGAGTTTGTTTGGCCTGCCATACATCGGTATACTACCACTCTGTGCATAAAAGTACAACCCTCTGGATATACAGTCATAGGCAGGGACTGCCAATCTTAAAGTGGGGGGGAATATGTAAGAGACAGCCAATGTTGTCCTAAGCTTCATTTGTCTGTATAAACTGTTAATGTTGAATGTATTTCTGTGATTCTGTTCCTTTAAGACAGCAGCCATTGTAATTGTGACATGATGCTGGAGTGAGACCCCCCCCCTTTTATGTCAGCCTGCCTGTTCTGCAGACAAAGTGTGAGCAGAGAAGCAGGAAGTGACGAGACAGAGAGCAGCAGCCATCTTGGCAAGTGTTGTATTGAACTGGTGTGGAGATTTTTCTGTACAGCTAAGCTGTATCTTGGTCCAGAGACAAACAGAGTGTAAAGAGACAACAGGACTAGTGAGTCCACGTGAAAGGAACTGTGCTCAGTGGCTGATCAGTGAGACTGACATTGTGACTGTGTATATGGATACCACAGATAGAGACTCGCAGTGCTGTTGATGTACTGGACAGCACCTGCTAAATCCCGGCTTCCATCCCAGCTCAGTGTATGGATTCGGCAGGACTGTCAGTGTGCTGAGTGGAATCTGCTGTTGGATTACATTGCATTCATTGGGTTTCCCTGTTAAAGAGGACTTCATTTCTCCCAAGATCCTGATAACAGTGAGGAGAGGACGCTTCACTATAAAAGAAAGGACCGACTTTGGGCCCCACCGCGCGCTTCTACGGACTGTAAGCGGTCCACCTGGACCACTGGGGAAAAGGGGGTGCACCCAAATGTGAAGTCAGGGTCAGTTAGGGATAGTTTTGAGTATATTGTTCATTCAGTGTCCATACTGCAGAAGTGGACAGAGTAAAAGTAGAAACCATTGCAGAATTTGCCTTGAAATTGTTCATGCTATATTGTATATTTTGCTTGTCTTTAGCCCTGTCATTTTACCTTTAACTAGCCTTTATTAACTTATAGTAAATATTTTTTTTTTTCTTCTTGAACTACCGCGTGTGCGTTCATTTCTGGTTGCGGAGTCCAAACCACCTGCCTTGCTCTCGGTTCACATAAGTGATATATGTAATGGATACTTGGACTATTTATTAGTTGATGTGAATTCTTTCCTGGGTATAGGATATGACATACTTGTGACTCTATTTGAATATCTTTTTCATTTGTATGTGCATTGGTTTGTATTAGGTTTTAAAGTATATTTATTAAAACTTATGAGAGCAAGTGAAATTGAGAGCTTTCTTTGTTATTTTGTTACTTTGCTTAATTAACTTTTTGAAAAACAATTCCACAAAACATTAACCAATATTGTGATAGGTGACACAGCAACCCATACAAAACAAGAAAGACATAGATCAGACACATAATAAAAGCAGGTAACACAACTAAGACAGTTGCCTCCTGTAACCTAACAGAAAGCACCCCCCTCATGAAAAGGGGGAACATGGGGAGGATATGTGTGGGTGGGGCGAGGGTGGAGCACCGAGAGGGGGAACACCCTTCCTGTTATAGTACCATCAATAAAATCTATCTATAAATCTTTCCCAACAGTCAAATAATTTTCCTACCTCAATCTTCTTTATGGTAGGAACTTCCACCCAATCCATTTTCATTACATAGGACAGTTTTTCCAAAAATAATCTAAATGGAGACGAGTCTTGGCATCCAGGTTTGTAAAATGGTTTTAATTCCTACTGCTGCTATCACATGTAGTAAAGCCTACAGTTTGGGGTACCTGGGAATCTTTCTTTGTCTATGTAGCCAAATATTACCCAGGTGGAATAAAACAGGGCTGTGGTAGTAAGATGTGTGGTTGTGTAAGCATGAAATCTAACCCAAAATGTCTGCAACTGCACACAGGACCAGAGATCCGCCCACTCTTGCTGACAGTGAAAACACTTCTCACTGGGGCATATGCCCATTTCATGTCACCTCATCGGTGTGAGATATGCATACCTGGAGGACCATTTGTACAAAACAGCTAGATGGGAGGTATCACACAGTGTCCTCTAGGGCCTTCAACAAGACTGACTTGATAGGGAAGGTATGTCAGATACCCATTTTAGTAATCGCTGTTTGCATATGGGTATAGTCTAGAGAGGTATGGAGGAAAGTGTGATAGGGGGATATGTGGCCCTTTGTTGAGGGTGGGAGCCGCAGACAGGAGTGAATGGAAATGTTCCATTCCAACGGGGTCATAGCCACAGTTGTTTTGTTAATATAGCTCTTTGCTAGCAAGTAAGCAAAGAAAGTAAATGAGATTGAGGGGTATCACAACCAGAGATCGGGTAGAGAGAGCATTTTATAAATCTCTTTGTCTAACATGTAGTCAATACTCATAATGGCGCCCCTGTGCCAATTATAAAATTCCATGTGAGGGGAGCCCAGTTGGAAGTCAGGGATAGCTAGGAGAGACAAGTGGACAGAGTAGTTGGGATGCAATCACTTCAAGCAGAGGGTTGTTCCTATTCACTTCTGGGATAAACATGTATGAAATTTGGTAGGGCTATATTCCGAGCGAAGGACCGGTCACCAATTCTGCCAGAAAAAAACAGAAAAAGCAGCACCAAGCGATAATAGTGTAATACTGCATGCATAAGGTGACAATAGGCGAAAAAACAGAACAATTGGTTGCTCACCTTTGTTGGTTGTAACAATAGTTCACAACCACTTTTATCGCATAGAGGGATAATTCCCAAATAAGGACACAGCCCCAGTAAGCAGCTGCTGGTCTCAGGAACCCAGTAAAGGGGTTTACACATCAGGATCATCCAATGCAGAGGAAAGATGAGGCAGAGAGAGCGCTGGTCCAAAGTAAAATTATTTTATTCCATTAGGTTAACACACGACGTGTTTGTAGAAACAAGCCCTTTTTCAAGTGTGTACACACACTTGAAAGGTCTAACAACATGACGATGGGGACACATCAAGCATGGGGATTAGTTATCTTGGCAAGGAGTTTACCCAGTCTATTGGCTTGGCGATTGAAGTGATTGCAATCTTGTGTGCCACCTAGCCTGACTTTGCATAGAAGTTTCCAGTTTATCCATAGCTTCGTCATACACCCACCTAGCCTTTTGGGTTGGAAGGCAGGCAAAAGAGTGTTGGTCTGAGATAAGTGCGTACTGTAGTATTCCAAACCATGATTTCACTTGTTCGCGCTTGTGAGAGGTATAGTTAATTATGTGTCCCCGGAAGACTGTCTTATATGTACCAAATCATCATCTATATATTTGCCCATTACATTTTTAAGTGTTTCAAAATCCTCGGAGTTCACTAGGTGGTGCTGGAAGCCCCACATTCCTGACTTGATATGAGGCTCAAGGGCTGTAACAGTGAGCTTGATAGAAGCATGATCCGAGACCAGAATTGGAGAAGCTGAATCATCTTCCACCATTATAAAAAGTGAGAGTGACATAAGAAAGCAGTCTATACAAGAGAAACTTTTGTGGACCAGTGAATGAAAGGTGTATTCCCTGGCCATGGCATTCAAGCTGTGCCAGGGGTCGCATAGAGATATGGTTTCCATCAAGTATGTTAAGTCCCTTGAGGGTAGTCTTATCTATTGCTGGGTACTGTGTAGTATTGAAATACCCACCTATTATTAAATTGGGGTATTGTTTCTGTACAGTGGCGTAACTAGGAATGGCTGGGCCCCAAGGTGAACATTTGACATGGCCCCCCCCCACACAAACCGCATTCCTGCACATACTATTATGCACCATAGTGGCCCCTGCACATACTATTATACCCCATTGTGGACCACCCATCTATTCGCTGGGTCTTTTCAGACCCCAGAGTATAATGATTGGAAACCCAGGGGAGGATACAAACATAAGAAACAATGTTACTTACCTCTCCCTGGCTCCGGTGCACTCCCCGCTACTTTCAGCCTTCTTCAATGTTGGACCAGGTCACGAGAGCCAGGCATGTGTTGCAATGCATAATGACGCCGGCCTGGCTCACATGACATCTGGGACGTCACCAAGGAGACGAAGACTGCCGGAGGTAAGTAACAGTATTTTTTATGTTCCCTTACCTCCCCTGGGCCTCCGATCATTATACTCTGGAGTCTGAAAAGACCCCAGAGTATAATGATAACAGTGTTTGTGGGGTTTGCCGGCCCGCAGTCTTACTTACCGACCCCCACTCCTGCTTCCGCAGAAGGGGAAGCGCAGGCGGCTATGAGCCGGAGCGGCGATCAGTAAGTAAATAGGGCCCATTACCTGCTGGTGTATTAAAAAAAAAAAAAAAAACATATCAGGGGCCCGCTGGGTCCCCTAATGTCCCGGGCCATGTGGCAGCTGCTCCCGCTGCTACCCCGGTATTTACGCCACTGTTTCTATACTAATAAGTTAGTCAATTTGGTGAAAAATTGCGTGTTAGATTGATTTGTGGCCTTGATGTTAAATAGTGATGCAAACCTTCAACAGTAGGTACCTGCCCCTCTTGTCTGCCACATCCTCCTCCACAGAAAATGGCAGGCCATGGCGCAGAAGTATTTCAACTCCTTGGCCCTTTGAGATAATATTGGCAGTGTAGCAAATTTCTAACTAGGGTGCTTTTAAAGTTGCCCCACAGCCACATTTCCAGTGTGTTTCTTGTAGATATACATTGGGGAAAAAAAGTATTTAGTCAGCCACCAATTGTGCAAGTTCTCCTACTTAAAAAGATGAGAGGCCTGCAATTGACATCATAAGTAGACCTCAACTATGAGAGACAAAATAAGAAAACATACCTAGAAAATCACATTTTTTTATTTTTTAGGAATTTATTTGCAAATTATGGTGGAAAATAAGTATTTGGTTACGTACAAACAAGCAAGATTTCTGGCTCTCACAGACCTGTAACTTCTTCTTTAAGAGGCTCCTCTGTCCTCCACTCATTACCTGTAGTAATGGCACCTGTTTGAAATTGTTATCAGTATAAAAGACACCTGTCCACAACCTCAAACAGTCACACTCCAAACTCCACTATGGTGAAGACCAAAGAGCTGTGGAAGGACACCAGAAACAAAATTGTAGACCTGCACCAGGCTGGGAAGACTGAATCTGCAATAGGCAAGCTGCTTGGTGTGAATAAATCAACTGTGGGATCAATAATTAGAAAATGGAAGACATACAAGACCACTGATAATCTCCTTCGATCAGGGGCTCCACGCAAGATCTCACCCCGTGGGGTCAAAATGATCACAAGAACAGTGAGCAAAAATCCCAGAACCACACCGGGGGACCTAGTGAATGACCTGCAGAAAGCTGGGACTAACGTAACAAAGGCTGCCGTTAGTAACACACTACGCCGCTAGGGACTCAGATACTGCAGTGCCAGACATGTACATGTAAGCAAGTACATATCTGGGCCAATCTGAAGTTTGCTAGAGAGCATTTGGATGTTCCAGAAGAGTATTGGGAGAATGTCATATGGTCAGATGAAACCAAAGTAGAACTGTTTGGTAGAAACACAATTCGTCATGTTTGGAGGAGAGTGAATGCTGAGTTGTATCCAAAGAACACCATACCTACTGTGAAGCATGGGGGTGGCAACATCATGCTTTGGGGCTATTTCTCTGCAAAGGGACCAGGACGACTGATCCGTGTACATGAAAGAATGAATGGGGCCATGTATCGTGAGATTTTGAGTGCAAACCTCCTTCCATCAGCAAGGGTATTGAAGATGAAACGTGGCTGGGTCTTTCAGCATGACAATGATCCCAAGCACACCGCCAGGGAAACGAAGGAGTGGCTTCGTAAGAAGCATTTCAAGGTCCTGGAGTGGCCTAGCCAGTCTCCAGATCTCAACCCCATAGAAAACCTTTGGAGGGAGTTGAAAGTCTGTGTTGCCCAGCCACAGCCCCAAAACATCACTGCTCTAGAGGAGATCTGCATTGAGGAATGGGCCAACATACCAGCAACAGTGTGTGCCAACCTTGTGAAGACTTACAGAAAACGTTTGACCTCTGTCATTGCCAACAAAGGATATATAACAAAGTATTGAGATGAACTTTTGTTATTGACCAAATAATTATTTTCCACCATAATTTGCAAATAAATTCTTTAAAAATCAGACAATGTGATTTTCTGGATTTGTTTTCTCATTATGTCTCTCATAGTTGAGGTCTACCTATGATGTCAATTACAGGCCTCTCATCTTTTTAAGTGGGAGAACTTGCACAATTAGTGGCTGACTAAATACTTTTTTCCCCACTGTATTATATCAAGTTTATGTCGTTTGAGGTGAGTATTTTCTTCCATTTTATGGTAGTATTAAAACCCACCATAATCCAGGAGAGAAAGCGGACACCAGTGGGAGTAGTGAATTCCTTGCCTAGTAACTGAGTGTCAGTATCCATCCCACTTTGTACTGGCTCATGTGAAATAATAATAATAATAATCCTTTAATAGTTCTACCATGGGGAAATTCAGTGTGTTACAGCAGCAAACATATGCAATGCAAAGATAAGCAATACAAATACAAATGCAACATACACACGTGGACAAAATTGTTGGTACCCCTCGTTTAATGAAAGAAAAACCCACAATGGTCACAGAAATAACTTGAATCTGACAAAAGTAATAATATAAAAAAATCTATGAAAATGAACAAATGAAAGTCAGACATTGCTTTTCAACCATGCTTCTACAGAATTTTTAAAAAAAGAAAACTCATGAAACAGATCTGGACAGAAATGTTGGTACCCTTAACCTAATATTTTGTTGCAGAACATTTTGAGGCAATCACTGCAATCAAATGATTCCTGTAACTGTCAATGAGACAATCTGCACCTCTCAAGAGGTATTTTGGCCTACTCCTCATGAGCAAACTGCTCCAGTTTCGGGTTTGAAGGGTGCCTTTTCCAGATGGCATGTTTCAGCTCCTTCCAAAGATGCTCAATAGGATTTAGGTCAGAGCTCATAGAAGGCCACTTCAGAATAGTCCAATGTTTTCCTCTTAGCCATTCTTGGGTGTTTTTAGCTGTGTTTTAGGTCATTATCCTGTTGCAAGAGCCATGACCTGCGACTGAGACCAAGCTTTCTGACACTGGGCAGCACATTTCTCTCTAGAATCCCTTGATAGTCTTGAGATTTGATTATACCCTGTGCAGATTCAAGACACCCTGTGCCAGATGCAGCCCCAGAACATAACAGAGCCTCCTCCATGTTTCACAGTAGGGACAGTGTTCTTTTCAAGATATGCTTCCTTTTTTACGTCTGTGAACATGGATGCTCTGATGTGCCTTGCCAAAAATTTCGATTTTTGTCTCATCTGTCCATAGGATATTCTCCCAGAAGCTTTGTGGCTTGTCAACATGTAGCTTGGCAAATTCCAGTCTGTCAGATTCAAGTTATTTCTGTGACCATTGTGGGTTTGCCTTTTATTAAACGAGGGGTACCAACAATTTTGTCCACGTGTGTATATACGAACATTCCAAGGTAGAGGCATCCCATTGATAGTAGACAGACAGATAGAAAGGTACAGGTAAAGAAGTAGAAGAAAAGGGTTTGGGGTGGGGATATCACAACAGAAAGATATTTCAGTTCTCTGTATGGACTAATCTCCGCTTAGGTCGGTGTTGGTTGTCCAGCCTGACCGCAGTGGAGAGGAAAGACTTCCGATAGCGCTCCTTCTCACACTTAGGGTGAAGTAGTCGGTCACTGATAGTACTGCCCAGCACTATCATGGTCTCATGCATGGGATGGGAGTTATTCTCCTGTATGAAGCTCACCACGGACAGTATCCTTCTGTCACCCACTACCTGCACTGGGTCTAGGGGGCTCCCCAGGACAGAGCTGGCCCTTCTAATCAGCTTGTCAAGTTTATTTCTATCCCTGGTTGATATACTGCTCCCCCAGCAGGCCACTCCATAGAAGATGGATGATGCCACTACCGAATTGAAAATAAGTCCTAAGAAGTGCCCCCGGGACTCCAAAGGCTCTCAGCCTCCTATGCAGGTAGAGCCTACTGTGGCCCTTCCTGTACAGGACCTCCATGTGATCTGCCCAGTCCAGCTTATTATTGAGAAGCACACCCAGGTACTTATAGGTGTTGACAATCTCGATGCCCGTCCCCTGGATGTAAACTGGTTTAGGAGGGCATCTGCATTTACAGAAGTCCACCACCATCTCCTTGGTCTTCCCAGCGTTAATCCTCAGGTGGTTCCGCTGGCACCAGTCCACAAAATCCCAGTTCAGTTCTCTGTACTCCCTGTCATCTTCGTCTGTTATGAGGCCTACTATTGCAGATTCTTCAGAATACTTCTGTAGGCAGCAGCTAGATGAGTTGCACCTAAAATCTGCGATGTACAGTGTGAAGAGGAAAGGGACAAGAACTGTACCCTGAGGTGCCCTCATATTACAGATCACGGTGTCTAACACAGTCCCGGGCTCTCACATACTGAAGTCAATTTGTGAGGTAGTCTAGGATCCAATTAGAGAGGTGGTGGTCCATTCCAGCAGGGGCCAGCTTGTCACCCTGGCTGTATGGTGTTAAAAGCACTGGAGAAATCAAAGAATATTATTCTCACAGTGCTCCCTGGTTTCTCCAGGTGAGAAAGAGCCCTGTGCAGAAGGTGGATGATGGCATCATCCACCCCAATGCCTGGCCAATAAGCAAACTGGAAAGGGTCCATAGCTGGGCTCACTAGAGGGTGGAGATGTGTGAGAACCAATCTCTCTAAGATCTTCATCAGGTGGGATGTCAATGCTACTGGTCTGAAGTCGTTGAGGTCCATAAGGTGAGGTTTCACAGGTACCACATAAGAAGATTTCCATAATTCAAGGACTATTTCCAGCTTCAGGCTCATATTAAACATATATGTAATAATACTACACAGCTGATCCCCACAAGTCTTAATTAGCCTTGCACTGATGCTATCTGGCCCTGCGGCTTTCCCGCCTTGATCTTTTTCAGCTCCCTTCTCACCTGGGCACATGTGAAGGTCAGACTGTGGTCAGATAAAGACAAATTTCTGGATTTACTGGTCTGGTGGGAAGTAGCCGCAGGGGGTGAAGTCATTGAGGTAGGAGAAACTGAAGGACATGCTGGGGTGGGAGGAGCTGGTGTGTGATCAAATCTATTGAAGAATAGAGGAGACAGACTGTCTATGACCCGAAATTGACTTAAGCCCATCCCAGACTCCCCTTATGTCTTTTCTTTCCATTTGCTTTTCCATTTTATTCTTATAATTGGCTTTTTCTTGCCTGATTTGACGCCTAAGCTCATTCTGTACCTCCCTCAGCCCCCCTCCTTATCTCTTGCCTTGAATGCCATCTTTTTCTCCTTAAGTAGTGTTTTTATATCAGAATTAATCCATGATTTGTTGTTAGAGAAACACCTCACCACTTTTGTGGGTACTGTGTTGTCCACACAAAAATTAATGTAGTCTGTTATGCAGTATGTGAGTCCTTCTATGTCTTCTCCATAAGAATCCTACAGCACTTCCTATGCGGTTGTGTCAAAACAGTCCCCCAGAACCTCAATACTCTCTTCGGACTATACCCTTACTGTGCGGGTGACAGCTGGTTCCCTACGTACAATTGGCTTGTACACAGATTGGAGATGCACTAGGTTGTGATCCAATGTAACAAGGTTGTGTTGTAAGAGACAGCCAATGTTGTCCTAAGCTTTATTTGTCTGTATAAATTGTTAATGTTGAATGTATTTCTGTGATTCTGTTCCTTTAAGACAGCAGCCATTGTAATTGTGACATGATGCTGGAGTGAGACCCCCCCCCCCCTTTTATGTCAGCCTGCCTGTTCTGCAGACAGAGTGTGAGCAGAGAAGCAGGAAGTGACGAGACAGAGAGCAGCAGCCATCTTGGCAAGAGAGAAGACAGGTGTCTGTGCTGTGTTGAACTGGTGTGGATATTTTTCTGTACAGCTAAGCTGTATCTTGGTCCAGAGACAAACAGAGTGTAAAGAGACAACAGGACTAGTGAGTCCACGTGAAAGGAACTGGGCTCAGTGGCTGATCAGTGAGACTGACATTGTGACTGTGTATATGGATACCACAGATAGAGACTCGCAGTGCTGTTGATGTACTGGACAGCACCTGCTAAATCCCGGCTTACATCCCAGCTCAGTGTATGGATTCGGCAGGACTGTCAGTGTGCTGAGTGGAATCTGCTGTTGGATTACATTGCATTCATTGGGTTTCCCTGTTAAAGAGGACTTCATTTCTCCTGAGATCCTGATAACAGTGAGGAGAGGATGCTTCACTATAAAAGAAAGGAACGACTTTGGGCCCCACCGCACGCTTCTATGGACTGTAAGCGGTCCACCTGGACCACTGGGGAAAAGGGGGTGCACCCAAATGTGATGTCAGGGTCAGTTAGGGATAGTTTTGAGTATATTGTTCATTCAGTGTCCATACTGCAGAAGTGGACAGAGTAAAAGTAGAAACCATTGCAGAATTTGCCTTGAAATTGTTCATGCTATATTGTATATTTTGCTTGTCTTTATCCCTGTCATTTTACCTTCAAATAGCCTTTATTAACTTATAGTAAATATATATTCTTTTCTTGAACTACCGCGTGTGCGTTCATTTCTGGTTGCGGAGTCCAAACCACCTGCCTTGCTCTCGGTTCACAGTATAACAAGGTTGCGTGTCTTGCCTTACCCAGCTGTCCAAGCAAAGAAACGGGGATGTGTATGTATTTGGAATCCCATGGGCCAAAGGGAAGTGTCTGGGTAGAGGGGGGAGATGGTATAACCAAGGATATTGAAAGAAAGAGATACAACGGTTAAAACATGGCAACTGCGCATGCCCGGCGGCCATCTTTATTCTTTTCCTAGATGAGCTAGGAGGAACAGGACATTGCAGGGGCGTGATGCAACGGCAAAGGCAGGAGTAGAATAGCCTTTCTAAAGGCTATTCCAACGTGTCCTTAGTTTAAAATGCATATCTCCATATCCCTAGGCTCTCTGCAGCAAGGAAAATAGCTCTTTTTTAACGGATCGAATCAAATCGCTTTGGGAAATTTGGCAAAGCTGCCGAATCGAATTTTTGAGAAATTCGCTCATCTCTATTCACAGTAATGCTGTTAAATATATTCTGCTGGATGTGGACTAAGCTCAGGCCCAAGGCCAGCACAGACAGTTTTTGTAGTTCATTAAGGGTATATTTACATGTGGTGGAAAAGATGGGATTTTTCTGTGGAACAAGTTCACATGGTTGAAAATAAAGAGGAATTTAAGGCAGATTCATCTTCATTCCAAGCACAAAAACAGCAGTATCTTGGCAAGTGAGGCACTGATTCATACGGGGAAAACACCATTTGATTCAGGAGACCCTCACCTCATCTATCAGCAGGATTGAGCGGATATGCAGGTTTTTAGTGACCGACTGCCTTTAAGCCTATTTATGACAAAATCAAAAGTCAGCTTTCAATTGGTCATATATCAGCTCAAAAGATTGCTAAAGAGAGAAGAGGAGCCCAAGACTGAGTTGTCAGATAATCTGTCTCACAGTTTAGATAATAAATGGAATTCTATAGTCTGTATTGTACTGCTTATACATGCAAGCTGTACAAGTTTAATGAAGCAAAATCTTTCTTTAAGGCTGAAGCCCCACATTGCGAAAATGCTGCATTTCACAGTACCTACAAAGTGGATGGGATTCTGGCTAATCCTATCAACACATTGCAGAAAAAAATTTGCAGTGGAAAAGCTGCATGTCAGTTATACCTGCGGAAACACTGGAGTTTTCGATATAGGTACAATAGGGGCAGAAAGTCCACAGAGGAAAACTGCGAAATCGCAATGAAAAATGCTGTGGAAAAAAAACACGTGTTTCCGCGGTTTTTTCCACAGCGATTTTTTGCTGTGCTATGTTACATGGGGCCATAGCCTAAAAATGTCTTGTTAGCCCAAAATACATATAAATCAATGATAAAAAAAATATATACTTGCTGTCCCATGTCTCCACCTTAGCCTTGATTGAAGGCAGTTGCCTTTTCACTGGTATGAGCTTTGAAATTTCTGGGCCAGGAAGTACACTCCCTACTAAGTACTGCATTCTCATAGACATACTGCACATTAGTCAAATCCATCATCAATACACTTCAGACCACTCTTCTAAGTGTACTGATGATGGATATGGCACATACATAGTACATCTTTGAGGGGATATAACATGGCTTAGAGATTACCTCCGGCACTCGGCTGTGTTACTCTGACTCCAGCGGTTTAATCCTCTGGATGCCATGATCAATAGCGATCACAGGGGGACTGGGGGAAAGATCGCCCCCCACCATTACTTAAGATCATGGGGTCCGAGGGGTTGCCAGGGCAGCCAGGAGGTGAGGCAATGGCCTCTCGACTGCCTATGCACAGTTCCCATAGGGAACCTACGTGCGATGTACTGCAATATTACGGCATATATTGCAGTACATTGCACTGGGGATCTGAGATCCCAAGTTCAAGTCCCCTTGTTGGACATGTAAAAAGTAAAAAAAACAAATTAAAATAGTTTAAGATATATAATAAAAAATAAACAAATAATAAAAAGTTCAAAAAACCCACCTTTACATTTAAAAAACACATAACGAAACCAAAAAAAAATATATATCCAAAAATAGCCTTATTTATCCCATTTTATATGTTATAAAAAATATATACCACAATGTGCAAATTAACATATTTTTGTTCACTTCTCTTTCCTCCAAAAATAGTGATATAAAGTGATCAAAAAGTCATACATACCAAACATTGGTACCAATAAAAAGTACAACTTGTCCCGCAAATAAAGAGCCCTTATGTATCTCCGACAATGGTAAAAACGTTATAGGCATCAGAATAGGCATCAGGAAAATCGTTCATTTTAAAAAAGTGATGTTTTATTTGTAAAAGCGGTAAAACCTAATAAAACCAATATACAGTGCTGGCCAAAAGAATTGGCACCCCTGCAATTCTGTCAGATAATACTCAATTTCTTCCAGAAAATGATTGCAATCACAAATGCTTTGGTAATAATATCTTCATTTATTTTGTTTGCAATGAAAAAACACAAAAGAGAATGAAAAAAAAGTCAAATCATTGATCATTTGTCTTCAATGGAAAACCACAAAAAGAATTGTCAAAAAGCCAAATTGGATATAATTCCACACCAAACATAAAAAAGGGGGTGGACAAAAGTATTGGCACCCTCAGCCTAATACTTGGTAGCACAACCTTTAGACAAAATAACTGCGAACAACCGCTTCCGGTAACCATCAATGAGTTTCTTACAATGCTCTGCTGGAATTTTAGACCATTCTTCTTTGGCAAATTTCTCCAGGTCCCTGAGATTTGAAGGGTGCCTTCTCCAAACTGCCATTTTGAGATCTCTCCACAGGTGTTCTATGGGATTCAGGTCTGGACTCATTGCTGGCCACTTTAGAAGTCTCCAGTGCTTTCTCTCAAACCATTTTCTAGTGCTTTTTGAAGTGTGTTTTGGGTCATTGTCCTGCTGGAAGACCCATGACCTCTGAGGGAGACCCGGCTTTCTCACAATGGGCCCTACATTATGCTGCAAAATTTGTTGGTAGTCTTCAGACTTCATAATGCCATGCACACGGTCAAGCAGTCCAGTGCCAGAGGCAGCAAAGCAACCCCAAAACATCAGGGAACCTCCACCATGTTTGACTGTAGGGACGGTGTTCTTTTCTTTGAAGGCCTCTTTTTTTTCCTGTAAACTCTATGTTGATGCCTTTTCCCAAAAAGCTCTACTTTTGTCTCATCTGACCAGAGTACTTTCTTCCAAAAAGTTTTTGGCTTTCTCAGGTAAGTTTTGGCAAACTCCAGCCTGGCTTTTTTATGTCTCTGGGTCAGAAGTGGGGTCTTCCTGGGTATCCTACCATAGAGTCCCTTTTCATTTAGACGCCAACGGATAGTACGGGTTGACACTGTTGTACCCTCGGACTGCAGGGCAACTAGAACTTGTTTGGATGTTAGTCGAGGTTCTTTAGCCACCATCCGCACAATCTTTCGTTGAAATCTCTCAATTTTTCTTTTCCGTCCACATCTAGGGAGGTTAGCCACAGTGCCATGGGCTTTAAACTTCTTGATGACACTGTGCACGGTAGACACAGGAACATTCAGGTCTTTGGAGATGGACTTGTAGCCTTGAGATTGCTCACGCTTCCTCACAATTTTGCTTCTCAAGTCCTCAGACAGTTCTTTGGTCTTCTTTCTTTTATCCTTGCTCAATGTGGTACACACAAGGACACAGGACAGAGGTTGAGTCAACTTTAATCCATTTCAACTGGCTGCAAGTGTGATTTAGTTATTGCCACCACCTGTTATGTGCCACAGGTAAGTAACAGGTGCTGTTAATTACACAAATTAGAGACGCATCACATGATTTTTCAAAGGGTGCCAATACTTTTGTCCACCCCCTTTTTTATGTTTGGTGTGGAATTATATCCAATTTGGCTTTTTGACAATTCTTTTTGTGGTTTTCCATTGAAGACAAATTAAATGAAGATATTATTACCAAAGTATTTGTGATTGCAATCATTTTCTGGAAGAAATTGAGTATTATCTGACAGAATTGCAGGGGTGCCAATACTTTTGGCCAGCACTGTAAATGTGTTATTGTCGTAATTGTAATGATCGCCTGACAAAGCTGCCATGTAATTTTTAATGCAGAGTGAACTCCATAAAAACAAAATGCAAAAACATATGATAGAATTGTGTTTTTTTTCACATGGACTCTCAAAAAATGTTAATAAAAGCTCAAGAAAACATATGTACCCCAAAACACTGCTAAATGAAAGTACAACGTGTCACGCAAAGAATAAGCCCTTACTTAGCTATGTCGACAGAAAAAGAAAAAAGTTATGAATTTTCGAAGGCAGGGAAGGAACATATGACAAAAGTTGCCGAGAATTAGCGTACAAGCTACCCTGCGTCCTTAAAGGGTTAATGTTACTAGCGCTGGGAATCATATGGTAGGATTCATCTAAAATACTTCCTGCTGTTGAAATTAAAATGTGCAATTTGCAGTTACTATATGCCACAGACTGACCATTGTATTGCCTGTTTTTTATATTTCACCTTATACTGTAGATAGAATTTAAAGAATAATCTAATCTATGAGAGCTCATGCATACTGCAAAGCCTGTAGAGACTGTGTGCTAGTAATGTGTTCAGAGGAGACTTAGGTAGGGTTCACACTACCGTTGGAAATCCGTTATGAAGGAGAATTGCCGAGAATTAGCGTACAAGCTACCCTGCGTCCTTAAAGGGTTAATGTTACTAGCGCTGGGAATCATATGGTAGGATTCATCTAAAATACTTCCTGCTGTTGAAATTAAAATGTGCAATTTGCAGTTACTATATGCCACAGACTGACCATTGTATTGCCTGTTTTTTATATTTCACCTTATACTGTAGATAGAATTTAAAGAATAATCTAATCTATGAGAGCTCATGCATATTGCAAAGCCTGTAGAGACTGTGTGCTAGTAATGTGTTCAGAGGAGACTTAGGTAGGGTTCACACTACCGTTGGAAATCCGTTATGAAGGTGTCCGTTAAAAAAAAAAAAAAACGGACACCTACAATAACGGACACAAACGGACTGTAAATGATACCTACATGTCCGTTTTTTTAACGGATCTGTTCAACTCAATACGTTAAAAATACATAAAAAACGGACAGTAAACCATTCGTTTGTGTCCGTTAATTTCTAGTCTGTTTTTTTGCTTAATTGGTTGCCATAAACACAGAATGACGACAGAGAAAATATAAAAGCAGGAAGAAGAGCTGACAATTCAGTCTGGAGCCAGCTTTGGAGAGGAGAGTATCGTTGCTGTGTTCCAGTTCTTCTTGTGGTGCTGCTGTCATTTTCTGAAAATGATTCCATCTCCTCTTTTATTTGACCTAGAGGTGATCCGGCTGAGGGCGAAGTGGAGAAGGCAGAGACGGCATCAAAGGCGACGCTACTGGGTCCATCCCATTACATCCGCGCGCATGACAAGGGGAGTGTATTAAAGCCTGTATGAAGAACTGCGACAACATCCAGAGAAGTTCCACGATTATCTGCGTATGTCTATTCCCAGCTTTGATGAACTTCTTTCGCAGCTGTCAACCAGACTCCAGAGGCAGGACACACACTTGAGGAGAAGCGTTACACCAGAGGAGCGCTTGACAGTGACCATTCAGTGAGTATTAACACTGTATTTCAAATGTGTGTGTTGCTTTCATTTTTATTTATTTATTTATTTTTTTCAAGGTATCTGGCAACAGGCGAGAGCTTTTCCTCCATGCACTTCCAGTTCCGCCTTGGCAAGTCGACCATCTCCTACATCGTCCGGGATACTTGCCAGGCTCTGCTGCGTGAAGAATTTCTCCCACATCCATCTACCGAACAATGGAAGGATATTGCAAAAAAGTTCTGGGAGGTGACACGTTTTCCAAACTGTGTAGGAGCAGTCGACAAAAAGCACATCTGTATCCAGAAACCTGCAAGGAGTGGCTCCCTGTTCTTCAACTGCAAGAAGTATTTTTCCATTGTGCTTATGGCCATCGCTGATGCCCGGTATCGATTTTTGTCTGTGGACATTGGGGCATATGGCCGCACCAACGACTCTAGAATCTTCAAGGACTCTGACATGGGACGGAGAATCTATTCTGGAAATTTCGGATCGCCAGCACCAAAGCCATTTCCTGGAACTGATGGACCTCCTATGCCGTTTGTGGTTGTTGGCGACGAGGCCTTCCAGATGTGTGGAAACCTTCTGAAACTGTACTCCAGCCGTGGACTCAACTTCCAGAAAAGAATCTACAACTACAGACTATCAAGAGCCCGGAGACTTGTGGGGTGCGCGTTTGGGATCCTCACTTCGAAATGGCGAATTTTTACCACTGCTATCCAGCTGAAGCCAGAATTTGTGGATGACGTTGTGAAAGCTTGCATAGTCCTCCATAACTTCCTGCTGACAAGGGAACCGTTGCCAGTTGACACCCAGGAACTGGAGTCTGGATTACATGGTCTCGACTCATCTGGCCCACGATCTACAGTTGCTGTCAGCCGCACGAGGGACAATTTTGAAGCTTTTTTTTCTTTCCAACGCAGGATGGCAGAGTGTAAGTTTTCTCTTGGAATTTTTTTTTTTAAACTTTTTTGGACAGTCAAATGTGCTGAAAAGTCTCGATAATTAAAGTCCTGAGCACTGAAAATGAGAGACTTTATTACTCAGCATGCAGACTGCTCCATTTTCAATGCTTGTAACTGCCACAGACTTTTTTTTTTATTCCTCAGTTGTCTTTTGCACATGCTTTCTTAAAGGGTGGTGTCATGGGGGGGGGGGGTCTCAGTGGACAAAGTGTAAACATACACTTTGTCCACCGAGGGTCCCTCCCCTGACACTGCCTTTAAAGAAAGTGTGTTTGTTCATTCTTTTGCCTGAGTTTGTGTTTTGTACATGCTTTCTTAAAGGGTGGTGTCATGGGGGGGTGGCCCTCAGTGGACAAAGTGTAAACATACACTTTGTCCACGGAGGGTCCCTCCCCTGACACCGCTTTTAAAGAAAGCGTGTTTGTTCATTTTTTTGGCTCTGTTTGTAATTTTGTGGATAAAAAAAACACATTTGTTTTAATAAAAAAAACTTTATTAAAATATTTTATTGTATATAAATTTATCTTCAAAAATCACTGCCATGAAAAACAAATTTAGTTAAACATATAGTGAAACAGTTGAGGTAGATTTTCAGACTGAGTGGTGGAGGTACGGGGCATAGAAGTGCAAAAATTTTTTTTTAAGAGTGCACATGAGTGCAAAGCATTTTTTTTTTTTTTTTTTTGGTGTTTAAACACCTTTTTTATATTTTTTTGGTGATGAACTTTTTTTTTCTCTCTCTCTTGTACTTTCTGAGCATGCGCAGAAAAAAAAAACGGACATAAAATAACGGACAGTAACTGATGGCTATCAGTTACTGTCCATTATAAGTCATTTACCCCTAGACTTCAATGTTAAAAAAATAACGGACACTTGCTGTCCGTCAAGAATCCGGTTTTTCAAACGGACAAAAAGTCCTGCATGTAGGATTTTTTGTCCGCGAAAAAAAAAACAGACTTCTGACGGATTTGGTGTAAACGGACACAAAATAAAAACCCACTGAAATGAATGGAAATTTTAACAGATTTCTGACAGTTCAGCTAGTGTCCGATGTTAAAATCTTGTAACGGACAATAGCAACGGACACTACTGACGGTCACTAACTGTAGCGTGAACGCCCCTTATATCTGTACATTCGTAAACAATAGGAACATGCCACATGAAAAAAAAAACTATGCCTTAGTTTGACATTGTATATCATACGATAATGTTTTTCATAGTATTAGGGAATATGTATACCATAGCAAGTAATCTTTTCAATACTGGCAAAAAAAACTGCATTGAAATATTTACCTGCTAAATGTACAGTGTACTAAAGGAACCCTCTTTGCTTAAAGGTAGAGATGAGCGAATCGAAGCTACAGAAGTGGAATTCGATCCGAATTTCAGGAAATATTTGATTCACATGGATTTCCTGATGCTTCGCGGTAACAAATATTTAATAAGGACCTTTGTGACATCAGACGGTCACATGATGTTCTGTAGTGATGTGATTGGGTAGGCGTGTCTTTGTTTGTAAGCAGATCCTTCCACATGAATACAACTTGTTCGTGAGAGAGACAGAGAGAGAGGGAGAGAGAGAGAGAGAGAGAGAGAGAGAGAGACACATGACAGCAGCATCCAAGGGCTATTAGTCTCCTACCTTTGTCGTTTCGCTCCTCGCTGACTTTTAGAATAAATCTTGATTTTTATGCAAATGCATCTTCAGAATGCACAGGGGGTGTTGCCGCAGTGCATTTTTGAACTTACCGCGCCGCCTCTCTTCTTCTTTAGCAGACGCCTCTTCTTGACGTTATCCTTCCTCCGGGAGACATGCGCCGACTGTGCATGTCCATTCGGCCATTTTCCTGTGGCCTATTACATGAGCGTACTGCATGCGCTGTATGTAATAGGCCACAGGAAAATGGCTGAACGAAGACTCGTACAAGGATGACGTCAAGAAGAGGCGTCTGCTTAAGAAGAGAGGCGGCGCGGTAAATTCAAAAATGCGTTTGAGGAGAGCACAGGGGACGCCCCCTGTGCATTCTGAAGATGCATTTGCATAAAAATAAAAATAAAGATTTCTTCTAAATGGCGCTGAGGAGCAAAACGACAAAGGTAGGAGACTAATAGCCTTTATAAAGACTATTACAATGTGGCTTCAGTAAAAAACATGTTTCCCCAATGACAGATTTCCTTTAAGACATATCCAACAAACCTATCATTGCCCTATATAAAGCCTCTCTGAGGCTAATTTTGGGTAGTGTACCTCTTGCGCCGACATCATTGACTGTTACACATGTCTGTCCAATGTACATTAAGACATTTTGCCCCACTGACAGACTTTTAGAGTGGCCGCATCATTGGACTGAAAGAAGCAAGATGGTCATTTTCAGAAATTGCCTGTCATCTAGGCTGTTTTGACCTAGCTGTTTGAAGGTGTTGAGAGTAGTGGTTATATGAGGGAATGCACACATGGTAAACAAGCTCCAGAAGGCTCAGACAGACCACGTTTGATCCACCAACAACCACAAACCGCTCACAGTTTCCATGTCCACCATTCAGACACAGATGGCGCCTTCACTACACACCCCTGTCTTTGCCCAGACCATTTCCAACCACTTAGCAGAAGGAAATTTGGTGTCATGGCGCCCATTATGTGTCCCATCACTGACTACCAGACACTGCTGCTTTGGTTTGCATAATTTTTTAGTATAATTTAGGTCCATGGGGTAGCGCTTTGGTTCTAAATCTTGTTGCTACAACTGTAAACAATACCAGGAGTCACATAGTCCCTGAACAACAGATCTGTGGGGCTCTCGCCTGTTGGACCCTCGCAGGTCCAATATTGATGACCTATCCTAAGGATGTGCCTTAGGATTAGAAACTAATAACCCCTTTTATTTTTACTCTCTATTTATTTATTTTTTTACAATTTACTGTATTTAGAGTCTCAGTACCAGGTGCTTTCATCAGAACCTGATTGGTTCAGGTTAATAGCAGTCAGACCGGGACACCGTTGAGTTGCTGGAACACTGTGCTTGCTGGTTCCAACAGTTTTTCTGTGTCCATCTCTGACTACAAATAACTGTCTCTGTTCTGGGTGTCCTCATCTGGAAGAGGGTCCCTGGACCACAGGCTGTTAGTCACAGTAACAGACAGTCCCCATCCCAGATGATAAACCCTGTGATTCCTGGGAAATAATGTAAATATACAGCAACTCTGCAGACAGTCACGCTGATAACTACCGTTTATTCATGTGGGCCATTAGGGAAGGGGTTAGTTAACTTCATTTATCAAAAATCCCTGACAGAAAAATTATCCTTGTTTCGATAGTAGCCTCTGGAAAATTAAAGGCTGCGCTGTTTTTGGTTGCTATGGGCAACAAGTCTACTTTTTCTACAAAAACATCAACTTTTATGATGTCTGTGTTCACCATTCTTGTTTAACCTCAGAGACTAATGGTAGTTTCACGCATGATGTTTTTTGGAAAAGCACCACTACAGTTTTTGATGCAGTTTGAGCAAAAGCCAGAAGTAGCAACAGTTAGGAGAAATGTAAACCCCCTCTACTTCCCATTACTTCAGAATTCTCATCTTGCTTTGGATGAAAAAACTGAATGGAAAACTACCTCAAAAACTGTGTGTGAAACAACCCTCATACATGTCCTGGGCTCTTCCTGCTCACACAGCTAACAGGCTTGCCATGGGTCAGTGTAAGCAATCTTCTGTGAGGCAAACACAGCATAAACAACGGTATAAATTTCTCTCCTGTCATGGACGCTGAAGGAGAAATGAAAGGCCAGAAGCAGCTTCTTGGCATAGCAGCCGATTGGCAAGGTTTATAGACGTTCAGCTGGCTTCTTTTTAAAAAGGAGTATCTAAAACCCTTTTAAACTTTAATGAAACTGGAAATATCCTTAAAGAGAGTTTACCAATTCTCAAGCAGTATATAAAGTAGATATAGTTGCTTGTAGGGCACTGTATCCTCATTACAAATATGTTTTTATATACAGTATCAGTAGGATCTGTCGTTCTGAAGAATGTGTTTATGCTATTAGGTTCTTGGTCCACCATGGGGCATGCCATTTTTTGCCTTTTTGAGTTCCCATAGCTAGCAAGCCCCACCCCCTTATTCAGTCATGATCATTTCCCAATATACTGTAGACCGAGTATCATGACTCAATTACTTCATGGGAACCTGTCACCATAAAAAATGCTGTGTAATCTCCAGGCAGCATGTTATAGAGCTTTTGCAGCTGAGCAAATTGACAGTTTTGTGGGAAAAGATTCAGTATAACGTGTCAAGTATTCATCTATTTCTCTGTTCTTTCTGTGCTTAGAAGAAGTAATTTAGTCCAGTGGGTGATCCTATCAGTGACTCAATTAGATTTGTATACAGTGCCTTGCGAAAGTATTCGGCCCCCTTGACCTTTTCAACCTCTTGCCACATTTCAGGCTTCAAACATAAAGATATAAAATTTTAATTTTTTGGTGAAGAATCAACAACAAGTGGGACACAACATTGGATCATTCAGAGATCCTCACTGAACTTCTGGAGTGAGTTTGCTGCACTGAAAGTAAAGGGGCCGAATAATATTGCACGCCCCACTTTTCAGTTTTTTATTTTTTACAAAAGTTTGAAATAACCAATACATTTCGTTCCACTTCACAATTGTGTCCCACTTGTTGTTGATTCTTCACCAAAAAATTAAAATTTTATATCTTTATGTTTGAAGCCTGAAATGTGGCAAAAGGTTGAAAAGTTCAAGGGGGACGAATACTTTCGCAAGGCACTGTACACAGTCATATAGGGGAGTCTGACATTCACAGTTAGAACCGTAACACTGAACTATATTACTCTTAGTGGAATCTTTTCCCACAAAACTATATATCAATCTGCTCAGCTTCCTGCGCTATAACATACTGCCTGCAGATTAGACTGCATTTTCATGGTGACAGCTTCCCTTTGCACATGTATCTAATGAGCAGAGTTGGTTACATGCACAGTACTGTCCCTATCCTTTGCTGTAGCCCAGCGTACAGTACTGTGCATGTGCCTTGCTCTGCTAGGTAGACACGTGCAAGAGATTTTAGAAGTAAAGCCATTACACTAGCTCCCGGATGGAGAATGGTCATGTTTGAATTATGAGGTGGGCTTGCTGGATATGGAGCAGCTCGAAAAGAAAAAAAAATGATGCAGTAATAATTAGGACAGGCCATCAGTATTAGGGCAGCAGCACATGAAACACAGCCAGTGGGCTAGCCAGATCTACCGACTTGAACTTCGTGTTGGGAGCGGGACTCCTAACATCCTAGTTATCTATGATGCTAGGAGTCCCTGCCTCCCAGCGACATACTGTCCCGTATAAATTACAGTACAGGACAGTATGTCGCTGGGAGGCAGGGACTAGATCCTAACATCCTAGTCCTGACAACCAGGACCCTTGCAGTTCAGCTGTACTGAGATAGCATGGCTCTTGGTAATGTTTACATACCGCAAGCCACGCTGCAAACTGTAGTAGGTACTTCAGCACTGTCCCAAACATAGGGAGAACATATAAACTCCTTGCTGGTGTTCTTGGTTGGATTAGAATTTAGGATTCCAGTGTTGCAAGGCAATAGTGCTAACCACTGAGCCAGAGGTTGTACTAAGTGATATAACCACCAGGCAACCCCAACTCCTTTTTAGTGTGAGCAAACATTTTTATTTATTTATTTATTTTTTCGCATGATTTTGATTGGGGACATAATCATAATGCTTATGAAATTGTGGTGTTTTCCCAGATTGTTCTATCTTGACATAGCATGACTGCTAGAGATGAGTGAATCGAAGCTGCAGAAGTGGAATTCAATCCGAATTTCCTCACACTTTGTGGTAACGATTCACATTTAGTTCAAAATGGCTGCTCTCCATGGGGCAAGAAACTCTGGGAATGCAGGATCACACACGTCGCATCCCGTTAACCCCTTCACGAGCGCACACGGCATGTTTGACCGCTGCATCCAAGGTGTTAAATCCCCCGATTGGTTATGGAGCAGGGTGTTAGCTGTAACTGACACCTAACAACCTGTTCCATAACAGATCTGGGGTTTTAACAACTTGGATGCCGCGGTCAAGCATGACCGCGGCATCCAAGGGTTTCTGCCATTTTGCCGCCCACCTCAGCTCTCTGCAGCCAATAAATAGCTGTTTTTGGTACACGATTCGCCATGATTTAATTCGGATCGAATAGAATCACATTCAAATGCGAAGTTGCCAAATTGAATTTTTGAATACTTTGCTCATCTCTAATGACTGTTTGTGAAACAACCATAGGCTAGATTTCCTTTCACATCCTGTGATCATGATTTTACAAGGAAGAATAGGTTTTGCTTATTGGGGAGTGCTGAAGCGTTTTTGTTATGCAATTGATGCTTTTCTTACAGTGATTTTGCACAACCAAGGCATTTTTGTAAAAACCTTTGTGATTTTGACACAATTTCAAAAATCTCCACCAACCAAGTCTACAGGGGAATGAAGGGAGAATGGGGGCTTCTAAGGTGACACACACCATGACATTGATGCTCTGCAGCCACCCCTTTATGAGCTCCCAGCGATCAGTTTGAAGGGTGATGGGTGAAGGGGAAGAATGCCTTGCTTGGTATCTTCTGGCCAGTGACCTCTATAGAAAGGTTTAGGATAAGACCCCACTTTGCAGAAAAGCAGCTTTTTATTGTAGATTTTGCTACAGTTTTTCAAGCCAAACCCAGTAGTGGCTGCAAAGTGAATGGGAAATAGAAAGGAAGCACTCATACATTTCGCATCAATGTGTATCCAGGGCACTTCCAGTTACCTCTCTGCCTGCAAATGTTGCACTGATATGTCCAGGGCTGGTTTTAGACAGTTTAGCCCTGGGCAAAATGAAAAGTGGGGCCCCAAATGCTGATATACAAACAACACCATCGTCTTCCAGTGGCAACCCCTTTAATAATGCCTCTTTTCTGCCCCCAAAACAATAATAACAACCACCATTTCCCACACACAATTCAAATGAACACCTTTGTACCCCCTAAAAGATTTTTGCACCCAGTCATCAGTTATTATAGTGCCTCCTTATAAATAATAGTCCCTGCTTATAAATAATATTACACCTTTATCAGTAATGGCTCCCTTATAAATGATAAATAGTACCCTGTATCAGTAATATTCCCCCTTATCAGTAACAGTCACCCCGTAAAAATAATACTGCCCCCTTATAAATAGTTCCTTCTTATCAATAATAGTCCTCTCATAAATAATAATTGCCCTTATAAATAACAGTCCCCATTATCACCAATAACCCTGTAAGGGTCTTGCCAACCGTAGCAACCCTGACACTACTGCAGCGGTCTGGGAGGAAGGACAGAGACAAGTGAACCCTAATCTCACCCCAGCCACTGTCCCTTCCTATTGCCTCAGTTACCCTAAATGGTAAAAGGACAACTAGAAGACACGCCCTACACTGGGTAAGTGACACAGAAAACAGGACAAGACAAAACAAACGACAAAAGAGAGGTCAGGAAGCCAGGGGGTCGGTAGCAAACGAGCAATGCAGTACAAAGTCAA